>OZ010625.1:22578378-23867567 GCA_963932425.1 Athalia cordata
GCAGATGGTTTCGACTCGGATATCGAGAAAGTATGTGTACAAATTGAATTATTATATAGGAATAGAAAGAATCAACCCGATAAACTATATATCACTAATCTAGCATCTAGTTGCATCAGCGTAAATCCTGAAGATAAAAAAATAAGAATTTTCGGATCTGGATTCTCCGATCATTCGCGACATTTTTTACTGCACTACCATCTCTGAATTAAAACATGATTTTTGGTGGTATAACAATTTTTCGATATGGTTGGAAAATAATTAAAAAAAAAAAACAACATTTCCGCTGTAACCATTTCATTATAAATTATTTGTTATCTGCTAATACATAAGTCTAACGAATCTGAGTCGATCAACTTGTTTTAATATATTCTGTTCTTTCGATGTTCGAGATACTTTTGAATCACCTTTTTCATCAGTTGAAATTGTCAGAATTTTTTCGAAGATGTAAAATAATCGAATGATAAGAAATAAAATTGAAAAAAAAATTAATTACGGTACATATAGGTGTACTATACATGTTTGAATTTTGAAAGCTCGAGTGATTTGAAAATACCAAAGCACTGCAGATCTTCGTCGAATAGGAAGATAACACTGATCAACAGAGGTCATGACACACGAACTCCGGTAGGTATCTGGGTTTTGACTACCTACCCTCACTACGAAAATACACTTATTTGGTTTCAATCACCATCAGTTTTTTGTGATAAGGTCAACTTCTTTTTGGGTAGTACAGCGATAAACGCATGTGAACGGCCGCAAAAAAGAGTGATTATATATTTATTTTCTCTATTAATTAACATTTTGTTCCTTCTAATCAAACTTTGTGCTTGTGCGAATACGCCAAGCAGGTGTACTAACCTGAACGTTTGTTTTTACCGACGACATCCTATGTTATAAAAAAACATTAAAAAAGTTTCCGTGGCACGACGAAGCTCAAATTTGATTAACCAGTGTAATTAATTATTGCCATGATTTTTACTATATTAGAACTCGATTTCGACATTGCATCGTTGTTGTTATTGTGTATTTCGTTCCAACAGAGAATATGGGAATATATAGGTATATAATATATCTCGAAATATAATAGTGTATATATATTTAGTGTGTATAACAAATGGCAGGGGAATGTCAATAAATATACTTGTTATCGTGGTTTTAACGTTATGTACAATACTATACATACCTATAACTTTTATGTACATATAATATACCGCGTACTGCGTGACGTTTGGCTATTATAACTTTTTGTCTCATACACGCAATGGTTATAAGTAGTTATAAAAGGATTTCTGATAAAGTAACCTATGTTATAAGTAAAATTCGTGAGGAAGAGTCTTTTGAAAATATACAACTGATTGTATCTGATATACATATACATATCTTTAATATACATATAGCGTGGCTGTAGATATAGTAATATTATAATACATATGTGTACATATTCTAGATACATATATAATTTAACTTGAAATTTCATAAACAGCAGCAGCAGAAGCATACTAGAGCTGCGGAGGACAAAAGATAGGGTGGGTTGCAGCCGGATGAAGTTTGGGAATAACATATTGTCTCACCGGGTGTTCTGAGTTTATATGAACTGAATTCGCGAGTTGCTGGTTGATCGTATAAGGTGAGCAGACAGGAACGATCAAGATATAAAAAAAAAATCCGAGTAAACTCTAGAGACCGCTGAGTACCTATTACTTAGTTTACGTACCTATACATATAGTCACTACTTCGTATTGCAGTTATTTGATGCGATTAACAATATAATACCGGAGTTTAAGGTTTTAAGTCGCATAGTATAAGATCGCGCGGGAACGCAATATCGCGTTGTACGACCTAATAAAAATTGCACTTTTACATTATATAGTCGCTAATAGTAGATACTTATGAAACTAATACTTATATATATTTTATACCTATATAATCTAAAGGGAAACATCATGCATCCGCGCACAAGCGCACGCGATTCCGTGAATAATATCACGAGGATGTAAATCGCGGACTATACCATCTCCTTTTCATTTTCCTTTTCTTTCATATTGTGTGTGCAGGTTTCTGATAAATATATTCGACAGACTTGAATATTCAGCTCGAGAAAATCACAGAGGTTGATTTGGTACAAGCAGCATATACAAGAGAATGAAAAAAAATAAAATTAAAAGAACAAAATCGAGAAATTCGTCCTACTTCACGCTTGCACAACTTTCAGAGGCAAAGATTCATATACATGTAAGTATAAATACATATATCGTATTTAGCGTTCCTCTAGCTAGAAACTTGGAATTGGAATATCCATTCCAAGAAAATCCGTGTCACGATATATTTTTGAGATCTCGTAAGCGACTCGAAATATCGTCAACTTTGTCAACGCTGTTTGGCATTGATAAAAATAGTTCGGCAAATAGTTTATGCAAAAAAGACCACGATAACTTTACTGTCTCCTGATGCAAACATCCTCAATGATTTCTTAGAGATAAAGAAACTTCAATAGAATCAGCAGATGCAGTTGAAAGCGCAGCACACCGTTCCATTACATTCAGTCACTGCATACGCTGTTTTTGAGGATCATCAAAATGGCCAAGCTCGATTTCGAAAGATATGGAATTTTTGAAAAATTTTAAGCATTTATTTCGTTACCCAATTTTATTATTTCATATTTAATAATTCGACATCTTGATAATCGGTAGCTCGATGAAAAACTGCTGATTGATTTCTGCGAAGATTCAGATCCGTTTATTTTTGGTGCGACTCATTTGGATTTTATCCAACGATATTGGATTTACAAGTCAATTATCGTCGATTTACCAAATAGACTCATTCCTTATTGATAATTTGCTTGACAGATTTTTCACTGATTTGTCTTGGCCTGGGCCATACCCTCGGGACCCCACCAGAGCCCGACCTGGTTCAGCTCACCTCGGCACTTATTGTTAGATAACGCGGTCTATAAAATATTGGTTTGTCCTCTTGATAAATCAATTTTGAAGAACTTGAGAAAGAACGATTACTAACTCTTTATAAGTTAACCACACAGTATTCAGTTTTTGACAACCATCAATCAACGGTTATATCAATATATTGGCAATATTATATCAATTGATATATTCATGGTAGTAGAATTTCAAAAATCGTAAGCCAATAATATTGCTTTGTTGAGATGGCGTAACTCAGAGCGATAAAAATTAGACGCGCGAGTTGCTGTCGTATGAATAAAATCGTGGAATCGACATTGACCGAATGCCTTAGCTCTAGGCTAGACGCCGACCTGGTTTTAGCGATCGATTTTGGTCGACATTAAATGAGATCTAATATAACTTGACTGAGCCTCAAGTCTTTCAGCTGATTCAATAGTCAAACGATTGCTATAGAAAACCGAAATAAACTCTATTAGTGGAATTCATAGTCTTATTAGTCTTATTGTTGATATAGGGGTGATTTGATTGGTCGAAAGGCATACTCATGATCGTCTTGCAATTAGATATAAGTCCTGACTATAAATTGCACAGTTTCTTGTGTTTCCGACAAGATTCCGCGTTCATAAAATCCGCAGATTTATCATCACAAAACCCAAACTTTACCACGGTCTTACGCATGTATGCTTACAAGTGTAGAACCCTGTAAAATTAATTAGTGACGTTATTAATTATATGAACAATTTTCTGCAGCACATATCATGTGTTAAATTGACTGAATATTGCGAGGCCGTTTGCTCTACACGTACGCGAATGAGGTGGTTTTCGGAGCAACTCGATTTGTACATCGTATACGCGGATGGATTAACTAGACGCTGGTTTCAGTTCTTGCAATGGCAGAGAAATTACGATATTCCGGTACATGTTGTGCTCACGTACCTCACCTCAGGAAACATAGGTAATTACATCGACTTAACGAGTAATGGGTAATTAGTTGATTCACCCACGCAAATTAGAGGCGTATTAACAGGCTGACAAAGTCTCGGCTTGGAGTAAGGAATGAAAACGGGATTTGAAAAGGGTCTGGAGAAATCTAATAAGGCAAGAAAAAAAGCTTTGAACTAACGTCTCTTGGAAATCGAGGAAGGGTTGTTTCCATGTTTTGCCAAATATTTCATTTAATCACATGTAAATTGACTATACAATCAAAATCTATATCTTGTGGATAAAATTATCAACCCACTTTCATCATGTATCGTAACCATAGAACGGGCCCTCTGAATATGCTCTGAACATATCTAGAGAATTCCTCTTGACGCGTCTACCGATCGGCTCCAAGTCTGGATAACACATCGGAAATACTCGTTCGATTGCTGCACGGCCTTCTTCCGCTGTCACGTTTCTTGCACTCACAACCGATTGTAGTGCCTTTAGCTTGACGCATTCCTGATGAAAACACTAGTTAATAACGAACACGCAACGGTATGTACGATAAAGCAAATTTGAATCACCTGATGCATTCCCCGTACGTTAAAAGGTGAGGCAACACCCAACGACCAGGCACTCAGAAAACTACAATGCGTTAAATTGGCAGCTCTAATTTCTGTGCAAGCAAGGTGATCGATGTTTTTAAAGTCCATCTCATTACGGCACCAATCAAACATGTGAATCATTTCATGGATCATAACGCTGCCGACCATAGCTTCTTGTCGAACTGTATTTTGGCAGATAACTACCTAGAAGATGAGGATAATAATAATAAGGAAAGCTAATTACGATGTATATGAAATTTATTTTGTTCATAGAATGAAGTGGCTACCTGATTCAATTCTGGATCATATCCTCCAGATACCTTGCTATCGCATACTTCGCAAGAAATATGCCTTCTCATATCAAACGGGCTGTAAAATGAAATTGCTGCAGTGAATTCAGTAATTTGCTGCTCTGCAGAGATGAATATGAAACAATGATTTATGTTACCATCCAGAACCGTTGAGAGCAGCTATCATGAGTTTTATCAATGGATCTGTAAATTAATGAATAAATCACATTATCCCGTATGAAAACTTGAGATAAGATTTGTATTTTTAATATTTTGATTACATCATTCTCAACGTACTGTCCTTCATGCAAGCATAGACTCTATGTTCGCATTTTGCTTTGTCAAGGGCTTCTCGTCCTTCGATTCCCACTAGTGTCCTGAGCCAACCGGGCTTGTATTTTGCTCCTCTTCTTTCTGGATACAAATCGTAGCCCCATTTTTCGTCCTCTGGCTTTGAATTATTTGAAGTAGATTGATCCCCGGTTTTGCCAGCCGGTTTTCCAGGTTCTGCCTGGTCATTACCGCTTAATGTCATAGTAAAATTTACAATTCACTAAATAATACCAATCACGGTTTAGTCTGTGCTACTGTGAACTTTTGATTATCACCTTATTTCAATAACAATCCATGAGTGTTACTATTTAATGCTATTATACACGCTGTTTTGGAAAACATGTGACTGTCCGCTAGGACGCCATTGATCTTTTGTAATACGCGTGCGTCCAATTGTCCAATTATAGTACGATCATGCGTACAACCGTTGAGAGTAGATGGCTAACATGAGTACGGTAGTACCATACACTTTCAGAGGACACTACCGTTCAACAAGCTGTTAAACAAACCCTTGAAGTAATTTTCAGTGAGGCACTGTCAAACTTTAGTCTAAAGAGTTTGGTCGTAACAATCCTTCCAAAGAGAAAGTACAACAAGTTCCTACTCACGATAGCTTAGAGGTAGATGGAAATATTAAATTCAGAAATTGCAATTGCTTAGGAGTCGCATCTACTCAATTTTTTAGGGTTATGATTTCTGTACCTCCATATAAACATTGATATATTTGGGGCATGTAGAATTCTGTTCAGGAAATCCTATTTCAATCAGAACTCCTCCAACACCTTTTATTTTTCATCATAGATCTTATCGATAAATCATGGCGCACTATAAGGGAGCAGCGAGTGAGGCCGGGCGGGCAATGCAGCTGATGAAAAAGCGAGAGATAGCACAGCAGGAGATAGAACTACGGAAGAAAAAAATAGAAGATGACTTGAAAATCGACAACATAGAGAATAAGTTTGCTACCCATTATGATGCTGTGGAACAACAATTAAAGACATCTACTATTGGTTTGGTAACCTTGAACGAGATGAAAGCTAAACAAGAGAATATTGTCAAGGAGCGGGAAAGAAAATTGGCTCAGAAAGAAAGGGAAAAAGAACAAGAAAAGGAAAGAGCACTTGCCGCCAAGCAAGCGGAAAAGAATAAACAGAAGAAACAAATTCAAGCCCTATCCTTTGACATGTATGATGAAGGAACAAATGACTCAGAGTCTGAATCAGATTCCAAATCAGATATCTCAAGTACCTCAAATCGGTCTAAAGAGATCGAAGATAAACTGAACCCACCACTGCCTAAGAAAATAAAGAAGAATCCTGACGTTGATACAAGCTTTTTACCTGATAGAGAAAGAGAAGAAGAAGAAAATAAATTGAGGGAAGAACTCCGTCAAGAATGGGCCACTAAGCAGAATGTACTTAAGGAAGAGGAAATTGAAATTACATTCAGTTATTGGGATGGGTCTGGTCACAGAAGAAGTGTCATCATGAAGAAAGGTAGAGATCTTTGATCACTTTGGATATCTGATCTAGTTAGGAAATTTTACAGACTTAAAAATACAAATTGCAAAAGACTTCAGATGTATATTTAACCTGGCGATTTCCATACTAATTATCATTAGTTTGCACTGTGTGTAGGTAATTCGATTTATCAACTGCTCCAAAGATGCCTGGAAGTTCTACGAAGAGAATTTAGCGAATTAAAGACCGTTATGGCAGATCAGCTCATGTATGTGAAAGAGGACCTAATTCTACCTCATCATTACACGTTTTATGATTTCATAGTGACTAAGGTAAAGATAATTCTCTTATGATTTGCACAAATAATAGATAAAGAAATGTTTTTCAAATTCTGACATACCGTTGTATTTTATAGGCCAGAGGAAAAAGCGGGCCCCTATTTACATTCGACGTTCATGATGATATTAGAATGATGCATGATGCATCCGTAGAAACAGAAGAATCCCATGCTGGAAAAGTTTTGCTGAGGTGAATACCCCTTTTTACCTTATTCGAACTCTTACCATAATTCTATTGAAGTGAAATAGCAATTGATTCAAAATATTCCAGGTCCTGGTATGAACGCAACAAGCATATTTTTCCCGCCAGTAGATGGGAGCCTTATGACCCTACGAAGAGTTACGATAAATACACAGTGTCTGATAAAAATAAAAAAAAAGATAAGGTTTGAAGAGCGAAGCAAATAATTTTTAACACTTGAATTCAAAATGAAGTACGAAGCTAATACCATGCATAATTTGCTATGCCGCAAAAAAAACAACAGCAGCAACGAACATTCAAAATGCATGTTATTTATCATGGTTAATAAATTTTGCAATCCACCTCACGTATATCCATCTAATCATTGTTATGCACCTTCCATATTCTCTTCATAGTCTATCTTCGCATTCCTCTCGGCTTGATGTTTAAATTGAAAAAGAGGCATTGTTGTCCTGGCTTCGTCGACTAATTTCGTTATAGTCTCCTGAGTGATTCTCAAAGCTTCGTTAATCCTTTCTTCTCCACGGCTAGAAGACTCTGGGAGCACAGGTTGGCTCGACTTATGAGAACTCACCGCATCTTTTTCCATGTGATATTCGTTGATTAGTTGTCGAATTTCCTCTTCCGATACCGGAATTATTACCTATCAGTCATGAAAAAGAACTTCTTGTCTATCGCTTTTGTAATTTGCAATTACTGCTTTAGCGCAGATTAGATAAAACAATCGTACCTTAGAACTAGTATCAGCATAGCTACGTAGTGAATTCAATACAAATTGTTCTTCCTGCTCTCCTTCCTCAATTTTCCAATACGTCGCCGAATTCAAATTCTTCAACGAAATTTAAATAACAGTGTAAACATCAGTTAATAAGTACTTATAATGCGGACAACAAGGAATTAGGAACCTACCGCGAGTCGCTCATTCAGATCACTGAGTAATTTAACAGCCTCACAGTCTATTGTGTAAGGTGAGGAACAAGATTTGTCAGATAGATTACAAGCGACCATGCTATCCTCATCAGTTTCACCATCATCCTGTTCAAGATCTTCGCTGATAAGTTTTTCCAATCTTATTTTTTCTTCATCAGTAATGGCAAGAGTTCCCATTGCACACGATGCCAACTGAAAATTTTATGTTAGCATAGATATATTGATCTATGATATTAGCTATCTCTATAGTTTTATATTGAACTATGATGAACGGCGTACTTCTTTATTTTTCTCGATGAAATTCACCCTTTGCTTTGCAATAAGTGTCAATTGCTGTTCAAGCTGTCTTTGCTGGGATCGCAGTGACTCTTCAGTTGCTTCTAGAAAGTCCTTGTTGCTGATGTTGACTTGTGGAACATTCGTAGTCTTCTGACCTGTAGTATGTTATTTACACTTCTTGTTATTATTCTAATGTGATCGCAGCGTTATTGAATGAATACAATATTGATTATCAATGCAAATCTATACATATACTGCAACAACTGTATTTGAATTCCATATAAAAAAATAGGCATTGTATAAATTATTGTGTGGTACAGGATGATAAAATATTGAAATTCATTAGTTACTGTTTAAGAAACCAGTGCAGCAAAAACAAAAGATTCGAGAGGATTGAATTTTAAAACAGTCCCTCACAATATTTTTTGTCTATATGTATACCTTCCATTGATTCCATTCCAACTGTATACAGTTTCAAAAATTTTTGAGTATTGTTTTTCAAGTGCCCAGTTTCGGGTGCTCTAAAATTTTGCAGTTCTTGCAAGTTCTTGCGATTTAAAAACTGCGCACGTCGCGTTCCCTCGCTCGCAGCCTGAAGAACAAATTATATTAGTATTGTCAGTGCTGAGTATTGTAACTGATGAATCTGGTCTGTACGTAGAAATGTGCATCACATAAACTTTTATTGCTTTACAGTGTATATAGTATTACTGTTTATAGATCAATTAAACGGCCCACAATCAGTCTCACATATTTATTCAGAGATCAAATACGGTACCCAGTGGCTTGGTTTTCACACTGCCGGGGCCGGGGGGAGGGGGTCGTAAAATAGATGTGGTTGCTAAGAGTTACGAATAACTTTTGTACGCGTGTCGATAAACTGGCATCGTGCGACGATTTTCCATTATAAACATACTTTGGAATCGAATATTTTTTTATTGCGAATAAAATATTATCCAAACGTGATTTTATACCTTCACTTGTTCGTCAAGTTCTTCAATGCAGACATCAAGTTGTACCATTTTTACGATCTCTTTTCTCAACTTGACCGTAGTTTCAATAGCATTTGACCATCGGTCAACGTCTTCGCTAAAGAAATTATGAACAGCGTCTTCCATAATTATAGAATCCTTTGTTGTAGCGCTTCTATCTACACTTTGCAGCTGTTGCAGGTCTCGTACAAGAATCCCCGACGGCGTGTCAATAGTACAGATCTCGGTCTCATTATCATTGTGATCTTTCGAATTAGCACCGCAGTAATCTACCGGTGCTATGGCCTTCAGTTCATAAACGGAGTCGAGGATATCGCTGTATTCGAATTGCAGTTCTCTCAATTCCGCAATGGGATCTGCAGCTACTGCAGCTAATTCACTTCCCAAGAATAATTCATCTTCACACAATTCTCCATCTGAAGAAAACGCCTTGAAATCCGCAAGGTTTTTTTTTCAACTCACGCTTATCCTTACATATACTATTTATCAAATCATATAGTCAATATTTTGTACATCTCATACGCAGCTAACGAAATACAATCGTCCCGCCACGGCATATGAAGATATAAGAAAAAAAAGAGTGAAATAAACAAAAAAGACACTCCGAGAGTCCATTGAATTAATATTTTGATAATAACGTTCGAATGCTAATCGGCTGATTCGGAGTTCGCCGTGACATTCGGTAGCATCATGCTACCTCTTTTTGGTCTCCACGAAATTTCTGTTTTTTCTTCGAGACCTCCCTGATCTGATTCTTCCGTAGCACATGCGGCGCCTTCAGTAATTTCCCCTGTAGACTGCATGATTTGTCGTGAATCCCTTATTTCTGTCTGATCGTGTTCGCCTATTGAAAGCTGCAGTTGCGGTTCTTCACTTTGAAAGACCTTCGACTCCAACGGGACTTGGGGAAGACTGCAGGTCTGCGTTCTCAGTTGACCTTGATGCCAGTGTTTTGGACGAAAAGGTCCTTTATGATGACCTCGAATAGGAATACCGGGATCCCGAAGTTCCGCCTCTCCTTCATCGTCCTCGCTACTCCCTTCGGTATACAATTCTTCCCCGGAAATCCAATGTTCCTCTTCATCCTGTTTGAGGGTCGATGTGAAACAGTGGTGATATTATTATGCGTTTGGGGTTTATTAGTTTCTGATACATAACTAAGGAGGTTCTTATCGTATACCTATAGTATTACGCGATCTTCGTTAAATCGAAGGTCGGCAAAGCCGTCAGCTATATATATTTATCTACCTTTTATTAGCTGTTTTTTTTTTCTATGCGCGAATCCTTAAATATAAAAGCGCGGTCAAGCTAACACTGCTATATTCTGACAGTACTGATAATTATCTTCATATTATGATAATGAATATGACTAACAAAGCGAGACCTTCCCTCACCTCTCTTTTCAATCTCTCAATCTGTATCTGCGTTAGAGCCGATGGACAGAATCGAGGTCGAGAGCTGGCCGGGCTCTCCTGAGAGTCGTTGGACATCTCTTTAGATATATAATACACCTGTTGGGATCGATGGAAATTATTACGTAGTATTAATACATGACTTAGTTTAGTATAAATATTACATATATTATTCATATTCGACGTTTGCCAATTCTTAACATACTGATTCGCGCGTCATAGAATATTTCAATCCACTTGCAGATGGCATTATGGTTATATTGCCAAATGTCTCACACTTTAATTATAGCAACTCTCTGCTCAAATTGGATTTTGTATACTAGTCGAAAAAAAAGTGTCAAGTCATTAAGTATCAGACAAACTATATTTACTGAAATATATAATATAATTCATAAAAACACACATCTCACGCAAGCCTTTATTATTACGTTCAAATATAAATTCAAATTTAATTTTTACTTTTGTAATCACCAAATATTCGGGGAACGGAAACGCGTCTGTTTAGCTGCCAAGATATATCAACCATGACACATATGATAATTAATTATGACAGACGTCTGGAAATCCGGTACATAATGTTTAGACAGAGAAAAAATAAAAATGAACTAAAAGACGATCACCAAATGATAATGCGACGGGCGTTTTTTTTCACTGATTGATAATACTATATTATAGTTTAATGTTAAAATTATGTATTTACGTCGCATTTTATACTTATTACTTGAGTTGAATAAATAGCGAATAGCAACACAAGACGAGGAAAATGAAAAATAAATAAATTAAAAGGAAGTTCAACTCGCGTGCAGCTGTGAATCAGATCTGATTTTGAACCACGGTGGGTATACCGATGGAATGAACACGTTTGAAAAAACTTTAAACTCACTCGTAGTTTACCTTCATTCACAGTGAGATAAATATAAGATGGGAACGAAGTCTGAGAGACTCTTTGAAAAGATCCTCTCTAAACACGCGACGCTCGATCCGCGCACGGCCGAGGAATCGCGGTAAATAAGACTATATATAAATAAAACAGCGTACTGTAATATATAGTTATACATATGTATATTCTACAGAATAAATTACAATATAGGTATACATACCCACAGTATATCCGTATATTATACTGCTGCGACCACAAACGTGCCGCGACGCGCATGGCGCACTGCAACGTATTATTTGTACCGCGATTATACCCCGATACTTTGTTCATCTGCCGACGATGCTGATGCTGCTCCATTTCTCCTTCATAATGAAATTCATTCAACGATCCAGCGTCATAATGTGCCATTCGTTCAACGATTCTCATCGCAAAACCATTTAGTTCCTCAGTACAAAATTCAAAATTTTACAGACTCGGCGGGGGGGTGGGGAACCAATTACAGTATTCCGTCACGTCTGACGAGGCCTTCGAGCGAGCAGCAATTAGCTAATTAGTTTTTTTTTTGTTCTTATCAGGATAAAAACCAATACGGTTGCGAAAAAAAACTGTCTAGCACGTATTCCTACACCATGCTCTAGCTGCTGTTGCCTGACACGTAGCAATTAGCATTTCCTCAGGTTTTTTTTTTTGTTTTCACTGTAATTCTATCAAAGTTATAGTAATAAGACACTGTACTATGTCGAGTAAAACGCAGGTGGTTCTTAATGAGATTATTTAATTCATCCTATCTCGTATGCCACTTTTCCTCGCTAGTATACATACATAGCTACATGATTTTATAATTTTTCTAAGTTCTTTTAAGAACTATATACTTTGAGAAAGAATACGAATGTTAATTAATTGTGTTAGAGATTTGAGGATTTTACAGATTTGGGATCCATGTAAGTTATAACTTCGGGAAAGTGATCCATGATGATGAATTTCTTCTCGTTGGGTTGATTGAGAATGTCCAGGTATCCGAACCAGTAGATCACAAGTCCAGGTCCAAACCTATTCCAATAACTAAGGAACTGTTCCTCCGTATATTGTTTATGAACTTCACTGTTCCCAAATAGAGCTTTTGATTCTACCCAGTTAACGACAAATCCATTAACAGCTATTGGAACCTCTAGTTTTATATCAGGCGTTTTGTCATATCCTCTTAATCTCAGGTGATCCTCGTCATGGAAGGCTATATTACGCTCTCTTATACAGCGCTGTAATTTTACTTCGTACTCTTGTCCAACGGAACTAAAACGTAATACCAAATAATCATAATATAGAGCGACTTTAACACTTAAAAATAGTAATGTCAACTTACTGTTTCTCAGCGTCAGAGATCGGTCCATATTGGTCATCTTGAATAATGCACTGAAAAAATGTACACAAAAATTATAAATATACATTTTGGGCCTGTCTTTGTATAAATCGTTGTATCCGAGCAGCAGAATCTAATAAGTACCAAATAAATTTCATAAGCAAGATCCTTGTCTTCTATGAGTGTTGTATCTTTTAGAAGTTTGGTGACCTCAGCCCTGGAAGCTGCAATCAAAATTGTGTTGATTTTAAATGTGTGGAAAAGAAATTCTGTTTGCAGATTTTAGTATAGTTAGAAAATTACAGTTTATTTGTTTATCCTCGCAATGGTTCTCGAGAATAATTCTAGCGAGTAGTGCAGGTAACAAGCCTGTTTCCACAGACATCCGAACTAAGATTCCAGTTGGCTCTCCGCATCGTATAGCATTTATGTATTTCTGATAATATTCTTTGCCGTGACTGCGCAATCTAGCATGATTGACTTTCATTCGTTGTCTTATTTCTAATGATAAAATACTATTCAACGTTTCTGCAGGAATTCTGAAACAAGCAATGACTCGATTAACAAGAACAATGATAGACCTTATAATGTACAAGTAATCAAATACAATGGAGAAATTAAGCCAAAATTATTATGCTTACTTGGGGTATGTTTCTCGTAGCATCCTATCACAATCTTTAGTCAAACCTTTGAATTGTCTGATACTCTTCAACACGTCTCTGTATACATGGGACTCCATTCTTTAGGTTTTTTGAGAATATTTCAATCTGGCTGACATGGTATGGTTATGTTGACAATAACAATCTGTTGTCAGCACTGATCTATCAGTGGTTGTCAGTTACCAGATACGGACGTTGACCAGTGAACAATCATTTACCACTGTCAACCAGAGATTATCTCTGCTGTCAACACTGATATACACATTATTATATATCAGTGGCTGTCAACAACTTCAGAGCCAATTCGTTGCCACTGTCATTTACCGACACGTAGAAGAGAGTTTGTAGATTTCGACGTATGGTGGCACGTTCATCGAATTCATGACAGGAAAGAGATGAGTGGTCCATGATCATGACCGTGCTTCGGAATATAGTGGGCTCCAGTCCCAGCTCTTTGTCAGTCTGTTATCAGTGTTTTGTTTGTTGATAAACGAAAGATTTGTCAAATGTTAATTCAATTACTGCGTTGTTGATCATATCCATTTTTTTGGTGGTTAAGTCTTAAGTCGCAATATTCATGAGCAATGTAAAGATCCAGGATATCTGGGATATTATAACTTTCTAACCTTTTGTAATTTGCTATTGACACAATCTTGTATTCAAAGCTGCAACTGAAAATGTAACAATAATGAGTGGACAAATAAAAGTGAGATCGCTTTCACTTAGCCGAAGAACACAGACTCCACCAAATAAAGAAGGTTTGTACACAACAAAAATATTTGTTTAAAATTTATTTCTGGAGGCTACAGCCCTTAGTATTTATTGGTAAAAGATATCAAATATTGCCTTGAACTTACATTTGAAAGATCATTGCTCTGCTTGGAGGTGAACTCAAGTCTTTCCTTATCTTCTGTTTATAGAATCCACTATACTGGCAATCCCGAATGAGGAAAAGACTTCCATAGTAAATCTGGAATCTGTTCTCGGTTCACCGATTGCCCATTCGTCCCGGATTTGCTCAACCCCCATAAGTAAGAATGGGCAATTTGAAAACTTTGAAGAATCTCCAGACCATAATTACCATGGAAGCCCAACATCCTTGTATCCATGTACTCAAGAAAGTGGGAATGAAATTGCTTGGGATTGGAATAGCAACTCTAAACAGGACAACCATTCTCCTACCTTGGACAGAAAGAACAAGCATAATTCGATGCTCAACAATACTCCAAAGAGACAATTACTTCGCAAAAAAAGAATTGCAAAGGCCAACTCCCCTCTACTTAATATTCCTCCTAAGAGAAAACTTAACCAACTGAATGTAGCTGAGAGTATTGGGAGGTTTGCAGAGGAGCTAAGAGCTCTCGCGGACAAAATTAAGACTGATCAGAATAGTGCAGACAATGTAGTTTGCAACGTAGCAAGTAAGTCTGTTGACAAAAGTGCAGAATCTTCGACGGAATCAAATATATTCAATATGCAGACACAGGTAATTGCTCCTGAGCCAGACATCCATGACTTGACAACACTTGAATTTACCTATGAACCAAAAAAGACTTCAAAGGCAAAAGATGATTCAAACAAACTCGATTCAAGCCTTGATGACTTATTTGACGACGCAATTGAGGCCTGCATGGTACAGTGTAGCCAAGAAGTTGAGAATAAGATGAAACTCGAAACAGAATTACAAGGAAATACCAATGTAACTAATGGTGATAAAAATGTGGGATACAATTCTAAAATAAGTGATGAAAACGCTGTTAATGTCCAGTTTGAACAGCCTATGCCGAAGAAAAAGGCTGATTTGAATTCCACCAAGGTTTTTTCAAACTCCAACCACTCTGCTTCATCAGCAGATGATCAGCCATCTCAAATTCCAGATGATTCGCTCGACGACTGTCTAGCTCTGTGTCTTGATGATGACCATGACTTACTGAGCAAGGCTATGGGTGATAAGAATTCCGAAAATGAGACTCATTCTGCTGAATTAGGCAAGGGATTAAGCAGCCTTGTAGCCAACATCCCCATTAGTGATTTTGACAAATTAAGGTCCACGCCAATTGCAAACATGATTCATCAGTCTTCAGATACTAGTTCAAATTTTAAACGGAAGCAACCGTGTACAAGTGCGAACATGAGTTCTAGTTCTAGTTGTGCAACTGGTAACCAGAATAGAAAATTCTTCAAGACTAAAAGTGTTTCAGATTCTTTTTACGGAAATTCTAGTCCAGGACATTCCAAAGTCTTGAATACAGGGTCATCAACAAAATCAGGCATCACCAAGCCATCTCCAATCTGGAAATCGAATTCGTCATATAGTTTGAACGCAAAAACTAGAGCAAACTCAGGTTTTGCTGTTCCGAATACAAGCAATCCTACTTTAGCTGCTGGCAGCAGAAATAATTCATCGTGTCACACCGCACCAAATGAACAGCAGCCAAATAATCGGGTCTCTTACTCATACTTGCGAGATAATAATGTAAAAACTCTGAATAGTGAATCGGTAGTATCGAACTGCAATCATTATGTAAATTCTTCAGTGGCGTCGAGAAAATCGCTCATGGAGCAGCAAAATCCAATGTCATCTTCTTCTCGGCAGCTGAAGTGTACTCCTCAAGAAATTGAAAGAAAACGAATAGAAGCTAAAATGAGACTTGAAGCAAATAAATTGAAGAAACAGTTGGATTTGAATAAATCGAAAGTACCGATCAGTCAGTCAATTACAAGACTTGCTGCAGTGAAGAGATGAAAAAAAAATTGTGTGACTAGATTAACCAGATATATGTGTATTTTTATAGCTTAGCCTAAAATCTGCTGTATTAATTATTAAAGTTGAAGACCGGTGGTTACATTTTTAAAAAACTTTATTTTGTGGCCTTTTCAATTGATAAAATTGAGTAGGACGAAAAGTGATCATTTATAATCATAGAGTTAAATTTGTGTATTCGCAAAACTAAATGAGCTTGTTAACTTACTTGATATCAGAACGATCAATAGTTATTAAAATTTCGAGAATAATGTCCATATACATCGAGACTGGGCGAGAAACCATACTATAATGTCATTCAGAGTCAAGTACAATCAAATAAAGAAACATTATTCTACAATCAGTTATCAAATCATTTCATTAAACCGACCTTATCTCCATTCCAATTTCCAGTCAACTGTACAAGGATCATACACCCCCTATACTTTTCTTCCTTCTACTCCAAACTCTACACTCATATATCTCACATTCATTGGGGCTTTTTTCTACGTCGTTTGATTTCTGAGAGCAAGTCATATGAATCATTGTTTTACATAGATTAGGTTTAGATACCCGTTTTTTCTACCTTGTATATTATAATTTCATTGTCTCGTTCCAGCCCTTGTGAAATTAGCAGATAATTTTCGAAGTCGTATACAAATTTAAATACATAGTTATTCATTATTGATTCGTAATGTAGTAAAAATTTCCAGGTGTTAAAAATCCGCAGAAAAATATACGAAAGCAATCTCGAAATAAATTTTGCTATGGAATTTGGAAGACTGTATGAATATATCTGTACAGAAATGAACGGGGCCACTTGTGTTCATCGTCTTATTCAGCTGATACCGGTTATTACGATTTTTGTACCACTACTACTCACAAGTATGCTACATAAAAGTTAAAGACCCTTCCGTAGAATTGGATAACGACTTTCAATGGCTGGTATAATCCATCTACTCTCAACGGTATAACTGCAGATGAGAGTGAAGCTCGATTATACAATATTCGAATCATGAGACGCCGACGTAGCATGGGGGGAAAATCTGCGGCCCTGAAATCATAAAAATAAACTTAGGAAGGTAAATAAAAAAGAAAGTGAAAAAAGAATATGAATAAGAACGAACAAAATGAATGAAAAATTCTGAAGAGTATAATTATACTGCTCAATATAATAAGGCTGCTTCCATTTTTCTTTAGTCAGTTGATTAAACAAAGAAAGTGGCTATAGATATTAATTACTTTAAATTAGCAAAGCATTATTTGTTCAGTAAATTCTCATATTAATTAATTTCCACAGAAGTTATTCATATCTATATGAGCAATATGCTATGTATTATATTTTATATAATATCGCGAAGTTGGGATATATTGCTTAAGTTATATGCTTATAGATATACACCCGGTAAAAATTTCACCCGAAATCTTCTGGAGTCTCGTGAAAGTCAATTGGAATAAATTTCTTCATAAATACAAATATTTGTTCAAGTTTTATACAACTGCACAAAAAGTAGAGTTTTAAAAGTTCAAAAGCCTGGTGTAACGAACGAGCTTTAAGACATTTATTTAGTCTTTGTACAGAGATTAAGTAAATACCTTTTATTATTCCGTATGCATACAGTTGTATAACAGTTTTATCTTTTAACAATTTACAAGCCTCCAGAAAAGTTGAAGTTAAATAACAAGATTGTGGTAAAAATGCTATTTTAAAGAAATTTAGTAATCTTCCTGACGGCGTTCGAGTCACGTTTTCCGTTGACGTTGAATTTTCATCCTAAAAAAATTTTCTCTGCCATTATTTTTCACCAGTCAATCGTCGAGTTTTGAATAGCTGCACTTATACTTTCAAAAACTTTTTCACATCTTAACTCTTTTTTAATTTTTTTTATTTTTCAATTTTTTCATGATGTCTTTTCAGGATACCTGATACAAACAATGAGACTTACATTTTTTTTGCGCCGTTTTTTTTCTTTTTCTTATGAAAGACGTAAATAATCCTCATCGATGCATATTAGAAATGTATATTAGACTCTTTTATAGAAAATTTATTCTTACAGCTGTAGTTACGTAATCCAAGAGCACAAATATTACGTATATTATTATACGGAGTACCTATATGTGGTTTACGATGACGTGCGATGCGAAAATCATCATCGAAATATTGTAGAAGAAGAAGAAAGAGAAAGAGATAAATAAAAATCTGAACTTATATTAATGAAGAAAGTTTATAGCTGCGCAAGGAATATGTCGACGATATTATTTCCATGAAAAGTTTCACTGTAAAATCTTGACACGTTCAGTTTCTGAATTTATGCAACATTCCTGGGCGAGAGCTCGCGGTATTACGTGAGTTGTCTGTCCAATTATTTGACGACGCTATTGAGGCCTGCACGGTACAGTGTAGCCAAGAAGTTTAGAATTAGATAAAACTCGAGACAGAATCGCAAGGAAATACCAACGTGACTAATGCTGATAACAATGTGGGATACAATTCCAGGATACGTGTTGAAAACGCTGCTAATGTCCAGTTTGAACAACCTATGCCAAAGAAGAAAGCTGATTTGAATTCTACCAAGGTTTTTTTCAAATTCCAACCAATCTGCTTCATCATCAGTGTTCGACTGGAGAAATGTAACACGGTTAACGACAGCTGCTCTGCAATTCCCATGGGAAAATATCCTCAATATATCTATGTCACATATATTTTCCTCACCGTATATTTACAGACGGGGATCAAATTCAGAATAAATTTTCTTCTATCTGTACAAATCCAAAAATTGAATTTTTCTTTAATCATAGTATAAGTTGTAATTTAAAAAGAATTGAATCTATTTTTTTACATAATTTATTTCATCGAGGATAAGTTAATTTTCGTTAATTCATAAGAACGAAAGATCTCCAGTTTGCCGCACAAGCTATACAGCTGATCTACTTGAACGTTAAGTAGAAACGATCGACTAGCGGTCAGACCGACCGCAAGTTATAGTAGCGAGTCTGATTTAACTTTTGCCCTTTCTACTGCGGTGTTTCAACGTCGCGTTCGTCGATAGCTCGCAATTAATTAGATTCAGAGTCGTATCTTAGACAAAAATCGTTATAAATGGGCAAGCCTGGTAAACTACTCGAAGTGAAATATCGGAGGTTGTGTGAAAGTCACCGAAATGACGGTCAATTCCACAGGGTATAAAAAAGAAATAATATAAATATAGAAAAAAGGAAATGTATGTGCCTATACGTACATCATACTGCAACCATCTTAATTTTTTTATTACATTTTCCTTCTCCAGTGATTACAGAGATACGAATCCCAATGAAAAAAGGTATCAATTGTATACATTTCAAGACTTAACGCTTCAGAGGCTTAGTCGATTCTTTCTGATTTTTTTTTTTTTTTGTATACCAACTTCGCCGGTTTAACGAGTTGGGTGTTATTTTTTACGAACTCTGACAACCGGTGATTCGAACAGTCGAGTATTCTTTTTATTATCTACTTCTTTTAACGAGTTCAATATTATTGTATATAATACATACTAACAGCTAAGGATCAGAAGGGTATATACGTTATACATATCTACAAAAATCTACAGACATTGCCACGAGGGCGTATCTAATAAAAGTGAGTAATATAAAAACAAAAAGATCGTTGTTCAAATGAAATTTATGTATGTGACGTATCAAAAAACTTTTTTGGAATTTGTCAATTTGATTTTTCTTTAGTGTTAATCTCCCTACATAAAAATGTTTCGTTAAGAAATTGTGAAGAACTTTTGTACCGAATTACATCTCATCTGAACAATCGTGACAATAATGTTGATATAGTAAATTCTTTATTTCCTCTGCCTTTCGGCCTTGAAAGGGGTTACACCCTCTTACAATGCGTCTCATTACTAATTTTTCTGTGGGTTCTACTGTAAATGTATATCGTGCTACATTTCATTTATTTTATTCTCAATTTACTCTCTTTTACTTTCTTCTAATCTTCCATTGGCTTCCGCCTTTTCCCGTCTACTTTCCAGCAACCGTCTCATCTAGTTTCCAGAATTTCTCCGAGACTTCTGCTGTTTCTCAGTGTGTCATCGCTCTTCGCATATCTTGCACATCTTTTCTTCTTCTCTTTTCCAATACCTTGACCTTTGTTCCTCATTTCCTTCCATTGCTTTTTTCTATTCCAGCATTCTTTTCCTCTTTCTGCTGTCTTATGTCCGTCTCGAGTATCTCCTCTATCGATCTTACTCCTTCCTCTCTTTCCGGACCTGTTCCTTTGCTCCTTCCTCTCTGTTTATTGTAACAGGCTTCCCTGTCTTTTTGCCATCATGCCTTTTTCTCCTCTCTTTTCTTATGTACTTCTTTCCAGCACTCTGGAAGCCTATATATTTAAATTCTTTGACCTGCAGTTCCAGTTTCTCCTCTTTCCACTTCCATTCGTCTTTCTTTTCTTGCCTCTACCCTTTTTGAAGATCCTTTTTGAGACCTTTGACTCTTCCACGTTGAGTAGTTCTTTCCTTTCGAGATATTTTTCATATCTGTTGATCATTTGTCTCAGTTCTTCCGGTTTTTTTGTTAAAAGTACCATATCATTATAATCATGATTAATTATTCAGGAGTCATGAATTTTTCAAACTTGCCATACTTACTTTTCTTGCGTTATGTAACCACAAATTTTTAGATAATCTTATGCTCAATGGAATGTCTTTCAACGAACTTAGGAGTTGCTGTACGAGAGCAGGTGAAATATTTTACCCACGCATCGTACATGTATGTAATATACTTACATACCTCTTCATGTATAATGTATTTACTTACTTATATACCTATATACGTATATTTCCACTTACGTATGTTCCCTTTGGTGTAGAGATTTGGAGACTGTTTGAAGTAGATACAGATGCTTAAAAAAACAGAGTAAACAAACAAAAACACAAATTGTCTTTTTCTCGTGCCGTCATTGGTCGGCAATTTTATTTTACCCTCTTGCGGGTAAAGTTTTAATGGCAAGTTCAGAAAACAGCAAAGTTTGTCCTCTTTCTTTCCAGCGAATCACCTCACCCGACGATCAGTACATAAGAGATAACCTTGATGAAGATTATTTCGAGAAATAAGAAAACCAAAAAACGAAGAAAAAAAGAAAAACAGAACCAACTCAACCGTCGACAAGAAAAAACTCGCGAGAAACTATCTAGATATAGTATAGTATGTATACCGCGAGAAACGGGAAGAAAAAAGTATACCGCTATACGAGAGTTTTATCCAGTCTGATGATTCTCAGTGTATTATTTTTTTTTTTTTTCATCCATGATATAATAATATACTTCAATATAACGTATAAAATCGAATATCATATCAGGTGCAGCGTATGGAATGACGTGTTTTACGTGGCACTTCTGTAGATTGGGATTTCGTGCTGCGCGCACAGCTTATCTTAGCTCTCC
The DNA here is from genome assembly GCA_963932425.1 of Athalia cordata. Taxonomy (NCBI): domain Eukaryota; kingdom Metazoa; phylum Arthropoda; class Insecta; order Hymenoptera; family Athaliidae; genus Athalia; species Athalia cordata. The sequence goes on from OZ010625.1 coordinate 22,600,133, forward strand.
AATTTCGTCGTTCAGGTTATAAACGCGGACTAAATCCTCAGAATTTATCGTCATACGTAAGAGTTGAGTAGGATCGTCTGGAATAAAACCCCCATGATATAAGCTATAACCGTAGAATATGCTGTCTGTATTTATACAGAACGGAAGGGCAAGGGTTAATTAAAAAAAAACATATTATTATACACTCTCTGAAGTAAAATTATCTTACAGGACACCAAGCGCATGAAATAAAGAAATGAAGAAAAAGGATAATTACACTTTTCACTCGCCTAAATTAGTCGTTGAATTCGGACGCACAAATTTTTGAATCTCGAATTGGGCAACATCTTCTTTTTTGCTGCCGAAATAGTAGATTCCTAGTGATCGAAGAACAAGAACTACAATTTTTCGGATTTCTAAATCTCATGAATGATGTACAAAAGAAAAAGGAAGACAGAAAAAAAAAATCGTGCGATGGGGACGTGATTAAAGATCTTTTTTATTCAAGTTAACCCTTCTGGGCTTTGGGCCGTGAAGTTTACATAAAAACTGAAATAAAACTAAGTTAAAAAAACAAAGAACAAAACGAAAAGAAAGACGATGATGAAAAATAGAGTAGTTATAGAAATGAGAAGTGGGCGGTAATCGCAGCCAGGCGACACAATTAGGCTCGGACGATGGCGCCAAAAAGATCGTGTTACGCCCTGGCTCAAAGTATTGCTCGTCTCCGCGAATATTATACCTATATGTTCGTCGCAATGGTCCGAAACGAGCTAGCTGGATCACGTCGAGTTTATTTTTTCAGGGTGTTACTTTTTTGTATTTTTTTTTTTTTTTCTACGCGTGTGCGAAGCAGCTGGGAGTTTGAGCTCTCGTATAAGCACGTAGTAGGTAGATATACTTTCATCTTATGATCGAGTTGCTGCAACGCGAGAAGAGGTGAAAACTCGGGTGGAATATGAACATACATGTATCAGGGTGCAATGGAAATAAACATATGTTTTATATTCATCGTCTGCGGTTCTTTGGAACTATAGTTTTATTTCATTTGTTTATTTTTTTTTTTTTTTCATCCGAAAATTTGTACGAACTTCTTTTTCGATATCAATCGACTGGTTAATCGGAAGTTTGTTCGTTCGAGCGGACGTTAATAATTTTGTAACTGTACTAAAAATTTCACGTAACGTTACTGATTCGAGGTGAATGAAAAGAATGTGAAAATGAATAAAGAAAAACTATATCTAGTTCAATGGTAACGATATTTGAGTGTAAAGAAAAAAAAGTTAATTTTTGACACACCCCAAATTAGATTATATATTATATAATATATTTAACTGGGATCTGAAATTCGCCACCGCGGTTCACCCTTAACGTTCGGTCCGCGCGGCGGCGTCGTTGGTCCCTAAGGCAAACGGTGAAACGGGGATAAGTTTAAGGGTTTATCGTAGCTGGTATAGGGAGGTTTCGTATAAGTACGACGCTTGCGCGTTTCGCGATAAAACGCGGGGGGCGGCCGCATGCCGAATCAATATGGCCGCGTGACGTCAGACCTCCTGGAGTCTACGGTGGTCGTTGAAACTCTGAGCTAGGCAAACGCGGTGGGTAATTCGCGGTGTAACACCGTTTAAACCTATCCGTTGCAGAAAAAGCAACGTACCCGCGTACGTAACGTTTGGTTATAATGTCGGTTATCAACATTTCCTAAAGTTTTAATTTATTTTCTTTTTTTATATTACCTATACATAGATATATGTATATATAAAAATATATTTATATATACCTACAGTACTTGCGAGTAATTTTAGTTCTTATCAGAAAAGTTGCTACACTCCGACGGATATACGTCAGCGACGGACCGTACGTACGTATCTCGTTAGATTTATCATAGCTGATGGTATTAAAAATATATAGAAAGATACAAGTTAATCCGGTGCAGTAATATTATACGCGACAGGTTTATCGTTGCATAGGGTCGGTGTAAATAGAAGAAGCGAGGACGTCACGTGCGATCATTACGATGATGCTACCGAAAGTATCCTCTGAATTGACTTCTGAATTTCATGATGAAAATAAATCCGGCCACTTTAAATTCGATCTGCCGATTGGAAAAGAGGTCATCATTGATGGGAAGAAGACGAGGGTTCCTTCTTTCCGTAGGAACCGTAAAAACTATGAAATCTCCATCAAAAACGTCCTGCGATTCCGATCGGTCAGCATTTTTATCATCGCATTATTATTCTGCTTTGATATTTCAAATGGAGAAGTGTTCACAAACACGTTTTTGGTAAAATTGAGGAAACCGGCCGACGCTAGTCTCGCTGATCACGTCGCTATCAGAAATGGATTCGTCAATCTTGGATCGGTGAGTAAAAATATTTAAAGTTTATTAATTTTGTCATCAACTGTTTCCGATAGGTACTTGTAAGTTCGAAAGGGTACAATGACGGAACAAACCAATCATGCATGCAATGTGCAGGTGCCGGAAGCAAAAACTCAGATCGATTTATAGTTTCAAGGCTTCCTTGACGATTAAACCGGAAAGGAGGAAACTGCCAAAGCTTCAAATTGTTTTCGCGATGGTCAGTCGATCACCTTTTATAATATTCGAGTATGTGTCTCGTATTATACCACTCGAAAAAACGAAGTTAAAACCTCAGGGTCTGATTAGGCCGAACAGTTGGACTTTTGCGTCCGCAAAAATTCTAAAAACATTTTATCTCGAATATTTTCCTCCTCTTCGGCCAGCTTATATACCACGTGGTAAAGAAACTCGAATTCTAGGAGAGCCTGAAAAATTCAAAAAAAATTCAAACACATTTTTCACGGTAATTTTCGTGTACAGGATGAGATTTGTATGATTAAAATGAGCGGCGTGAATGAAAATAAAATATATTTCTCACCCGGAAGCGGCTTCAATTTGTGATCATCGTTTCTTCCGTTTCACCTACGGATGTTCAATTCTTGAATCTATAGTATATATATATATGATGAGAGTACATAGTATACATATATAGTAATATATAATAAGTATGGTGGGAGCGTAATAAATAAAGTGAGCCTCGACTGTTCCTGCGAAGCAATTTTCTCGTAAATTTAGCAAACGTAAGGTGTCAAGACATAACGCGAGAAAATTGAGATGTGATTGGCTTCTCAAGAAGTTTCACGTTTCGCTCGTTAACAGCAGGAGGTTGAACGTGCAAATCTAATACTTGAAGTAAATATCATGTAGGTATACGTATATATTTCTCTGTATATACATAGCTTGCCACGTACTATATTCTCGCTTGAATAGGACAGTAACGAACCGTTTCACCTTGTCGAGTTCCTCCTGCCAGGCATTTGGCGACATATGTCCAGACTATACCAGTACCATTCCCGAGACGTGAGGACGCATAAAGTACATGAATATATAGGTACATATATATATCTATACATAACGTTATTTCTTCATCCTCCACGATCTACACCGTATTATCATTCCGGAGAAATTTCACCCGCAGCGAAGCTTTTCGCGAAGTTCAAACTAACCAGCTGATACGCCGCGCACCTAGAAAATTAAGTACATTAGTACAGATTCGTACGAAATTGAATGGACCATCTCCTTTCACAGGAAATGAATTAGACAGCATATTTTGAGTACGCAGTTAGGTGTATATTTTAGAGAATGTTTATTTGGTGTAGGAAAAAGAAAAAGCAATCAGAATGTAATTTTCAGTTTCTTGAAGTCGGGCATGAGGATCGTTTGTGGTTGTGAAATCATCGAATTTTCGTGGTGCAGGATTTAACCAAGTTGATATTTTCTGTAAAATTTACTTCGTCGACATAAAACCGCATAATGTATCGGTCTGCAAACGTGGTTTCATAGTTGGTCGCTCTTTCTTTTTCATTTACTTTTTATGCAGAGTCAGTAAACCGCGTGAGTTGAGATGACCTATAAGGATCGCTGGATTAAGATATATAAAATGACGAAGTCGCGTTATAAATTCATCGATATTATCGACAATCGTCCAATATGTACGCGTACCGATGTTCCCTTTGACTATATACAGATTAAAAAAATATTGAAAATCGTTGAGTTTCCAATTTTAGAAGAATATTCTCGACGCAGTACGCGATTCTCGCCGCGTTTTCTCCCCAACATTTTCTTTGCTCGTAAGTAAAATAGATTTTTCCCCATGGGATGAAAAATGTTTTTTTTTCTTCTGCCTGCGCGTACAGCTGTGTAGTTATAGCTGTACACGTATTTACATATTTATACGTCATGTATAAAACTATATTATATATGAATTATTTATGCATCCAGGGCGAAACTACGCGACGCATATCATATTCTACCTGTCACCGTCGGGTACAAGCGGGTTGTCGCCCGCATATTGTCAAGTTGCGGAGGTTCGCGTATCGAATAAATATAAATGTCTATAGCTATAGATATAGTTATAACACATATATACACCATATGTGAGATCAAAACTGCCGTTTCAGGTATCACGTGGTTATCATACACCGTCATGTGCAAGTCTAGTAAACTTATCATACGTTAATGAATATCCAGACGCGTTTCGCGCGCGACAATCTCTCATATGATATACAGATAAGGGAGAAAAAAATGTAGGTGTACGGTAAAACATGTGATAGACGTCATATCATTAAATATCTATATATATACATGTATAATACTACATTGCGTAGGTACTTGACGACTTTGATAATGACAGTGACGTATTAGTTCCAAATCGCGACCACGCAATAGTTGAGCGATAATGAAACCCCGTAAATCACTATATATATTCTTCCCACTCCCTTCGTTTTACTACATTTTTTTTACTTTTTGTTTATCATAAATCAATAATTTGAGCTTCGTTAAGTAGGACGCGTAAAGTAGATGCTGGACGAAAAATATAGAAAGAGAGAGAGAAATGTAAGGGATGAAGAAAAAAGAGAAAAAAATCCAAGAATTAAATTCCCGAATCGGATTAACTATCTAGAGTATATATAGGAACAGACGCCCACGATATATAAGCTTAAGTAGATAAAAACATAACCGAAGTATAGGTATATAGGAAGACGCGGTAAAGATGAAATTTTTTTTTATGACAAATAATAAAAAGAAAATAAAACCAATTGAAGTTACCAACAATATTTACATTATCAGAATATTCTTACCGAGTGGCCACAAGGTATCCTTAACAATAAGAATCGGAAGATAAAATTACGTAGTTTATAAAACAGCTATGAAAGATTTGTAACGTATATCGTGTCAGGTATGTTTTGCTGTTTGTTTCTGAATTATTTTTTTTTTCAAAAATCGAGCACAATCAAAACCGTTGATACGTAATTGCCTTAAAACACAGATGAAAGGGGATCCCCCGATTTTGATAGCGTTATATAATCTAAAATCCCGAATTTATACCTGGGGTCGTGATTTTTGAATTTCAAGCTTTTCGTTAATGCAGCCAAAAATTTTCAAAGAGAATTTCCTCGTCATGTTCAACCTAATTTCGGTGTGTTTTTTGTTCCCTTTACTTTCGTGGCAATTTTTTTTCTCTTTTACGATCTTCAGATTCTCACCCCTGGACGCGACGGTCCGTTTCTAATTCTACGACCGTACTTGTTCTTTTTCCACGTGGTATAATAACGTGGCGTACAATGGCGGATAGAAACGATAGAATCGATATTATTACATCGGTTATACGAGCGGATTTGCACTTTGTATGTAACGGTGTTTGCGACCTCGTTTACAGCCCGCGATGCCGATGGTTGCAAAAATAAATATATATACATGGAAATTCACCGTAATACATGCCCTAACATTACACCTCGATTGCTACACCTCTGTGATCAAATTTTTTAATCTTCTGCTTCACTATATGATTAGTCTGCCGTGAACTATAGAAATTTTGTCTCGAGAAAACCTTAACGGAAAATCTTAGGGTCGTTAGAAAATCTTGATATGAGATCCAGACGTCTTTTCCATTCAGCTCTATTCAATTATTATACCTGCACTTCACTGCAAAAAATCAAAATGAAAATTTGATTTTATCATCAAAAAAAAAGATCTAATTTCAAGAAAGATTGAAGTAAACATCCTTGAATAATAATAATAATGATGATGGTATTTATAATATTGATGAGAAATGGATTCTAAGGGGATAAAGCAATTGAAAGTAACCAATTTATAGTATAAATTATGTTTATTTTCGACGCACGAATACCTCTTACAGGTACATCGTCGAGGGTGGTGATTTATTTCTAACGGGAATTAGCTTCCCGTTCGATTTATTTATTCGCCATTCGAATGGAACATTAGACTCTTTATAGAAGTATATGGGCATTGTGCATATATATAACACATAATACGTATACAGCAACGTATCGAAGCAGCTAGATTGCGTATTTAGCGATTTAATCGGCTCGTTAGCCTCTACTTCGTGTTTAGACGATGAAATATACAGCGGTGGTGGGGGAGGGGAAGGGGGTGGAGGAAAATCGAAACCCGCATCCTATCGAAGTTTTCTCTATAGTGAAATCAAAGCAATACGATCTGTCAGAGACGGATGCAGTATCTGCGGGTGTCACGTGGATTGAACAACAAATCTGCAGAGTTCATTCAATAAAATTCAAACAATGCAAAAATCGACCAACCGAACGTTCTGAAATGTTACGTAAATGTATGTATTTTATACATAGGTATACGTTATTACGTATTCACCACGAGATTTATACAGGGTGTCTCATTCTAAGTGAACCATTTCGATTACTCGAAAGGATGAGGTCGTGCAAAAAAGGTTTTGTACAAAAAAATTTTTTGTTCGACTTGATCCTTTCGAGTAATCAAAATGGTTTACTCAGAATGGGACACCCTGTATGTGTTACCCATTTCACGAAAGGATGCGCCTTTTAATTCAACGACGTTTACCCGTAGGAGAAAGTAGATGACGATCGGGATCCCTCTGTAGGTAGTACATCGCTTGCCCCAATACATCCTTGTTAGAACGGACCAATTTATCCGGTGGTCTTATGCATACGATTGTATAGAAGAGTACCAAGTGGCAGGAGAGTGAAGGAGAATGGAAAACAAATTGGAAGGCATTTACAGAATATTGATTTTCTTCATTCCATTTTAAAATTGCTTTTTTTCTTATCCTCTATTCTTTTTTATATGAATAGATAATCCTGACGGATGAGGTAAGTTTTTTTTTTTTTTTTTTAATAACGTTAGCAAATTATTATACGGTCTATAGTCGCGTTCATGCAGCTAGCTGCGACCGTTGATTTTGTAATTAATTCAAGGTGATAAATCGATTTCGCGAACGTATTAATTAGCGTAATTGAAGGAATTGTTTTCTTCTTTTCTTCCGCGATAAAAACTATGCCGTCATCAGCTGTGGTAATAAAGTTTGTACAAAAATTATATTCCTGTCGAAGTCCCTCAGAATTATTCTTCATACCACACGAAAATCACATATACCTACAAATCTTTCTGACGATTTCTTACGGCCAAAGTAAATACGCCGCATTCATCATAATCATTATTGTTTTCCCTGGAGGAAATTGATGAAACAGATATTTTCCGTGGGCTTCACAAATTTCCACCGACAAAGCCTAATAAGTAGGTATACATACCTATATTATATACTATACAGAGAGATTTCGTGGAAGCGGGCCAGTCCGGTCGCGCGAGCGTGTCGGTAAGTTAGGATAAAATACTAACACACGAAAATTCTACGTGCGTGATCTTCGCTAGCTCCTTACTGCTTATGCCAGCGAAGATCACGCACGTAAAATTTTCGTGTGTTAGTAATTGTATCCTCAGTTGCATATCTCGGGCGCAACCGACTGGCCCGCTTCCACGAAATCTCTCTGTATACGTGTTATTTATAATTAGAAAAAAAAGCCCTCAGGATATACGTATTGTAAATATTTGAAATTTCCCTCCGTTATTTCGCTTTAACGTTTTTATTTATTTTTTTTTTCATTTTGCGCATTAAAATAAGTTCATAGAACAAAATCAATTCTCTTCCTTTCTTTGAATCTTTTTTATTCCATAGACTTTGCAGGATGTCGATCGTTCCGATGCGTTCTAAAGGAGGATTGACCGTTAATTAAAATACCCAGGATTCCGAATACGATTTTATTCTCTTTCTTATTTTATTTTTTCAAGCTGTCTTTATCTTTCTTTTTTTTCTTGTCTTTTCTTAGCATCCTTTTTCAGAGTTATTTGTAACGAGATAAATTCCTCCAGTCACGGAATTGAGAAATCGGGTTTTTTGCGCGCTATATAGGACGGCGTATAATATAGACGTATCATATAGATAGAGAGCCCAAACTTTTAACATATGTGGGGTATTACATTTAATACGAGCTCCTTCTTCATAACGTTATGAAGAAATTGCTGGTAGGAGGCGACTGGATGACGGCGACGAGCAGGATTTCGAACCCGTTCTGTTGACGGCTCGTTGATTTCCAACGAGAGCTGGAATTTCTAGGCTCAGCATTAGCTACGCGTTACGCATACGCGTACCTATAATGCTAGACTATAATCGAATTATACCGTACGATTAGCGAGCAATGATATGTAGCGCCCCAGAACGGGGGTGAAACTATCTAGATAATTCCCTACAGCTATTCGCGTACGTCTATAAATAGCGTCCCGTACATATTATATAAAAATTATAATCCCCTACGCCCGAAAATTTCTCGATTAATTACAGGAATTTTATAAGCCAAGTCAGATGTTTGATGAAATCATAGCCGTATGATGTATTGCGTATTTGAAACGAGGATCGAACAGAATGTGGGTATCAGTAGAAAATCTAAGGACTTCTAGGATATGCGGATCTCTATCTACCTACGTGAAAAAGCAGCTTTGAGGACGTACACGATATTGTTTCGTTTTATCGATCATCATTTAGTGAGAAGAGTATCGGATAAAAAGGATATGAGGAAGACAGCAAAGGAAGGTTCGGATTTCATTTCCAAGCCCACTACCCTCAAATTGCTAGTTCCATTTACGATCGGCCTGAGCGCACCAATCGCGTTGAGCTTTAGGTTAGGGTGATATTTTATGTTCTACATGGGTCTATGTATATCTGGAAAGTATAGAAGCCTATCGTATACCAAGTACGTTTAATCACAGCGTGTTATTTCAAGGTAAAATGTCACGTAGGGTTACGTGCCAATGTATTTCCACAAAGTAGATATACGCATAATCATATACTACCACACGTGACTGGTCGTCGGCAAAAGTACGTAATAGCTATATCTTGCTGCTGTCACGATGGCTATGCCATGTACTCTTTTATAAGTGGGATTATGTCCGCCAACGCAACGTTATACGATATATTGTATACCGCGTGTCCCTGCGTTTACACCACGGTATGTCTGGTTGCCTGCCGCCGCGTTCATTCACGGAGCGTGGAGCCCCTATACTGCTGTATCGCGTGAGCCTGTAACTGATGGCAGGCAACCAGACATACTGCTGTGTCAACGCTGGGACACAGGGTATTATGTACATCTGAATATAGCAAAATTTTTCGCTTATATAATATCTTTCTATATATATATATATTTCCGGAATTGGTTAGCCAGATAATTTTCTGATGGATAGCGACAGAAAAAAAAGCTTGAGTTTTTTTTTCTGGGATTTCACACTGTACCTCATTCATATAGCAAGGCGCCCATTAGCCAGGTTAAAGGTCACGTGATTATTCGTAGCTCCCCTACAATCGCAATGATCAATCCTAAGGATCAAATAATTAGACCTTGAAATTTTAGGGGAGCGATTTATTCACCAATTTTTTCCATTACCCACGCGTCATCATTTTTTTCCCCGCGACTCATATTCCAGAGGTTCTCATAATTTGCGTGGAAAAAAATCTCTTAAAAAACTGATCGGATTTGCTTCGTGTACAAATATTTTAATATAACCTTTTGTGGATAATGTCGAAGGATATTTATACCTTGTAAATTTGAGTCGGAAGAAAAAGTGCATCGAGTAGGGTATTACTTGTATGAGAAAAGGTCGAAGTGGAATTCGATACCTATTGACATCCTTCTTTTTTTTTTCTTTTCTCTTTCTAATAAAAGACACGACATCATAGACGAACTTGATATAATATGATGTATAAAATACGGCGTCTGTAGGATTCCTTCGATTTTATCCTCCAGCAGTATCAGAGAAGAATATTGCATATCAGAACTAGAAGTATGAACGTAACATAAAGTACGTTCGACTTTAAAACGACAGCAGGTCGTGGCGCCCGCTGAATATTTATAGAAGAAAAATAAATACATTATAATATACTGTTAATTATACTGTTTTATAAAAAGATGGAGTAAAAACATTGATTAACCCTGGCGTACTCGCCATTTTTTGTTCATCGATGAATGGAAGTATGATGTAAAAGAAAAGTACGCTGTATACATAAGCATGTTATACTGGAAAATAAACGCGAAAATCTGACGGAATGTGGGAGATGATAAAAAGCGAGAGACTGACGCGCTCAAAATTATCAGACTTAGCCGTGTGAATATAATAAAGCTCTGGTTAATCCCTGCACGGTCAGAACAATTAAACTATGTTAAAATATCGGGTGAGCCCAGGGATTTTCGGTTTGTGAGGTAATCTTATTTCCCTCCTATTCACTAACATGCACAATGATAAATAATACATATAGAAATATGGCGACGGACACCTGACGCAGACGAAATTCAAACACAAAGAAAGTTTCGTTTTAGCCCAAAAAGACACCTGTTAAAATCTGAGCTCCTAATATTAATATTTACTCATCCCTCGTCGCACTTTTTTATTTTCCATAAGATTGACACGGGAGAAATGTTATTTGTTGCTTTTGAATTTGATTACTCGCCAACAAATTAGTGCACAGACACGACTGAAACATATTTTTGGAGGGAATTGAACACTCTATAAAATAGGTCTCTTATCATTTTTTTGTTACTCACCCTATATATAATAAGTCGACTTCTATTAACTTTGGTTTACATACTATACATATACGTCATTACTCGATGTTGGCTCGACGAAAAGAGAGAGTTTACCTATATCACAGGATTGCTCTAGTTCAGGTAATTACCGGAACTAGCCGATATTGACCGATTTTACTTTTCATTGATCTGCGTTATATGTATTTCTAAAACAGCTGCCTATAGGTCTAGAGAATGAACGTTTCTCTCTTTGTTGCATTATTTTTGCAACGGACAGACGCATATAAATGGATATGGTCGTATCAAAAAAAGTCCCCCGGGTCTGCGAAAGAGAAGAGGAAGAATATTCATAATCCAGACGATGTTTTTCTTTTCTTCTTTTTTATTTGATATTCCAGGTGCTGGGAAGTAAAACTGAGTACCACTTTGTGCACCGTGCTTTACCACACGCCAGGACTAAGAGATCTGTTCCTCATACGAGAAGGTTGAAGGTCGATCCGATGGTAAAAATCATTTCATATGGAGAAAAATAAAAAATTGTTATACGTCGTATCGTACACTGAAAAAACTTCCCTCTTCGGGATTATTCATTCCAGGTGCATACGGCGGTTCAGCAATCTGGATTCAAGCGAGTGAAACGGGGTTTTAAATCTCTGAGTATTGATCAACTAGTACCTTTGCAACAGATAAACAATGCGGATAATCAAGATCCAACTGATCCCTACTTCCAGTATCAATGGTACTTGAAAAACACTGGACAGAATGGAGGAAAGCCAAAGTTGGACCTGAACGTCGAAGCTGCGTGGGCTCAGGGGGTGACCGGAAAAAATGTTACAACCGCCATCATGGACGACGGTCAGTACGCATTAGGGTGGAAATGTTTTGCGCTTTGTTTTTTCATCTCAGTTTCCTACATGGAAACCAATGTTTGGTTACGGAGAAAAACCTCGCTGAGGTTCTGGCCGGATTTTTTCATTGAATATCGTGAAAATTGTCACACCACAATTTTTAAACGCCCTGAACGATCTCCGAATATATTTTGTCCTGTTATAGGATTCTGAAAAATATCATTTTTCGTATTCCGGGCACATCGATGCTTGCAGTAAATGGAAATGAAATTCGAGAACTAAGCTCAGAATACCAATAATGCGATCCTGTTGGTACAAATATACGTTAAGTTTATGATCAACTTTGTTTTTAGAATTGTTTTTTACTCTTCGAGTCGCGGTGTTCTTCAAGGAGGACACTTTTTTATTTCTGAAGCACCCCTTTCATTTAATTATTTTTTAAGTGAAACCTGTTACTCGAGGGTCTTTGAGATCGCTGATTACTAGTCTGATATAAAAATTCGATAAAAACAGAAATCCAAAATGGTGGATCAAAGATGGCGGCTTAGTTATTCTTTTGAAATTGTTAAATACAATTCAAATTTTGACATCAGAATCGGAATCAGCGACCCCGAAAACGCATGATTAGTAAGTTTTACTTCAGAAATAATGAAGTAAAAAATGTGTACTCAAAGGATTAACGTATTTTTTTTGTTTTGTTACAGGAGTCGACTACATGCACCCTGATTTGAAATATAATTACGTAAGTACTTGTATGTATGCCTAAAATATTTGCAAGCATACCATAAATAATTTTCTAGCTGTCATCTATGACGTAAATTGTCTTGGATTATCATATGATATTTATTTATAGTGTTGCAAATTTTAGATGTGATGTATAATATGCATGGTACATGGTGAATTCTGAACGATCTTCGAGCTGTAAGAGTACAACGAAATATAACGCGAGATGACGTATTCCATCCACCGTAACAAACGAGCCATAAGGCGTCGCGACGCTCGTTATACTATATCTATGGCAAAAGACGTCACCCTGAAAATCTTCTACACTGTAACAGACGCTGCGCGGCACTCTATACCTTGATATAATAACCCTCCGGGTATCTCAGGACACGTACATCCTCCCTTCATATACACGCACATATGTATATTATATATATAGATGAAAACCCTGGATTAATGATCTTGATGCTCACTTGTCAACCTTAAGTGGCCGCCCACACATAGAAAGACTGTTTGTACCTATACTCTACTACGAACATCCAGATCGAGCGTCTTTTTACGGTCAATCTTTCTGTCATAAAAGTCGACGAAAAAGTGGTTGGCCAACTCACCATGTTCCAAATACCACATACATCTCGAATATACCTAATAATTCGTTCTTCATTTGTATTTTTGACAGAACGCTAAGGCTTCCTACGACTTCAGCAGTAACGATCCGTATCCCTACCCGAGGTACACGGACGATTGGTTTAACAGGTAATTGTATAATATCGTGGATTGTAGCGATTAATAATTACGGTACGGTCGAACGGTTTCGCACAAGCATGCATAGGATTATTTTCCAGATTGGCTGCATCGGTAGTAACAGCGGCAGAAAATTGAACCTCTACCGAACAAGTAGCTGATGGTTAATTACTCATCTCTGAATTTCTAGAGCCCCGAGTAATCGTTAATTAACCTAGGCTAATGATAGGGTAAATTGATTAGCGCGTCAGCTTTTACATCCAGTGAAAATTGTCGCAGTTAATGGATACCAGATTTTGCACATCCGCTTTACGTTTGGTATCGATCACCGCTACAAGAATTTTCATTCACCATGACTGATACGTGCATACGTATGTAAAATAATTCAAGTATTTTTTTCCCCTGATTTTTATAATTTTTAATATCATGCAGCTATTGAAATCAACTTTTTTTTAACAAAAAAAAAAAAAATAATACAAAATAAAGTTAGAAATTTTGTGAGTGAAAAGATAAAATGAAGACTGCAGTAATTTCTTGCGATAAAGACTGATGTCATTTCATTTCTTTTATTTTCTCACTTACTGGAAAAGCGAAAGAAGAAGGCAAAGATGAAAAAAAAAGTGCCGGTAGAAATTGTACCGCAAAAAATTTATATACAGTTATAAGAACTATAACGCTCCGTGACAAAGACTGACGATTCACAATATTTTCTCTGTTTTTGGAGTTTTCCATTCGCTTTTACTTGTGTTTCCAGCCGCGTGAAAAAGTTGTTTCTTTTTTTCTTTTATCTGAGGAAAATTGTGAAGCACCGCGACCACTTTACCTGGTATATATATCGAGGTTACGTATATTTTTTTATCACCCTATAGGTCGTCCTTGAGCTTTTATATTATTACGAGCTCGCGTCGCGAACTTTGCCGAGCTTGAGCACGCGTCGGGGTGTTATAAAGCTAGAATTAATGCCGCAACAGCGACAGGTTTACGTGCGAAACGTGGAAATATTCTACTTTCACATCATACAGATTCTTTATGTACATATATTTATATAAATGTACGTGTATTTGACGCATTTCATTAACATTTTTTCAACCGTATATATACACATGTATATATGTATGTGTGTTGCTATATAATTTCGGGGGAAATATGTCATTTACATATTCCATTTCGAAATATAATTAACCAACTTGCGTGTAATTCTACTTTATGGAGCTTCCAATTTTCATATTTGAGCACCATTACAGAATTCAAGAATTGAGAATTCCATTAAAAGCAGTTATATAAAATGTAAGACTCGAACAAACTATCTCATTTTATTTTTCATACACATATTTGTGTGCGCCGTAATTTCGCGTAATTTCTGTCTCAAGCTCAAGTACTTTTTTTTATTATCACAATTCAAGCCACTTATCGAGACAGTTATGAAGGTGCACACTATTTTACGGCGGTGCAGTAAAATACGCCCTATTTACCTTTCATTAAATACCATGGAATTACGTATAGAACAATAATATGTACTACACATATATTCTCACGTAGAGACGTGATTCCCGCTACACCGGATTTCGTTTATTTCTGAAACCCGGTTTTTTCAGATAAAATAAAAGCACGTGTCCAGTTGAAAAATGATCCGCAGCAAGAAATAAAATAAAATAAAGATTAAACTATTTTTCTGTCACGCACAAATAATCCTGATAGATTTTTCAATAATTTTGTTGCAGTCACGGTACAAGATGCGCTGGAGAAGTAGCGGCTGCTAGAGATAACGGAGTTTGCGGTGTCGGCGTTGCTTACGATTCAAAAATCGCTGGTATTCGGATGTTGGATCAGCCATACATGACGGATTTGATCGAAGCTAACAGTATGGGACACGAACCGAATCTAATTGACATTTACAGCGCCTCTTGGGGGCCAACTGACGACGGAAAAACCGTTGACGGTCCCAGAAATGCGACCATGAGAGCAATCGTACGAGGAGTGAACGAGGTGAGTGTCGAAAAAAACAAAAAATAAATAAATAAATAAATAAATAGATAAACAACTAAAAACATTGACGACGAAAATAAAATATATGCTAAATTTTCTTTCATTTTTTCTGTATACGAGGGAGACGCGGAAATTTTTTTCGAAAATAAAATTATAGCAGCTACG
Organism: Athalia cordata; assembly: GCA_963932425.1. Taxonomy (NCBI): domain Eukaryota; kingdom Metazoa; phylum Arthropoda; class Insecta; order Hymenoptera; family Athaliidae; genus Athalia; species Athalia cordata. Next base: position 22,615,522 of record OZ010625.1, read on the forward strand.
AACCGAGTTTCCCCGCCCATCAATTTCTTCTGATTGAAATACGCCCTTGCTGCGGTTTTTTTGATTCATTTTTCTTTTCCGTTTGTTTTTTCTTTTCTGCAACGTGGAATAAGCTTCTTTTCCGTTAGTCTCTCGTTCGTCTAACAGCTCCATACGTTTTTATTACCGTGCAATGAAGCTGCGCGCGTATTTGGTATACCTGTACATGACGATGGAACATTAAAGTATCGCGTCGTGACGCGCGACACCCGCAGCGACTTTTTGGCGACGCATGTGCTTCGTCTGTTCAACAAACTTTTGCAAAATAGTTGTCCATTCTTATAAACTACGAGAATAGACTCTGCTCATACGAAGTGTATTTATAAGAATTGATCTAAAAATAAACTCGAACGTCATTCATTGTTTGCCATCGCAGCTTCCCGCTACTGAGAAGTCTCTCAGGGTCGAATTCGGTGACATTAATAATCAGTCTAGCCTAGTAAATAGATGCGAGTTATTTTGGTATAGGCTATCGACTTAATATTCAATTTTCGATGACTACCATATCGGATGTTTTCGGGTTTTTTTTTCGTTTAGAAATTTTTCATCCCCATAAAAAAATATCGCTTCTCTTCTAAATTGAATAAAACGCAGAAAATTTTTACCACAACCAAAAAATGGTCGGAAATGAATTCTCAATAGTCTTTATCGAATTTTGAAGGAAACAAAATACTTCGATTACCAATAATTTTTTATCAAAAGCCGGAATGATTGCGTCGGTTGAATTTACAGAGATGGTTGTTATTCCTCGACTTTGGGTACTACGACGTTTCTGCAGGATCCACGATTGACCTTAAAAGAAAAAGTAAGATTAATCTTACGTTAGATCGGATCTCCGGGATTTTTGATTTATCTGATTAAATCGCAAATCTATCGCGATCTGTTAGTTATTCATTCATGAGTGTTCCCTCTTTAAAACGATCTCATCTATAGACATCATGTACACCCGATGAGATTGATTCTGACTCATTTTTCGATGAAAATTGAATCAATGCTTTTCCTTTACCATCTATGTGATTTGATTTCTGATTTTTTTTAGGATCATTTTAATTGCAAAAAAGACGACCAAAATTATTGAAATTTTTTTTTTACAAATCGTTGGTGATGTAAAGAAAAAAAATTCAATAGTGGATAACTTCGAGTACGTAGTTTGTCAAATCATAATTCTATATTTTCATTCGCAGACATATTTTATATTCCTATAAATATGAATTACGATATAGTAATATACATACCTAATAGAGATTGTAGAATTTCATTGCTTGGACTTTGTAAAATTCATGAATAATTACAACGGGTGGTCGGAAAAAAAATCCGAACAAAAATGTGGGGTTGGTAATTTAGCTCATGTCCGCGATTTTTCTCTTGCAGACACATAACGTATACATACGTGGATGGAGTGAAGTGAAATTTCCCAAGCGGATATAAGTTGATCATTGCGCTAGGTGAATTTCTCTGCACTTATATACATGTATACATATGTATATGTATGTGTATGTACAATGTAGCTACGTATATGCAGACATAGTATGTATATCCACCTATGTAATAACTTTTGACCACATCATATTTATGCGCGGAAAACGTAGACATATTTTTTGTGTTTGTAATGGTTCAATTGTTTTTCCAAATTTTTCCGAGACGGCCTGAGTCTGATCAAGTGTTTCCAGAAAAACCAAAAAACAAAACAGAATTACACGAGTCTAGTTTTTTTATGTCTCCGATATACGCATATTCATTTCCGAAAACTCGTATAGTTTCACTTCGTTAGAATACAATTTGACGTAGAATCACTCGCATATCACAGGCGGCAATAAATTCCGATCAGTCATGTGGCAAATGTATGTATATATGTATTCTTTTTTTCTAACTGCAAAGCACACCCACACATTGACATAATTCACCCGGGAGTTGATGTGGTGTGTATGTATGTGCATACAGGCGAAACGCTCTACAGTTGATTCCATTCAATTTAGCTTGGGAATTTGCTACGAGTTTGTTGGATGCACGGATATTGTATAAAACAGTATAGTAATGTGCGGTACATATACATCTATGGTATGTTATATGAATGTAGGTGTACACGTATGGAGGTGCGCTGAAAGTTCGGTGATAAATCAACCGGGGTACTATTGACTTTTATATTGACAATGAGAATTCTGCTCGGTTATGTATACCGCTATGTATTCAGTTCATTTGAAAATTCAGCTTTATGTATCCGTGAAGTATATGATTCGTGGGATTATATACTTGATATACGCATCATGTACAGAATCCATTCATCGGAATATCGGGTATGAAATCAAGGAAATCGCAAGCTCGGCCGAAGAAGCTTTACAAAAAGATTTTTAACCCAACATTTTTCTTTCACATTATATACATCACGAATAAAGCGACCTGCTAACCTTTGTTTTTCGAAAGTTATATTCTTTGTATATTTCGCAAATTTTAGTTGTACCGTTGAAAAAATATTTGAAAAAAAAAAATACATCGCTCGATATTCACCCGAACTCCCCGAAAAATTCACTTCCCACGCTGTGCCGTATCGAACCTATATATATACATGTAAAAAAGACCAAAGGGGAAAGTGGGTTCCCAGAATACACGAGATAAAAAAAAAAAAACGTGATAAAAAAAAAATCGAAATTTTACATACTGTGCAAAGAATAAAAAAAAATTGCTTGCCTTGCCAGCGCAAGCTCTCTCGCTGTGTATATGAATTTAAGAAAATTTCTGTACAGAGGTCGTGGGAAAAACAAACACAGACAATAATGAGAAGAAAAAAAAAGGAACTTGAACGATATTAATTTATTCGCGACATGAATACAATCGTACGTTTACACAGCTAACTGTAATTTTGCTAATTTTTTGTTTTCTTTACTTTTTCTCCCTTCTATTTGCATCGTCCGAACCTGATGAACGTTGGGTGGTAGGGTCGAAATGGTTTGGGAAATATTTACGTTTGGGCATCGGGCGATGGTGGAGAAGAGGACGATTGCAATTGCGACGGTTATGCGGCGAGTATGTGGACCGTAAGCATCAACAGTGCCATCAACGACGGTCAAAATGCCCATTACGATGAAAGCTGTTCAAGCACTTTAGCCTCCACATTCAGCAACGGCGCTAAAGATCCCAACACCGGAGTGGTGAGTAGCTAAAGTAAAAAGGGGAGGGAAGGCCAAAAAAAACAGCTCAAATAGAGAGAAAAAAATAAACCAACGCGATTATCGCCTGTTTCGGCCCGTGAAACCGTATGGAAAAATCGTTCGTCAATTGTTATTCTGTAAAATCGAGCCGTTTTTAGGATAATATTTTTGAACGTCACACAAATTAATTGCAAATTTTAACTGCATGACCATTACACGTGAAAAATTTTGGTAGGACAAGGAAAAAAAGGGGCGCCTAGCTGGAACTTCGTGATCGACTGCTAGTAAAAAGAATCACTACCAAAAAAAAAACAAGAACATATTCGCACATAATGAGAATTCAAAATGGCTCGATGGTTAGGGATGAGAATGATAATAATAATTTGTGTAAAACAGAAATTCCATGGTCCTTTGTTATCATACTCCTAATGCCGCACGGTATATCAAAAGCCGTATCGCGATCGTGTAGAGGAATTTTCTCTTGAGCTGCTACCTCAAAAGACAACCCTTCTGGTATAGGGGGGTTGAAATGTGAGTGGAGCAGCTGTGATATAAATAGCTGTTGACATTCCACTTAGAATATTAACTTTAAAGTAACTGTCAAAATTTGATGTATACGCAGGCCGGCCGCGGTCAGCTCCTTGTCATGTAGTATTACCCGCTGCATCGGAACGACGTGAAGTTAACGTAGTATAAACCGCTAAACCATCTCCTTGAAAATCGTTCAATGTGAATTCTATGTGTATATAATATAGGTATATGAAAACCATTAGTCGCGCTCTCCTTTTCATATGTTTGTAGTATGTTCTATGCGAGCACTTTTTCAACTTCTACTATACGTATACCTGGTTGCGATTGCATTTCACAGGCAACAACTGACTTGTATGGAAAATGTACTACAACTCACAGCGGAACTTCTGCCGCTGCCCCTGAAGCTGCTGGGGTTTTTGCTCTCGCATTGGAGGCGAAGTGAGTATTTTAATCGACCATAATTTATACATAGTATATACAGAAATTTCTGGTGATTAATTGAAATAATAGTATTAAACGTAAGTATAAAAGAAAGAAAAGAATCATATGATCTACAAGATAAACAAAAGAGCTTGTAAAAAGATAAGCTTGATATTAATTTTTTTAACTCCGAGAAATTACGCGATTTTATGAAAAAAATTTCAATGTCTAATTTGAAGCTTTCTGAAAAAGAAAAAACGGAGTAATATTGAGCATTACTATGGTTGCGTAGGGGACAATAAATGATGAGAATGAAATGAAAAAAATTCTCTTTGTTCTTTTGTTCGCGTCTAGCTAGTTGACTTTTTTGGCGGTGATTTCGGGGCGGATCGGTTATGTAATATATTCGTTTCACTATATAGATATACTCGATATCTATAGTGAATAGAACTTATATTGACCCGCGTTTTCGATTAAGCTTCGGTCGGGTGACTTCGTTTCCGTTCAAAACTTTTCGAAGTTGATTAAATTACAACGAGTAGCAGCTAGAGCTGCGCCGTATAAGGAAGTGGCAGCGAAAAAACACCGAGAACTTGGAAACTCTGATTTATATTTGCTCCATCCGTTGATGTTCGGAACTAGAGAGGCAATGGATTTGTGATGGGGGTGTACAAAATGAGCTTCGAAGATTACGTGATTCAATTTTGGTTTTTTTTCTCTCACGTACTTTGCAGCCCACTCTCTTTCAGTAAATAATTAATTAGCGAGATAACTAATGAATATAATCCTGATGCTGTTCTTTTTTTATTTCAGCCCTCAATTGACTTGGAGAGATATTCAACATCTTACGGTTTTAACTTCGAAAAGGAATTCGCTTTTTGACGCTAAAGGAAGATTTCACTGGACCATGAACGGCGTTGGTTTAGAGTTCAATCATCTTTTTGGCTATGGTGTTTTGGACGCTGGATCGATGGTCGCATTGGCTAAAAAATGGAAAACTGTTCCACCGCGTTACCACTGCGAGGCTGGATTTGTCGTCCAACCAATGTAAGCACGAGAAAAGAATTAGGATCTCAATCAACGATAAAGTTAACAAAAGGGATAATTAGTTTTACCGTGCTCACTCAACGGCCATGTTTATCAGACGAACGAAGTCCCTTCAGGCTGGCCTCGAGCAATCGATCTTGAGTTATGCGCATTGAGAAATTTGGGAAGTTTTCTTTTCCTTATTTGTAACACAGCTCTATTTACACGTATCAATTCCCCAATCATGAAATACAAAGAAACCATCGTGCTCTTTCCTTTCATTAACTGCGATGTGAAAAACATATCGGTTTCAATCGAAAATTAATTTTTCCAATGTCAATGAATCTTCAGGATATCGTACTAAAAATAGCTTTTCAGAATAACCTCGATCTGCAAATCTGTTCCAATAAACTTTTGCCATGATTTCGGAAGCGCTCGTAGGAAAAATCTGACACAAATAAAACACGTCTGCAATAGGGGAATGTTTCATGAAGAAGCTGACGAAAAGTAGTGCGGAACGAAATTGTTCTCACCGCGTTTGCTAATACTTTTATTTTTGACAACGGGTTTTTCCGAAGGTAAAAATTCACCGCAATCTACACCCTTCGACTTGCGTAACGTTCATGAACTTTGTTCACTCAAATTGCTTATAAATCCCCATCTTTTATGTACTTTCTAAAATGGAATCGATTTTACTATAGCTACATACCTATATAATGTCGGTTAGTGCTGATAGGGGACCACATAAATCTTTGGAAGGATTGCACAATTGACTCAAGGGTTGCGGTGTTATATATATATCTATTTGAAAATTGAACCTTTGAAGCCTTGTGAATTTTAGATCGTGGGTCATGCGGTAGCTTTTTTCCCCATCTTCTATTATTTTCTCTTCTTTTTTTTCCAACGACGTAAGAGTTTACTTCGTTCTACTTTGCTTCGAAAAAAGCTCTTTGAATTGTTTGGAAAGTAGATCAATGATTGATCGATGACTCTAAAACTTCTTACTCGCAGACCTATACTCGAAGATGCTCTATTATGCAACTACAGAGAAAAGTTGGCTTACGTGTTCTTATAAAAAGGTAAAATTTTTTCTTATGGCTTCGCTCCGTTGATTGAAAAATGAAAGCTCTTTGCTCGTACTGCGCATTGAAATTATAATTCCGAGTTTTAGTTTAGTTAGGTAATTGTTAATACCTTTAATATTCTTTTCAACCGTTAGCGAGCATCTCGATAATTACTGATCTGTAAAATTGTTCTTTTTCATTTTTTTTTTTTCTTGTTTTCAGGGAAGTTCCGAGCGATAGATCAATCCTTTTGAAGATCAAGACGGACGCTTGTGCTGGTACAGATTACGCTGTCAACTACCTGGAACACGTTCAAGCCGTAATATCTGTAAACGCTACCCGCCGTGGTGACGTGGAATTGTTTTTGACATCGCCTATGGGAACGAGGTGAGCGAGAAAAACTCAAAATACTAAAACCAATCAACGAGAGAGGTCTAATCGAAATGTATATTTTTCAAAAAAAAAAACGAAGGAGAAAAATTAAAAAAATGATTATTCCAACCGATCCCCCAAAAAAAAAGACGGGATAATATTTTGTCTGCGGCTATGGCGCGTAATTAAATTCCATTTTAATGTGACAAGATAAAATTAATTTCCACGCGTAAATATAAGCTGATCTGTCTGGGCTGTCGTACCGTTGTATATTTGATCCAATTTTCTTTTTATTCCTTTATTTTTTTAATTCTAATTTTCTTTTTCTTTCTTTTTTTTCGTTTTTTTGGCGATATTATTATATGCGCGTTATACCCGTGGGCGTAAAGCTCCGTGCTGAGCGTACCTACGCGTGAATCCGAATAAACCGTCGACAACGACGAACCACTTTATACTGCTTGGCTTGAGGTCGGCGAATGAATAAATAATTGAACAGTGACTGCTCAAGGGAAAAGCTTTCAAAGGATAACCTCTCTCTGGGAGCCGCCGACGACTCGCAAATAACCTCATCTCGTCTCGCTCTGATCTGCTGCACCCAATGTAGGAAAATTTTATGGGCGTGGAATAAACTCAAGCTCTATATCCCGTATTATTATTCCTCTCGTGTTACGTTATTTTATTCTAATGTACGTGAAAATCTAAAATCGTGCGGTTTTTGTCCTAGATCATTTATAATGTTCATAGAAAATCCTCAATGAGAATTATTCGCTTTAGTAAAGAGATTTTTCGTTAGGATTTCGAATTTTTTTTTATTAAGAATATTACGTAACCGCTAATTATGAATTCGTAAATTATTTAGATCCATGATTCTGAGCCGGAGAGTTAACGACGATGATCGCAGAGACGGTTTTACAAAATGGCCCTTCATGACGACCCATACATGGGGTGAATATCCACAGGGAACCTGGCTTCTGGAGGTTAGTAAAATATATTTCACGTAATTATTTCATTTGCCGATCAAAACAAGAAGAAGAAGAAGTCGTGATTATCAATAGGAATAATAAGTAGTTAGATATGAGTAGTTAAAAATTCAAGGTCATTTTCGAGGTGGTCTGAATTAAGGTTGATAAAAAATATGCTCATTCGATACACGCAGCTTTGCGTAGTTACAGATTTTATCAATGGGTCCGTAAAGCTCGTGCGTTTTATCAGAATTAAAAAGTAATCACATATAATTTTAGTTTATAGCGTCACGAATATTCGAAATATTCATCGTGGGCCGAAAAAGCTTTTCATGAAGGGCACTCAAAAGATCGTATAGTATAATTTAGCGGCTTTAGCCGATGCTAATTCACCACACGGGTTTTACGCTTTGATGGGGCTTTTCCCTACTTCCGGAAATTATTTTTTCGTTGGCTGAAAAGGGCATAATGAACAATGAAAAATGAAAAAATTTGTTCCATTTCAGGTGAGTTTTAATTCGAAAGCACCGCAGCACGGTTGGATAAAAGAATGGACGTTGATGCTTCACGGAACTCGAGAACCTCCCTATACAGGGCTCCCCGCGGCTGATCCGCACTCGAAATTAGCCATCGTGAAAAAAGCTCACGAAGAAAGATCCACAGGAATGTAACTGACGCCAGATTAATAATCACGAGAGAATCAGAAAGGATAGATGAAGAAGAAGAAAACAAACAGAGAGAACCGTAAGAAACTTCACGCGGTGCAAGACCGGACATCACCTGCTTTTCAATTCCCGCGATTAAAACGCCGATAATAAATTTGAAAAAAAAAAAAATAAAAAAAAAATAAATTAAATAAGAAATATATAATGATTCCGAATAAATGCGATGCTTTATCAAAATGAATATCATTTATTTATTTATTCATTCATTTGAACCTTAGTTTGCGCTTGATTAAAAAATTTTTTCTTTGTCATATTCTGCTTTTCTTACAACCCGAAGAATACATCAAATCTTTTGTAAACCAAATGGTATTTATGATACGAAATCACCGTGATGCCGATAATTTGTTCAAAAACAAATTTGTCCAAGCGAGCCCAAATTTTTTTTTATACAAAATACTGTTCACGGTTGATAAATTTTTATATATGTTAACATTAGAAGAATTTATAAATCAAATGAACGAACTGTAATATATGATATATAATTGCATACAATATACACATATACATATATATTAAAATTTATATTTCATATTTATGCAAAAAAAAAAAAAAAATACAGCAAATCGACGTGTCTCAGAATCCGTTTCGTGGACCAAAGATATTATACAAAAAGCTTGAGAGCTTATCATTTATAATACTATACTTCGTTCCTATGAGAAAAAAAAAAAGAACAAAATTAGGAAAAATTAGAAACTGTCTGCAATAACTGGGGAATCGTGATAATTATTCATACTACTTAATGTAAATCGCTGGAAAGTTCGTCCAATGAATTTTTTATATTATTTTTCAATTACAGATTTACACGATCAATTTCCTCCGCGAGTTTTTCCCCACAATGGAACTGAGGGCGTCAAAATGCGCAATGATTGTGATTTTTCATTCCCTAATTCACCCGGCATGGTTGAAAATCGATCAGCAACAAAATAAATAAATACGAGTCGAATGAAAAACTTGCTTTTTCTTTTTTCATTGCATGCGCTGCGGGATGAAATTCTCACGATAATAATAATCATTATTATTATTATCATTATTATTATTATTATTACATTGCTACGTAATTAATATCTGAAGTATATAAATTGGTTTTCAAATACCTTATATACTATATACATATATAAATAGACTCATTTATTACTAAAATAAAAAACTCTGCATTACTGGGCGAGGAAGGCTGTTTCGAAAAATGGGATCGCATATTTATTTGCAGAGGTTGGCTTCTCAATTTCGTTGCAGCCTTCGATCGAATAAAAAAGGAGAAGAAAAAAAAATAGAAATGAAGAATAAAAAAGAAGAAGAGCAGCATTATAATGTATTTACTATGAGTTTCTGAGAACATTATCTACTAAACAGCATGTTAGTACATAGAATATCAAATTCTACTATATCGTATGAACAAATGATTCGAATATAAATATACTTAGATAATACTACCGAAAAAATAAAATAACTAACAAAAAACCAAAAAAGATTTAAAAAAAAATAAAATTCAACTATCTACAAAATGGTCCAAAAATTGAGACGTATGTATATGTATCAATGTATGTACGTTCACTATTATTATAAATTTTATCATCATTAATATTGTTAATTGTTTCAACGATTATATTATTATATGATTTATATTTATAAATATATATATATATATATATATACGTTCGGAATTTTCATTGGTATAGTTTTTCAATATATTGTTATTCAAAGAGTATAATATATAATGTACTATCATAGATACATTGTTCAATATATCTATGGTATTATATTGAAATATATATACATATATATAAATATATATCGACACAACAATGATAATAAGAATCGTTATAAGAACTTAAGAAGGAAAAAAAGAGATAAAAAGAGATTGTCTGCGGTTTGATCGTTGCAGACATTATATTGTACGTTATAAAATCTAATAAGAGTGCGTATCATAATATGTATACATATGATAAATAAAAAACAAAAAAAAAAACTAAAAAACAAAAAAAAACAAAAAAAAAAATGAAAAGGAAAATAGATTATTTTTATTTGTTCTGAAAGTTGAGAGATATATATAGAGAAAAAACTTGAAGTATAATTATATTTGGGGGTAAAAAAAAAAGTAAATGAAAAAAAAAATAACAATAATAAAATAATTGAATAAATAAATGAAGAAATAAATAAATACCAAATACCTTTACTGTAATAGTTGAGAAACGTAGGTAACTTGTGTAGATATAATCTAGATCAGGATGACATACGTATATATATATGTAGTTGAAACCAAAACTTGAATTGGCTATATATATTCCTATCTGATATTGCATAAATTAAATTATATAGTTGAATAACTGAATTTAATCAACCTTATTCTGTAAAACGTAATACGTGAATTAAATAAAATCTTTATTTTTGGCCTGTATCGTTTTTTTTATACCACCTGCATACCTTGACTATTCTCATTTCTAATATACTATCATATGTTACTGATATAGAATTATTGAGAATTTTTTTATCTACAATTTAAAACAATTTATAATAATCATTTCGTACATAATAAGGTTGACTAAAAAATATGAGCTTTTCCGTTTAAGACAGTTTTTGGAAACATTAACATATCTTGCATTCCCGCTTCTTTTTTCCTTTTAAATTTCGAAAAATGGATGATCAATTTAACTAAGTGTATTAAAAATCGATCAAAGTATTTCTTATCATCGGAGTTCAATTATCGATCGATATAATACGACGAATTTTATGAAGAGAGATAAATGATCCGGCATTGCGCAAACTCCAAGTTTATCATTTTGTTTTTTAGTTCAGTTGTTCGTAGGGTTTTATTTTATTCTTTTCCCTCTCCCAAAAACTTTGGAACTTGCACCCGAGCTTGCAGGCATGTAGTTTAGAGAGTACCAAGTTACGTATCCACGAGCATGTGGACAGATAGAAACGGCTTTGGCTATATTCATGGTGGAGGTATTATTATACGAACAGTTTCAAGGTTTAACAAAGTTTGGATTGCCTTCGCCACTTCGTAACTCCGTTGCTGCCGCTACTCATGTTGATGCTTTTGGTTGGTTGTGCTGCTTGCTGCTCGCAGAAACTCGGACCACCGGAAATGAAATTTCCTTCCAACAATATCCCATCAGAAAATCGATGCTTTTTACTTACCGCTTACCGCTTATATACGTAAAGGAATTAGTTACCATATTAATCGTATAATGAGATCTTCGCATTTTGAGGTCCGGAATGGATAAATAAATTTGTTTTTCGTCTTATGGATAACTCGAGCAGAAATTTTTTTTCATCGGTTGTGTGGAGTTTCAATGCGATCGGTGTCTTGGAGGTTTTTTATTTTTATGGAAAAACGATCAATCATACTCCACATCTCCATTCGCTCGTCGCTGATATTTCAAAAATGGACCAAATAAGGTTTGTCCTTCAATTTAATTATATTTCCAATCGCTGAAATATCGTTCGCAAAAAAGTAAGGAGAAAATCAAACATATGCGGTCGCATCAAATAACACGAAAGTACTTTCGGTAGCTTTCGTGCTGAGAAAAAATAAATTGATCGATTTCTTTGAAAATTAAAAAATTGTGGGGCACGCCAAATCTGGGTCGTCCAAAATCACCGAACGTTTTTTTTTTTTATCGTTTAACGCAGTGCTCCGAAATGTGCATTTCATGTAAATACAACTTATACGTGAATTAATGGAATACAATAAAATGAAATAAATTATTCAGAAAACTCTATTTTTAATCCCTATATGAATCCCATAACTATGAATCTAGTAAATTATTTCTCTGAAACAAATCAAAAATATGAGAAAACCCAAAATATTCAATCGCGTCAAAGATCTAACGCATGTGCATTTATAGCCAGCATCCTGATGTTCCTTTTTTATTCCATAATTTTTTTTGTCTATCATGGAACTGTGGACCAGGAATATGGCGTGCTCATACGTATAATAATAATTTCTCACGGAAAATGTGTACCTTATATGTATATCAAAGTGTTTCGCGTCTGTCAGAATAAGCATGTGTATGTATTTATAACGCAGTTGATGTACAACATGTATACCCATGTGAGAAAAGCTACACACCATATCACGTATGAATGAAATGCAAATTGGGAAATTTACTAGCTTGACACATAAGCGTAGTCCCTTTATACATACTTACGTATTATACTTTAGAGTTGGAAGGCAGACAGCGACGTTCAAACATCGAGAAGAAACAACGAAAATCATGTAGAATGGCGTCACCATATAGAAAGAAAGAAGAACAAGACGAGCAGACCTCTAGAAAAAAGTCAAATAGACGAGCAGAAAATAAAAATGAATAAAATAAAAATAAAATTATTAATAGCTCTGCAGCACGCGCGATATACACATGTATCTATAATGTTTGAAATCAACTTCTGGCTCATAAAACCCGAGTATAAATCGGTGGATATTTCTTTCATGACCGAGAGTAATTTGTTTTTTCTGTTTGTACGCTAAACGTTATCTTATAATGCGTGCAAAACAATGTCTGACACGTAATTGTTATTCATGTATTGTATGAGATCATTACACCCACCCAATGTGGTGATAATACAGTTGGGGATGCAGATGATAAATTATATCGAGTACACGTGATAGCATAAGACTTCGATTTTAGTTGAAAAAAGGTGGAGAACCTTGTTTTTAAATACGCATTCGCTTCAACCTCAAAACCTCAAAAACGCATAAGATCCATTGAAATTATAAGATTAAAAATTCGACCTCCTGCTTTTAATTGACTTATCATTTAATTTCAACGCATTTTCATCAAGTTTTCATATTCACAGCTCGATTAGAAAAAAATTATACGACATTATGCAGTTACGAGAAGTAAAAAGTCGTATTATTACGGCGGTTACGATCTTCTATGCCATTACACACGGGATATAAGTAGCATAAATGTTTGACGTAGGGAAAGTTATTTCTGAACTTAAGATAGATAAAATATAGTTACCCATATATATAGATAATAATCGTGGTAACAAACCGAAGGCTTCCAAAAGTTAGCTCATTTTCAGTCTCTATAAAAGCAAAGCTTGCAGTTTTGGTTCTGCAGTTCTTAGTCTTTCCTAACTCAATTATCCTACCAAATGTCTGTTATATAAATACATTTCCGCCTGAGATTTCCAGGATATCACATTCTAGGATAAAATCTAGATAACTCTGGCTCAGGTTATTTATATATACGAAGCTGTCAGAAGTACTGAATTCTAGAAGGGATTTTAGGACTAAATCGGAGCAGGTTAGGGGAAAATAAGGGCAAGGAGAAAGTTTTCGGGACAAAAGGCATATCCTAGTGTATTATAGTTCTCCCTCGACTGGTGAAACGTATACCTATGGGTATAGAGTGAGAAGGGTGGGGGGGGAGCAGGTGGGTACAAGACGGAGAAGAAAACCTTTGATAACTTTGTTAATTAAACAGTTTTACCTTCGGTATTATACATAGAACTCTCGAAAACCAGCTTCTTTCTCTTTTTTCGCCAAAACCCCAGCTTTATATATTTATATATACACGTATATATATATATATATATATGTCTATAAATTCTTTTGGACATGTATAAAAGACAAGGGGTCCTGTTGGCGAAACGGAAACCAACGGAATCTTTAATTTCTGACAATGATCGACGACCCTTTCTTGCAAACTTTTTGGCTGCCGAAGAAAAACAAAAGAAAAAAGAACCGAAAAAAGAAGAAACTTTGGTGATTAAAACATTTTCCCGAGGAAAGTAGATTTTTAATACGTGTAATACTTTATACATATATATAATTGTATACAGGGCGTTTCGCGCCAATTCCATCATTGCAGGGTCTAATTAACCTTCGATCTCTTGGATTGAGTCCGCGATTTTTACTCTCGAAAGTACTCACTTTTTTTCATCGGGTTGTTTACGATTATTCAAGATGACGTTATCACAGTGACCGGCCAAATTTGAAAATTCAAAATTATTCTCAAAAATTATAGTGCCAAAGATTTTCTTTTTTGGCAAGGGTATTGGAAAAAGTTAGAGGAAGAACTGGATCACTATATCGATGATCGTTTGAAAATTTTGAAATTCAATAACCACGGATCTTTTCACAAATTCAAAAATTTGTAGATAATTCGAATTGATTCGAAAAAAACAAACTTCGAGATATAAACCTGAAAGCCGTATTTGAGAGTCGTAACAATCGTTCAAAATAAAAAGGTCGAGGGTCAGTCCTTGCGCAGGTCAAACTGGCCTGGAATACCCCATATATACCTAACGAATAAATCTCAAGGGATTTCTTCAAACAAACGAACATATTTATTCACGCAGGCGCATGCACGGGGGCGGCGATTCGGCGCCGGAAGAAAAACATACGCACTAAAAAGGGGAGAGAAAAAGAACCACGAAAAACATACTACTCCCAATTCTCGTATAACCTGCAGCCCTCTGCGGCCAGATGCTATTGCAATCATTGCTATGAAGCTGGCGAAAGAAGAAAAAAAAGCGTCGATTGCCGTTCGACGTGATTGGCAGGCACAGTAGGCAATGATTTCTTCGCTGCACGAAACCACCATCAGCTGTTTTGACCACCGCGAAAAGGCAAAAACTTCTTTGTTTTTTTTTTATTCTCTCTTCCTCCCCATTTGGCATGCGTTGAATTATGCATTACCATTTTTGGTAAAAAATTTTTGTTATATCGATAAATTTTTTATCACGGTGCTTTTTTGTTTTTTTGTGAATCGCTGTTACCGATGCATGCAATTCTCTAATTTTATTCGAATCGGAATTATATCGGCGGAATTTTGGTTATTTCTTCTTTGTATAGTTAAATATCAGATGTCTCAACAACAATCATAGTTTGTTGTACGTACCTCCTTATTTACGAATGGCAATATGTAGAGCTGGAAACTAACTCAATTATTATTACCGTGTATCGAGTGACCTTACGTCATCGCGGGTCTAGTTGTAAGCCTCGTGAAAGGTGTCTAAGATATCTAGAATATACCTAAATCGTTGTCACGGTCACAGCTGACAATGAGCTATACATTGCATATAGCTATACATTTACATAAATATTTTTATACACGTATACGATGCAGTCGCTTTCTTACACTTTCGATGTTAGAATTTTTTGGTTTCTAACTTACGCAATTAATTATCTCATCATTTCAACAAGATCGGGCGATGTGCGAAAAAAAAAACCAAAAACTATACGAATCGAGGTATGGTCTTGGTATCCATATTTACGTGTTTTAACTCCTGTTATAATATTTTCGTTTCAACGGACATCGATATGACGGTGAACAACGAAAGGAGCAAAAAGTAAAATAAAATAAAATAAAACAAAATGTACGGAGCTGATGCGTACGTTTTCCGATCACTTTTGACAATATAATCCGTTTATCTGTTCACATTAATGCTCGTTTCAATTGAAATTCGGACATGCAGAGGTAACAACGACCCTTATAGTTTCGTTTGGTTTTCGCTCCCATTCGCCCTGGTTGATCTCGTTTCATTTTAACTTTCGTTTATGGTACGCAAAGGTTAATGGCTGATGCACGAGTTTTGGGTTTCTCTTTATTACCACACGTATTATACGAACTATATACACGTTGTAAAACCTGGGAAACTGAACAGTGTAAAATTATATACCTTACCGCCCCCGCCCCTTCCGCCAACTTTTAAAAATTTGATACCTTAACCCCAGACACGTTTGCGTAGAAATTATCGTCATCGTTCGCGACCTCGTCGATCGTTATCAAAGTATTGCTGAACCAAATTTTGGGGTTCGGGGGAAAGATAGAATCCCTATGAAGTTCTAGATTTTTTTAAATTTATACTTCCGAATTAGGCGCGGTATCATTATTGTTTTTCGTTTAAATTTTCTGCAAACGCACGAATCGATGAATCGACTTGTGGTATTTTTACAATCAATCGCGGCGACGTCGTAATGCAAATTACATCAGAGATAAAAATTCCGTCGAATTCGGCTGATCGTAAGAATTCGTCAGACCATTAATAATCCCGATCCAGCCGAGTGGAATAATCCCAAAAATTAAATATAAACCCGCGGCAAATGTATTCTGATTTTTTTTATGATTAGGATCCCCCAACTAATCGCCAAAATTATACGATTATAACAAAATTGAACTTTTAGCAAAATAATAACGTAATCCGATATGAACCCGCGTAATGGGATTAGGACCGCTTATATATCTACGAGCGGCATGAGGTCCCTAGACCGAAATTAGAAAAGGACAGTCCGATGCTATTCATTGAAATGGCCAAAAGCGTTTTCACTTCCCCTCATTGGTTCGAATCCTATACGAAGAATTTCCTTGCGGTAACACGTGCGTACAGGTATAACGCGCATATAACGCGGTACGGTACCCTTGAGTTTTGGATTATGGTACTACCTCGTCCTCGACGGTGCTTCTTACCGATAACGATCACATCTCCCTGCTACGTACGCACGGAGTTATTTCCAACGACCGCCCTGTAATGTGAAGAATATCATAGTGTGAAAATAGTATACAGAAGATATAATTTATTTTCAAAATTGGAATCGTCGAGAATATGGGCAAGAAAAATAACCGCAGAATCGAAAGCCGTCGAACTCGAGTTTCGGAAACGCTTTACACGGAACTTGATAAATTCGTCAAAAATACAATTCGAATTTAGCAGGTTATCACCTGGTGTAAGGTTAGATTGGCTCGGAGCCCAAAGTCAATAGGCACTTACATGAATTTTTTTTCTCTCGATTAAAAAATGAAAACAATAGTTATGGAAAAGTGTTGAAAAAGAAAAACTACTCCCAGCATTTCTGATCGGCAACAATCGAGTTAATTGAATTAATTTGCGACAAATTCTATAGTTTTAGAATTTTTTCGAACCGCATTAGTTTATGCATGTATAGTTCGTTCTTCTGCAGATTGTTTGCTTCGCGTGTATTATACATATACATATAGAAGGTGTGTATAATATATTACGTGTACTTAGCCGAGGTGTATACCGAAGCCCGGGTATGCGACGTTACCCGAACCGGGTGATAACGATTAATTTCCTTAAGCCGCACAACACGTAGGTATCTATAGGGATAGTTTACCGTATACGTATGTTACAACCCCCTGAATTAGCTATTGCCGTCCGATACACGTCTACTGAAATATCTGAATAGTCTGATCCGTTCCAACTGTCGTTATTGTTGCTGCCGCTGTTGTTGTTGATGTTGTTGTTCTCTCCTGACGCTACTTCTATAGTAATTTAGAGCTTAAAAACCACTGTTTTGTTCTCATGTATACCTACTGCACAGTAACGTTTACGTACGATCAGAAAATGCATTTGTTTGAAGCCTTTGAGTCACGGACGTCACTCAATCAGCTTCCACCTACTATACCGATGGTTGCAGTATAAAAGCTACGCGATTTGTAAAAAAATGTAAATAAATCGTTGAGGAATGTTGAAAGCATAATTCTGCATATCGCTATATTTCCAAACGGTGACAAGATGTGTTTTTTTTGAGAATAATTCTTCCCCCGTTGATATCGTTTCATTAAAATTATCGACAAATTAAATTATGTAAATTTCGTACCGCCTATCTCTTGAATTGGACCATATGTAGCATCGATGTTTGTTATTCATATATATTGAGTTCGTAAATGGCGAAGTTGATGAGGTTAAAAATAAAAGTTTCGTTGTCTCTGAATAACTTTTCGAGATTAAAAGTTCGGCGTGACCGAATAAGAACCATACCAGGTACTTATTCGATATCCCTGTGCTTACACTCAGTGCGTGCGGCTTTCTTCGAGTAATTTTAATTAACGTTTTTTCTTGTTATACCTATATACAATATACGTGTATATATGTACCTTATATACTTACAGTTTTTATTATGCCCCAACTGTTTAATGCCGATATATTTCAAGTGCTCCGAAGTATGTATCAACTCATTACAAAAGAACCTGAAATTGTGCTACAAATTAACGTATCGATTGATACCCGAGATTTTAACAAGTCATACGCAAGAAAAAATGTATACCTATGAGTACAATATTAAAATGTCTTGTAGAACTATATCTAATGATTGGGATATCGAGCGAAATAGATATTTAGCGATTCCAAATACCGTTGGATTAGAATATCATCTTTCGAAGATTAACAATAACACTTTTGACCGTTAACCTCCAGCTTCGTCAAGGTCATAAGAATCATGTTTCTAAATGTACAATTTCACGGATAAAATCTGTAGTAAACCAATTCAGAATATCGAGTATACCGATGACTTAATTATTTTGTTTTTTTTTCCGTATTTGGTCCGGAATTTATAGAACTCCTAATTTCTGGGATTTGAAATTTGTGAAGATATTTTTTTACGTTGGAATCAATACAAGATTTTAATATGAGAGAAAAAATTTTTCTCTACTCCGAAACGTACAGCGTAAAAATACAAAATAACTCTCATGCTTGGAATTTTGAAAATCCGAGTCCTCCACCACTAATGCGATGTGCCGTAAGAATTTGATAGATATAAAAACCCTCTTTATAAGCACTCTATACCAACCCTTCTGGAGGATCACTCAACTCTGAAGCTAATCATAAACGATCTTAATTACCACTTATTTACGGTCGACGGGCTCAAATTATGCGCTCAGCTATATCAGACTAGAAGGATTGAACATCGACGTTGGATGGTAGAACGAACGGTCTGCTTTCAAGGTACAGTAGTCAGTAAAACTCTTTCCCTTATTCTTAATCCTCATACAAAGCGGTAAAGTTACTTTTTAGAAATCTATGTATCTATGTAGGTAGAAAAGTGGCAGACGCGCGAGTGTCGGATGCGGGATTCGAACATGGATAAGGTAAGAGCGAGACAAAACCATTTGAAGTGAAGTTGGAGTGCCAGGGATGAAAATATTGGGAAGCCTGCGCCTTGATGCGATCGCACACTGTATATACGTACACTTATATATATATATAGATATATTTACACTATATATATGTATATAACCTTGCTGTACGATTCGTAGGAAAGCGGCTGCGTGGCCCATCCATACGGGGGTTGGAAAACCTCCAGAGTAGGGGATGGCGGGCGCCGCGACGCCAGCGTTCGAAGGAACAGCGCCTCAGTCCGCGTGTCCTTCCGTACCGCGATACAGCAGGGTCCAAGGGTGTAACGAGTGAATATTTTTCGTTTCATTGAAGGCCTTCTTTGCAGCTCTTATAAATAAATACAACGCTCTATTTTTTTTCTCTTCATTCTTATTTTCCGTCTGTTACAAAAATTGCAATCCCTTTAGGTATATAAATATATCCACATCGATAGCCAAAATGGGAAAGTCCAAAAAATTACCCCATAAAAAGACCACAGTCGTTATCGATATACCCGACTATTTCACTCAATGATGTAAAATGCGGTTCACCATATATTATACACTAAAGAAGACAGATAAAGAAAAAATAAATCGCGAGTGTTTCAAGGGAATCTATATTAAATTCCCTATGAAATTAATTGTCCTTTGTCACGACTATTTTGATCGATACGAAGAGAGTCTATACAGGAATATGGACTGTGGATATAAAAAGTTAGGATATTAGAAAAAAGTAAAAGAAATTAAAAAAAAAATTGAAAAAAGTTAAAAAAAATAAATAGATAAACAAATTAAATAAAATAAATAATTTTGGCGCCAGTTTGTGGAACCCCCGCAAATGTGGCTCTGTGTACGTTGAATCGAGGATACACGGGCGGCCGTGCTGCCCGTGTCGGTGGTTCGCGAAGCGATAATAGTGTTAGGTTACCACTGAGCCCGCGGACTTTGTGTGCGCCGGGTAATTCGGGGTCCCATGGAGGTCAGGCCCATCATCATCAGGCCGTTACCGGAACACCGATGGTGGGCGACGATGGACCCGGACCCGAAGAGGCGATGGTTCAAGTCGAAAGACCCGCCCAAGCCGGCACGTGGGTTTGCTGCGTGCCCTGCTATTGGCTAAGGAGAAGTAAAGCCGTTCACAAGGCCCTTCTCACTCTCGCAATGCTACTGGTTACTAGCCTACTCGTCACTAGTCCGGTGCTTTTTCTGATCACTACGTTACCGGAAGCTGAACAACCGAGGGAATGCGCGCCGCAGGTGAGGGGGCCCATTCTTTTTTTTCTCTCTCTTTTTCCTTCTTCTTATTCTACCATCTTCTTGATATTCATGACCCGACACACCGACCAGGGAGAGAAAGAGGTCATTTCTCGATCAACGAAATTTAGGTTGCGTTGGTTTGGGGTGAAATCTGCAGGTTCTTATAATTATTACTTTTTTTGATTTACTCGTACTCCCAAATCTGTATCGACGTGTAGCCGGGGAAAAAACTTCGAAAGTCGAATCGGACACGCAGCCAAAGTAAGAAGTGACGTGAACAAGCCATAATGTATATTTATAGATCCGAATAAATGATGACTCGGTATTATGCTGCGAGCTAATACTTATTATATGTAACTTTGTTACTTATCTATGTATTCGTATACTTCTTATACGATATGCATCTTGTCAGTAGAAATTATGAGTAACTGACGACGCAACATTCCAACTTTTTGGATTTTTAAAATTAACAGTAAATTACGAAGCAATTTATATTTTATAGTTTATGATAATTGAATATATTTTCGAATTTCTACCACTATAAACAACAAGCCCACATGCAAGTCGTGATATTTGATGCACTTAACTCGAAGCGCGTCATTTGGTAGAGTAATTTTACTTTCCGCGATGTGAAACTTCGTCAATTTCCGCTGTTACATCGAGTCAATCGGAAATTGACGTTGACCATCAACGCTAGCTACTGCTCATAGTATGTATACATATCTCCATTAGCGTATATATGTGTTCCATGTATATTAAACCTTACGTATATAATGTATATAGAGATTATCAATTTCAGATTTTCGATGTCCGCGTTTAGGAAAATCACGCAGAGTGATAATGCGCTGCAAGCTCATTTAACCCGCACGAAATTTACTCCACATTCTAACTGTTCATAAGTTTAAAGTGGATTCTAGAATTTTGAATGTCGGTGTCGTTGCGTGAAAGAGGCTCATTGAAGTGATTTCGATGGAATAAATTGCTTGAAATCAATTGACGATAATTCGTTTTATTGATGTACTATATATGTAAGTACGCGTTCATTAATAAATCGTTGTCATGACGAACTGCAGTTAAATTATTCGAACGAGTGCACTCGTGCGAATTTTATCCAAAGCGCGTTCGTTGATTCATTTATTCATTTATTCATTCATTCATTCATTCGTTCGTTCAATTCATTGATTTATTATCATTGTTCCGCTCGAGTTATCAAATACAAATTCGTCATAGATGCATCAGCTTTAATCACACACAGGTGTGTAAACCTTATAGCTACCGAATTTCGATGCAATTAAACAAAAACATACCAGTTTTTTCCGCGTGATTGTATAATCATTATTTTTCATATAAATTCAAATCACTTTTATGCGGTAGTATAAGAGAGATTCGAACTGTTTCAAAATTGTACGTATAATTGTTCAAGGAGAAGTGCATTATATAAGGACTCTGATAATTATTCAACCAAAGAACCCTGTAACAGGATTTGCATAACGGTACCGACATTGCCAAAATTATTTCACCAACTTTATGCAATTAAATTTAACCGTCAAATTACCACTACAAAATTACTTGAATCATTACTATTATAAAACAGGGCCTGCAAGTAGACGGTGAAATTCCGAAATTTTACATTTTTACTAAATTTTGATAATCTTATAGTATAGGTGTAAAAAAAAAGCACTGTGCCCTCGAACAACATGCAGCGATGAAAGTTTATGTGTTTGGCAGATGGCACGTAGAAGACCTTTGCCAACATAGTCCATAGGTTTTGACCGCAAGAGATTGAAGTTTTTTTTCAGACACATTATTCAATGTAACTGCATAATCCAATAAATTTTGTACGAGTAGTATTTATTTTCTTCTTCAGACCAATTTTTTTCAGTTAAAAATGGTTTTTGTTCAAATAGTTCACAAAGGTCTCCCCTCAAATGGACTCGAAAATTTGAGAAAAAGCTGTTTCTGAAATGATCGTCGTCATTGACCCGAGGTGACCCTTAGATTCTATCAGATTATAACGTCAAAGTCTACGAGGTCTGTAAAAAGTGAGAATAACAAAAAAAAAAAAAAAAAAAAAAATTTGAAGAAAAACGTATAAGAAGAAAAAAAGGGATGTATAGAATACATGAAGGATCAAGAAAAGAAAAGAAAAGAAAAATTGTGGAGTGATTCGATCCGTGAGAAAAAAATCTTTCTTCTCGCGCTACTTTCTTTTTGGAGGTACGGTATAGTTGAGTTGCATGAGGTGGTTTTTGATAGCCACACCCCTCGGGTTTGAGCCCTTTTGTGTTAGCTGCCTCAGATTCTCGCGTTTTTCAACGACGACTTATATCTGGGTATATAACGCTATATGCAGTTCGCGGGTTGAAGCCCTATTCCGAGCTAAGGTTTCGAGGTAAATGTCAACTGTCCTTCGGGTCAGGGTTCTACTCTCCCTTCTCTCAACACCCTTTACATCCCCCAACGATTTCTATACATGACGACAACTCGAACCCCGCAGCGAACACGCTTTTCAACGCATCTGAACGCGAAGTGCCTCTTTCATGATACAACTAATCCGAAATGTATCAAAAGTTTGGAATGCTCATTGAAATTCTAGCTTTTCCACACATGAACGAAAAGGCCTATTTTGCTACCTGTAGAGAGGAAGGAAAAAGTAGTTTCGCGTCTCTAGGGAGGAAAGGCCGTGTGGAAAGTCTTTCCTCCCTATAGGGACCTAGAGAAATGAACGTGATAAAAATCCATACACAGTATTCTTATAACGCATGTTAATTTGAATGTGATTAACGAAATGAAAATGAATAATTTTTTTTTTTAAATCAAATTCAAAATTCAGTTTTTTCGAGTCAGGGGGGAAGGGGGGGGACTTCGCCTCTGGACCCCACCGCGATGCACAGTGGTCTCTCTTTGATTCCGACTCATATTTCTACTAGCTCATTTGAGACCTTCCATTCAGGTGCAAAAAAAATATCGTGTCTATAGCGGAAGGAAGTTTTTGTTTCCCACATGCACAACATACTATTTCTGATCTGAATTATTTCTCCGATACTTTGTCCGCTGAAATTCGAGCCTTTTTTTCAACCACTGTGAACACTCTTGAATTTATTTTCGCTACATCTGTGCAGCACACGGGATATGTGATGAGAAACGAAGAAAATAGAAGCGTTAATATAGTGATCGATCTCGTCCCCACGCAGCGACATCGAAATGACGATCGAATCGTTGTGAAGAATAAAGAGAGCGAGATGAAAACAGAACACAAGACAAAAAAATTTTTTGAGGGATTGTGGAGTAGGGTTTGAGTTGATAAATTTCATTTGTTTCACCACACGCAGGACGAGGTGTGCCTGAGGGACCGAGAGGGTCAGGAGGGTGTTTGCGAGTCTACCGTCTGCGAGGAAGCGTCGCGACGGATGTTGGCCTCGATGAAAAGGGGCGTCGATCCGTGCAGAGACTTTTATCAATTTGCTTGCGGTGGATTTAGAAAAAATCGTGAACCGCAGCAACCAACATCAAGTTTCAACAGTCTCCAGTCCCACGTCGACGACCAAATTAAAGGTTAGTACATATATACATTATACATAGTGTAAAAACAGACGATTTTTTACCAATAAGACTAATTGTATTTAGCCACCCCATGATTTATTATTCACGCCCACAAGTTTTTTTATATCATTTTTCGTTTTCTGTTTTTTTTTTTTTTTTATGCTACTCTCTTTTTTAGACCTCCTGTTTCAAAAGGGTATAAAAGACGGGGAAAGCTGGAAAATTTGTACGCGAGATATAAAACCGCTGTACAGACCTGCTTTTACCCGGATTAACATTAAGCGAAATTTTACCGGCTTTTGACTTATTCAAACGTATGTAAGTGTGGCTGTTTCTCTTTTTCCCCATTTCTAGCTCTGTGCAGGAATTTCGAAAAGCCAGTTCTGCAACCTTTTGTTATTGCACACGGATCATGAAGATCTGAGTGCAACAGCTGAAATGGTTTGGTGGCCCATTTTGAACGATCCAGTCAAATAATTTGAGGAAAAATTTTGTGTTCAAAATAAGAGTGGTCATTGAAAGAGATGAATAATAGCCAGAT
Source organism: Athalia cordata (assembly GCA_963932425.1). NCBI lineage: Eukaryota > Metazoa > Arthropoda > Insecta > Hymenoptera > Athaliidae > Athalia > Athalia cordata. Next base: position 22,640,001 of record OZ010625.1, read on the forward strand.
AACTGATTTAACAAAAACACCATTTTTGGTAATTTCAATCATCTACCATATTTTTGAAATGGGAACTGATTATTTTCAAACAAAAGTTACATTAAAAATCCAGGGACCTCAGAAACCTTCATTTGTTTTTGGCCGCGGCTTCGCGTATCGTAGTTTTTATGTCTTGTTGGTAGATTTTTTTTACGAAAACAAAAAATTACTCTTTCTTCCAATTTTAACAAAAATCATCAACTTTTCAATGGGTTTCATTTTTCGCGCTAGAGCTAACTATATTAATGGTGTGATTGTTTATTTTCAAAATTATGCAACATAAAGTCTGAGCTTTTTTTGTTCGAAAATCTGGAAAATAATTTTCAATTAGTGAAATGAAAACCGAGTAGAAAGTACGGAGCGAAATGGTATTAAAAAAATAAAGAAGATAGTCCCATCAGGGTGAGTTACAATATCCCAAAAACGGCTGGAGATGAATTAATGTTTCTGAGATCGTTGGGCTTGTCTTGATGCTAGCAACAACTTTTGCGCAAAAAAAAGATGAGTTTCTATTTGAAGAAAAAGATTTGTGAAATTAAAGTATAATTGGCCACGATCGCGTATCACAAGACGATACAACTTTGAGGGGTCTGAAACTATTTTCCTGCGCATCTATTTCAGGTTGCAAATATTTGACTGGGCCTTTTAAACGAGCCACCCTGATACGTACGATACACTCTTATCATGTGGGGTCGTTTTCATTTTTATTTCAAGAAAAAATTATTCAAAATTCTTGGTATGCAAGAATTCAGAATACTGAGTGCAACTAACTGTGCGACATCGTATGAGTTGGGCAGTTTTCTAGTTTGGTAGATGAGAAGTTTTTCAATTGCGGGAAGAGCAGTTATATATACCTACCTAAAAGTTGTCGTCAAAAATCAGCCTCCACAGGATACAAAAAAAAAAAAATAGAGGAATTGGTATGCAGCCTGTCCCCCCGAAATGATTTTTCGATCATTATTCGTATGTATTTGTATTGTATTTTTCTTGATTCAATTTTTTTCCAATTTCCACGTCAGTGGATTCCGTTGCTAATAAAGCTTTGGTAAAATAGGGTGGCAAAGCGTCGGTGGCAAATTGGAGTTTGAAAAACTTTCGTGCGGGGATGATGATTAAGCCCGCTTATATATTTGACTGGTAATTATCACGGAGGAGAAGCTGCAGGAGAAAAAGTGAAGAGGAAAAAAAAAACACAAAATTAGAGAGGGAAGAAAAATCAGCTCAGCTCGGAGAATGAGTTTCGAGCTTGCAGCGTATAACCATCAGCTATACCTGTATACTGAAGTAGCTACAAAGATACCTTCTTGCAAGAGCAAGCTTTAAAAGAAATAGCGTACCTACTTTCAGTTGAAATTTGCGTGTAAATTCTGTGCAACGAGCGATGCTCAAAGGATTCTTATTTCTCTTTAAGAGTTACATAATAGTTATACCGCCCAACATTTTCAACAGTTACACGCACGCAGCCCGCAATTAAGCCACGGCAAAAATGATATCATCGTTACTTTTATTACGCGAAACAAGAATATCGCTTTTTGAGTACGTATAATATCCAATTATTACAACCCAAGTTTTGTCGCGTAGCGACATGTCCCGTCGGTTATCGTATGCATGCATAGAACCTCATCACAAAAACAAGAGAGAAAGCAACAAGAATTAAAATTTAATCTTCAAAAGGAACGTTTCTGTTTCCGGATCAGTATATAGCGAAACGTTCCGTAACGAGCGTTAGAAGCAACACATTATGCATGCATAAAGTTCGTCTACCATGGTACAGTACAGACGCACATGATTTCGCGCGCGGTCATTCCGGATAAGTAAGTCGAAGAACTACAAGTGTAACGTTTTACGGGAAAATCTATACAGAAGAGTGAAAAAAAAAACAAAACGCGTCAAAGTTTTGGTGTTATTATATAAAAAAATGCGAGTTTAGGGGTAGCTTGAAATAACGGCTGGCACGATGACAGAAATTGGTAGACATTTGGGCGCGCACAGTTTGTGATACTCGCTACGCTTGGAACGGACAAACCGCGCGCGCTACGTCCGCGGAGAGTTTAGATACACTTAAAAAATCTATGATAAGTATATATATATACATAGCATCTGTATCTGTGTGTGGGAGGCGAGTCGGCGCCGCTGTTTTTGCGCCTTCATCCTCATAAAAGGGCTCTATTTTTCATAACCGTCGAATGTCAGAGTCGTCCCGCTCACTGATGACGAAAAGCGGCTTTCTTCACTTATTGTAGTCATATGTATGTGTGTATCCTATACAGACCTGACGCCGGCAGTTATGATATTAATAAAAAGAATTACGTCGTTCATTTTATATTTCTGTTATTTATTTATTTATTCATTTATTCTAATCGAACGACGTTATATATAGAGTCGATCTTTACCACATATCGTTATATTATGAGGACGTTCAGTTATTGGAATTCATTCTGTGACGCGAGAAGCTGCAGCTGCACATCAGAGACTATTATGATTCGCTCTGGTTACTATTTTTTCCATTTCACTTTTTTTCTCCCTAGTTTACTGCAGCTGATGCGGAATAAGTAGGTCTAGGTGAAACTAAAAGCGTGAAACGAGCTCCGCTAAGTCCGCTTTTAGTTTGAACTGCATAAAATCCCGAAGTCCAAGGTTATACAGTTCACATTGTATTTTACACATATGGATAACCAAGCGAACAATCTGTAATTTTTTTTCTGTTTCTATCTCTCTTTCTCTTTTCTTGAAATAAATCGAACCTTATTTCTCGATCCTTCTACGTATACACCTATGTAATATAACACTCCATGTATATGATTTTATTTTACCAGATACATACGTACATAAACTATACTCGCATGCCTCGACAATCTTTGCTAACAAACGGAAGCCGTACATATATTAATACCGGGGTGGATGTGGAGAAGAAAAAAAAAAATAAATAAACAGACAACAAAGAAGAAAAAAGAGAGAGCGAGAGAGAGGGATAGAGCGAAAAATTTACGTAAGAAGAAACGAGTTATGCGCGTAGCAGCAGTGGCGGTGGGTATCTGTCAATTCGATTAATTCATGGTTCAAAATGGGTCAAGTTCGCCTTAATCGGGATCGATTTGTTTGTCACTTAGATTGAATTGATTCGCGTAGATTCAGCTGGTGCTTACGCGATGGAATTGAAATCATTAATCCAACCGAACCCCTGCCCTGCATTTCACCTATACGTATATAACTCCACCAGGAGAATCAAAATTAGAAGAGTGAAGTCGTGAACCAGAAGCTATATAGTATAATAATAATAATACCTACGGATCAACTTATTACGCAGGTTCTTTTTCTTTCATTTTTCAAACTTAAGGGATAAGAAAAGAGGGAGGGAAAATATAGAATAAAAGGGATATATTCTGATCCTTTTTTTTCATATCACTATTGCTATATAAATATATATATATATATGTATATTTATTTATGGAATCTAATATCTGTGTCGACGAAATATCCTGCTATTTTTTATTTCATTCATTCTTTTCTTTCTTTTTTTTTTTCATATGTATATTCGTGTGCCTCGTTTACCTAAAATCCGCATCCGAATTCTTCTGTACTCACCCCAAATGGTGATGTATAGGTATACAGGGTGCCCCCCATTGGAAAAAAACGATCCTTATAAAGAACCCGGAAAAAAAATAGTGGAACTCAAACAAAAAATAAATGGGGTTTGCTCGTCATCGCGAAATTATCACCGCGGGCGAAAAAATCGATGAAATTTTGGGTAATTAATCAATGACTGGTATGTACGAACATACAAATTATAATCATGCAATCATGAGGATCGCGGAGCGTCCTCGCGACAGCGATTTTTTGAAAAACTTGTTTTCAACCACGTTTATCTCGTTAACGCGAATAAAAAGGTTTTTTAAATCCCGAAAACTAAGTGAAAGTGAAATTTCTTATAGTTCAGTTTTCAACGAAGGGGAGGCTGTTATTTTTTGGGCCACTCTATGTGTTTATACATCCTGAGGTTAGAGCGGATAGGAAAGTATGAAATTCAGATGCACAATAGGCATTATACATTGCCACGTGTGGTGTTTCGATTCAAAGATGAAAGATATAGATATATAGGCATGTATATAACATGATAAATATATGTACTATACATATACGGTATTATTGGGGGCGCAGTTCTTGGTCCGCCAAATATAAATTTGGGTCGGTCGTTCGACGCGCGTCGTATAGCTAGGACGACGAATGGACGTGCGGAAGCAACCAAACTACCCCGCTGTGCGTCGTCGTCGTAGTTTTGGTTGCGACGAGAGGCGCCGCTACGGCGTGCAGTTTAGATCGATCGCATATCTAGTCGATAACAATACGTCCGATTTTATGTAATGCGCATTTAGTAGGGTATAGAAATACATACGCTGCACACGTCATTTAATTCTGAAACTATATCAATCCGATCTGTACATATGTGGGTTATAATGGCACGTCATACTTTTTTGTTAAAGACTAAACCAAGTAAAGTTATAATCTATCAATCTCTCTCCTCTCACTTTTAATCATTGTCTTTGGCGAGAATTTTAGATCTAGAAAATCTTCTCCAACTATTTTCAAATAACTCCCACTCGGGAAAACTCAATCGATTAAGACCTTCAATTTTTAGTTTTTGATTCGATCGATGATATCTGTTTCGATAAATTAATTTACAATCAATAGAATTTTAGCCAGGTTAAATTTTGCCGAATATCAGTATTAATCCATTAGATAGTCTTGAAAACCGAGGGTCAAAGAGAAAAAAAAAATCATATCAAACTTCACGCGTCTGAAATTTGGTAGAGGGGGAGTTTTTCAGCTGATTCACTAAGAAAACTTTTAATTTTCCAAATTCCAAATGACCGATCAACAAATCCGGGCAGGAAGTTTCAAGGCTGGCTTGATTCCCCCCCCCCCCCCCCCATTTCCCATCTATCAAAGATTCGTTCATCGTTTTAGTTATCCAAGGTCGATACACTTTGTGCTTCTTCCTTCCATTTCTGGCGCTTCTTTTATCGCGCATTATTGTTATTTTTTGCTTAGACTATCGGGGCTAAAGCACGACATATAATTGACCTTCTATAAATAACCTCGTTCTATGCGATTATCGGCACGAAAAGCGTTATAGATATAGGAATGTGTTTAGTGCCGTAAGGTGATCCAGGTCCGAGAGTGAATGGCCTTTATATCATGTACATGTTTCCTCAGTGCACAAATTTATGTACGTTACAAACCCGTGAGAATAATATAAGGGTTTAATTTATTCACACTTTACGTGTACCCATATTAAAACGAAACTATGTACTTTATATATAGGTATGTATTAGAACATTGTACGTAACATGTATAATATTGTGCACTTTCGTTTAAGCTCCATAATAAATTGTCCGCGCATCAGAGAACAATCCCGTAAGAAAGTTGCGAAGATATACGAATATAATGAATTCATAATACGTATTATACTATGGAGGATCAGCTTTTCAGAAGCTGTAAAATCCTCGCGTTAGGCGATAAAGTTTTACTTTCTAAGTTTCTGCAGAGATGCTATCCACACATCATCATTCAATTCAGTTTTCTTCGATGCGTGGAATTCAAAATGACCGAATTAGTCACGTGCGATGCTGTAGAATTGTTCAAACGATTAGAGGAAGCTGAAATTGAATTCTTTTAAACCTGTCCTCCAACATCATCAACTTCAAAAACAACGAATTTGTCAGTTGCTGTATAGAACTTTACAGATCCAATATACATATACGTATATCCCCCTATAATTGAAATGAAAAAGCATGTCTAATTCTGAATTACACAGAAACTCTGTCGTAATTGCCCTTATTATACAACCCTCTGTAATGCACGAAAAGGAAAGAAGTGGTACTGCAGCACGTTCAAGATTATACATTAATCAAAGGAAAAGGGAAAGAAGAAAGAAAAAAAGGAAAAAAAAACGCCCCTCGTGAAGAACTTTATCTTTTTATAAATATAATATACCTACTCGTTATCGCGTTATCTTTCAATCACGAGTGCAATTCACATCATTGGAATTATTAATTTGTAGATCTTTCAAAAATAACAAAATTAAATCACCCTCTATGTCATGGATATTGCAATGAAATTTTGGAAAGTTTTTCTTTTTTTTTTGTTATCTTCCAAATTTGGTGTTCTGATTGTTAATTATTCCTCGGTCATGTAGGTACTATCTGTTTTTCGGATTCCACGATCCTTTTCTTTTGTTGTTTAAAAATTTTTTTTTTTTCCGTAGAAAGAAAACGAAAAATGTTAAAATCTAGGGCAATGTAAATGACTTCGAACTTGCACCTGCACTTAATTTTGACAAAATTTTTTTTCCATAGTTTCAGCTCACTATTATGATATAAATTTTTACAGATCGAGTATTACGATCCTCATTATTTTCATAGCCACACGAACTACATAGCGAAATTTCAAATGGTTATGTTACAAAAATTCCCAGCTCTATACGCGACGGATCCCACGAGTATTCAAAATAAAAATAATGCAAGGACCAAAAAAATAAAGAAAGTAAACGACATCGAACGCTCATAATTGCACCACAAATTTCACGTTTTACGTCCATCTTAAGCTAAAGCATAAACATAGGTATATCGGTTTTATGTCTAGGTTATGTATACATAAAATTGCGGTGCACTATGTATATATGTATATTATTATCCGTTACTCACTGTTTAACACCCTGGAGAATTTGCGTACGAAAATAATCTATAAATATTACCACCGCAGTGCAACAATTTTGTATTTATTTGCTTCTTCTTTTTTTTTTTTTTTTTTCATCGGTCACACAGTGCGCAGGTGAAATTTTTTCATTTTATAAATATCGTAACCCCTTTTGTTTTTTTTTGTTTTTTTTTATTCCTGTATTCGCTGTCCAGCGTTCTGTGACGAAGTGCACACGGAGTATAATGCATTTATGTACAACATCCACGTAGTGCAAAAAAACAAAAAGGAAGTAAATTATTTTGGAAAAACAGAAAAGAACCAAAAAAAAAAAACAACAAAATTGTGCAGGGGAAATATAAATGGACTACATATGTATAAATACATGTTGAATTCAACGTGTGTCGATCATGTATCCTATATGTATATGTATATAGGATGTATTTGCTTGTAAATAAAATGTACCTACGTACGTACCCCTGCACAGTGCAGCGATGCTATTGCGGTCCAAAGACCTCTACATATATATGTATAATATATGTACATAAAATAAATATCTATACGTATGTTGCACGTATTATACATAGCTATCTACATGTATACGACATGTGTGTACTCACCGGCTGGACGTAGCTTGACTATAAATAATTCACTTGAATCGATATGTACCTACTCAGTTTTCCTACTAGTACCTATATACACATATAACATACAACCTAGCTGTAAAAGTACGGAACAGGTGTGTATGTATATATTATATCTGAAAAATACCATACGTACTATGACCTCTCGCCCCGAATACGTTAACGGTGTCATTAGAGGCTCGCTTCAGCAAGATGAAAGAAAAAAGAAAAAAATCGATTACTCTCTATCCTATGATATAATTTTCAATTTAATCGATTATATATAATATACAGATCTACTAAATTTTTTGGTATTATATGTATAAGTATAAAGAGGATTATAGAATAATTTTTCGTCGTTCTTTCTGTTGCTTCCCCTTTTAGATATCCTGGAAAATTCGACTGGCAGAATGACAGGAGCTTTCTACAAATTGGGACAGTTTTACAAGAGCTGCGTCGACTTCAAGAAACAACCGGCTAACTTTTCTCGTAGTGAGTATAAATACGGAATAATAAAAATAGAATAGCAAAAAAACAAAAGAAACAAAGAAACAAAGAATTTGTAAAAACTAGGAATCTCTGATTTTTTTTTTTCCGACTCTCATGAGAATCTTCTTTTTCATAAGCGCTGTGCAGCGCTGATCGTGGTACGCATTTTTATTACAAATCGAAGAAACTTAATAAAAAGGAAATGAATAAGGAAACAGAAGTAATAGGACTTCTCAAATTCTTAATAAAAAATAAATAGATAAATAAATGAATGTATTTCGGAAAATTTCGCTCGCTTTCCGCGCGTGCTTTATACCGACAGCGAAACTCTGCTTTTCCTGCAGCTGCACCTCGATATACTAGATAGGTGGGAAATTGCGACCCCGCTGCACCTGCGATATCGGAAATATGGTGCATATGGAGCATTTCATGTCACTTCGAGCAACGTTTGACCCCCATGTTTTTATTTTGTTTCGAAAAACTTGACGCAAAAGGATCATCTATAAAAAACACCCACTTTTCATCGTTTTGTTCATTGTTTTTTTTTGTTTTTTTTTTTTTTTCGAAATTTGAACAAATACTTCAAAAGTCATGGTGGTTATATGAACATTATTGTCACGTCGATGAATTTTTCTTTCAAATCTGAATTACAAGATCGGTTGAAAAAAATAAGATGGTTGCCATTTGAAAAACGGCGCGAGGTTCAAGGCTTAAAAAATCGTGCTTCCTGTAGAAGAAAAAAATATGAATGGAAAGATTTGGCGATTATCCGTCCGCGTCAATACCACACAACTTTTGCCCGTAACTTTCTTCCGTCTTCCGTCCGCGAAATATTTGACTGATTGTGAAACGTTTGAAATGGGCCACCCTGTTCATATAGGGCTATATGCATAGAGATGTAGTTTGTTGTTTGAAGGATTTTGCGTTCCCGTTTTATGCGGATAAATCAAGGCCGCGGATTTATAACAATGGCAGATGTAGCTCCGGCTATTTCACAAAATCATTCTGTGTCAGGTACGTGTTTAATAATACACATACATGCACAAGCCACCCATCTAACCGTCAATAATTTGAATATCGAACCGCATGTTCAGCTAAAACCGCTATAGTATAGTTGCTAGTTAGCCCTCCGAACAATCGATCCGACCAACGCACATAGGTATAAAGGAAATAACCTCTCCGAATAGCACGCTGAAGAAAGTCTTATTTTTTAGCTACAGCCGCCGTTACATGCGAACGACGAGGTGTCTTACAAAAAAAATCAAAGAAGGTGCTCCGATGCTAGATATAATTAAAAAAAAAAACAATTTATCGCTGACAACAAAATTGTCGAGAAATTGCCGAAATAGTTACGTATATTCGTATACGTCCGCATTTTTTGTATCGACGATTGCAGACAAACTGATTTTACTTGGCTGATTCCAATGAAATTTGTGCACGGCGAATCATCTGCACCTCTACAATTTACTACGGACTTCAATCGAACTCGTGACACTTCCGGTTTAAAGATGGCCGACGCACGGTTGGCCTCTGGAGATATCGTGTAAGACCTGCATTTATCTTATCGCAATTCATCGAAATTTCAGACGCGATTCAACGATTGAAAAATGCATTAATCAGAATTTTACGAAAATTTTCTGTTGACTTTATTTAAAGTGGCTGCTGGATACCTTGACTCCCCCTTCAAACGATACTCGTGCTTCGTGAAAAAGATTGGAGCTTTTTAACCGAACCAGATGTTTCTTGCTTACAATAATCCTAATTCCCTACAAATGCCGAAAGTTTTCACTTTACGTTAATTCTTAAAAACATGATTGTTGTAATATAATATCCATTCAATTCGCACCTGTGCAATATAATTCACTGCGGTACATAATATTAAAGTATTCGTCTTTTTTTTTTTCTCTCTTTTTTATTTTCTTTATTTCAAACAAATTGCAAATACTATCTGCAAATATCCGCAGTAATTAAAATTACAACTACGTGTGGTACCACGCGGGAGTAAAGCGCTGGTATAACATATACACGTATACATAGAATAGTATGTGCATGAATGTTATATATATATGTACCTCGGTGGCATAAAATTTACGCGGTGGTTTTCAAATTATACAAACACGCGAGGAAGGTGAATTATTATATTGATATATGGCGTGAATACTAGAAATATATATATCTATATATACTTACTTATATACATATGTGTGACATGTGTATTTGTGGAACTGTGGAAGGTTAAAGATTCAGTTATTCACGATATTTTGGTTAACTGACGTTGATGGAAAGTAATCAGTAGTGGAGTTAGAAACTTAATTTGAATTGGCAACGGCGAGCTCTGCCTTACCTTCTTCGCCAAACCTGTCAGCTTTGCCTGATCGCTTTAGTGGCAGGCAACCAGAGTTACTGCGGCGTAAGCTCGCGAACACACTGTATATATATTTGTGTTTTTTCAGAAAATACAATTTCGATTGAGCGAAAATCTTTCATTTCTGTTTTCGAGTATTGTAAGTTTGACCATTCAAAGCTGCAATAATATTGTCTGTTGATCGCATGAAATTCAGGCGATTTACTCTCATTTGATAATTTTTTGAATTCTCTTTTCATCGCGATTGGCTGTCGATGTTATCCCATATTATGGAAGTACCGTGCGTAAACGTATTATTGGTGCGTCGATTTTCACGCCGCAATAATCTGTCGATTCGACGTTTGCAGTATTCTGTCAGTTGGACCTGACCTGATGGCCTTGACGGTTCGGCAAGAAAATTGTACACCTACATGCACGGCACGTTGAGATGGCTGGATCCTCGTCTTGGAACAACAGTACGTGGACCGCAATCGACGCAGAGAATATTCAGGTCGAAATACAGGGTGTTCTACCATAAACGAGGGATTTTTGCATCCCAAAAACCAAACGGAATATTAAAAAAGAAAAAATAAGTTTCAAACTAAAGTCACGTATATTTCATACGAAGACACGTATCCTCCAATTCACAATTGTGTTATTGTAGTATGACGACGAATTTAAAAATTTGATAAAGCTATTTTGTTTGATTTTATTTTTAGAAATTTGATGTGTATAAAGTATCATACACAAATAATTCTTTCACGTGGTGAAGTTTTCTGGCTTGGTGAGGAGAAACAAACCGTCGGTATAGGATCGGTATAGGCCGTCCAACCGACAAAAATTCTGGTTCACACAGATTGCCCCAATTTGCGAACCGAAATTCCGCACCGCAGCTCGTTTGCAAAGAAAAAACGAAGAATAAATAAAAAGAAAATAGAAAATAAAAAATAAAAGAATGACAGCGCGAGAATGTCCCAAACCTTTGTAAGTATAATGTACAGGTATAATAAATACCGTACAGCGATTTGCACACAGTTAATTCTCACCGTGATATATGTGAGCCACCGCGTATAGATAAAAAAAAGAAAAATTAAAAAAATGTGCATGCACTGCATGTGTATTTACCTGGCGCGGTTTACATTCGGCTTGACACTCTGCCAAACTGCAGTAGTAGCAATAGTAAAAAAAAAGAAAGAAGAGAAAAAAAATTAGAAGAGAAGAGAAAAAAAATTAGAAGAGAAGAGAAGAGAAGTGAGGAGGAAAAAAAGAGAAGGCAGGAAAAGCACTCGGAGAGATAGGTATACACGATATCCCATATTTAAGCGTATAGGTGGTACCGGAAACGTTTGTTGTAGTAATAGGGTCGAAACTGGGGACCATTTTGAAGACGATACTCAGATTCCGGGTTCCCGAGCGTTAAGTGGAACACCATAACGTGACTGGCCTACAGATTGAAAAACGGCAAAAAATCGCACCCGCTATTCAGGGCGGATTGGATATACCTGCACAATTTTGTCGACGTCTACTACGTTGATCTTAAAGATCAGAAGAGAATCCCAAAAATCAAAGTCATTCGCCGTACAAAATTACTCGACCTTCGACACACGAAATAAATAAATCTCATATTGGATATATTTGAGCTTGCGAAGTGTGCTTGTAAAGCTTCAAAGAATCGTACGAGAATCTCGAGGATCGATACGAAGTACCACTTTTGAATTTCCTACCGCCTTTCCCTTCATTTTTTCATTATTTTTTTTTTTTTTTTCTCCAAAACTTGAACGGGTGTATAATGTACGTACGTACGTACATTGTACATACATCCGGAAAAAAATGAAAAGAAATGAAAAAAAAAAAACGTAGCGCGTCAAAGAACATCAGTGAGCGGCAATTAAAAAAAAAATATGTACATAGGTATATATTTTCAGTTTTTTTGTTTCATCATTTTTACTTTCTCTCGTAACGCGCTTACGTTATCATCACGATATATTATATACATTATACAAACCTATACACGCATACACGTCGTTTATTCCGTTTGTCATAAGCTTTTCACCCCCATCAATTTAAATATTTATCGTTTCGGAACTCAACTCTGGCCTTTACCGTTAAAAAATACGCGCAGGACGGTATAAATTATACATAGATATACACGATTTCGCAAAAATGCCTATAGGTGCGGAAGATTCTGCAGGTTCAAAAAAGGATGAGGAGAAAGAGGGCAAAAATGGATAATATGTATAGATGCGGTTTCAACTCTGACGCATATGGGTATAGATATGTGACTGACTTATACCTCGAGGTGCACATCAGCCTCTTGAAAAAGAAATACCGTATATGTATATATGTAGGTAGCATCTCCTCAGGTATAAGATGAGGTTGAGTTAGGTTGGAAAGAGGAAGAAAGAAAAAGGAAAGAAGGCGAAAATAAAAAAAAATAAAAAAGTTCACAGTACACTATAAGTTGGGAGAACGTCGCTGGACAAAGAAGAGTTGGCATGTTGCGCAGCCGTTAGCGTTCAACGAAGATGGTAAAGCACGAACTCGAAAGCTTCTCTCTTTCGACGACACGCTATGGATATGGTGTATACGTGGTGCATCTGTACGTAGAGCAGCCCAAGACCGTCGTCTGGTCAGACTGTGCTACTCCAGGGGTCACCGGTTCCGACTGCTCCTACGTTTCTAAATATAGCGAAATAGTGATCAGAAATAGCCGCAAACTGCGGAGGCGCCTTGATTTTCCCTCTCGAGAAAATAAATACGTTTTAGATACGGAGAAGAGAATAAATAAAAAATATATTGATCGACTGGCTAGGAAACTGCAAAATTTTTTTTACCCTTCTTTCTCTCTTTGACTGTCGTCGTTTTACATGAAATTAGGTGTTGTAGAAAACAACAGATAGTAAAAGAAAAAATGATAAAGAACGAAAAGAAACTGCAATAATAAGGTGAGAAAAAAGAAAATGTGTCGTCGATCGCTTAGAAGAGGATGGCGTCGGTTGTAAGGAAGGTATAGGCGCCGGGACGCTGAGGCTAATCGATTTTCCTTCCTGTTTGCATAAGTTATAACTTGCGTGGAGTTCAGCCCTTACCTTAGCTACTTGTGTCCTTAGGTTACGTATACATATATATATGTAGGTACCTCCAACTAACCTTTATATATAATACACGTACGGTTGTACCTATAGATTTCTAGCTACTACGCGCCGCAACGTACCGCGTCGTGTCAGGCGATTCGATGTAAGCGGCACGTTCTTGACGCAAAACGTAATGCTATAATAACAGACTTATAAACTATATACGCAATATATGTCTACGGGTATGATAAAGTTCGAGAATCACCGTGGGGTTGGTATTTGCAGGTGCGCCATCGTGATTCTCCTTTACATCCTTAAAGACGAAGAAGAAATCGAATGTTAAGGTGGTTGGTATACGTGTGGAATGGAAGAGCTGGTTTTCACGTTTTCTCGTTCTTTTGTTATTCGTTTCTTCCTTCCTTGAAATGTGTCATTTGATTATTGACGAACACGTAAAGTGCTTGAAAATGAGAAATTAAATACTCACGTGACATAATTACTCCATAACTTGAAACGACGACGAAAACAATTCACATTTTGTGAATGAAATGTGCTTCTGAAAATAAAACTTTCGTAGTTTGCCAGATTATCGTATTATTTTTCCAGACTCATTTAATTGCTTGGAAATGTGATAACTTTTCCCTTTCAGTTCGTCCAACAATTTTGCTATTACAGTTTTTTCAAAAACGAATCTTATACTCTTGAATAATATCGACAATCATCTTGTCCTGAACCTATAAGCAGTTTTTCAAAAAGCTTCTTTTTTTTTCTGTCCGCAACCGCTCAAATAGTTAAAAATGTAATTATATTTTCCAAAATTCTTGAATGCGCGGTGGTGCATCTGAAGTTAGTCCTGCGTGTTTTACAATCGTTTTTTTCCTCAACGATTATATACTTTTAATTTTAGCTCGTGAACCAGTTTGACTATATAACAATCAATTATTCCTACTCCAGATTTAACCTGCTATAACTTCCTAGCCACTGGTCTCTTTACATTTATTATTCGTTTCCATTTCCCCCGTTCTTCCTATTCCGTCCTCGTTCTCGTCCTCATCGTTCAATATTTCCGAGATTAAGAATACCACGTATTCGATCGATATATGGAAAACTAAATTTTTATCCTCATAATCCCTCATCCCGATCCTCCCTTCATCTATCTAGAAGTCTGACGTCGCAAGCTCAACTATATGCATATACTATATCTATATCTATACACAAATATTATACAATATCTTTCTCCTCTCGATATAACCGCATAAAATTTATAAGCGGTACTTCAATCGACTTATCGTTTTCCTAACCAAATATAACAAGCCGAGGAGCAGCCTAACCTCTTCATTTCTTTTTTTCTATTTTGTTTGTTTTCATTTTGTTATTGTTATCTCAGAATCCCTTACGTTCGTAACGAAATATTTGTCCACAAGAATTAACTTTTTACAAAACAAAAAAACAAAAGATGGTTGAAATTCTGTCGTTTGAAATATATACATTTTTGCGCTCATATATGTATGGGTATATAGGTATGCACGCTGCTTTTGCCATATACACATCACGTTGACCTTTCGAACTTTATTCGTGAACTCTGAGATAAAAAATAAAATGGGCTTTGATCAAATTTTATACCTAAGCGTTTTTTGCGTACTCATATACATATGTACGCATACATATGTATGTGTACATTAACATCAACATTTATGACAGAGGGCTACTAGCTTTAACCGATTTCTCTTTTATTGCTGAAACAAAGAAAAAAATTGAAAAATGCGAAATAGAAAAGGGATGAAAATATAAATGGGAGCGAAAAACAGAAAATAAAAATTTTTGGAATCAATGAACGATCAAAGAACTATGCCAGGTATGGAGCTTTGAAATGAAACCGATCGCGGTAGAAAATATTTCGACTCGAAGTATAAAGAAAAAAGGGGAAACAAAAAAGAAAAAAACAGTGGAAAATTATATGAAATAAAATGAATTGCAAAAAGGCAGCAAAAAAGGTATACGTACACTATATGTGCACATGTGGAATAGAGAACTGTGGAGTTTTGAAAAGTTCAATTCGAATGAAAGTTGGGGATGTTGAATGTGAACTCACAGTCAATATGTATATCCGATATACCTTTACATGAGGTAGTCAGGTATACCGTATAATAAAGATATGGTACGGAATGAGGTTCGTTGAAACTTGGTGTACTTGCAGTTAAAACGTGTGCAGATGCTGAATTTTAGGGGTCGGTAGCGGCGGCGGCAGTCGTGAATAGAGGGAATTTAGGGGTCGGTTGGAAGAGGCGAGGGAATGGAGATAAAGAGAAAGAGGAGGATCTTTTTATCTCGGCGATTTGCATTCTGTGACATCCGCCAGCGTCGCACTGTGCAGTAGCAGCCAAGGCCAGAGCTTTTTGCAGTTTGGTTTTTTTTTCTGTTTTTGATTATTATTTTTTATATACTATATTTACGTGCACAATTTTGCAAAAGAGTCAGAATTTTTTTTGAACAAAAACGATTTTGGTATGAGGAGAAACGGTGAACAGAATAAGAAATTCGATATCGTGAATGTAATTAAAGGAAGAGAAAAAAGAAACCTAATAAAATTCAAAACGCATTTTCAAAGTGTTTGACCTTGTACATCTCTTTCGAATTTTTTTCACCCTTTTTTATAATCTTGATCATACACAATCTGACCCCATTCGTGTCGTTCGAGATACAGTGGAATATAATATTTAGTATTGTTTAATTATATTTCATTTCATACTTACTTTGAAGGTTAAGGCTTTATGTCTCGTGTTACTTAACAGTCAGGTTATTATATTTATGAACATATATAAAATCACTGATTTCTCGTATTTATGATTACCCTACCAGTTAACTCGAGGGTTTCAGGAAGTTTGATAGAAATCGTTCTCAGAAAAAAGAGGTGAAAAAAGAAAACAAGAACGCTTAATCAACTGACCCACATTTCATTTTGTTTCCTACCTAATTAATATCGCCACGGCAAGCGACCGACTACACATTTATAATCGTATATAGATTTTGAATCACGCGAACCCACTTTTAATAAAAAAAAAAAGCACCGCGAAAGCTCACGTGCTGGATCAAAACAGTATATTGTATATAACGTAGGCTATAATATTTATAACATCACACGTTCTATGGGTAGAAAAACCTTATTCATTTGTTTACTTATTCATTTATCTATTTATTGAATTACATTTGTTTACTTATTTATTTGATCATCATTTTCTTTTTTTTTTTGTTCAAATAAATCACGCGCCCTTTTTTCTCTCGACTTTTATTCTACATTACACGCCACTCATTTATTCGTGATTGTTTGAAGGATTTTATTTCTATTTATTACATAGAAATACTCTTTTTTTTTTCTTCTACCTCACGAACAGGAATATAATCCACACAATGATAACGTGTTGTATGAATAATATTATATATATTATATATATGTGTAATGTACTTTGTTTTAATTTCTTTCTCGATAACCGTTGCGGGGCACTCTATTTTATTCAATTATATACCGACGCGACGGGGGGGAAGTAAACAGAGAATAAAATAAAATCAACGAAAGGGGGACGTTTTATTTTTTTGTTTTCGTTTTATAGAAAAAGTCCCGTGCAGCCTATCTTGTATAATATAGCTGATAGGTCTACGCACTTGCGTTTCACAAGTCTCAGTCGCGCGTCCGCCTTCTCTTGTAATCTCATAATTCATGAATAATAAACCTTTTACCTTCTTGTTGGGTAGATATAATATAGGTATACTTGTATAAATCTGTAGTACGGCTCTTTACTCGTGTGTTTTCTCTCTTTAAGCGTATCTCGCCGTGCAGCGCGCTTGCCCTTTAATTTTCTCTCTCTTTCTCTTTCTCACTTTGTCCTTCATACACATGCGATGTTCGAAACACTTGAAGTTCTAATATGTGTGGCACGAATGTAAAAGGGCTCAGTTGAACTTCATGGCCCGTATTCGCAAGTCGCTTTTACCTCTGAAAGTGTCTATTTTTTTTTTCATTTTTTGATCTTTTTTTCTTTCACGTACCAAAGTCATTTTTCGAAATTGCACGGTGACCTTATCATATCTGTGATAATGAAAAATAATTTTAAAATTTGCAGAAAATAAAGCTGAATAAATAATTTTGCGTATCTACTTTTCCCTCGTTTTTCTGAAAGCAAAATACACGTCCCCGGTATCCCCACTATATATATCCACTCTGTGCGAGCTTTTCGTATGATCAGAAATTTTCGTCCGTCCAGGACCAAATTTGTATAATGTATGCATTGTATATACTTATACGCTACAGGTTTTACTTACTTAGCAAATTATTTTTTCGGTATTCGCATGCGGTAAAAGGAAGATTTGTTGTTGTATACGTTTTGTAAATTGTCCGCGACGTACCCGACTAGATATCGCTGGAACAAAGTTCTCCCTGCAAGGTTTCAATTTTTTGAAAATTTCTAGGAGGCGCGCGGGACGCTGAAAAACACCATTTTTGGCATAAAATTCACTGTATCACCTATAAAAGGAAACAGATGATTCCAAAAATTCTGAATTTTTTATATAAGGTTCCCAGATATGTACAAAACTTTTGAGCCTGTTACGTAGAAAAATGAATCATCAAAAATACTTTCCATCCAAAGATCCGGAATAATGTTCAAGGAAGCGTATAGGGATGAAATCTTTCGTGCAACTTTATATCAGGTATGCCTGTAAAGTACGAATCTTTGAAAAGCAATGAGATATAGGTATATGACACAAATATGTATTCGCTCTACAGGATAGAACGAGTTGGTATTTAAATCCGTAAATCCCGTTGCCTTACGACCTTGGCCTTTTTAGCTCGAATGTTCTCGCGGGTTGTAACCGTTCGGTTATATGCATACGCGGTCATTAGGATCATTATTTAATCGATACGAGTCGCTTAAGCAGACGTCTGATGGTGGAAACGCGAGTTCGGTAGAAACAACGGGAGCGAAGAGAGAGAAGAGAGGAAGGTAGATTGCTGCGGGAACTGTGAAGTCAAAGTCTGTTGAAAGCTCTCACCCTCACCCTCACCCCCCTCTTACTTCCACCGCCGAAAGCTCACCCGACGGTCGATTTCTGCAAGTCACCACGCGGAAGCTTCTGCAGAAATTTGTTGATACAATTTATCGTTGTACATACATACCTATGTACATTATATGTATATACCTAAAATATAATACATGCATATCTATAGTTTTACGTTATTTCATTACAAGCGAACTTCACAACGATTTTCCAGGACTAAAATAGTCGGATTCAAGAACACCAGGATTCCCTTTACATCGAGCTTTACATTGTACCACGGCGAAAATTTTTATACGCGCGCATTTAACACGTCATTTATTCATCTTTTTTGTAACTCACTTTTGTGGGATACGTCGACATGCAATGAAATTGTGACGTCCTTCCCATCCTTCTAGTTTTCAGCCCTTTTTTTTTTTCTTTCAAATATGTGAGCGTTAAAATGCGCGACTGCAGCAAAATACTTGTACGTACTACATACTACAACGTTTGCAGCAAAACTGGACAGCGCGAGTTAAATTTGCATGTACAATGAGTATATAATACGCGCAAAGGTATATGATGTACTAAATGTTAAGATGCTATGCAGGTTGCAGAGGCAAGATGTGCCTTAACAGCAAATTCGACTCCTCAGTTCTATGTACAGGGTGGTATATTTAAAATGTTACAAGCTGATATTACACATTTTCCAACACTATTGCGATAAGTATAGAGTTTGAAAAGTGATCGTTGATTGCGGAACATTAATGTACGTACATGGACGGTCATGAGAAAAAACGTCTTTATCAACTAAAACAAATAAAAATATTTTTTGCAACTATTGAGAATATGTAAAGCTTGACCCACATTATGAAAATCAATTTCAATTGTATGATGTTTTCCAAATCTTTGGTTACAACATTATTGCCGAATACTGTCTACGCGACATTTTAGTATGTAGTTTGCCAAAGAGAAATTGCTATTATTCTGATCGTTCCCAATGGATATTATTACAGCTCTTACTATTCGAAATTGCAGCCGGTTTCGAGATAAATTCAGCAAAAATAAATAGATGAATGAATAAAGTTTCAATCGACTTCATTATTCTTTCATTTTTACTTTTTCATTTATTTTTAAACACAGCTGAAAATACAGCATTCGAAATTTATTTGCTCGACAGTGGAAGTTGATTATTTCAAAGAGAAATTTGGAAAAATGTCGACAATAAATCTTCAAATATACAGTCGGTACGCGATCATATTAGAATGAGATGTAAATCTCACCTTGATATGAATTTCACCTGTCAGAACTAAAAAACAGAAAAAGACAAAATACGTACTGCCCGAACTTGGCATTTCCATGAACAGATTCGCGTCTCATCAATTATCGGAATTGACATGAAATGACGCAAATTGTTGCCATTTTCCACATTTTTCGTAACATCAGTTTCCGCGTCATGATTTCGGCGAGTTTTCTGCGAAGATTTCCTTCCTTATGCCAAACCCTGTGAATCTCGTTTTTGTGTGCGAACGTTTTTTTTTTCCCGTTTCCAATGATAGTTCGGTAAATACTAAGTTCGGTTCGTGACACTAAAAATAGAACACCCTATATATGTAGAGATACGAGCGAGGATACGAGTCTCTTGGTGCGCTTTTCCTCCTCTTCTCCTGTTATAATATACCGACTCCGCATAGGTCTCAGAGAAGGCAATGCACCTCTGGCACAGCAGTAAAGCTGCTTCTGCTGCTGCTGCTGCCTCTGGTCATTAATATTGCATGCCCACAACCTACCCATAGCTAGTATTAAACGATCCCCGGCCAAAATACGAAGCCTACAGACCAGACAAATTTATAGGAACGTTCTTGGGGAGTCAGATAGGGTGACCTTTCTTCCATCTTGTTAGCAAGTTCAGTTCTATAGTTTTCTTCAACGATAGTTTACCCGATTAATTTGACTTCGTTTTTTGGTTTTGTGGAATTTCCTTCTTTTTTCATTGGATGACGATGGCCGTTGTATATATATGTACTCAAGGGCATTCAGCCTGAAAACTTTTCGACAAAATTTGTCCGATGAATTCGACAATCCACATTTTAAAATTGGCCTTTTTTTTGTTGCTGGGCCCACATGTACCGCGCGTACACAAGATAATAACGAGCTGGTTATAGAGCGGCTCAGGAATAACGAACTATACGAACATCATTCACATCTTCAGAGAGTATTTCGCGTCAGGATCGCTCATATAAGTTAAATGGCCGACAGTCGCGTCGCATCGCGTTGAATCGTCGCAGTTGAAAAGAGGAAAGGCAAACCCGTTAGGCGCTGTTAGGGGCTCAGGATAAGAACTGAAGGAAGTAACGGACGAGCTGATTACACGAAAAAAATATAAGAAAGTGGATTTACAGAATATTTATGTATGTATGTATAAAGAACAAAAATAATAATATATAACCAATATACGGGGCTTTCTACGTCATATAATGGGCCACTTTTTCCAAAATATTTTCATCCGTCAAAAAACTACAGGGGTGTCAGTTTTTTTTTTTTATTATTCAAATATTTTGGAAATAGTAGCCCGTTTTACGTGGAAAGCCCCATACATGTCATAAGGTCACTTTTTAGATCCCAATCCTCATCAACTTTCTATTTGATTTTTGATTTTCTGGTACATCGTTTAACGACCTTTAAAATGGTACGTTGAGCATCGTAAAGAATATACTCTGAGGGTGATAAAAATTTGAGCTAGTGTGAAAGCAGGGTAAATTTGAGTAAATTGGGGATGTAATTCCGTTCTTTTAATATATGCCGTTCTCTTTCTCAAAGTGTGAAAACAGAAGGAGTTAAACTACATGATAGGGGGTGATAAATTTGCATTTTTGAATTATCTGGCCGTTGCAGAAGCGACTCGACGCCTTGTTCTCCGGTTGATGATTATTATTATAATAATTATTATGATAGTCTTGGAGAGGAGAGAAGCGCTTGATGACTCAGAGCTCCCCAAGTAATTGCGTTTCTTGATTGTGTTGAATTTTCCCTGTGTTTCAGTGTTTCAACTCTTAGACGAACTTGGGGGATACCTTCCGCCGAGGACCATGGCACCTTCTGATATAACGCCATTGGTGGCCGCACTTCTCAAGGTCAATGGGGCGCCATTATTCGATGTGTACGTTGACGTCGAACCTTACGATCATACCAGACGCGCTGTTTTTCTTGACCTACCCACGAAATCCCAGGTCAACGCCCTCTACGATCGCCAGGTAAAGAAAAAAGAAATAAATAAATGAAAATAAACAAATAGGTTATTGCGATGATAGTAATAACAGTATATATACGAAATTCCTTGTAGTTCTTTCAATCATTTCATCAAACTTTTTTACTTTTCAATTTCTTGCGAGACATGCAGCAGCGGTTGATCAGCGAATAAGTCGGGGTGCTCGGATATTATGGAAAAACAAAATAAAAAAAATTCTGAAAAGGTAGAGGAAAGAAATGACATTCGCGCGGGGTTCAGACCTGAAGATAAATCTGAAAACGAGGAAGATCTGTGTATTACTGTATACCTACTTATAATATATATAGGTATACATACACTCACATTACAGCGGAAAAGAGAGTGAAAGAGTATCCAAAGTTTTTTTTGCTCCCCGCCCCCTTATAGGGATACCTATAGCAATAATACCGAGAAACACACATACTCACGCACACTTTTCTGCACATGAAAAATGAAGTTTTTCCGGCAAACTCTTTTTCAATTCTATTCGGATTTTTCTGCGGATATATTCTCTCTTTGAAAAGAAAAGACCCCCGTCCGTTGGATGAGAAGGAGAAACTGATGCAGAAGCAGCGCGGCGCGGCGGTAGCTGTGCATTTGTTTTGCTGGTATTTTATCATCGTTAACTTATTTTTAGAAAACTTTCAGTTTGGAGATGGCTCCATATTTATATATATAGATGTATACGGTTGATACATTTACTAATTGCTCTGCATTCTGTAATTTCATTCTCAACCACCGTAGCTATTTTGTGCACGTATGAATTTAAACATTTGAAATTATAGTTCCGACACGCAATTGTTATCAATGTGTTTAATCTCGCTATTATTGATCCGTAATTATATGATTATAATTATTACATTCTTTTCAAATATACAACCTATCGTAGTTCCGTAGCGACCGATATTGTTTATCAGCCTCTAAATCACTGATAATGACTCACATCTTACAAATACATCGGTAATAATCATACATAGATTATGTGGTAATGATATCACAACATGTGCATACCTATAGCAATTATAGAATCTACGACGACATTAGGAACCGCTGTATGACACCCCCCCACCCGAATTAAATTAACCAATTAGTAATAATAAGCAATTAATTTTATAAGCGTCTCTCATAATGATCGGCAGTTAAAAAGTTTAATCGTGCAGTTTCGCGTAATCGTATACATACCATAAAACCAAATACTGCACACTTCAAATCAAACTATTCACTTGTTTTCTTAATTTTTTTGAAAATTGTGTTCGAAATATTTTTTGACATACGTTCGTGATTAATTTTGAATTTTGTAGATCAGTTTGCTCAGGGAGAAAAAAATGTAATGCACGTGACGATTTTTATTTTCTTCGATTTTTGCGGTTGTCTCTTTTTCGAAGTTGAACGAAGGGAGTACTTTGGGGAAAACCGAAACGGTTAAAGGACCTTGCAGACGTTTGGGGTTCGCAATTTTCGAAAGAAAGGTCACGTTAGGTTAGGTCTACCTATAGTAGGTGAAAAGGTATGTAGGTGGGTATAAACATGATTGGGGAGGGTTAGAAATTCTCTTCACCCCAAAACTGAGCTTCTCGAGTAAATTCAAAGCGTCGCGTATTCCGAGATCCCTTAACCTCGACCTCCAACCCCTGCAGCCGCTACAGCCAACGCTGATCCTGAGCCAGCTACTTCTAGATTCTTGACTCCTAAAAACTCAAAACGTGGATATAAAAGCGCGGCACGACCGGGAAGCTGCAAGAGAGCGTTTCTCGTATAACCAAGTAGCTAGATATAGAAGTTTGATATCTATGGTGGAACATAGGAGAGAGGATCATGCACAGAAATCGATAAATAAAACTTCATCTGCATTTGCGGCTCCATGATCCTTTCCACGAGCTTATCAGAGTTTAATTTCTATATCTAATAGCTCAATATAAACCGTCTCCAAAGTAAAAAATAAAAAATAAAAAATAAGAAAAAAAATTAAATGAAATGAAATATTGAAGCGATGTAGTATTTACTCGAAACGTAGATTTTATTCAACGATATACATATAACTCACGTCAAACTCACGTGGGTTGTTTTCAAAAGTTCTGTAATCAAATTTCGTTTCTCTCCATTGTTTAATTTCTTCGCGTGTCGTGTGTAATTAGTAATTTGATTTAAGTACCGTGCTTAATCAGTAGAGCTTTTTTCACTAACGATAAGTAAACAAGCTTAATTTATCGCGAGGGTTAAAATGAGAATGAGAAGAAGAATATGAGAATATGAAAAAGAATGAGGGGCTGTTCCAACAGTTTGCAAGTGGGACTCGAGTGCAGCAGGCTACGCGAGCTTTTGTAGTTTTAAAGGTACGTAGACATAGATGTATAAATGGGAGAAAAAAGGAAAAATCTAAAAGTTTAAAACCCCGACATTTCAACCTCAACTTTCTTCAGTTAAAACTACATTATTTCTTCGAACGAACCAACGAACGAACCAGAGAGCTGAGAAACGTTCAGGTAGTAAAACTTGAAGCTTTCGAAAGCTCGCGCGGACGCGATCCGTGCAACAGGAAGCTTATAACCTATATACGTGGACAATATGTACAAAAACACATCGTATACATAAATATGTATTCAAGGTTTAAGAATCGCAGCTCCGTGTGTCTGCCTATTCCACCCGTGAACTTGTAAAGTGTACGCGGGATATAGTGGGTAGAACGACTAGAAAAAAAGGACGAGGGTAGAAAAAATTCGTCCGGGAGAGCGCGCCGTCTGCTATATGTACGTTTCTCCTCGTGAGGGAAATCTTACCGAAGAGAGTTTCCTCATCCCGTGCATATACAGGCTATGTAATCTATTATAGTCACCGGGGCAATTTTTTTTTTTTTTAAAGGAACCGAAGTATCGAAAAATTTTTGAGACTGTGCGAGTTATAGAGTTTCAAGGACGACAGAAGATGGAGTCATCGAATTCGTTTTCTAGGCATTGCATCACAGTTTATTATAATTTTAATCATTGCATCGCTCGTTATGAAAATCAAAAAAAAAAGTTCAGTTCTGAATTTATTTTTGACACAATATAACGTAGCGATGTGAACTCTCTGCTCTTTGTTACAAAATTCATCTAAACTCGTTGTTACACACCTATATGATTTCGTACAATTCTACTAGATGACAGAATTTTTTCAAACCGTTTTCATACCCCCCTCATAGAATTTATTGAACAGCGTAAATTGCAGGTAGAAACGCTCCGATCGAATATGGTGGAACTCTATCATTGCTTTGTGAAACGTCGATGAATATGATAAATAAAGATAGGGTACAGTCAGTGGAATCGATTCATAAACTAGCAACGACCAAATTCTATGTACCGTAACGGTGTATTCATGGGTATTACAAATGGGAGTTTCGCAAACTACCAGCTATATTGTTTCTTTTTATTTATCGGTGTTTTTGAACTCTAATAGTTTTGCAGACTTTTGATTTCCTGCAAGTATAAGATAGTATTGAAAAAGGGGATCGTAAAAAGTATAATAGCGCGAGTTTCCGTATAGGTGCTGTAGGTAACGGTTGAAAAAGTCGAGAATTAAAAGACAAAACACGAATAACAAGAATACGCGAATACAACCCGAGCTTGTAGAGAACCCGAGCGAGTCAAGGTCTTCACGGTTTTCCGGAACGGGCGAATAGTTGAAAATATCGATAAGGAATAATGAGGGAGGAAGGTTTACGTGTCATGCAGGTTTGTGTATTTTACGGGAAAAGCAAAGCAGATGAGGGATGTAAAGACTTATACGTGTAGGCGTACACATACACGAGTACGTTAGGTGTAGGAAAACTTATAGAGGAAACGTGAACGACTATACCACATAGGCATATATATGCAGCGATTTATTAACGGGAGGGTTAAACCGATAATTTCCTCTTCGACGATGATTATACTCCAACTTTAGTGCGTAGCTCGTATACAAATTCAACACAGAGTTGAATCGAGGGATATGGACCATAGCCGAAAAATGAACGAGAATTTAATGTGGCTTGAGTAAAAAATTCACGGCTATTAGTATTCAAATTTTATTTTTATAACGCATACGCGGAAAAGTTTCTCTTTCGTGACCGTGAAGCTGGTGTAAATCTGGCACTTTTCTGCCTTTTTCATAGTCCCCCAAAGAAGACGTGCGCACATGGTTTTGCGAATATGTAGCGTGTACAGAAGTTTTTTTATTACGGACGGTGTGGTAAAAAAACAAAAAAAAAACTTTTTCATACGCATACGTTGCAAGTACTAACGATCAATGTTTGTGCGTAGTGAGGCGTTAAACGGCTTGTGCGGTTTTATCAGCACTTATTTTCACCTCGAATAGGGTTCGCACTGTTAAAATCATACTCGCAAAACCTCACTCTGTGCACTCGCATCGAAACGCGCAGTTAAAACTTCACAGGATCAGACAAAACTTGAGATGAGCTCGAGTTATTTTGTGGATTTGAACATTTTTATTTTCATTCTAGATTCTTGAAAACGATAAGTAGATTCTTCAGCTATAATGGAGAAATATATATCATGGTAGTTTCCTATGAATTTCCTGATTTCCAAAGTTCACCGTCGATTCCACCCTATATATGACATAGTTCATGTTTACCGTAAACATAAATTATGCGGAGATATAACGTATATTATATATACTAATATATTATATTATTCTACCGGATCTGCATGTAATTGGAGTAATTATTACAGCTGTATAATCCCATCTGGAATTATACATTTATTATGTAACCTTGATCCCATCGGATTTCTCTCTTGTTCTTTCTCCCTTCACGGGTAGGTACCTATATATCGCCAATCAGCGCGATCTGTATTTTAGGGGGAAAATATATTTTATCGCCGTATGTGCGCTGCATCCCAAAGGACACCGCATAGCGGTGTTGCGACGCTGCAGGGCGTCACGAAGCGAAGCTTGCGGATGTTGGGGAGCTTGTGGTACAAAAATGTCCGCGGAGCTAAATCATTATAATCTGTTTACCAGAGGAGAGAGCTTTATCCTTGTAATAACGATCCAAAAAGAGATCGGTAATTTTTTAAACTGAGCTCCTGAGGTGCTGTAATTTTTCCCATCACGTTTCGCACATCATACCCCAAGTACTGTACGATACTATACCTATATTTATATCATATATCAGATGCTTTCTTTTTTCAATTGACAGTGGATTATTTTATACGATGTTCTTCGAGAAACAGCTCAATTGCAGCCTGCGAGATATAGATACCGATTTCCTTATGCAGTAGCATTTCGAAATATAGTGGGACCAATAGTATCAATTTTTGTAATTCTGTCATATTTCCTTTTTTCTATTCCCCTCTCCTCTTTTGGCAAATACCTTTAATAACTTAAGTGACCTTTAAATATTTCGCTACACGGTTAGAAAATTTTCTAACACTCTTTTGTTTGTAACTAAGTACATGATCGTCATCGATTTTGTAATTAACACATGAAACTAGGAAAAAAAACGTTGAAAATGTTGCCAATCTCATGAATCTAGATAGCTCGATACCTTGATGTGATAGAATTAGGGATTTTTCACGCGCGAGCGTGCAGATGTGAAACTAAAAATATCAAAAAGAAAACTAACAAGAGAGACGGCCCTGCGGGTGATTGGAGTATACATGCATATAATGCGAAACGAACAACCCTCTCTGATAAAGTTCAGACCATGCGGAGCTACAAACGAGCTTCAATTTTCTTTCTCTTTTTAGTTCCCTTAATTTTCTTCCTTCTTCTTTTTTCACGCTACTTCTCACTTTTTCTTTACCACGTTCAAGGCAAAAACTTTTCCCACCCCGAATCTAAATATGTATAACTAGATAAATGTGTGACGTGATTTCAATTATTCAAGGTCGTTCATCTATGTGATGAGTTTTTTGAATTAAAGGACCCGCGGTATAATCTGCAATGAAAACTTTTCCGAGATCATGTAGATCGAATTAAAAATTATGAAAAAAAAAAATCATAAGATCTTTTTTTCACGTTTTCAAGATTAAACACATATTGTTATCGACCCTGCGTCGTCAAGATATGTATACATAGCACATGGTACATAAATAAGAAGTATAAAATCGCTGCCACAGGACAGTCAGGAGCCAGTTTTCCCTAGGGTATGAGATTTTCACCCCGAGATTGGCGGCAAGCCAAAATAAGCCACTGACACCAAGAGAATTCTACTAATTCCCGCGGAGTACATACATAATATATACATACACATAGACATTATACACAGACATACGTGTTCGCAAGTTCTATCACTTTGGCTACGATAGATAAGGTCACACATAACGTGATAGTTTGTTATTCACCACCCTCGTAGCAGCTCTAAAAACAAAAAAAAAAAAGAAGAAAATAAATGCTAATCCGCAAAACAAGATAAATCTTGAACGAATCCTAAAATTTACTTCGAATTAACATGCTCACGAATCCCTCGGGCTCGATGATTATTCTCGGATATAATATCACTGCAATTAATTTCTACCCTCGCTTTTTACTTTATAATTTACTGTAAGATAATCGAGGAAAATGAACGACATTTTATTTTTCAACTTATATACGCTATATAGGTATGAAATATTCTCGAGGGTTCGTTGTTATTATTATTATTACTGTTATTATTATTATCTTCACGATTACCTCAATCCTTTCACTAAAAAATTAGACGAAAAAAAAAGAATCGATGTCTCAAGTTTCAGCCAATTAGCAGTACCTAATTGTTTTTCAGTGCAAAAATTAACTACCTCCCTACCGCGGTGATAGCTGAATCGAAAGTGTGCAGAGGTCGTTCGAACCACCGTTGAAATTGACAACAGCTAGAATAGAAAAAAAAGAAGAAAATTAACAGATATACCATCTTTTTCATGTTTGTTTTCGACTACGTTTCGGCAAGTTGACCAAATTGTAATGCCTGGTGTTGGTTAAACGGGAAGAACTTTGCCGCTACTTTTTCTCCCTTATCTTTTAACCCCGCGTAAATCACTTGCGAAATGGTTGACGTAATATAACACGATTATACACATGTTACAGAGATGGGGACCAAAATGGCCCGCCAGATTCCTACCAACCGACGAACGCAAGTTAGGAACCAACGTCGTTGAGAGCAGAGCTTACACCTTCATAAAGGCGAGTGTTCGTCCCCTCCGTTTACCAACCCCCTAGTATTATCATTGTTATTATTATTATTATTATTATCATTATTATTATCATCATCATTATTGTTGCTGTATAAAAATATATATATACACCAAATGCACGTGTATATAAAGCACGAGATTTACGAAGCAGCCACTTCTTTTCTTCGTGCTCATTTTCTACCCCCTTTTCTTTACTTTTATCCTTTTGTGCAGTAATTTTTATATTCTACCACTGTGACGTCCCATGCACAAAGTTTAGAGTTTTGGTACGATGACACGCGTGCTCTGCCCTGGTGCTCGACCCTCTGCTCGAACTTTTTTTTTTTCCTCCCCTTTCCTTTCCTTTTCTTTTTCTTATTCTTTACTTACATACATAACCTCATACCTCATATAGAAATCTCTCTCACATATTGAGCTATAAATCCAGAACCCTACTGCATGTTATGTATAGCTGGCAATAAATAATACCCTTTGCTTTTTATATAACGATTTTTGAAACTCGGAACTGCAGCAAGGGATCACAACCAGTACGATCCTTTCAGAGAATCTTCTTTGATATTTGGTCTATTTTTTTTTTTTATTCTTCTTCTTTTCTTTTCCTCTCTCTCTACAAAGCAATCGCTTCGGAATTTTGACTCTATGTAGTTTTATTCGCAGTCACATGCCGCGTCAGGTTCTCTAACTAGGTGAGGATTAAATTTCAACCCTGTATTTTTGGTTTTATTAAACGACAAAAAAATCTCGAAAAAAGAGAAAAGGAAAAAGAAAATTAATTAGAAGTTTCCATGGAAAACAGTGGAAAGGAGAACGTGCATGGGGTGAATTGTTCTTTGTGTTTTTCTTTTTTGTTTTATCGGTTTTTTTTTTTTTTTTCTTATGTCCTTTATTTTGAATCAGGTATACATATAGCATGCATAGGTACGTACATTCGTATAAGAGAGACGGAATCAAGATGAAGGATTACGAATGAAAGGTTAGAAAAACTTGACACGCGATTAAACACAGCTCCGCACGCACGACGAGTTTCAAGTTTATACGTGCAGCTATACATATAGCCTTGTCTTTTCATGTACGTTTTTTACATCTTTCCCACGCTCAATCTAGATTTGTACCGCTCACTTTTTTGCAACTCTTTTCCTAACCCCTGGAGGAGGCGATTATTTTTTAACGGACGCCCAGAACGAATAAAGGAGAAAAAAAAATTGAAGAAAAAGATTTCCGGGGTGTGAAAAAAATACTATATAGTATGACTATCATGGAGCTTTTTTCGTTTGCTGAGTGGGAAATTTGCAACGTGAGCAGAATTTTTTTTTTTTTTTTTCTTCCTAAATTCCATATCGCAACTCATTTTGGATTGTGGTGAAAATAAACAATCGATTCTCCTGAATTTTATTGTCCTCTATTTTGAAAGGGGGAGTTTAAAAATTGATAAAGTATAAGTATAAAGTCGATTCAAGGAAGTATGAAATTTTGCTCCCTCGACTATAACTAAAATAAAAAATATAAAAATTGAACGACGACACAAAACTTCATTGAACTGAAACAATTTTTGTTTTATTTATATTTATTAATTTTTTTTCCCCCCCCTTTATTTCGATCAATTATGCAACATACCTGAATTTGCGCGGTCACAAATAGTGGGCGCGTTGAATAAGCGCGGCGGCAAATAGTCGAAAAAGTTTTATTGTTTGAAAATAAAAATGAACCATTTTTTCGCGATTCATTCAAAAGTTAGAACGTGAGGCAAAGCTTTTCGCGTTATAGAAAATCTATCACGGCACTCCACTCCGCTCAGGAACTTTTAAGCTTGAAAATGAAGCAAATGGAGTTGGATTTTGCTAGTCATTCGTCTAGATGTTAGTTACCTACCCATACATAACTAGATACGTACTGTCATAGAATCTATGAAAAAAGCTTCGCGAGGTTCGGTTAGTTCTGGGTTTGAGTTGATGCCCGCCCATAAATATTACATCTTATCCGATCGCGTAATGGAACACGAGGGAATCGTCGTCGTCGAGTGGTAGAGAAGTGAGAGAAGAGAGGAGAGAGCAGAGAGAAAACTGCTTCTACGTAGCCACTGCACAGGGTGAGAACAGCCTATACCGATACAGAAAAGAGGAAGTGGTGAGCTAGGGAACGCCAACGGGTGTCCTAGATATTTGAATGGCTCGATATGTTTCCATTAAAGTATTTGAAGAGGAAATTCTGAAAATGACTACCGACCTCTTCTTATTCTCTTTTTTTTTTTCTCCCTCTGCATTTTGCCACGAACGTATATATATGCGTATATGTATGTAGTGTATGTATACATATACAGATTATTTTACATACCGATACGAATGCGGATCTGGGTGCGGAAGAATGTAATGCGGTTGAATTCATGAGAGGACATCCATCAAATATCAAGCCTCGTCTTCACGGTGTGTCCCCGTAATATGTTAAAAAAACCATTTTATATACGAACATGTAAAATTGGAATACATAGTGGGTATATATATACATATCTCTGCAATACATGCCTGCAATATATATTGGTAGAAAAAGAGTTTTCGTTTCCGTATATGTAACGAACAAAAAGCGCCGGATATCCTTTTTCCTTATTCCTTATACATATTTAACTCTTTTCATCACGTATTTACTCTTACTTTTCTTTAGAGACCGATGAAATTCAAACGTATATATGTACACCCCCTTACACTAGGACATATTGCTTTAGTTACCATATATATTCTGGTCTAGACGTATATAAGTATTCCTATATAGTATATATATGTACATATAAGTACGTACATACCTTAACCCATACACTGCAAGCAACTTCGGTACGATCATATTTCCTCTATTTTACATTAAACACACATATAACACGTCGGATTATTACGGGGGGAAATAGTTTGCTGCTTAAATATTATGAAATATTATAATATTATATATACCTAGGTATATACGTCTACGTATAATATATATACGAGTCGACAAATTAAGAAGGATTATTAATTAAGAGTAGAGGCATTCTGGCCTGGCCTGCCCCCTTCCAAAAACAGATTTCCTGCAGCCAGCAGCTTTACATCGGAAAAGTAATTAGCGTCTTCCTAAGGTCAATCAAGGTTCGAAAGTCAGACGTACATAATCCTACGACGAGAATACATATTACTGTATATATGCACACTTTGTATAGTTATATACTTTCTATGGGATGTATTTTTGTAGTGTGAGTAAGAGGGATGATTATTTGATTAATTACCCAAAATCCCCTACAAGTCAGACTATACGAGTTGTTAATTTATCTGTTAATTGTCGAAGTAACGCGAGACTGTTGTACGATAATAATTAATTAAAAACGGTATCGTAGAGAAATTCATTTACGTAACAATAAATATAGTAAAAATAGGATAAATAATTGTTGCTAAAATTTATATTACAACAAAATGAGAAACAAAAGAACAACTAGGTCTGGTCGATTTTTAGCAATGACTGATGAGAGCTTCTAGTTGAAAACAAATAAATATAAATAAATTGTGTAAAATGTAAATTGAGTTCACCGCAAAAGCGAGGCGTAGTTGGCTAGTGACCGAATAATGAATCCGATGCAATTAGAGGTGGTGGCGGTGTATATGCAGGTGCAGGTGTTTTAAAATGCAGTCGTTTTGCAGCTATATCCATGCATATAATGAACAAAACGGTATTTATGTAGTCAGTTGGTTTAAAGTTTCTTCTGTTTCAACTTACTACCCTCTCAGCTTTGAGATCTTTTTATTAATTATTCGTGTTTTTTTTTTTTTATCTAATTTTATTTTCTTTTAATTTTCAGCTCAGAGTAGAAGAACAAAGACTTCTGGAAATGGAAAAACTTCTACAAGAATTTTTGCCAAAAAATATGGGCCCCAAGGATAAAGAAAATGAAACCAATCAGATTCTTCTATTTTGTTCAATGCTCAATAAGGTAATATTTTTTTTTTTTTGTCATCTCTGCTATAAATCGATATAATATACACTAAAATGGAAAGATCTGTGAAAACTTTCTTCCAGATTTATCCGCGACACAAGGACCTTTATAACTGGATGGATCAAAGAGGTTTCTTGGCGCACAACCTGACTTCGTTGCAGGAGAATTTCGGTTATGTAAGTCGTTTGAATATTTCTATATTATCGTCATACATGATATTTCACAGAAACCAGAGAGAAATTTTTCTTACCACCTTTTTTCGCCTGCATCTCTCTACACTCGGGTTTCAAGGATACACGATAAAGATATCCAATTTGAAAGCTGAGATGATTTAGCGTTTCGATCGATTGAATTTTTTTTTTCCCCCCATTTTCCTAGTTATATTTTATTTGTAGGAATCAAGTACTCAGATTGCATTGGTTTTGTAAGAAGTTCTCAAATAAAATATTTCTCTTTAATTGTAGGGAGATTTGCGCGTGAAACGTAGGTTTTGTAAAATTCACCGTTTTGAATTAACCCTAATTTATTTTGACATTTTTTCTCATCGAAACTATGTCGACTTTTAACTATTGTAAAAAAATGTATTCTATTTTCTTGTGGCCAAAAAAGAAACAAATTTTTCTATCGAAACGCAGGAATACGCTTCGACTGTAATATCATTCTCGATGTAACCGATGGCGTTCTTGTACATGTATACGCAACACACAAGCACATTTTTATGGTGTGAAGATACGCGCAGCCAGCGTATAATTCGGAATTCTGATCTCATTCCCTCTTCAGTTATCGTAAACGCCCTCGTCAAATCAAAAACGGATATTCTACTTATCGGATTACAACGCACGTATGAGCTTCGCAATTTTTTCTTTCCTCTTTTTTTTTTACTTCGTTTTATTTTCATTTTATTTATTTTTTTTCTTCTTCCATTTTGCAAGACAATTTTCCACCCTTGACCCTCGTATTCTCTCAGATGTCAAAAACTACCAAACAAGATAAAATATATAGCTCGAGGCGTTTTCCATTGTCCCTTCACTCTGTTCTTTCATTCATTTTTTTTTCTACTCCCCCTTTTTCTTTTTCCTTTTACACGAGGTATATAAGAACAGGTTGTCACTGGAGAACAAAAAAATGAGTACGCGTAAATCACTCTGGTTGAATATATACATGTAACCGTTTTCTTTTTTTTCTTTTTTTTTTTTTTGTTCTGATTTTTGTTGATTAGTTATTTATTTATTATTTTTTTTCTTACCAAAACACCTTATAATTTTAGCGTAAAAGTTACGGATCTATAACCGTATCTCTTTAATCCATGCGAACAACAGAAATAGATCGAGTTGAGCTGAGAAAAAGGGAGGGGAAAAAAAAAAAAACCACGAACGCAGAATCACATCGAAAACTTTTTTCGACGAAGGGAGGATCACGGAGTTTGGTTTTTCTGATATAAGATAGAAAAAAATAGGAGGAAGAAACAACTTAAAATAAAAAAAAGCAGAAGGAAAAAATTAAAGTCGCGTGGGGGTTACTACAAAGCCCGGAGACGTGAAACTTGTGCAAAGTTTGTTTCTTATTTTGGTGCGGCTTCCCTTGTGAGTTAAAAAGAGAGTTCGAGTGAACGAACGAAAGCTGCTTCATGCATAGGTTCTTATATTTCTAAAATGTGATATTCTACAACCCTCTTGCTCAAGATAATCGTCTGGCTTCTCGACAAAGCTGAAATCTTATCCATCCGATCCAGTCACCTCATTCCAATTCCATCCTTATCCCGGCACAACCTAATCCATAATTAGACTAAAAAATCCCTATAGGTCAACCTTTTGCTCCATTTAACTGGTACCGCAGGTCTCCTTCGGGTTTCTTGCCGATCCAGTTATTGGCCAATTTATACCTCGTATTGCCGATCCAGTTATTGGCCAATTTATACCTCGTTAATTAGTACCGTGGAGTCTTTTTGAATTCTCCACCGATCTAACATACAAAAATATAAGTCTCTATATAATTCTAAACGGTACCGTGAGGTTCTCTTCGGGCTCTTTACCGATCCATCTTTAACATACAAACCTTTGAATTTCGAATAAAAGTCTAGAAAGGTTTGACCTTTCATTGTAATAATCATTTTCAAAAAAAATAAGCCTATTATAATAAAAAAAATATTTGTAAAGAATAGGAATATTTAAAAATAAATATCCTTACATAGATAAATAAATGTGTATCGTTGAAATCCTTTTCCCTGACCTAACAAACAGAATTAAATAAGAGCAAATTCTGTTCCTCTTCTTTGTTCCATATCCTTTCGGTCAACCCAGATTTTCATCAACGCCCTGAGTTTTGTGATTCTTGTGAATTTTATGTTATAATAACTGGCGCCCAACGAATTATTAGTAGTAAGTCAAAGTTTAGCGGTGATACTTTGGGCGCCAATAATTTGACTGGAATTAACAATATATTAATAATTTACAATAAGGAGTGGAATTTGGTAATTCGTTGGGCGCCAGTTATTATAACATAAAATAATAAAGTATCACCGCTAAACTTTGACTTACTACTAATAATTCGTTGGGCGCCAGTTATTATAACATAAAATTAACAAGAATCACAAAACTCAGGGCGTTGATGAAAATCTGGGTTGACCGAAAGGATATGGAACAAAGAAGAGGAACAGAATTTGCTCTTATTTAATTCTGTTTGTTAGGTCAGGGAAAAGGATTTCAACGATACACATTTATTTATCTATGTAAGGATATTTATTTTTAAATATTCCTATTCTTTACAAATATTTTTTTTATTATAATAGGCTTATTTTTGTTGAAAATGATTATTACAATGAAAGGTCAAACCTTTCTAGACTTTTATTCGAAATTCAAAGGTTTGTATGTTAAAGACGGATCGGTAAAGAGCCCGAAGGAACCTTACGGTACCGCTAATTTACTAAGCGTAATAATATTTTTTAAGAATTAATAAAACCCAGGGACGAATCGGTAAGGAACCCGAAGAGAACCTCACGGTACCGTTTAGAATTATATAGAGACTTATATTTTTGTATGTTAGATCGGTGGAGAATTCAAAAAGACTCCACGGTACTAATTAACAAGGTATAAATTGGCCAATAACTGGATCGGCAAGAAACCCGAAGGAGACCTGCGGTACCAGTTAAATGAAGCAAAAGGTTTGAGAATAAGGATCGGTGAGGAACCCGAAAGAACTCCACGGTACCTTAACTCTCTGGCGGATAACCACCACGAGTAAAATTAACAAATCATTTTATTGAAAACTTGTATCCCTTTCCTTATGGGAAACAAGAGAATTTTTTATATGAATGTTTCCCTCTATCGGAAGAACTCCAAAATGAAATATGATAGTAGCAAATGAAACAGATGACATTGAACTTATGGATCCTTTTAAACATTTAATCTATTTAAATATTATAATTTTAAATTTATATAATAGTTAGGTTTTCGGGACCATGTTACAAGGTCAGAAAATAAATTTTATTGAAAATAAAAAAGATGCAGAAAAAAAAAAAACGTTACAATATCCAGCACCATCATGTATTCTATTTTTTCGGCGTATGTTCCGTTCGTGCGTATTTTATGATCTGCAAATATATTTTATTGCTGGTTTTATTTGGTATAAATGAAAAAGAATAACTATTCGCCACAAACTCAGTCGATGTTCCTTTGGTTAGATAAGGTGGGGGACGCTGTTCGGTGAAGTACTAGGCGCTGATCGCAATCTCGATCAAAAACTTCTTGGGGCTGAGGATCAGGTGATTTACGTATACGTAACAGCTCCACACTATTTTAGAAGTCTCGGGAAACTGCTGAACCGATTTTCAAGGAGGTGAGTAAATTAATCTAATAATTAATTAATTATTCAATCAATATACATATAGCGCGCGTGCATCGATATACCGCGATATTTGATTTGCTCCTCGCCGCATTTCTATGCATTGAAATTTTGTCATATGAAATGCGCGCAGATATAATTGTTGTACGAAATTATTCATTCCTGCAGCAATTTGAAGTCCTGATGTTATAATGTAATAATTTTAATCCGTGCTTCTCCGTCTCTTTTATGATCTCATCGAAGAGACAACGTTAAACAATTATTCATATAATTTATACACAGATAATATTTCCAAAACAATTATTTTCGCAACACGGAACAGTTTTATTCGTCAATTTAGCATCGTCTATTGTTTCGTCCTAATTGGCAATATTTCATGGTCGTTATAATAGATCGCTGTATACTACCTATATTCGGTCTGGTTTTACTACCTAGTAAAAAAAGAAAAGCAAAAAAAAGAATAAAGAACGACAACAAAAAAAGCGAGATAACCAAATTTCGTAGAACATTCTCCGTGTATATTACGTCTATATAATTAATTATTTTCGACCCAGCCCGCGTCGACACGTCAACGTCGTCTCCAATTTCCAGTTTAATAATGTTGAATAATTCCGCGAACGCTGACTCTCGATGCTATTTTGCGTTACATGAACGCCGTCCGTTTCGATTGGTGCGACAACGTCAATTTACCTCTTTTTCGTAACTTTCTTCTTTGTTCTCCTTTTTTGTTAATTTTTTTATTTGAACTCTGTTATTTTTCATTCCCGCAATTTCATCCGCTAATTGTTAAAGCTATATTATTTCTTATCGAGAAAGTTTGATCAAATAACAAAAGTGAATCGGCTGGCAGCTCTCTTCAATTGCGGCCTTTCTCGTCTTTTTTTCGATCTTTCATTCTTTTTTATTTTTATTCGTTTATTTGTTTATTTTATTTTTTTTGGGGGATTTTTATTTCTCTCGCTATATTTACTCATCATCCCTGACAAACTCCATTACCCAAGAAAAACAGCCAAACCAAACGCCAATTTTTTTTTTTATACAAACCTTGTTCTCACATTTTCTCATCGCGCCCTGTTATGTTGCCGCTAACGATAAGCCAACACCTATTTCAACCCTTTTTTCCGGTACATAGAAACAGCTTTTCTCTAACCCTAATTCTAAACCTTAACCTTATAAGCTAAACTGAACTCTGATATTGTTTTCGTGTAGGAAATCTTTAGCAACACTCTAGTTGGGTTCATGGTTGCGGTTAGTTTAACGTTCGCGAAGCTCAATAGTAAATATACTTACATGCCGAACCGCGTGCCTGGAATGCTGTCCTTTCTGCACGTGGTCTTCTATGAAGAGTAAATTTTAGGGGCCGTTTAGAGAGGGGGGTGGGGATGGGGGACGCATCGCTATGGTTGGTTGGTTGAAACATAAGGCTAAGAAACGTGAGGGTGTAAAGGAAATCCCTAAACTGAGCTGATGGCGCTATACTGTAACCTGGGGAAACGATTATGTCCCTCTCTTGAAATTCTTCAGATACCTTACGCGCCGTTGCCATACATAGTACGTAAGATTTGTCCTTTATACCCGAAAAACAAAAAAAAAAATAAAAAAATAAAAAAAAACGATGTATAAAAACAAATGTAAAAAGCTAAGAAGAAAGAGAAGACGGAAGAGCTGTTTTTCCTAGTCGACAAAAGCGTATACGTATCTTGATCGTCAAGGTCCAGATATTTTTTTGAATGGGTAAAATTGGAGGATAAGAAATTTTGTTTTATTTTCAAGTTTTCTGGTTTTCCAATTTTACCAAGAGATTCCTATGCATTTTCATATACCTGTATATCCGAACGATCAAATATAGAACACTTCGATTTTCATTTATAAACATTTTTTTCGCCTTATATATTTTTCAGTTTCTAACTTGACTTGTCGAAAACATTATTCGTACACATGACAAGTAAGACAAAACCTAGAGAAATTTTACGTAACTCGAGTACGACTCGTAACAATCAACGTCGACTGTATATATTATTAATTAACAAACTCTCGGTAAGGTAGTTAGTTTTGTCCTTGACACAGGTTGACCACTCCCCGTACTCAGGCCCGAGGGGGAAAGGGGGCGAGGGTGGTTTATTTGTTCGTTGACATAAAATCGATAGAAAAACAATCATAACTTCGAAAAGGGAATGATATATTAATTAATATAACGCCCACTTAACGCCTCCAACTGCAGCGGGGGTAGCTGATGGTTGTATACTTACATACATACCTAACCTGACCTGACCTATATATATATGCAGGTATTATATGGATTTAATATCATTAAATATCGATATTTTTCAGAACAATTTTTCTATCATATATCTTTTCTCTAATACACGTCAGATTGAGGGATTAGTTGTAAATTTTCGGACTATAATGATTGGACAAAAGTAATTAGCTGTCAGAACCACGGTGGTTAATTTCCTACCAGGGCTCATTGGAACATCAGGTTTTCTATGTGTATAAAATGAATCCATTAAAGAAGGTAAACTGCACATTGATACAGAGAATAATGAAGAAGAGAGAAGTGTTGCTGAATAAATTTTCAGCGTCGCGTCAACCGTGATTGTGAGCTTGGGACCATTTCTATACCATTATGTTAAGTTTTTAATTCTATAGAAACATGCGGACCGCATTCTAGTTAGCTAATATCATAAAGGTGATAATAAGAATAATAAATATAATGATAGAATAAAGCTGGAGCATTTTTCTTTGTCAACCGCGCGGTATGCTCGTCAGTGCAGATACCGTACACAAATACCGATTCCGTTACATACATAGAGTGCATGACATTGTAAATCTCGATGTATGGTCCATTTCCATGTATTGTTGTATCGAACAGAGTAGACGAATGGTACGCAGAGATGAAACGCTACGATTGATACAGAGACAGGCTATACCTATGTATATGTACAGATTTACATATAGAACGGAGAATGCAGTTCGGTAATGCGACCTCCGTTTACAGGATCATCCACAATGGTTTACTACTGTTATACGCAAGAGACACCCTGCACGATGTGGTAAACGTCAGTGCCAGCGAGAACTGGAATGCTTCATGCAGCAAATTGTCAACCGCCGTTTTCAGTTCAGCTGTTGGTGCACTTTATGTACAACAACACAATCAACGGCACCTCAACGCTGTAGCGGACAAGGTGAGAATCGAGCATCTTTCCGTTAAATTTTCACATTTTCATCTAGTTTTATTTTAGATCTTTTTTTTTCGTTTGCTCGCTTGCCTTTTTTTTCTTTCTTAAAATTTTTCTGTAACACAATTTATAACGTATCTCACAAATTATATTGTTTTACGCTGCACGAGCGCGAAGACGGATCGGTTCTCTTTTGTCTTTTTTATTTTCTACTCTTCTCTTTCAATTATATGGTTATTTTTTTTTCCCCTACTTTATCTTTCGTCTGCCGTATATAAAAGGATATTTTTTCCGCCAATTGATGGAAGGAAACAGATCATCGGATCAATTTCCGAATATAACGGGACAGGAAGTTGAGGCTGTCCGAGCGTAAGATGATGGAAATAGCTTTTTGTATTTCTTCTTTTAAAGCCCCCATGTTTTCTGTTCTTCTTCTTCTGTACAGTAATAATCAAAATTTCTCAAAAACTATTTGGATTAAATAATTCTGTAAAATTACCGTATACAAGCTTGCAGATTTCTGTCTGTATTTCTATTTTAATTAAACATTTTTTCCCCCCCTTCATTGTACAACTTTTTTTCCTTTTTTCATATTCGCACCGCGGGGGGGTATTTAAGACCACCTCGATTACGTGTAATTTCTGTTGTGTTGCCACCCTTATTTGGACGTCATGTACTAATATTGAAACACTGTTTAGTAATATCCTTCGACCTGCATCGGACCCGTACTAATTACGCGCGGTATTAATGTTATTGGAATATCT
Source organism: Athalia cordata (assembly GCA_963932425.1). Taxonomy (NCBI): domain Eukaryota; kingdom Metazoa; phylum Arthropoda; class Insecta; order Hymenoptera; family Athaliidae; genus Athalia; species Athalia cordata. Next base: position 22,680,424 of record OZ010625.1, read on the forward strand.
CCCCGCGGCGCAGTAATGCAAGCATCAAGTTTCCAGTTTGCTAATTTCATCGTGAAATGTACCGCTCTAGAATGTATAACACGGAATTATACACCCCGTACACGAAGATCTGTACAGCATCTACTATATTGCAGAAAAATTTTCACTGACAAATACAAATATGAAAGGTATAAAAAGAAATAAAAATTCGGGGTATAGAAAACTCAATTTGCATTCTAAATTTTCCTATATATGTATATATATGTAGGTATACGTACCAGAATCCTAGCAATTTCGCTTATATGTATACGTATATATTATATGAAATACATATATATTGGTATAGATTTTCGAATCAGATTTTCAGCTTGTAGTAAAATTTTTCCGCGTGCTTTTTAGATATACATACCGATATACATATAGTTGTGTTTCTAAATATTTTTCAGATTTCTCGCACGTTACTTTATTTTCCTCCGCACTCGTTCGATGCGTGCCAAAAACATACTTGCAGTGTAGATGTGCATACATATAGTCAAGAGCGTTATTGCCTGTAAAATTGCCGCGGTATGACGGGTAATGTTATTCGATTTCCTGTGTTTAAGGTGACGCGTTTATTTGATCGGATAAAAAGTACACTGGCGGAAAGAATGTTGGTGATGTCTTGGCTGGACGAAGAAACACGTACTCAAGCATTGCTGAAACTTCGCGCTTTGGAAGGGAAATTTCACGTTTGGCCAGGCTTTCACAACAACACGAGAATCGACTTGGAAATGACGGAGGTAAATTAAGGAGAAGTTAGATCGGGAAGAGATTTCGGATCACGATTTTCACGAACACACCGACGAATTCGTCTTTCCTTAGGATATCCTTAGATACTTTTTCTCGTTTATACATCGCGTCCCAAAGAACTGATATTCATCATCCGAGAGTCAGCCATAAACCAACTCCTCTTATTCTTTGGGACGATCGATCATCTTAGATCGCCCATAAACAATCGAAAAGAGCCGAACTTGTAGAAACGAAGATAATATAGATTTTTCTTCTTTCTTTATACTCGTTTTTATCATACTATCTTTATATGTATACCTACATCCTTTCTCATGGTGATTCAGGTTACGGTCGACCCTCACGATTTTTTCTCAAACGTCGTTAGGAGATTCAGACAAATCAGGGCCATCAAAGGCGATCACGCACTTAAGGGTAACATGACAGCAAAGTAAGTTTTCTTCCTTATATCATTTCCATATCTTTACGTTGTGTAAAAGTCGAAAATGTTAAGTATTACATTTTTCCTTTTTTTGTTTCTTTCTTTCAATGCTGCAGATGGCCTCATCCATTCGTCGTCAACGCGTATTACGATTCGACAGTCAACGCGATCGGTATGTGTAATTGAAATGATGATATTAGAAATAATCAAATCACTCGTTTCTTACCACCTCTTCAAATTTTTTTCTCTCTTCGCTGTTCCAGTCATCCCCATAGCGATGTTAACCGCTTGGCCTTGGGACGGTGGTCCGGCTTATATGGCACACGCGACTCTCGGAGTGATAATTGGTCACGAGGTACTTCACGCATTTGATGTCCATCATCGTGGTCAGCAGCCCGAAGAGTGGCTTTGGTTAACCGCCGAATCACGACGTCGTTTGGAAACTAGGATAGAATGTGTTGCCAAACTTTACGCTAAAAGTTTTTGGAAGAAGGTACAATTCCTGGGCAGCAGCGTCGATGTCGAGGTAAATGATTTTTACAATCTTCGTCAATGACATGAGTAGAGCTCAAGTTTATTCTGAACTTCAGTGTTTAATCTCAAGTATCAACCCAGAAGGACCTTATTATAATTGTGTTGAAAAAATTCAAAAATCATCACAGATTTTTCGACGGAAATATTGCTATACCCCGAAATAGATTAGATAGTTGAAATTGTCAATTATACTTCCATGATCTACAGTTCGATTGGAATGTGACGAGGAATGAAAACATGGCCGACATTGGTGCCTTGCAAATATCTTACCAAGCCTGGCAGAGCTTAACAAATGGAAAAGACCGTACTCTTCCTGGTTTGCAGTCTCTCCGACCGAGTCAGTTGTTTTTCATAAGCGCAGCTCAGGTGAGATTTTTCGGAATGATTGATAATCAGAAATTATTTGAAACTTCGAACTTCTATCGGCATTTTTTCATCCATCGCACAGCCATACTGCTCAAACGTTACAGCGGAGGATTATATCCTGTCTGTAGAACTGGACGACCACACGCCTCACCCGGAAAGGTAGATAAAAAGGAATATTCATTTTTTTGAAAATAAGTAAATTACAAAAAAATATACTCGTCAATAACATTCGAACTATCATTTTTTACTTTTTCTGTTGACAGAGTGAATGGGATAATGATGAATTCCCAAGCGTTCGCAGAGGCGTTTCGTTGTCCAGCAGGTGCTAAAATGAATCCACCATTAAAATGCAGCACCTGGTGACCCCCGGAAGTAGATCTTGTTACTGAGGGTTAACAGGTCATTTAGAAACCCCAAATATGGCGAGTCAATTTTCAGCTCAAATTCATGAAATACGTATCCGACCGGACAGGACTACGTTTATTTTATGATGCGGAATTTGAAAAAGAGCCGCCGAAGCGAAACAAAAAAAAATAATCTATAGATTTATTAGAATTTCGGGCATCGCGTGACCGGAAATTCAGGTGAACAATTTAACAAGAAACAAACAAAACGTATAACTAATTTTCACCCTTACGTATAAAAATTGTTTCGCATATTTTTTCCTTTTCTGAAATTTTTTTTGTGTTTGCATCCATCAGGAAAGATGTGACGATGATGATGATGAACAAAGGCGCGGTGAAATATTTTCCCACTCGAAAGCATCCCCGACAAAAGAGAACGAATAAATGACCCACCTAAAAAAAGCTATTTGGAAAAGTTGACGGGATCAGGTGTTACGGGAGATTGCAGAGAGTGTATTTCGACTTTTTTTCGCTTACAAGATGAAAGCTATACGCACCGCAAACATCTTATCTGGAATAAAGTGTTTTTTGTATATTCGACTTTTTCTTTTTTTTTTCTCTTCTAAAATCAAAAAGTAGGAAAAAAAGAACAAACGAATAAAAACCGTAAAATAAATCACGGTCCGTGTTCTACCACGAAAGCAATTTGTCGAATGTGATATGTCTGTGCTGCTTGTTAGTGTTTTTCAAAGTTTAATGATTAATATTGAAATGATTATGTACAGGGTGTCCCAACTTAAAAGAAGGTTTTTCATAGCTCAAAAATCGGACGAAATGCGAGTTGAGGGTAAAACGATCTTTGATGGCAAAGTATTTATGGAAGTCTATTGTTTTTTAAAACGTCTGAATTCAGGCGTTTTTTTTATCAATCCAGTTTCAATGTCACAACTTCCCAACATTCTGCAAAATGATGGGAACGGAATTTATGAACCATGCATGAATGATCGCTAAAAGATTTCTTTGAAAGACCGAAAAAATCAATTTTAAAAAGTATTCTTTATCAAATTTGCTGACTACGTTGCCACATATGATAATATCGTTGCGGATCAAGCAGCTTTTATTTGCAAGTTCTTTTTTTTTTGTATTTCGTCAAGTTTTTCAGGCATTAAAATCCTTCGTTAAAGTCATAACACCCTGTATACGGAATATATTACGAAATCGTTATCCAAAATTGTATAAGATAAATAAATGACACTAACACTTAAATAAATAAATCGACATAGATTATATATATCTATGATTACGAGGTTCAACGGTAGCTCTGTAAGCATTAATAGTAATTGTTATTATCATTATTATTATTATCGTTTTTATTACTGTTATTATAATCATTTTAGCCTAATTAAATAGACGAATCTTGTTTTGGAATTGTTTTTCTATTCATGATATATTATGTGTAAGAAATGTTTCACCGACATCGCGTGAACAAAAAAAGCATGTAGGTACTAAATGGATTAAAGAGAACGAAACGATTGACACCCGCAGAAAAAATGCATATATTTCCTTTAAAACAATCCAACGTACAGAGAAGTCGAATAATATAAATCAAATTGAATTTTCGGGGATAAAAAACAAAATTATAGTATAATAATTAATGAATAAATAATATAGTTCATGCATAATTGAAAATTTATTGTTAGTAGAAAATGAGAGAGCTAAGTAGTTTATAGTAAGTATGAAGTATGTAATAATAACAGCAACAACAATAATAATAATGATAACAACAACAATAGTAATAATAATAATATTAATTACAATAAGCCTCGGCATATTTTTGACGCAAGAATCGCAAACTGTGATATTCTTATGCATACGCAAATAATTAATTAATTATCGATCCATTGTTCGACACTGTAGATTATAAAGTGAGATACCTAATTAAAATTATTCTGAAGATATCGATGATTAATTTGTCGTTGTGAGATCTTTATAATGGAATAAAAATTAACCGTATAAATTGGCAATTAACGTATATTGATATATATACAAATATATAATATAATAATATTAAATAATTTGGAGTGTAAGTAGGCGAATTGAATAAAGTAAAAAAAATGCGGAATTCACCCAAAAAAAAACAAAAAAAAAAAAAACGAAGGAACAAATAAGTACATTGATTAAAAATAATACCGGTGTTCGGCGCAGTTGCGCAATCACTATTATAACAATTATAGGCTAACAATAAAACTATAACGAAATGATGCTTGAAAACCCAGTTTATTGAATTGAGAGCATGAATTCCTATATAAATAAATAACTTTAATTATCTTAAGTAAATAAATGTACCTATATTATAATTAAGCTGTCTTGTATGGCAAATAAATATGATTTATATTACTCATCAGGCTTTTTTTTTAATAGATCAATGATGAGTTGATTTTATCCATTTGCCTCACTTCTGATTTTCAGAACAGGAAGTTATAGGAAATTGAAAATATGTTTTTTACTTCTCGGAAATTGCTTTGAATCGACGAATCATTTGTGAAACCAGTGATACAAATCGTAGACAAAATAATTGAAATTCGTTCGTCCGATTTTGCGTTGTCATGTCAGCGAGAGTGAATTATCTAATATCGTTTTACGTGTATTAATTCTACGAATTTTGATTGATTATTTATCGTACGTTTTATGACTTCTGTGAGTCTCGGGCGGTGGTTGTAAGGTCATTGTTAAGAACCCGTGGGAACGGGATCGGGATCGGGATCGTTTGGTCGGAGTAAAAATATAAAGATCTTAAATATTCCGCGATCGATTTTTTGACATCTTCAATAATATATAACCTTTACCTAATGATCCGTATGAGTTTCAACTCGTTTGAAGTACGTTCTACCACGCGGTACGCGATTTTCTTGAAATGAATCGTGCGACTGGCCACGATGCTGTCCTGTCAGATGACCTAATATGTCACCGGGTCACCGTCGCCATTTCTTCATCCTCTGGATAACGTTGCTGGTTGACTTTTCACGTTAATTAATTATTGAAACATTCTTCTCCATACACTTTCCTATTTCAAAGATTCAAAAACTCCGACAGACGTTCGCGCTGTTTGGCCCGCTTCAGGTAATGGCTATTTTCGATCCCTACATATCGGAATTTGAGTACGCACCGGAATTTCACCCTTCGAAGAACCCAAGTTGCCCCAAAAGATGGGCGCGAGCTTCTTGGGAGGAACGTCGTTCTCCGGAAGAAGGGGGTCCGGTGGGACAAGAACCTTCCATAGAAATACGAGCTGTTCTAGTCCGTTGCCCAAAATCGCACGAGGAAATGTGAGTATGTATTTATTACTTCGATCGAGAAGTTGCTCTGGTGATTGGCCCCGCTCAGGATTTGTAAAACTGTGAATGGTTCAGGGCTGAGATTCCCATGAACGGAAACGCGTGCAATATAACAGCTGGACGAAGTCAAGATATTTTGGAATTTCATGGCTTCGATAGAGACGAACCAGCGCATCATTCGGAAATCAGGAACTGCCGGAGAAAGTTAATCGTCACAATGAAATTCAACAACATTGGAAAGGTTTGCAAATCCCTTCTTGTTCCCACAGCTGTTTAATACTTGAATTCACCCATTATCGAATGTTTATACAAACTGAAGACTCGGACGCAAGAGCAATTTGTAGTCGTAGATCATGTCCTGGATCCTGTAACGATGCGCAAAGCCCGTCTCCTAAATCCATTCGTCTTCAAGGTCCGCCAAGAACAGGTGCTTCAGCTTTATGGTCTCAAGTTTCAAAGCGTTAGTACTTCTCCTAAAGTTTCGTAGTCTTTCATTACTCATCATCTTGCCGCGGTGATAAATTTTCCCGAGTATTTCTACCGATTCGGGGATCAATGTACCTTACCATGCGAATCTGTTACCCTCGACCGACATACCCAAAACCAACCGCCCTGCAATCTAAACCAACCGTTGGTGGTTTCGTACCGACGCTGATTTTTGGTCTCCAGAGCGAATCGATTGATTTTAGAAAACCATTATTTGAACAGGTGGTAAATGGGGAGGCAAGAGAGGAGGTGATAAATAAGAAATCCGCGAATTACACAGGATGCGATGATTCTCTGAATAACCCGACTTGTGGACAAATGATGTTCGATGGAAAACCAGTGCCATATAGTCAAGTACGTATGATTCTGATATCAGGAATTTCATTTCTAATTGTCAGTTTGATGAAAAATAGGGATTTTGTTGTTCATGCGACCCGGATGTGAACGCTGCGCGTCAGTCCAACGACAGATCAGAAAGTCACCTACTTCGTGCATCCCAGAAGATAATTCGAGGACGAAACGTGAGGCGGCGTCCCGGCTATTCAGGCGCAGGAACTCGGGGCGTATTTGCCCAGTTTTCTGAGGATACCAAAACTCCGATTAGAGGTTTCAACGAGAATTTAAAAGTTGAAGACCGAAAATCGGGTGTAGAATACGGCGAGAAAAGCTACATGGGGGCACCGAGGACTCGAGAAGTGATGTCTAAAAAGGAAAAGAGGCTAAAATCATCCCACCCGATGGACATTTTTCAGAAAAACAGAAATCAGGCTGATGAAGATTTCCCGAGTATCCGAGATCAGAGTCCTAGCAAAGGAAAAATTGAGCCTTACATAGACGCCATCAGAAACGAAGCCTTGTGGGAAAAAGAGCGTCGACGAAACGCTCCGAATCTTCGAGTGAATTTTGGACGCGAAAGATCGGTGCATAAACTTCGGACCAGAGGCCGTCAAAGGTCAATGTCGAAATCGCAAAACGTTGATTTGAGCGCGAAGTTAGCAGAACTTGAAAATGAATACGAGTCGATTCAAAACTCGAGAAAGAAAGTAGATACAAGAGAAACTGAGGAATCTGGTATAATGAGTGATAATTCGCGACTCTTCAGAAACAATTCAAAGTGTAAGGACTTCAGAAAACTCGCCCGCGATCATGCCAGCCACTCGAATGTTTACTCTGATGAATATAACGAGCGCACAAATCTAGCAATGGTCGAAAACATCACCGGTCTAGACAATAAAAAAAAGAGGAACCAACTGACCGATAAAAAGACGTCCTTGAAAACTGATATTACTGATAAATTGCGGAACGATACTGTCAGTAAAAATGATCCTGACATCGAAACTGGGACGCCAAAAAATTCTGCGTCTTCTAATGCCACGAAGTCATCATCATACGCCAACAAATCAACTTCAGCTACTTCGTCCATTTCTGCCAACAAAAATACGACTACTTCGGGTGGTTCTTCATTATCATCAAATTCGACTCAAATAATTTCAAACAAGACCATTCCAGCGTCAAATTCATTGATTATGCCTAGTCCACCGTCACCGAAGAATAATACGGATAAATCTATTCCAACCGCTTCCAAACATTCCTCATCGATTCTGCGACAAGAACTAATAAACGATAAATTGTACTTTCCATTTTCTACAAGCGATGAAACAAGCAGCAGATCATCTTTGCAGCTGATTACCACAGGCGGTTTAGAGATACCCGAACGATCAGACGTCCCGCAGGAAAATAATTTGCATGTCTTAGATAATCAGGACGGTAAAAACATTTCCATTTCCGAACCGATAGCGTTGAGAGGTTCACTTAAAAATCAGTACGCGGACTGGGTTATAAAATACGGTAAAATGCACAGCAATCACTTCATGAAACCTCCTCAAGTCGACGAACCCATCCAAGATTACAATTTGGATTTATATTCCGACGTTGCGTCTAAAAAGGCACTCGTTGGCCAGCCTCAGGACTCTCTAAGTTACATAGCAGATAAGGTGATGAAAGCATTCGAATTTGCGGAAAATGAAGGGGTTCCAGGCCACGAAGAACTTGTGGAATTTGGCCCCGCAGCAGCTGTCCAGACTTTGGAGAATCCTGAAATCGGGAGTAAGTTTAACAACCAGCGAAATTCTCGTCAAAATTTAGTCGACGCAGAAGATGATGCAAGTAAACTTTCGGATGAAACAATCCATCAGTCAGAAATCCTCTCTCATCAAACCGAATACACTGCGATCGCCATAGATTATTACACGCCTTCGATTACCAAAGAGATGCTCATTCCCACACTCAGTACGCTTCCTTCAATAAAAAATTCCGGAAATTCGGATAACATTAGCTTATTAGACAGCGGGCCACACTCAAGCGGAGCGAAAATTGAGGAAAGATCTAGAAACAAAAGCCATCTTGGAGATGAAAATCCGAGGAGAAAAGCCATAGAACCAGCACTAATCATGCGAGGAACAGGAGACATGGTAAAAGGTAATTTCCGGTTCCAAGACCAGTCAGCAACTGTGATCGCAGAGCATCACCCTGAAGATAGTCAAGCTTCGTCTGCCACTGACCAGGGCTATATTTTCCGCGATGAAAACGGAAGAACAAATAATCCGAAGAATTCGCTTTTAGGGAACTTAAGAGAATATCTGAAATCTGTTGCTCCTAACACTGACTCGCGACTGCAACTAATGTGTAAAAAGATCGAGAGAAGTCTAGAGGAGGATGGAAATGTTCAGGACGAGTCGATGCAGAACAAGTTGAATAAGTTGAACAGCTTGGTACGGGATAGTCTCAAGTCCCGGAGAAGATCGTTCCGGTCAATCGAGTATGACGACCCTTTCAGCCGAGGCAATGTTGAGAAACAAGCAAAGATCGACAAACAGATCGAAAAGGAGTTTGCCGAGATAACTGAGGCGCTTTACGAGTCCTCAGACAGAAAAAAACACGCTCCGGAAATATCATCACAGATAGAAAACGACCCCAGTGAGGATTCCATGCTCAGAAATTTTGCCGTCATGCTAAACCGAATACCTAAAGTCAACGTATTCGCTTCTGGAGCGGAGGTCGCTCTAGAAAATGGTAATCAAAATCCGACACATTTTAGTGACGATTTAATGAAAGTTAAATCTTATGGAAACAAAAAAGAACGCCTGATTCGTTATTCCGCAAACGAGGAAGCGCAAAGAATACTCGATAAGATTTCGCACGTTGAAGGTCGTAAAAATCACGAAAGTAAGGATGATAAACATGGCCCCGAAGAAGAGACGACATTGGAACCAGAAACTGTTGCTGCAGAAAAGACGTCAGATAATGCGAAAGATCTGATATCCTATCATTCAATGGGTAGTTCTACGGTAAAGTATTATAGGTCTAACGATCGCGACGGTTATGATCAGATGTCTCAAACGAACATAGGTGAAATCGTGAAGGAAATAATTAGTAATGATTACCCGACGCCTCCTTCGTGTCCAGAATACTCAGGAAGGAAGAAAAATATGGCTTTGAATACGTACAGCAAATTCGCAGCAAAGTCTCACGACAGTGATGAAGTCACACCGATATTATACGCTTATGAGCAAGACAGCGGTGTTAATTTACCGCCTGACGAGTCAACGGTCGCTACAACGTCGAGAAAAAGTCCTAAAGATTCGAATACTGAAATCCCAAAGCTGCCAACTGACACTAGCAATACGGATGTCAAGAACTCGCTCGATCCCGACGATACTTTCAACAGGATGACTAGTCCACACAAGTCAATATCGACGTATACAAGTCCACCTACAATTACATACAAATCTACACATTCTTCCGATGATTTATCAACTGAAAACAGGCATGGAACAAGGGCTCAAATCATCGAAGGTACTGGAAGTCCATTGGAAAGCACGGCTACAGAATTACCTGGAATAAAAAATATTGATTTAATGCATGAAGGAATTACAACGACCCTATCTTCGATATCAGTCGAGCCACCACTTGAAACGAAATTGGGAAAAAGCTACGAAGAAAAACACACGATGATACAAAGGTCACCGATTCATGTGCACGAGATGAATTTTTTCAAACCAAATGGTGCCGACGATTCTTCCAAACCATCTTCAATCGTGGAAAAAGAGCTCTTAAAGGCCGAAAATCTTGAGCTTAAAAAAGCGTTGGCAAAGGCGAGAAACCTCCATGAAACACAGATATCAAGGCAGCCTGCAGACATTGTGGAGGAAACAGCGAAAGCAAGGGGGGAAATCGGTGTGGCTAAAGCATGCGACGGAAAAAATGACGATGCGAAAGTTAAAGCGGTGACGGTCCACGAAGACTCTTATGATGACGAGACTAACGGTGAAAAATCGAAAACAATTTGTCCTCAGAGAACAACAGCGAGTTGCAACGAGGGTGTGACGAGAAATGACAAAGCACATACCGTATACGAGAAAACTACGCCCAATGCAGAAGATACGACGAGTGCCAAACGGGTTACTTGCGCTACAACAACAGAAAAAGCCATGACAGTTTACGAGGAACCTAAAGACGATGAAGAAACAACTGAAAGTAGTAAAAACGAGACTAATTGTCAACAGACCACCCCTAGTGGAGACAGCTCTTCATGTTCACCGATTTCGAAGGATTCGTTGGTGCCACCAAGAAATAATGGAGGCTCAAGTATTATTTTAATAAAAACTTATTCGGTTTCCCAAAACCCGAAGGAGTTTTTAAACAATTATGAGTTTCCATTGGGCGTGAAAAAAATTTTGTTAAAAAAGCTAAACGTGACCACGTTAGTCCGGAATCCCATCGATCCAGAGAAATGTGGATCGTTAAAGCAAAAAGTTGACAAACTCATAGTAAATGAACAGGGGGATCAAGATGACTCAGAAACTGATCAGAAAAATTTTAATAACTGGATGAAAGTAGGTGCGAAGAAAGCAGGCCAGAATTTTAAACAGAGCTTGAACAGCGCGGAAAATTTATTGCGTTCAAAAAATCGGCGGACAATTCACGAACCGAGTAATGCAGATTTGAAGCTGCAGCAACTGGAAAACATGTATCAAACTACGCGGCCGGCATATACGGTGACGGATCCTGATCTGACGATAAATGAGCCCAACGAGAATTCACGGGACTCTGGACATTCGATCTCACAGTTCCCTTCATTAAATGTGACCTCATCAACATTAGTTATTGACACCCTGCCACCTGACGCAGAAACTACTCCTTACGTTTGGAAAGATGACGCCAACGGAACGAATATTCAGCCAAACTCTGTCATGGAACAGCCGATATTCACGCAAAAAGATGAACGAAATAAATCAGACTTCAACTACTTAGGTGATATTAAGGACCGCCAAGGATTTCAGTCTGCTCAAGACCTCAACGAAAATCTGGATCACAGGCTCGTATTTTTCTATGATTACGATCAAGACTCAGATGGTGATAAACCCTACACAAAAGTTAAAAGATCTTCGGAATTTCGGGTCGCTGGTAATATTTCTGAGCTACCTGAAAGATCGGACATGAATAGTGAAAGAATAACTGAGAGCAAGAAACCGGCAAACTGGGGAGTTGTTCAGAAAATACGTCGAAGTGGCTTTGATATTGACATTGGAAATGGCAATGGAGAAAGAACCAGATGTGGGAACCAGGGCAGTGAAAAATGGCAGGGAAAAATGGATCGTCTAAAATTCAAAAAACACCAAGACGTTTTAAAAGAGTACTTGAATTGGAATCCGAATTCGGATACTACCGGAGTGAAGATATTTTCAGCTTATTCCACAAGTGGAATGTTAACCAAGCCGGAAAATCCTCCGAGCAAATACCAACGCGGGCACGATTCTTCGACGATGAGTATTTTACTGGTAGAAGACTCGGCTCACGATAAATCGCAAGGTCAGGAAGTCTGGAAAAATCCGGGTTCGAAGAGCGATGAAAGCTGTGTAAAAGGGCTGAATGAAACGGCAGAGACTCTGGGAGATGAGGAGATCCTGGATAAGCTAAGTAAAACGCCAATTGATGGAGATCTGATGATAATATCAGTCAAGGAAAAAAATAAATCAAACGTCACTATAGAATCTCCGCTTAACGGTGATGGGATAAAGAAAGCTGATTCTTCGAAACGTGGAACTACAAGAGGGGAAAAACGCTCTGTGATTAAAAAACGCAACAGGGTTCCGAGCATAGGTTTGGGATTATCAAAAGCAGGTGTAGACAGCAAGCAGAAAAAAGCCGTAAGCCTTACTCGGAGAAAAACGAAAAACAGCGGCGCATGGAATCATCGAAAAGGTAGGCGACTAATGTCCGCAGATCAGACGAAAGAAAATTATGGAAATGTGCTGCAAAATGAGCTCGGTGGTCGAGAGGGCTACGAAGAAATCCTCAAGATGGACGAAGTGTTACCAGAGTATGAGAATCTCATGACCAAGGATGATGGCTCCAACATTGACTACTTGGAAAGCTCCTACACAAAGAATAAAAGAGATAAAATGAATTCAAATCGGGACCAGTTAGTAGACAAGATGATCGTGAAGGATGAGACTGATAAATTAAACGAGTGGAAAAGCGTGCAATCGCAAAAAAAACGCGATAGTCCTAATAACGAGTGGCAAGAGTCGCCTTTTGGGAAAGAGAAAACGGCTATGGAAAAACTAAATTTTTTTGACGCTGATAAGTACATAAAAATAATGGCGAAGAGAATTAGTCAGTTGAGTAAAGTAGACAATACGGAGCAGGATTTAACAACTGAAAAGCAGGTGAAATTGAGGAAAACGAAGGAGGTGCACGACAATAATGATGAAAATGAAAACGTTGATGATGGTACTGCAGCGCTTACAGGAGACGATGAAAATTACGAAACTGTTGAAAAAAAATTGCGGACCGAAAGCGATGGAGACGAGTCAAAGGAATTCTACAATTCCGAGGACGGGGATAGTCACGACCCTGAAGCGTTCAGAATCGGCAATCAAGAGACGCTTGTCGACTACGAAAATGTTATTCCTGACGATGGAAAGTCTGAACCGATTCACAACTCGCGAGTTAGTCAGAACAATTTTCTTGAAAAACTTGGTAGCGATTTTGAGATTTCTATATCTGGTAAAGTACACATCAATGGTGATTCCGACGAACAGCCAATGTCCATAAGCATCGAAGGTGTCAATATGGATAACTTGACCAGGACTTCTCCATCAAATAAAATGCGCACACCATCAAAGTTCAAAGACCAAATCGGCTTGGAACCATTGCCGGAAATGGAAGATGAAACAGGATTCCAGCGGAAAGAGGGTGACCATTTATATTACAATAATATCCATTTGGGGCACAATACCGAAAAAGAAATCCTTGGTAACAACGGAAATAAAAAACGAATGTACTTCGGTGAAGCTGACGCTGCTACTTCGTCTAATGTAACTGAAATGATACGACCGAAGTATGACTTTTCAGTTTCCGGTACCCCAGACTTGATGAGAAATAACTTGAACGCGAACAGAATGAGCCCGGAGTTGTACGAACCAGAAATGTCCAAACAGGGTAAGACGTTTTACAATGTACTGGTCAGGGCTCACCCTCGTTACGAAAAAAGGCCTGTTCATCGACTTCGGGATTTTAATCGAGCCGATGAGTCAGTCATGGAGCATCAAGATCCCTCCGAAACTATCCGAAAGAAAAATGCAAAAAGTTTAACAGCTGATGAGCCAGTGTTCGACTTTGCAAAACTGGAACTACGCCACCCAAAACCAGTTGAGGTAAACTTTAATCACCTGGTAGACAAGGTTTCACTAGATGACAAAGCGCACGAGCCGTTCGAGCAGGGCGACGACAGTAATATGATTGAAGAGTCTCCTTCTCTTCGCCGGCACGTGCGAAGGTACAGAGAAGAGAGGGCTATGCGTGAAAACACACCCGAATCAGCTCAGGAATTTATTAAACATTACAGCGACGGAAAGGAGAACTCGTTTCTGGGAATCGCCGAGAAAGGCATGCCTGATATCGAATTCGTGAAACTAATCCCTGTGGAGTTGTTAAATCAAGATGAGCGTAGAATTAGCGATAACTCGGAGTTCGGCGGTAGTTCGTTGATGGAAGAAAGGCTCACGAATTTGATTACCTCAGAATTACCAGAGCCAGAAGAATTTGATATTAACACTCCTGTTTCACCGTCAAAACCAACCAAGATAAAACCCGTCAAGAATATGATTGCAAAGTTGCTTACCAGATCGATGGGACACTTGAAAACTGAGGACAGAGATAGCGACGTAGAAAGCCCGAGAAAACTTGATGAGGAAGATTTTAGCAAAACCCGCCAATCACCCAGACAACGGAAGATCGATGTCTTCACTAATCATAAACGACGGTTGAAAGCCCACGACTTTTCATCCGGTTTACCGAAATATTTTTTCATGGAAAAAGCATCTGGAACATCGAAATTTGTGGATTCTAACACGACTTCAGACTCACGACAATCGGATTTTAGGCACAAATCAGACATCTCGCCGAAAGGAATTGCCACGATTTCAGGACCAAGCCACATGAAACATGTGGAATTTAAAAAATCGTCGAACTCAACGGACGGTGAAAATACAATCGTCCAAACAGTACCGGAGGTTCCAGCCTCTTTCGAAAACTCCAAGTCGATAAGCAAAGAAATGTCAGACAAAAAAGGTGTTTCCACTGATGACATAAACTTGCAGTCTTCCAAATATCTTGATAATTCAACTTCGAAAGAGACTCTGTTGCAAGGGGTGAAGATTTCATCTCCGAGTGAACATTTCGGACCGCGTTTACCCGACGAAAAAAAAGAACTTTTGGCTACAGCGTGTGATAGTGGGGGATGCGAGACCAGTTCCGAGAGTCTGGAGGATGTAAGGAGGACTATTCAGTTGAAGAACTTGATGAGTATGCTGAACTTTGTGAAAAAAATGGAAGATCTTCTACCAGATTCAAAAGAGGGTTCGGAATTACTTGAGAAAGAAGTGAAACCGGGAGGCGTGGTTGAAGTCGAAAGCGTCTTAGTTTTGCCTGAAGATTCATCGGGGGTTCAATTGAAGGCAATCGACGGTGCTAAGCGGTCACAAACAACGTCTGAGAGGGTTGTAGAGATCGGAGAGGGAGTAAAACACGAAAGAGAGAAAGGGAATCCGGATATTTTTGTTCTCGAAAGTCCGACGCGAGTAGAGGCGCTCTCATTTCAAAACGATTTCGACTCTAATTTAATTCCCGAAAAGTCTACGTCACAGTTAACGAAGCAAACCAATACAGGCAAGGCAAAAACGTTCCTGTTTCAAGACTCTGGAACGCATTTGGGAGGAGAAACATCAAATTTCCCAGAAAAGCCCGCGGGGAATCAGATAACAAAGGAACTTGAGGACGCCGCCAAATCACAGAAACTCTTCGAAACCTTCAGGAATAAAATAAACAAAAGACTCGAGGATCATGAAAAACGAGAAAAAGTTCCCGTTTCGAAATTTTCGCTCCAGAGTCCGACCAGGGAAGAAAATTCTCGCCGATCCAGGCATGGAAGGTCCAGAGAAAACGCAGCTCTGAGTAAAAGGGATTACACCATGAATGACTACAATCAGAAAATTCGTCAGGTTCGTACTGCCGTGCCTAAACCTTCATCTCTCGTGCCCAAAGGTATTGAAAATGGATCACCTTCGATAAAAATTATGGGTACCAAAGTTCGGAATACTAAAAGACGGACGCAGCACTTGACAAAACCAAAGGCAATTAACAAACGCAAGAGCAAAAAGCACAAGAAGAAAAAAAAGAAGAAAAAATGGTGGCCGTTCAAACGCAGGCTTTTAACAATTTCCGAAGACCTTGAGTCTACGTCTTCGAAAGTCGTCGCTCGCGATTCCGTCGCCGTCAATCAACGGCAGTCTAAAAAACAGAAACTAAAACAGTCATCTTCGTATTCTCGTAAAAAGAGACAGATAAGATTAGGTGGTTCGCAAGCTCGCGGTGGACAAGATTGCATGGATCGTCGTCACCCGGCGCACGTTAACGCCGCAAAATATCAAGAGTCTGCTCACTGTCTGAGGTTCAGTGACTTGTGGTAAGTCAGTTCAGCGTTAATGGTTGTACCCTAGATTCAATGGGAATCAGCTTGCTTTTTTTCTATCTTTTTTTTGGCGAGGATAACCTCGCTTGGTTTTTGGTCTGCGATATGAAGGACGAATGGAAAAAAAATAAAATAAAATAATCAAAAATAAAAGAGCTTATCTCAAAGGATTTGAAATACGTGTATGGAATTTCTATGGGCTACGATAACTCACATCCGCGAGGCGATCTCGTATTCCCGCGCTATTGTTCTGCGAGGAACTTCTCTCCTCTCCTCTTCGCCTGTGGGGCGTCGCATCGTAGTAGGTATACCTGGTACCATAAGTCTTTTTGAGACTTGACTCAGAGGCTAACTTGCTCGCCTTAGAATATGTACGTCACGTAAATGCTCCCGCAGTATCGTTGACTGTTTGAATCAATTTGCGTTGCTACTGCTACAGACTCAGTCAGCTCTTCCGCAAACCATCCCCTTTCCCCCTTTCTTCCCCCCCCCCCCCGTCCTCCACGAGGTTCGACGAACATACATCTGTTGCAGATGAGAAAAAAAAAAAAAAAAAATACTGTTCTTGGTTTATTCAGGGTGAAAGAAATCAAACTTTTCAACCCTGATCTCTTAGGTACTCCGTCTACCAACTCGAAAACCCAATAATGGAACACACAATCTACCTACAACTTTTTGAAAAACACACTCTACCTGATGGTACTACGCACTGGGATGATCTTACGCAAGGGTCGATGGTCAGGTAACAAGAAAGAAAAGAAAAGTAAAGAAAAAAAAAAGGAAGAGGAAATCTCACGCTGATGCTTTCAATTTAATTTTATTGAACTGAATACAGATTGGGAACCTTCGTCAGACATCAGAGAGACAGCGCACCAACTATAGCGTTCACTTACAGCGGTGCAAAAATTGCTTCCGATAATCGTGCGCACAATTTGGACCCTTCGAGAGATCGTTTATTGGTACCATCTCCAGTCCAATCTAAGAAAACTGAAAAATATCCAGAAGTTAAAGGTAATTTGTTTGAAATTTATCAGAATTGTTTATAAAGTCTGTTTTTTTTTTTTTTTTTTTTTTTTTTTTAGTGATAATGCAAAGTTGGTTAATCAGACACTGCAGTTTGTGCACCACCATTCTAGTTAGACAGAGTTGCGAGGTAATCGTGTGAAACGTGGTGTATTTGACATTATTCCACATGGATAGTTCAGCTTTTAGAGCTTATCGCGTTAACGTGGAGCAGGATATTGATTTCGTTTTAAGTCCGAAGATTTAAGACCTTCTTTTATCCTACCAGTCATAGTATAGTAGATATATCTATAAGAGTATTAGCACTTTCCCAACGATAAACAGAAAACTGGATAGTTCCAACCTAGACACCCACGTACACACTCTGCACCTGCCATCCTGCGGCCATCAAATGTCCAGGAAAAACGAGAAAAAAAAGTTTGATAATACCGTGATGCACATCATAGGGTGCTGCTATCAAAGCTGTATAGAATATTTAATTTTTCGGTTTCATACATCGAGGTCTTTGATGAAAAATCGTATTCCGTTTTCCAAATCAGGTGGATCTGGGGAGTATCTCGTGGTACAATCGAACGCGATCAATAAGGACGGAAACGAGTGCGACAAAGCTGGGGTTGGTTTTGCCACTTTCGCGAATCAGCCGAACAGATGTGGGAGCTCAAAAGGAACATGTTTGAAACATCAACCATTGGCTTACTGGAGACACGATATTGTGAGTTCAACCCTTTACCCTAGAATTATTTACAGGTGTTTAAAATCCCGTTTATCTCATACACAACTCTTTAGGACGACGTAACGAGACAATGAAGATTTTGTGCGTAACTTTATTTTCACTTGGTCCGATTTAAACGTTGAGCCTTTAAAGTTTGGGTTAGGGTTTAGCGAACAGGTTCAGGAGAGAGAAAACGAGAAACACAAAGAGACTTGTAGATGTGGGTAGTATCTTGGAATTTAATTTCAAGGAAAGCATTACGCGGGTCCTAGGACTTGGATTTGAATTGCTACGTTACCTACTTTAGATCCCAACCTAACTTCACACAATTTCATCTTATATCCGGTTGACAATATTACGTAAGCGACAGTGAATCCAATTCTCAAACTCTGATAAACTTTGATCGGATTTTCCAAGTATTCGGATAAACGCTGATTCCTCTTAGATATGTTTCTTTAGACTGTACTCTCTGACGGCATAAAAATATCATCATTCCGTACTGCAACGTCCGGCAAACAAGCGATTTATCGGGAAAGGGGTTCAATTGTAAATTAATTAAGTTCTCTATGAATTTGTCGCGTGATAACATTTTCAAAATTTCCATTAAACCCTGCGCCCTTATAAGGGTGAGGTACGGTGTAGATCCTAGGCAAACCAGATAGGGTAATACTAGCGCGCCTCTTCGCAGTACATTCATCAGTTGAAGAGGTAAGTCGGTGAGAAGTGAAGATAGAGTTAGAGGTTGTGGCGTGTCGATGCGAAAACGAGTGAGAGAGACGAGATGAGTCAACGAGTTTTACTCTTGAAAGGGTGACGCGGCAAAGGTTAATTAATGTAAACGAAGTTAGTGTGAAAGCGAAGGCTAGCGCCTTATTTTAAAGAGCAAGAAAATTCCGTTGTGAAGAATAAGAAGAATAAGTTGAAAAAAAAGAAAAGAAAAAGACGAAGAACAGCTTATAACAAATAGAAAAAGAGGAAGAAAATGGGGCTGAAAGGAGCAAAAGGTTGAATCGATCGTTTCCATGTTGACAGGAAGCTCGCGAGAATGGTAGAAGGGGTTGCTATTTTCTGAGCAACTTTGCTTCGGTACCTAACAACCCTATCAAATACAACGTAAGCGGCAGCGGCAGCCAGGAATATCTTGGTCTCGAATATCATTCAGCGCATGTGTCAGCAATCGACATTGAAGTTCGGGCAGATTACAACGCGATTGTACGAGTTGGGTACGTTTTCTTTTTTTTGTTCCATTAAATTTCAGCTCCTTTTAATTATATTCTGGTAAAGAAAACACCTTCGACAATCTTTTTTCCAAGTTCTTCCGGTCGGGTTACCGAAGTTTACGTGGACAGTACGGCCTTGGAACATACGGTGCTAACAATAGTGATCAGTAATATGGGATTAGCGTCATCACCTTATCAGTCAAGAATCAGCGACTGTCCAACGGGACTTCCAATATCATGGAGCAAAGCTAAGGGAGCCATGCAAGTGATTCCTCCTCAGCACGATCAAAAAATAACCCTCGATCTCTACGGGAAACTTTTTGTCGAGGATTTTCACTGCTCTGGTGAGTATTAAACCATAGATCAAAATATCTATGATTAAACAAACTCTACAGAGGAAATGAGAATATCAAAAGTTTTTGTTAACAGTGAACGTGTTTTTTTTTGTTTTTTGTTTTCTTTCAATTTATTTATTCAGTTTTCATTTTTTCATCCAAACATGTTGGAAGTAGTGCAGCCGGTGTATCTGATTTCCTCTTCTCTTGCCCTTCTCCAATATCTCATGTATATGCAAACGTACATTGCATCAAGATACATAACTATATGCAGAAAAGGTTTTCGCAGTAGTTCGTATAACGAGAATCAGCGATAGTATAATAGTGGGATAGAAGTTGAGTCGCTGAAAATTTATGAACGAATAACTAGGTGTAAATTTACCTTGGAACCCGGTGCAACTGTAAAAGTTTATACATGTCAGTATAATGTATAACTTTTCATTCATTTTTTTTTCTATTTTTCCAAACTACGGTATATACACAGAGCGCGTTAAATTATAGCCATGAAAAAATTTCCTACTTTACTCTCGACCACTGCGCGAAATGGTAACGAGAAAAAGCTACAGCGGCAACAGAAGCGGATCAGATTTCGAGGACAATGGAGGTTCTGATATTGAATAACGGCTACTAATTAGCGAAGGTGTTCGAATTTTCGTAAAAAGTGATAGCCGATTAGAAGTGTCTCTGAGGTGTTTGTATGCCCGTATCGGCGGAATTATTGACAACAAATGAAACCTGTTACGAAATTGAAATTGAAAGCGAACGCGTAACACGTCTAGACTAAATTCGTAGAAAGCTTAATCTTCAGGCAAAACCATATGCGACAGCTTGTGAGAAACATTTATTACACAACCCTAGACATCAAACCTGGTTCTCCACAAACTCCGATAGGCCCAATCTCGTCTACTCTCATTTTTCTGAGGTCAATTCATCCCTGAATTCATCATGTAGAATATATGACTTAAGAACTATGTATAACTTGAAGAATAGAAACGGCCTTTCTCCTTGCCCAAACCTATCCTCATTCTATCTTTTTTCTGGATTATTTTATTTCCTTGATATCCTCTTCCGGATTCCGAACGGCGAGAAATTCCCACATAACGAAAATGGGTCGATTTTATTATAAATTCAAGTGGAGCGCTGATCGGTAGAAATTCGAGTGTAAATTATGATTTCCTCTATCCACTTTATACTTACACGTGAACAGAAATAGTTCAGATGGCGTAAGGGTTGTGCAAAATGAGAACCGAAGATTTTCGCTCTCATAAAATTTCATTGCTATAGAAGGAATTCAACGTCGTTTTCAACCTAGTTTCAATCTGCGGTCGCGGATTCGCACTAACCGAGATGAAAAAAAAAGAAAAAGAAAAATGAAAAAATCGAAGAAGAAGAAACCACGATCATAATAAAATCACATAAAATTTATTACCCCCGCACACGAACATATCCCAAAATGTGGAACTTATTTTTTCATCTTTTTTGCCTTTTTAGTGGAGGTGGTGAATCACCGCGGAGAACTGGTTGCAATGAGAAGAATACGTGTTCAAAGAATGGACAGGTGTTTTTGCGTTTGGCATTGCCTTTGCGCTTGCGTTGGCAGCGTTAGTGGTCTCGAATGTCAACCAATGTCACCTGAGCATTATCACGCGGCAGGTTTTCAAGGTTCAGTGCCAGTTGCATCGATGGAACAATCGATGATGAGCAACTCAATAAAGGATGTCATGATATTCAGCGCTCTTCTGATCCTCATCTTACTTTTATCAGGTAGAAACTGTTACGCGATGAAAAAGAGAAACCGATAAATAACATGCTTTCGACAGTCTAGAAATAATGAAAAATATTTTTCCAGGCATGCTGAAATGGTTGGTCGGAGTCTTTGTTCCATCGGTAGGACGTTGGGGTCTGGATATTCTGTTGATAGAAAACAAAATGGAAGCTTATTTTGAACCGGAATTGAAATGTCGCTGCATAGTAACTGACATTGATGGTGACATTGTACATCCAGAAACAGGACAAAAGTCTGTGAGAATTTGTAGCAGGTAATATAGCAACGACTATTTCGGAAGCATGGTTTTGAATTTATTCCGTACTGTAGCAAAGGATCATTTTTCTATGTGTAGAGAGACTTTATATATTCAAGAAAGATTCAATTCCCGTTTCCATCAAAGTTCAATCTTCATGTACATATATATCTACACATACGATATATTTCCTTCTCTTTTTATTTTTGTTTCAGAAGAACGGAATTTTTGTTAAATCTCATTTTCTTTCTGACGTGGCCGATCGCGGTCTGCTGCAACTGCGCAAGAAGCTCGTTAGCTACTAAGGAAGAAAATGGTTGCCCGGACAACTCTAAGGTATACGAACCTGCTGTATGTATATGTATGTAGATGTATATACGTCACTCTTGAAAATTTTCATACCAATTTGCAAAGCGGTTATATAATGTTTATCAAACGTTGGGTCAGGTTAAGTTACGTTAGATAGGAAAGGTTGGGTCTATAACGTTAAGAACTTTGTCGTGATTTCACCCGCCCTTTAAGAAGTCGGTAAGAGGGTGGTAGTAACGGTAACGTTAGGTATAGGGTATACGGGACACCGGAAGACGGGTAAAAGACCTAATATCGCCGCAATTCAGAAAGACAACCAGCCGTCTGACTTTACGTGAGAAACACGAACACCAACGACCGGAGTAATGGCATAAGTTCCACGAGGGAATCACGGAGTTTAAGGTAGAAGGGAAACAACGCGTAAGGAAGAAGAATCCTCACTCCTAAGGGAAACGAGTAAAGCGGAAAAGGGTGATTCTCAACAATAAACGAGTATAAGGCTGCGATATACACCCGTTTTCAAATTCAAAATTTTTCGCACCACGTGATAAGCCGGAGTCGATCGCGACTTATAATTAGTTCCATTAGGGTCGATCTTGACTCAAAGGATTAATCGTCCGTTAATGCTTCGCGTCCTCAGAGACGTTGGTTCCAGTAATCAGGGATTGAATTGGATTAGCTCCAACAATCTAATTGTAACTGCGTTCAATTATTTGGGTATTACAGACTTTAACGAATTAATTTTACTCAATTTTTATCCAAATAAGGTATGTCTGCTGAACGATCGAGAAAGTAGTGAAGAAAGTTGTCCGAAGTTGATATGTGTTAACACTTATGGTGACAGTAGAAATTCAAAAATGGAAGCAGAGGATACGCGGTACGTTATGAGCGAGTTGAAACGTTCGAAAGTGTCCCTTCAAGAAGGCGGAAGGAGGTGTAAAACGGGGCTGAGAAATCGGAAATGAACACACCACCAGGTGTAGGACTCATCGCAGAATAAAATCCTGAAATCAAAGGATTTGAATGAAGATATTTTGTTTGCTTGTAAAATAACACGATTTCTCTTCTGAGATAATTCTAAAACCACGCAAGAAAAAAATTATCCGAAAAGAAAGGTTCCACCGAAACCAGGGTTATGATAAATGGAGAAATGAACGAGCTATAGAAACATGCAGAAATGAAGAATCAATTACGTAATAACTACCTAGTGTCTATGTAATTGTCATAACGACTGTGATTATAATTACCATTGCAATAATTAAATAATTAAATAAATAAATGAATAAAGAAATAAATATACAATTATGCAATCAGAACGAGCATTTTTGTTGCTCACGAATATTCAACCCCAAAATGTTCGCGATTTTTTTTCTCATGCTTTATTTTTTTTATTTTCATTTCAGAGCTGCAGTAGCATCAGATCACCGAGCTAAAAAATATATCACAAAAAAAAACAATCAGGTATCAAAAAACTGTGTCAACAATTTCGATTTTTGTCTATCACCTCACTACTTTTTCAAGCTGTTTTATAAGTAAATACAAATTTACCATGGAGGAAAGTAATCGATGGGCTTTTGAAAATCGGTGTAATTTTTCAAATTTTGAACCACTCCATTCTTAGATCGTATAACGTGCTCGAATCAACGCGGTACAGTTTAAGAGGATACTTTATGAACGCCGAGAATGGTGGTTACAAGTTCATCACGGCGTGCCCATTCAAGCAGGTAAGAGCTTACGCGAGAAAGCGCTGAAGCTGAGAAACCTGCAAAACGTATAAGAAGAAAATTGCCCCGCCAAGAATTATTGCCCAGTTTCTTCCTCACGGCCTACAGGATACCATTGCGAAAGCTCAATTATATGATATTTCTTACGCCGAGTTAGCAACATAGAAGCATAAACAAGATGAATTTTGGCTTGAATCTATTTTTCTTTCGATTTTTGGCAAAGGTACAATTTAAGAAAAATAAATGATCGATTTCTTTCCTCTTTTTTCCACCCCACTTTTTATCATCCTGTGTAGAAATCTGGAAGGAGTTTTTTGCAAGAGTTTTATTGGCCGGAAGCCGATCTGCGCGAGAGTTTGGGCGGATCTTTCTAGTTTCTTTTTTATTTATTTATTTTTTCTTATTTTTATTTTTATATCAGAATCTACTTTTGAATACGAGAGAGCTTGCGATGCATTATATTTTTGCGATTTATTCCTTCATGCTAATTTGAAAGTGTCGTTTGTTTTCTTTTGAAGGATATCTATACACCTACGTAAAGCTACCGTGCAGCACGTACGCGGTGTCTTGACGTTAGAGACGTCGTTTATAAATTATAATACAATTCTGCAGCATATTTCCAACTTACTATATGTAAGAAACACCCGGGAGCATAAAACAAAAAGACTTTTCCGTCACCTTATACGTGAGCCTGGCTTATTTTTCTTCTGCTTCTTTACTTTATTTTTATATATTTTCTCTTTTTCGTTTTCTACAAGTTTTTTGTCATTCTTTTTCTTCTACTTCTTCTTTTTGTTTCTCGAATCCTGACGATAAAACAAAATTGTAAAATAGTCGCAACGTGTACCGCCTATATCATCGTTATACAGCTCTACCGTTATTTCCTTGTTATTAAACTTCTTCCATTTCCGTGATTCCGTATCATTTTTACGATCCTAATAATACTTTCCTTTAACAAGTGAAGATCTTGATTATTAGTATCTAAATGAAAATAAAAGTAGGCAACATTATCGTATACCTACCTAACTGTTAGAACTGAATTATTTAAAGTTTTTATTACAACTGTGAGAAGATTTCTAACTTCTTTTTTTCCACCATTTTCTATCGATCGATAATTGAGCGAGAGAAAATACCAGGGTGAGATTTATTTCGAATCAAGTTTATCGTTGAGTATAAAATATATTATACTGTAGGCCCGAAGATTTTCATCTCACTATACAGAGTTTATGTATACCTATAGCCTATAGTATACTGAAATTTAAATGAGAAGCGTGAGAGCCGCGCGAACCGGCAAGAAGATGAGTATCGTAATCAAGAAAACTTTTTCAGAGTGCGCGTGATACTAAATTAAACTCACTTAGCATTTTATTAGCCACTCCGTATAGTATATATACCCCGTGTACATATATTTTGAAGTAAGTAAAATTTTTCGGTATAAGACACTTAATTAGATAATTATGTATAATCGTTATAATTGTATTACTTTCAAATTATTTATACGTTAGAACATGAGCATTGCGAAAATATAATTATGAGTAATATAACCTAGATTTTCCGACAGCAAGTATAATTTTATATAGTTTATCATCTCATTTATCCACGGCCTGACCTGGGTATACCCAAATAATTTATATCGTGTACCGAAGTACACAGGTATATATACGTTCAAGTTTTTCTACTTTAAATATATTTTTCTGCAGTTGGTTTCTCTTTTTCTTCACATTGTTATACACTAAAATTCAGTAGTCTACCTTGTGTATATAACTAATTAAACTATAGCTCAGGTACAGGTTCACTGGACGGGCCATGGTAGGCAAGATATTATTGCTTAATGAAAACGTGTTTAGACTTTCGGCCGGAGTATTCGAGTTTCAAGCTTTTGTGCTTGAGACTTTTCATTACATCTGTAATCAGAAAAAGATCTACGTCTCGTCTCGTATCACGTTTTCCTTTTATCGCTAATATATATTTACGCGATTTTTATACGCAGCATTGGCTGACCACCACCATAACTTGAAGAAAAAAAAAAATCATGCCAGCCAAGATTTAACCGAGCAATAAATTTATCCTCACCTCCAAATCCGCGAAAAAAATTCGGCGATATGGTGTCTAACATCTTTGAATTGGTAAAATTGTCAGATGAACAAATTTTTTTCTTTCAAGTTTCTTCTTCCTATTTTAGTGATTTTTTTCAGATTAATCGAGAGCGGTCTATTTGTGGAAAAACGGATTTTCGATATTTATTCACATAAAAAACGGGTTTCAGATAACTGAAAAATTTCGAAACAATTACCATCAAAAAGGTCACTCAATTATCAATAAATTTTGCTCTATACTTTCTAACGATAGGACCGATAATTTTCGAGCTATTATGGTTGGTGAAATATTGCTGCAAACGAAAAACTGAAACTTTCAAAATTCTGTATTCTTGAAATCCAGAGTAGAATCGAAAGAGTGAGGGATACGTGTAAGTTTTTTTCGGGCGTATTACGTAAGAAAAAATAATGAGTCAAATCGAAGAGGTCAAAGTTCACGGGCCTGTCGGTTTCGCGTGGAATACCCCACATATAGCCTGCAGTCTTTTCCAAAGCACACAATAAGTTAGTACAATGCACGATAAAAATTGCCCTTCCTCACATACAGGGCGAGTCTTATCAAAGCTTCAGAATGGGTTGGACTTAGTTGCCGCCCATTCGACCAATCAGGCGAGTAATCATAGCGGTTGGGACGGAGGAGCGTGTAAGGGATGTGAAAGGAAGGTCCGGAAACTTGATGATAACTGTGTATCCACGATATTTATTTTAAATCAACTCTTCAGTCGGTTTGTAGATCTCTATGAAATCGACTGGATGAGTGCGTGTTGAAAATGAGCGCCAAAAATTTGAGCAGGTTCTATAATTGTCGATAAATATGAATAGCAGGCACAGTTCTTGTTTTTTTTTTTGCTTTGGTTTGTACACAAGAAACTTGTAGTTATTCAAAATGAATATCATGAGTACACGTTTGTCATTCGGTTTTCTAACCTTCTTTCAATACATTATACACGCTCCTCCATCCCCACCGCGACGATTACTCGCCTGATTGGTCAAATGGGCGTATCTTCCCGAAAACTAAGTCTAACCTATTTTGAAGCTTTGATAAGATTCACCCCTTATATTATTGAAGTAGACGAAGAAATTGCAAGGGGGAAAAAAATAATAATAATAAAAATGAAAAAAAATAAATCAACTGAATTTAATTGAATCGCGAACTGGGCCGGTAGACTCGCTGCTGAAACCAGCTGTAGAAGGTACACATGTACGTACACACAAGATATTTCCGAATACATGGAATAATATCTTCCCTCTCGCTGCTTAAGGGGCGTAAAATTGTTCCCACGTATTCTTCCCTCTAAGAATATATGTATGTAATTTTTTTTTTTTCTTTTCTTCTTATTGTTTCTTGACTCGTACATAGGTATGTATTATATATGTACGTAGGCACATACATAACCTCTCATCTCGCACAGAAGCGAAGTCATTTACTTATAGACGTACATATACCACTGCAGGCTGTTTACTTTCAGCTTATGTTCTATATGTTATGAGGATACCTTTATGGTGTATGTATTTATATGTATGTACGTACATATGTATAGGTATACAGTTCGTTGCAGAGCGAACTGTCATATGCAGTGCCTTATGAAATATACATGGGGTATGGTGGGTATAATAATAGATATCTCTCAGTTCTGCACAGGGCGGTAAAGGGGGCTTGTGTATATCGTATACGGTTGGATTCTGCATTACTTTAGAAACGAAACGAAACTCTCTGTGCAAATACATTATTTACCCCCCTCCCCCTCCCTATCGCCCTTTTATACACTCCCTTCTATTTCCCCCGGCCGACCGCCTGACTCCCCCCTTGGTAATGGCGCGCATACAATTACGAAAACTAACCAAAATCTGCATCCCCTGCGAATAATTAAATTGCATAATCTATGTCTCCGCGTAATGTACGTATACCTATAGTGTATGTATGTAATACGTTGCATATCAGTAGTGAAACTCATCAGTGTCACTATTATTTTTGGTACCCGTCTACTCAATCTTGAATTCGCGGGAATTTCGCGCTCGCAGAAGAATAATGATCGTTTCAAAGAACTTGGCATTTAATTTATACTATCAAATTATACATGCATAGTATATCCGGTTAAAGAGATAAGTAGAAAATGATGGGAAAGAAAAATAAAATGAATGATCGAATTCACTGTTGTACCTGCAGCTTAGAAGAAAAAAATAAAGGTAACTCGTAGCACGCGGTGTATGTGTTGTTTGATCCAATAATGATTCGAAGAAAAGTTTCTATGATGAACTAATTAGCTGAACGGATATTATTATTATTATTATTATTATTTTTTTTTTTTAATTCATCTTCGCTTCCTCTTTCCAAAGACTTGTTGTAGAACTTTATACTAAAGTGTTTATCAATATATTTTTTTTTTGTTTCAACAGCTAATGATGCCCGCTATGAAAAGAAACCTTATACAGAGGAGGTGTACGAACTGCAGGTTGGAGAAAAATAAGATGGTAAGAATAGATCCGAGTAGATAAAAAAACGACGAGCTTCGTGCGAGATATATCATAAAGATTCAAGTTACAGAAAGTAAGAAATTAGCGAAGTGAAAATTTAATTTCGTAGATAAGAGCTTTTCTTGATCGTCTACACCTGCCGCATGCGATTCCTAGGTCATTGAAGATAATCCCTGTAGCCACCGAATAAACCTGAGGCCATAAAATAATAATAATTCGATGACGCCTAATGACACCTCCTAGACTATGTGTAACCACGGAATAATCTCACGCCCACCATAGTTAATCCTGTGGCCGCCACTAGATAATTTTGCGGCCCGCACCAACGAATAATTCTGTGGCAACACGAAATAGCTGTTTCGAAACGAGCAAACAATTTTCTGACCATTAAATAATCTCGCGGCAACCAAATATAATCGAAGCACTCGGGGGTAGGTATATGTATAACGCTGATGCGGAATCCTGCCAAAAATCTGCATAATAAACGTGGTGGTGGTATAGAGAGTTTCAACGATAAATCTCTCAACAATGAAGTTCAATACGGAATTCGATTAAAACCTGATCGGAAACCGGGAGGATAGGGATAGGGTGACCCCGTCTCTTTGTCCGCGTTTACAATAAGTTCTCTTCTGTTTTACGCGTCTCGAATCATCTCACGGTGGTAAATTCGAGCTTATATACCCGTATAGAATCTACGAGAATAAAATTTCCCCGCGCAAATCTCAAACCGTAAGAACACTAATCGGAAGGAAAAAAAAAATGGATTCAATAACCGATATTATGTTCGAGTCACTTCATAGCCGTTGACAAATCTTCAGTAAACGTAATCGCAGCCTCTTTACATTCAATTTGCTTGCAAGAATCTTTTTTTCCTTCTGCCATCTCAGCGCTTATGATACGATGTAACCATGAAAAGTGTGAAACGTCAACATCCGATTCCATGGGGATCTCGTGCGTTTACTGCAAGTCCCGGAAAACTTTCTTTATTTTTTTATTTTTTTTTTTTTTTCGTAGCCGTATGGTGTCCATGTTTGTAGATGTGCTTTGGTTTATACGACCATGACTAGCTCCCGTAGTTCTCTATGCGGTTCGACCACTAACCAAGCTTCGAGGTTCTTGGCCTTCTAAGATCTTCAAAAGCTCTTTTCAAGACTTTGAAGCTAACGAAAGAATGGAGGAGCGGATGGCGCGGTGCGTAGCGGTGCTCTAGCAGGTTCCAGGAGCCAAGAGTATATTTCTAAGTTGTGTATCTTCTACCTACCACCGTTCCGCTACCGACACAAACGAGTCTTGCGACGAAGCTTCACGTACACTTGGCGAGATCATAACTGAAGTAGTTAGACACTACGCGATGAGCTGTAGGTTGGCGTAAAATATCCCTAGTTTAGGCAGCAAACGGGGGCTTGAGTTTTCGCAAATATCTCGAGAACTGATTGAGATTTTCGAAATTTTAAAAAAAGATTCGAAAAGAGGAGGAAATGTCCTCAAAAAAGTCTCGACTCCCGGAACTAGAGGACCATTATTTATAATCTTTCTAAAAGCGTGAAAATATGGCCGAAAACAGCTAGTCTGGCTTGCGCGCGTCATGCAATGAAACGGCCCACGCGCCAGACTAGCCGTTTTCGGCCGTATTTTCACGCTTTTAGAAAGATTATAAATAATGGTCCTCTAGTTCCGGGAGTCGAGACTTTTTTGAGGACATTTCCTCCTCTTTTCGAATCTTTTTTAAAATTTCGAAAATCTCAATCAGTTCTCGAGATATTTGCGAAAAATCAAACCCCCGTTTGCTGCCTAGACTATAGGGATA
The DNA here is from genome assembly GCA_963932425.1 of Athalia cordata. Lineage (NCBI taxonomy): Eukaryota > Metazoa > Arthropoda > Insecta > Hymenoptera > Athaliidae > Athalia > Athalia cordata. The sequence continues at coordinate 22,710,433 of OZ010625.1, forward strand.
TTTTACGCCAACCTAGAGCTCATCGCGTAGTGTCTAACTACTTCAGTTATGATCTCGCCAAGTGTACATACGTATATGTGTATGTATACCTATAATATGTACACGATGATCGTGCACAGCACCAGATCGTTGAGGTCTCATCGCAAGTGATAAAATAAGAAAACTAAAAGAGATGCACGAGTAAGAAGGCGAGGACTATACGAACACGACTCAAATAACGAAAGAGTATATAAATATTTGGTTCTTGCTCTTCGAGATTGGGTATGTATATATCTACTCTGATGCTGGAGCGGAGAGCACTGAAGGATATAACGCAGGAGCTTATACAAGCCATCGAGATGCACTTTGAAAACGACGCAGTCATGCACGGCTCCCGAACACCTAAAAAAAAAACAAACAAGAAACAAAGACATTGAATAAAATCAAAAATCAAACACTATGCACGGTCTGAACTTATCTAATACATCAAATGCGGAGTCATTATCAATTAATCCAATTATCCTGTGCACGATAAAAGCACCATCCCCCTCGTATCTAAAATGACAGGAGTCTGCGTCTCGATCGAAAATTCTGTTAGTGACGAGGACGCGTCGGAGATGAATTTTAGATGTTTCCCTTGACACTGGAAACAAAAAAAAAGGAGATGAATCAATGCAAGTCAAATATCACGACCAGATGTTCGCTGAAAAAAAGAAATAAACAAACTTGTAGATTAAAATACTTGCAGCACAAGGAAAAATATTTTCTAAAAGATCGACCCAACCTATACCTAACCGTGCAAAAGCTCTGAATCTCGAAGGCACGGAAATGCGGTGGGGTTGAAATTTAGAAGAAGCAAGTTCGCAGATATCTCAATGGATTTGAAGACATTCAAGATTCACACATTTCACGGTCGGAGGTATTTCACGTGTTGTGTTTTGCGATCCTCGTTTCACGCGCGAATGTATAAACGAGATAAAACTCCTATACCATAGAATACCTCCGCTTACGAGGGTCATGTATACGAGTAAGAGTACGAGTACTCGGCCGTATAGTTGAAAACTACGAAAACAAATAAATAGAACAAAGAATGTATCGACCAAAAATACGCTCACTAGATATACATCGCTAGTCCCATTGCAAAGAAGGAGATAGCTGTTGCGTGAGATGTGTACACAGATATATATATATATATACTACGAAGACAACCCCTCGATTCGTACCCTCAAATCCACAAATTCTCCAACACCACACAAAGGTTCTCCAATATATACAGAAACCTTAATGCTTTTAAGACGCGATAGGTATGATTTTTTTTCTCCTCGAAAAAAGTGTAGGTTCTTTTATACCGAACAACAGTTGTGTTTGTTTCCCATGAACGGTTTTGGCGTATCGTACCTATATCGTTTGGCATATACCATCGAGTATAGTACTTTCCGTTTATCTGGCTTACGCTGACGTAGATTCCGATTTTTCTCTGTACTGCAAAGTTTTTCACATTTTTTTGGGGTTCGAAAAATTCTTTGTCCGATCTTATCTATCGCTATGGTAATATCATTGATATTCTATGGTAATATAGGCACACCTCAAGGGCGGTAATATTTTGAGCCCTTTTTTTCAATTTTGAGACTACAGATATTTTCATGATTTTCAACGAAAAAACTTTGAACATTGTTTTCCCTCAACTAATTTCTTTTTCGATATAATCGGTATTAACGATCGAGGTGAGGCTTAAAATTGAAAATAATACAGCTGCAAAACGTTGCCAGCCACTACTCTGCCGATCAACATAATTTCTTTTTCTTTTTTTTGCTTTTCTTTCTTCGAGAATTAGGGAGAATTTAATTCGATTGAATCGATTGAATAATTTACGGGCAGGCAGGTAGGTACTAATAATTATTAAAGTACCGTTCAGTATGCACGATTATTTTTAACGGAAATTCACCCACAGCTGTATTACCCACCATTCGCGACGTCGTCGTCAATTGAACGAAAGGCTCTTTACGTTAACTGCGCACAGCCCTCCATAGCTTCGGTGTAATGAGTCAAGATTGATTGTCTAGAGTCTAGAGTCTCGACTCCACGTTCTATCTACGAATCGAGAGAGCTATTCCAACATTTCCTGTGCGTATAATAATAAAGATACGTCTATAAGCGGCTTGTAAATTCGTGCCGATCACGATTTAGTAGAAAATAAAATCAAAACATATAATCAGTGAATACAATAAATTTATCATATACGCGTGTCTCTATATAGGTATACGAACTTTCAATAACAAACGTACATTTTTCAAAGTCGAAGCAATTTTTTTATTCATTCATTTCTTTGTTGGTTTTTTTGTTTTGTGATAATACAGCAGTTACGGTTGTGTAGTTGTAGTACAAGAAAGGATATCCAAGGCCTCGGCTCCAAATTGACACCGGGTCATCGGGATTAATCATAGAATGTATCTTCTGAAGCAATTCGGCGGGCTTAGTACTTTAATTAAATTTCATCTCCGTAGCAATTGCGTGTCAAACGAGTCCAATATCGTCAAGAGCGTCGCGTTTATCTGCTCAAGTAAATGTCTCGAGTAACGTCTAGGTATATTGAGGGACGAGAATATAACTGACAGCGGAATTCAGCGTTCCTCACGACATACGCATATCTTATACGTATATCGTACGAACATCAGGGGCGTATAAGATTTTGCAAAATTATACGCGATCAGGGGCACTCCATAGGTGAATTCAACAATTTCCACCTGCATAATCTGCTTTTCATGATTTAGATCAATCGTAAACCATAATATTTCACAAGAAACTTGGCTCCAGACTTTGATTGATTTTTTACTCATTTCCGAAACTTTTATGACAGTCGTTCAGTTCCATGTCTTCTACTCTTTTTACTCGTATTTCCATTTTTATATTTATGAGATGTAATAATTCGATTCGCGTAACAAAATTCGTATAGAGCGCTAAAAATCCGATATCTAACAACATGCGGTCATCCGAATATAATCCAACTCACAATCAGTCAGCAATCTTTGTTGAACGTTCATCAGATACGGTCGATTTATACCCATCGAAATGCGCTGATGCCAACAATTTATTAATTTCTCGTCTTATATCTTATTTCTCTTTCACAACTCGCATTGTAGAGAAATCAAAAATAAATAATAATTATTAATGTTTCCGTAGACGCAAAAAAACTTCGGGATGATGTGACCGTATAAACTAACTAAACAATTATCAACTATCCGAAAGAATAATTTTCATTTAAAAAAAAAAAAAATCTGTTGTCATCGAATTAATATGTCCTGCGGTGCAAAATATAATAATTCGGTAGCCACCGCGAGATAATCCTGAGGCTACGAAATAATTCTGCGGTCACCAAAATGATATTTCCGACCGTTGTATAATCCTCTTTTCAACAAATAAACTGATCACCACGTTTTCTATATATCTTTTTCGCACAGCAAAACGAAACATTAATAAAAAAAAAATAAAAAACTGACGCTTCTCCGTAAATAGAAAGGCCTTATAATAGACGAAAAAATCATGTACTACATAACATCCTGGATGTATAACTGTAAACCAGAGTTGAAATCTCTGAGTTCGGTCTTCCTTATATTTATTATTATTATTATTATTATTATTATTATTTGACTAGAAAAACGGACTATATAACGGCGGCTGATCGTTACCGCGCTTGAAAAGGATCGTGCGGTTTGGCGGAGGGTAAGCGATGCTTTTTATTGTACCAAGAGACTTTTGGGAAAATTGTCTAGACCGAGTATATATCCGGTGGATGACCCGATCGATTGGACCCTCGCGCAAGGTCATGCAATGGTGACAACTGATCCATTTCTTATCGCACATAGATATTCGACTGCCAGACTAACGAAATACGATCCGTTTTAACTACTACGTGCACCTGTCATCGCGTTTTATGGCTTTTATTTGTCAGTTCAGTTCTGTTTTCTTTTTCTTTTTTTTTCCGACGCGTCTATGGGAATTCGTGAAGGATTCCTAATACATATTGGATTGACTTTTCCAAAGCGAATAACTAATGCTATACGAAAAAACTACTCCTGTATAGCTATAGTTTTTTATACGATGATTCGGAACGAGAAAGTAAAACTTGGTCTTACAGTGATCCGGGCCGTTAAGTCGCCCGTCGTTCAGAACAACCTGGACAAAACTCGCGTCCATATGTATATGTGTAAGAGCGTGTAAGTTGAGTCAACTCGAAACTCAAGTGCTGATCGTGAAGGACCTTAGAAGCTAGAACCAGAGTAGCCCCACTGGGATATCCACCTGAGATTACGAAATCGAAGGCGCGAAGCATAGGAATTTACGACTCTTTTTATACCTCCAAGACGATCTAATTTTTTTTTTTTTTTTTTCTTCTATTTTCTTCTTCCGTTTTTTTTTTTTCATTATTCTCGCAACCCACTAATACATTATTAATGTTGTAATTGGAATTATTTTTGTGAATTTTTTTTCTACATTCAATGAAATAGTATTTGAAATATTGGTTCAATTATTCTGATTTTTCCATAATATTTAAGACCTGGTAATATCTCAACATCAGTCTACTCCAATTATCGATAACGTATAATCTACGGATCGTCTTGGACTCTAATTTTTCAAGTGTAATTTAACTCTGATAATATTCTTTAGATTGCGCTTATTCTGATCACGATTTCAATCAATCTTTCACCGATTTATCTCACCATTCATTGTGGGAATATACATATACCTAACGTCCAGGAGTAAAATCAGGAATTGAGAATTAAACGTTGGTAATAAGTATAGTAGAGATAGAAACGAAATGCAGAGGTTTTTCGTGAGGCATGAAGAAAAGAAAAGTAGATAGAAAAAGAAAACCTCGAAAACAGCGGCGAGCTGGAGGTATGTGCATATTTGCTCATCCTGATTTACTCGCGTGTATAAAAAATTAGACACAAAATGGAATATCTGCTCTTCGTTTTATTCAGTGTGATCAGTAGTACAGCCATACCCTGCATACCACGTATATTAATATATTAAACTATGATAAAATATTAAACTTAAGTGACAATTAAAAAGTAGAGCGAGTTAATTTCAGTAGAGTAAAATAAAAAAAATTTCTATCGTTGCGAAGCGGTTTATTAAAAATTGGTTTCTACATAGCTGCATCGGGACGACCTGCGGTTATCTGCACTTCTACGAAAAAAAAACAAAAAAAAAAAAAACTGAACATCCAGTACACACATGTACACGTACAATAACCTTTATGTGATATTGGACGCTCCTGGTAAAAATCGAATATCCGTTTCTGATTTCCCAAAGCTCCTCTATCCAGAAAACCCATCCAATTATTGATATATTCTATTTTTTGCATCGATACCTTGTCAATTTCTTGCTTTTTTTTTTATCGTTTTCAGAACTTCCCTTAAACCTTTGTACGTACAAACTTGATGATAACATATTTGATTTTATTTTTTTGGTTTTTCTGTATCACCGATGAATAAATTCTGGTTATACCGCAAAAGCTGATATCCTCCGCAATTGTATGTACATACATCTATATACCCATAAGTCGCACAGGTATATACTGAGAACGCGTGGATTGCGTGCAGCTGTGCACCGTGAAACGAGAAAGGTCTGCAATTAAGTTTGAAAAATATTACACAAGAATAAGAGGAGGTTGGTAGATATATATAGTCAGGTTAGGTTAGAACGTAGACGTCGTACCTACAATACATAGTAGTACCTTCGGAAAGGGTCACGTGGATAAAAACTCTTAACAATTACGGCTAAATGTGTTGCAGTATACAGTATATACATATATACTTATGATACATAAGTACCTACCTTACCAGTACCACCTTATATACTTGGGCAAGAAATACCCGTATACATTTGCGGCTTTATGAAAATTTTTCTACAACGTTCACAATCAGCGGACTGTTAACCCGCCGGGCACGTTTCAAATCGTGTAATCGTAATAATACACATGAAAAAAATAAAAAATTTCAAAACTAAACGAAGTTGAAAAAGAAACCGCTGCACATTTTATAATATTTTTCTTTAAATCGGTGTAAGTCGGATTAACGTTCAAAAAATATTGATTGTCAGTTCCGCGAGGGATGCAAAAGGTACGATAGAAAAAAAAAAAGATTATAAAGAAGGTTCGAAGAATTTTTCTAATCGTCGACGAAAGATTGCTGTTGTCAGGAACAAAACGAAAAACCAAAAAAAAAAAAAAAAGTGCGATCTAGAAGGAAATAATTTTTACAATCCTCGCGAATGATACAGATCATCGGGAATCGAAACTGAAAAGAGCGCTGCACAGATCAGGAATATCAGTATCAAGTGACTCCAGTTAAGTACAACCTGAACCGTCGGTTTTACTCGAGCGATAGGAAGGAGATAAAAAGAAAAAGAAGTAAAAAACAACGGCCCTACAGGAGCAGTTTCTTACGCAAGTCAATCGCTCGCCGCAGTGACCACCAAAACGAGTTTCTTCGGTAGCCGGGCGGCGGTCAGAGTGACCACTACTTCGTGTATAAATATATGGTGTACGTATGTATATTCAATTTTTTTGTAACTCAACACAACAAACTCACAACATGAAAGATATAGGGAAGGAATATTCACTTGCGACGCAATATATTCATTATATATTCTTAAAACAAACGATGTCCAATCACATTTCTGATATACGTGGTATTTTTTCTATTTTTTTTGCTTTTTCAAATGGGTATCGGCCCACTCGAAACCCACACGTCGATAAATCTCACGTTGATTTACACCTCCGCGCATCAACTTACGAGTCGTAAGATATGATAAAGAAAAAAATCCTCCTAATAGAATCTTTACATCCATACAGACAATATTATACATATGATGTACAAATTTCACTTTAGCGTACTCCCACATGGTAACGATTTTAAATACGCGCCCACTCTTACTTATTCCATAACTACACGTGATTTGGGTAAAAAGAACAAAAAGAGTTTTAAAAAAATTTTATCAGCGCGAAACAATTACACAATCATATATTATAAAGTGACATGATGTATGGTGAATAATTCTTCATCTTCGTTAGGAGTTGAAAATAACTATTATAGAGATGATTTTTTTTTTTTAAAGCGCATAGCCGAATAAGTGGGTCGAAAGTGCCCTTTTACCTAAAGAGTCGCAGACTTCCTTGCCAGTTGGGTTTTGGTACTAGAGGTATTCATGCCAAATTTTACGAAGAAAAATATATACCGGGAAGCTTACGTGAAACTGGTTGCGATCCGCGCATGCGTCAAAATATTTGAATCTTTCGGTCTCCGAGCGAGCCCGAGCCTTGCTGGAGTCAGAGCTCCCAACTTTACAACATGACAATTTCGAACATCGACGTAGTCACTGGCGCAGTGGTCATATCTCGCAACAAAACGTCTTATACTAGTGGCTACGCTGATGTTCGAAATTGTCATGTTGTAAAGTTGGGAGCTCTAACTCCAGCGAGGTTCGGGTTCGCTCGGAGACCGACAAATTCAAATATTTTGACGCATGCGCGGATCGCAACCAGTTTCACGTAAACTTCCCAGTTTATATTTTTTTGCGTAAAATTTGGAATGAATACCTCTTGTACCAAAGCCTAACTGGCAATGAAGTCTGCGACTATTAGGTAAAAGGGCACTTTTGACCCGCTTATTTGACTATGCCGTATGGAATATAATAGGAAACAGAGGAAAGTTTGCATGTGGTGCGCGCAAGATCTCAGGCCACAAACGTATACAACCGAAAATTCTAACGTTACCCACCTAAATCGTTATGACGCGCACACAATTGAACCAGACCCACGTGGGGTCCCGTAGGATACGAACGACGGGGTCTGGCGATCCGAGGGGCCCGCAGGAGTGGGGAGAAAAACGAGGCAGTGGCGAGAGGAAAGAGGGGAACGGGAGTGTCGGCTCTGGATTTCTCGGAGGGACCCGGGTAGACTCGGTTCCCTCTTTCTAGCCGCCACCACCGTTGCTGCTTCCCAGGCCAACGGGGCCCATCGCATGCGCTTCATCCGCGTTGCGTTCACATCGAGTACGCAGAGCGAACGGATCTCGTCTCGACCGCTACTGCTCCATAAGAATTTATCATCTGCAGTTCCTTTTTTTTTTTTTTATATCCTCGCCGCGAATCGTTCTATCATTTTTTCATCTTTTGCTTTTATTTTTATTTATCTGCATATTTTAACGTTCATCTTCGAAGATGTATAGACGATCTAATTAATACTCGCAGTTTTAATTCTATGTAATCCCAGTTATTGATTGATCGATGGATCATTTCAGTGTATTTTGATTTTGGTTTCCCTCCTTTTTTGAGTACAAGTATATCGTGACGAGTTGGGTATATGTATGCCTGTGTGAAATAAAAGGTTAATATTAGTGCAGAGTAATTCAATCCATGATTAATCGCAGTTATAATTGTGCTGACATGTAATAACCGGTATGTGCGGAGAAGTCATGTTCCGTTATTATACAAAGATGATCTAATTTTTTAATATCAACGATCGTCGTGCTTAGAATATCTATATGTATGTGTTGTGCAGATTGTGAGTGGTGAAAAATTCTTATATATACATATAGTGTATTTTTCGTTCCTCCATTTTTTTTTTTTTTACCCTCCGCTTTCATAAATATCAAAGTGTTGTGTTTTTTCATCGTGATAAAAAGAAAATGGATAATAAAAAATGGTGATCTACTAGAGTGTTCGAAAAGAAAATTTGGATTTATCAAATACCATCAGTCGGATTTTTTCTCGTCCTAGTTGTTCCGATTGTGCTGCATATTTTTGGAACTCAGGTATATAAATGTATACCAAAGATATATCCTGATACATTTAACGCCTATGATCCTTTGATCCGTAAATATTTGTCGTAATATAAGATAGGATGGGGGGCGTTGAGACTATAGATGTGAGTAGGTATATACTCACATACATGTATATTGGTATACACAGGTATACGTACAGAGCAGTGTGAAGAAAAAGACCGTCGTTTAGACTTTTCTGAATGCATTTCTATGCACCACAAGTTAAAAGGTTGAAGAGATCCAGCCCATTATCCCTTCCATTTCATGGGGTATTCTTTATTCGTTTATGTTAATTAGTACACAGGGCGACTGACAGTCGTGGGATTATTAGAGGGGCTTTTAACACGTTGATTAAACACCCATTCATTCAGTTCTTAAATTCCCTTTAATCAACATCGATGTATATAGGTAGGTATACAAACATGTTCTTTCTAGACAATTATAGCTGAGGTCTGTAGAGAAAGAGATAAAGAAAGAGTGATATTTATATAAAAGAATAGACAAATACATGTAGTATTTTAATCATATCGATAACAGGAAGTTGTCCCTCAATCCATCATTATACGTATAGTACACCGCGCATATCGCTCACTTCTTCAACCGCTGAAATCATTTTAATAGTAGTAACAGGTAGTAAGTATAAGAAATCGAACACATAAACGAGATGATTAATATAATTATTATAAACTGCAGCGCAGCTGTTATACTTCGTGGTATATACGTGTATAATTATGCGATGAATAAAATAATTACACAGTACAATAAGTAATTCTGATTCCGATAGGCCATAAATGAGAAATTTAATGAAAGAATTAACCGTGCATATACGAGTAAAACGCTGTACGCTGCGTAAAATATTATGTAGGATAGAAATAATTTTTACAAAATGATCACATCTCGCTATACACATGTACATATATTTATGCGAGCTGTGCCAGATGTCCCATATGTGCGCTTTGTACACTATACTGTACAAAAAAAAAAAAAAAAATGAAAACGAAAAATAAAGGAACTAGCCCTTGTTTCGCGTGTCCTTTATCGTGAGTCACTGAATCTGAAGTGTCAAAGGAAATACAAATAGAAAAAAAAAAAAGAATGAAGAGAAAAAAGAAAGAATTAAATACGGACAAAAAAAAGACAATACCAATCCCATTATTACCAATCCATACGATCATTTTTACCCTACACGTGCAGCCGTTTCAGACCGGACGCGTTGAAAAAAGTGCGAAAAATGAGGAGAGAAACCTTGGAAACAAAAAAAAAAAAAAGAGAAAAAAATGTTGGAAATGAAAAAAACAATTGAAATGCAAAGTGCTCGCTAGCAAGCCGCCGCTGTTTCACTTCCGACATACGATGCTAAGAGAGGCAGATACGATATCAAAAGCGTTTCTTTTTCCGCAGCAAAACCGATCTGCACGTGCTGCTACATACATATACCTACGCGTATATGTATGTCAGTATATCGTACTACATATGCACTTATGTGATACATTCATGAAAAAAAGTAAAAAATAAAAAATTCCCTTATCTCACTTCACAATTCGCATTATATCGTATTCGATGATACGCCATAATTAACTTCCCGTTTCTCTGATTTCAGAGAAATAAAATGAAGTCATTGTAATCACCCCGAAAATGATGTATACATATATGTACTTGAGAACAGACGAACGTATTGAAATAAAAAAAATTATTAACAGAAGGTTTTCTGAGTCGCTGATCAGGAATATGAAGTCGACGAATAATTTTCTTGGATTGGGTATTCATGGGAAGCGCTACAACAAAAGTCATGATTCGTCTTTGCATAGACGTAGAATGTAATTTGTGAGGTTTTGTGACAAATCACACGACCCAACTGATTATGCTACTTTTTTACTGCTGCATATATGATGTTCCGACAAGGGGTAGTGAAGTAGAGAAAGAAAATGAAAAAAGAAAAAAGAAAACAAAACGAGAGCGAGAAATGTTATCCCATTATAATTATATGGGATCAAAATGTCACTCGCGGTTCTTTGAAACATTAACATAAAGAAGAAACGAAACGAAACGAAACGAAAGTACAAAAAATGAAAAACATGAGATGAAACAAGCCGAATTATTATAACATCTCGTACCACTGAATGCATCGTAAAGTTACGATGTTAAATATGATAAAAATTAAAAAAAAAAAAGAAACATCTGAAACAAATAAAATAAATAAGACGGAATATTATCGCTCATCGATCACACATCGATTTCTCCTAAGGTAGAAAGTGTATAAATTAATTATAATATTAATTAGAGTATAACGACGATTAGTACAATAATAATTATACCGTATATATACACGATATTATCTATCAAGTATATTTACTAATGATATTTCTTAATGATCGATTGTTGGAAAGAATTTTTAATTTTTTTTTTCTCATCTTTCGCTGACCATCCGTAACGTGTAGTTCATAGTACTTCTCGCAGTAGTACGTCGCTGCTGAATGATACGATTGTACGGAGATAAATAAATTAAAACAAATAGAGATGGGAAAAAAAAATAAAAATAAAAAATGAATAAATAAATTAAAAAATGGCGCACACAGTACGCTGAATTTATCATCTCTCGCGATTATTACTCCGAACGAATATCGTGCATTGTTTTACCCTCGGGCCAACGCACTCTGCAAACAGCTACTGGATTTATCAACAAAACACGTACGCTTTTGTTAAATTATAGGCGAAAAATAAAAACGTAAAACGTAAAGGGAAAAAAATAAATAAATAAACAAATAAAATAAAAAAAAAGTATAATTTGTAAATCGGTATGTACATAATACACAACAATTTCATTCGAACTAATGAAATAGATGATTATTATATCTTCGGATTTTTATCTGTAAATTCTATGATTTCATGAATAAGTATAATATCTTTTCCGAAAGTCCTAATCCAATTTGGTTGGAGTTTGATTTTTTGGTTGACAGTGCGTTTAAGGTATTGTTATCGTACATACATACAACTACATATGGTTGATCGTAAAAGACTATGAGTCGAGTTATGACTAGGGCGATGTTAGATAATGTATAGTACAGTATGAGTGCAGAGGGCCATTAATCTCCGTAACAAATTGGTGTTAACCTTTTGCCCGATAAGGTTCTTTCCTCGGTGCTGCTGTCAGCGACGCAACGCGCGACGGTTTAAAATGAGTATACGAGAGATGTGGATAGAAAATGGAGAAAAAAATAGAACGAAATAAGATAGAAAATAAAATAGAAAAGGAAACTAGAGTATAGAGAGGAGAGAAAAGTGGTTAAAGGCTGCTTCATCTCTCTGCAGTCACGTCGGACAGATTATGTGATCCATTCACGTCGGGGAGTATTCACACTTATGAGAGATATAGTGTTGATATCGACGTATACATATGTATATTTGTGCGTGGGAGTTGGTGCGTATCTTTCTCATATTATGATGCATCATTTCCTTATACGTCTGACATTAGATTACCGTACTTTGCTCTCAAAGAATTTCATCAGACGAGATTTACACCTTCGTCACATCTCCTTTGAGAAGCGAAACATATTAGTGTAATTATATATACGAACCTACGGGAATATTGTGATCAAGACTTCGAGAAATCAAATTTTCCAATTGTTATCTCTTCGGTTTTTTAGGTTGGTCTAATACTTTTCGTCTCAGACATCGCAGACCAATTATGTTCGAGATATAGAAAAATGAAATAATCTTAGTGAGCTTATTTGACGAAACTTATGTCACGCGTTTAGATTCATATATGGACATACCTACGTGAATATTGCAAAGAAGATAATCCGCAATATATGGGGTATTCGATGCTAAATCACCTAGATCGCGATGCAAACGGATTCGAAAAAAATTCTTCTTCTTTTTCATCTAATCGTTTGCGTAAATGAATAACATTTAAAATTGTAGGATGTCAAGGTTGATAAGCTGAATAATTTCGTATGAAACGCCCACATCTAGATATATTCATATTGCTGTTCAAGCATATGAGTTGAAATTTCGACTCCAGACTGAGCGATGTGTCTTATTGGCGATGTATAGACCGTCAAATGTTAATCTGACTTTTGTATAAAAATGAGATATTATATTCTCATAAATGTATACCGGCAGAGGGATGGATTTCCGTTTCAGAAGAAAGAATCCATTTGAATTATTCTCATCTTCCCCCCCCTCTTACTGTTTCCTGAAACGATATAATCATCCTTTCAAAATAGACAGCTGTTCTCCAGACTGTGCTCACAGGAGAAGAGGCACATAAAGAATTAAAAGAAAGAGAAAGACGAGTAAAAAAAATTTGTACTTCTTTAGATATCCAGAAAGCTTGCGTTGATCTTTTAAAACGATCATTGCGTTGGTCTAAATTCTAAAACGAGAGATAATATATAGCACGTGTTCCGTATGTTCCATTCTTTTTTATTACAACCCAAATAAGAATTCCCTTTAACTATACCTACAGCCTTGTTTTATTCTTTTCTTCCCGCAAATAGAGCTGCACACAGAACGTATGCCACGCTATATTATACGATGAGGTGCATATCGCGTATTCAACGATGTAGAAATATGCTCGTAAAATTGAAATATCCCCACGCGGGGGCAAATTAAATCTCATATTATTAGAACACGATTAAATGTAAATACATATGGATCGGAATTATACACGTAAATAAATTACGACTTGATGTATTAAATTTCCTGATCTCAGAATCAGAATTAGAAATGACGTTCAATTATTTCCGCGCCTATTTAAGATGCTCATGTGGTATATTATGGACGTTATAGTACCTCGCATGGAAACATTTTTAGCGCATTACTATTCCGAATATTTCCAATTCGATCGTTACATCAGAAAAAATATAGGTGAGTCGATCGATTGACGTAAGAAAAAAAAAAAAAAAAGAAACAAAAGAAACGGAATCAGTATCAGAATGTTATTATAACACCGCGGAGCGTCGTCTATAGTTGTCGTCGACGATGCAGATGACGTGACTCACAAGAATATTTTAAATCAACCCAACCTAAACCAACTTTACACAAGTAATATACACATATAAATACGGTTTTGCACGACCGCATGCAGCATGACAAACGATACCACCTATATGGGTACCTCATGCCGCCTCTTGTATCCCCCTCGTCGCCCCCCCCCCTGCCCCTGTCTCGGCGCGCCTTGTGCATAATTCGATACTTTGGTAATTAGATATCCTTCGTGCAGATATTACGTTCGTTGTGCTGTACCGGTGTAATGATCAGTCTTGTAACGACCAACCGGCTTGCGGTGGCTACCAGATACCAGTATGTTCAAGATTAGATCATCTTTTCATACGCAGTGAACTTCGTCGTTTCCCTGCCCCTCGGCCCCTAGAGGCTTCTTCCGCCCTACTATAAACAATAGTTGTCAAGGTAAACAAAACCATCGGTCCATTGTTCAAGGGTGATTAACACGCTGGAAGCCGACGTTACTAACGATCTATCCTACCCCGAAAATCTATCTTTGAATTATATCATAGATTAGGTGTAGGTATAGATGATGTGGAGAAGTCCGGAGTATAATAAATCTGCTAATTTTAGAATGGGAATAAATTTAAAACGCGTTAAAAACACAAATTTTTTGCTTTCTATGAACCTCATTCACAAACCACAAAAATTTAACATTATCAATGAAAAATTTGCTGAGATTCGTGATACTCCGTGTACCTTATTCTATGAAGAAAGATCTCTAATTTTGATACTCTTTTGATCTGGAACTAATGAAAACATTTCTAAATTGAGCCTGTTTTTTGACTTTGTTCTTTTTTTTAATTTCAAGTCAGTGGTGGACAAGGTGGAGTTGATCCTTTGACGCTTAGATTTCAAAGAAGGATGTATGGAAGTCGGAAAGAGAGACGGATAGTTGTAATGCAAGAAACGTATAGAAAGAGAACTGACGAATAGCCGGCGTGAGCGTCTCCGACACTTGAAACCCGTTTGAAACGACGCGAGTTGATTTTTTGTTCATTGCATTGCGGGGACTGTTATACACTGGCGCCGCGACGCCACAAGCCTCGTGTGAACGGACCCTTAAGACGCTCAAGGTCGTACGAGTATTGTTAATTTGATCAATCTATGCGCTTTTTTTGGTAAATAAAACGACGATGAACAGCAATTAATGAATTTAATTGACGAAAATTCGAGTCACTCGATACTTCCGGTTTCTATGTGCACCGATATCCGGTTTGAATTAATTTGGTTTTCGATTAGGACGGTGAATATTATAATACGTACGTACATAGAAATTCGTGAGGTGCATATAGTTAAAAGTATAAATTTTGTTTAGAATTCAAGTGGGATTCCTATAACAGAAAATCCTGGAGAGCACCCAGTACATTTAAAAGAGAGTTCGAAGTACAAGTTCATTGTTTTATTCCACGTATGATCTTCAACGTCGAACCCTAATGATTTTTTGTTCCAGGATCGTGAACAGGTATAAGGATTCCCGGGAGCAATCAAGGATTCATAAATTCATGGAATTCAAGTTCTTGCCACTCGCGTGCAGATACTGTGAGAAAATTTTCCGTGCTCTGTAGAAGTGGTGACATCAGCGAAACGATCAGTTACATAAAACTGTTCGAAGAGTCAGTTGGGAATGTTATAATAAAAGTGATTAATAGAGTCATACCGTAGGTAATCAATTATATGATTAAAACAGAAAACTTCAAAAGGAACCCGTTCAATTGATCGGAAAATAAACAACAACAACGAAAATGTGATGCAAATATGATGAGCAGTTTCGAGGAAATAGCTTTCAGAGCGCTTTCGGGGGGCGGAAATATCCCCTTCGCTGACGAGGATGCCTCGACGAACACGGGGACCCCGAGTAATTCTAGCTCGGCGGTATTTTCAAGAGAGGATTTGTCCTATCCAGATGAAAAAAAATTGACGAGCTTTCGAGGTCCGCTGTTGAAGAGCTGTACCGAAAGCAGTGTTCCGTCAACGCGGTACTTAGGAGTTTACGAGCCTCGATCAACGTTGAAAAAAAGTCAGACTGACGTTTGTGTTCCTTCGGGAAACAGTCGAAACCCTATTCAGAGATACGAGGAATTGATAGGGAGATACCGGAACCCCGATAAAGGGCATAAAGAAAACGGTCAAGGGTACTCTAGCAGCGAAGAAAAATCAAAAAGTACCAATTCCATTGACGCGCAATCGGTTAATAATATTTTGGATCAGTACGAAGAACTTGATTACAGGAGATCTTCGGACTTGAGCGACGTCGAGAGTATCGACGTTACAAATTTCGAGGCGACGATGAATTTGCAAAGACAAAGAGACGCTGCAGCCAGGACAAGGAAATCAGTTTTCACTGCCCAAAATTCGAAAAATGCAGAAAGTATAAACACCAAATCGAATCAGAATAAAACACTTTCGAATCCTGTGACCAAAATCAGTCAGCACACTCAGTTCCGATTTCAGGATACATTGGAAAAATTCCCAGAGGCCCCGCAGGAATCTGTAAAGGTTAGAAATCAGGTCGATCAACATCACCGTGTGAATGCTGAGGTGGATATTCTCCTGCGTAAAGGAGAAGTTCAAAAGAGGGTGGATGAGTGGTTAAGCCAGACGCAGAACCAGAATTTCAAGGTATCGAAAGAACGTGGTTTGGTTCGATCAAACAGCAGCAACTGCAGTTATAGGTACAACAGAAACGCGGGAGACGTAAGTGATAGATCGAATAAATTTGGAACGAGGGTCGGTAATGGGGCCAAGGAAACAACGTTGAACGTGGCATTGAGTTGCGACGAATTGAATATCGAGAAATTATGCCTTGGCAGTGAAGATCCATTGCAAGAAAGAAACGGAATGACTGAACGCAAGCAAATGGTCCTGGATAAAGTTAGCGTTGGGGTAAACACGAGTCGTGGTCCTTACAAGGAGTATCTAGCGATGAGGAGTAAGGCAAAACAGCAACTGGAACAAGGTCAAGGATGTACACCCTCAGGATCGTCATCCCAGAAGACCATCGGGTCCAGAATTCCTCAACGAGGCTCGTCAAACGTTTTGGGTAGGAAACAAGAGGGGAAGAATATTTTGGTAGAATCATCCAAGCCTTCAGAATCTAAAGGTTTCATTCCAGGGAAAAGTATCCCGTTGGAAGCTGAAAAGGAAAAATCGAGAAATGGACCCCTCGCAATTCCTACTCGTCGTTCTTCTCTGAAGCGAACAACTCCGGCATCTGTCGTAACGAACGGATCGGCTACATCCACTCCGGAGTGTGTCCCTAAGGTATGGATAAATCCGAAGGGCCAACAGCAGCAGCTCGTCGGGACTGCAGGTGAGGTTGTCACGAGGACGGGAGTTGAGTTGCACCAGCAATCGTTACCAAATAAGGACAGAGAAAGTCGGCGCCCACTTATCGCCCGTTCAGAGAATAGAGGTGACGGGGGGTCATCGGCGATCAGAAACGTCGTTGATCGTTCTTCGGGTTCTCGGACAGGCCCGATCATGACCTTGAAAAGCGAATCACCGAAGGATGAGTCAATCCAATTTGATGGAGAAAAAGTCGTGGTGGTCTCCGATAAAACGGGGGATCAAATTCCGAAGGTGCAGAAAAGCAATTTACTCGCAAATCATGGGAGTGGACCACCGGTACCCAGAAAGGTTAATCCTAACGCTGGAAGTTGTTCGAGTTCAGAAGTATCGAACTACGTAAAATGCAGTCGACTGGCTAATAATCCTGTATCAAGTTTCAAGCCGAACAATGCAATGTACGCTACTCTTCAGGGCGAAGAATACGGAGGAGATAATCATCTCCAGGGGTTTGCAACAAGTATTGGTAACGAATCCGTAACAAGGTCACACTACGCTACGCCGAAACAGATCGAAAAGATCTACGAACGTCCACGTATAGTACGAGGGGATCGTAGTTCACCGGTGAGTTTGATACACGCCGACGATCTAGAGGCAATTTTAAACCCCGGCGTGACATCCGCTGTGTCGGCGTACGGTGATAAAATTTTAAATAGCCCAGTACGAGGTTCTCAAGGTCTAAATAACAAAGATGTAGGGATATTCAGGGTATCCAAAGACGATGAAGATATCTATGCGCAAGTTGGAAGCGACGGAAAGACCAGGCAATGTAGTGGTGAATTGTTGGAAACGATTATCGAGGACCAGAGAAAGGAGAGCTGCACCAGCACTCTACTGCAGCTGCAGGAATGCCGTTTTCCCGATCTCTCTTCTTCAGGCCTCGATGCTCGCCTTGGTATAAACGCCGCCAAAAAACAAACTGGCAACGAAAACGTGAACAAGTCGTCTGGTTCAGAGACGATCTACGCTTCCCCACGACATTCGGGTACTGGACACTTCAATGAACAGTCGAAAAACACCTTTACCACTTTTCGTTCGCCCGTCGCACAGGGCCAGAGTTCGATCCCTCCGAAAGGTCTTCGGGGTAACGTGAAAAAATCAACTGAAAAAGAGTCGTGCCGAAAGCTACCTGAAAACATGGACGCGAATTCGCTGTATGAGTCACGGGCCCAACCCCAGTCATCAAAAATATCGGAAACTACTAAACCCGAAGAGCCGGCTCCTCTCACCAACGGTGATTGCAAAATCCAATCCGAATGTGTGCAAGCCATTGAAGAAAATAAAAACTGTTCCGTTGATAAAACTGAAAAATCACAGCAACCTGTAGCACCGGTAATGAACGCGATCTTGATAAAAACCCTACGATTCGAACAAGATCTTCCCGCTCCTGTAACAACGTCAATTGAAGTCGAAGCCATTACAAAAAATTCATTTAATTCTCGTGATATTCTTAGCAACGATTACGGTAAAAACTTACTCCAAAATACTACAAGGATAAATAAAGATGAAAAATTATACGTAACCAAAGAAGAAATGGAGCACGAAAGGCTGATGGATCTTCTTCGCAAAGGAGATTTCGAGGGTGCAAGATCGGTGAGTAGTAAATAAAGTTACAAAATTTAACCATCCAACATTGTATGTATGTGCAATATATCTGTACATGTGTACGTCCTGAAGTTGTCCCCTGTATTTTCCGCGGTTCATAGGTCACGTACTTAATTTCGTTGTTCACGGCGGTTCTTGAGCTATATATACACGACTTCTAACTTGTTTCAACGTGCGGCAACAGAGCAACAGCTCTTACACAATGTTTGACAGTTTCGCACGTAGATTCCTTGTGCCCCCCGGGCATTTTACGAGCATAGTTTTTTTTTATCCTGCCTCCTACTCATCTCTCAAACCGAGAACACCGCCGTCTCTCAGCGGTTGCTAGCAGCAAAAGGCAGAAGCAAAACTAAAGGAAAAGAAGTAGAAGAGAAAAGAGGTGTAAGAAATTTACGATTCAGAGCGTGGCGTTTCTGTTATACCAACCTACCTATTCTGCCATATACCTAACCAACGGCTGAAGAAGATTTTCCTCTAGACTACGACAAAAACTAGCTCGATGTATAACACGAAGCGGTATAGGGGGTCAGCTCGGTATCTCGTTTCTTACGATATTCTTACCATACGCTATATACAATACTTCGAGAATTGCACCGCGTTCCGTTACGGTCTAGAGAGTCAATTATCCCCACAATACCGATGAAAAAAAAAAGAAAAAAAGTTCTTGATCTTGCAGAGAAAAATTGATGCCAAAAATGAATAAAGAGATAAATGAAGTAGGTGGGAGTAGGGTGTATCGGGCCATCGGATAAATTGGACCGTTCTATAGGAAAGTGTTGAACAAGTAATGTACTTCCCGCAGAGTGATCCAATTTACCTTACAGAGCAATAAACCCTTGTTCCCCCTAAATCAATGCGCGGTACCCATAAATTTCAGAAATGAGATTCTTTCAAATAATAGTATCGGTAATCACGACTAATTTATAAATTCGTTTCAAAATTGCTCATTAATAATATCTTATTCAAAGTTTTTTAGCCAAAAAACGTATTACGAACTAAATTAATGTCAGAAAAAAAAAAATCGCGTCTCTACTCCTGAAATCCTGTATAATTTCTTCAGGTTATTTAAACTTCAACGTCGTACTAAAGAAAAAGCAAAGATCAGAACGATTATTTTGGCTGAAGCAATATCATCAAAGTTGGACAGACCGATGGTTGCTTGAATAATATAAATGACCATGGTCCGATATAATGAAGGTGCTTTCATTGAGCGCCGCGAAAAGATCGAGCCGGATCTCTATTACAGGCCACATAGTAAAATCGTTTATTAAATAATAACAGCTTGGAGAATGGAAAAAAAAAACAATCACTGATTTCACGAATGCCGTAAGTCCATCGAGTTTCACAAGATGAAAAATGTAGGTACCTATATATATTTGAGTTAGAACCTTCCGTCTGAATAATTTCGACCGAATAATATACTGTAACTTCATATATCGTACAATACCATTCGATTATACGATAAATCGTACGGCCCTAATGTTTTCTTTTTCTTTTTCATCCGCGTTAAAGCCTCCGGCAAATCTATCGACCATTTGATATACTCTCCCTCGTACTCTCCCAATATACATATATATATATTATTCGCGTTCCCATTCGTGCAATATTATTACAATCGCTGCAACTGATTTCTCTGACTCAAAAGAAGAGAAAGAGAAACAGCGAGAGAAGGATTGGCGATAACTGTATAGATATAACCATAAGAAGTGCACTGCACGGTGCATAGATCAAGCTATTCGTCGGTTGCAGTCTATTCGAATCCGTGGGAATCGTCTTAAACCATATACGATGCGGTCTATATTCCGATTCATATTCAAACAATAATATCCCACCTAGATAATAACAATGATAATAACAGCTAAAATAATGATAACACCTACATGATAATAATAATAAGCCTGAAATCCCGTATTTTTTGCGATAGTAGGTATATGCGTAAAGCTATTACATGATAAAATATATCAAGAAAATATTTCCTTTCCAGAAATTCGTGTGGTAGAAGCTTGACACGTAACAGAGGAATTTCTAATATATTATTTCGCTCAGCTTATACCGTGCATACATATATGTTTGTACATAGAAAAACGATCTGCACCACCTGAATCTAACAAGTCAAAGTGACGGCAACTCGCATGAGATGAAAATCCCATCCCATCCCCTTCCCCCTTCTCTCAACGCCCTTAATTTTTTCACAGAGATTTTGCTTTTCGTTCTCCATTTCGTCGTCCTCGCGTCTAGCTGCCCACGACCTCGTTCGTATCTCGAACCTGTTCACCCACACTTCTTTCATCGGTCCTCCCACTTCCCCTGTATAGAATATACGCCTGCTGTATAAAAGCGAGTCTTCAGAGATCGCACGTTATTGGCCTTCCTTCAACGTAATAAATTCCTATCGACGACGCGCGTCGTCGTCCCGTCTGAGCCGCTGCGTAATACGCGCCGCATTTCTTAACGAATTTAGTATGTAGTCTGACACATATAGACAGGAAACGGATAAATAAAAGAGACGGTAAAAATACAGAGGGATGAGAACCGGAAGGGTGTAATCCACAAAAGAAAGGTGAAGTGGTCTCCAGAAAATAGACTAAATTCAAAAAATTAAAACGCTAACTAATTAAACGCTAGTTAAATTAAAGCTAGTTAATTTAACGTTAATTGAATCGATCGCTCGCAGATTCGGAAATTGAACTTTTCAGAGATTGATTTCTTTGAATTTTTTCGAAAATACATGTACATGTGTTTCGTTCCCGAAGTACATGGATATGGATATGGATATGGATGTATATCTGATACGAGTACGCATAAATTATTTCCGGCCATCTGTCGCTTCGTTCCAGAACTTTTCCGGTACCATGATATTATTATCACACCGGCGTAGGTATAGGTATAAGTACGTCACATGGAAACTTGAGACCAACAAAAGGAAATTAAAATTTATGTACGGGTTCATCTTTCCCTAGGTCACTTCAGGTGCACAGTGTGCATTCGGCTGTGTGTAAAGAAAAAAGGAAAGGAAAAATATATATATACATTCGTTAGAATGCGTTATTGGACTGATGAAAGGTAATATGAAGCTTTTGACAATTAATTACGATCCAGTTCAACGATTATTTTACTGAAAATATGAATGTTGTTCGCATACGATAATCGTGAATAAAAAAATTGAAAAAAAAAAAATCATCCTATGGGTTATCTGTAACGTCTTTGGTTGTTAAAAAAACAGCCCTGATCCGTTCAACTCTATAGACGAGATCCTTGACTCGTTTATCCCCGACCGGCTATTATAGGGCATGAGGGGAGAGTTGAAGGCAGGGATTTAACTGGTCGAATGGAATTTCTGTGGAAAAATATCGAATGGTAATAAATTCCTTGGGATTTTCACCGAGGGATTGGAAAATCGAATGGAATCTTTTGTGGAAGATAAAACCGTAAATTCGAATACTTATGGTATGTATTTTTGCTACATGCGGCTGTACCGCTGCGATGCAACGAATATTTTGACGCTGAAAATGACGTCATTTAAAACCGCGGGGTTCATTCGTTGCGCAAAAAATCAAAAATAAGATAAAATAATGCATGTGTATAAAGTGAAATATATTATAGCTCTGGTTTCAACGTTTGCGGGGTTTTCTCCTAATTTTACTTTTCCGTATAAACGAAAACGCGATTACTTTACGGTTCCATAGCGCCTTGTCACCTTATTCAAACTTTGTTCACGAGTTAAGTAAAGTACAGGTAGGTATGTTCGCGCTGTAAGGGGTTCGTGAATTTCGTTAATTGGATTTATCCATTCTATTAAACGGCTGAACTAGCTACTGAGCGTTTCTCTGCTCTGCAAGTTGAATCAATTTGCTGCTGCTGCTGCCGCTGCTACGAAATTAAACGTTTTTCATGCAACTCTAATTCCAGGAAGAATTTCCTATCTTGGGCTCAACTTACGTTATTTCCACAAAGTCAAGTTAATGTTAAAATAAAATAAATAAATGAAAGAAAATGACTGTACATATCATGAACATTATAATATATGACATCGCAACACTTACTAGTTTGATTCTCCAAGCGCACATATTATTTATGAAACGCTTCGAGCACGACGCCCTAGGCGTTCAAAGTTATCAGACTTAGGTGGCGTCAGTGATGTTAGCTACTGAAACTTTTGGGTTGATTTTATGTGAGCAACTTTCATATATTCCTACGCATGTTATATCGCGGGAAAATGGTAAAATTGTAAAGAAGAGCTGCTGATCGTATTTCTGCGAATTCATTCACCCCATGAGAGAGAAAAAAATGTAATCATTTAAATTCTGTAACTTTTCAAAAAATCACTGGATTACCTAACTCGTGAGCTTTTCGAAGAGCTAATCTCTGCGAATAGATGGTTTCAGACCAGATTCCTCTCTATACAGTTACTACATTCATAACCCCTGGTGCACCAAAATCTCGATGAACTCCACGGGAAGTTTTTGAAGTTAATTTTTACTTTGTGACATCCGTTTGACCTTCTTGGCTCTAAGGTGTATTAATCTAGTGGGTAGGTCAAAGGTAACGTTATAGCTAGTAACCTTTCAACATTTTACTGAATGAAGGAAGAGGAGGAATAGGAGGACCCCGAGGATCAAGAGAACACCGAATCTAGTAAATGCCCTAGGGAGTTCGGGGAAGCTAAGCGCATTGTTAAGCTACGTTGGTTGAATGTTGGCAGTATACTGGTGAGGTACGGAGTCTCTGAACTCAGTGTTTAGGGTCAACTGCACAGAATATCTAGGTTGGAAACAAGCAACGATGGGGGTGGTATAGTGGTGGCGCTAATTGAAATACTCGGTAATTCAAACGAAGCGTAAAACTTACGTTTCCAGAGTTTGGCATACCGCAGAAAACACGTACGAGTTAGTCATTGGAACGATAGAGTTGGTCGAATACTGCGGTAAATAATAACTTTTTTTTAAATACACTGTATGAGATTTGGTAGTTTTCACAGCTGAGTTCATTTCTATCGACAATTTTCGTGATCGCGCGATTATATCGGAGTCCCCTGAGTGGACGCGGAGTCAGACCGATATGGTGTCACAAGTGGATTATCATCTGATATCAGTTTTTGTCGATAACACAAAAACCATGGTGTGCTAGATTTGGTGCAACCTATAGAGCTTTTATTTCATCATGTTGGACTAATTTCAACCCAAAACTTCGATGAATTAACGCTATCGAAATCAAATATGATCTACTTGTGCTAGTAAATATTTCGCCAACAGATGGCGTACAGGCGAATCTAAGATCTCATAGCCACAAAGAAAGAAACCGTGTAATTTTACTAAACAATACGCATCTTGATTGGTAGAAGAAACTTAACGAATTCTCG
This sequence comes from Athalia cordata, assembly GCA_963932425.1. Taxonomy (NCBI): domain Eukaryota; kingdom Metazoa; phylum Arthropoda; class Insecta; order Hymenoptera; family Athaliidae; genus Athalia; species Athalia cordata. The sequence goes on from OZ010625.1 coordinate 22,734,559, forward strand.
CGATTGTGTTGGCCAATTGTCGTCATCGTTTCCAACAAAATCAACTCTCTTTTGTTTTTTTTACAGGATACGACTACGTTGTTACACATTTTGGAACGTCTGTCAATCTGTTTGAGCTCCTGTGGAATTGAAACAAATGAAACAAAACAAGGAAAAAAATAGAGAAAAAAAAATTTATGAACCAAATCGTTTTCTCTCATTTGAAAAACTTTTAACTTCTTTATGCGACCCGTCATCCCAAGATCCTCGTCAACTCGAGGGAGTGAAACTTGGCGCTAAAATGTCGCTCATAATTTTCAATGGGTTTCTGGGCGTTGAGGGTTACTGTGCAGTGTAGGTGAGCATCGTTTTCCCCCCTGCAATACAATAGATATAAATATTAATTACGAACAACTTTGCCACTTTGCGTATCAAAATCTCCTGCATGAAGATATAACTTAGCACCACTGGAAGATCTCGCCCCGGGATAAAAAATAAAAAAGAAATTAAAGGTCTCGACCTACAGTTCGTGGAAGATAATGACGGAGTATATCTCATTGTCAGCCATTTCTCTGATTCTCGGAATAATATAAATAAATCCTTAGGTATAATGGGGTGTGTGTACTTTTGGAAAAAGAATAATGACGTGAGATGAAGTTTAGCTCTGTTTTTACGCTGTCGGTACAAAACAACAAAAAAACCACAAGTAATCAAAAAATGAGAGAATATGTCAGAGATAAACGTCCGACGAATAAATGACGACAAATTTACTGGTTCTAATCACAGCGTAACTGACCAATAGAGAAAACTATACAGGATAAAAGTACATGTAATCTTATCGCTCAAGGTTAGCGTTATAATTAATCAAAGAAGGTTGTGAAATTCGAGAAAAGTTATGAAGCTGCATTACGTATACGCGAAACACATTCAATTTGATATACGCGTGAATTTGACGTAGTGATAAATATAATATATCATAATTGACGCAATAATGATCGATGAGAGTTGGTTTGAGGATAGCACCTTTTACGAGCTGGCAATGGCATCATCGGGATTACCATGTATGTATCGCAGATAAAAGGAAACCTGATGTTACAGCTGCATTACAGCTTCCCAACTAAAATAGGGAGATGATATGCAGATATCAAATTTGGAGTTTCACCATCAATCACATAATTCGTATAATTCACCCGGATATTAAGCTGATAATTCCGCTATGGAGAGTCGTACAAACGATGTATAAAATTGACCCTTGGAATTGATCAAAAACGAAAGAAAAACAGAAGTCTAGCATTTCGAGGGGAAAGTGTGCTAAGAAATTGGAGTACTTATGAGTATAATATTGATAAAAAAGACAAAAAAAAAGATAGTATTCTTTGAGATGAAGCTCTGTGGACTCTTTGTAGACACAGTGAGAAAAAATGACAATAGAACAAAAGTATAGAAGAGAGAGAGAAAAAAAAATTGTTTCTGTCGACACACCCTTTCGGTTCATTATAGTCGCCCCGTGAGATTTCCACGTCTATTTCCACCGGAGTTCAAATGGGTATATACTATACGTGAAAGAAGCAATAATACGAAAATGCACGCGATGCGCATGAGGCGTTTGATTAACTTAGGAAAGCTGAAGAATGTCTCTGCGAGATACCGAGCACGGAATTCCCTCGTTATCGCGAGCAGCAGCTCCTGATAGTGACGTAACTAAACCGGTATAGTGAATTTCCGGCACAAAGCAGCGAAAACAAAAAATAAAATAATCAAGATGAACCAGAAAAAAAAAACATCTGAAAATAAAAATATTAACCAAAAACAAAATTTGTCGTCAAGATTAGGCGTTTTTTTATATTTCTATCGTTCTTGTCTCGGTTTTCCCATTTCACACTATAGAAGAAACTGACCTTGTACCGTTGAAAAATTGATTCGGTTTCAAGAACAATTTGCGCGCCATACTTATAGCTGTTAAAATAGAGAAGCGTTACAGACGTGGATAGAATCCCTGAGGATCGAATTATCGAATGGGATAACTTATTTATTTCAGCTGCAGACTATAGTAAAGTGTTGGTTTATCGGTGGTGGAATTTGCTGAAAAATATCTGAGAGCAGCAATTTCGCCAGTAGAATTAGTTGAACAGCTTTTGCGTCTCTGAATTGTTATTTGAGGTTATTAGCGGAATTTCTGTTTATTTAAAAAAAAAGCTCTAATCTTTTTTTCAGTGCCCATAAAAAAAATTCGGTGTTTTGCTCAACTCACATTCGCAATGATTGTGAAAATAAAAATTTGTCAAATAACTTAAAATCGAAACGAACAGAGACGTGGACTTATCTTTCAATCTGGCGTAGTAGTATTATGTCAATTATTTAGAGATCAGGGAAACGGTAAATTTGACGAGTAATTAGGAAACAATTTTGCACAATTTCTCCTCCTCTGATCGACCCATCAAAGGACGACCATATACACGGCAACGCTAAGAGCCACGGAGCTCTAAATTTCACTACACAAAATTACCCACTCGAAATGCTCTGCAGTAACGTATACACAGGGTGACCAGAACAAAACGGCTCATTTGAAAACCCCAACAAAAACTGATCGTAACCCGGAAAATATCTATATTTTGTTTATTCCTTTCTAAAAATTAACACGACTAGACCGATGAGGCCTAATTCGCATTTACATTTCGAATATTATAAAAATCAGCATGTTTCTCGACGAAACATAGAATATTCTTGAATTTCCAAAATTCAAAAGCATTATTTCTCTACTTTTCATAAAATAAAAGACAATTCATCGTGATTCGTTGACGCGCTCACTTTTCATTCATTTATCAAAATCGATGTGTTTTTTAAACCACCCTGTACGTGGGTACGTATACCATAGGTATACTTCCAACTGCTCCGCAGTCTATAAATATCTATACATACACAATAAATACATACGTACAAATGTAGTCTAGTGAACATCGCCATACGTGTTGTAATATCTGTAGATGTAATATATACTATATTATACACATAAGTATGTACTTACATAGATATGTACATAGAACATGGGTTACATGTTAACAGCTATACCAGTCCCAAGAGTTACTGAAATAATTATATATACTACGTATACCTGTATACGTATATGCATATAACATCCCCGCGTGAATTAGTGGAGATAAAACAAATAAGGTATGATAATACATAACAACAATAATAATGATAAGACAGATAATTCACCCTGATAATTTAATTTGCGGACAATATAATCGATTAGGGTAATAGAATAAAGGGTAGTACCTAATTTCTCGTGAATCTTGACACTAATCTAACCTATGTACAAATATATATATATATATATATATATAGAGGTAATACATACATCTATCTAACATCGTAAAACTAGTTGATATACGAGGGTTGTTGGGTTAACGTCTCCCGGGTGAAACTGAAGGTATCCATACAAACCTATGTATGTATATGTGTCCGGGATAAGGTTGTGAGGTCGTACGATCTAAGCATTGTTCGACCTTACGAACTCAACTAGGTCCTTGAATACGTATATATACTTATACACACGTACACGTATATATGTGGATATACATATTACGTCTAAACTCAGCTCCTCCAATATTATTAGGTAGAAACCAGATACCGGAGATGAGAAGGAGGGTGTGTCGGAGGTACCAAAGGACAGTAACGTACAGGATGAGAATCGTGAGCGTCGTTTCCTTGTGTGTATGTTATTATGCTCGCGAGGGTGGGGCGGGTATAGTCGTTCTCTCACATATCATATGGATACTGCATACATTTGTGTATATCGTGTACACAGGTATACCTGTATGGTTTGTTCCGGACTGAAAACCACACCAATGCCAGACGCGAATCGGAGTAAGCTTGAACCGCAACCTCTGCTAATTAAGTCTACCGTATGTGAGCTGCTTTATCAAACTGGAGACGGTCCCCGAATGTTCTGATATCTAATTTGTACGCGAGAAAATTTTACAGCTTTAACTACACTCCAATCCCAGCAGGAAAGTAGTTCCATTTTCTGTGTATTTTCCCCCACTTTTTATTTATAAATTTTCATGCAGGAAGTATGGATAAAATGCTATCGGTAACTTAATAGGAAATTCTTCATATTCCCCGTGTAGGAAGAATCGAACTTTTGTTTGCAGCCGGAAAATGGTATGCGAAAAAATAAATAGAGATAAAAATATCATTGTCGTTAGTGACGATTTTTTTTTTTATGCATGCGTCGTATCTACTGTTAGAGTTAATGAAATTTCAAAACCCGGTGAAATGCACGTGGTAATATTTGCACGCGTGTTATCTGTACAGATTTTATTTTAAATTTGATAATTGTCAGTAACCCCGTGTATGTTTTAATTACGATATATCTAGCTAATTAATTTTTTTTATTTAATTTACAACAAAATGTGTGTTATAATTTTAAATAATATTCCTAAGCCCGTGTAATTAGTTCAAGAATTGCAAAATCTAATTTTCAAATCCAAAAAAAAACAGTATCAGTTTTCTGTGAGCAAATTTCCATGTTTTTTGCATTTTCTTTTTTTTTTGTTTCTTCGATATTTTTTATAGGTAACTTAGGGATGGATCCGACCGATCAATAATAAAGAAAGCAAAAGCGCGGTGATAACCGAGTAGTGAATATTCGTATTTTGTTTGTTAGACTAACTGCCGTGTTGTTCGAGTTTGAGATAACTACGGATGACTGATGATGGATGAATGGATGCGAGGTCATCCGCACCGGTCCACCAAGTTGGCCATCACAATGCTATTCTAGTACATGTTTTAGGTTGATTTTAGAACAATCGCTGTTTACTAGCGTGCACAAGTCAATGAACAGATTCAAGGGCTTAGATTATACGAGCCAATCCGATTTTGCAGATTAATTGCAATCCGGTGTACTTCGAAGAAACTGCTAATAAATTTTAAATACACATAACACCGTTAAATCTAATTCTTTTATTTATTTATTTTTTTTGTCCCAAATGTACTTTAGTTCGCTGTATACATGATCCCAACAAAGCACCTCAGGTGCAAAAAACATCGCCAAGTACATTAATTTTTCCAAATCAATCGCCACCAAAAAGTAGTTCCTCAAGAATAACCGTAAAATTAAATTCTCAGAAAAATGAATCCAAATCAATCATTGTGCCAAGTACATGTTATTTTGCACCGTGCATAGGAGTACTAGAAAAGACTGGAATGAACATACAACAAACCAAGTTACCAATTACAAGAATGTGAAATTGGAAAAAAAATCGATGAAAAAGAACCAATTAAATTAAATTAAAAAAAAAAAAAACTAATAAAAATTGGAGGTAGTGGGACTTGGCGGGCTCTTTTGGAAAAAATAATCCAGAATTCTTGCATGGCAATGTAACATTAGCCCGCCAAGGACCACGTACTCCAATTTTTATTAGTTTTTTTTTTTTTTAATTTAATTTAATTGGTTTTTTTTCATCGATTTTTTTCCAATTTCACATTCTTGTAATTGGTAACTTGGTTTGTTGTATGTTCATTCCAGTCTTTTCTAGTACTCCTATGCACGGTGCAAAATAACATGTACTTGGCACAATGATTGATTTGGATTCATTTTTCTGAGAATTTAATTTTACGGTTATTCTTGAGGAACTACTTTTTGGTGGCGATTGATTTGGAAAAATTAATGTACTTGGCGATGTTTTTTGCACCTGAGGTGCTTTGTTGGGATTTCACTACTTTTTGAAGGATATTTTTCTTTTTTCTAATTTTTGGAATGCATAGAAGTAAATATTATAAAATTTATCGAAACACGCGATAACTCAATGTAATTAATTTTTATTTCATTATGGAAGAATAGTCACTTTCATTCTTGAGTCAAATCGTATTGTAATTATTACGAAGTTATAATATATTTGTTGCAAAACAACCCGATAAAAGTCAAGGTTCTGGTACTTCTTTGGTTATTGGTTATACCGTGTGTCCGCGAGCTTACGCCGCAGTAACTCTAGTTGCCTGCCAACAAGGCGGTCGCGCAGAGCTGACGGGTTCAGCGGAGGAGGTGGGCCAGAGCTGCCCGTTGACAACAACCATCGCACATCGAATTTTTTCCGCTCACTGGACGAAATCCTTTGAATGAATTAATAAAATAGCTCTCATGTCAATTAAATGCCAATAAAATCGAATTTACAATACAATATTAAAGAATCTAGGTAGATCTGGGTGTGGTGTGTAATATTGTATTGTAAATTGAATTTGATTGGCACATAATTGACATGCAGAGCTTTTTCATTAATTCCTTCAAACGATTTCGTACAGTGAGCTAATAAAATTGGGTGTGTGATAAATGTTGTCACCTATCGGCTGACTATGTGCATCCGCTTAGGGGCCGTTCATAAAATACGTCACACTAAAATTAACTTTTTTTTACCCCCTCCCCCCCGGTTGTCACGCTGTGTCACACTTTCTGTGACCCCCCCAGTAAATATTTCGTCACAAAAACTAAGACCCCTCCCCCCCTAAACATGATAAATTTTGATTGATAATACACAAATTTTGATATTAGAAAATAATTTTTTTATTTTTATGATAAAATTTAAATGAATTAATAAATATCTTTAATAACAAACGAATAAATAATATTTCTATTTATCAGAAGTCCAAGGATTCTGTAAATGCTCCGAAACATCTATAATTGGTATTGCAACATCTTCTGCATCTTCCAATAAATGACTTCTATCATTACAAAATTGAAAAAAAAAGTCGAGAGAACGAATACTCAGTAAAATTTTTTAATGAACGGCGAACGTCACGCTGCCGTAGACCCCCTGTCCCCCCTTGTCACATCCGTATTTTATGAACGGCCCCTTACTGCTTCCAACGATTCACTAACTCCACTTCTGATCACTTTCCATCAATGTCAGTTAATCAAAATATTGTAAATTACCGAATTTTCAACCATTCACAAATATTCATGGTCGATTTATTTGATTGGTAGAAGTGTCGTATTAACCTAATGCCACCTTAAATCTCCAACTCAACTACCAACGCTGGTTAATTCGAACGTTCTAACGGAGTTAGTTGCCAACGGGCTCACGGACACACGGTATGGTTGGCTCGCAGCGGAAATTAGGCTCAAATGAAAGCTACACCGCGATTTCTATTGCGGAAGTGTATCCAAATTTCCCGAAAAGCTAATGATTTAGGGGATACCGAATAAAACAGTCTGCCGTACAGCGCTTTTGATATCTCCTAACTGTATAGATACTCGGTTGCCGTCCGGTGCTCTTTTAATGTACTTGGCGCGAGACTCTACCGAGTCTCTTGATGCGAAGATCTGAGGTTGAATATCTTAGGCTATGACCTCCGGCGCAGTTTGTGAATGGCATTAAAAACGATGCGACATGTTTCGTAGGGGTTATTATACGTCGGGGTGTCGTTCGGGAAAAAAAAAGTACGCATAGCATCTGGACCCGAGGCGTCGTTTCCGAGGGTTGATGGCTGTTGTTCTGAGGCCCAGTAGTAGGATCCTGGCACTGCCACTTCGCTGAATTGACTCTTACTTTTTATTATTTAAAGTTGAACAACAACCTGGATAATGTATAGCTAACATGCAGAAGAAGTACCGCTCTTGACATTTCGCATATGCTTATCAAATATGCTTGCAAGAATATTGTCCGCACATATCAGCGAGATATATTTTTCCGGGTATGATGATGTTGGGTAGAAAAATTTTCACCGTCAAAAAACCGGGCGATAGCATTAAATGTATATTTTTATTTCTTTTTTGGAATGTATTTTAAATTTCGAAGAACGGGAGATATATGTATTAAGTATCATTCAGCAGACTGGCAGCTTTCACCAAGCCTGCAAAATGTATTTTATGAGGGTTGAAATTTCCATCAGGTAAATCCTACCATCGAAAGGACTTCTTTTTGATTCCTAGTATTCTCACCATTTCATTCGACACACTGTGAGGATATGAATAAAGCGCACTAGATCGGAGACCGCGTGATAAGGAAAAAGAAAGGACAAGAAAATGGAGGATGAAACTGAGCACCGGAATTGCTTTTGTTGTTCCATTTATTTTTGTGATGTGTATTTTGAATTTCGAATACACGCATTCGGAAATGCATTCAATAGACTAACAGGTTTTGCTAACTAGCGAAAAATATTTCTCAACAGTTGAAATATCCGTCAGGTTATTAACGGAAGATAACTATTCTGTCGTTAGCACCCTTAGGTTTTGAATTGAATATGACAGGGAAAAGTGAATGAAATTGATGAATATTATTTCGATGAAACGAATAACTCTCGATTCTTAAATCAACTCTGAACCTTTTTCAAAATATGAGGACCCATACGGAAAAGATTCATTACGATTATTTAATCTGTACTTCATTCTAACAAAATTTTTGTCGGCGTGCTCGTAGTCATCGGCGGAACCGCACTGCGATGATCGAGCTGAAACTACAGGAATTTTCAATGAGTTCAAGCCAAATGTAAAGAAGAAGATTAGTTCTAGATTGACTGCACTTACTTTCCAGTTTGTTTTTCAGCATCCGTTTTTTTCGCATGATTACAGCTGCAATCGTTGAAGTGCTCGCTAAAAATCCGACGACTGCTCCCGTAGGAATGATGTATTTTTTTGGAAGTATCCATCCGACTGAAGCAAGGTTGCAAGGGGATTCTGAATCGGAAACAAAGAATGTTGGAAAAGTTGTAGTATTTATGAAAGAAAATAGTCCGCCGGTGAATATTCAAAAGTATCATATTTTTTCGCACTGAAAAAAAATCTGTTAACCATATGGCTTACCAATGGGAATGAAATATTGATTGGTCAATTCGTTACTCTGCGTAAAGTTAATGGTCAAGGTGTCCAGTTCCTTCATGCAGTTCAGGTGACAAGCAGGTCCCTTCCATTTAATCTGATTACTCTCAGGTACCTTCGCCACTTCCGGTAACCTGTTGACGGAGTTTGAGAGAAATTTGGAAGTGATTAGTTTCATGACTCTGTGAAATAGATCCGTTAAGTGGCAGGAATATGAAAATTGTTATCAGAACCAATAGCGGTTTGATATCTGTATTGAAATTTAATTTGCTCGGCATGTGTTATTCAGATTGTAAACCGCAAGTCAGCGATAAAATTGTGATTATTCATATCGTTCCGACAATACGAGTGGGTCAGTTGAGGCAAACAACGTTGGCTCACAGACCATAGGTATAAAATGAAGAGAAGAAGCCTCGATGGAAATTTTCTAGAATATCAACTGTGTCATCTCAGTCACCTTACTGTGGCAGAAACGTTTTTTCGAATAGGTTCGGTAATGTCGCATAGAAGGGGTTCTTCGCAGGATTTTCCACCCCATCCGATATTGCACGAACATCCTCCGATCGAGCAAACGCCGTTGACGCATTCAACTTCGCATATGGGTAGACACGTTCCTCCGTCAACTTTGTCCTTGACAAAACCTTCGTGACAAACACAGTTTTCGGATGCAATGCACAAGCCGTTTACGCAGTTTTTGCATAATGGTTCGCAGATGTAATTGTCTTTCCCCAATTTCCAGCCTTCGTAGCAAGCACAAATATCGGGAGCCACGCAAACCCCGTTTTCACAAGTTCTGCTGCATATGGGAAGACATTGCAAATTATCACTGTTTTTTTCATAGCCGGCATCGCAATCGCAATCATCCTCTGCAATACAAGTTCCAGTTTCACAATTTTTCTTGCAAACTGGAACGCACACGTCATAGCTATTTTTTTCGTATCCGTCGTTACACTCGCAATAATTTCCCACCGGACAGATATCAGTTTTACATTCCGAATGGGCGATGCATTTTCCATTGACGCACGGTTCTCGACATATCGGTGCACACTTCTCAGAATCATGTGATAATAGTCGAAAACCTGGGTTACATTCACAGGTGTACGGCTTTGCGCAGTGACCATTTTCGCAGGTTGAGGAACAATGAGGTTTGCAAAATTCGTCCACGGCATCGTAACCCTTACAGCAAATTATTTCGTCGATCACAACCGTATAGTTCTGGAAAAAAAAAATCCCAACCTGTTAGAAAATATATGTGGTCACGGCTGGTGGTACGTTTACCTCAGTTCTGTACTTCGTGCGCCACTGCATGCGATACATGTTACCCCATTGATGTTCCTGGTAGCTTTCGGTGTAGGGAACTTGTCGAGTTCGTTGTTCGCTGTGAGAAATATTAAAATCGAAAGCTTTACTTTATTGATCGGACGCAATTGAACAAAGTATAATTACCGTGTTCGCAGGGTACATTTCGGAGAGACCCAACCCGGAGGTGACGCAAGTACCGGCGATATAATGACAAAAAGTGTCAAAAACCACGAAATAACTTGAAACCTCATCCTGCTCCTATCCTACGAAATTAACAATTTTACGAGTCCATTCTGAATGCAGGATATTAAGCACACCCATAGGAACTCTAGGCAGCTTATACAACCTTATCTGTTTCACCAGCGGTGGATAATACGTCCGTTCAAGTGGCGACTCATCAACCGCAAGTCATTTCGACCTTCTCACACTTCAGAAATATACAGATTTCAGATATCAGTTGGAGTTTCATCGGGTTAATCTAGCAGAATATGGAAATCATGTAATTAGCGTATCGTTAGCTAACGTAATAGCAAATATTATGACATAATTTCGTTGATTCTGGAACAATCCGATCTGTACGTACGATCTAAAAAATCCGAAGAATATTTTCCGAGCCTTTCACGATTCGTAGTAGCCCTTTCCTGGCCCTTGAGAATTTCAAGCCTCGTTGGAAAATGTAACAATAGCCGTCGTTCAAACGCTTCGAAGTACTTGACACCCCCGTCAAAAAAACAGAGCTGGTACGAAACACGGGAAATACGCGAACCGTTTTACCCTTTGAACAGAGTTTGATAAGCTACCTGGAAAGTGAAATAGACCACCCAGTGGCAATGATAATAACAGATTCACTATAATTAAAACATCAAAAAAAAAGGAGAAACTTTTCATTCCGAAGTGAATGATGGAAAATGAAGAAAACAATAACTTTCAAAACACCTTGTATGCGACCAATGACTTTGCAGTTCAAAATCATCCTGTGGTATATTATACCTACTTGTGGAAATAGTAGATAAGAACCTCAAAGCTAGCTTTATCCACGCTTTATTCTTGTTCGACTGAACATAAATTTTACCAAGGGGGCTCGCGCACCAACTACTCTGTTGCTATTGGTTGATGTAAGTTTTATATTATACAGCGTCATTTCGCTCTTGTAGATATCGAATATTATACCGGATGTGTTCGAAGATATCGAGTATAATTATTGGTTAATTAGCTAAACCACATTGGAATCAGTATTAAGTATTTCAGTGACAAAAATAGGCTTTAACCTATGTTTGATAAATGAGGCAAGAAAGGGTAACGTGCTTTCCAGCACGTGTTATGAAGTATGGAATGAAAATTGTTGTGGTTAACTATAAGAACTGAACGCCGGAATAGTATACGCTTTTCCTTTTTTTTTTTTTTTTTAATATATATTTCGGATTTCGAGTAACAAAAAACATACGCAGTTTGAATTACATTCAGCAGACCGGCAGGTTTCGCGAGCTTGCAAAATGTATTTTTCAACGGTTGAAATTTCACCAGGTAAATCCCATCGTCAAAAAGACTCCCTTATGTTATTACTCCCTTTTTCACTGCTTCATACGAAACTCTATGGGGATTTGAATGTAGCGCGTTAAATCGAACCCACGTGCTAAGAGAAGGTGAGAGAGGGAGAGGAGGAGTGAGAGGTGTGAGGCAACAGGAGATAATGAGCGATTAACAGGAAATAATTATTTTGTCAAGCGTCCTTAAGTATCGGATTGAATATCACAAAGAGCACTGGATTAAATTGACGAATATTAAAACGCAAAAACAAATAGCTCTCAATTCTTAAATCAATTCTAAACCCTGTTCGAAAAATGAGGACCCATATGGTAACGATTCATCACGATTATGTGATCTGTAATTCATTCTAACAAAATTTGTGGCAGCGTGCTCGTAGTCATCGGCGAAACCGCACTGCGATGATCGAGCTGAAACTACAGGAATTTTCAATGAGTTCAAGATCAATTTAGAAAAGAAGATTAGTTTTAGATAAAACGCACCTACTTTCCAGTTTGGCTTTCAGCATCCGTGAAAAGCAAGATCTGTTGACCATATTACTTACTATGGAAATAAAATGCAGTTCAGGTGACAAGTAGGTCCTTTCCATTTAACCTGATGACTTTCAGGTACCTTCGCCACTTCCGGTAATGTATTGACAGAGTTTGAGAGAAATTCGGAAGCGATTAGTTTCATGACTCTGTGAAATAGATCCGTTAAGCGGCAGGAATATGCAAATTGTTATCAGAATCAATGGCGGTTTGATATCTGCTTTAAAACGAATTTGTTTGGCGTGTGTCATTTGAGTGGTAAGCCACAGGTCCAGCGATAAAGTTGTGATTACTCATATCGTTCCGACAATACGAGTGAGTCAGTTGAGGCAAACAACATGAGGTCCTACACAAGAGGAAAAAAATAAAGACGCCTCGATAGAGATTTTCGGGAGTGTGAACAAATCCGATTTCCCGGACCCGCACAGAATCCGTTGACACGTGATTCGGTGCAGATCGGTTCGCAATGACTGATGGTTTCGTTGTACCGATATCCGGAACTGCAGGTGCAGCTGTAGAGTTAGTCTAGCAGAATATGGAAATCATGTAATTAGCGTATGGTTGATTATCGTAATAGCAAATATTACTACATAATTTCGTTGATTCTGGAACAATCTGATCTGTACGTACGATCTAAAAAATCCGAAGAACATTTTCCGAGCATTTCACGATTCGTAGTGGCCGCTTTCTGGCTCTTGAGAATTTCAAGTCTCGTTGGAAAATGTAACAATAGCCGTCGTTTCGAACGCTTCGAAGTACTTGACACCCCCGTCAAAAGAACAGGACTGGTACGAAACACGGGAAATACGAGAATCGTTTTACTCTTTGAACGGAGTTTGATAAGCTGCCTAGAAAGTGAAATAGACCACCCGGTGGCAATAATGATTCTAGATTCACTATAGTTGAAACATAAAAGAAAAGAAAGGAGGAAACTGATGTCCGATTTCACGCAGATAAAGTAGTATTCTCTAAGTCAGAATACGGAAAGAAATAAAGAATAAACCATTAATTCTGGAATACGCATAAAAAAAATAGTCACAAAATAGAATAAGTTCGAAAGGCACCTTATACACGACCACCAATTCCGCTGTTCGGATTCATTCCGTCGTATACATATAGTTTCAGAAATAGTAGATAGATATAATGTATAGCCGACAACTTGAGGCTAGCTTTTCCCGCGTTTCATATGCATATACGTATGCAGGAATAGATATAGGCTCGCTGAAACTCCGTAGGTATATTTCCACGTTCCACCAGCAGCAGCATAGCTCTCGTTGCTTGACAATAGATTCGAGATTGCTGAGGGCTCTTTGTCGAGATGGGTGGCTGCCTCTGCAGCAGTCTGCGTCGTAGAGGAAAGTCTAGCTCTGTATAACTACCATATCCAACATCCATAGGCATTTCCGAACCAGGGAGAAGGGGTGACTTTGGTTTTTGAAAAATATCACATAGTATGGAAGGACTCAAACTTCCTTAATTTCTGCGTTGAAGTTTTAAAAATTGAAGAAAACATAATCACATACAGCTAGATATTTGTGGTAATTTTATCCATCGGTTCGTGATTCTCGTTAATAAATAGCATCGATTGAAAATGAGGAATTATTATTTTTATGATCAGTGAATTCTGCGTACCGTCATCAATAGCACTCTTCCAAATCCACAAAGATAATTAAACGTAATAAAACAAGTTACTACCCTTGAGTAGTTACGGATTTGCAATGTAACAATGATGTATACGCACATAGGTATACACCTTCGAAGTTTGGAGTTAACAATTTTACGAGATTCGACATGACGTGGGCGTTTGTTCGAAACTGTCGCGTTGAGAAGGTTCTGTTTTAACGCAACTTCGAATGGGCTTTCCGTAGCGTAAACGTATCAGAAGTTTAACTGTCGTCAAATAATTCCCCTCTATATAGCATACACGTTTCCAAAAACAAAGCTCTGGTATAAAGTACTTTTCCCCTCGCTCAATGACACCGACACTGAGACAAAAACTTATTTTATATTTTTAACGATACGATCCCCACCTTTCTTTTTCTCTTTTTTATTCCACCTTTCCTCAAACTACAGGGGTGACGAATGCTATAAGAACAAAAAGAATACATCCGACCCATTTTTGGCTGAGACAACTCAAAATTTATTTTGCTAATAATCAGAAATCAATTAATCAGTTTTTTACAATGCAGTATTTTCGGTACAAGTAATTCAAAGACTATCAAAAATCCTATTCTCATTCGACAAAAGAGACTTTTTTGAACATTTCAGAATTGAAAGAACTGTCACTGGATATAATTTTGTTGTAAAACACTGTAAAGACCAAAAGAAATTTATCAAATACTTCCTCAACGTCACTGACCTACGAGAAAGTTGTAAAGGTGATAGAGTGACAAAATGTTTTTGAAATCCGTACAGAAAGCTCCGTTATCTTGCAAGTCAAATCGTCGTACTGCGGCACTTGTTCAATGGATAACAATGATTATGGTCGAAATGATATCATAAACAAACGTCAACGACATATCATTACCCATATCGGTGACCCGTGAATATTGTACGAAGGATGGACGTAGAGAACATGTGGACACGATTATCACGAGACACGTACGTTAGATATGTTGATAGTAGTGCACCATCAGCGGAGATTGGATTGAATCGTTGAAGAGCAAATTCTAGTTGGCCGCACGATACGCGTACGGCATACGTATATATGCGTACGTATACACCTACGCAATACATAACACGTGTACGCAACGATGCCTCGAATCAATTTGGTTGTGGCAGGTCATGCATCAAAACACGAGACCGACAAAGCTTACTCATCTTGTTGTCAGTGGCCACTGCAGGTATTACACCCTTGCCCCCTCCCCTCTCTTCACCCCTCCGAAACTACATCATCCCACCGACTTCGTTTCCCTCAGACTTCTTTTCAATTTCACTCACATCGATTTAATTAGAGAAAAGAAAAATTAATCGATGGAGATTATTCATGTACAGGTCAAGGTAGATTATGGTGTCCGTCTCCTTCGGGAGAATCTACATCTCAACGACCCATTACTATTTTATGAATGGTCCATTTTTTTAGTCGTACAAATAATCAAAGAACGAAACAGAGATGGAAAGAATTTTTTTTCCCCCAGATCGAAAAACTATGTTTAATCAGCTTCCACGATAAGTTTCCTAGGAACAATGGTGGCCTTGTTTTATTATATTCTCCGGTCGTTTAACCACTTCGGCAATTTCCTTCCCTTGAACCGGTTGAATACCTTGCGGACATTACGCGGTGACGAAACGACGTTTTAGGGTTAGTACCGAGCCAACCTCCGCAGAACAACAAGTATTCTTGCCCGTGCATTAGCGTAGGGGTAGCAATGCAACATAAATGACTGTGTATTGTATACTACATATATGTACCATACGTTGGTTATGTGAAACGTGCTCGTGACAGCCGCAATGTCCGAATATTCATCGTCGTGTATAAATACGTTCGGCATTTGGTTATATATTTTAGTATACAGATATATGCATATAACGCAGGATATTGCGTAGTGTGTGGTGTAATATGTATATGATATCTACAGATGCGGTATGAGGAGTTTTCCCTGGGACGCGTGCGTCGCCTGGGTTGCTCATGGCAACCGTTGGGGATGAATCTGGCGACGCCGGGCGTCGCGTCGCGGGCGGGGCTGTTGTACTCTCAGTGCGCTCCGCGACGCCAAACTGACCAGGTTAAACACCTGGTAATACTCATGAAAAATTGATAGAAAAAAAAGAGAAACCAAAAAAAAACAATAATACATCCTTTACACATCAAGGGAACACGGAACTTTCCCATATGTTACCATTATACTCGAGAAACTTATCGAACGCCGCGCTTCCGCGGTGCCGTTAAAAAACGAAAGAAATCAAAAAACAAAAAAGGCAAAAGAAAATAGTTTTTCAAAGTGCTTCAATTGTGGAGTGCGATTAAAAATAATTATCACACTATCCAAGAACCACGTAAAAAAAAAAACGAAATTTCTTCTTAAAACAATTAAATTTTTCATTTTTCATTTTTTCAACTACTTTTTTTTTTTTTGCTTTCTTATCATGGATAATAATTATCATACGATTCACATTTATGCAACGAGCTTTCATACGCCGCTTTGTTTGTTCCGAGTTTTGCGACCCCGCAGCCATAGCAGACCTCTAAATAAGGGTTGAATGGAATCTGCAGGAACGCGGGGTCGTTGTGACTTTAAAAAAGTGTTTCACCCTGCGGATTCGCTAAGGGAAGGTTGAAGGAACTTGGTAGAACAAAAAAAAATTCAAACAAAAAAGAGAAAGAATTTTTTTTTTAAGCTCTCGGCCAAACAGCCAACAGGTATCTGCACATGGATATATGTATTAAGATGTGGTACATAACTAGGTAAAAAAAGATCACATGAAAAAGAGTTGCATATCGTATGATTAAAAATATTGCGTTTTTGAGCTGACGAAGTATAATGAGGTGGTTTTTTTAGAATTTTTTTTTTTTTTTTAGAATAATCCGAGCTTTTTTTTGTTGATTTTATCGAATATTGGGTCGATTCTCACAGATTTTTGGGTCCGGCTTTTTAATCCTTGTCCTCGTCCGTTGAACGGTTATAATTGGGTTGTAGTTTGAATCGATCGTGATTGAAAGGGGAATTAAAATATTTAATAAGGCGTTAAAATCGCTCTTGGTATAAACTTGAATGAGAAAGAAAGATTAGGTTACTTCAGTTTTACAGACGGGTTTGATATATACCGTGGCTCGAAACTTTTACGAGTTTTGCAGGGAGTCCTGCAGCGGATCCAATTTTCGGCTCTAGCAATTTCGCGTCAACAAGATTCTTCTGACACAAGTTTTAAAAGCGTTATATGTTGGTATATAAGTTGCAGGTGTGCATCGTCGAATGAAAAGTTCTCGGCTATGGTGAAAAATGAAAAATATAATGAAAAGAATTCCGAAGCCTGCGGTAACTTCCGGAACCTTGTAAACTTGAATTGAAAATCGGTCATCGGTCAGTGTAGCTGAGTCTGTAGATCGTGCGGTTTGAACTTTGAACCTACATTTAAACTTAATCTTACCGAGTTCGATGGCGTATCCGTTGAGCCAGGCATTCAGTATAACCAACTGAACGTTAATTAATTTCAATTGCGGGACAGTAAATATATCGTGCAGTTGGAAATTTGAAAATTTCATTTTCTCTTCTTTTTTCGTTCACTGTCGATGATCTTCTGGATTCATTCCAACTCCTGTTAATTTCACTCTGTCTCACGACAACCCGTGGGGATAAAAAACAAAGGTCATAACGTAGAGATGGTAACGCTAATAAAATTCTCGGAGATCGTGAAACGAGCCACAGCGCGGTGATAGAAACGAACGTGGGTAACACAAAAAAAAACTAAAAACATAAAAAAAAAAAATGATAATGGATTAAGGTGGGAAAAAAATAAAAAAGAAAGAAAGAGAGATCGGAGCTAGCGAAAAAAGAGAAAGGCGATATGAAAAAAAATGACGCAAGAAAAACGGCTGAAAAGTGCGGAGAAGATATCGTAGGAAGTCTTATATGTATGTAGATATACATGCGTAATACATACACACGAGGGATCTGTGTATATATAAATATATATGGACGATATTCACCCGATGCCGAACAATTTTTTTAGCTTCACCACACACTTTGATTCAAGGATCAGGTCGAGAACTAGAGGTAGGATTCGTGAGCGTCTTTCGAGAGCGTCTTATGTATTTGAAAATTAATTACAACAAAGCTGATACAAGTATTCTTTGAAATTGACATAAATTTATTTTTACGGGTGGAAACGTCTTATAGAAGAATAGAAATGTAAAATAGGTGTTACAGCTTCCGGTTTGATGAATATTTCGTTATACCTAATTTCCGGTTAGAAACCACCTGCACATGCCGGTAACAAGCTGGCGATCCAAACTTCCTGATTCTATACGTTCAAATCGATTTCCGAAAAGTATATCATGGATGAAATTTACGATTCGATCGTCCTTCACATTCACTAATTATTTATATTGATTTTTGAAATTATCGAACGATCCGTAACGTGAGCAAGCTCATGGCTTCTTCTATTAGGCAACTTCAAGGAAGGTTCTCAGTGAAAGGGCAAAGTTTATGTAAAAGTCTTGCTCGCTATGGCAGTTGGTTGATAAAATTAATAATCGAGCAAATTAAACGACAAATTGATAATAACCCTAAAGAAAAGATGCGGAGAAGGGTCGGATGAAAAACGATAATTATCTACCCGTTCTTTGGTTATTTTTATCTCACTTTCTCCGAAAATATGCAAAAGGAAGAATCTCAAACGCAGAGATCACGGGGTTGATATACGTCGGAAGTGAGGAAGAGCGATGAATTCAATATTAATTCAGCAGCCGCGCGTGTCTCGCCGGTTCTTATTCTCACCAATTTACGTTGAAAGGCAGCTCATTCGTCCCCCAAACACCAATTTACTCCTCTTATCCCTTCGCGGCGCAAATTTTTTTTATTTCTTTTTCCCCCGTCCGCGTTGTTAAAATTCAGAGAATTTTATGTAATTAAAAAGATTCTGCAGTTGCGCGCTAATATTAATTCACCGCTTTAAATAATTTCCCCGCATACAGACTCTGGACATTCGAATTACGCGACGTCACTTCGGAGATCAATTCTTTGGAGAGAAAAGGATCCAGATAAATCGTTGTGCCGAGTACGTAAAATTCACGACGCCTAGCCGTACCGAAACCGCATGGATAACCATTATGAGATCTCATCTCTCCGAGCATCAATGTCATTGAAATTAGCCTCCAATGAAAGCTCCACTCCGATTCATATGGCGAAAGTGCATCCGAATTTTCCGTAATGCTAATGATTTAGGAGATACCTAATAAAACGGTTGGCCCTACAGCGCTTTCCAGGTCCCCTAGCGGTTAAGAGTCTCAGTGTCGTTGCGAACTTTTCAAATGTACTCGGTGCGAGTCTCTTGACACCCTCTTGCGTATTATTCAAATTTAAAAGCAAAAATCTAAATCTCATAAATAAAAAAATTATACCACGTTATAATCGGAGCACCGTCGTTCGCGTGAAACGAAAATCCGAACCAGGCTACATAAATCCACCAATTAATACCAGCGGACTTTGGACAGCTGGTGTAAAAAAGTTGCAAATTTTATATTTAATCATGATTGAAAGCGTAGTGAAATACCGAGTTGAATAACATTGAAAAACTTTATTTTAGCCCGCAGTTTTACCCCGAACAATTTTCGAATCCTTACATCAATTCGATAAAAAAGCGTATTTACTTATGACGTCGTTGAATGGGAACCCCATTGGTATGATAATAATAATGGCGTCGCGACGCTTCTGGACTAACCGATCGAGTAGTCCGCGACCGCGTGCGCAGCATATGAGAGATATACGTGGATGTACATATATATACATGTATGTATATAAGCTATAGTTAGTCGCGAATCTTCGTCACTACTGCAGCTGGTTTTGTACCACCAGCAAACTCCCAAGTATTTTCTCGCGTGATCCAACTTAAAACTAGGTTTCCACAAGCTTACTCGTAAAAATGGAAGACGACCCGCCGCTGCACCACCGCATCAGAAGATCGCTAGGGATGCTGCTGCAGCGGCGGCAGCGGCGGGCAGCAGCATCTCTGCAGTATCAGAGAAATAAAGTGAAGAAAAGTTTGTGCTGTAGAGTAACCCGTGGAATACATATTCGACATTACTCTTTCATTGTCGGTATAGCCGACGGTTTTCTACGTCCCAAACTACACGGTGGTATATCTGCGGTAATAAAACTTGCATAGTCAAACTACGTCGACTTTGCACGTAAATTTAATTCCGACGTCATTTGTTCCCTTCGTACGCATATAATTGAAAATGAGATGTACCTATACGTAACGTTGTAAACGTGACTTCAAGAATTCATTTGGATTAAACGTGCTATTAATCTTCACAATCAATAAATATTATTTCCAACTTTTACTCTATTCAGGAATAGCGGTTTCAATAGATCCGGATAATTTCGTCAGTAAGCTTCTTCTCATCTTCTTCTTCTTCTTCTTCGTCTTCTTTTTCTTTCTTAAGGATCAGGACATACACTATAGATACCGTAGATAGTTTTCAATCCCGTTTTCCTGCCGAGAAACTCGCACGGTATCAGTTCATAGTAGCTGCTGTTATACCTGGATTAGAAAGTTCTAGTAAGAAATTCAATTAAGAAGAAGATTATCCAAGGGGGCGTTGGTTCGTATCGTTCGCTCGTTCGTTTGCTTCGCGTTGAGGTTTTTCATCTGTATCGGTTTTATATAAATCTAACCACGAATAGATTTTATTCGATCGTATAGATCAAATCAGCTGTTGATCCTCCGATTTTTGATCCATCGTTTCCAACACCACCTACACAACGTCGGCTTCGATTAAGTATATAAACAGCCTAGGGGTGGAACTTATATACTTTTACCGAATATATTATATAAATTCCTGAGGGAAATCGTAGGAAAAAGATAAATATGAGCATGTGGCTGTCTACGATAAAAGAAAAGCTTTCAGAAATAGAAAAAGAAAAAATAAGAGAAAGAAGAAGAAGAAGAAGGATAGAAGGCGGAGCATTCCGTGCAATATAACTTCCGCCAGTACCGCGCGAAATATCCGCCGGGACGCCGGGGCGTCGCGACGCACAAAGAGCGGTTTCGTAGTTGTGTAAATACTTATAGGTATATATATATCGTATACCGGTACCTACAGTGTGTGAAACTTTCGTACGCGGATCTTCAACAAGACTTCTGTACGTACATATATGTATACCTATTATGTACATGTGTGAAATATATTCGGTCTAAATACACTGGAAATATATACGAAAATTACGTCACAGAGTCATCCGCGTTAACCATCAAAATTAGCAGATTTATAAAGAAAGTGAAAATAAGAGGCTCGGTACCTACCCTTGTTAGTTGGAGACAGTAGAAATTCAAAATCGAATCTTCACTCAAGTTTTCACCCGCCCAACACCACCACCCCCGTCAACCCTTGTCTTCTTGAAGCGAAGGGTTCAGAACGTCGGTACCCTAAAGCGATTCTCTTGCCGGCCATATAACGTCGCTTAGAATCGCCCAATTCCTACCTAAAACCATTTCAAGACGACAATGACGCATTAATTTTCTCTAGACGGCGTGGTGAACATAGCTCCAAGATATCTCCGTATAATACATAAAGATGCGTCGTATAAGACGTCGGCATCTACCATCCCCTATTGTTTAATCCCAACACCTTCGAATTCCCAATGTTTGGAAGTTATAAAAAAAAAATTTCGTTCTTTCAATTAAGTTCTTGAAAACAAAAATTAATAAATAAATCCTCTAACACTATCTGTAAAAAAAAAAATGCCCATACAAAATCAATCGGATTTATTCACGCAGTACCTATATCTTAAAAAAAATAGATCACGGGCAAATAATAATCCTGCTTCAAAGCGAGTTTCGGAAATCCTTGTTCGCGCGATCAATGAACGAACGTAAATACATAGTAATTACACCTATACATACACATACCTACAGTCAATCCTATTTTAGAATCCTATAGGACAATCTCTCCCAGAGTATAACGGCAATCTAAAGCCTCAGTTTATATAATTGTTTTCTTTCTCTTTTTCTCTATTTCTCTTTACCCTGCATGCCCTTAGTTCAAAAGCACGTCTCTTTTAAACATCACGGCCGTAAGAATTGCTTTATCGGTCCGTATTTCAAATATCCGGTTACATGCCCCATACATAATACTTCGTCTAATATATGTTTCTCTAACGTCCAATAGCAATAATAATAATAATAATAACACTAATAATAATAATAATAACACTAATAATAATAATAATAACACTAATAATAATAATAATAATAATAATACCCGCTATGCATACCTGCGGTGATATTGTTTTACGATTAGTAAATTCAACTCCACGTATTAACTGTGCTTACTAATTGTACTACGCTATGGTAGTGAACAAATACAGCAATCGCAGAACACCCAAACACCGTTTTTGTCCTCTTAAATATGCAGTACGTTTATACGAGACGTAGCCAACCGCAATGAAAACGATCAGGAGGTTGAAGTCAAAGGAGTTACAGTTTTATGGTCAAACAATTGAACTTCGAATTTATTTATTTGTTTACTTATTTTTATTTAGAATGATCTAGGATCCAATTGAGGAAATTGAACTTACTTAACCGTGTACATAATGCATTACCGGAAATTTATGATGAAAGTAATCAAGTGGAGATGTCGAGGATATGGACATCTACGTATATGAGGTAAAAGTGATCAGAAGATTAGAAGGTCAGAATAAAAGGATCCAATATTTTCGATTTTGGGTCGTATTCTATTATTGAGGCGAGGAGGTCAATTCAGTTAACCCTTGTCCGCGATCACCAGAGTAGTTCGGTCAAAGTATCCTTCGGGGACGTCCAAAGCGGTGGGGAAACAAGATCTCGCTACGCTCTTCGAGAATGAAAAGTTCCTCTGTGTATAACGGCAGGGGGAAAATGGTCAGTACGAGATGAGATCGGGATAAGATGGAAGAGTGAAAAAAGAACGACTGAAAATGTGTGTAAAAAAAAAAAATTGACGATAAAATGGAAAACTAATAAAACTATCGATCATCGGCCGCCTGTATCACCAATAAACGGTTTCATCCTGTTTGCTATGATCGAAGCCCGATAAAAGAAAAAAAAAGACATTCCGCCTACGAGCTTCTATACTGGAAGAGAACAGCTTCGTAATGGGACAACTTTTGGAATTTGAATGGCGCGTTGTGCCGGAAACGAAGGAGATTATTTGGCGAGGTACTGGGGGCGGGATAAATCGCTGAAAGGGAAATAAAACAAATACAAAAAATATATGAGTCGTCGGACTGGCAGAAGAAATAATCGATAATGCTGTATAGGGAAATAAAAAGAAAAAAGAGATATCATAGAAGAAGAAGAAGAAGAAAAACAAGAAAAAAAAATATGGGAAAAAAAACGAAAGAAATATGGGAGCTAGTTTAGCCCTGATGAGATATGGAAGTCAATACCTCTGGATTCTCATTCACCACTATGGAAGGGCTACCTAGCAAAACTAGGAACGAGGAATTGAGCTGGAAGCTCGAAGCTTCAGCTTCATTTTACGTACATACATACATACATATATATACCTATTCCTCTGATTACGAAATAAAAGCGATGCGCTGCAGCTAGGAAAATATTTCTATCCCGAGGATACGTTTTTTTTGCCGTACGTTACCATCGTTGGAATAAGAATCAAAATGCACTGTGAATTTTAGGAAACTGGTGGAGAGGGAAATGAAGAAAAAATCACAGTTTGTATGTTTTGTACAAGGCACGACTAATTTACGCAGCACTCGAATTTTTCAAAAGTTCGAACGACCGCCATTTTGAATTCGGAATTGGTGGGGATCTTAGGGAGAAAAAAAGAAACGGGACTCATGCTGAAACTAGTGTGATACAGTAAATTATCGGAAGAAGCGGATGAATGAGTATATAGGTTAATAAAAACTTTGGAATTGGCGACTTCTTTGGAGTTCGCGGTTATATCTACGGAATTTATTGAGCGCGTCGTTAAATGGCTAATTAGTCGATCTGAGAAGATTAGTAATTGCGTGTAAGTGGGCTATGGGGAGTATATGAGGTGGGTACGAATTACGAAGCAATCTAATCGAATTATCGTAGTCGTAGAAAAAAAAAAAAACTGGAATTCATCGCCTTCCTATGGCCGCTCGACTATATACTACCGAAATCTGTTATCTCTGTGCAGAAGTATACCTATAATATACAAGGTGACCCGAGACAAAGGCTAATTTTAAAAAGCGAATCAAAACTGAGCGCAGATTTTATCGAACTTGTTTTTAGAAAAATTGAAAAATTAAGATTTAATTTTGCGTTTGAAATTTTTCAACGATCGCGGATATCGCGCGGTGCATACTTCGGTACCACATATAGAGATCTTTTGAAATTTTATTAACGAAACAAAAGCTTCAATCTTCTATCTTTCAGGGAACAAAAAATTTTGATATGATACATACAAGTTCAGCTTTGATTCACATTTGAAAATTAGTCATTTTATTTTAGAATTGCACCGTATGGTTTATCCCACCCGGTACATTATCGTTATACCCGACTTTGCAAAACTGCAAGGTGATCGTTTTACTTTTTTATTCATTTGCTTTTTCTTATCGCTCTGCATGATCGTACTTCGGAACTATCGGTAAAAATATACGTTCGCTAAATCAATTGAGGATCGGTTGTATTTTCTCAAAAATTTTCACGATAGTGAAAATTGCTGCTTTGCTTTATACAGTATTTGGTGTTTCGTACACAGGTAGATATTACTATCCTCTCCGCACCGCCCCTTGAGAAAATTTGAATAATACCATCCCGTGATTTACGATTCGCCTGGGGATCTCTTGTGTCTCTGGTTTTTCCTCCTCCTATACCGCAAGTTTATATATCCAGTCCTCGTGGATTTTGCATTTTTCCTCAACTGCGACGTATCGTATTATATTATACAAAGCAAAGATTCTCACTTTTATAAAAATGCACATCTTTTTCTCCTCAAATTCCCATTCTTACTTCTGTGTCATTTTTAGTTTTTTTTTTCGTTTTCTTCTTCTCCTTTTTTTCTGCATTTCTATTTCTGTACTTCACAATTCGCACCGTTGTTATATGATAATACATCTGAAATAATTCTCCTTCATTTCTCGCGCAGCCAAATTATACTTACACAGGTACCATCCTCTGGCGCCAGATATAACATAAGCTCCGTGCATATTTCAAGGGAAAAATTCCACCATCCTCCTCCTTTCCCTCTCGCCCCCCCCCCCCCCCCGCCCCCGTTCCCTCCCATTCCTTAACCTTATTTTCCCGCATGCTTTTCTCCAGCGGAAAAGTGTCAGCGGAGGGAGGAAAAACCCACCCACAGTGGTACGCCGCATCCTACAGCTACCACCCTTCTTTCTGAAGCTGTTCCTTTTTCTTTTTATATGTATAATGTATGTATACATATATATGTGTGTGTGTGTATATGTATATATATATATATTCCGCGGGGACTCTGCTGCAAGCAAGCTATATAGTTACTCCTGTAGGTCGTCTTTTACTTCATTTTCTTCTTTTTTTTTTCTTTCTTTATTCTCTTATCCCCGTTTCACCACCACAGGCATTTGTTTTCGCGTTAGACTTGATGGAAAGTTGTCGCCGCACAGGCAACGTTTTCAAAAAAATTCACAGCTAACACCGTAACTTCTTATCTTTCGGATTGGAACAAACTGAAAATTATATACCGTCAACGAGTAGAGGTGTACTGAATTAAAAAAAAAAATGAACCAACAAAAAAAGATATAAAAACTAAAGCATCGTGTAAAGTTCAGTAAACAAAACTCGGGAATCAACATTGAAAACCGATCAGATCTGACATACTTTTAGATTGCACCTGAATTCAAAAGTTGTTGACCTTAAATCTATTCAGATATTCCTCGATCGGAAATCGCATCTCATTGAATCTAAATAGATCTAATGAGGTCTGACGAAAACTTTGTTTTTTTATATTTAAGTCTGGAAATAGTTTTCTGGGAATCGTAATCCTAGTTAAAGAAAAATCGAATATGCTGAATAAGAGGAGCTCTTATATCTATATAACCTAATGATGTAGAGCAACGAGTACCTAGATACCCCGATGCCCGAGTTTCTCCAGTCTGTACTACATGAACATGAAAACGTCATGCGAATGTGAATTTAGTATGTAGAAGATAGGGATATAACGAGAAATTTTTTTAAAGGGATGAAAAAAGTCGCGAGTTATAGCTTGGAAATTCAGCGTCAGGTGCAGATTTCATTCATTCATATACACGTCGAGAATAAATTGAAAAAAAAAAGAAGAAATATAATATCAACGTTTTTTGTTTCGACTAACGATCGTGGAAAGATATAAAATTAAAGGTATCGAGATTATTACCACCCCCTAGAAATCTGCGGTGGTAAAATTATCCCGAAGGAATTTCCAGTCGTTTTACAAAGCTCTGGAAAATCCAGGAGACTCTGTATACACATAACAAACTAGATGCAGAGCAGCTGGATGAAGTTCAACTTCCTTTATTATATGTATTCAGTTTCAACGAAGCATCATTGTGTAGGGAAGCGAAACTTGGTTTGAGTTTGTATATCATCTGGATGTAACGAGTGGCAGAGACACGTGATGCAGTGAGAAGATAGCAAACTCAAAGTGTCTTTTGGGTATCGCATGAGCAGTAGAAGAAGCTTCAGAATCACAACGTTCGAGAAGTTTCCTTGTAATAGTACACATCCGATACGTTGATCTTGCAGTAGAACGACTTTTCTACATTTTGGATAAAACCTGGAATTCCCGGAATCCCTAGGGACCCGTAAGGGGAACCTGCAGGGAGAGAAGGAGGAGTGGGGTAGCCGGAATCCCCCTCCCCCACGCGTGATCTGTACGTCGCTATCACAAGAGTGTAGAAAATCCCCTCAAGTTATATAACGTTTTCCTGGTTTTCCCGGGGAAAAACTGTTGACCAAATATATATATAGTACATTGTACATACGAATATGTACGCACACCTATACCGATGCACATACGTATAAAAGAAAGCGCGGTGAGTTGTGAGAAAAGGAAATGAAAGATCACGTTACCCGGTGATCCATAAAAGTGGAAAATATGAAAATAGAGCCAAGCTTTTTTATCACAAATACCAGCACTGAACTCAATTTAATTTTACATCCGGTTCATGGACTTCAAAAGTTACCAAGATTTCCGATCAGAAACTTTGGATTATATACATATAAGTATGACATAAAGAAAAATAAATAAAATTTTTTCATAGCAATATCCTTAATTTCTGCCTAAGCAGATAGAAAGAGGCTCTGTAAAGGGTTTGAGGATTTCGAAATTCGTATTTTATCGAGTTACCGTTGCAATTCTACGTGGTGGAAAACACGACGACGAATGTAGCGGAAACCGACGGGAATGGGATTACATTGACTAGGGTTGCCTGCGGGGGTTACGCCCGCGTCGTAGTGAAGCTAGATCCAATGTTTTATTGAAATTTTCCAAGCCGTTCTTTAAACCTTGGGCTGTTCTTCCGTCGCTTGACTTTACGGTCTTCTACTCCCAACGTACAAAAGACGCTTCACACCGGCAGCTAGTAGCTAGTCCAACCAACATCTATCTACGACTCTCTTTTGCAAGCACTGAAATTATTTCCGTTTTATAAGACCCCTTGAGGACCAAACAACATCTCTCGCATTGAATATGTCTTGGAACAAACAAAGCTGTATTCTAGGGAATGGAGTTACATTATATGCTCTATTTATACGTTGACAAAAAAAAATAAACAAAATATATATAAAAACAGCTTTCAGCGGTGACATACTTGGAGTGATGAAAACAAAAATAGAATCATCGGAGAAAGTTTAAAGAATAATAGAAAGAATATACCGATATTCCTTATCGAACCAAAACGATTAACTTTGAACGAACTTTGTTGAGGTGCGGGAAAAGTTGTGATGTCCGTTAAACCGCGTTGACCAGTCTAAGGTCGCGTGCAGGTCGTCTCCCCCTGATCGGGGAGGCAGCCAAGAGCAAAGCTTCACGATAGGTTGCCTGCAAAGTGGTGGGTCTCGGGGGCTGGAGGAAGAAACGAGCATGTGCTGCGTCCTGCAGGGTGCCGAGCGGGTCTTCCCCTCAGCCGGGGTGAAGCAGGGTTCAGGTGGAAGCGGCCATTCCGGAGGTGGAGGTCGTGGCGTTCCAATAACAGCGCCAGATCTTCCATTAGAATCCCTATGGGCAGCGGGACTGGACGACGGTATGGGTTTTCCTCAACGTTGTTCTTACGCCCATCACACTCTTGCTAACCTTCCAAACCATTCGAATAACCCCGATGAACTTTGGCGAGAGAGAAAATTGTCGTATAATAGAACACCTACGACATCAACGGGGATCGGGTCTTCGGTTACCGATGAAATCTGGACTTCTGGCACCGAAAAGAAGTTCTGCAGGTCATCAACCACCTCGACCGGACTGGGATCTTCGCTGAATCTTCACGAAAATAACCGTTCCCTCGAATCTAGGTACGGAGATTTCTACTCAACCGATGTCGAGGACTCCAAAGACGCCTATAGACGTTACTATCCCAGCACTCCAACAACTTCCGGCCTCGGATCTTCGTCCGAAAGACAGTCTTTGGAAACCAGACACTCCAGGGGCGACATTCCAGATCATTTATGGGCAACCAGCGTAGACGATTCCAGTTATTCATCTCGATTTAATTCGGGGATTAATACATCGCTCAGAAATTGTACGGTCACTCGTCAACCGAGACCAAATCATGACTGGATGAGAACCGAGAGGGTCTCTAGATTCAACAAACATAGGACTATAAGCCAGTCACCTCAGAGAGAACAGGAAATTTGGACCTCTAAGTTGAACGAACTAAACTCCTCGGGATATACTACCCACAGAATTCCACTACCACACAAGTGTCATCATCAGGCACGTCGCAGTTTCTCTACTTCAATCGTTGCCGACCTCGCTGTTGCAACTCCCAAGGGTTCTCAGCAGAGTCTTGGAAGTCGAGAATTCATGGTAAGTAAATTTACTAAGATGAAGATGCCTTGTTATTTTATTTCCAATTACATTAGATCCTGATTAACCAGGACTAGCGATACTATTCCTATATCACTCTTCGATGTATATTGAATAAGACATTCCCAAAGGTCTAAGTTCCCCGGAGCTATAACTCGAGTGATGATGATATAATGTTAAAGACATAGTTCCG
This sequence comes from Athalia cordata, assembly GCA_963932425.1. NCBI lineage: Eukaryota > Metazoa > Arthropoda > Insecta > Hymenoptera > Athaliidae > Athalia > Athalia cordata. The sequence continues at coordinate 22,763,595 of OZ010625.1, forward strand.
AAATAGTTCCAAGCGGGAACAAGGTAGTTCTACCTTCTAAAATTCCGCACAACTCTGAGCGTTCGCATACGAGCGATGTCGCGTTTTACATCTGCCTTCCATTCACAATATTAATAAAACGCTTCGAACGCCTCCAAAGATGAAAAATTAGTCCCGAAATGCATTGGAACTAATGTGTAGAAACTTGAAATTTATACACGTCTGTACAAGTGTTGGAAGGTGGCAAATAAGCCGCACCTTTTCACGCAGATGAGATGGATACTGACTTTATGTTAAACCGAATGGTGAATCGTACATTAATTAAGAGAAACCACCCAGTTTGGCTACCTGTGTGAACCTTACACAACGTGACTGTATGCATCGCCGAATCCAATTACCGGCTGTACGAAGGGAGTGGAAGGGTATAAAGGGAAGTCTATTCGTTCGTGACGGTTCTGCACGACGTATCCCTTTTCCACCCCGTCGCAATTCTTCCTCTTTTCCCATCCCCCTTTTTGTATAGTTACCGGAAATAGTGCGTTGTCCATTAACGTTCGTCAAACTGGTTATGGTACAAACGAACAAAACATATTGGAATTGAGTTTCCAAGAACGTTTCAAATTCAAAACCATAGGCAGAAAAACCCATGTAACGAGGTACTGCAACCTACCTTTTAGATTAATAAAATTTGGTTACGCCATATTACTGCGCTTTGCAGCAAAAGCTTCACTACACACATACTGAACAATCGCGAATATCGCACGTTCACGCAATTAAACTAGAATCAGTTTCAATCCAGCTGTATTTAATTGATAACTTGAGCCATACCGTTATACCGCGTTACGTTACCTACTTCCTCATCTGCTCCACATCGCAACAGTTGCCAGTTTGACGAGGAATGTCAGCTGTCGAGTGAGCCCAAGCGAATTATTGACAATAACGAGCGGAGGCTCGAAAGCTCGGAATTTTTTCAATAGTTGAGTGACGGTTCGTTAAAAAATGAACCGAAAAACAAAATAAAATCAATCTCAATTTAATTTCCTTTTTCTACCGGACCGTGATGAAAATGAACTCGTGAATTTACAGGATCTCATCCACGAGTTATTTTTAAAAAATGTTCATAAAATTTTTCACCGATTCAGTTGATTGTTTTCCGCAAACTTTGGTGCTGAAAAAAAGCAGAGCTTTCGAACAATATTCCGCGATGATCGTTATTAACTTATCCTTCTGTATTAGGGGATGGAAAATCAAATAGTAACTTTGGAAACATGCGCGATAAACGATCATGCAACGTAAATCGTATGTTATTGTTGTAAACGCACCCACGTCTACACCGAATGAACGTAGGTATGCGTACAGGCATATATTTTCACCCTGGAAAAAGCGACTCGGCTGAATTCACCCGGGAGAACTCGTCCCACTTTGATGTATTGTCTGAAATGTATTTTTCATCGTACCCGCTGCCGATACGTATCCACGCCTACAAACAATTCTTCTTTCGATCTTTACTCACAATCAGTCAGCTCTTTCTAGTAATTTCAAAAAGCGAGAAGACACACTGCACAGTGTTCGCTTACGAGCTTTTGTTCGAAGCTTTTTTTTTGTTTTTTCTTTCATCGTACGCAATCTTTACAAAGATTATAAGAAAGGAAACGGAAAAAAAAACAAAAATGATTCGTTGTTTCGGAAGGGTGTAAATAAAGGCATGAGAAAATATTTATTTTTTTGTTTATTTCCTCTTTAGTGAGATCTTTAGAAAATGATCGCCTGAGAAATTTGTATGTTCAATGACAAACGGTTTTCAATCAGAGGGTTGTTTAATAGAGGTTGTAAGGCGTGGTTTGATCTTGCTACGTTCTCTGCAGAACCAGCTCGAGTAAAAATTTGGAATTTCTTAGGGCGAAGATCATCGTAATCATCGTCGTCATTTGTTGGTCTGCAAATGGTTGAAACCAACTTTCACCTCCTCTACACGTGGGTTATTCAACTCCTCGTGGGTTAGTTTAATCTCCGTTTACGCTAATCCCGTATAATCAGGATTAACGTTATCCTGTTTGCCCGGTAGCGCGTGAGCGTGTCGCACTATCGTGGTATAATATTTTGCTAGGCTTTCGCATCTCCCGTCTTCCATCTCTACCCATTAAACTTCCAGTTTTCATCCGTCACAACCATTTCCACGTAGAATGTGTATACTTTTACCAAAATTTCTATTATCACGAATCAGAGACAATGAATGTTTGAAGTAATCTTTCCCCGAAATTCGCCACGAAATATTTTCAATCATATCACGTTCGCTGTTTTATCTTTTCGTCTTTATGAAGTTGTCAATTATTTCACATTCTCAATACCCGAATAAAAAAAAAAATAAAAGAAAAGGATACAGCGAAAGAGAAAAAAAGAATCGCGAATCACCCTGCCATTTATATTTGAGTCGCCTCTCACGTTTTTCTTGGCTAATGCTTCGACCCTGCGAGCGCTGTACGCGAGGCAAATGGAGGGGAAGAGCTGTGATAAATTTCGCGGATGAAGGTACATAATTTAAGAACAACCCCGCAACGACCTTCGCCATATACTTTAGCCTCACGGCTGCGGCGAGCGACGACGATGAGGAACTGAGAGCGAGGAAAGACCCCTTATATACCGGAAGATCGAACGTCTGTCCGCTCTCAGCTTACTACGTTATACCCCTGGCTGGCACCAGTAGGAACATTATAACAGCGTTAATCCTCTTTAAAAAGTGGTTTCTAAGCTTTTAATTGTCCAATTCCATAACACCTTTTCCGGCATTTCGTTTAAGAACACGTTGATTATGCTTCAAACTTTTACTTACTCACATTTTTTTTCCGTTTTATTTCTACATTCTTTTCAGTATAGTTTTGTTCTGTTCCTAATAATTAACCTCCGTGATTATCAAAACACGAAAGTCGAATAAAGAACGAAGACCCAGAGACCAACAATAAATGATTTTTTTTTTTTCACTGTTGATGAGGGATACCGGTAAAAAAAACTTAAAGAAAATTCAAAAAATCAACAAAACTGAGTTGAAATCATAAAATGTGGTTCTGAAGAATGATGAGAATTTTCCAAATTTCAAAAGCCGTTATAAAAAGCATACAAGATTATTTCGTGCGTTGGATTCTGAAAAAATAAATAGGACGTTTTCTTTTTTGGTCGATTTACATGCGACGTTAATTATTCTCAGGTTTCATTATTACGGGCAGACGCTTTCGTTATCATTGTTTATTATTTTTATTCACAAAGTTTTCATATTTCGTTTGTAACATACAAACATATACACACGCATATAAATGCGTATAATGTACGTGTACTCGTGTGTTTCAAACTTAACACAGAGCCCGGTATAAAATCTACGTACCAAATTAAAAATTATACTTCTCGGCAGCTGCAGAAATGCTACAAGAAAAGAACGACGAAACCAACGCTGAAGCTGCGCAATGGTATAGCTGTACATACCTGTACATTTATCTAAACGCAACGCAACGGAACGTTACCGCAGCAGGATAACGATATTCATACCTATATACAAGTACATATATATGTCTGTGCATGTATACAGTGCAAGACGTAGTACTCGACGCAAATTGAGTTACAGTTTCTGAAAAAGGAATGAAGTCAACTAGGAGAAAATAAATGAAAACCAAAGTAAAAGAAAAACAATATGATAAAATAAAACCAAGTATATAAGACATAAAGAAAAGAAAGAAAAACAAAAGCACAACTAGGTGCAAAATAATAATAATAATAATAACAACAACAACAAAATAATAACGGGAGAAACTGCTGCGCATGCAACTGCCGTATACTTGGAAACTTTGTTATTAATAAAAACCTCAGTTCTGAAACTATGTCTCCGGCGACAATCTTTTGCACTAAACACCCGCAGAAAGTAAAATAGAAAGAAGAAAAAGTGAATTCAGGTACAAGTCGATCAGGGGAAAAGGATATCTCTTCAACTATATTTTTTCAAATTTTTTCTAACGAATGATGTATGAGAAGTGTTTTTTACCGATAAAAAGAGATTAAACCTATGAGGATGAAAGAAACTGATATATAAAATATATAAGAACTTGGGGGTCCGATGGAACACGTGCATGCTATGAGCCGTTTCTTATTGCCATCGCTTTTCCCTTTTTATCCCCTGACGAAGAAAAAAAAGGGAGCAAAAAAAAGAAGAAAAAAAAGGCACCCTCGAAGAAGGAAAAAAAGTGTTAATATCCGCAGTTTGGTACAATTTAAAAGTTCATTAGACAGCAATTCCTGCAAGGATGGAAGTTGTGGGGAAAGCGAAAAAAAGGGGGGATGAAAGGCCCGGACTAATTTCTGCGGCTCGTGAAACGGGGATGACTTTACGAGGTAATGAGAAAAAATAAAAAATAAAGAAAGATAGAATGAAAAAAAAAATTATATCAAAAACTGGTAATGAGTCTGCACAGCAAAGGATCACGACGCACTTCCACTCTCCATTATGTTTCTCTCATGCTCTTTCGCCAAAAATTAAGAATGTTGCTACGAGAGTAAATTTTGTACCCCTAATATAGTAAAAGTGATATAATATAATGATGAAGAAGAGAGTTGGTGATCTTCTATCTAACGCCCATTTGAGAAAAAAACTTTTTTTTTATAACAATACTTGAAAACCGAGATCTATTGCTCGTAATATATTACAGTTAATTTAGAGTACCATAATTTTCTTATAGACCCCGCAAGTACTCCGAGGAATTCACATATTTATTATTAAGAGCCAAAAGACGGGAGCAAGTAAGTCACTTGACGTATTCCCCAGTCGTTAACTCGTAGGGGTGGATAACATATACATGTGAGGGGATGACGATTCTACGTGAGCCAGAAACTCAAAGTTCGAAGGCGTCTCATATTTTGTTCCCTGCAGTTTCTATAAAACGTAACCTAACATATGAGTGCGAATGACATAATATGTATGCCTGGTAAAAAATTTTCAATCCTTTAATTTCGATGTCTTTCTCAAAATTACGAGAGAGCTATGATCTTTCTGCACTGCAATTTAGAATATCATATAAGATCGGGTGAAATAGTTAAAAACGTTGCAGGAAACAGATAGAAAAAAGAGCTCACAGAAATGCGGAGGTGTGTACCACAGTGATATGTTTTTAAAAACACATTTAATCAGATTTCTCACTCGCATATATTATGTACCTATATGTATAAGTAAATGCATATGTATACGTCACTCTGGACTAGCTACTAATTCAGACTATCAGCAGACACATGGCGGGTGTCCAAGTAAGAGGAAAACTTTTCCGCGATGCAAATGTAATTAGTGGAGTCGACCGTCAGCCATATTCCCTCGTGAGTCCTCTTGCTCTGCAGCATCAGAGAGAAGGATGAAAATGTATCTACCTTGTGAGTCTCACGCCTATTTTCCTCCGGGCATATCAGTATACTGTATAGTCATAAATGGTAGACGCAGGGGATCCGGGGGTTGAACGTAATTGAAATGAAAAAATAACAAAAGAATATGGTCAAGGCACACCCTATCTTCTGAGAAAAATTGACCGTTGAGTTTTCGAAAAGTTTATCCGAACGAATACAATTGTATTATACATTCTGAGCGAATATGTAAAATCGGATGGGGATAATTTTATTCGTGTTTACATTGAAAAGAAAAAAGTTAGAGCTAGTTATAATAATTAATTAAGGAAGTTGGATGGTGGAAAAAAAAAACCTGATTTTTATATCATCTAATTTTTAATAACGACGGGATGTTCATGAAATACTAAAAATTGCCAATTAGTAGCGTGAAAATAATTAGTAATATATGACGGGAGCAGATTTCCAGTCGTGAACATGTAATTAAAGTACGTGATTTTTTTCAAATTATAAAACTTTTCGCAAATTTGTCAGATTGCAATTTTTCTAGATTCCCTTTTTCGAAAATCTTTCTTCTCTGAACCACCTGGAAAATTTTCCCATTTTTTCACGGTTTAGATGAAAATCGAAATTTTATTCAGGTACTCGTTTGTTCGTCGAAAAATGGAACAAAAAAAAAAAACTTAAAAAGTAGAGGAAATGAAAATTATATTACTTCGTCGCAGCGGCCACTAGACAAGATGAAGCTTCCAGTCAGTCGGACACTAACCTAGTCTAGAGTAGACGAGAATAGCCCTCGATTATTACCATACGCACTCCAACGAACGGGAAATTCCAGGTGAAATATTTTTAAACTCGTCCAACAAAACGCTATCCCGGAAAATATTATTTATCACCATCTACGTTACACGTATACTCAACTCATATGTACACCTATATTCAAATCAATCTTTACTTCATTATACCAAAATGGAATCACCTCAAAAACCGTTCAGGCGATTTGTACGATCAGAATTAAAATTTCAGAAAACTCGTCGATTCAGAAATTTTGATTCCTCCGCTTTTTGGGGCACGATATTAGACGAGGGAAGACGCGACTCTCCTGAAAAGAAAAATTTGGCATCCCTTCTGGTTTATAATTTAGCGTCGACAGTCGATTCACCGATTCATATGAAAATCTCAAAATATTACAGCAACGAGATTATGTTATTTCATACGACACAAAAAAGCTCTTACAAGGTTAAGGCTGTTAAAGAACCGTGGAATATGAGTCTAAAAGATCTTGACTTGTGACTTGATTATCCTACCAGCTACTTAAGAAGGCTAGTAAACTATTTTAATTAGATACCGGGTGTTGAAATATTCCCTCAGGATACACATACCCTCTTGTGGCTGGCGAAGTGGCGACGAGTGCAGAGGTCGATAAACATATATATATATATATGTATATACACATATAAATGTGTGCATGTATAAGTAATAAACGTTGGAGGTGAAGTACTTTCATTTTTTTAATTTTTTTTTATTTAATATTATCAACGAACTAACTTCTAGGTGAATGTCCGAAAAAAATGCTCAAAGTTTTAATTGTGTGTTGAAAACGTGAAAACAAAATAGATTATAAAAACAGAAAAAAGAACTACTGCAGTGGTGGTCATTGAAAACCGCTACCCTATTTCGAAAACTTTAAAATAAATATACCGATCTCCGCCCTGTTCAATTTCGCAGTGGAGAGATCGAGAAAATTTTACCGAGTTTATGAACCAAAGTATAGCTATGTACATATTTATGTATGTACGTACAATAGGCATTTTACTACTTTTGATATTGTTCCGTTGTGATTCGGAACAACTTGAAACTTGAATCTTGAAACCAGAAACTTGAAACTTTGATGTTTTGAAACTCGATTCGGCAGGGATCCAGAAGATAAACTCAAAGACTATATTTGAGTTACTAGTTATGCAACTGTATGTTGAGAATCAATTTCTTAAGAATCGGGTCAAAGACTCTCAATTTATTTTTACTAACAATCGGAGTAATCAATTCCAAGCAGGATAACCTATTCGCTGACGTTATAGAATAAAAAGTTTGGAAAACTATTTTTATTTCTACGTAGAAAACTTTTTCCTCAAACGCGTTTCTTTCTCCGTTTCCGCGAATCATCAAAGCGATCATCGATGAGAGTGAAAATAGTGTTTTTCTGGTTGTTCTGATTGTTCCGAACATTGTTCCGGAACATAAGAGTCATAGAAAATGCCGAACATGCAGAAAAGGCGGAAAATCGGTTTTACTATTCGGCACCCCATTCTTCGAAAGCAATGTTTTTCACGGTTGTTCCGAATTGTTCCGAACGTTGTTTCAAAATAAAATTGTTCTGGAAAATGAGGAACTCGTACCGACTCAGAAAAATGGTTTCCTCCGGTTGTACCGAAATGTTCTGAATGCCGTGAACGTTGTTCCAAAACAAGGATATTGCAAAGGATGAGGAACTAAAAACTCGAAATTAGCAAAATGGGGTGCTAAGTATATGGACGTAAAAATTTTTGGTAGGACCCTTCGAGTCAACAAACGTAGCTTAAAATCGTGCCACCCTGTAGTATTCATATGCAGAAACTATTAATCGAACAATTAGGCACAGATTACAACGTAAATTGACGCCCCCGTACAAATATACAAGTGTGCGTAACTACGAACGACGTACGTACCTATAGATTGGCACGATTTTGCCTCTGTATATAAAATGTGCGTATAAGAAGGTGACGTATAGTAACAAACGCGGTGACTAAACGTGTTAAAATAGTGACAGAGGTTAGTCTAAGGCGGGGGTAAAGAGAAAAAGAGAAAAAGATAGAAAAAGAAAAAGATAGAGATAGAAATAAGAGGACAGAACGAAGAAATAACAGAGAACAGAAATCGTTGCTTGCATTCTGTGCGGTTGTGCCTTCGAACCGCGACGAAGCGAAAGGCGGCTCTGTAATAAACTTAATCAATTAATTTTGCGCTATCGCAAAAAATTAATGAGATAACAAAAAATGTAGGAAAAAATAAGTAACGATAAAGTAAATACAGTTATCTTCGTTTCGCTTCGGTAAAAATCGATCATCTTTCGATTGAAAAAAAAATCGTCACTATTTTATCAATCTTCACGCGAAAAAAAAAGAAAATAAATGGAAATTCAAAATATCCTACGTGTACTAAAAGAGTAACGATTAATCGTGTGATAATTATAATAATATCTGTGCATCGAGTGCTACAGCAATTAGAAACTGCGCTGTACTAACTATAATAAGTATTGAAATGAACTGGAATTGCTTTCTCAAGTGCGTGACTGTGCAGGAGATATTTGAGAATTTATACCGTGTGCAATGGTATATAGGTATATGATTTAAACTGTGGAGTTCGAAGTTAAGCCACGTGACCTGTTATACTCCTTCCTACGCGAAGAACGTCCAACTACGTCCTTCTCGTCTTATCGCAAAGGAGTAAAAATAAAACCAAAAGATTCTCTCTGTAGTCTAGTATAAAGTAGAGTATTATATAGTACAGCGTAGACTTTCGTATTATTATTACGACGCTCGGTATATCTTTTGGCGCAAGCTGCGCAGGGATACGTGTTCATGAACCTCATATATGTATGTATACTCCACTCATGTATATGTAGATGCCTGGAAATCTACGTACAAAATATGTATAGCTATGTACGTGTACATAGAGACAACTTCATGCGGATGAGAATGGCTAGACACTTAACTGTATGCTAGGAACGACTAGGTAACGTTTTGCAGAACCAGCAGCTTATATTGTATGCAACGACGTTCACATTTATGTAGAACATAGATATATTTTGATTCTTCTGCATATGGGAAATAGAACAAATCTTACATTTACATATAGCATGTATGCCTACATACCTATGCGCAATGCAACAGGGCAAAGACTATAATCTGCACATCACATTTACTATATTATCTACGCCATTGTCAACTTTGTTAATTAGAATCACGTACTTGTTGTTAGTTATATTTAGTGTAAAAGTTTTCGCCACGTGCAGGAAATCGCGGGAAAAGTAGTAATATATCATTCATATTTCTCAAACAATTGAAGATTTCATTCGCACCTGTATGTATGATGTACTATACCGACTTCACACGGTAAGGACACATCATATCTTCTGCGCACAGATTGAAGAATTTCCTGAAAATGCCGCAGCAAAAATTTTATTGCGGTAATCAGAAAAGCAGGTTACCAGATCTCACTAACGAACTGTGTCAATTGGTCTCGTATAAAAATTACAACGTTAAAATAATCGAAGAAATCAACGGGGAAGACGAAGAGATCAAGAATACAAAAGACGGTTTTGAAATCCTCGAGAAAATCAAGGTACGGATTCATAATCAAATAAATGGGTTTTCAGAACGGAATCACGAAAAATCAAAAAACAAAAAAAAAAAAACAGTCAAGCATTTTCAAATTTCTTTCTGGTGAATTTATAGCGAGGGTTTGGTACAATCTATGAGACAACAAGAATCGATTTTTTTCTTTTGTTCAAAGGTTCGAATCAAAAGACTTGCAATCAAGGAGGGAAAAGTCTGTTTTGTTCGACGAGCCTTCTCGAAACCTCTTACGAATATCTATACAGCGTTTGTTCTTTTGTTTTTATTTTTCTTTTTTTTCCTACTCGTTTCATTTTTCCACTTCTTCTTTTCCACGAATTATCGTAGTCGAGGTCGTATAGTCGTTAACGAAAAGGTGCAAAAAAATGATTCTCCGTCTTTTTCGATTCAATCTCCCTATTTCTTTTTTCCGGATCTTCTACGCCGCGAATTCTAGTCCTCAATTAGACTTTCTCCAAAAATACATATAGATATTATTCGCCCTGCAGCGACAGCGGAAGCACCGGCGTACATTGTTCTTTTTAATTGGTTATTTTTATTTTAGTTTTATTATTATCATCATTATGAGTTTGTTTGCTTTTTGTTCTTTTCTTAATTTTTTTATCATTCACAACGGGCGATTTAATTACAATTAAACGCCGTGCTAAGCACTTCAAGGGCTCCCTCGCAATTATATCTTTTGAAAAGTTTAAATACGAAATTTATTCGTTATTATAATTATGCCCTGCAACAAAATTGGCAGGTATAAATTTCATCCCCTGTTTATGCAAAATCAATGCACCGATCTCACCTGAAGAGATACAAAATGGCGGTTGGTGTAAATCCGAATAGAAATTTTTGACAGACTGCAGATTGTGAGAAACAAAGATAGAAGAACTTAAGCCTCAGCGTATATATTTTGTATATAATCCCAAAATTTGGTTTGTCTGTTTACTTTAATTTTGCGCACCCTATTTACCGTGATCGTTACAACAACCCCGATTATTATAATTGTAAGTAAGCAAAGGATCAAGCGGAACCAAACGCATGCGCGTCATATTATTTGTTACGTAACTAACTTATATTACAGTATGTATGTACATACGGCTTATACATCCAGACAATTCACACGCTGCTCACAAGCTCCACCGGATTAAGTCTAGCTGGTATAAAATCCGAAAAAGTTTGATAAACATATCCCCGTAGCTGACTAGAATATATGTACCGAATAAAACAAAACAACAAAAACCATAAATAAAAGAAATGAAAATAAAGGTTTTCCTCAACACTACACTACAGTTTAATAATCCGTGATCCAGTCATAAAAATCACGGTAAAAAAACTTCGTCGAGTCACACCTGACTCATTCATGATATGTTACAATAAGGGTTGGAAGTCGCGCGTGACGTGATTCACCTCGAACTAAAAATACAGTTTTCGGAACATCCTTCTTCGTTGTTGTTTTTAATTTTTTTCTCTCTTTTTTTTGTTTATCACGTTCATCGCTTTATTACGGGTCAATATGATATTCCAAAGCGACGTTTTCAAGTCGTTGCTAATCTACACATCTATACACACGATACGCGATAGAGGAACCCTCCTTTTGTGTACTATATTTAGGCACAAAGTAAAAGTCCTTTCTACTTATACTGTACGTTCGGGTGAATCTGATCAGGAAAACACGAGCTAACGGATAATACGGTGGTGCTAAAGCTCGTATATAATTTGTCGACGAATTTTAACCGGTCGAGCGAGACGAATTATTCGCACGTCGGAATAGCTTTAAAAAAATAAAAATAAATAAACAGGAAGAAAAAAAGGTAACGATCTGATAATCTTCGATTGCAGTTCGTTCCTCATTAATCTGCAATTTGCAATTTCACTATCTCGATATACATGCGCATATTTCATTCAATTTCAAATAAGGTAATACAATATTGTATAGATGCCTGCAAATTAGTTTGAAATTATCTTCAATTTAGTTGGGTAATTGTAACCTTTGAGAAGACAGATAGTTGACTTGACGGCGGAAATTCGTTGGGCTGATGAGGTATGAGAATGTACGTGTAACATATACGCATGTACAGGTATATACCTACGTACAATAAAGGGGGAGGAAAATCTCACCGCGTGTTTTACTCATAGATGCTGCACATATTATCAACTTTGAGAACTCTGAGCGACAGCGGGCCCGCCAGGCTTCCTAAAATCTGAATCAACCTCTGTGATAAGATAGAGGGAGAGGCATGTAAAAATTATTTCATGGTTCCTGAAAACCACCCCTAATATATATATCGAGGTAAAATTTGGGGCGAAAATTCTGTGTGTTACAGTGAAAGAAGATTAAAACATTTAGTGGGGTGAAAATAAATTTCATAGCAACTATTTTCATTTTGAGTCACTGGTTCGAAGATAGGTATCGTCGAGTAAGAAAAATAATTTTGTGTTATCGAAATTTTCAATAGGATGCGAGCATAATTCTTTCAGTAAGAGAGAATTAAAGATTGGAGAATCTGATTTTCCGATTAAAGAGATTTAAAATTTTAAGATTGCTTTTATGTATTATACATACATCGTAATATATACGATGAAAAAAGTTTATAGGTATAATCTGGAATGAAATCTTCAGAGAATGGCCATTTTAATTCCTTTCAAGATTGGAACATCTGGTGTAAGAAAAAAAAGATCAAGAAGTGAGAAAATATATGCGTTTGTGTGTTTTGAGTGAACTGAAATTGGAGAGTGGTTAGTTATTTCTTTTCTCAGTGTAGCTACTAGACCCATACTTATTCTCGAAGTATAATATATAGATATATACATATGTACTAGGTTTACTGCAGTAAAGAAGAGAGTCAAGGTAGAAATTTAGAGTAATTAAAGCCATAAAACTCCGCTACACTCTCCGCTTTTATTCTAATTACGTTTCGAGCGTTCTACGTAGAGTTATTTCTCTGTCCTCTGAAATTATACAAGAATATCCTTCCCGCTACGGGTGTGTTCACTGATTCATCCAATTCAACCCATAACACCCTCCTCGATTCAAATTTTCCCGCCCATTCCAAAACCCTACAACTTCCTCGGGTTTTAGTCATTTATCTTTTATTTCTTATGTATTTTTTTTTTTTTTTTAACCAAACGCTACTGGCTACTGGTAATATTTTAAGAAAAAAATATACCCATATATGAGTACCCTGCACATACCTGGTTGAAAGAAAAAAAAAAAAAAAAAAAATACGAAAAGGTTGAATATGTAAATGAGATTAATAATACCTGTAACTTGACTAAACGTTATAATTCCCGTCTACATCGTTTGCATTCTATTTTATTACATACTTTGGAAGCAAGGGAATTTTTGGCATCCCGTTTACGAGACCCGCGCCCAACTCGCTCGCTCGACCTTTTCCCCTATTTCGAAGGTCCTGCAACGGGTTTCAACATAAAGATAGGTGAAATAAAAGAATTGTCAGAGAAAAGAAGAAAAAACTCCAACCTAAGTTTTGAATTCCTAAAATAAAATAAAGAAAAAAACATCAAATATAGAACCATGGGGATAAATGACTGAAATTAATTTGCGACGGTTATTGTACATTTTTTTAAATTTTTTGTATAAAGTATTTTTTTATAGTAAATTCTTTTCAATCTACTGGACTGTCAAATTGTCAGAATTTATGACGGTGTGCCGTCCGCAATTTTTTATTAACTGTGCGTTTCTTTTTATGTTTTTTCCTTTTTTTGTGATTTTTTGGACGTTTTCGTTGGTTCTCGAAGCTTTTATTTTTCGTTTCGCTTCTGCTTTGGGAGGCAGTGAAGGATTTTTGCACGATAATGAGCTTTTAGCTGCGTTGAAACTCATCGTCAGTGTAAAATCTAATAAAACGTAACCCCCTTTTCCTACCCTCGAACTTCACGTCATTCAGCCACGACAACTCCTCTTTTGTAATCTACATTATTACCTCACTTTTCTGCAGTTTAATATTTTTACAAATTGTATCTAATTTTAAGTGTCATGAATAAACTTTTCCGCTTTTATAATAACTTCATAATATGGTTAAAATACTTTGCTTTACTTTATGACGTTCAAAAGAATTATCCCATGATAGGGTTGAAAAATGGTGTGTCATTCTATAAAATAAGAAATTTTTTTAACGATTCTACCGATGTAACTGGGGGGTATATTGACGCAACGATTTCCAACAGCGAAGTACCGATAACTGCGGATGCTGGCGATAAAGTTTGCGAATGTCGAAAATAAACTAGACTACCCAAGTATTTCTAACTGTGAGAAATCTTCAGACACGTCTCCAAGTATTCGCGATATTCGTGGAGGGAAAAAAGTACATGCAATCGAGGGAAAAACTATACAGTCTGTTTCAGAAAACTGCGTCTTATACAGCAGATACGTATGAGTATAACCGGTGTCCCATTTTGAATTAGAGGTTTAATTATTTCGAAATAAATATAAAAATGGTCCGTAACAAAATTGTATGTCAGCTAGACTATACAGATGACGGCACTCAATTTCGAGAAATTCGGAATATGTGCTTTTCGTTGAATGCAATTCAATTTTATGAATAACTAATTGAGAATTGAATTCCACGACAATTTCGATCTCAACTATTTTTTGTCACTTGAATTTTTTTCAGAAAAACCGAACCCCTCATTTCGAATGGGACACCCTGTAGATCGTAAGGATGCTGCAACTCTGGCGTAAAAATTCTGTGATAAAGAAATCGAAAAACGACGTTTTTGTTCTTTTGGTGGCAGTTAAAAGTGGGCAGCTTCAGCACAGGGTGAACTCTTTGGTATAGAATTACGTGAAAGTCACGTAGAAAACCACCACCGTCGTCTTTGTCTTCGCCACCGCCAACTCTATTTATGTTACTATATCTATATAACCTATATTACCCACCCATACTATCTCTTGAAGTTCTTTTGACACTGGAATTCCCTTCAGCAACTCCACCGAAAAACTCTTTTATCTTCTAAACAACGGAGAAAAGATTTGGCTCATCTTATATACTTAGTTATAGGTATATGGCCGATCTATTAATCCGTAATCTGTCCTTTTTCACCCCTGGGACACGTATAGAAATAAGTTTTCCGAAAAATCTCACTTATCGGTTGTTTCTTGGATCGAACCCGAGACATGTTGCGTATTGCTGTATACGAATTAAGGTTTTCAAACTATTTCTTCGCCAAATTAAAAGTAATTTGTACCTCGCAAAAAGGTCCTAGCTTTCGAATGATAATATTTTCAAGTTGGTCACCACGTGGACATCCGGTGGGAACTCAACTTTTCCTTTTTGGGATGATCACAATAACTTCTTTCTCTGAAAACAGAAACACGATAAGTTAAAGAACAACTAATATTGTGAATAGAATCGAATATATCCATAATTTTTCGTCATCAAAACTAGAACAGATTTTTTTTCGACTGACCTTGTATATTCTTAAATCTAAATGATTCCGGTGGGTAAATTTTTATCGAATCAAATACAAGATCCTTTGCTCTTGACTACTGAGATGACAATTATGAATATTTATCACCGTCGGTGGTACGAATTTGATGGGCTTAATTTCTCAAGGGATTCGAATACCGCCTGCACAACCACGACATCCCTTGCAGACTTAATTTTAGGTATACGTACTTATGTATACAGCTCGTCAAATATTTAATATTTATATTCCGTTATAGATATCCTTATCGTTAAAATTGAATTAACAAAAATTTTAAAATTAAAAAAAAAAGAAATAAGAATGAAAAAAAAATCATATCCAACCGCGAAGATATAGGCAATTAAAAACTGAAAAAAAGAGGAGAAAGAAAAAAGGAGTTTTAAAAAAGAAAATTAAAAAAGATTAAAAATAAAATTGGCGGGTGTATTTCAGTAACGATTTTTGAATCATCATCGCGCTTAAAACAAAGATTATGATCGTTGCTATATGTACAGTCTTTCTGCTGCTGGATATGGATATGCGTAATTATAAAGATTGATCTATTACATATATTAAAATTTGTTTACAAGATTTATCCTTTAATATCGTTAAGTGCAATTTCCCCACGAGAAAAAATAAGGTAAAATACATAAAAAACGATAACGCGTGAGTTTACTCCACAATAATTATAATGATCCAATCCCGATTATTGCGATCTGCACACGCGACTTTTTTTCCCCTACATATGTGCACTAATTTTGGTATATGCAGCGTTTTATATGAAATATACCAAGCCGCAGCTAAATATACGCAGCTTGATAATCGCGCGCGAAAAGAGGAAAATTCTGGGGGAAAGGGGGATGATGATCGAAAAAGAAACCTATCTCGATCCCATCCCGTATATTCTGCGCTTTTCTTTTTATTTTATCTTTCCAATATTTTATCGCATCCTACGTACGAAATTATTCAGTTCCAATGGAACCCGCATGCCTAGAGGGTTGAGAAAAAGCTCCGAATTGTCTTTTGTTTGTTTGTCTTTTTTTTTCGTTACTTTCTTTGTATCGTCTGTTCCCGAAAAAAAACATATTCTGCAACATCCACAAAAGTAACCACTCTAATTATTTACAGTTATCACTATGCACGATTTTTATTTTTTTTTCTCTTCACATTTTTTCTTTTTATTTTTTTCTTCTAATCTCTTTAATCTGCTGGAATTGTTATTTATTGAACAAAATTCACGCCACTGCCAAGCCCTGCGTGATAATAAATAAATAAATAAATAAATGAATGAATAAGTGTAGCGTAAAAAAAAAAAAAAAAAAAAAAATGGAAAAGTAGTTTCGCTCTGATCCCCGCATGCCGCGTATATGGAATATGTATGTACAGTATGTATGTACATGTACATATAGCTCTTGTCGTTGAATCGAGAGCCCTCGGATAATCAATGGGTGTAATATTTTGTTCTGTAAAAGCATCGCAATCGCGATAATATGTAGATATGTGAAACTAGAATCGGAAAATCGATGGGAAATATCGTATAACTGTGAAGCATCAGAATTTATTTATTTATTTATTTTTTTTTTTTACACGGTGAAAAACGAAATGAATAAATAAATAAATGAAGTACCAAAAAAATACGGCGAATTATACGACGAAAATAAGAATACGGCCGCAAGACAGTCGTGACTAGAGCGAGGAAAAAAAAGGAAGATCAAAAGTCATCTGGCGTTCAACTTCGTGAGACGACAAAAACGCATCCCTCGATCCTGAGGGACTCTAATGCAATCTCTGGGTTGCGAGAAAAAGTTCTGGATGAATAGAAAGCTATATACATACATACAAAGCAGCTAGCATGGCATAGGAAGTGTAAAAAATGAATGATCACAACTACGGAGAGGAATTTTTTTTATTTACATACGTAGAACTGTTGTCCTCTATTTCCGTAGGAAAGAGAAAAATGTAGATGAGAGCTGAGAGGAAGGGGATGGGGAAAAGAAAGGTTATGAATATTAAAAAATGGCCGGAATTATACCGTACTTATATACCTATTTTCCACCGTCGAAGCAGAAGAAGTTGAGAGAACATGGACACAAAATTAGAGCGTAATACCCAGCGCTACTGCAGAACCAGCTCGTTTCAGTTTTCGGGTTTCGCTTTTAAGCTCTTAAACGTTGAGCAAACAAGAAAATTTCACGGGTAAACTGTAAGCTCAGCAGTCTACGAATACATAAGTATATTATATACGTATACCTAGACACTGCACATACCTCAGTTATATTTTATAGATAATATCGTACATACGTATAAGTATATACCTGGCGTAAGCAGAAGTGTTAGGGGGGAGCTTGCAATGCATGCATTTCTCGTAATACGTATAACCTACCTCATATTAACGCGTGTGAATGTATCGTTTTGGTTATTCATCAAATGTATCGTTTTGCTTATTCATCAAATTTCATATTAGAAGATCAGAGAAAATTGTTGAAAAAAAAGAAGTCTCATCACAATTCTTCTATCAGCTATTTCAACCTGTCGGAAAAATCAATTACGTAGTTACCTGCATAATTACGAGTGCTCGTCAGATCAAAGAACTCAGTAAAATATCTGCGGTGTTTGATTTTTGATCGCGAAAAAAACGATTTCTCATTTTTTTCTTCCTCCCCCTCCCGCTGCAGCTAATTGTTATTCTGAATTGACGAATATTATGCGTCTACCTAATTGGAGTTTGTTCTTTGCCGGATATGCGGGAAAAAGAGAAAATCTGCAACAAAATAAAATAAAAATTGCGAAATGTTTAGTGGCGGCGCAGTTGGTAACAAAGGACTTTGAAGCTTTAAAAAATATACGAGGACAACAGGCTGATATTCCTAAGGGGTAATATACTAGAGGCGGTTGCGAGGGCTCTTCTCGCGGAGCTCTTGTCGCTTGGGTTCCTGTTCTTTTATCATTCACGTATAACACCGGGGTCATACAGCAGCTCTGGCAGAGGGTCGCAGGACAAGAGCAGATGAGTAGGAGAAAGCAAAAGAGAAGAGAACTTCACTCTGAATCTCGTTGTACAAAAATCTACAAAAATATAGCTAAGGTGGGCTAATTTTTGTAGATGCGCGTTTAATAAATTTTTTTACGTTATGACCTGTACGTGTGCTTTTCACCGTTTCAAACAAAAAAACAAATAGTTCAAAGAAAAACCCATGTTTCAAAATTTCTTAACTGTACAATGTGAGACACAAAACCCTCTGCTGTGGGCAACAAACCCAAAATTTTTTGCGAATTCTCGAACCGATGCAATTTTTTCTTGAGTTTTCTAACAAAGTTTTTATTTTTTGAGAAACTAAGTAACCTGCAGAACGCAAAAGAGCTGAGAAATTTCAACAAAATTTACTTGTCAAATAGTACTAATTGTACCGGAAAAATATATCGCGATACAATTTTTATAATAAATAAATAAAAAATAATAATAATAATAAGAAGAAAAAAGGCATTCGCGTAACCAAAATTGCTTTTTTCCTTGAATTTTGTACATGTAAAACGTATTAACCATCCTTCATCCACATCCCCTTCGTTGAGGGGTAACGAAAATGGGTGAGTTGAATATTAAAAGTTTGCACGTCAGCACTTTGGGAGAAGATATTTTGACCTTTAGTATAAACAGGTACTTCGCGCAATTTCGTCAATTATTATTATTATTTTTTTCTTCACTTCCCCCTGGTTTGGAATTCGCTTGCCAGTCAAATGAGTTTGTTTCCGTTATTTTATTTCATGTTTTTTCCTAACATAAATCGTTTTGAGCAACGATTTCCGATATTTTCTGTCGAGCACGATTGCGGCGCGCCTGCAGTAGAGAATGCTATACGACGCGATACAAGACGAATGCTGGTCAGCAAAAAAGTTGACCGGTGGATGGAGAAACGAGCTTTTCAACTTTTTACCTATAGAAATCCAGGGGTTGTGAACCTTCAGCGGCAACGTGATGCACTATGTAAGGGTGTATCTATACATATATGTGTAAACTATGCATATATAGATATATTCCGCGGTCGCGGTCGTTTCGACGGCAATTTATTTCCCAGACATTGAATAATGCTTTTTCTTTTTCTTTTTAACAGCGCGTGGTGAGAATCGAGTTAATATATATATATTTTAAAAACGGCCGCTGTCAGTTTATACACATCAACATATAGTACATTACATGAGAACGTCTCCCCCACCTACATCATGAACTCAAAAAAATTATTGCTTTCGAAATATATTGATTTTCGAAAATACTAAAAAAGCGCGAGCATTTTCGGAAATTTTGATTTTGCAAAACGTATAGTTTGATGGTAAAATTGGACCTCATATACCAGATAAGCCAGCGGTTTCCTCAGTTTTGATATCGACAAATTTTTGGATCGAAGAAATCATCTGAGACTAAAAAAATGCATAATTAATATGCGTTTTTTTTTTGTCTTTAATGATGAGTTTTAGGCAACGAAAAAAGCTCGCCTATATGATAATAGCCTCATATACAACCCGTTTTAATGGGAAGTTTCGAGGCCCTCGTTTTTGGCGATGAGAAGCGACCGCGCGATTTGCACGTCAATTTATCGGTTAATCTGTTATTTATTGGACGAGGGGTGAATTCGCAACATCGGAAGGGGGAGGGGGGGGGGGGGGCAGCCGACCTTTCGCGCGATCCTTAATAAGGGCGGCTAATTGAATCGGGGGTTGTGGATTAAATGGGTTGCAAGTAGGGCAAAGGGATTTCATCGCAACGAGAGCATCTGGTGCTTTTGCCGGTATAACACCCTAATTTCTGATTTGAAGTAATATGTACAAATAATTTCATTCTCCATGAGAAACCAAACACCGCTGATGTATTTTATTCAAAATAACTAGTATATTTAAAATTCTTGGCAATCCGAATAATACGATAATTAATATAATCTTATTGAAAAGTTGCTGATTCTCTGAGTAGAGTTAGTCCCATTAATAAACGCTATCTTTCAATTGCTTCATACTCTTTATCCCCATATCTTTTCTTTTTTTTCTTTTTCTTTCCATTTGCTCGGGTTTAATTCGCACTGGCGTGAGATTCTCGTTTTCTTTTTTTTTCATATATCCTGGAGGCCTTCCAGTCCCTCGGGGCTTCTTTCAGCGGACTTTAAGTCATCTATTATTCAACAAGGATGAATTTTGTCTAAAGCAAAACAGCTAATCCTTTTTATTGCAGGACTCTGCAGCCATCGCTCTTTAACTTGGACTTGGCTCCGTCTGTTCTTTTTTTTTTTCTTTTTTACTCGTTCTCTTTTTTTCCAATTTCTTATATGATTCCTCCCCCTTTGCTTCTTTTCTTCCAAAACTTTATCGTATTCTCTTCAATTCCGAAGTTTAATTATCCTCCATAAGTATTCACCGAGGAAACCCTGATAACAGCATGAAATACTTGAACTGGTTTCTTGTCTTCCAGGGGCATATACGTACTCCTGCCCTATATATCTACTCGGAATTACTCAGATAAAAGAAAAGCGAAATAAACCACCCGCAGAAAACCTTTTTCAACCCCCTTTCTTGGTTGGCGTTGGTATTGTTTCTCTACAGTCTTTCATTCTCTTCAAAGACGTTTGCACGATCCTGATGGAGAGTTCGATCGAAATCGTAGGGAAGATATAAGGAGCTTTAGAAAATTTCGTGAAAAATTCTTGAATACTAAAGTAAAAAGAATTTCAATTTTAATTGACACTGAAACAAGGCGTGAAGGGAAATTTGATAGTGTACAAATACCGGTATAACCACATAATATGTTAGAAACGCGTGCTTCTCCAGGTAGTTTGAGGTAACTTGAAACTTTATCAATTACCGACTTCGCCGAACGACTTATACACGACTTATGTTAGTTGCTGTCCTCGTACAATCTTATACCAAAATTCTAGCCTTCATATTTACGCGCCCACAAACTATTTCTTAATGAAATCAACCAGATTTATTAGGTTGGATAAAGGTTATATAACTCGGGATTTTATTTCCGCAGTTATATTTGATGAATTTTATCGAACTTTCACCATCTTTTTCAAGGATGCAAAGAATTGATCATTTTCCGCAGCACTTGACTTGAGTCAAAAATCAAAATTTTTCTCAGATTGATAAATTATACGTTTCATAATATGAAAATCGAGAACATCGTCAATTTGTTTAATAAATATGTTAGGAGAATCGAAAATTGCAATTACTCGAAGATAAAATTTGAAATAACTTTTTCTCTTTTTTTTTGTTTCTTAAGGAACTGGAACGAAGTTACACACTTTCAACCCCTGGCGGTGGTAGTCCCATAGGTTGTCCACCCTGCAGTCCACCTCCAGCACCAACGGCATATATTTCTAGTGCCAGGGCCTCATCTCGTCGATTAGGAGTCGGGGGAACCTCATCTCCGGAACGAGATCCTCTAGGACGATTGCTAAGGTTGGTGAATAATTTTCTAATATTTCGTCTGAATTTCATCCGAACATAGATTTTTCACTGATTAAAAATCCTCGCAACTTTTTGCTCTATCGTCGTTTCGTAGTACAGAACCTTTGAATTTAACTAAATGAAAGAACAAACAAAAAAAAAGGTTAATAAAATCAAATAAAATACATCAACGGACGTTGTACCCTGCAGAATTTAAACCAGCTCAATTTATTGTTAGTATAGGTTTTTATAAAACTCTTTTATATACGTATGCGCGTACATATGATATTGGTCAACCATTTCGACGAAAAAAGGATGGAGGAAATAAAAGCTACATCGGATTTTGCCGAGTTCTCCCGCGGTAACGTCGAATATTATATATAAAAGAGAAATTCTTGTGCTGATATTTGTATTTTATTTACTATTTCTTTTTTTTGGTTTTTATTTTTTCAAAATTTCAGTGGCATTCATCTCTTTATGTCGGTCTACATTTTAACTTTATACTATTATGTAGTGATTCCAGAATTTCCAACTCATATGAACATTCTCGTTTCTATTTCATTAATTCGATAAATTTCGAGTTCCATAATAATGTTTTTGTACACCTCCATACGTACAAAGTGAAATGAATGAACTCAAAAACAATATATACGTATGTATGAGGGAGCTTATAATAAATATCATAGGTATAGATTAAAACACGGCGTCAACTTCAGAGCAGCTGTTCATACTATACATATCTACTAACAATGAGTGAGAATAAGTTGGCACGAATATTTCCGTTGCTTTCCATATAATAGGTATATATAAAACATCGAAATATACAGTGTGGCAAAAAAGAGCGAATTTTAAAACGTTAATAGAAATCGAACGGATGAACGCATCACATTGAACTTTTTTCCCCCCAAAAACTAAACAGACGAAGTTTTCATTTCGTTTTTTCATGTTTAAAAATTGTTAGTGTCTGCCGAGAAATTAGAAAAAAAAAAAAGAAGTTCGATTAGTCGCGTACACACGTTCAACTGTTATGCATATTCAAAAATGAATCCTCGTTTTTAGTACCACCCTATATATATTTGTGTGTGGTAAAGTTAAGCGCAGGATAATTATAGTATACCTTCATGTATACATACGCGTATAGTTTATACGTACAGGATGTATTTCGTTTGACTGATCAACCAAGTCAACATTTGTCGAAGCAGCTAGTAGTCGGAAAACATCAAAGCTATTCGAATCCCTGAGGTTTGGCGTGTCGTGCGGTGAAAGGAATCGATTTTAATTCCGTTATTCATCCGTATTAAAGGACCACATTACAAACTTAAGCAATAGGTATATCTCGCCGCAAAACATTCTCTAATAAACATCATATATCCTCGTCACAAATTGCGATTATATAACATATTACATCTCATGCACAATTTTGTTTGACGCTGATGATATTGAAAAGTAAATCGGTGAAAAATATAAACCGAGAAAAGAGAAAAAAGGAAAATTAAATAAAATTACTGAATCAATTTTTCTCTTCAACTTAACTGTATCCGTACCAATTCTTAGTTTGGTACCACGATATGAGGGGGATGTCGATCCTTTGGGATGTCGATAGCCCGAAGTGATCCGGATCTCATTTTTCTTTTTTTCTCTTTTTTTTTCTGCTGCTTAAAAAGAGGGTAGGTTGGTACACACACAGACGCGCATTTTCTCTCGAGATGAAAAGTGAGGGTAGTTCAGGATTCCCATCCCCAAAATTTTCATCTTTCGAATAAGCACGGCACTTTCCCGCGCGTGTTTACATCACCGATGTCTACCGAACCACCGCCTGAAGACCTTTTCCTCTAGAGGAGGAGGACTTTGGGGCTAACTCACCAGCTGCAATCGCTCGAAAGCTGTAAATTCGATCTTTTTACACTTCGCCAAGTTTTACTTCCTATACTCGTTCAGAGAGAGACACGGGTCGGTTAACGCCCGTCAATCTTTACGACTACGAGGTCGAAGACAACGACCATCAAAAAAATATATATCACAGACTTCCATCCACGAAGATTCATACAAGCTTCTCTTAACATACGTAGCAAAATTCAAAATCCTTCATTTCAGAAATTTCCATAACAAAATACTTTATGACAGAATGCCCAAAGATAAAAAATTTTCAAACTTGAATTCTAATCACATACAAGGCGTTCCACATCGATTCGATCCGATTCTAACCTCCTCGACCTCTCGGATTAGGCCCACAATTTTTCATCTTTTTTTTCTGGCTCCCAGAACTACGAAACCTCTGCTATGATTCAACATCAAATCTTTGATTGAAAAAATTCTTTGTTACAGATTTTTAAAAACCTTCTACAGAGAATTGGGTACCAGAGATCCTCCACATTTACCTGCGTGGGCGGCACCTTTACCCTTAGGAACTTTGTGCCCAGCACATTTTCAACCACATCTTCAACTGATCCACAAAAGCGAGCAGGAACATCGCTTGGAGAACATTAAACTCGACCAAATTTTCGCCCCTGTCAGGGTAGGTAACAAATTAAAATGTGGAAAAAAGAGAAAGGAAAAAAAAAAAAGAAGGAAATCAGGATAAATTTTCTGCCATTCGCACGACGTTGTTATATTCGCGTCGAAAGACAATGCGGGTACGCATGTTGGAATTTCGAACCATTGCCCCCTGGAAATTGAGGTACTACTTTGCGTGAAAATGTTAGAAAAAAAAAAAAAAAAAGCTAAAATACCTATTCAACGTTTGTTCAAATTCCTTCCATACCTGTACATCGCGGTGCACGATATTCGGTGTACTGTATAATATATAGAGGGTATTGTACGGGGATACCATATAAAACAAGAGATATATATTTCACGGTACGTCTGCTGTTTTCAACCCCTACCCCGCCCTCCCTCCCTCCCTTCCACCCTCTTGCTCATGCACGTTTTATATAGAAAACTATATGAAATGGCGGATATTTTGCAGTCTAGAACTAGCGGTGGTTGTTCGTAGGTATTGCGTAGACCAAGGAACAAATACTCTTTTCTCTTGCTTCGAATATTTTTTCTTCTTCTTTCTATTTCCGCGCAGAGACTTTCAGATGCTACTTTTGATCGTACCAGGGGGTACGGAACGTTGGAGCAACCGAGGGTTCCGGAAACTGGGCGGTGTGCCATTCGCGTTCAGTTTATGCTGATGCAGATAATTGGAATTCTCTCTTTTTCTCTCTTTCTCTCTCTCTCTATCCAGTTATATACATACCCTTATCTACATATATATATTTATATATACCTTGACTATCCGTTTAAACTATTATGTACATACCTACTACCCTATGTACATATCGCACTGGGTCAAGTACCCGGAGATTCAACCGCTGCCAAATACAATCCTTTTAAAAGATATAGATCCTCAGAAAATTCACTCTTGGGATATCTCAGTAAAATTAATGCGAAAGTTTTTCGAAATAAGAATAAATAGAAGAAAAAAATTAGTACTATACCAGTTTTCACCTTATTCTTCCGCGACGCACGTGTACGTACGTATCTTGTATACCTATGATGTGTAGACGTGCGGAAAATATTTTCTATCTAGAGAAAATTATTCTGTCTATTACATACATTATATATATACATATACATAGATGTAATTTGCATGATATCGACTATATTATATGATATTATAATTGCATAGCCTCAAGCTATATACCTTTAACCCACCGGTTTGATCTTTAGCAGTAGAATATTCTATATATTATTGAGAATTTTTTTTAATTTTAATCTTTCATTATTTTAATTTTTTTGTTTTTTTTTGTTTTTGCGTTACCCGTGATCTTCGGTTTGACGGGTAGTTCGTAAAATTGTGAGATGGAAATGAGAGCGATCCCCTTGTGTATAAAAAAAAAGGAAAATAAAAGCAAAAGGAATCAGGGTAGGATTCGGAAATTTTTTCAACCGTGAATAAACAGAAGGGAAGAGAAAGAAAAGAGAATAGCGGATATATGTATTTGAAAGAGTGGTATGGGTAGATATAGCTTGTATCGTGGAATATATTACACCGGAAATAAGTTTCAGACTTATAAAATTTAATAACCAGTCAATTCTGCCACGATTTATCCGGGATTTATCATCGAAGAAGATATTATACCTCTGCAGCTCGCGGTTATTGGTCTAGTTTTCTATAATATATGTGTAAGCCAGTAGAATTTAAAGAGACTAAATTCACTCGAGCCGAAATTAATTTTTGTTATTACAGTATAATTGTAATATTTTAGTTCACTCGGCGATATGATCATACGGAGTAAGCGTGGGATAACGTTTTGAAATTTGTCTGACTTAAAGCTCTGCGAGACTAGCGGGCGACAACTAAATTGCGAATACCAATTATCCTAATGCTTACGACTACCTGCAGCAACCCCCTGATGCGATGCGATGCGATGCAAATACATATCCAATGCACCAAAATAACACACAGAGAAACTTACGAACACGTGGATACTAACTGGATGATTTTGTATGCGTTTCTTGTATACGTATACGTTACCCGACCTATTTACATATTACAGGCCCATATCACGCATAAATTATCCGGAAAATTTACGTATCCTAGATAAATAGGTGTGTCTATGAAGTGCAGATGATATGCAGGGCAGCACCCCGAATTTCACAATTATCGATAATAATAATTATTATTATTGCCACCTTTTTTCATACAATAATTGTTTGAACAAACGTTGATATACCAATATCCAGTATATTTTTGATTACATTTTTATGAAAAAAAAAACCGTCCTCACGATTAAAAATAGTCCAATCGAAAGATTACCTTTGCTTTGGCCTTGAAATAATTTTTTTTTTTTCAAAAACTTTCTGGAAGAACTTCTCCGAAAATTTGTTGACGGCTGATAGACACATAAACAGACCGAGCTGATAATTTTGTCTACAGAATTGATGCGGAATAGTAGGTTTTTGAGAGACTATCAGAACTCAACAGCTCAAAAAGTTGTTGACAAAATTTCGTTCAAAAAATTTCCACCAAGTCGAAATAGTTTTTCATTTGGCATAACGCACAATCAAAAGGCAAGGAGAGAAAGTTTCGCAAACATCTAGTGAGAGAAACTATTGGATTAGACATTTCAAACTTCCAAGGACATCCTCGCGTACACAAAAAGATGATCAACAAAAAAATACATTCACTCGGAATTGTCGTTGACTCCTGAATTTTTTTCGTCCTGCCCCCTTTCAAAAATAAATCACTGCAGTGCCAAACGATAATGAATTTTTCCTGTTTCCAGCTCAGTGACGGTTCGGTTTCCGAAGCTCCTCGTCGCGTGGCGGTAGAAGGGGGTCCAGGAAGTGGTCGAACGACGCTTTGCCTACGTCTTTTGCATCAATGGGCGACACAAGGAGACGGAGGTTCCCCGGCTTTGGCATTCATCGTTCCATTACGGGAGCTAAGAGGAAGTCAATTGCTGAGTTATTTATCGCGAGAACTTTTTCCTCGAACGGCATCTCTAGGTGACGCTGTAGCGCAAGTCTGGAGGACGTTACACCTTATGGAAGACAGAGTCCTTTTCGTCCTCGACGGCTACGACGAATGCGTCGGCGGTCGAGCGTCCCTTGGCGACGCGATCGACCTTCTCGAGGGTCGTCTTTTCCCCGATGCTCGTATCCTAGTAACATGTTCCCCAAAGAATTCACCGGCTCTTTCTCCGCTCGTTCAAAGACGGATAAATCTCGCCGGACTGGAATGGCAACACGTGGAGAGACTTTGCGCAGCTTATTTTATTCACAATGACATCGCTGAAAGAGTTAGAGATTTTCTTGAGGTCCTTAACGCCCAACCACACTCCGTACGACAACTGGGCCAACATCCTTTGGGATGGATCATGTTATGTTCTCTTTATCAAGACTCAAGAACGTTACCTGAAGAAACAAGCGCGCTCGTACAAGCGGCGGTGAAATGTATCGTCAAAAGAAGTCTTGACCCTCCAGTTCCATACAACGAAGAAATTCCAGGACATTGTAGAAAACGGCTGGAAGATTTCGGAAAGCTTTCATTGGCGGCGCTCAGAGAAGGTCGTTGTTGTTACACCGAAGCTGAACTCCGTGCCAGAGGTGGAGGTTTAGAGGTTACAAGACTCGGTTTTCTAACACGTGGATTGACGTTCGGTCAGCGTCGTAAACCTGATTTATTCACCCCAATTCATTCGGCGGTTGCCGAATTCCTCGCCGCCTATTACCTAACTTCCGTTGCGCAGTACACGAATATATTACGGAGAGAATTAGAAGGGCTTCCTTCAGGAATAATTGGTCACCTGGCCGGACTTTTAGGACCAAAAACTCACTTGATTTTGAACCAACTTTGCCCTCTGGAAGTCCCACCTAGGGCTGTCTTCTCACTTTTAAAAGCTGCGGGCAATAGCGATGGGAATATAGCTGCTGTTTGTAGATTAGTCGGTGCGGGTCCAGGTTTTGGACCTGCTCCCAACGAGCCAAGGTCGGCACCTCTGGTTCACACTGTTCCATTAGAACTTGAAGGATGGGCAAGAATCCTGGAATCTTCAGCGTGCACTTTGGAAGCTCTGGAAGTAGTTTTCCAGGTTGAAAGAGGGGCCGATCCCAGATACTTGGATGACTTTTTCGGTGCTTTGGGCAGCAACGAAAGCGTAAGACTCGTTCGAATCACCTCACTTCTCGGACACGAATTCCCCGCCGATGAAGCCCAGAGGCTAGCAAGACACTTAAAAAGCGTTTTGGGAAAAAAAAGGCTCAACGACTTCGAGCTAGTGATCACGTGCCTCGAAGAGTCGGCGCATGATAGGTGAGTCCTTTTTTCGGTAGCTCAACCTCAATAGCATGCTTAAAAATAAAAAAAAATAAAGATAACAATAAGGCTCACTTTAAAATTTAGAATTATAATTGCAGCTGCGGAAATACAGCGTTTACATTTCATTTTTCACATATGTACATATCATTCGTTTTTCGTGCGTTTTTTTCCAAATTTATATTACGAACGGAAATTGCTCCAGTGTAACATACTATATCACAACGTGTTGTTAGAGAATTCGTGCGTGATTGGCCCAAAACTGACCCAAGCCATAAGCTAAATTTTGTTCGTGATCTGAGAGCAAATTTAAAATAAAGTACGATACCTACACACTATGAAAACAAACACACGAAAAAAAGAAAAACTAAAAAAAAAAACCAAAGAAGATAAAGGATGATATGGAATGAGAGAGAAAAACAAAATTATGGTCTCCACGCATCGGGAATTCAGTATTTTATTACACAGTAGAGTTCATTCGCGGAAATTTTGTGCTGTAGGAAACGTAACAATCCCCCCGAAAAAAATGGAAAAGAAAAAAAATGGGTTACACTTGGTTTTATTCGTCGCCGACAAAAAAGAAAAAACAAAGAAAAAAATAACGCACTCTATCTCGAGGCGTCACTAAATTTTAACGGCACTTTATAAAAATATCAGTCGTGTGTCTACACGCGTTTTTATCTCCCGGTATCGAGATGCGAGTGAGTTTTTATTGGGACTTATTTTCGGCCATTTTGTTGTTCTAATTTTGCTAAGGGATATCAGAATTGATTTTTTCTCAAGCCTTTTTTATTTTATTATTTTCGTATTTCAGGCTCGAGTGCGTGGTAAGCGCACTGTGTCGTGGTCTGACCCAAGCGTCTCCTCAACTCGCCCGTTTGGTACTGGACATGAATCTGTCCGGAGAACAAGTCTCGAGGGTATGCGATGCCCTTAGAAATTGCGTTCAGGTTCAGGCCCTCCATTTGCCCCACTTGGGATGTGGTCGTGAGGGACTCGCCTCCGTAGCAGAACTCCTGAAGGAAAGACCTCTGCTTGCGTTAAATCTGGCAGGAAGTTGGGGCGCTAAAAATGAGGATCCATCCAGCTCAGGCATCAGCATGGGTAACCTTTTTTACCTCCCAATTTTATTACAATACATTAAACGCAGGATATCTCGTGGATTATATCACCGTACCCCAATAAGCTCTTCATAAGTAACAACCATAAAATTTCATTCACTTGTTTGTCTTTTCTTTTTTTTTTTTCTCAAAGCTCGATATCTCCAATTTATCGACCGGACGACAACCATAAATCCACCGCGTAAAAGATAGGACGTGATAAAAGAACAAAAATGAATAAATAAATAAGTAAATAAACAGATCGATAAATAAATTGATAAGGGAAAAATGAAATTCTGACGTCACGCTGCAGAGCGCATAGGATATCTTGAATATATACGAGAACACACAATATAACATAATGATGCGCGGGCGTCAAAATCAAGTTACATATAAAAACAGAATTTTCTGGAACAAAAATCCTGCGCTGCAGATACGTATCTGTACTTGAATATCTCTCGCCAAGTAAGCCTATTTGCAACAGGAGAAATAAGCAAAAAAAAAAGAAATAAGTAAATGAAAAACGTTCAGAAATATATCCTGTTGGAAGAAGACATATAACCTAAATGAAGAAATAAAAAAAAGAATACAGTATAGGTATATCTACTGCGTATATATGAATTGAGGAGGGTAAATATTTTTATGGGCGCGGTGGGAGTTTTGTATATTTTTATTTTTATTAGACAGATCAAAAATTGTAAAACCGTTATCTGTGTTTATGAAGTATAATATAACGTGTATAATATTATATCGTTGTGGTAAACTGCCGATTTTTGCGTATATCGCGGGTATTCTAGGGAATAATAATCGGGTAGGGATATACTATATACGTATAAATTTTGATAACATGCGATATATATAACGATAACGGCTATAATTTCTCTTTAGGTGCACACATAGGTAAATGTATACGTATATACAATTGTATCTCGTGTACAGAGGAGAGTTAACTTTCTCCTGCTCAACAAATGACACTTCCAAACCGAATTCTACCCTCGGAGGATATCGTATTAATCATGACTGTCAGGTTCCGTTCATCCTCCGTAATGGGTTATACTATACACTAACTATATACATATACATATATACTATATAGTTACGCTCGTTTCCAACTTGACTCGCACTTGCCCCCCTTTCCCAGCTCACCCCTTTTGCAGCCTCCACCAAGTTACCGTCTCATTCACTTTACTGGGAATTACGAACATTTCCGCGAAATATCCCCTCATACCACCACTTCGGATGTATCCTGTCAGAATCTCATTGTTGTTCTTCTTCTAATTCTTCTTCTTGTTATTCCTTCTAATTGTTAAGTTCAACTATTTTTGTATGTATATCTTGTTTCCGTGCTTTACGTTTAACGGGCCCAAAAATTAACGACATCGGAATCTCGTCACCAGACGCGGCTGAAAGAGAAAGACTTTTCAATGTATAAAACAGAA
Source organism: Athalia cordata (assembly GCA_963932425.1). Taxonomy (NCBI): domain Eukaryota; kingdom Metazoa; phylum Arthropoda; class Insecta; order Hymenoptera; family Athaliidae; genus Athalia; species Athalia cordata. Next base: position 22,794,523 of record OZ010625.1, read on the forward strand.
AAAAAAAAAACTTGTCAGTTTAAATTTTCGCATATATTACATACATTTTAGAAAGCGTGGATTTTCCTCGCAAATTTCTAGTTGAGAAATCCGAGATTTTGTAATACCGGTAAAAGAGAATTTCATCGAAGTGTCTTTTAGATGGATACATCGATTCTTGAAAAGAATTTCTTTCAACTCTTTACAGTCGAGGTAGGTATACAGCTGTACCGGCAGACTATCCGTCTACAGGGCGCGCCTCTTTTCTCAAGAAATCCCAACTCCTCGAACAGACAGTTTCCCAATAGTTTTCATCCCTTATTCAACCTTTTTATTTTCTTCTATTTTTTTACCTCGCAGGTACTTTCCTGTCTTCAGCTATTTCCTTTTTTCTTTGTATGTTTCTTTTTTTTTTTCGTTTTTTTTTTTTCTTTACCGCAACTTTCCGAATTCACACACCCTATTTAAAAAGTATAGAGCGATGTACAAGCATAATCATACATGAATCATACCATACAGGCCTCGAAATCTGCTTTTTTTAAACTCCAAGCCACTTTTTGTAATTCTTTTTTAGTTTGTTTGCTATTTTTTTTTTTTTTTTTTTTTTTTATAATTTATTCATCTTATTATCGCAGTCTGCGCCTACGATAATTAGAACCTTATGGGCTCGTGATAAATGGCCGCGTTAAAATCTTGTACATGGTATATAACGGGCATAGCTAGTAGGAAATTTCGCAGGGTTGTTAACAAGTCGCGTTGGGTGAACAAGTGGCTGCGCACTTTAGCTAAGAGAGTTGTAGGTAATTCGAGTAGTAAACGTCTTTCCCCACAATTACATAAGTATCGGGGCGTATTCTAAGTAGGCAACAATTAAACCCGAAATTGTTGTAGAGACTTTGAAAAAAAAACAATAGAAAATAAAAAAAATTAATAACATTCGTCTATTTTAGAAAATGACACGAAACATGGTTTTCACTATAAAACTGAAAACGGCGCATCGGCATCAGCTCTGTGACGTGTAAAATATTTAATTTCCCTGAAGTATGCCTACGTGTACCTGTACATTGTTGTTCGCACACGTATACCCCGCTTTTGTCACCCTACTGCAGTTTACACGTAGTGAAAATAGACGTGGGGTAGTTTGCAAATGACGTGCATATAGGAAATTGGCGATAAAGTATTTCTGTCCCGAAACTGCAAGGGGAAATTTAGTCATATAGATTATTATTCGGACGTGAAGCGGCCGTTTATATAAACGAATTAGGTAATGCATTTTAAATCTCTCGTTGCATCACGACGAAATCTCCGCAGTATACTAAAACTAGATGGAGTATAAGGTAATCTATAAGGTGATAAATGTGAACCGTAGCTATATTACGAGGGTCTTATTTTGTTGACTATATACGGAATCTACTTTGCATGAATTTATTTATCTACATTATCGTGAATTTCTTTTCTCTCGCAAAATATGATGCGCTCTAACCAACGCCCTGAAGTAAAAAAAAATCAAATAAATAAAACCCTTTATCCCTGCACTATTTTTTTTTTTTTTTTTCAGACCTGCTCATGTACGTATATAACAATATCTACTCAACTATACGCTATATCATAAATAATTCACTTTTTATTTTCAAATTTTTATATCCTTAAATTCCTTTAGCTTACATTATGGCGGGGTTTCCTTCGTTTTTTTTTTTTTTCTTCTCGACGTCGCGATCACGAACTGCAGCTGTAGCTACGGTATAAGATCCACGTGTTGTGAATGTGATGCTGTCGTACTATACAACCTTATACATATAAAATCTTGGAGTAAGGTAGAAAATTTCTGTATGCTAAAGCCGTCCTTTGGGGTGGTTTGAGATCGGGGGGAGATCGTGGTGTCGTCGTCGTCGTCGTCGTAGTGCCGCTGTATAGATACGAGAAAAGATTCTCGCACGAAACGAAAATGCCAACTTTTTTAAGGCTACTTGATCCCTTTCCATAGACGGGGGTATTCCCTGAATATGATATTGTCGCGTGAATTTAATATTTTAGCAATTTAGATAACCAGTCAAATTTTACATGTATGTGCTTAAAAAAGGAAAAGAAAAAATCAAAGAACCACCACTCGATGGAAAACGTATTCCATGCATGATACAGGAACTAAGACTCAATCACATGAATAGTCTATAAAGAAACCTCCCGGATTTTTGAAAAAATTTCACAATCTAAAATTCTCTGAATTTTGTTTTTTGTTTTTTTCTACAGGTTCCGGTTCCGGTTCGGGAAGCAGCGGCTGCGCATCCAGCACCCTTGGAACCTTGCCCTTGAATCGTTGTTACTCTTCGCTTCCAAGAGGCGCCCCAACGGTTTATGGAAGTTTAACGCGTCCCGCAACGCTTCCTCGCCTTCCTCTAGGTCTAGGTCCTGTCCCTATGCCAAACGAAAGGGATAACGGCAGCAAACGAAACAGCGACAGCGTCCTCTGTCACCGTTTACCACTTTTACACCCTCTACCGACCTGCGATTTATCTAGTCACCAGGGAACCGGTTTTCACGAAATTTTCAGCGCTGTAAGGTAACTAGAATATTCTTACATCATCCCTTTTTCTCATCCTGTTTTCTCATTTTCACAAACGAAACTAGCTATAGATATATACCTATGTACATACATAATACATATTTTCTCCGCTCATAATATACATAAATATATGTACAGGTGTATACGGTATAAATGCGTGTGTCGTTCTTTTACCCCCCTGAAGTTTGTGACACTCCAAACAGGGGCGGCTTTTCACGGAATTGCAAACAAAAATTCCTTAAAAAAAAATAAAACAAAAACAACATAAAAAAAGATAAAAAAAATCATTCCAGGGGGTTGTATTTTTCAGACATTTTTATGTCTGTCGTAAAATTTATATCTTTGCGGGAAATGAAGAAAAACCGCGTCCCATACTGCATATGCGTTATACACCCTGTGTAATAAATAATAATTATACGGGGAGGGAGTTCCAGTAGGTTTTTACTTTTTTCTATCCCCTTTTCTTATATTGTTATCACGTCGTAAGAAACGTATATTGGTATGAGTTTTTTTTTTTTTATTTTATTTTTTTTATCGGAGACTACCTGGAGGTAGATTATATAATGATATTCTTTTTTTGTTATTGAAAAAAACATAAAGAGAAAGAAAAAAGATAATCGAAGCCTACCCGTGTATATTTTGGTGTTAGTATTTTCTGTTGGGAATTCTATGAGCTAACTTTTCCGCAAACTTTTCACGTAACGATTATCACCACCACCGCGTACGGTGAGATTTCTTAGCAAACATTCTTAACCCAATTCCTAACGAGCCACACTAACAATAAGAACAAAATAGAGGGATATCAGACTCGGAAGTTCACGAAAAACATGCGCATTCGAAGAAGCCGTTTTTGTAAAAATAACGGAAAAAACATATTCATGCTATAGATTTAGAATAAAAATTTATAAAGATCCTATTTGAATTCTTCTACGGAGAATATCTACAATTGTGTCTTTTTTTTTTCGTTTTTGTTTTTTGCAAACAAGAAATATCGAGGAAAAACTTCAGAACAAAATTTAAACCAGAACAACAATTTTTCGTATTTTCAAACCACCAAAAAATATCGGTCCAAAAAATTACGCTAATGAAGTTTCTCGTACGGATATTACTACACAATTTCATGAGAGAATGTTGTTCTAAATTCTGAAGGACCTTTTTCACGCATTAAAAAAATTGAACAGATGGTTTTTGTCCAAATTAGGGTAAAATTTCCCCTAACAATTCTTTTTTCTTTTCTTTTATGTTTCTTTTATCGCGCGGAAAAAAAAATATTTCTCAGGAATTCATTTGGCTTCCTAAAATTATGGTAAGTGCGTACAGGCTGTGTGTGTATGAGGGCCATTAATCGCTTCTGCCAGTGACCCTGCACAGGAGTGGCGATGAATGATCGTTAGTTATTTTTATTTCCTTGGAAATATCAATCGATCTCTCTTAATCAATGGCAGAAGGTGTAGAGTCGATTGCTGTAGGTCTAAGTCTGGTTTCTTAGAAGCTATATAACCCCTCGCTGTTAGTAGGTATATAGTTGAAGTGACTCGACTTTGATTTCTGAACTTCGACGTTCTGATATGGTGAGCCGCAATTCCGCCGCAATTCTGACACACGCCAAAAGCGCGCGCTCAGTGAATTGAGTGCCTAACTACCAACGCCAGCCATCCATTAACGAACACTTCGTCATACTCCCTCAGTTTCTTCTCCACCACTATTATATTATACAGATACATATAACGCCCGCTAAGTTTTAACAAGGGTTTCCAAAACGTTCACTTTTATTGAACGCACGGAGCGTTTGCCCTATTAAATTTATAGATGGTTATAAATCAAATAAATCGGCGTCTTACAGGTGAACGTTTATCCAAGGAGGTATTGTTTTCGTTTTGCTTCATTTTTCGAGCCCTGAAAATTTTTTCGATTATTTCATTTATTCATATTCTTTTTTTTATCTTTCGTCCTTTTCTTCAAATACCATCAATATACCAGCTAAGAAATGGAAATAAGTATCGTAAATCTTGATACAACCTAAATGTATACAAAAGTTTTTTGATTTTGTTTTTTTTCATCTCTCCCCTCCAAACTTGCGACTGTATATGAAATCTCAAGCTTCGAGGGGGGGAAAAAAATTCCCTCACATAGGTATTTTCACTCGAATACACTCGATCGCTTGATACCGATCGGAATTTATTTATGTATCTTATTTGCTTTTTTATTTATAACTTTTCCATTTTTCAAACCACTCTAGAATTCGGTTATTGTTTAGTGCAAGAAAGAGGAACGTACGATCTCATGTTATGTGTAGTATAGGGAGAAAGTTATTGTAATAATATGCATGTATACTTCGGCTACTTGGAAATTTGAAACAACATTATTGTGATAATAGAAAATTTCTAATAAATCATAAAGAATATTGAGAAATATTTGGCAGTGAAGTTTGAAGAAGTAGCTGGTAGCAATCAGGAGGAAAAACAAAAATGATAATAAAAAAGGGCCAATAAACTTTGTGCAAAAATCCATTCGGAAACGCCCCCTTGTTCCAGCTAACCGTTATTTTATTGTTTATTCAATTTGATAGGTTTTCTGGTGCGCCTGACTGCTCGTGACGCTCCTTATCACGGTTCCTTCTTGCTCTACGAGGCACTTGGTCCTATTTTCTTTGATTGATGGGATTCCCAAGATCCCTGGATCGGAAATACCACATATATAACTTTCCCCCGTATTATATAGCAAATGAAATATGGTCACTCGAACAAAAATAGTTCTCCAAAAACCAATTCAAAAGTATCACAAACAAACAAAGAAAAACGAGAAAGAGATAGAAAAAACAAAGAATTCAATTATGTAGGTACTTTTTTGAAATTATATGGTTTGAAATTCTTTTCATTCAGAATACTCTTTCATTCGTACAAATGTATTTAAGTACTTGAAAAATAACACCGTTCGATATTTTATACATTGGGAAATGGAAATATCACAAATTCCGTACACATATTGGAACTAAATCTAACAGATTTCGGCATCGAAAATATACATCTGCCAGTTATTTTGTGGGAGGATGAAATCTCATCGTATATAGCATCTATTGTATGTAATGTATACCTATATCGATGTATTAGTTTGAATGGTACGTTTATATTCAACTACAAAAATTTACAGCCCTCAACAACAGGCTGGAAGAGATAAACTGATTGCTGGCAGTACCGCACGGTTTTTGCCTGGAAAAAAAATACGTCCACCCTCCGACGCGTGACTAACTTTAATTTTTAATTTTTTTGTATTCTCTCTTTTTTTCAGCTTTCATTTGGTTTTTTCATTATACGAGAAATTGAAATCGATATCACGCGCGAAATGCGTGTTCAGCGGAAATGGATATCACCTGCTATGTATACATATATAATTGTTTTTTATTTCGTTTTCGCTTTTTTTTCAACATTCAATTTCATTGATATTTATATTACACACATTGATGTTTTTAAAATGCATCCCTGTTCAACATATGTTATTCCAATCCATCTCATATACATACATGTGATCGGATAAAAATCTATTTCACATGCAGTCGATCTTTCAAACTTTAGATTTAATCGGGATTCATTAATTTACACTAATTAGAATAACCGGAACTAGATAATTAAACATAACATATCGATTACTTACTATACGGTATATCTAAGGTGATCGAAATTACAAGGGGTGGGGGGTATGAAAGTAGAGCCAAAGAAAAATGTTGAAAACTATAATAATAGACGGCTTTGAAACTCACTCTGTACATATGAAATGGAAAAAAGTAGAAAAAATAGCCGGGAGAAATAGAAAATGATAAACCATCTTTAATAATCCGGACCATATTCACGCCGTTGCTCTGCACGGTGGTTTGGAAGCGAATGTGTTATAGGTGCAGGTATTTTAATTCATAAATATAAAAGCGTAGCACGATATCTGTTGATAGAAAATTTCTACAGGAAAGTTGTGCTCGATCAAAGAGGTATCGATATAGTGATAAGTGCGCTTCTTTTCGTTTACGATCGGGAGATCCGATAACATGTAAGAACGTTGTTTCAATTTCTATTGGGTTGAAATGAGAATCGATATATCCCATCATATTTTCCCCCTATACATATATCCGTGTGAGATAACACCAGTTTCCTATTTTAGGGAGCCAACCTGCAAGCTACGATCTTTGAACGTGTCAAAGTGTCTTCTTGGAAGTTTAGACGCCGGATGTCTGGCCGAAACTATAAGAAGAGCGAGACACTTGGACGCTTTAAGAGCTGCGGGTGCCTCCAGACCAGCTGATATGATGCCTCTAGTTTTAGCCGTTACCGAAGCACCGTGTCTTCAACTTCTAGATCTTGCCAGTCCAAGACTTGCACTCGACGATCATCCTTCAAGACTTCTTTGCCACGCACTAGCCAGGAATTCAACACTAAGATTACTCAGCCTCGAGGGATGGACGTTCAGGATAGAAGTAAGCCTTTTTCTTCTTCATTTTCTTCTACTGCCTTAATTTCCCTGAGTTTAAACTTTCCGTACACATTCATTTGAATACCAGATTTATTTCAATCTAATGTCACATCAGTTTGGTTCCGACTAGATCTATCCGGATCCAAGAATATCTGAACGGATCTAACTCCAAATCGATTAGATTTCAAAAAATTTCATATCATTTCCAAAAACGTTGCCATGGTCAGATCTCAATGATCCTACTCCAATATACCTAATGTTAGATCCGTTTGGAATTGACTAGATCCGTCCAGAGCACCGACCTCTAATCTTATAATCTCAGATTAGATCTGATCAGATCTGATGTGGTAATATTTCATCTCAGATACACACCTCATCAGATCTGATTAGATCTAAAAAGTCTCAGAATACAGTTCTTAACAAATCTAATTATATTTAAGCATTAAAAAAAATCAAGTATAACAAGTCATGCTTACTTCTCAAGCAGTCTATTACATTAGCCTTAACTTTGAGGTTGAAATTCCGACCGGCGTGCCTGCGCATCATCAGAGAGGGTTGATATTATTATTATTATTGTTGTAATCATAAATATAAGTGAATTTTCGTTGCGAAATTTACTACAGATTTAAACCAGTGTCGAAAATTTAACGGAGTACTTAAGGTGGTAGAATATCAGAATGTGTTTGGGAATCTGTGACGATGTACAATATCATGTACTCCGTGTAATTAATTATCGATCATATATGACTGTGTGTATGTATATAGGTACATACATATATAGGAAGTAATTGTTTCTCGTCTCTCGCTAATTACCACTACTACTGCTCAGTGTAACCAACCATTCACCCATCTGCACCTTAATCCATCCTCGTCTCCTCGACAGGGAAGACAAACTTCACGAAATAATAGCTGCCTACGCGGGTGTTCTATTATATCAAAACTTCCCGTATATAGCGCATATACGTATAGGTATATATGTACAAAAAACCCCCTTCACTTGATAAAATATTAAGATTTCGCGAATTTTGTACAGGAAATTTATAACAGCTCGGAATTATTAGGGAGAACCAGACGGTTGAATTTCATATATTTAAAAAAAAAAGTATAACACTCTTTCTCTTCTCCTTGTTTTCTCTCCGTCCCACACTTTGTGGACTTGAATTATTCTTACTATAATAATATTAGTATTGAATTTATCGTTTTAATTTTTCTTTTTTTGTTGTTGTTTCTTTCCTTTTTTATTACTTCTCTGTCGCGCCTTACGGGATGGTCGCATGATCACGTTCAACGCACGGGGGTGTTGGATATGCAGGGGTAATAAATAATCAAATAAATATTTAAATCGTTAAACAAGTCAGCTGCAAGCGGGCGAGGAGTTTAAATAAATTTTACTGGGTTATAGCAGCGTATCCTTTTCGTAATATTGCGTACTATAAATTTTCCGTTGCTATAGGTACATACCTTTCTCGTCGTTGCTGCTATTCTACTGGTGGTAATGCACAGGGTTGAATGTTGGGGCCATTTCCAAATTTGCATGAGAATACGCGTTACTTAGCGCGCACGGTGCGGGCGGCGAATCGCTATATATGTATTTATATCATATACATAGATATATAAAAGATATATTATATTTCGGAAAACGCAACGTTCGTACCTACATTTATACCTATAATACTGCGCACGGCTATCTCGCGGAAACACACGCGCCTTGAAAATACGGTCAATATAGCTATATAATATAGAAATTGTATTATACATATGTACAGCTGCTGCTTAGCGCACATATAGAAACGCGTACATAATATAATTCCCGTGAAATTGTGTGAAATTATATCGCAGGCTCCCGCGACGTTCTCCCTTCTTTTTCGTTGTTCAATTCACACCGGAGTTCGAGTAGTAACCTACGAAACAAAGAAGGAGATTCATGACAAAACCTATAACGATTAGAAACAAAGCTTCACATATGATCCTACGGATTATCCGAAGGAGAGCCGAAGGATTAGAATATTAATATTATTATCATCCTGCGCAGTCACTAGAATATGTCACTGTAATAAGGATCGCTCGAGAAATAGTATACAGTGAGACGCTTTATTTCGCATTATTTTGAAAAAAAGACTTCCAAAAGGTCGGTAGGCACGCGAAAAGTTGAGATAGTGCCGTACAAAGACGTTTCCTTCGAAAAATAAACAAAATTACATAAAAACCGCTCGTGTGTGGCGAGTTGAATTATTACTCTTCAAAAATTCGATGTTTTACATTTCTTTCATTTTTTTCAAGATACACCCATCTGGCAGATAAGTTGGTGCAATTTGAAAAAACTTGAAGCCACCAATCTGAACGATAGAATTTTCGGATATTCGTCATTCTCATGTTGTTTGTTTTATTTTATTTTATTAAATTAAAAAAAAAAAATATGGGTTACCTCTTGAACTTCTCAGCCCTCGATAAGTTCAAATATTAAGGAGTACCTTAGAATTTTTTCTTTGTTCTTTTTTATACCTACTGAAAAAAAATTTTCCCCCAGCTTTCGCCTATTAATAATGTACGTCTAATTCGGGTGTGTAAGATGTAATTAAATCGATTGGCGGGATGGGGCGCGCGGTATTCGGTGTGTTTCTTGAAAGTCAACATAGCGTATAACAAGCGTGAATTTAACCGTTTATTTAACGACTTCGTTGAGCATAAATCATTAATTAGTTGCCGATAAAAGTTAATTACTGCAGAGAGAGCTAGGATAGGACGAGTATTATCTTCCAACTTCTTGACTGCAGGGTATTATATCCTTCTCCGTAGGGGAAAAGGAAAATCTCCCAAGAACGCGGAAAACGCTGCTTATATGTACATCAAATTATCTTTGAAAATGTTGTTCTATGAAGAATGAAAATGGCCGCGACGCGAAAGAATTTTGTCAACCAATTTACCGCAATTATTTCTTCTATTTTTCTCACATATTGACGAAACTTTGCAATAAGCGCTGAGGAAGTTGTAGCGGATGAAAAAATTAAAAAAAGAAATTAATTGATGTGAATATTGCAGAAGAGCAAAAAACTTTGAAAAAAAGCAGGCTAAAGAAGTAGGCAATATAATACAGCGACCAGTTTCGCTGCACCAACTCAGGTATCTCGTGACCGTACATATTGCTTAGTTTTCAAGGAAGCAGCTAGCTAGCTAGCTGGCTGGATAGGATCAGGAACGAGATTGCCTGCAAACCTTATGACTTTACGTATACATATGTATCTATGTATATACATATATCTAGTATTTATATAGCTCGGAAAAAAGAACAAGGCGACATATTCCGTACATGCAGCAGTAGCAGCTCAAGCTCATCCTGGCTTTAGACACCCATATTCCGGCGTCTTGCGGAACAAGGACGAAGTAGAGAGCCGAAAATTTAAAACCAAAATCCTAGGCGACTGAACATAACAGAGCTTATAGAAAAATCTGCACCTGTAGGGGACTCGAGCCGCTTTTATTTTATCGTCGTACGAATTTTCTTTCTCGTTTATTATATTCTCACGAAAACATACATGTACTCAGGTGTATACTTACACGCATGGTATGTTAAGTTTTGTCGGATACAAATATTTTTATTTATTATTTATTATTGTTTTTTTTTTTTTTTCATCTCAATAAGGAGAGATATATAATCGCTATAGTAGCAGCCCTCGGCAGATAGCATCCTGAGAAATATCCCATAACCGTTAGCTTTCATCGGTTTGACAATGAGGTAGTATACTTATATTTTGAGTAGCATAGTACGAGGCGGAGGATGATATTCCACAACGAAGTTTATACAAACAAGCTTAAAACGTCTGCAGCTTCGGGTTAACGACGCGTTTAAAATCGATGCAGGATCACTTTTGCACAGTGAAGGTAATGAGCAGGACATTAGCGCTACTAACTTTACCTCTCTGGAATTTTAGATAATCTTTACGCCAAATTTTCCAAAGATGATGGGACTTTTTTTTACTTATGGTTGGTTTTTTTTTTTTCATCTTCTCACCTGTCGGGCAGCACGTGAGAAAAACAGTATCATTATCTGCTGAAATTAGCATTATGATACAGCTGCACGGTATTATATGATCGAATTTATATGTATAGGTATACTTTGCAAACACAGCTGTTTGAAAAATTTGTGTTTTTAAGGGTGATTATGATAACAAATTTTCTTGGAAAAGCCGAAAGTTTGGGAACAGCAAGTGAACTTGTTTGATATCGATGTGCGGATATTGCGGCTTGGTGGTTGTTTTCGAAACGGCCACTATGGCGTAACTCGACGACCTTAAATCTGAGGTGAAAATCACGGGGGTGTATTGAACCGGTGGTAAATTCTCCCTCAACGACAACGTACTCCAAAGCGAGGGGAAAGGAGTTTGAGCTGGGTATATTATAAGCGTGAAGTTTCAAAAATAGAGAAAGAGAAGAACGGAGCTTAACGACCGTATCGCTAACAATAAGAACAAAAACATACCGCAAAGTGACTCAAAAAGTTCGGTGATGAGGACCAACATAAATGAACTGCACGTGAAAATAAGAATGAAATCTTTACGAAATAATCTAAATATTTTCATAATTTCCACAGGAATCTGATAGTTTGTCGGTATTTTCGGAACTTCTGAGATGTACCAGTGTAAGAGAACTGAGTTTATGCAACGCCCGTCTTCATCTTGCGGTCCACGAAGGCCCTTTGTCAAGATTGGGACGTCGTGACGACGCTGGAGCTGAACTTTTACGAGCTGCCGCACCCCCCGCTTGTCCAGCGATAGTTTTTCTCCGACTAGCCGGTTTTCAAGTGAGTTCAGAAACTTCATTAAAACAATTCTAAACCAAACAATTGGATGATCCGTTCAACATTTTGCCCGAATTTATTTTCAGGTGACTGTAAACGACAGATTGGCGCTTCGGGGTCCGCTCTTGCTCCCTTTTTTGGCTGGTTTTACCGCATTAAGTGAGCTGGATTTGTCGTTAGATAAATCAACGATCGGCGGCAGCAGTGGTTCGCTATTATTCATCGACGATAAAACTTTGACAAGTTTTTTCAATTGTTTATCAATAAGTTTTCGAAACTTGCAATCACTGAGGATAAATTTCTGGCGAGTAACGCTTGAGGATTGCGATCGAACGATGCGTCACATATCGAAGTACCTTAAACTATGTAACTTGAGTTTTCTAAAAATGAACGGACTCATCGTAACGGATAGTGTTAAAAAAGTTCAAATAGAACACGGCTTCTTACACACAATACTTAGCAATCTGCAATATCTTGCATGGTTGTGTCTGGACGGTATTGAATTAACCGAAACTCAAGCTACCTCAGTTGGAAAATGTATAAGAGATCGTTTTTCCGGAAGTTCATTAGAAATCAGCGCAAAGGATATTAATGTTAAGTCTGTTAAAGCTCTCGTAGCTTCCGTCGAAGACGGCGGAAGAGCTGATGTAATTTATACAGGAGGTGCACATTGCAGATTGCGAATATCAAAGGTACAAAAAAACGGCAAACATAAAAAGAAGTGAGCACATCTATCCGGAAATGTATTGGAATAGTTCACCTTCTATATAAGAAATAAAAAAACACAACAATAAAGTAAAAAGAATGCGATAATAGGCTACGCCGAAAGCGAAAGCGCTATGATTTCTCGCTGCAAGTCGTGACGCGTGCAGATTTTCAGAAATCTGAAATCGGGAACAAAAATGTATATTGAAAAGTGATACAAATCGAAAGGTAAAGTCAATGCGGTATTATATAAAGTATATTATATAAGAGCTAGTTTCTGCCGCTACTTATCTAAGTAAAGGAATTTTTGGGAGAGTTTCAAAAAGGAAAAAGTCGCATCCTGTAAAAGCCCCCAGGGGTGGGGGTGAGTCGTAAAATGAGTTTGGCCCGATGCTAAATACATAAATAAATATACGTATAAATCTTTAATACATCAGAAAAGTTGCGCAGCATATAAGAGCTGACCGCGTAAAGTATGCATATATATAAATATATCGATGTAGCTTTTTTGACCCCGTTGTCGTTGGCTTGCTTAACGCCAAAAAAAAGATGAAAAAAAAGAACCTTCAAAATAAGTACGCGAGAGTATACATAAACTACACACATGATAATTCAGGTTTGCAAAAATATAAAAAAAAAACCATGAAAAAAAGCTTTTTTAGAAATTTTTATCAATGATCGATCGATTCGAAGAAAATGCGTGCGAACAATATTATAAATTAGAACACGAAAAGAAAAAGAAAATTATGTAAAATTAGTTATTCCTTTGAGATATATATATATGTATAAATATATATATTTTTTTTTATACAGACCAAAAAAAAAACGATCGATAATATTCTTACTATTATTATGGTTGTTCTTGTTGTTATTGTTATTATTAGTACTATAATTATCAATCTGATAATATGAACTATACCGAATAGAGGCTTTATATTTCATCGTAGATCTCCGGCTATTAATAGTATTATTATCATTATTATTTTTATTGTTATTGTTATCATTATTATTATTATTATATATTGTTGCTCAACAAATTTTAAAGATTACCGATGACAGCGTATCGAGATTCTGGACTGGGGGCTCTTATTAATTCTTATTCACGAATCATGAACTCTTATAAATTGCGAGAGTTTAACCATACATTTGTATCGATCAATATATGTATGTCGTCATAACAGGTCCGTCTAAAAAATCACATGAAATACATTTTTCCTTGGAAATTCACGCGTAGAAAGAAAATATTATTTTCAACAGTAGTTACAATATAGACAGATATGTGAAAAATGTTTGTGACATCGTGAGTCATTGAGAATAAATGACCTAATCAAATTTTTGCCAAGCTCTGCATAGTATAAAGTATATAAAAATATATTTATGGGTGTATATGAGAATGTTAGACATAATTATATTGATTATAATGATGGGTTTGACGATCTTATAAACTTTACCAGTGAAATTGTTGGGGATTTAGAAAATTTTACGAAACATAATAATAATAGTGATAATACTAAAAATTATTATTATTATAATTATGATATAACGATAATAATATTTATAATTATAATGATGATGATGATGAAGATGATAATAAATTATATATTATGAAATATTTAAGGCTATTGTATAAAGTAGATGAACTCGTCCTTATATATCATAACTATATACATAATTATCGAACATAATAATAGCAATTATACCACAACTGATTGTGGGTATAATTTGTAAAATTGACTGCCAAACTATATAATGTAACTACACCTACTGATAATGTTATTATAATAGAAGAAATGTAGAGTGGATTAAATTGACTATCTAATGCTATGAAATTATTTGAAAAATTCTGCCGATACATAAAAAAGTAATGTATAAAATAACTGGATCTTCATGACATGCATGAATAAAGTATGACTATGTTAATTATAAATAAAAATTAATTATACCTGCATAACTGTATAAGGTCATAACATTTATAGATGCGCTATTGACAACTTCGAGTATTTCGAACCACGAAAAATTTTCCACGATTTGAAAAGGAGAAAAATAAAAAACTTGGGGAAAATTTTGGTGTTAACTTGATTGTTAACTATACCAACGATTATTTATATGCAATGTCAAATTTACATTTAATAAAACAAGAAAATGAGAAAAAGTGTCCTCTGACGAGCGTTAGAAGATCAAAATTCGCATGATCGTTTTGTTATATTTTTAAAAAGATTGTGTTTTTTATTTTCTAATTTTTACAGTATATCTATATATTGTGTATAGTTTCCTATGTAAATAGAATTATAAAATGACATAAATAAGCGTAGATATACCATAATATTATATTTTTCATTTTATTTGTTTTTTTATTACGGCTGAAATTTAGCTAAGGCTAGTATAACGTTTGAAAAATTTATCCGATTCGTAATATTTATATGTATGTACGATAATTAGCCACAGTATAATATGAATCGTGAGCTTTGGCTTATAGGTAGATCCCAATACGATTTTAACGAAAAATAATAAAAAAGACAGAATCAAAAATGAACAAATTAATGGCGAACCCCCTATATACAGTGGCCCAACTTACAAACTGGTATTTTTTCGTCGCGCTACCAGCAGCTCAAAAAAATAGAAAAAAGAAATGAAACTACAGCGATTTTACGATATAAAAATATTTATGTATTTATATATGTATACACATATCCTCAAAAAATAAATGTAATACGTGTTTGAGAATGCGTTTGAAATTTGACCCAGTTTCAACTCCGCTTTCCTAATTTGATGATAAGTTTTTAATGTATTTTCTTCTTTTTTTTGGATTAATAGATTACCAATTTTTGTACACGTGTGCACACAACACTACAGTATTGTCTGCATAATAAGTAAAAACGATAAAATATTAAAAAATAAACCAAAATCCCACACAGCCACGTAGCTATTCTGTATAGGTTTATAAAGTTCAAAGTCCTCGCAACATTGCGTTACTAAAAAGTTTAAACGTGTCTCGTGGGAAATCTGGAGTAAACAGATGGACGAGGATTCCCCGATGGCAAGTTTTCGCTTAGGAAACCTAAACTTCCAGTTGTTATAATCATAATACCGAAAGCCGTTCCTTCCTCTTGCCTGTTGCTGTTCGATTTCACATAATATCACTTCACAATAATTTATAATAAACCAACAATAATGATCAACCACCCATAAACGAAATTATTAGAAAAGAATTCTCTTTTCAAAACTCTTTTGAGCACTTTTATTAGATTATTAATATTTACAAAATTTCCGTCCGCACATCATACCTATAAGTATCAGAATCATTTACTACGATATTGGTAATAATAAAAAAATAATAATAATCATAATAATAATCATAATAATAAGATACTTATATCTAATTAAATTTGCACAAAATGTAACATTTTCGGTATAAATGCACGATTCTGAATAGTCATCAGTTTGTTCTCACCGTCATTCGTGTTTAAGTCCACAGGTGTGCAATAGCCGCCCTGGATTTTGAAAGAGGTTGTTAAAACACCGAGGGTCTATTACATCCGTTTTATTTTTATATTGTTCAGTTACTTTGTTTTTCGTCGTTTGCTTTTAAATAATAGATATTGACAATAATTTAACATATGAGAATCTATATGAGGATAGTTTGAAATAAATATATTATATTATGTGTATAATATCATTAAAATATGTAGTCTAGAGTTTTCAGCGTACGGAAATCATTTATTTGATAAACACGTACGCTCAATGATTCTGCAGCTACAAAAGGCGAAAACCAGCACATCTTACTAGGTTGCCGCAATTGTTTTTGCCGCGATAATGGAATGTTAGTTGACTTTTTCTAATGATGACCTAATATTTATTCTTTTTCTTTTAAGTAGATTAACGCAGAGTCTCGATATTTTTATAGTGAATGTTTCACTGTTGATATTTATTTTACTTTTCTATTTTCATTTAATGTGACGAAATGATACGGGGATTTTCGTTTTTTCCAACCAATGATTAGTCAAATTAATTATGAATTACCCTAAATTTTGATCCTAAGCATTGAATACACAATAAAGTCAAAATGATCGTTATTCGTAAACTCGCATTAGGTTCTTTACTTTTTCTTATTTGTAATTTTTTTTTATCTATTTTTATCTCGACTGGCCTGGTTATTTTATAATTAGGTAATAATTGCAAGATTTGATCAACGATGGTCTATTCACATCCAATGACGTTCACTTAGTCTACCGATATTACTAGATTTGGTAATAGAATGTTATCCGTCTTTCACGCGTGCTAAGTTTTATGAAGTAATACGATGATAGAATGAACTAAAATTTATTTATACATTAGGCCATACTTGTCGCAATATTAAACTTAGCACCACAGACGAAGTAGCCAAAAAAAAAGTTTAATACAACCATGTTTCATTTTATAATGTATAATGTTTATATACATATATTCTTAAAAAAGTAAAAATATTCAACGAGACTATTCTTCTTGCGAATCTCAAGCCTCCCCCCATAGTCACAGAGTATCATTATTTACATGGATAAATCACCTCTCCAAA
The DNA here is from genome assembly GCA_963932425.1 of Athalia cordata. Taxonomy (NCBI): domain Eukaryota; kingdom Metazoa; phylum Arthropoda; class Insecta; order Hymenoptera; family Athaliidae; genus Athalia; species Athalia cordata. The sequence continues at coordinate 22,811,572 of OZ010625.1, forward strand.
TTTTGTTGTGTAACGTACCCGGAAATTATATCCTACTCGTAAACAATCAAGAAATATCATTACATCATCGGCTACTTCATACAGTTCAAGTGTAAATTCGGAACTTAATGGTTATTGATGAATAATTCCGTAAAAATTGTAGATATTTCTGTTATGCACTATACGTATTTGGAGAGGGATAATTTACATTCAGTTGGTGATGTCTTTAAACTACTTGAAATCCAAGTCTATAACTCTGTCGATTAAAGGCTGAACATCCGCAAAATGTGAATAGGGCAAATAAATTCTGTGCGACAGCAACGCTTCTCGCTTTTTTATGACAAGCTCCACACACGGAAAGAGCGTTATCGTATATCTGGTTTGAATTTGAATTATTTATAACATTGGCATTTCCTAACATAGATCACATAGGCGCATAATCCAGTTGAACGGTAAGCTGCCTGACACCAGCAGCCTGGAATATCAACTGGGTATGAGCTACGACGTATTTAGGATCCACAGTTCTAGCAACCTCCAATTTTAAGCACCCAACGTAAATATCGGAGCACAAAGTCCAGAAGTGCGGTTCCTGCACGCTATAAACTCCAGCTAGTTGAGTTACTTTGTTATAACACTGCGGCAACACATGATCCAATGCCGCTGGCTGTCTCTGCATTAAAATTGTCACAGATTCTGATATTAATGACAGAACGCTAAGTGCTATCAAAACTGCGATAAACATGGAGCAAATCGGATCTGCTATCATCCAACCGAACATCTGCATCAGTACTGCTGATATAATGACACCTACAGAGCCAAGTGTGTCTGCTAAAATGTGGAGAAACACTCCTTTCATAATCTGTGAATTTCCTCCGTTCAAATTTCCATCTATTTCTATGTCATGGTGCTCGTGACTGTGGCCATGGTTGTGAGAATGACCGTGATTCTCTCCATGGGAATGAGAATGTCCGTGCCCATGACCTCCACCTCCATGACTGTGACCATGTCCGTGTTGAAACGCATAGATTCCGACAAGGTTTACCAGAAGTCCTAGTACGGAGACAACAAAAAGTCGTTCGTGTTTGACTTCAGGAGGCTCGATGGCACGCTCAACGGCTTCAGACATGATGAAAAATGCAATAAAGAGTAGGAATAACCCATTGACGAAGCCGGCAAGAACTTCAGCCCTCACGTATCCATATGAAAACCTTTCATTAGCTCGCCATTTTGTTATGACCGAGGCAGCTAGACCAGCTAGCAGCCCTGTGCAGTCAAAAAACATGTGAAAACTATCCGATATTAAACCTAAGCTATTGGTCCATATGCCATAGGTCAATTCAACAAAAGCAAATGAAAGGTTCAAGATCAAGAATAGGAACAAATTCCGGGAATTCTTGTCAGAGAATATCAGACGTTTCCAGCCGAGGACCTTCTCCTTTATTCTGCTTCCCAAGCCTCGGGAATCCTTATGCGATAGCGGAAGCATGGTGAATATATGTAGGCAATCAAAGGACCGGCTAATTTAACTGCTCTGAAATAACGAAGAAACAAAACATGAGCTTATATCATATACCAGGATATACAATCTCAAAAATACTTATGGATAGGTTGTGGCTTTAATCTGATAAGGATTATATTGGGGGAAATAGGTACACATTATAATAGTGTAACCTTGAATAAATCGTAAGAGTAACAAAATTACCAGTTAAATATTCTACCTTATGGAAGTTTCAGATGACGTTTGTCAGTTGTAATAATACCTGACTTTTCTGAATTAAATCGTGGGACAAAAAAACTTAAACGGGCAAATAACAGGTACATTTTTTTTGTCACAACAATTCATTACTTGCCACATTATGTTCCAACAATTATCCAGAAGGTTCAATCAGTGAGTGACACGTCCACGTAAACATAAGGTTAAGGGAGGTTGAATATTCGGCACAACTTACCGATGTCTACTACGACCAAATGATGATATCAGGCAGCTTTGAGGGCAGAGGTTTTTCCTTTTCCTTTTCAACTTTTATAATCTAAACACATGATTCTATTAATATCAAAAAGCCGCTTTTCCCGGCTGCGAAAAACCACGGGAAAGCGCCATGTTGAAGTTGAACACGCTTAAGCCACTCCTGTCAAGCTGACAACTCAGCCTCTCGGTCATAATAATCATAAGATGAATGAAACGTCAGAAAAAAACCAAACTTTTCTTAATTAAAAAATGACAACACTCCATTAATAATAAGTAAACTCAATCTCAATTCAATCTGCAAACACATTTTCCATTAATCATTCACAATTTTCATAAACTTGAATCCACGGTTACTTATCGAGGAAGTTGTAACAACGCAGAGGTCGCAACGGTCACCTCTGTTCAGTATGGCTGACATCACGTTTCCCTTTTCTTTCCGAGTCGTCAGCCATCATGGTAAGTGATAGTGTGCGATTTTACTCCACAATTTATATTAATCTTTCCGTAGACAGATAGCAAATTTCCGCCCTCATTACAGCTCCATTTTGCCAATTTCTTTTACATCACAAATGCAGATTCCCACCGGTGATTTCGAAAACAAATATCTACAATTATTCTTTTAACTCCTACGACCACATGGTGTACACAACAAACTTGAGCTTGGATGAAGCTGCGCGCAGTTCTTAGCTCCAAAATAACGTTGCCATATTAACTAGTGTTCCGTCTTTATCATGTAGTTTTAATTTTGCTGAAAAGAAGCCCGGAGTTTCAATAGAAATTTCCCTTTCTGACAGTAGCTTGAACACAACATCCTAACCTCGATGAAACTTCGGTTACGTTTCATATACCGTATATTTTTGATGATGAGCCTTATACAGCTAGACAAACACCATGGTAGTCAAAACTGATTTAATGAGTCTGACAACATACGATAGCAGGTTCCTAGTCGTAACTGGCTTTGGATACACCTGCTGATGATTATCTCAAATATTTCAGCCGCCTAAGAAGGACACAAAGGGGTCTTCTAAGCAACCCCAGAAGACCCAGAAAAAGAAGGAAGGAGGATCCGGAGGCAAAGCTAAAAAGAAGGTTCGAACTCACAAAGTTATAACTAACCGTGATTTTTTAATATCTCAGATGACGATTAAACCCCTTGCCTGATACTTCTATGAAGGCGAAAATTCTGATTTAATGAGACTGATGAGAGCTAAATCAAGCTAAGCATATCTTTTTGCTAAATTCTTGCGCAGACTCTAATACTGTTTTAAATTTTTTCTTGCAGAAGTGGTCCAAAGGAAAAGTTCGTGACAAGTTGAACAATCAAGTACTTTTTGACAAAGGAACATATGATAAGCTACTCAAGGAAGTACCACAGTACAAATTGATCACCCCTTCAATTGTCAGTGAAAGATTGAAAATCCGTGGATCTCTTGCAAGGAGGGCGCTTATCGAGCTACAACAGAAGGGACTGATCAAGCAGGTCGTTCAGCACCATGCACAGCTTATCTACACCCGCACCACCAAGGGAGACGACCCAGCAGCATAAAAAGCTGTTGAGCTTTTACCATGTATAATTTGGTTTAATAATAAACAGAAAAAAAACTAATATGTCGGGTTCTCTCTACTTTGCTGCTTCAATTTTTCATTATTTATGAACCTACTAGACGCAATTTCATTCGACGAACATATTTAGTAACTGATTCAAAGACAGGTAACCTTGCCGTTGACTTTAAAGCTAATTTTGTGAAGATAGAAGAGTGGGCAACTTATCAGTCATTGACATTGAATGACAATTGAAGTCGTATAAAATATGAAGAGTGTTTGAAAGGTTGACACGGGCAACGGAGAGCGATATTTCCGGCGTGATAAATTAACGAGTAAATCATCTAATCGCAAAACCGTAATTGTATAATATTCTTATTTTGTCAGGTCAAAATTCGGGTTGTGTTAAGTGTACTGTGTGATCCGTAGATCACGGGGACAAGCTCGCTGTGAGTCCCCAATTATATTCGCATGATACCATATTTACGAAAAAAAATCCTCTGGAGATCGTACAGCTGGAATTTTAGAATTTGAAAAACCGCGGATGGGGGTGGCCGTGAGCACCGGTCAATTGTTCGTTGTTTGATTTAAATAATGGCCGCAATTAAATGAAACGAGAATTCATTTCTCCGCCCAATTTTTGTCTAGGTACAAGTTGGACTTGATGCCAAAATTTCAGTAACCCCTGCACCTCAAAATATCAAATGACAGATAAGGCCTTTCACCATTTCGCGAGTCTATACCGATGATATAGGTAATTCCACCTGTCAGTCTGCAGCTGTGACCCAGAGAACGACATCTTTCATTCGACAAATAAGAACAGACCCGAAAAATATTAAATTCAACAAGAAAATCAGGAAAAATTTCCAGGGATCGTCACTTCCATAAAAGAGTCATCGGGGCACCTCCAATGAAGAGCCTTTGGGATGGCCACGCGACTCAGCCCCCGAAATTCGGAGGTGAATGCGCTTGAACAGCGGGGCTATCTAATAGGAAAAAAAATCGGACAGGTTATTGGAGCATTCTTTGTTTCTTCTATTCCTCTTTAATCGCCTCTAGTTCTGATTTTTCAATATCATCTCAGGGGTCGTACGCGACCGTCCATTTATCCGACTATGTGGACGGTACGAGTCCTAAGAAGATGCGTTTGGCGTGTAAAATTTTCGATAAAGAGAAGGCGCCCCGAGATTTCCTAGACAGATTTTTCCCTCGGGAGCTGGAGATATTAACGAAGATCGAAAACCCCCACATAATCCAGGTGCACAGTATCCTTCAACGTGGCCCCCGCGTTTTCATCTTCATGCGTTATGCAGACAACGGCGACCTTCTAGATTTTGTTAAAAGAAATGGTGTTGTTCCGGAACAACAATCAAAACTCTGGTTCAGGCAAATGGCTTCCGGTCTCCATTATCTTCACGAAAAGAACATCGCCCACAGAGATTTGAAGTGCGAAAACATACTGCTGTCGAGGAGATTCAATGTCAAACTTGCAGACTTTGGTTTCGCAAGATTCTGTGCTGATAGTGAAGGCCGGAGAGTCCTTAGTCAGACTTATTGTGGATCTGCCGCTTATGCTGCGCCAGAAGTGGTTTCTGGAACTCCTTACAACCCTAAATTGGCGGACGTCTGGTCTCTAGGAATAATTCTTTTTATTATGCTGAACGCGGCGATGCCATTTGATGATGCGAATTTAAGAAAACTCCTCAAGGATCAAATGTCTAGAAATTGGGTATTCCGATCGCGTGTCAGAGAATCGGTATCAACGCTCGCTAGGAGCATCGTGAGGCATATTCTGGAACCGGATATGACCAAAAGACTCACCCTCGAAAGAGTTCTTGGCCATGAATGGGTCAGAGCAAGAAAAGACAAGACCGGATCTCTCGTCGGCAGATTGGTTCACTCCGCACCACCTATACACCAACAGGTGAATAAAATAAAATCAATAACAGACAAAGAATTCGATCTTTCTTATGAAAAAAAGACCTTGTATCCGGATTACAGAACCCGTCGATCTGTAGTCAAGAGTTTTTTCAATTATTGGGGGAAGATCATTGGGTTCGTTTCGAGACTTAGATTTTTCGATTCTGGAGATAATTTAAAGAAAAAAACATCGTCTTTGGGGGGGAATGAAAGTCTAGCGAGAGTTGAAAAGCGTGAAATAGAAATTACAAAACGCCGGAAGTCGTTAGCAGTCATCAAACAAATGCCAAACCCGCGCGTATTATCTCCTAAGCTTCAAAGTAAAGAGTTGGAATTGATTGACTCCACCGAAGAATTCGCCCGGTCTCCTAATCCTCCGCTCCCTATTCGTCACTGTTATAGTAGCCCCTCGAAAATCGTTCCTGTAGATCGATGTTCAGATATTATTACCGCATCGTTGCAATCCCCGGATAGCATCGACCAGGAATTAGCATTCATGCCAGCCTTGATAAGCGAACTTGTCTTCTGTAGTCTTCCAGTTTCCCAAAAGCTCCAATCATTGATCAACTCGATACGAAAAGATGCGGGCGTTATTCTGGACTTGGATTTCCGTGCAGTTACTCATTTTGATAACCCGAATAAATCTTTAGACGATAGTTATTGCGCAGAGGAGACTGAGGCCCGTGAAGTTCGTTCTAGACAACCGGTAGCACTAGATCCAGATTTCCCGATTGACGATCGGAAAAATTCTGTCGTCCAGCGTGAGAATTCGGAGTCTTGTGACCGTTCAGATTCCGGGGAGTCGAGTCGTCGGTCTTCGGTTTTATTCAGGGTTAAAGGATCGCTGTACAATTTGCGTCGATTCAAAAAGATCTATCTATCAAAATGAAGATTCAAAATAAGAATCAGGTAGCTCACTGGGTATTTGAAAAAATAAACTGCAGACTTTCTTCGAAAAATACATTGACATGTCTTCTCTTTTCAAATAATCTTTCTCGAGATTCAAAGATTTAATATGCTGAAAGGTAAATAAATGAACTTCGATATCATTTTTTAGAACGCAAATTTTACTCTATAGGTGAGCGGAGGTGGTATGAACATGGGCGGATCAGGATTGGCCGCGACCGGAGGTCCTGCACCTCCAGGAAGAACTGGGATTCCGGGATTCAAGAGCACGGAGAACCCGAGTCAAAACGTTGGTGGAAAATCAATAGATGCTGCGAGAAAAGATTCATCAGGGCAACCTTCCATCGCAGCGGAATGAAGAAGCCAGAAGCTGGGGCATTCTATTTTATTCCGTTCTCACCCCTGATCGGCATTCAGGAAGCCTGCTTAACTATATTGTTGTTGTTATAATATTTTTATCCTTTTTTTAGACCTATTTATCTATTTTTAGAATCCAGCTGTTACCTGCAATTCAACGATTTATTTATTTATGTATGTATTTATACGCATTATACTGATTTTATAACGTTTATTATACATTACATAATTTGGATACAGAGACATTAATTGCTTGTGCGATAATAAAACGATATGATGCCAATTGCTGTTGGGGAACCCGTTATGTTATTTAATTCATTTTTATGCAACCTCATGTGCCAGTGCATACGTACAGGTAATACATGTAGAAGATCAAATTGTACAAAAATAATTCTGAAATTCAGTAACTGCAACCGCAGCAAAATGATAACTTCAATTAAATGTCCTAATCTCCGCATGACTTTCCAGTATTCAACATTTGGCAGATATTATCTTCGAAATTCTGCAAGTACCGCGTTGGGAACTGTTAGGCATTTTTTAGAAAATCGATATTCGACCATTTGGTTATTCGTCGACGTCCGGCACGTTAAAGAAAGTTTATGTGAATAAGAATACTTCGTAATAATGAGCCGAACAATTAAATTTCGCTAGAATATCGCGGCTGAATCATGCGCGCATGCTTAGAATCAAGAAATGTCAAAAGTTTCACAGGCCGGTCATTGGTAAGGTTGGGTCGTTGGTGGTCGGTTTACAATATAACCCCCGTACTTATAAATAAGGCAGAAAAGATGAATAAAACCATGATAGCTAGATACTACAGCAAAAATTTACAGAACATAAAAAGTTCGAAGGTAATCCGTAAAGAATTCATTGATTATTTCATAAATGACTTGAATCACAAGTATATAAAATCCAGCCCCGTTCTACCGCTATGCGATCCAACTGTTGCCTTTGTAAATGCAGGAATGAATCAGGTGAACTTAATATCTTCGGCTTGAAGTTCCACTTAAAAAGTTGTGAAAGTACCCACCTATAATTTGCTGAGTTTCAGTTCAAAGGAATATTTTTGGGACTCCATAATCCTCCAGCACCAAGGGTAGCAAATTCCCAAAAGTGCATCAGAATTGGTGGAAAACATAACGATCTGGATGCAGTTGGGCAGGATACTTATCACCATACTTTCTTTGAAATGCTGGGCAACTGGTCCTTTGGAGATTATTTCAAAGTGATTTTTACCATATGAAAAGTAGAGCTGAGCTTTGTCGGAGCATGGTTGTAATAACGAAACAAGCAAATCACATGTGGACTTTGGTATAGAATTGATTTGTATATTTCAGCAAGAGGCATGCGAGTTTGCTTGGAAGCTCTTGACGGGGCCTTACGGAATAAATGAAAATTGTCTTTATGTGACATACTTTGCTGGGGATGAAAAAATGGGCTTGAAACCAGACTTGGAGTGCCAAGATATCTGGTTACGGTTAGGCGTCCCTCACCATCGAATTTTGCCGTTTGGATCACAAGATAATTTTTGGGAAATGGGAAGTACTGGTCCTTGTGGACCTTGCACAGAAATACACATAGACCATACCATGCAAACTGGAAATCAAGCCTCACGTGTCAATATGGGTTATCCAGATCTCACTGAACTCTGGAATATTGTCTTCATAGAGTATCAAAGGTGATTGTTTAGAAAACAGAACAGAAGACAGGAACTAGTTATTAAGTAATTACCAAATTAGGCTTCCAGATGGTCCAATTGTGCCTCTACCAAAAAAACACATCGATACTGGAATGGGTTTTGAAAGACTCGTTGCGGTCTTGCAGGGGAAAAGGTCTAACTATGATACGGATCTCTTTCAGCCCTTGTTCAATGCGATAATGAAAAAAACGAATGCACCGGTGTATCAGGGCAGATTCATGGCTGCTGATAAAAATGAAATCGATACAAGCTATAGAATCTTGGCTGACCATGCAAGAATGGTTACAATCGCAATAGCTGATGGAATGCTGCCAGATCAAAAGTATGATTTGTCTGTATTATTCGCAATAAATTTATCAGCTGTATTGAAAATTTTTAAGTATTTACTTCCAGTCACAAACTGCGAAAGGTACTGAGAAAAGCATTGGATGTTGGTGAGAAAGTATTCAGGCAGAATGGATTGCTAAATGAGTTATCTTTCCACATAGCAGATAGCCTCGCGGACGTATACCCGGAACTAGGGAAGAACTTGAAACAGGTAATTTGACTAAAGGATATAACGGCAGCTTTGAAAAATGTGCATTCATATGTGAACTAAATTTTAACAAAGGACCATACGACTATAACCAGGTCCAAAAAATAATAACATATGAAGAAGAATTACTAAAGTCATTGAGAGGCACGGTAGGAGCTGAATGGAAAAGAATAGTCAACACAAGACCTGTGCTTGCTAGCATAAGTAATATCAGTGCTCCAGGTCTGACCGCTGCTTACAAGGATTTACAAGCTATTCTACCGAACCTGTGAGCCAATTAACAATTCTAAGATTGATATTTTACTGCGGTAAGAAATTTCTTGTGATCATGCATGTGTACTTTTGTTCTTAGCACAATGAGCGGAAAACTACCACCAGTTCTTCCAGCGGATATAGCATTCAAGATGTACGATACTTATGGCTTGGATCCAGACACAATATCTGAACTAGCAAGAATAGAATCTTTATCTTTTGATAAAATTGAATTTAACAAGGAACTAGATAATGCCAGGCAGAGGTCGAAGCTCAACTTCAGCCAGACAGATGAAGTGATCATATCCCAAGAATCTTTACAGCTACTAGAAAAAAATAGAATACCAAAAACTGATGATACCCCAAAGTATCGATACACTGCAACTGATAAAGTATATCACTTCCCGCCGGTGAATTGTAAAATATTAGGAATGATCGTAGATGGTAAGCAGGTGCTTTGAATATTGATTATATCAGAAAGTAGTAAAAACATAAACCTCTTGTTACCCATAGGAAAATTAATATCTGAAAATCAACCCCAAGTGCTTGATGACTGTCAAGCAATAGTTGAAGCAACTATCATGCACAGTGGCAATATTGTTGAGGTAGATTCAATCATTGATGTGAATGCTACAGTTGGGATTATATTGAATAAAACCCCCTTTTATGCACCTGCGGGAGGGCAGGGCTCTGATACAGGGCAGATACAGATGAAAAATTTGATTTTCAATGTCAAAGAAGTGAAAAAAATCTGCAATTATATCATTCATATCGGAAAATTCGTAATCCAAGATGGAACGTAAGTTTAGTTTGTATCGCGTTAGTCACTTTTCAAATATTTATATGACATTTCAGATTTTTATTTTCCAAAGGGAACCAGAAGCTGAGTTACACGTTGGGGATGAATGTATAGCCAAAATAGATGCACAAACGCGTATGGGCATGATGCGGCATCATACAGCGACCCATCTACTTAATGCCGCTCTGCAAAAAATATTACCAGTCACAGGGCAACGTAGTAGTACAGTTGCAAAAGATGGACTGAATCTACAGTTCAACGTGTTTGGAGAAACGCTATCACCCGATCAAATTGATACCATTGAGGAACTGATCAATAAAACGATAGACGCAGACCTGAGCGTTGATACAAAAGAAGTTGATGCATTGGGCTTAGCCATGGAAGAGAATGTCACCCTCGTGCCTGGAGAAGTGTATCCAGATATGGGCATAAGAATTGTTGAAATGAATGGCCCAGATTTACGTTCGATGTAAGCCTACCAATGTATCCATACCTATCACTCATATATTTGAGGCTTTTCTCTACTCCTTCTCATTAATTACCTTTTGTCCTGTTGTTTATAGCGAAGCATGCTGTGGAACACATGTTCGAAGTACGGCAGCGCTGGAGCACCTTTGTATTGTGAAACTGAAGTCAGAAGGAACAGGTTGTCGTAGTATAAAAGCGGTTGCTGGGCCTCTGGCTCGGCTCACAAGACAGGCAGGAGAAAACGTACAACAGAAAATAATACAGCTTGAAGTTGACTTGAAGTCTGAGCAGGGTCAGTTTAATATTCTCGATACCAGAGTACAGGAGATAAAACGTCAACTAATGGATAATACTGACCGAATTCTACTTCCCTACTCTATTAAACATGAGTGCCTCGCAAGATTACAAATATTGACAAAAACGACAAGATCGCAGGAACGTACTTTGACAAAGTAAATAACAATTTATAAATCGTCACATTGAACACAAGTCATCATTTGAAATTCAATGTTGAGCCCATATTATATGAAATCAATATCATTTCAGAGGATCTTTAGAAACAGAAATGAAAAACATTGTGAAGTCATGTACTTTACCGTTTGTGGTTCACTGTCTACAGCCAGTTAATGTATCACTAGAAACTATACCACTGCAAAAAGTTACAAGGTATTGTACACAGACTCCAGTATTGGTAATTGCGCATAATAGAGGTACAGTGAAAGCAAGATGCTGTGTGCCGAAGGTACGTGTTAATATTCGACTAATATGAAGTTCTGAATGAAGTTATTTTACGTTGCGAAACACAGATCAAGTAAATTATTATTTTTAAATAGGAATTGGCATCCAACACATTCAATGCCCAGTCGTGGATGCAAACCATTTTACCGATATTCAAGGGAAATGCAACTTACCCAAAAGATCAAGACCCATTACTTGTACAGCTTATGAAAGCTCAAAAAGTACCTCACATTGAATTAAATGCTTTAATAGAACAAGCCATTACAGAAGCGACGAAATTTGCCGCATTGCATGTTAAACAATCGAAGCATCACACCAAATAATACGTTTTTTATTGGAGTCGATCGGAAAGTTAGATCTAGTGCAGGTGTCACTATGTAAAAACTCAGAGTTATGTATAATAAAATATTTTCAAGACATCAGATACCTGGTCACTCATTGTTTGGATATATTTCATTGTACCATTTCCAAAAATGTGGAATTGTCAGCTGATAAGAAAGTCTTTAGATCACTCACATAACAATGGATTTTTCTATTTCTGTGACACCTCCCAGTAGCACATTAATAGAGTCAACAACAATAGCTAATTAAAAGAATCATTGTCAAGATTCAGACCTATTAACGTTAGTTTCATAAAATGTCCTCAAAGCATCCCATTGAACCCTGTGTAGCAATATATGTTCACGTTTGTTTCTCATAAAGGAAACAGCTTCTTCTGGAGTCCATCCATTTTTCTGGAACATCAAATATGGCACATTACCTTTTGCATCTATCACCCCATAGCTTTGAAAAAAAGATGGTATGATCAAAGTTAGTTCAATGTAACGAATTCTACCATCATCAAATAACATCCAACTAGTGTAGCACTCCGTGTCCTTCCTGCTTTACAATGCACATATACCGTGGCCGAAGGCTTCGAAGTAAAAGAATTGACGGCCTGTGACCCTACAGAAGTTTCAGTCGAGGGCAATCGAAATTTGTTGATAAAGTTGACGCCACACCTTAACTTTTCTTGGCAAGGTGATTCAAATATATCTGTGGTTGAAAGTTGGAGAAATTCCACATTGTGCTTTCTCCATTCCTACAATAATTATGTGGAATTGGTTGAATATGTATCTTCAAATATTCAACAGGATTTTCATGTACAAGTAACAAGATTTTCTGTTGGGCGGAGAGGAATTTGTGGTTGTTATGCCGGAGATTATGTTGTGGGGAATATCATTGTGGTATTTAGTGAATAGTATACCTCTTTGTCGTTAGATAACAGCCACAGTTCGTAATCCTCGTTCATTGAAACAACTCCCTTGACATTTTCGTCGTTCACGAGCTGAAAAATTAATTTTAGAGCTTGCAGAGTTTTACGATCAAAATTAAAGTAATATAATAAATTATGAATATTTGCGTTAATGTGAAATGCAATTCTTGCAATGTAATTACTATAACAATCGTGAATTTTTTAAAATCGTTCTGTTATGTCTTGAAGCAATTATTTTTCAAATACGGACTGCGCGCCATTTGTTTGAGATACGTATAGAGATAGAAGGCACGATTTGAATGACTTATATACACCAGGAGACTACGATCATTATATCATTTATCAGGACATATCACCTGTTTTGTCATTGTTCGGAATGGCAAAGCTCCCAAAATTACGGTTTCATCTATCCGGTCGTACCAGCGTCTGGACGAAATCTTTTCCATTACCACGTTATAAACCAAAGTTGGATAGAACGACACTCGCGCGAGCATTGCGACTAGAATATAAATATTAAAATTATTATAATCGAGAAATCGCTGATACAGAAATTATTGTATCCAGGTAAATAAATGTAATTTTATGAATCGTCCGCGCCGACATATGCAACTGACAAACTAACGTGCTTAGAATCGAATGAAAACGACGAACCGTTAAGAAGAGAAAGTGGAAAAGTCGGATGTGAGATCACACGGTAGGAGAAATGCTCCTTCCTCACTCACTGGTAGTCAATGGTAGGGGGTATTTATTAGAAAATAATTTAGGCGGCTGAACCACTCAACTTCCGTGCAATTGAATAAAGATAATTCAATTGTGTATAATAATTTGTGTACTCATGTATCAAACCAGAATAATTCTGAGGCTAGTGATACTGTGAGCGTAAATTGGTGCTAGATTGAAAGAAAGGTACTTGATTAACCGTTGGCGTCAATTTTTGTATTTATTTACACTTTTTACACATTAAAAAAAAATATGTATGTATATATATATAACTAGCAAATGTTACAAATGAAGTGCGGTACAAGATAATTTCATCCCGTATACTTCCAGTTTGTGGTATTCGTAATGACATCCTCTCTGGTCATGTATCTATTTTTATGACAAACTCGTAACAGACAATACCCTACATTATTACTCAGGAATTATTGCGATTACTCAGAATATCTGCATCTAAACAAACAGGCCCAAGTTCGCCAGTCCTAAATATCTTCAAAAAATTTTGAGCTGCAGCCTGAATATCTGGGCGGATAAGTATTCGACCGTCGTGCTGCTTCATCTTCTTACTCTTCTGTAAATTCACTGCACTCAATGTAAGAACCTCCATTATATCATCGCAAGGGTCTGACAGTCCTAATTTATCGACGTATTCAAATCTGCGATTTTTGTTCAACCAGTACAACAAGTAATCTGCAATAACATCTGGGCCAACCAAATGATCTTGCAAACAGCTTACCAATGCTAACTTTAATCCCACTTCTACGTTTGGTACATTAGGAGTCAGAACTCCAGGAGTATCTAACAAATATACTGGAGGTTTTTCCTTAATCTTTATTCTTGTCAGTACTGATCGAGTTATACCAGCCACTGCACCAACTGCGGTTGCATTTGCTTTACGAAGGTGCTTGTTTCTTAGCCTATTGATTAAAGAAGACTTCCCAACATTTGGTACGCCAATAACCATCAGTGAAAAATCTTCCTCATGTGATCTATTGTATCGATTTGAATTATTGATTAAATCTATAGCAAGTGGCAGTATTTCTTTCATACCCTCACACTGTTGATTCTTGAAATTGGTAAGAACAACATGAGAGAATCCCTCCTGCTGGAGGGATTTTTTTGACATTTCAGTCCACCTGCTATCGGCAAGATCTATTTTATTAAGAACAAATATGTGAGGCTTTATTCCAGTCACGGTATGTCTGAAGTTTGGATTCCTTCCAGAAATTGGAATTCTTGCATCATGCACCTCTATCACACAATCTACATTCTTTAAATGTCTCTGCATTTGCTTCAAGCCTCTGTTCATATGCCCAGGGAACCACTGCAGCAAATCTTTATGTGGAATACGGAATACATCACGAAACGTTTCAGCTACTTTACCTCCCATGTTAGCCATGACGACTAACTGCCGATCCTTTTCTGCCTCTTTTTCTTTTTGCTTAAGAGTGTATTGCTGGTGGAAACCAACGTAAGTCGGAATTCGTTGATGGAAACCTTTTACGCAGCCGGCTTGCCTACTCGATCCTTCAAGACTTCCGATCATACGCTACCTGTAATTTGATAACATCTAATTGTCAATTATAATGTACAATAAATATTATAGATCAACATATCAGAAAATATCTCTCGCAAAGAATGAAACCATGCTGAAAAACTGACGTGAAACATTAGATGAAAAACCAACCAAATGCGAACTTTCTAACCTACATTAAGGAATAAGATTCTATAATGTCAACTTACGCTAGAACGATAACAATAGTGGAAATCATATTATAATGTGCAGTCCGAAATTATCTGGCTTCTAGTATAACTTGAACACAATTGTTTCTTTTAAAAATAATTGGAGTCGTCGTCGTAAGGGAAGACGTTGCGCACCTCCGAAAGATGACGCTGAATGCATCGCCAATTATCATGTCGTCATGACAACACAATGGCTTCGAAATATTTACAAATGGGATTGATCTCTTGATTGTTCGATAAGTCAAGTGTGCAGAAAACTTGCTATGTCTAAGACGGAAAATCTACAACTCAGCAGGATATGTGTAGCTCTTCAGGCTGAAGATAAACGTCGGAGAAAAAATGCTTTGGAAGAACTTGATAAGCTTGTATTCGAGATGGGGAAACCTCTAGGAGCAGGCGATGTGTCAGAGGTATGGGAAACTGTTCATCAAAATCTGGTACGAACATTGAGCGATCAGGCGGAAGCCTGTCGTTATTCTTGCATTGAGTTACTGAAGAAGTTCCTAGACATTCTAACGCCTTGCGATAAAAACATAATATATATCATACCTATTGCAACCAGACGATTGGGATCCCAAGAAATCGTCGAAAGCTCAGAAGAAGTTAGATTAAACTTTGTTTCACTCCTTCGACTGATTGTGCAGAAATATAAAGAGTACTTGCCCGCTTATTTGGACGATTTTATCACTATATTAAATAAAACTGTCACTGACAATTACCCAAGTGTCAAGAAAGAGAGCTGCTCTTGTATTTCGGAACTGGCTATGGCAATACCTAGGCATTTTTATAATCGTTCAGAGAACCTAATCAAACCTACTTTAACCAACTTTACACATCAACATTACAAAGTAAGAGTTGCTGCCATAACGACAATTGGAGATATTGTGCAATATGGAAATAATAAGACAATTGAAGATATCTGTACTCCCATGGCCGAACGACTATTTGATCAAAGTGGAGCAGTTCGAATGGGTAAGGAGTTAACTGCGATTCCGTTTCTTCACAATGCATTTATTAGGACGAATGATAATTATTTTCCTCATCGAAGCTGTTGTACAAATTGCTGGGCGATGGCTCTTAGAACTAAGAGACAGATATAGCTGGTGGCACAAGTTGATTCCGTTACTACTTACTGGACTGCATGATGAGATTGAAGCAATAAGGAACTCAGCTGGCAAATTGTGGGAAACAGTTGGTGAACAGTATATCTCAGAGAATGATAATGACGAGAAACTCAAGGATAAATTGGACTTTCTTGACCAATATTCTGAGCATTATCCTTCAAAAAGTAGGATTACACTCAATGTAACCTACTCAATGTAATCACTAATTTACACTCAAACATTTATTAAATTATATAATTCTTCAGTTGTTAGACCCAATTTGGGATGCCGCACAATAGCTCAACAGAACTTGAGCAAGCTGATTGGTGGCATTGGAAAGGAACTTGGAGATTGGATGGCGGATATCAGAGTTCGATCTGCTCAATTGCTGTGTGTTCTCGTTCTCAATGTAGAACAAGATGTAACTCAACATATCGAAAAGATACTGCCACCTATGTATCGGTAATAAACTTGGAAAATATGGTGCACTACATGTTAAGGAATGCAGTTTGGTTGCCGAGTATTGAAACTACTGTTCCATCTTTCTGTCATCCAGAGCTTGTGATGATGAGGATAAAAGGGTTGTTGTTAACGTCGAGCTTGCTGCTGAATATATGGGATATTTTGTACCTCCGGATATATATTGTCACTTAGTATTGCCCACACTGGAGGAGAATCCGACATCTGGTCATCTCAGAGTTTTTTCAGCAATAATCAGAGGAAGTAATCGAAAGGCACTTGTTCCAAAGCTTGAAAAAATTAGCAGCTTCTTGCAGCAATCCCACATCTGCCGTGGCAAAAATTACAAGTATCAAGAACAAATTCTTTCATGCTGCAAATCTCTGATGTCTGTTTGCAAGGAGGTTTGTTTATTTGATAATTTCATTTTCAAGATTCTCTGATTTAAATTGCCGACAACAAATAATATCCATAGTTTATGTGTTGCAGGACTGTCACATCAGTTCCCAAGATCTTTTTACAGTGATATTCACAGTACTATCACTGGCGAGTGATGAAAAAATTCGCAACGATTCTATTCAATTGTTAAAAGAGTTAGCAGTCATCGAGGAGTTGACAGACATAGAAGAACTGTATAAATGTCACTTGCGGTCATTGTTAAATCTTATAAACGGTAGTCCCGAATCATGGACTGTTTACAGCGCCGAATTTCTCATTTTACAAGCCTGTTTGATTCACACTGGACCTGTTGCTTCCCAGCATCTAGACCTAATACTTCAGATGCTGAAGCTGACAATAGCTAAAGACGCTGATCCGGAATTGAGACTCAAACAGTTTCTTTTACTTTCAAACTACTTAATGCGAAGGCAAGAAACTTTGAAGATGGCTGCAAATCTTTCTGAGTTTATTAGTAGTCTTCTAGAAGAGATTATTGTGCCAAATTTGGTCTGGTCCGCTGGCAGAGTGGCTGAAGCTATTCGAACAGCAGCAGTTTGTTGCTTGTGCGCCGCTTTAGATGAAAATCCTAATTATTTCGAGGATGGAACCGATAAAACTGAGCCTGAAAATTCATGTGAATCAAAACGAATGCGAAAAACTGAAAACGCCCTAACCAATGTCGATTTACGCGAAGACAAAACTGAAAAAGAAAAAGAAACAGACCATGAAAATGAAGAGAATTCCAAAATTGAAAATAATAAGCCCTCCAATGAACTGCAGTTATTCCCGAATTCCGAATCTTTTTTGAAACTATTTGGTAAAGTTATACCAATTCTGATAAGCCTGGTTGACGACAATGCCAAAAAGACAAGACTATATTCCCTGCGAGCTATTTGCCAAATTATGAGAATAGGTGAGAACCTATCTTGCCTCAGCGAAGAACACGTACATCAGGTGTACCCTGTAGTCTTGAAACGATTAGATGATGGCTGTGACGACGTGCGATACTTAGCAGTAAAAACTCTCAGTATTGTCTGGACGGCTGCACCCAAGAATTACGATATTGTGTTTAATAAAAGTCATGTCGATGCTCTTTACACTAGCACTATAGTGCATTTAGATGATCCAGAACCAAAATTTCAGGAGACCATGCTCGGTAATCAATCAATTGTTCTATCTTCAAGTTGGTCATGGAAGTACCGTTCGATTTACGATGAGCTTATATTTTTACAGAGGCGATGAAACCGATGGTAAGACTACACCCAGAACTACTCTCTGAAAAGATCCAAAACTGCAAGGGAAATTTCCGAAACCAGAAGGGCCTGGAGGGGCTACTAAGACACGCTCACGACGTTCTTGCGGGGAAACTATAACAGAGGAGGAAAGTACTTGTAAAAAGCTTGAAGTCATCGTTTCGCATTGAATCGACGTATAATTTATTATGCAATGAAATAACTGAATAAGCTGCACATGTGTAGATGTAGTCTGTGATGCATATTGGATTATGCTTTATGCAAGGGAGCATATGTTAGGCGATTTTATAGTCCGAATAAATAAAAATTGTACATCCATTAAAAATATGTAAGCAATAATCGCCAATTTCCGATTAAACCTAAATTATTCCTTACAATTATAATCGTATTTCAACTTCAAGATTGTTGAGCCAGTTTGATGGATTTGAATGTGATGAGCTTAGCGGTGATGAGTCACCCCATCGAAGAGAGCGTCGTCGACCGGCAATTGTCCAACAAAATGGTGGGCGCTCTAACGAGTACTGTCATTGTTTAAACAATGTTTTAAAACTCTATACGAAAGTGGTAAACCGAACCAAAGAAAGCATAAATTAATGAGTCAATCATTGCATACTAAAATTCACGAATCTATCGATTAGATTCTAAAAAGCTTAAAATAATACAGGAAGTTCCCCGCCCTTCGCCTCCTACCATATTGCCATTCGCTTGTCTTCCGCTTGCCAAAGCAGTAAGCAGTGGAGCAGTACTGTTTCTACTGATAATTTGCATAATTTCTAGCCTCTATTCAGTTAAATACAAATTTTTTAAATCTACCTTATCAATCAACAAACTAGTAAGTACCTAACTTTATTATTACTCAACAATCGAATCTTTCATAAGCCGGGATAAACATTCTTCAACCAAACCAAACTAGCACGAATCTTTGAGTTATGTATCTCAAGTTTTCGGTTTTTAATTCTCTTTGTTTTAACACATTTCAGTGATAATCATTGTCGTGAAAATTAATAAGAGTGGTATCGCAATATTCGATGAAACTTAATCTTACGCATTTTATTCTTTTACTCCAATGTATTTAGAGAAATAATTTAGATAGGGTTGTGGTTCGGCTCATGTCAGTCTCTGGGGGGTCTAAACCGCTTGTCACTTTTTTTTTATTCGTGTACAGGAAAATTATTAGACCGAGAATGGTTCCAAACTTTCGTTGTGTACCCTGAAATCATTCTCTGAGCATGTAAACAAAGAGTTATCAATTTTGCATGTGATAGATATCGCAAATGACTGATTTGTTACATATGAATAACAGCAGATTCAATAATAATGATAGCTACAGCTAGTCTGATTGCTCCGTTTGTGACTTGCAGCTAAACACCGGAAAATATCTTTTCCTTTTCCACTCTATTCTGGAATCCTGATTAGATTATTATTATCGCTTTTGTGGTGAACTTCTCTGTTACTATTATTATTATCATCATTCAGATTACATTTTTGACATCGCCGATTATTACAGCTAGTATGGCGGATCCAGCGACAGATCATGTTAACACACCTGAAGAAGAGTTGGAAGTTGAAGCAAATTATAAACCTCCCCCAGAAAAAACTATCGAACAAATACTAGAAGCAGATAAAGAGGACGAGAGCTTACGCAAGTATAAGGAGACCCTTCTTGGCGAAGCAAAAGCTGGAGCTATTGTCGTAGGTAAGACATTTGAATGCAAGTTGAATGTCTACTCCTACGAAATTTCTATAAGTTGAAAACTTGCTCATAAGCACATCCTTACGTTGCCTTTCATGCTCCCTAATAATTTTTTACCCTGAATACATGATCACATTGTTCGTTTTGCAGAGCCCCAAGATCCGAGAAAAGTAATTGTAAAAAAACTTGCTCTTTGTGTAAATGACCGGCCTGACATGGAGTTGGATTTGACTGGAGACCTGACGCAGCTTAAAAAGCAATCTTTCGTAATTAAGGAAGGTGTGAGCTACAAGATTCGCATTGACTTCATTGTACAGAGAGAAATAGTTCACGGACTGAAATATGTGCAGAAAACTTATCGGCTTGGTGTTCCTGGTTAGTAAAAACATATCTATAATCTATTTCTTGCCCAGGCATGAGTGATATCTAGCTCAATATCGTGTAATGCTTAAATTTTATGCTTACACGTCTGGATTATTCAGGAGTAACAGGTAAAAATTAGACGTTCAGAAAATCATGTGTGCAATTAGATGCAATTAGAGGTGTTCAATCTTCAGTGGAGGTTTAAAAAATTCTTCACGTGCTTTTTTCCTTATCACGACTGCGAAAGTTTCATTATCCCTCAATATTCTTGACCTTTTAGGATGACTAGACTCTTATCTGTTTATATTTCTAGAAATACTCGCCAAATTACTCCAGTTATACGTTTCAGTCTCCTGTATATACCTGCTTGTACTGTATGTTATGTTTTTCAGTGTGTTTATTGGATGCAATATTTATTTATAAGAATGTTACAACATAAATTTTAATTCTAGTGGACAAAATGACTCATATGGTGGGATCGTACCCCCCGAAGTCGGAGATCCAGTCGTATACAACCCCTTCTGAGGATGCGCCTGCGGGTGTAATGGCTAGGGGTTCTTATACGGTGAATTCCCTTTTCACGGACGATGATAAACACGAACACCTAAAATGGGAGTGGTCCTTTGATATCAAGAAGGACTGGAAGGAGTAGAATCGTTAAATCTTATGTGTTTTTTCCTGTCCCCCATGAAACGAAAATGGAGCTGTCAGGCACCTACCCTGAACCTACAAGTATATGCAATTATAATAGGAATTAAGAAATACTGAAAATATTTCGATAAACTTTTACTGTGTCTACTGTGTATTTGCTACTGTCAAATGTCATTGATGCCATGATTATCTATCATAACTGTAAGAAAACAAACGGTATTTATTTAGTATTTGCATTTTACTCGAAGAAATAGCTAATAATAAAATCGAATCGTGAACATTTCTGTAAATAATCGAGTAAATACGTTCAACATGACAAAAGAGAAATTAAAAAAGCAAATTTTTCTACTAAAACCGCTTGAAGCTTAGCGTAGCAAATTTTTTTTTATCCAATCAAGTATAAGGATACACAAAATAAACCAGATCCAAAGTTATCAACATACACCATTAACAGTAGTGCAGATATTAAATAATTATCTAAACTGTAGTGCCTCTGGGTGCTGGGAAGTTTTGAAGGTTTTTTGCTTATGCTCAGGAAGGAAATGGATCGGTAGGAATTATATTAGATGTAGAGATGTAAGAAAGAAAGAAGGGTATTAGAAGCGAAGAGTTTGATGAATTTTGCAATTTCGTACATTTATATAGATATATACACATACTTGAAATGAATTTAACGTAAATAAATCATGGAGAATGATGCAAGTCATTATTAAAGTTTAAGAAATGAGAATATGGCGACCCGATTATTATTATTATTATTATTATGTAATTATGATGATAATCGTGATAGTATTGAACAATTTTGTCTTGTTTCGTCCTATCAGTGAGATGGATTTGAGTAACGAAGCGATAAGCTAATGAAAATTACTTTTATTGATACCAGTCTGTAAAACTATAAGAAATAGAAATCACACCATCATATGTATATAATCCAAATACTCTAAATCGTACTATAGTATGCATGTGATATGCATATTATGATAATACCTATACGATTATGGATATTGTCAATCTCCATATTCCATCATTGAGATATCATAAAATAGGTTCGCTTGTCGAGGTGGCGAAATTTATAAGTTCGCTAATTGCATTGAATTTGTACCGTTACTCGTAAAGTTAATAATAATTACATGTAATATAAATATCGAAAATTATTATATTTATGATAGCCAATTCATCTCACCCTTATGTAATACAAGATTCATCTCGATTATTCGGAACTATATATTGTGCTTTCAAATTACACCATACTCGCTAGCCATCCAGACATTGAGTCACGGTCACTTCATCTACTGGGAAAAATATAAGTGGCATACAAAGGATGAGTATCAGGTGCATCTGTACGTTAGCATATAAATATGTGTTAGTTTCTGTATACTTACGTTAGTCTTCTGATAGTTGTGTATCTATGAGGCAAAAGGTGCTACGAGCAGTAGCCCCAAGTTCGGTCAGCGAACTCTTCCGATTCCCGACTAGGAATCCCGTTCTCACTGGCCGCTAGCAAAACTCCTAACGGCGCAACAATTTTTATCCTGAGATCGAGACTCACTTACCGATTTACTGCTATAGTGCAAGAGCATGAGCACCAGCAGCACGTTATTGCGCTACTCGGAAAAAGAATAATGCATTTTTGATCGCGCTCTGTTACTGCTATGCAACTATTATCTAGACATTGAGCAGGTGTGCAAATATAGAGTCAGCAAAGCAAACGTTGGAAAGAGTATAGCAGTAATATAATGATTATCTATTATTGTCTAAATTTTATTTGTTCAGTTTATTTAATCTGCATTTTTACTCTCGGTAATCCTTATAATATTATATCGTAAAGTAGGTTCAGCATTAAGTATTATTTTATCATCGAAAAACTTCTCGCGCTATACACGTTCCGCATTGTGGATTTTCCTTCAAATCGCAATTAGTTAATTACACGGAAGAAACAACTATCCGCATTAAAAGACCTAGCGTGCAACACAAGCAGCTACAGCAACTACGAGGTCTTTAACTTGTTCTCGATCTAAAGAATTTTACACGTGCAGAACAGACGCGTCGTTTTATCAATTATGCTCCAAATAAGTCGCGGAGTATAAAATTTGAAAATTTTAATTGCCTTGAAACTCGATACTTCAAGTGTATGTAGTACATAGAAATGTACGGCATATTCAATGCGCGAGGCAATTATTATTGATCATATTTTCTATGGAACATATACATGTAACATGATATTTTGACGTTTCTACCGACAGTTTAATTATAATCACTAAATAATTATACATATATACCTATCGACCATGAAACGCGGTCTGCTAAAATCCTATTTTGATACAAATAGTATTAAAATTCTACCGAAAGACTTTATCTCTACAAAAAATCGTAGACCTAGTAGAATCGAGGAGAGAATCCGCCTGCGAAGGCTCCGTAATAATCCACATCTCATGGTTAAATCCCCAGAGCAGATTACCGAGGCGTCCGAAAATATCACCGCAGAATCAAGAGTTATCAAGAATTCCTGTGATTCATCGAGCCCAAGAACCGAATCTTATACAACCTCTGCAACCTCTTGCAGCTCGAGTTCAAACGAAAATATGCCAAAAATTCGGGGAAGTAAGCAGAGAGTAGATCTTTTGGAACTCGGAGCGTCGAGTCGTACACCTTTGGTTAATATGAGACTAAAAAAGAGTAGAGGAAAATCTAAAGATCCAGGAAAGTTATTCATGTTTCATCAGGGAAAATTGAAAGCGAAGACAAGACCGAGGAGCGCGCCTTGCACGCCACTTTTTGAGTTAAAATACTCGCAGCAGAATTGGGGACGTGATAATTTCGTTGATTATAAAATTGTGGAAAAGGATTGCATCGATCAACCACAAACGCTAGATGATGATACCGTTGATTGCGAACCCGTTGGGAACCCTGCGTTAATTGCAGTAATGACTGAAAGTCTCGATAAAATGCGGGCGGAGCTAAATGCGAACAAAAACTCATCTGCCGTCGATGAGGAGATCGACGGCGATTTCGTCAGCCGGAAGTCAAGCATTCTGAACGCGAATTCTGCAGGAAATAGTTTACCCAACTCTGTGGCTGATTCCGAAGGGGTATTATTGGAGAAACAAGAATCACAATCTCGTTTAGAAATTCCAAGAATTAGTTCGGAGAATGAGAATAGCGAAGTTGTGCATGAGATTCATCTAGATTCTAATAACTACGGTTCATGCACGGTAATCGAGGAATCTACTGCAACGTCGCAATCGCGTTACAATAATTGCAATTGCACCGTTTCAAATCCAGCTTCAGGACCCGGTAGTTCCTGTACTAACGATAATCTGCTATCCCTTAAGAATTCGCCGGGAAAGAAATGCTATAAAAACCGGTGGGAAACTAGCTTATTAGAAAAACGACCAAGTTCAAAGCCCTGCGGTGCTCAGGATACGCTGCAGATCAGGGATGATCGCGACGCGGAAATCCCTTTTCATAAAACAGTGGCTTGTACTCATCAAAGTGAAGACTGCCAACTTCACCGCAGTCACAATTATTGTATTAGAAGAAATTTCAACCATCAGTCTACGGTAAATGAAACTCTAAAACCTTGGGGTAATTCGAAAAAAGATTTATGCCCTTGTAGCGTGCAGAGAGCTGGTGATAAATCGAATAGTTTCAGCTTAGCTAATAATTCGATATCTGAGTCCTGCGGAACTCATTGCGGTGCAGACTGTTGCGTTCGTAATTATCAGTTAAAAATTCCACAGCAACAGTGTGCTAATAATAACTTTGCTATGAGCAAGCAAGAATCTGTTAAGTTGCCTAATTCTGGCATGACGAGATCGTGCGATTGTCACGCCGTAAAGAGATCCTGTCGTAAAATTTGTGGATCGCAAAGGTCTAAGTCCAGCCCAAGAAAAGTCACGTTTAGATTACCTTCTCTCATTCCGGAAGAAGGAATAATCCAAAACTTCGAAGAGGATAATAAAGAGACTAATTTTAGACAGATTTGCAATCGCAAATTTTCGAACATCGAACCGAATAAAAAATCCGAACTCTCTGAGCCACAAAACGAGAAGAATGAATTCAAAAAAAATCGCGATACAATTTCTGCGTCATACTGCAATTCCAGTCATTCCCACTGCCGGAGCTGTTGCATGGGTCATCAGCAGCGAAGGTCGAGGAGTCCAAAAGTGCATTTCTGCAAAGAGCATTCAAATAAGCAGCAAGAAATTGTTGGTGATTTTTGCAAAAGCGGTGCAGGTCATCGAGAGATAGAAAGCACAAATAAATTGTCAACTGAAGAAGCCCAACCTGTCAAGAATTCGGACTCGAAAACATCGTTTGGATCGGAAAAAGACGCTTGGGCGGAAGACAAGGAGGACCAGAATATTTTAGATAATTTTGAGAACATCTCATTTCCAAAAGAGACAAGACAAGCTATGAACGTACTTTTGCAATCTAGAGAAAATCGATCGGCAAATCCATTGAATGGATCAATTTCAGGTGAACATAATATTTATTTACAGAAAAATTGAAGTGTGAAATTTAATGGTAATTTCAAATTAATTCACGCAGGTAAACAGCGACGGCAACAAAATCAGGAAATCCAAGTCTTGAACAAACCAGATTTAGGAATCTTTGATTCTGAGGGGCAGAAAGCTATGGTAAATATGCAAGATATTCAATAACTAATTAGCCTCATCCAAAATCAGGTTTACTACACGGTACATTAAATCGCCTTCGATTATTCATTTAGAAGAATTTTTTAACGGTTTTTGGAATATACATTTTCTCAGTATCCAGTTCAATAATTTAATTTCACCAACTGATGTGAATCGATGCATTTTTTTATATTACCTTTTATTTCTTTTAAAGCAGCAAGAAAAATTTATGCTGCAGCGGTAGTTATAGTCGATTTTATGATCTAGCGATCTCAACGATATCATAAATTATTCTTAATAATAACTTTTAATATAAAACCTCAATCGCAACCGTATGTTCTACAGCAGGTAGAAATAATCCGTGCTAATGATCAATTATAAATCACACGGTCCGTGTAACGCATAACATCTATAGTTATAGATATATTAGATAATAATAATAACAACAACAAAAAAGATTCGCGATGATTCTGTACGCGTATTATCCGACTGTCACATCAATTATAAATTAGATTGTATAATTAAATCACTTGCTGCACGCTCGTTATCGTTATGCGCCATATTCCGATTACATTTTACATTTCACGGTGTACAGATTTAACGATATTTAGCCAATCCTATATACCTACCAATTAGAAATATTATCTTGCAAATTTTCAAATAATTAAATACACTCTTTAAAAATGATATCAAACTTTTCGAATAGCACGTGGCAACATACGCCCAGGCGCTGGCGGTCTTCCAGAGAAAAAGCGACTTCTTGGCTGGCGGCAGCTGCAAAAAGAAACGAAACATCGTTTGGAAAGGGAGTGACGGGGGTAACTAAAAACATATACATATCTAATTATTGATATCAAACCTTCGTTCTTTATTAATTCAATATGTATACACTCGAAGAAAAGTATTGTCATAACTTTCATACCTATCCTATCAAACAGCGAAGGATTCAACGTTCTTGCTGGTTAGGGGTTTGATAACTGACCTGAAAATTTACAGACCATGATTATTCGCTCTGAAGGTAGCCGGTATAAATTCCAATTAGATACGGCTGGCGAGATTGTTCAGCAGCGTTTGTTAAGGTATAATACTATATTAAACTAATTTGCGGCAACGCCGTTAATTATTTAATTGACGCTGACGACACGCGCGCATTTAAATCTCGATCAAGAATGTTACTTTTCCTACTCCACAACAAATAACCTGTCACTATATTCGAATTTCAAACTATTCTATTCATTTTTTTCCAACCCGAATTAGCAGACAAAAAAAAAACTGAAGGAAGAACTTAATCATATCGATTAATTAGCATGTTATTATATTATGTTTATCAAAGTTTGGATTTTTAAACTCGATACGAACATATTACTCATATTCAAACTACACATTGATATCGAAGAAGGTTTCAACATAGTTGCCGGGTTCAAGACTCGCTCTGATTGGCCAGGAATTAACGCGCAAAGGATGACGGGAATTTTGCTGCCATCCTTCTTCCGCGACCCTGAAGCTGGAGCTTCAGTCACGAGTTGAGCGTCGCGTAGTGAGGTCTTTTTGTGTCGGTTCGTTTTCAACATTGCTGAGGCATTGTTTATTTCTCATTGAACAACAAAAACGAAATAACAAACAAACATAATTTATTTAATCATTCCGTGGGACAAAGCTGTGATTTTTCTATCGGAAGGGTGAGTAAAAAACCAAACATTTATGTACAAATATCTGTTTTCTATCGGTTTCGATCTGCTTTCAAAAAATCTCTCGACGTTTATTTGTTTTCTATTACAAAACAATGAGTATGATGTTGTCGATTTATATCGGATTCGTAATTGATTCCCTGTTGATATCTATTACCTTTCATTCGGTGATACTTGCAAGAGAATGGTTGTTGAATCGCCATTTACAAGCCGGCCGGCCGGCGGGACGTTAACTTCTCGTGTATAGCGCTTGCAAAGTCAACAATTATCGGAATCGTGTTAGCATGACAGGATTATTAATAACGCTAACAACAAAGTTTGAAGGGAACGGAGTTCACTCGTAATAGAGTGCGAAAAATGTAATTTCTAATATTCATCTCCGTTTCTCTCTTGCCTAGGTATAATCCTTTGATTGTTATCGCATAGCACTCCGATTTTTTAATCCGCGATTTTCGATTATCGTTCTGACAATTGGCGCTAAGAGTACCGACAAAATGTTGAAAAACGAGAATCATGACTACCACAGAACTCATCATCCTGCATTGTTTTGCTCGAAGTTCTCTCAATTTATTGTCAGTCCAAAGCGCAGTACTGAGAATAAAATAAAAGCACAGAGCTCGCGGAATGAAAGAGATATGCGTATCAGATGAGGCGTGAATTATTCTTGATCTTGCACTGCCGCAAGGTTTTAATATATCATCACAATAAAGTCCCATCCTGCAACTGGGGAGTGTATTATAAATAAAATATCGCAAAAACAAAAAATAAAATTAAAAAAAAAGAAATGAATACGAGATAAAGAAGCCCATGTATACATAAACAGTCGGAAGAAACGCATATGCTGCAGGCACACGCGGGCATCTTCCTTTTCTTTTTTTTTACTCCCTAATTCTCTCCCACTCCTTTTCTAAGGACCTACCACCCTGAGGGTTTATTTAAATTTCGCCTACGAATAGGCGACACACGTAGTTATATCGGGAATATACGTTAATATTACGAGCAAAAGTACCTTTTTCTGAACAATATGGAACCAGGGTGCAAAAACTATGTTGGGTGGAAGGTTTTCCTTTTTATCCAGAAGTGTGGGTGGCGTGCGGTACGTTTTGGTTCATGGTGGAATATGGGGAGGAATATAAGCAACTACGTAGTGGTAGAAGGTTTCCTATGGGACATGCCATGGGCTGAGTCACTCTCCCTATACATATCCTATAGGTGTCCCTATTTATTCCCTCCCGTTTTTAGTCCCGTCCGACGGTATAGCTGCTGCTGTTGCTGCCGCTGCCGCTACTGCTGCTTTTCTCTCTCTCTTCAACACTCTGAACACAGCGCCGGGTGGGGCAACCAGAACCCCGTAACGACGGCGGCACATGCCGAGGGCGAGGAACATTTTCCAACACCCCCATTATTTTACATTTCAGTATTTCCTATAAATTTACACAAAATATTACGGAAATCTCATTTTCTGAGTTCTAAAATAAATGAGGATCAACTCGTTAGTGACAACGCAGCGATCTGTGCAGAGGAAAAAATTTCTCTAATCCTGCAGGATCATTTGAACATCGAGAGTCCAAGTTTTAAAATATGGAGAACTTTTATCAGAAATATTTTGTGATATGAGCGTTACATTTTATGACTGAACACGATTTTTCAATAATAAATTCCTAAAAAGAACATCTGTCGACGAGACTTAGAGATATGAGTGCGATTAGTTTTATACCAATCTGTCACAGGTATTTTGTTGCGTTTTTTTTTCGAACAGGAAAAATGTTCGTATTAAAAATCGCTTACGCTAATTGTTACTTAACATACAATAATCGTGCGCAGTGATCTACGCTGCAATCTTATCGCAAATACAATATAATGTAGGATTTTTTACGACAAAGGCGTGTTTAATATTTTTATTTCGGAACCTGATTTTCAAAGTTCTTTAAATCGTACGACGAAGAGCAGGAAAATAAATACATCAGCAGAGAAACCACTTGATTATCCTTCTGCGATAAAGATTAGTGATTACGATGCTCGCATATGACACTTAACTTTTCTACTCTTGAAACTGACGGCTCTCAACTCTCATTCATCTGCAGTATCGAATTCATTTACATCGAGCTTCACAAGCTTCTGATGATTGCAATCGACTTGAACTCTCCTCTTCACGACATTAATCGACCTGATATATATTATACACTACATTATAACCACTTCTCTCCAAGTCGCTTTCGCTCTCATTTCGTTAATTAAAACGTATGGGAAAATATCTCAATATGATTTTAAACCTCGTATGGTTATTACCATTAACAGATCTGCCGTGTTCTATACGTTTCAATTCGTATCTGAAATATTATCTATTCGATAAGCAGATGCGTGTGTTGAAAAATCATAGAAATTAAAAAATATCATCCACGAGGACCAAGCAAAATAAGTGATGAAGAATTTCACGATCGTTTGTTGCTCAAAATTGTCGATCCGAGCTGCCGCAGCGTCTCATCACCATTTCAAAATTATCGTACAAAAAAACAATGTTTAACGCAATCGTATCTAAATCTAAGGAAAGTATGTGTCGAAGAAAGAATGGAGAATTTGCGTGTAAAAAATGTCAAACCAATTCCAGTTGCCCACGTATATATTTTATTGCAGCAAAACTACGAGAGTACATAGGTGTACATATTATATGTATGTATAATATGAAATTCATATAGCCGTGACGGAAACTGAAGGGAGTCGCATAGTAATTCGTCTTGAATTTCTGTTCACAGATAACCAAGTAGTTTTCACTTAAAAATTTATAATTATACTCACCCATATACCATATACACCAGTACGACGTTCAAGTTTTAGTTCTCACGAAAGAACCTGAAGGGAATTTAACGAACAAAGCCTCGAGAAACGGACGCTATGATCTTCAGTTGCTGATGAAACAGCTCGCTCGACTTCCGCCCAACTTTTGGCAACGACAATTATAATCGTTAAGGAGAAGGAGAGAGAGGGAAAGATGAATGAACGCGAGGTGATACTACAGCGAAAGAAAGAAGAAATAAGAAACAAAAAATAGAAGTCAAATAAAAGATTGCTCCTCTGAATTAACCTTGACCTTGACTCGGAGCTTAGACCTCTCCTAGAGTCGTCGTTCCTGCAGCTTTATATATACATTTATATACATATACGTATAATATACTTACGTTAAAAGCTTCGCGCAGGCTAAAATTGTGCAGGTTCCGTTCTATCTATAGGATAACGTTAGTGTGCAGAGAAGTGTGGACTTAGAACACGAAGTATAAAATGTCTACGTATAATATTGTTCATACATGCGTGGTAAGAACACTTTTAAGAGCCTTAAAGGTTTTACTATATTTAGATCGGACTAACGCGAGCTAACTTCTCTATATATGGACTACCGAATGTATAATATACTATACTCAGCAGAGTGCAAGTATTGTATAGTATAAGTATATAATATGTGAATATGGGCATGTGTTGATATTTGGAGATTTTCGGCATCCATGCAAAAGTTCACCGATTTTTACGAATGAAATTACAGAGAAAAATTTGACCATTAAAAGTTTTCAAAACTATATTGGTGAAAAAACTCTCTATATACTATAGGGTTTGTCGAGAAAATTTTGAAATCATACACGCTGCATAATTACATGCAATTTGTTCTTTTCATTTTTGTTTAATTTTTATCATTGTGGATTAATTTAATTTCACCAGATTTTCATCTTTTTACGATAAATTTTATTCTCATACATATAGGAATATATAGCAATCGCACAATCAGTCGGGGATATATGAACTTGAACCTTGTACAACGAATTATACCTAATCAGTTTGTATAATATGACGTATAAAACTAATTAATTCATATTATATACTCTGTGTAAAACGAATGATGATGGGTACGTTGATTTCCTGTATTTTATACAGCGAATGGAGAAACTATCAGTAGCGAACGAACCATCAATTCGAGCATGTGCGTGTTGTTATATAGCAGAGAGTTCGCGAGTCCGTGAAATACTGAGATTGCAAACTACGTATATATACTAAGAGCGTACATACATATATTTATATATCATATGGTAGTGCATAGAGCTGTGTACGTGTATATTTATACCGTCGGCTCGACCACATTGTGGTTCTTTTCACTTCGCTAAACAGCCTTCCTGTGCACTTATTTTATACCTCTACAGCCTACAGCAACTCTCGACAGAAGAATTATCAAGTCAAACGCGTACAGAACATGCATCTTTTTATAGTTTACTATCAAACTTCTTATCCGATCGTTATCCTCTAGGCGAAGCGAATGAATGAAAAATAAGTTCGATGTATTGTATATCATGGATTTTTAAATTTTTTATTTGTGTTGAATTAAATTAAACGGCAGCTGTACAGGAAAAATGTATAGTACGTCCATTAGCGTTTATGGTACATACCTACCTATCGCTTTTCTCGCGAGCTTCTTCTGTTCTTGCGAGTACGCAGAGATCAATACCACCGTTGAGTCGAGTCGAGTCTCTGCGCGGATTCTGCTTCTATCTATCTCTCCCTTCTCGGACTAAAACCCGCCCTCATACCGCTAATATTCCGCCACGTTTTACCTCTGATATACCTGTACACAATATACATCTATTTTCTACTTTTTAACGCAAGAGCGACGTGCAATCTCCGGTGGGAATGGAATTAGCTACGAGAAATCAATTCTCACGTGGTTTATATTGTCATGATAAAATGAGTTATTCATTGCTTCACATAATGTGGCGATATATTGATGAATGATCAATCGTCAGATGTAGAATATTCTGAATTTACAAACCTTTAATTCCCTGTTTTTTTTTTTGTAGAGAGGAAAATTTTGATTAATGTATGGACGTATTTTGTCCTGTAGTGGAATATTATATATATTTTTCGCTCGCTGATTCATGCAAGCCAGGAAATTTTCGGGGGTCCCGCCCTCCCGGCCGACAATCCCGGCCTTGTCCTTGAAATCAATAACCCGGGAAACAGACCAAACCCTCTCATCGTTCAACACCCATTCATTCGTTCCGATTGCAGGGTTGTTATACGATCCGAATTTTCTTTTCCATCGATAAATTTTATGCAAATTCCCTTGTAGCCGCAAATGAAGGTTAAGATAATTTGTCGACCGATAAATTATTCTGTTCTTTATTTATTTTTTTTTCTGATTTTACTTGAATATTTTATTAATATTTTTCAGAAATTCACTCGGAATATACGGAAGCCAGCGAATTAACGTTACAAAAATTGGTGAAACGAAGTGAAAATCGTAACCGAAGACGGAATCGTTACCAGAGTTGCTTCGACTTTATACGTAGCCTGGACCAAAATTTTGAGAGCAGAATATTAAACTGCCCAGGACAACACACAGGATTTAAAATGCAGACGAATGGTGGTGGTTCGGAAAATGGGAGCGCCGAAAACGGAGTCGATCGCACCGGTTGGACGGTCAGTAATTTCTTATTACTTGAAGTTCCCCTATACTATTATAAGCTGACATAGACTTTAAGATACACATATTTCCCTGAATCTTGTTTTGTGATTTGTTTTCTTGTTTTTAAAACAAATGGTTGGTTGAAATTGTACGTGCAGGTGGGCTTGATAAATGGTCGTTTCAAGTACCTGACAGCGGAGACCTTCGGTTTTAAGATAAACGCGAACGGAGCAAGTCTAAAAAAGAAGCAACTATGGACCCTGGAGGGCAGTGAGCACCAGGTATTTCTGCGTTCGCATCTAGACCGTTACTTGGCCGTTGATCAGTTCGGCAACGTCACCTGCGAAGCCGAGGACACTGCCGATCCTGGATGCGCATTTCAGATCCAGGTCGCGGCTGACGGTACGTTGTTTGTCTCCTTTCGTTATTATTATATAGATATACATATACAATATAACCGCCGCTTATAAAGGTTATACAATATCCAGCAGCGTGAGATAATACTAAAATAGGAAAGATAAATAAATCCTACCAACAAGTATACGTATTGTGAGGGTGATTCATCACGGACCGGATAGCTCATCTAACAACTCTAAACGCCGCTTCTGATGATCGATGCAGTTGATTTTTATAAGTCACGAGCAATTAGGCTCGCGCTGAATGACGCTTCGATATTATACTTTTATTCATTTTACATAATATAGAAAATATACCGTTTCACTATACAGCTATATACTTCACAGATATTGTTATAATTATCACGTCAATGAATTTTAATAAAATCTCACGATGGAACTCGTATGCGTACATAGGAAACATATTTTATCGATACGGTAGCTGTGTGGCCTGCAGATCCTGATATATGCACAACGATGAAGAACAAGAAGACTAAAAAAAAGAAGATCGTCTACCAGTGCATCGAGCTACATGTTCAGATTTAATTAAACAACCATTTTGTAATCTAATTTTTTTTTCTTTTTTGTTTTATCATTTCAGGAAGCGGTAGATGGGCTCTAAAGAATATTCAGAGAGGTTACTTCCTGGGATCGAGCCAGGACGAGCTGAAATGCACCGCTAAGGTACCCGCTGATGCTGAATATTGGCTTGTACACCTGGCTGCAAGACCTCAGGTAAAAATCCGGCCGTTGATATTAGCTAGCGTTTTTAGGTTTCAACGTGTAAAACCGCTCGGGCGAATCGACCGCTGATATTATAGCTCGATAAATGCGATAACCGATATTATGAACAAATTATATCTCGAGTATGGAGTAAATAATCATTAAACGTTTCATATGTATCTACAAGATTTTCGCTTGACGATTTACTAGTTCTCAAAATTTCTTCGTCTTTAATCATTAGATTTTTCATTGACATTGACAGAATGCAAGATTTTAAGTGAATTTTCTAAAAATAGATCTTCGAAACGATCAAACCTTCTCGATTACATTATATATCTATGGTTACATGTACAAGCCAGTTCAAAATTTCAAACTGTGTATTATTAACACGAAAATTACAGGATTCTCACACTGTCGGCTGTTTATCCATAATGATAATAAAGACACTGGAAAATTGTTGAAGCTTAAAATTTTTACCGTTTTAATACCTGCGCACGCTATGACGAATTTGAATATAATTGAAAATCAAAAATTCAAACACGCAAAATTTCACGCTTAAATGAATAATAAGTGTTCCTATTTTTTTGAAAGTATTATATACTTACGTAATAACAAAAAAAAAAATCTTGGTGTGCTGCAGGTGAATTTGAGATCCGCAGGTCGCAAGCGATTCGCTCATTTGAGCGCAGCTCAGGATGAAATTCACGTAGACGCCCCTGTTCCATGGGGTGAGGACACTTTATTCACCCTTGAATTCCGCCCCGCTGCAATGCCCGACGCTGTTGACGGGAATTCTGACAGCAGACGAGAGGTACGAAGTGAAGCAGGTATCGGGGGACACTACGCCCTTCACACTTGTAACAACAAGTACTTGGCTCGTGATGGAAAACTACTCGATTCTTGCACTCGCGATTGTCTTTACGCCGCAGAATTTCACGCTGGAATGCTCGCTCTCAGGTATACCTTATCACGAAAATGAAAAAAATACATATATATTATCATCGTCATGCCTGCAATCGATTGATTCAATTTTACAGAGATGTCAGCGGTGCGTATTTGGCACCTATAGGCAGCAAGGCTGTTCTGAAATCAAGATCCAACACCGTAACCCGTGACGAGTTATTCTCACTCGAAGATTCACTTCCTCAGGCTTCCTTCGTGGCGGCTCTGAATCAGCGATACGTTTCCGTGAAGCAGGGTAAGTTCATTTATTTACAATGGAAAAAAGAAAATCGATTTTCAATACAATATAAATATTGCAAGTATTGCCACACGGGGAAAGAATCACTGAGACATTTTTTCACTGCACCTACAATGTGATCCCTCTCTATGTTAAAATAATTTATGCTTATAGGGCTTATTTTCTTGCATATTATCACATAGAGGTAAAAAATTAAGTAGATCTGTCTAAATTTTAGTTCGGATATTATTTCCTGCTTATCTATCATCGTGTATATGTATACATACATATATAACTATGCACTCCTATATATAGTTCAAAGTCTGTAGTAGCACCCTACGAAGAACAGACAGAACTGTCTCCGCCCCTTCGTTCGTCCGGTGTACTTTAAACGCTTCAGACTTCAGTACAGAGTGCGGACCGATTCTTTAGGCCTTGGTCTATTGTGAACAAATCTACATAGATAGGTATTCATGCCGTATACAGATTCTTCCTCCCTAAATATGTGGAAAACATCCGTATCGACTATTTCTCGCTTCTTTTATCTGAAACGCATTCCTAGATATGCGGCCACTCGCAGATTTTTTATGTTCCTTTTTAGTTTTTGTTTTTTTAATTTTGATGTCTCATATTATTCACAGAGTCATAACTCATTGTCAGCAAACTAGATTAGAAAGACGTCAATCTGCGAACCAACCAATTCTTGCGTCTACATGAAGAAACGTCGATATCTCATATTCCAGTAGAACAATTACAAAAATTCTTTAATGATTATAACAATTGTCGGGCAGTCTTTACGATTCTCATTTTTTCTATATTTTTATTTCTTTCACTTTTATAACCGAACATCGTCACGTTAATCTATCGTAGATCGGTAATAATCTCGTGTGCGTATAATATCTTCATGGTTATACATAATTTCTAGACTTGAGACTAAGTATCTGCCTTATACGCGCATCCATTTATATCTTATAATACACCTCGAGGCTTGGAGTCAGACCGGAAGTGGATGCATGAAAAATTCATGACTCGCGTTCATCCCACGTTCGGTACGCCTTAAGGATACTAATTAATCGCAGGATTCAGCTCTTTTTAGGTGTAGGTATAATGGAGAATGAGAATTGATGGAACAAGGGGAAGCTTTGATACTTATAGTGTAACGATAAAATAAGTCTATCGATCGATAAGTGTCTGAGAACGGTTTTGAGCAGTCGAGTGCGGTTCGAAATGGAGTGAAATTTAATATCGTTCTTTAGCAACAAGCAGCGAAAAATCCTCATTGTACACGGATTATATCGATATTTTATTGATCGATTTTCTGCAGGGAGGAATAACGAACTATAAATATCAAATACGCAGACTTCCTTACGTCAACAAAAGAATCTCTGATACTGACGAAGAGACATGATAAAAATATTATTGATTAATCGCCACTTTTTCTATAGATCTCGGGCAGAGTCATTTATTTGCTAACCGTAAATGATGATCGACGGTGTGTTGGTTTTGAAAGTTGATTTTTTGCATGCATAATGGATTGTGATAAATCACAGATTGCGAATGAGTACGTTTTTGTTTATTTATATTGACTGCCTATATTTCATATCATCAAAAACTCTTCTCTTGAATTAGCCTCATGTTTTTTACATGTAGGTACAAAATGTACTTTTTTAACGGTTCGTCTTTAGGTCGCGAACTACAAAAGAGCTTTTACCTTGTTATAATCCGCAGCAGCTGACTGACTTTCAGATTTACTATGGTTATAAAGTACCTACATACATCCTGTAGCCCCGATCTCGCAGTTCTTCATTCTTAAAAGCCCCGTTATCGATCCGTTAGATTTAGAGTGCGAAACGAACTCAACTATAGCTAGCTTCACCGTATCAGGAGGACGATTTTAATCCGTTCCGTTTTATTGCTGGTGATGCAGCTTAGGTGTTACTTACATAGACTTGACTTTGTACCGTAACTATAGAATTATATACTTTTTAATCTTTTCATTTATTATTATTAGTGTTGCTTGATGACATAGCGATTTATTTACGTAACTGGACTCGGCGGAACGGAGCAGGTAAAAGGTATACGAAAGAAGAAAAAAAGAATGAAGAAAAAAAGTTAGGATTACATCTTCTTCAGTCCGGACTCCGACTTCAGAATACAATTAATTCGAATTTTGGAGTTCCTCGTATTATTAAAGTAGTCAAACATAATTATCCAATCACAATTCGCACGTGAATACATAAATATATAAATGCTTATGTATATTTATGGTTAATTTTCTTTGACGGATGATAATCACTCCATGGGGGGTTATTATAATGTTGTACAACCGCTGCGCTAATTAGTCAGAATTAAAAGTAATTATAATGATCTATAGACTCGGCGCATTAACATAAGCCGCTTATTTAAAACCGTACGTCTCTTCATAAAATTTTTCCAATTTTGCCTGCTCTCCAAACGAGATGAGTCTTCGTAACCAGTCAATGGTTTCATTCCAATTTTATCCTCTTTGCACCTCGTCTATTTGTTCAGACAATGTGTATACCGAATACGAATGTTAATAACTCACAGAATTCAGCCTATCATTTCTGTTTTTCTTACTTGAAAAAATAATTGATTTTACACTTGTAAACTTCGTAGTAATATTTTTTCTTAATTGTTATTTTTTTTTTTTATATATATAAATATAGGTAATACCATCGCTATTTTTATTACCATTGTTATTATGATTATTATTCAACTTGAACAAACGCAGCTAGTGTTCTTCTTACTCAAAAGGTGTCGGATTCTCGTCTCGGTACGTAGTTTGTTTTGAGCTAGATTCTGTAACGCTGAAAAGCATGATCGTTAGGTGTTTCTTGTTACTCCGGGGGGCCTTGTGGCTCTGAAAAGACTTCAGACTTGCCCATGAGAGCGTTAGGTGCATTGGAGGCTTGAATTTCACGTCAGGCGGTGCTCGGCTTGAGTTGAAACCGGTTGAAATATATGTTGGGTCGGGTCTCGAGCTCTCGGTTACTTTTCTCTCTTTCTGTTTTTATATATTTTTTTTTTTTCTCCCGTTATTGTCATTTTCACCGCTTATACATACACACGTTACGTGACGTATCCTTTAAAGGTCCCTTAGAAAACAGAAAGAATATTCATCTATTTATTCATTTGTTTTATTAATATTTTTTTTCTTTATCATATGGTAATGCGCGTGTCAAGCTGCAATAAACAGTTGGTCCGAAGAATTACACATCTTGTCAACTTTGTATAGTATCGCCAGAAGATAATGTTGCGCCTGCTCGGAAGCCTAATCGTACCACATCCGTTTCCGGGAGAGTATTGGAACTCGTTTTTTCGACATCATAATAGCTCACAGTTTACGTCTCTAATTAGATCCTAAAATCATTCTTCCTTATCGGATAATTTCATCGCTACATCGTCTCCGTAACAAAAGAATAAAGAAAAGAACAAATCGCCAGGACCAATGTCAAGACGCGAGTTGACTGACCTACGGGACTTTTCGATCCTCTGTAGCGGTCTTTCTTTTTTTCTCTTTCCCTTCTTTCTAACTGCATTTCATTTTACAGAAGTCACGTGTGTCCACAATATTTAGGTGTTTACATAGATATATACACCTAAATATATACGTGTGATATTTCACTGTTGGTAGGCCGAACATAAAAGAGACTCAAAGTTCTCCCTATACTCTTTTCTCGGTACTCTGGCTATACGGGGTCATTGCCAAGGCTGAGTACTATTAATACATACATGTAATATGTGTATGCGTGTCGATTCTTCCTCTCGTACTTATACGAGTGTACATACATGTTTAATATTAGTATGGATTGCAGTAGGCTTACAACTCGTGCGTTGACTCTGCAGAACTCCCGTATAAAAGTATTTGCAAAAGTATTTATTTCCTACTACTTAAATAAAATTATTATAACTATTTTAATATATGCGAGGAATGTGCAGTGGCATATAATTATCCCAACAACGTAGATTATAGACTGCAATTTTAAATATGTCATATGGTTCAAATCCTATAAAAATATTTGCGGTAAACGTGGCATATATATGTTGCCACAAATTATAATATGTCACGATAATCCGAATACTAGACCCAGCAAAACACCATGTTTCCAATTTCGGACTTACTTTCTGATCGGACGGAATGATGGGGTGATTATTTCTTGCTTATTTTTTAAATTAGACGGCGATAATTTTTTGACTATCCTCCATACTTGAAACTGACCAAGCAATAAAATTTCAATATAATACATATTATACGCCCAGCAATTAATTTGAAGGCAACCTTAACTGCTAAATAAAATTATGATCCTATTAATTATATAAAATTCGATCGAAGGTGTTTTCATACATCAATTTTATAATCATGCCTGCAAACAAATTTTGCTTTTTTATGTTTCAGGGGTTGACGTTACGGCAAATCAGGATGAAATATCGGGCCACGAAACGTTCCAATTAGAATTCGACAGAGCAACGAAAAGATGGTATCTTCGAACGATGCAAGATCGTTATTGGACCTTGGAAGCCGGAGGAGGTATTCAAGCATCGGATCACAAGCGATCGTCGAACGCTCTCTTCGATCTCGTCTGGCAGCCGGCTGACGGAACTGTCGCTCTGCGGGCAAACAACGGGAAATTTTTAGCAACTAAAAGGTCTGGACATCTCTACGCTAATGCGGATGCAGCTGGAGATTCGGAAGCCAGCAAATTTCACTTCTACCTTATGAACAGACCAGTTTTAGTACTCAGGTGTGAGCAGGGCTTCGTTGGTCTTAAGAGTAACGCAAGTCCTAAACTTGAATGCAATAAAGCATCGTACGAAACTATTCGCGTTGAACGATGCGATCGCGGCATCGTCCGATTCAAAGGTTGGTTTATTATTTTTACCTATTTATGAATTCGTTCAATTTGAGTAGTTCTGCATTAACCGTAACTTATTGCTTCAACATTTCTTCAGGTCAAAACGGTAAATATTGGCACGCGGACAGTGAGGGTGTAACATCCGACGCAGATGTTCCAGCAGACGGTTTTTATCTCGAATTACGAGAACCTTCACGTATTTGCATTAAATCAACCGATGGTAGATACCTTTCAGCTGGTAAAAATGGAGTATTCCGTCTTGGGGATACAGATTACGAGTCAGCGACAAAATGGGAATTCTAAATAACAAAAAGGAAAAAGAAGAAGAAGAAGAAGAAGAAGAGAAGCATAATGCAATCAGCATTTGGGTGCACGATCTGCAGCCCAATTCCCGACTACGCAACTCTAAACGTTTATCGCGCAAGTTTACTACTTAAGATAGAAAGGTAAAAACAGAGAATAACAATAAAAAAAAAAAATAATAATAATAATAAAAAAACATGTATACATGTGACAACGACATATGGAAGAATAATATTGCCCTCATCTTTTATATACGCACAGAGTAGCGGGGTAATAAGACTATTTTATATTCACTACATAAAATACACACTTGTGTGTCATCATTGGTAATATATATAACATACAATAGATACATACGTTGACTACGATTGGCCAATCTCATTTGATATAATAATCAAGTTCATTGAATATGGTATGTAGCGATTCATTTATTATGGGATCGGGGAGATTCATTATGACCGTACACGGGTGTATAATAACTAAATATTTGTAACGCTTGGTGAAATTGAACATATACATATATACATAAAGGCCTGGTTTTTATAATTGCTTTACAGCAGCAGCAGTAGCAGCAGCAGCAAATATATAATTATATGCATATGGACGTACATTATATAAGTATAATATATATATATCATGCAGATCAATGCACCGCGTGTTCCTCTCTAGTAATAGCTGCAATCTCCGAATACGTATATTATTTATATTATTATGTAGTATGTGATTATTGCAGTCCGCGACCGATGAAACCGAGGAGAGGGAGAGAGATAGAGAGATGAACAAAAAAACAATGCTAAAAGAAAACAGCACCAACGCAATTTTTATACTTTTCTACACGCCCTTATCGCGATCGCATATGCATGAACATAATTACCTATGTATATTGAAACCTAATTATGTATATCTATGCATATTCGGTACAGTTGTCAAATTAGGTTAAGAATTTGACAATATACATAGAAATACATTAAATACTTATTAAAAATGAAGGCAAAACCAAACAAAAAAAAAATAGGAAATACATTTTGAGATTTGATAAAATTTATATTAAAAAAAAAAAAAGAAAAAAAAGCAAAAGTAAACTTTTTATAAATCCTTGGGAAAGCACAAGAATATTTTTTTATATTATTTATGAAAAAGAGAGTGAGTCGATTACTATTATTTTTATTATTATTATCGCTATACATAATATCATCCTTAATTTGTATACTATACAAAACTTATCGTTAATACTATTATAATTTAACTTCTAAGGCTGAAAATCTACTCGATCGCTATACTTCACTATAAATGTATTGGTTGGTATTTCATGCAAGAACCTTATTTTGTGTAAATACATAATCCGGGTACATGTTCATTTTCAATATACATGTACATCTCCATAGTTATTGCGTGGAAACTATTATTATTAATATTATTATTACATATATATATATATTCGTATGAAAAATTACGTTTCGTATTATTACCTTCGTATATTACGTAGGTGTATATTAGCATATTGGAATTTTATTTTTATTGATTATTATTATCATAATTATGATTAAGATTATCGAAAATACCAGTTATGGGATTAAACATTATACTGCGACATGCACCTTTTTTGTTTTCTTTTTTTTTTACCAAATAATCTATACCCAAGGTGGGCACACGGCACAATTTATAAGCGACAACTAATATAATATACATACCCTGTGGTATTATAAATATTCCATGATTGGCAAAAACTACCGAGCAACGTAATAAAGGATGAAAATGATAAGTAAAACAATTTACTATCGAGTAATTCAGTCACTCAACAAATTTGTATTTCGTTTTTTCTCTTTTTATTTTACGGCAGACAATTGTCAGAGATGTTGGGAAATTTGAAACTTCAAATTGCTTTAACCAAGGTTTCACGTTCCCCTTGATGACTAGATGATAGAAGAAATCAAAATTTGAAACTACAACTCAACAGTATCCTTTATTATATCTGCAGCAGCCTCATGTTAGGTAAATTACAATCAAGTCACAGTATGCAATCGGGCACGTAAAAAATTATTTGCACCATATATTTTCTGCGGCCGCTGTTCAGTAAATGTAACTTTACTGGAATGCGTCGGTATTTCGAAATAGTTTTCTGATTGACGGAGTGACATCGTATGATTCTAAGTGTACTGTGATCGCAGCTTCCTTTTTTCAGCTCTTGAAGTCAGTTCGTCGTATGCTTCTGCGAACATTATTCGTAGCACAGGGTAGAAGAGCGGAAGAAGGGTGAGCTCTCCGACTCTGACTTCCATGTTGTCAAAGGCAACGCCGACGGTGTTTGCTACTTGGTCCTCAATACGTGGTATCTTGGCATAACGTTGACTGAAGTGAGTCAGCAAAAGAAACTTTGCCTTCATACGCTTACCAATGTCAATTGCTTGCGAGGTTGTAGAATGCATTTTTATTCTTGCCTCAGATTCCAGTTCATCTTCCATTGTTGCTTCGTGGATCAATACGTCACTATTGAAACCCAATATAATTAAGTTTGGGGAAGGCATTGTGTCACCGCTGAAAAGAATTGAAGTCGCATTAGTTGAATTCTGAATACTTTGAAACGTACTTATATTACAGCATTAATCTACCTGTAAGTCAGTTTGAATCCATTATCCAGTGTAATGGCAATGCCGAAAGAATTTGGCACGTGCTTGACGTGTATCGTGCTCACATCTGTCGCTCCTAACGCCGTATATAATCTACTCTGTTCGTCTTTATCCAACTTATGTTCATTGAAGGTCAATTCATCATTTGATATCAGCTTAAATTTGTCAAATATCCTTTCGAATCTATTGTGGTAAAAGCTTAGCCAAGAGGAAATTTGTCTGGGTGCAAGTACAAACACTGGATCGTTCGTTACCCACGCTCTAGCCTTCAGCAGTCCTATCAAACCCATGTGGTGATCAGCATGTAGGTGTGAAACGTAGATCGACTGTAAGGTAAAGAGATCTGTAAGATTTATGTAACAAACAACGAGGAACTACTCCTTGATAAAGAATATCGTACCTTAATGCTAGCCAGAACTTTATATGCCTCTTCTTTCTTGTAAAATCTCATTATCTGGGTCAAAGTTCCTTCTCCACAATCTAAGACTATGCTGGTAGTCTCATTGATTCTATAAAGGATGCCGCTAGTGTTTCTGTTTTTATTGGGTGCACAGGAACCTGTACCAAGGAATATCAGTTTTGGATATTCCTGAATGTCTCCCAATTCCTTTGTCTTTGCATTTATATCCGTCTGAAGTTGAGCCAGAGCATCGAGGAATGCATCATCCGCCATTGCCTCGTCCACATATTCTTTCGGTGACAATTTTAGTTCTGACCTTGTGTCGAAACCAGTCTTCGGACGTAGATGAACCTTCTGCATGGTCTTCGCAAGGAACAACCTGCTTATTATTTGAGACTTGGAGCTCTCTGTGGATTCCTATAAAAAAATTATCAAACGAGTTGCTATACTGCTTGGTCGAATATATTGAGTTTATACTAAAGAACATAATTTCTTACAGACTGACTTGTCTCCTCCATCAACTTGTCAACTAAATCGTCCTCTTTTCCTTCGATGATTTCATGACCCTTATTTTTCTCCTCTTTGGAAATTCCTTGTTCATTAAGTAACGGAAATATTTTGGGATGTAGTAAATGAAGCTTGTACTGCATTCTGTGGACAGACTCGCTTCCTAGGCATTCATTTTCCTCATTTATTGCCAAATGCATTGTACTTGGCCCAAACTTATTCATCCAATCCCTGTACCTAGAATCGGCCATAACTTCTGGGGGAGTGAAGTGAACAATAAGATATGCTAAATTTTCATCAGTGGTCTTCTCTGAAAGCTGATAATCTTCAAAGGCAGTGCTCTCTAATAATGAATCCAAGTAATCTAACGTCGGGCACTCTAGGACTGGAAAGAAAACAAAAATTAAAAATGTGCATCATAATCAATGTTATGATTTGCTCTTGAATTTCGATTACCGATGAAAACTACCCCAGGATCATCTGGGAGGCAAACGTCGACACTACGTACAATTTCACCATTAGGTAAATTAATATCCATTCCATCCTTGAGTTGACCAAAGGCAGGACCTGGAGTGACGCCACGTGCAACACATTTTTCAAAGCACAAGCTACCAGGCCGGGATTTAAGTTTACAAATGTAAGCCATGCAATCAGAGATTCTTTTCATGGGAAAATGTGAAACTGTCATCTTTTGTTTTTTTGCATTTGCATTGATAGGCAAAAATCTTTTTCCATTAGGATTGATCTTGTGAGCGTAGTAGTCAGTTTCATCATCAGTAACATTGATACTGTGATCCGAATCAGATTCTTCTTCGCCTGAATTTTTACTAATAAGTCTAACATGTCGGATGCTGATGACGTCATCCTCATATATCGGATCAATGCTGCTATCGAACATTGAAACTTGCAGGCTTCTTAAAACTACAAATCTTGCAGTAGCATTGAAGATTTCCTCACTTCCCTGAGGGCCATGTAGTTTAAAATGTGGCACTCCCACATCCTGCACAGACAATGCCATGCCTGGCAAACCGCCCATGTTTTCCCAAGTAGGTCGTGTTATAAAGATATGCTCCAGCTTAGCTAGCTTACATTTGTGCTCTAATGCAAGTCGCTGCGTGCCCTCACTGCAGTTGAATAAATACCTTGTCTGGTCTGTAAATAAGTATAGGGCTCTTGGCGATCCTTGACTTCCAGAACCTAGTACCTATTCCATGAGGATGATGGAATGAAATTGTAAAAAAAATGTTGTTTCTTGTGTAAAAAAAAAATTACAAGTGATGGTCATGACCATACCTGTAGGTTTAGGATGCCT
The DNA here is from genome assembly GCA_963932425.1 of Athalia cordata. Lineage (NCBI taxonomy): Eukaryota > Metazoa > Arthropoda > Insecta > Hymenoptera > Athaliidae > Athalia > Athalia cordata. The sequence goes on from OZ010625.1 coordinate 22,856,500, forward strand.
GGTAAATATTTTCTACCCTTCTCCTTGATCTTCAAGCGCTGCTCTCGCATCTTGTCTAGATGAATCTTTTCTTTTGGCATGATTCGATTGACGTTGTTCCCCTTGGAACCAAATGCCTTTGCACTACTGTGTCTTACGTTGCATTTGAATAGGTTCGATATCAAGCATTTACAACTAATAGTCGTCATTTATAATTTGTCTAGCATCCAAATGGCCATTTATCTTTGTTACAAATGATGAATTATCAAGAAACAGCGAATACCTGTTGCAACAAACAGAAAAACTGTCATTCGTTGCAAACTGACCATATAAAAGGCAGAGCTTTTGCCATCAATACGGAATTCCTAGAACAGAAACCAGAACTGTAGTCATTAAATTAATTCGATCTGTCTCGATAAAGATAATATCCTACAAACCCGAGTGAAAATTGGTTAAATATGTTCTAGGAAAAGTACATCATCTTTGCATCATACACGTGAAAAAACAGGGTACCCCGGACCCCGTTAGCCGTTTTCTAACCGTAGCGAGCACCATCACGTGGATTTTGAAGGAGTCTGCTGGTAAATTTCAATGCCTTTTATTGGTAATCCTGAAAATAGTTGGAACTTTTGTTGTCTGGTTTCTACAACAATTGGTGCTACTGTTTTATTATTCGTCTGGCAGGCAGTCGGCAGGCTGTCGTTAATCGTTTGCAAAAATGGGATTCGGTGACTATCCCGCAGAATATAACCCGTCTATTCACGGGCCTTATGATCCAGCCCGATATTATGGAAAGCGTGAGTTTAATTACGTTTTAAATATCCAAGTTCAATTATTAGAGCGAACGATAACTGAAGATTTGTGTTTAAGCGGACACTCCGTTTGGCCAAGTAAAGTTAGGAGAGCTAGGCGGATGGCTTAGTCGCCGCAACAAGAACCCCAGAGCCATGGTGGCCGCAGTGTCCCGAGGTAAATTTTTCAATCAGCACAGTCTCAACTGTTATCCAGGAAAAACGAACCCCCTGCATATAATATCCCTCAAACTTTCGATTGTACTAATCACATATCCACTGTATCAGCTTCCATTTTGTCTGTTAAATTTATTGCATAACCTTACAAACTTATTTAATTCCGTGCATTACGTAAGATATGGATTCTTTACCTTCTGAAAAATTAATCGAACTGATGTTAGCAATAACTTGCTATCCTGCTGCCTGAGTGTACCTTAACTATTGATGATTTCTTGTAGGATGGTGGCGTTGGCAGCATAAATACGTCCATCCAACTAAGGGTGGAATTGCTCCAATTTATCAACTTATAGTTGGAAGCATGATATTTTTCTATGCTATCAACTATGGAAAGATCAGTGAGTTCATCGCTACATAGGATCCATAGTTAATCTTGGAGCTGCAAGTGTTTAAAATATGGTTTGTCCTTTTTTCAGTTCGCCACAGGAACTACAAGTACCACTAACGGCTGGCTTTGCAGATAGAAAAAAGAAGAGTATAGTGTTACACAAATTGTATCTCGCAAATTTGTTCAATCTAACATAATTATTGGTCGAATAAACAAATATCCAAAGTAGCACTAACTCTAGAGTCAGAATATAATGATTAGTTGCAATTCTAATGCCTTCAGAGAGATGAACAAACGATATTCACAAAACTGGATTCATTGTTTATTTGGAGTTTCATTTATTTTAGTTTGAACTGCCAAATTTAGAAGTGAAACTACAAATTGCGAAAAATGCAGCAGCCGGAATTGAAGATTAACCCAAACTTGCATGACCAGGATATTAATTCGTCGAGTTCTTTTGCCCTATCTGAAGTTGGAAGCCTTTACTTTGGGCCAAATCCCTCTTTCGAAGTTAGTCTCGCCATGGAACATTGTCAGATAAATATTTTGCTAGCTGATGCAAAATTAACATTTACCATTTGGTTAGGCTCAGAGACTATTGGAGCAGGCGAAAGATCTCTTACGAGATAACGAAAAGATTCAAAATGAAAAAAAAATCATTTTGCAAGAAGAAGCTGAACTACGCAGCAGAAAAGTTCACCTTAATTCCGAAACCTCAGCAGGCAATGTACTTTATCCCAGCTCAGAGGTATTCATTTGTTTAGCTCACGTCTTTCACGATAGTAGGACCTTGCATCAGTTATAAGCAAAACAGTAGGACAGGCAAAAACAAAATCATAATTCATAGCTACAGAGGTTGCTGAGTGAAACAATGACTCTTTCGGAAGAGGGAAAGCAGATAGATCAACGTAAGGCACAGCTACAATTATACTTCAAGGAGTTGAAGAGGCGAAAAGAGTTTCTGCAGAATGCTATTAAGATCTTTGAAGAGAGTGAACTAGTTCAGCGTCATTCATTTGCTTTACGATCAGACCAGCCCAACATTTGAAGGCTCGATTTTGATAATTCAGCATTAGCTGGAAGTCGGTAAACCCATTTCGCTGCATGACATGTTAAGAGTAGGATGATAACCTGATTTTAACTATTTGATAGCTATCCAATCAAATATATCTTGCAGCAGCGTTTGCTTGGAGTATACTTTTTACGTTGTGATCTTTAATATATTATATAAAGATTTTTGAACGTTATGCACATATGATATCATTTATAACGAAAAATTTGAAACGTACCATGGAATAACATTTACAAAGGTATGCGGGATAAATTTTTCGGTACTGCCAATATTTGCCATTGAAATTATTGTCTTCCACACTGATTATTGGTTGATTCATAAAAAAATCAACTCTATAATCAAAAACAAACCCCCGAGTATTCATCGCACTTAACATTCATCGAGGCATCCCAAAAGGCAGAAATTAAATCGAAGAAGCGCAGTGAGTATTTGAATAACTTATTTTGTTATATGTATCTCATTAGCTAGAAATCATAAAGGATATTCAGGTAATTAATGATTTCATCATAGTGGAAAATCCACCCACCTTTTATCACTGGATATTGGCTGAATTTAATTTTCGTACCGACTGAAAATATTTGCTCTAAAGTACTACACTCCATAACATCCATAACATTTTTTACAAATTATTAGTATCGTCACAAAATAAGGACGTTCTCAGTCCTTATCACTGATAGTAGTCTATATCAGTGGTATGGTTAGCGGCGCCTCAGAAAAGTTGTATTTAATCCAGCCAATGGGATTCTTTCGACCGTGTCTGTTTTGGCGCGCTGTTGATCATGACGCTCAACCCGACCGGCGATGCAACCCCGTTATGAATATTTCAAACTTACACGAGAGCCATATCGTAAGTCGGAATTCGTTGGCCATATCTTTATGTGAAATTCAGCCAAAGTATTATTCTCTCTGATACCTGTGTAGTTGAGCTGTACTTCGACGGGGATATTGATATCACTTGATCGAAGTGAGATTTCACGTTGTTCCATGATGTCGAGTTCTGCATTTGGATTTCTGTGTGTTATAACCTAAGTAGTGGCGTTTGCCGGTGACAAACATCGGCTGTAAAGTTTCTAATGGCGCAGGTCTTACGACATGGGATACGGACTAATTTTGCAGTGATTTCATTCTTGGTAAGATGACATGTCCGTGTATATTTTCGATTAATTAACATTCTGACACGTAGTCTTTTATATTGTCGCTAACAATATCTACACCTAGGTTGTATCTACTGCTGAAATTTGCGAGAGAATTTCTGAAGGATTGCTCAAAAGCACATCTGCACAAAAGTGCCGGATACTCGTACACAGGTGCGAATCTATCAACGATATTATCACCAAATCCAACAATCTTCACGTCGATTTTATTGTCTTTGCATTTGACTCCAGAATCTCGCTGTCCTTGATCGAGGTACCAGTATTTCCATTTTACTTTTTTTGACTTTAATGCTCAAGCTTTTGCCTGTTGGAGTCAAAGGCTTTGACCATAAAGATACTATTTGCTTTATTTTCATATCTTTAATCTACAGTGTTTGATATTTTCTAAGGTGGAAAAAGATATCTGTTTAGTTGATCAGAGGTTTATATTGTATGGCCACAGTTGTTTGGTCCATGCCAATAATATATCTACACATGCTATGGGGATAAATGCGGACAAGATTTTGAAATTAAGTTACGAGTACAACCTCCGACTTCTAAGCGCAAATGTTTTTGTGAGTTGATCAATCCTATCTTGTAACATCTTACAATTTTCTATTGATACCAATAGTAAGAGAAGCTACAATTTCAAATTTGGCTTAGGTCCCCGAGGATTGTCTCTATTTGGGTGACAGGATTATAACTTTGGCTTCTGCTGTTCTGGGCCAGAAAAGTGGGCGTCCGTTGCTGAACTCGCTAAATCGATATAGAGGTCTTATTGAAGCAGATGAGTCTGTACAATAAATGAGCAATCAAGGTAAGCAGTATAGTTGAATTTAGTAGCTTAGGTAATGATAAAAGTTCAGATTTGCTTCAAGCATACATATTTTCACTCTACAATCCAAACTGTATCCCTATTCAAATGATTAGGACGAAAAAACAGAAAGCCATCATGAAGAAGGCTGGAGGAAAATCTCAGAACCATGCCTATGCATCAAGCCAGGAGGACAGTGAGAATGATAGTGATGAAACTGAATGCAGTATTGGCAGCAATTCGACTGCGGGAACGCATCGCAGTGATACCCCCACTCGTAGTGCTCGATACAAGAAGATGGGACGAAGGCGAAGCAAAACTGCCAAGATCAAGTCTAGCAGCGATAAGCCAATGTATAAGTATTGTTGCAGCGTAAAAGAGGATCATGGACAACCTCTGTTTGGGGCTCAATTCAATCACCACCTGAAAGAGGGTGAACCAATGATATTTGCCTCAGTCGGAAGCAACAGAGTGAGTATCTATGAGTGCCCAGAGGGTTCAAATATCAGATTTCGACAATGCTACGCAGATCCTGACACAGAAGAGAATTTCTACACTTGCGTGTGGACCTACGACGACTCAGGAAAGCCATTGCTGGCTGTTGCAGGATCTCGTGGGGTTATTAGAGTGATTAGCACTGTCACAATGTCATGCATGAAGCATTATATCGGTCATGGTCACGCCATTAATGAGTTGAAAATTCATCCCAAAGACCCAAACATTCTGCTCTCGGCTTCCAAGGATCACGCCCTTCGTTTGTGGAACATCAAGACTGATGTTTGTATTGCTATATTTGGTGGTGTAGAGGGTCACAGAGACGAAGTCCTGAGTGCAGACTTTGACCTGACAGGCCAGCGTATAATATCTTGTGGAATGGATCACGCGTTAAAACTCTGGTCCCTTGATAAGGGGGAAATGCTTGACGCTATAAAGCAATCGTACTATTGTAATCCCACTCGTAATGGTAGACCTTTCGACTCAATTCTCCAGCATTTTCCAGACTTTACCACAAGAGATGTTCATCGTAATTATGTAGATTGTGTAAAGTGGTATGGCGATTTTATCTTGAGTAAATCTTGTGAGAATTGCATAGTTTGCTGGAAGCCTGGACGCTTAGAAGATACCCAACTCAGAAACGGAGAAACAAGTGCCACTGTTCTGCACCGTTTTGAATTTAAAGAGTGTGACATATGGTTCATACGATTCTCCATGGACTTTTGGCAGAGAACTATAGCGCTAGGAAATCAGGTCGGCCGCACTTATGTGTGGGATCTAGGAGTGGATGAACCCGGGCAAGCACGTTGTTGCTCATTAGAACATCCTCGATGCACAGCTCCGATACGCCAGACTAGCCTGAGTAGAGATGGTTCCGTACTTCTCTGTGTGTGCGACGATGCCACGATATGGAGATGGAACAGAGAGCATTAGATTAACGTGGAAATAAATGTTACCGAGAAAGTCAACCCCTGTGTGACTATTAAGGACTGAACTACTATAGGTTTCAATTTGAATAAATTCAATTATAATTATCCTCTATTTGCGTTATCTGATTTTAACTATGAGGTAACGGTTGGAATGCTAACCATTTCTCTCCTCCCCCTCTCCTCTTTCTGTAATACATTGTATATAATACAATACATCTGTGCCAGTTTGTGAAAGTAAGTGGTGCTGGTGAGAATTTATTAGGTTTAGAATATCATTAAACTGTATGGTTCTTTGATGGCCTGTCTAGAAACTACAGTCCATGAGTATAAACATATGTATATATATATATGATACCAATTGATAGTTATATCTAAGCGAAACACTTGTTCTTTATTTTCTCAATAATTATTTATAAGTATATACATAAATGAAAAGTGAAGTGCCTTAGCTATACACGTTCCACTTGGAACAATTGAACATGGTTAAGTAGATCTTGCTACATGTGTATGAAATGTACTGGGTTTTATAAGGAATGATTATTCGCATAAGTTTATGAGCTATACGAAAATATTGTAATTTTAATAGACACATTTTTCATTACAGTCCAAATGGTTTGATTTATTTTGTGCATAACACGCTGATACGGTATTTTTCTCATTAAAACAGTGAAAGGAACTGGAACAAACCATTAGCTCACCTTATTTAGCATTATATGAACATGCTTAATCAATTATGGTTAATTACAGACGAGGCTGCTCCAAAAGCTGCATCACCCGACTGTCCTATTTCCAATGGTAGCTCATACCATCGCTGTACTTCCTTTTGAAGTACCAAATTACGCACAAAACCTGAACCATTACCCACGATCTGCTGGATTCCAGCTTTTTGCAGTACTTCCAGTGGCATCATGCTAGTGTAAGAAAAATAAATTTAGAATCATTGCTCAAAATTTATGAGATTTTGAACGGATAATGAGTGTTGATCATGGTAAATATTTAGTAGCTTTTGTAATTCGTTACGTGAGCTACTCACTCGTGAAGATTTTTTATAACTCCGGAACAAAGCGCACGGAATATTTGGCCAAGCTGCAAGGTGTCAAGTGTAATTCTATTCACACTAGCTGTTTGCTCAGGAGCATGCCGCTCCCCAAGCAATGTAGGTAATATTTCCAACTCAGAAATAGCTGCGTCCTCCGATCCTAAAGCTATCAGCTTCTCCCAAACCTTTGCTAAATCACGTGACATAAGATGAAATGGTTGGACCCTGCATCGAACTTGCAATCATTTTTTTCTGACTTACACTGAGGTATTGAGAAGCCCAGTTCCATGCTCCATTGTTGTAACGTTTTAACAAACGTGGCCAAACAGTTACCACCGTTCAAAGAAGCTGCGACTGCTAAATACTTCCCCTCAAAGTATGGGAAATGCTCTATCTTTTCTGGAAATTGGTTAAAATTCTCAATCGTCTATTAACACAAATACCTTTATCTATATTTTGCCTCCTGAAAACTTTAAATCCAATTCATTGCATTACTGAATTACCTGTTCCAGTTGTCAGTTTTGGACTGAAGAATGGATCGACATAGGCAAGTTGAGCAGATGTGGAGATATTAAGAACTGCATCTGTAGGATTCTTCAGTAGAGCATACACAGAACATTGCAAGTCACCCAGAGCAACTCCTGTAGAAAAGTTAGGTACAATCTACATCCGAAATCTCTTTTGATTCTGAACCAATCAATATAAATGTTAATATCCTACCTACTGGGGTGCCAGCGGGAATTCCAAACCATGTATATTGTAACAAACCAGCTGTTTGCCCAGGCTTCATGATTTCACTCGGTAGAATCTTAGTTGGAAAATCATGTTCAGCCAAGACATCCATTTCCCAACAGCCTTCTTCTGTTTGAAAATATCCCCAACTCGCTGCATTCTGTGTACTAATTGCTACTTCTTCCCGCCCGCAAAGAAGAGCAACCACTAGATCTTGGACAGTTCCACACCTGTTGTATTTGCTCAATTTTTCTGGTCTAAAACGTTGATCTTTTTTTGTTTTCTTTTCAGTAATAATCATGATGTGTCAAAGTTTTAAAGACAAATACTAACTTGTTCTTAGCGAACCAAAAAAGGGTTGCACAGCCATAACCAGAATGAGTAGGTAGATGGCTTTTCGACTTTGGTAAAGATGCCAGAAATTCCGGATCACATCGAGAATCCTGCCATGTGTAAAGGGGCGATACCTTTTCTTTTGGAATTTCTAATTTAAATATTTCCTCTAGATCGTTATCGTCTTTTTGGGGTGAATAATCCCATAAAGTAACACCATGCATTTGTCCACATATCCCTATATGGACCACCTGTACAGCAACCATGTACCAACTAGCATTGCATCTTGTTATTACCCTAACAATTTAAATGATTATTTGAGTTCATTGACTATTACCTGACGGAGTAGATCTCTGGAAATCCGCGATATGCAGCTGTGTACTGCAGAGAGAATTTTTGGTACATCCTGCTTGTTTCCTTCTGTACCCAAATCGCTGGGTACATTAGCCTGAGTGTCCTTACTTTGTTTGCCAACAATCTGTTTGCTTTCAGTCGATATGACGACTACTTTAACTGATGTTGTACCAAGGTCTATACCTAATGCCAGTTTTTGTGACTGAGGCATGATTGTTAGCTGTGAATATATTGAAAAATTCTCAAACCCACAATAAGATGTTTTCAGGAATTAGTACAGTTCAAAGAGATACAGTTTCAAAATGGAGAGTTGAATTCGAAGTAGCCTGAGAATACGAATTATAAAAAAATGGAATTGAACTTCTCTAGGTGCAACTTTGACATTTTTCGCAAGCGTAATTTACTTGCAGTTAATTATCAATAATTGATCGGCTTTTGAATGTGTCTATAGATTCTGCTGAAGTTAAATTATCACACTAACAATGAGAGGTATATTTATTAGCAGAATTTTATGATTCCTAGGCACTAGAAACCTGTACTTGAAGTATTATACACAACTGCGGTATTTTTAGCTCATTAGAAGAGGCTCCAAACATCTAGACCGCTAAAATCTTTTCATGCGCAGCTCATTAGTGTTAGTTGTGATAACAGAGATGATTTTTAAAACTCATTTACATGATGAAAGCTTTGAGGAAAAGCTTTACAATGATGTCTATTCTGTGTGATAGCCAAAACCAATCCCAAAAGCGTGTAGGGGGGTTCAAAGAAGATGATTACAGTGAAATATTCAGCAATCAAGCCTTACATTCTTCTTTCAACCACCTTGAAAATTTAATTTAAAAAGCGTATTACATGTTGTCAAACCGTTTTATAGTTGCAGGAAGACCGGTGTGTTTCTGGCTCAGGCACTATGTTAATTGTTGAATTTTGCTGTTGTTTTACATGAGAAAGGGTTATCCAACAGCAAGCGTGTAAACAATGTATGATAACCATGTTTGCAGCAAGATAAAATCGACTGTTTATCGTTGCTTCAAAATTAAAAACTGGACAGTGTTCAAAGGTGAGCAAAAAACCAATAGAAAAAAATCATATACTATATGACTACGCTTGTCATGGTTTTATTAAATGCCTTTATTCACATATTTTTCATACAGTACAAACATCTTCAAATAACATTATAGAATGGGGTAAGCTGATGTATGATGAACTCTGAATATTTCACTCAATTGAAGTTGATCGAATGAAGTAATATCATCTTGGTATTCTGTGTAAGCCAAGACACTAACAGCTTGTACTTATTTAGGTGTAGTTTAAGGTGCTATTGTGAGATTTTTGTTACAAATGACTAAAATCATGCGCAACACCGTTTGCGATTGTCTTCTTTTTGCCTTTTTCTAACAGGTAGATTCTTTGAATTGCTGATAAAATACCACGGAGCAATTACCTATGACTAATGAAGCAAGCCGTACTTTGAGAGAATTCTATCATGCATTCAGAATACCTTGGATTTATAATTATCTGTAAATCGTGATTGCAATGTTGTGTAGAGCAATCCTTTGGAACAATCTAAAAGTTAAGCTCTCAAGCAGATGATCATTCAAAAAACAGCAGTTCATGTTTGCATTGAAGGCTATATAAATGTGTAGAAGAATTTAAAGCATTTCAGAAAATGTTTCAAGTATAAAGATCTGACACTTTATTCCAGCACAAACAGTTGTCTGGAACAATGATTTTTCAGTAGCATTTGAACTGAAAATCTCGAAATTAGCTCAAAATGATCCATGAAGAGCACCATTTATTAAACAATGACTGTAATACCTCTGAGTAAAGTGTCCGCAGGATCTATACGTTGATATGCACCAAGAGCCAAACCAGACAAGACACTACTTTGGGTAATACGCATAATAGACAATGTAAGCTGTAAAAAGCTATTGTTGGATAAGATAGCTAGCTTGCACAGTTATGTAACTATACTGATTGTCATCATACTGTACAAAATATCACAATGCTTGTTGATATAACTGAGGGGGGAAACAGGAGGACATACTCAAAATTAAGTATATTGTTAGTAATTATTATCTGATTAAAATCAAGATAAGGGAGATTCAAAAATTGAGAACTCACAAGATTATCAATTGATGGATTCGCTAAACGAAGGCAAACAAATTGAACCGAATCTCACGAGTCTAATACCAGCTGAGCCTGGGGATGAAATATACGAACAAAATTACTCTTGTAACACAGATGACAGAGTAGCAATCACGCCTACACACAGGCAGCCTCTAAACAATCATCTGATAACGGCCTGTTCTGTCGTTGAGAGTAACTCTCAACGGTTCTATCTATCACGGGAGTATACATTACTTACATCAAACAGCATAACCATACTTCGAGATCTCAATTTTAATCAGATTATACATCACCGATCACGTTGGAGCGCTATTGTCTGAATTTGATTTATTAATATCGATGAATTACGTTCAACATATAATAACATTCCTTGATTCGCAATTTCCGGAATCATTTACTTCCGAAAATATAAATACATATTCTTATCCTCATACCAATTACAAGAAGTAGTTTTACGCGGGTGGTTCTACGCAAAACTCTCCCCTCCCATTGTTGGAAATTCATTCAAAAAAGGCATTCATTGGATTGTTCGGTCACACGGCTAGCTGATTCGTGAGAGTCACTGATTACACTGATATAATAGTATGTGTAGTGTATAGTGCTTTGAATCATATACCATGTATCAGCGGGTTTCGATCATTGCATTGTTCGATTCTTCGAGCATATATGTATGTATATATGTATATGCTCGAAGGTTCGATTCGATCGATTCGATTCCACAGCAGCAGCGCCACTACCGGCGAAAGACGGCATTCTCATATCAGGTGAAAGATTCGCGCGGCGCGTAAGTTTGATACGAGTCTCCCGATGAAAAAGGTCGGAAATTTTTAAAGACACCTGTTTCCAAATCGGTATCAGGGTCCCTGTAAATTAGATCGAAGTATTAAAAGTGTAAAATATGAAAAATATATTTTAATATCGTCGGTGATTCGTAATCTCGTAGCTCGATGATCTCGGATGCTTCGTACCGATCCGCATGTTTGGTCAGTCAAAGACTGTCGTTTGTTTTCTTCAAAAGTATCTTGTTTTCCTCATAGGTTCCACGTTTATAAACAGTTCGGATCTGCGTTTTCTAACCCGCTAAACAAATATAGTTTTTCATAGAATATCTTTGACAATGTGTGCAACAAGTTATTTTCAAGTGGATCTCAAGTGTGCTGGAAAGACAAAAAAAAGAGTGAAGCTGCTGCTTTGGAATCATATCCTATAGATTTCATTTCAAAACAAACCTGGATCTATGGATTGGGATGTGTACGTACGACGTACGTACGTATATACATATACTAATGTAGTTACCAAAATAATATGCTATCTGTTCTTGTCTCTTGTATTTGCGATTCATGAAGTTTCTTATTCAAAACCACATTCCACCTTATAAGATTCTAGATGGTTGATGAGTTGCATATGAAATATCTTTGGTTTACAAACAATTATAAACCAATCTGCACAGAGAGATTTGGTCTTTATTATATCACAATATTACAAAAGCGTTTTACAATAAATATTCGTTCAGGTATATATAATTCAACATCGTATCATCAGCGGTAAAATCCTGGACAAAAACTGTCGTACTAATATTGTATACATACAATACGAGACGAAAATCAGTGCATTGAAAGCTTAGTCCAGATTTTACATACGATATTTAAGGATAATGAATGTGCCTATGGTTGAATATTCCCTACATTATTAGCCGCTAAATTTCCTACATTCACCACGTGACCACGTCTGTTGAGTGCTATTATTTGAAGAGGTTGTACATAATTATCTCTTGGAGGGTTGTAAGCAATTCTAGGTAGAGGTAGGAATGGAAGGTTTGATCCTGTGTCCGATAATCTATCCACTTTACAATGAATTATCCTAATTGGTGGTGGTAGGTATTCCCCGCAGTCGCACTTTGTCTGACTTACAAAATCAAACGATCCTAGACGACTGTGGCAATGTGGGCAATGGATCTTTCCCTTTATCCAATACTCCTGACACATTCAAAGAGTTCATTCAGAAACAATCAAGGCCAATTTTTTTTTGTTTTATAAATTCTAAATAATCAAACCTAGAGATTAACTAACCTTGTCTACAGCATCTCTTATCCAGTCTGGTATATTTTCCTCTGAAATATAGAGACAGTACTCCGGAGCACCAGTACCACATCTAGAATGAGTAGGTCCAGTCCGTACCTCGTTGTGAGCAGTTAAAAGCGGCGTAGCTTCCTCTGTAAAGAGAACCTTTCGGCATCGCTTGCATTTCACTTCTGTTACCTGAAAATATAACTCTAATGTTTGGAATTTCCCGCTATGGGGTCACTTGACTCTTGCGAGTATTTGCAAATGAAGTCTGACCTAACCATATTGATGTAAATTGCCATGTCTTTCGCTAGAAACTAACCACGATCTTTTAAGGTTTCAAGAATTTGTTTACACGTTGAAACCTAGAGATTTATATGACTTGAATTTCCACACGAAAAAGCGTATAATGCAAAAATGTACTCACTCTTGCTGGCATTGTCTCCTTCAACAATACATCGGTATCCAATCGCTCTACCGCTGTTCGAGATTTTTATAACAGCTGTCACACGATATCACTGATTATCAATGCTGTATATGCAGAATTTAGAATCTCGAAACTCGAAACTCGCATGAGGTAAAGCCCGGGGAAGTTTGTACACCGTTTATCACCGACACTGCAGATTTCAAATTAGCAATTACCATTGAATTTTTGTGTTCGGTTGGTTTTTTGTGAGAATATGTAATGCAAATGTCTCAGCCAAGATGTTGGGATCAAAAATATTATCCTTATCTCTCCCATACACACCAAGAATTCTTCATTCAACGTCTGACTTTGAATATTTGAATACACCAATAAGAATTTGCAGGAGAATCGAACTTTTCCGCCGAGGAAATGTTTTAATTTATATCAATCACCTTCCGCTGCTCAAGATTTTGAAACTCCAAAATTATTAATGTGAATGAATAAATAAATGAAGCAACAAATGAATAAAGAAATTCGAAGCTCGAAACTCGAAACTCGCAAGGAAGTAGTGCGGCAAGTTCGTTTATCACCGACATTGCACATTTCGGTTTACCGCAGATTTATATCAGTTTCTATTCAAGTCAGTTTAGTTCAATCCTCCCGACCATATTGTTGTAAAAAAATGAAGCAAGGCGTGGCTAAACTCAGCAATTCCGAATTATGGATATATTTTTTCGGTTGGGCCACTGGATTGTTTTACGGGCTTTATCAGATATATCTGCAGACATCAGCATGTAAGACAAGTCATTATCGTAATTCTTCGAACGTTTGTTACATTTTTTTATTTCCTTTCAATTTACCGAATTTACCGAACAATTATTCGAGTGACATGAGTATTTTTTTTTTCATATAGATTTCGATAACTACGATAATAAACTGGAGCTTGCAACAGGTTGGGGGTGGATTGGACGTAGACTTGACATAGCAGATGTTGAAAGTTTGGTATTCATGCCGCTGATCTACGAATCTTTTCCATGGATTTGCATACATTTTCTCGGAGGGCAGATGATTAAATATTTTTTTAACTGCACATCGGTACAGGAAATTGCGGAGAGATTGAATGTTAATAACAACGGGAAGCGCAATTATATTATATATATATTTTTTTCAGTTATTATGCTGCTGGTTCGCCTTTATAAGTCTGGCCTACCAGTTGTTTTACTTGGGTTTGCCGACTGTCATATTTCTGCTGGCTATGCCTTTTGTGACGTGTCTTTTAGTCCCGTTTCGGAGCAAGATTTTGCTGTGGACAGTCCAATTATCAGCTTTGCTACTCTTCGGTATATTCGGAAAATTTGAAGATTCCTCGCGAAATTGGTTAGCGGTCAATTGGCAGCAATATTATGTAGTAGTAGTAGTTTTTGCTTGGAATCAGTTGAGAAGCTTAAGCTTTGGTTTGGATTCTATCGACAAATACAAGCATGTAAAAATCAACGGATTTTTCAAAGATCTTTTGGAAATACTTGCTTTTTGTCTCTACTTACCTACATATTTTCTTGGTCAAATGATATTGTTCAGTGAATTCGTTGAAGGGGTATGTGTGCATTTACGTATATGTATTGTATGATCCACTATTATTATTTTGATTCTGTGGAATAAATCATATTCTATAACCCTTCATATATCACAGATTAGAAGACCATTTGAGACATGGACTTTTAAAAGGGCTGCAACGACTGTCTTTGATTTACTACGATTCTTTTTCTGGATAAAATTGAGTGAATTTCTTTTACACTTCGTCTACATCACTACCCTCCGTTTCCACATAGAGGTATAAAATCCCAGAATTTTCAAAATTTATTATTAATTATTCAAAAATTGACTAACATACAAATAATTTTCATGTGTACAGTTGATTCGTGGACTCGATAACTGGGCTTGTTACCCCTTTGGCTTCTGGATGGGATTGCACTTTTTCACTAAATATGTTGTCTTTTACGGTATGTCAAGTGTAATTCCACGAGCGGAAAATATTGTAAACTTACCTACTCCCAGGTGTATTGCTAGAATTCATTTGTATTCCGATATGTGGAAATATTTCGACAGGGGTTTGTACAAGTTTCTTGTCAGGTGAGTAGAATTTTTCTACTTTTTTTGTCAAAGAAAATCATTTATCTTACACTTTCTATTCTATTAATCCAGGTATATTTATTTGCCGTCCGGAGGTGCGAAATCTGGCCTACAGAAATTTGTTTCTTCGATACTTTGCTTTTCATTCATTTACATGTGGCATGGTCTCGCTAGATTTATATTCATATGGTCGGCGTTGAATTGGGCTGGAGTAACGATTGAATCGGTGGCAAAAGGAATTGCAAGTTCCAGAACTTACGTACGGTTTGAAGAAAAATATCTAGGACCGCAAAATACTAGACGTTTTCGTTGTCTATTGGCAAGCCCGTTGTTCATTATGTCAGCAATATCCAACTTTTATTTTTTTGGAGGAGAAGAAGTTGGATACCATTTTATTGATAGAATATTACATGGTAAGCTTGAGTTTAATCGCGAGCTAAAATTATTCTGTACTGGTAATGTTGAATATTATCTATTTTCAGATTCGTGGAAGAGTATTATGATATTAATATTTTTCGTATATTGTCTTTGCCAAGTATCAACCGAATTTGAAAATAGAGATATACGAAAATGTCAAAGAATCAAGAGCGTTGACAAGAGCAATTAAGGAACGCTGTACTGCATCTTGGAAATAAACAATGCGAAATATTTAATTCTTTGCTTTTCCTTGTTGTATTTATTTTTGTAATTGATATGTTAGAACTAAAATTTTTATACCATCTGATTATAGAAGTGAACTCTTCGGTGAACGGATATTCACACGCGTGGGTGGGGAGCATAGAGTTAGCTAATTGTAAGTCTAGGGGGGGGAGGTACCAAACCTCGAGTCCTTCCATTCACTACGGACCTTGCATACCCTAATTTAACCTGACTCAACTCTGTGGTAGTCACAAACAAAAGTTTCAAGTTCTAATAGCCTGACATTATTGAAGTATAATATTTTAGACATCTTTGTGTAACTCATGTAGTATTAAACATGCTTAGGTAACTCGTGAATCATTAGTCCTGAACGAAATATTTTCGTACAAATTAGAAATGTTATTGTTTTTGTCGGCTTTCGCCCCGGTTGTCGTACTATCATTTTTGACACCTGTCACATGTGCAGTTGCGCGAACATCTCTCAAACTGTCCAGTACACATTTCTGATTAAAGTAACAACAATACCGAGATTTGTCAGATCTATGTATTTATTTAATTTTAGAGCGTTTAGGACTTATGTTTTTGGAAAATGAAGCAGTCTGTAGTAGCTCTTAGCCGATTTGAACTTTCAATATACTTTGTCGGTTGGGTATCTGGAATCTTTTATGCAATATATCATGTGCATTTGCAGACAAGCGCAAGTAAAGATTGATATCCAGTACTTCAATAACCACAAATATGTGCTGTCTTTCAGAGTCTGAATATTGTTTCCAGACTTTGAGTATCACGATGATATATACGGAGATTTTAGCCCAGGCTGGGGTTGGATTGGGGGTAAGCAAGATGTATCGGATCCAGAGTGGAAGGTTTGGATACCTTTTCTTTACAGACTCTTTCCATGGGTTTGTGTCCACATTGTCGGAGGGCAAATAATTAGATCTTTTTTCGATTCCTCGGTACGTCAAAGATTTAAAGATGAAACCACAGCTGAAACTTGAAGTAATCATTTGGGTTTTTTTTTTTCATAGATATTGTGCTGCTGGTATATTATTATAACTCTAGCACTCATCCTGACTTCTGTTGGAGTTCCAACTGCCATATTTCTACTGATGCAGCCTTTGTTATCGTGTCTTTTTATGCTCATCAAAAGCAAAACTTTGTTGTGGATTATTCATTTATTATTTGTTGGACTATTGAATGTTATTAAAAGTCCGGATTGTATTATGCGAAGATGGTTGGGTGTCAATGAAGATGAATATAATTTGATAATAATTATCTTTGCGTGGATTCAGCTAAAAAGTATCGCCTTTAGTTTAGATTGTGTAGGTAAATATCAGCAGAAGAGTTTTGAGGAATTTTCTAAGGAGTTTGTACAAATTTTGGCATACTGTCTGTATTTACCAACATTTTTTTTTGGCCAATTAATTTTGTACCACGAATTTGTTAATGGGGTATGTATGAATTCAACTGTCATTTCTGCTGACTACAATATTATCACACACCGTAAAATATTGGTTGATTTGCATTCTAGATCAACAGACCGTTTGAAAAATGGACTTCCAAGAGAGTGGGAACAGTTTTTCTTTATTTGTCTAGATACCTATTTTGGGTATATTTTACTGAGTTTGCTTTGCACTTCGTTTACATCAACGTTCTACACTTTCATCCCGATGTGAGCTGAATTCTTTGGTGATCAAGGTCTCCTATTAATTTGAATTAGGTTTTCAATCAATATGCTTCACAGATGGTTTACAACTTTGATAGCTGGGCATTATATGGATTTGGCTACTGTATGGGACAATATTTTTCAAACAAATACGTTGTACTATATGGATTTTCTAGTGCAATAGCACGTGCAGAGAATATTGCTGAATTAAAAACACCCAAATGTATTGGTAGGATTCATCTGTATTCTGATATGTGGAAGTATTTCGATAGAGGGTTACACAAGTTCCTAGTCAGGCAAGTAGATCCTTGTAGGCGTAATGCTGAAAGAGAATTTCTACTTTGAGACTCATGGTTCATTCTCTCACAATTGATTATTTTCTTCTAGGTATATTTATTTGCCCATTGCAGGCCCTGCTTCTGTGGTTCGAAAAATTTTTGCCTCTTTTATGTGCTTTGCATTTGTTTATGTGTGGCACGGTACACGAATGTACATATTCATATGGTCGGCTTTAAACTTTGTGGGTGTGACGATTGAAAGCTTGGCAAGAATGATCGCGAACTCCAAAATTTACCTTGAGGCTGAAAGCAAACTCTTGGGGCCCAGAAATGTTAGACGTTTTCATTGTATGATAGCAAGTCCATTATTGGCAATGTCAGCAATCTCCAACTTCTACTTTTTTGGTGGTCGAGCAATTGGAGAGATTTTCATGCAGCGGATATGTAGTGGTACAATGAAACTCTTACAGCATATTTATCTTTGAGAGCTATTAAAAGGGTTCGTCTTGTGAATTTTGATTAATTTGTGTTGCAGATTCATGGACAAGTCTTATCACACTATTTTCTATTCTATATTGCTGTTGCCAAATTTCTACAGAATTGAAAAATAGGGAATTAAAAAAAACTCTGAGCACCAAAAGTGATTAGAAGAACCTAATTTCAATTGGAAAATCAATTCAATGAGTGAAGATAATTTGTGCAGCCATGTCCCTTATTCATCCACATGCCAATAGGTCAAAGCTTCTGCTACCACGCCTCTTGGTTTTTCAAGGGAAGAGAAAATCAACGAGTGATCATTGTTTGAACGATCTGTTTTAGTTTGTTTTTATTGAAAAACTATAGCAATGATTTATAATAAATGACTTGGGTTCGATTAGAAGATTGTTCTTTTTCTTTTAAAGGTCTTGTTACTTGATGGAAATCTTACTAAATAATTTGTGTATGTAGGAAACTTAAGAATGTAAAATATATTAAAGTACTCTGACCGAGCTGACTTTGTACAGAGAGGATCAAAATATAATATGATTAAAATTGCAATGAGGTAAATGAGAAATTAAATATTTTTTGGTAGAACGATCTCAACTGTTTCATGCTGCGTAAATCTTTCGATTTATCAAATGGGTGGAAACATGTTTGTAGATTCAGAACTCAAAACATCGCTAGAACAGGTGATACCTATATCAGAATTACTTGCTACATTGCTGTGACTATTGAACCCAGCACTATGCTGTAGCTTTTTATGCTTTAATAAATCTCCACGTTGTCTATAAGTCTTTGGACACATGTCACACTCATGAGGTTTTTCTCCAGTGTGTCGTCTCATATGAACAGTTAAGACGTGCGATCTTCTAAATGTCTCACCGCAGACATCACATTTATATGGACGTTCGTCAGTGTGTATCCTACGGTGCTGGCTATAAACATGCTGCGTCATAAACGCCTTTTTGCAGAAGTCACACTTGTAGGGCCGATCTCCGGAATGTTTTTTCACGTGATTGTCTCTATCGCCTTTGATTTTGAATGTTTGAGGACATTGGGGACAAGTGTAGGGTCTCAAGTCAGAATGAACTTTGAGATGAGTGTATAAACCAGATGTTTGAGAGAATCCCTTACCGCAAACAGAACATTTGTAGGGTTTTTCACCAGTGTGCATCCGAATGTGTTTTATCAGCGCTACTTCATGATAGAAGCTTTTTTTGCAATACTGACAATGAAATAAATTGTTCGGCCTTTCATGTAGCACAGATTGATAAGGATGTGTTATTTTCTTGTGATCAGATACCTCTTCATATGTGGCAAATTGCAAGTTACAAAGTCGGCATAAATATGGTAGCGGTTGCTGATGCTGTGCCATGTGAGAAATCAAAGTTGCGTAGTGTAAAAACGTCTTGTTACAATAAGTACAAAGATAATACTGCTTGATTCCTAAATCTTCGAGCTCACTTTCTTTTGCATGCAAACTCTTATGGCGTACCAAAGATTTGTAAGTCTCGAAGGAACTATTACAAACTTTACATTGGTAGTTTGTATTCTCACAATGCTCCGTTTGTCTGTGGTTATGTAAAGAACTAGGAATTGTGTAACACCGTTCGCAATATTCACACATGTAAACACGAGCCAAATTGATTTCTCCAGCAGTGAATTGATCGCTGATAAAATTCATATCTGTCATTATCAACTGGCTAAAGTGCTTCTCCGATATGTGAGTCTCCGCATGGGCTGCAGTAGCAAAAGCCTCATCACATTTCCTGCATTTGTAACATGTTGGAGTGGTGGTGGACTCTGCATCCCCATGGTGCATTGAAATATGTTTGTGAAGACTTCCTTTTCGGTTAAATTGTTTGTTGCAGAATGAACACTTATAATATATTGCGCGTTTTTCGTGTACTTTCATATGTGTGTTCAAGTTACTCTTCTGCCTAAATTTCTTCCCACACTGGTCGCACTCGAACCTAGAAACAAAAAATAATTTGCTGAGATCTTGTGTAAATTTGAAATAATTGGGTATTTGGTTCAATAACTGGCCATAATATTGCAGTCTAGTGAAATATTTACCATACTTCTTCAAGTTCGGCTGTTGGGCACAAATGATTCTCTCCCGACTCAAAATCAGAGAATTTCGCACCGCAATCGGCACATACAATGCTGCAAACTTCAGGCTTACAAATTTTAATATGTTCTGCAGCATC
The DNA here is from genome assembly GCA_963932425.1 of Athalia cordata. Classification (NCBI taxonomy): domain Eukaryota; kingdom Metazoa; phylum Arthropoda; class Insecta; order Hymenoptera; family Athaliidae; genus Athalia; species Athalia cordata. Next base: position 22,876,738 of record OZ010625.1, read on the forward strand.
CTTGACGTTATTCCATTCTATTGAACACATTTCGCAGTATCCGTCATTAACGCCATGTTTCAAAAAGTGTAGTTGTTGTTCGTTAATCGTCGTAAAGTTCACGTTTTCACATATAGTACATGGATAACCATCATGTTCTTTTGCATGTTGAGTCAAACTCTCAATGCTAGTCTCTTTTTGATTACAAAGAGAACACGATAATTCACCTTGTGATATATACGATGGAGAATCCATTGATATCTTTTCATCTTCAAATGATTTTTTCACAATAGCTGTAGAAAGATCAGCGTGCATTTCTGGAAACAGATACAAAACAGTTACAAGCTGTGACAGAATTAGTACTGGACTGGAGGTGACTTTTAGTAATTCCTTTTTTTATGTCTATTTTTTTAACTGGAAGTAATATTTACCTACCCTGAAGAGGCTCTTTATCCACTGTCGAACTCAGAGTTCCTATTTTATTATTCATATTTCTCAAAGGCGACACTTGTCTGGTCCGAGCACTAGAATTGCTCAGACTCTCAGAAATAATCTCAGTTTTGTCCTTGCGATAAATCCCACTTTTGGTCGCAATTTGCATGCTCCCGGTTACGCATAATGGACACTGTTTCGGGTCGGTATCTTTCACGTTGAATTTTTTCGATTCAAACATTTGTTTTAATCTGTCTTCCGTTTCAAGACACTTAGTGGCAAGTTCATGACACATTTCAAGCTTCTCCCAACAATCTGTACACACTTGTTTTGGCAGGGGATCTTTGGCATTCACCTAAAAATCGTAAAATAGAAATTCAATGAACCGGTATTTACTATTGTTGATAAATTGAACCACAGAAATATATACCGTGATAGGTAAACATAAATTTATTTTATCTGCTAAAGAGCATTCGTTACTGCTATCTGGTTCAGAGTAAAGGTAGACCGGACTGAACGTAGGTTTGCCACACAAACGGCATAATACACCTGGATGAGTTGTTTCCTTGAAATCATGCATCCATTCCAGCATATTACAATCCCCTGTCTCGAGGTGGCTTGGCTCTTCATTTTCTTCTGTGATTTGAGGTAGAGGTGACTCGATTTCTGTAAATAATTAATGTTGTTGAATCTGACAAATCGCTGTTGTTCAAACAATTGATAAACCTAAAGAAATGCAATGAACAAACCAATTGTTTCAGACTGCACAAATACTATCTTAGGAGACCAGTCTGACTGAGTTGTTAATGTATTTGTTGGTTCTTCTAAAGTAAACGGTGTCAATGAGGGACAGGCACGCCGCTTTAGAGCCTGATTGGTGCCCTTCAGAAATTGATGAGGGGGAAAATGATCGGCACAAACAAAATGATTTTCTTCAGTCTCAGATCCTGATTTAACGTCAATATTAAGAAGCTCTGGTTTCCCTATACCGATTAACCATGAAGATAGCCTAGAAAAAGTTTAAACCTTGATTTGCAGCAATTTTGTTCAAACCATCTAGTGAGATTCAATGATAGTTCTGAGTGGTGAATGTCATCTATTGTATCGAAAATTTCCTACCTATCTTTATCAGTTGGTAAAGGAAAGAAAGCTTTGTCTGGTACGGTCAATTCTGTATTAGAACAGCCATCCACACAACATCCTTTTATTGATGTATGGTCTACGATTGTTTGTAAAGTATCAACGGTTTCTAAAGTATTCGTATTTTTTGAAGATTCATCTGCCAGCCATTCTGACGAGCCTGGAATTAGGGTAGTTGTAAATATTTCCAGTTGATTAATGCAGAGTTCTATTGTTTAAGGACTAGAGGACATGATTTTTGGTAAATTTTGCTAGATTTTTAACTTACTACTATTCGTCACGTAATCAAATACCCTCATACTTTCATCCACATATTCTCCATTTGTTATTAAATGTTTTAAGAGTTCGGGCAGGTCTGGGTTCTCCGGACTCTCGAACTGTCTTTGTAAATCTGTGAATGTATCATCCGCACTCACTGTTACTTCTATCTGCTGACCCTCTTGGGTCTGCAGAACCAACTTGAGCATCGCTTACTGAAATTAGAACAGGAATTTCAGAGAATGATTGTTGACTATTGATTCTCTTTGTTAAAATTCACTAATTGGATATCATGATCCAAGTAAGTCGTAAGGGGTATGCGTGTGATTACCAGTAGCTGAAAGGGTTAAGTGAATTTTATACTGAGGTATGATGAGCACCTTGTTTTTCACCATTATTAGTGAGGAAAAGGTTAACTGTTGAATGTTTTGGGGTTTGACTACGACAGTACTAACGAATTCAGACCTATACAGTACCCTAATCATGTGTAAGGAATTGTCCGCAACTTTGTGTGGATAAACAAATGAATAGGAGATTCGTAATGTAGTAAAATATTGAATTGAAAACGTTACCCCAAAAGAAAATGCTGGATATGGATGGCCTTTGCGGATGCGTTCAATATTTTACTCGACAGAATTTCAACTCCGGGACTTACCGACTGACCGTGCCTTTCATTACCGACGTTCTTTGCTGGCGCGGAACTTGAAAACAATTTCAACGATCAAAGCAGTTAGATCCGTTGAAAATTTCTAACAAGATTAGAATGTTAGGTGTAGCTAAAAAAATTCAAGCAGTTCTGTAAAAGCGTAGAAGTAGTGCAAAAGATACATTTTATTGTTCATCAAGGCTTCAAACAAACTTCAAACACTGGACATATCAGATTTTAGCTTTTTTTCTTTTTTGGTAGAAGATTTTTTCGATCAGGATGTCGAGTTCTGATGTGTTTATACATATGGCAAGCTCTAAGAAACTTGGTTCCGCAGACAGCACACTCGTGCTTTTTCTCATCTGTGTGTATAATCATGTGGCTCCTTCTCCCGTTCGCATTCTTAAAAGTTTTTTTGCAAATAGAACACGTGTAGGGGTCTGTGTCTGTATGGGATGCACCATGTTCTAATAGATTTGCACTGCTAGAGAACGTTTTGTCGCACACGTAACATTTGTAGGGGTGGTTGTTTTTGTGAGTCTTACGGTGCTTGACTAACTGCGAATTGTGTGTGTACGTTCTATCACATGAGTCACAGTTGTAAAATCGTCTCTTTGTGTGACTTCGTATATGAGGAATCAGTTCTGATCTCTGGGAACAAAAAAAAAAAAAAACAAATGGATAATATTGTGCGCATTATCTGATGCGACATTTTTACCTCTGCAAACTGCTGTCCGCAAAATATGCATGAGACGCTGCTTCCTTTCGGTACATGCGTTTCTTTATGCGTTTCCAGTTTGTCTTTGCAGTTAAATATTTCATCACAAGTATCACATTTGTAGGATGGTTCCACTCTATGTTTCAGTTGATGCCCATTTAATTGTTCCTGGGTGCTAAGATATCCAAATATAAAATAAATAACTGATAGATTCAAGATATTGATAAACGTCTGATTCTTATTCTATTAATTTTCACATTAACTTACTTGTATTGCTTTCCGCAAAGGTGGCAAGTGTAGTCATCTTCTTCTCCATGTACGATAAGCACATGATGAAACAAAGATGTTTCGGAATCCATAATTAGTTTGCATTTTCCACAGTAGCCCGTTGGCGCGCCGGATTCGTGGCAGGCTCTGTGAAATTGCAGTCTTACATCCGTGTCAAATGTCAGCTTGCATTCGTGACATTCGTATTGTGGAAGTGGGCCTATATCTTCGTCTGAGTCTATAGATTCTGTTGGACTGATCGAATGTGGGAGCAGAGAACGAACACTGTTTTGAATCCGGTGTGCTAATGGTATTACAGAACCCATAACATCCAAACATAAATCCATCTCATCATCCTCTCCATCTGAATATTTTGTTTCGTTTTCTACAGATTTCTGTACAGATAATGCTTCGTCAGTCATCTTAGTCTCATTTGATTCCTTATCCTCATTGACTGGACTTTTTATGCAATTGTTTTTAGGTTCATCCAGTGGTAATATTGCTGCCGTGGTCATATCTGTCTCACTCACTTGGAGAGTAACTGCAGGTTCTTTATGATCGGCACTTTCTTGTTCTTTCTTAATTGTTGCTTCACTTAATATAAGAAGTTGCTTTTCAGCTGCAGCTACAGTTTCGTGAAATCTGTTACAGAATTCTAGTTTTTCTAAGCATAAATGGCATGCCTTAACTGGAAGGGTATCTGTCTCCCTGACCTATGTGACAAACGATAAATAATTAGACTACATTAAATTTTATATTTAATTTTGAAGGATGATATTCTTACCAAGATCGGTAAGCAGTTATTGATTTTTTGTATAATATTTATATACACTTTATTAGAGCCGAAAATGTCAACCAATTTCGTTGCCCGTGATGCGCAAAGCCTGCAGAGTGACTGCAAATGTGTGTCACGGGTTGGATCAGGTTCTTTTTTTAAAAAAATTTCGGTCTGATTGCCGTGTAGTTCTCCATCTTCTGATATTATGATTTCTTCGATATCATCAACCCCAACCTCGGGTGTTATATTCATTTTTACATTTGATGGATTTTTTCGTAGTTCCACATCTCCTGCAATCTGCGGCGAAGGGTCTATTTTAAGAGGAACTTGTATGTTGCACGGTTGTCCCTGTAATTCTTTTTTTGATGCTTCTACTTTCAAATTATGCATATCAGTAGTCTCTTTTGAAGAATCCTGATGCCTGAACTCATTCTGACATTCAGTTTCTAAAAATTAATTGTGCGAGATTCACATCATATTATTGAACATCAGATCGAGTTAACAATACTTCGGTCCAAGGTTCGGTTCATACGTACCAGTTGTTGATTCAGGCGAACAATCCCGACGATGGCCAATGTGTGTTTCATTTTGTACATAATTAATCTGTGCTTTATGTTGTTTTTCCTCTTGATTTTTCAGCTCGCTGAAGAGTCCGTTTTGACCAATCGTAATTGATATGGAATCCCCATTTGAATCTGTTATCAAAATCTTCATGGCTAACCCTATGCATTAGATAAATAATAATTCATTCATGATCGTCTAGGAGCTCGTTCACAAGTTCAAATATCGTCGAAGAATTTGAGTACTATAGAACGGCGTATTTGTTTGTCAGATAAGAATTTCGAGGTTAAAATCGATGTCCGGTATTTACAAATTATTGTTTAAAAACTCGATGAAACGACTCAATAAACTCACCGATCAACTTCAGAGTGGTTTAAAAAGTATTCGTTTAAAATAGCAGAAATTACACTGTCATGAATGATATTTCCTTGTCTCCGGATTATTCAAGATATTCTCCACCATCTCTGTATTCATTATTTGCGTTCTATTTGGTACCCGGTCGGGACGGATTGGACATGAATTGTTGTTAAATACAACAGGTACGAATATTGCACTGCGACTTGAGACAGCAGAGAGTGCGGCCTGGCGCTGATTTGAGGAATTTCTAGGGTCGGTAGCTTGGAGCATATATATGCTCTTAAGGTCGGTAGGAATTTCTCGTAACCAACGAATTCCAGACCTACATCTAAATTCGTACAAAAAGTCTTACGCTGTCATCAAATAGACGCTCAGAAATATCTCACCAATTGTCACTTTGAGAATCTTTTGTCAGTTCAAACTCGAAATTATTCCCGATCATTTCTAGATGGCTCTGACCTCAGAACAACCTGTTTTATCCATGGATGTATGAATGTTTTATCAATAGAATGCAATGATTGTTTCCTAGGATCTTGAGCACAGTTACTGCAGTCGATCATGCAGAATTCGATGATAGCTCGTAAGGTTTAATGAAGTTTTTTACCAACCTTTACCTATTGGAATCGATTGTACGTGAAATGGTACGCATCATTGTTTTCGCGGCAATTGAAAAGAATAATGCAGGTGCATTAATTTAGCGGACTTTCGGGTTTTTTGCATTGTTAACTCTTGAAGCGATCCACGTATCGTGCTGATAATGCATCATAATTTTTGTTCGATCGTTTTTTTGTTATTCGATCAATTTCTTTGGTTGGGAATAGCGGCGCGTAAAGCTTCAAGTGCTCGGAGATATCAATATGGATACATATGAACTATTCTGTCTTACCCTTCGATAATTTATCTATTTAATAAACCAATAATTCAAAGAACCACAACTCACATGCGGGTTAGCGAAGAAAAACTTTACCTCTGTCATGATGTATTTGCCGCTCTGCAGTCTCGTAATTTCTATTCGATATAGATAATATCGTACGCCCTGCAGAAAACGCGGGTTAGGCATCGATGCGTGATTTTTTATTCCTAATATGCGATAGTATTGCCTTGATGTACACAGAATTTCATAGCCCCCACATAAATTTCGCGGTGCATAATGGAAGCTCATGTTCGAATGGTATTTAGTCATAAAAAATGCACAACGAAAATGCGTCGCATTTTCAAGTCGTACGTCGTATATAGGTACAGTCTGCACAGCATTATATTTTAACCCTCCGACCGTAATATGAAATTTTGGTACACCATCTGCATATTATGGGTCCTAAAAGTTTTGCTCATATTTTTTCCGAGAAAAAAAAAACGTCAAAAAAATCTGAAAAAATTTTGAAATACTTTTATAACATCCTTTTTTATGATCCAATCTTTATTCAGTTTTTTTACGGAAGGGAGCCAAGGCCCTTCCTTTCCCAATTCCGGAGATATTCGATTTGAAAATTTTGCTTGTGCCCTAAAAGACCCATAGTACGGTCGGAGGGTTAATACAATAAATGTATATACCTATGTACATTTCTTTGATGTAATATGCATGCCGTCCCGTTCTCTCGAATGTACATACTTTGGTCCTGGAGAGAACTGCAGCGACGAGGAAGGAATTTATTTCAGGATCGAATATTCGGGTACAAAATTCGTGAGAAGCATTTTCAGCTATTATAGATATTTTTTATTTGTGACAGTAAAATGTGTACACATTATGAAGTGTCTTTTTTTTTTTAGACTGGTGTCAAAGCGGGGTTACATATCATTGGTCAAAATATTTTCAAAAATTAGTTTGATCTGTCGATACAGTACTTATATTTGGTTATAAAATTCCATTAGTGTTTTTTCCAGAATTATGCGTAGCAAAAATATATTATTATACGTACAAATATATTTATTATTATAATTTTTTTATTTTGTTTTTTACAAACCATGTGGTGAATAAATAGACAAGATAAGCAAATCACACGATAAAACACACCACACAAACACGAACAAAGCTACAAATATCTGTTAAATAGGTAGATTCAAGAAAATTGAAATATTGAGTTGCAAAGAATTGTAATTAAAACCTATGATTAATTGGAATTATAATCAGTGCTCAAACTTGATTGAAATATAAAGAAACGTATAGAAAAAAAAATGAAATAAAATAGTCTAGAGTAAAATGGCAACGTGTGAAATTAGAACTATATCATACATAAATCGAGTAGAATTATAGATACACTCAATATAATTAGTATAATGATGAGAAAATATTTTACAAAAAATCATCGCGATATAAAAAAAAACATACGATACTAAGGTTATTGTCATATTCGTAGTTAAAGTTTATAAATTATTAAATGAAACTTATTATCTTACAATCTACACACACATGATGATGATGAAAAAGTTATTCATACACACATCCTTTACGCACTACAGGATTAAATAAATGACGTGAAACATGTTCGTCGTATTTAATATAAGTAATATAGCTCTCTGTGGTTTACCTTATCGACAAATTGATTACAATAAACATTGAAATAGGCATACGGCGATTATTTTACGATTTACAATATCTTATCGTTAGCTAAGAATATTTATCGAACCTTACGGACTAGATGAACTCATGAACTGAGATCAAATACCCTACTTAGTAATCCAGAATTACGTCCATGTTTTTTTCAATTCTATTTATTTATATTTTTTTTCAATTTTGATATTTCATTAATGTCTGGATATTTTTCAAACGAGTGACTGTATGCAAATCAATTTTTTGTAGCAGATGAAATGTGAATGTCGGCATTATACTGAATTACTAACTACTTGATCGTATGTCCGTCATTTTTTTTTTTTTTTACGTTGTACCTGTACGAAATTATAACACATTACCTATACGATGAGACGTGATTTGGAAAACTTTTCAGGTTCTTGTCCATGAGTAAACGTGACTAGAGTCCACTCTCAATATACTCTCATATATTACTCTTGTATATATATTATTATACTATTTATTCATTATTATATTACTTATTTATATTTTTTAAACATTGACGAAAAAGATTCAATTTTTGGCAGTATTGTCGTTAGACTTACACTCTTACCTCCATATTGAAGAAATAATAGCGATAAAAAAAAAACATCAAAAGAAACTCAAACCTACGGATATTATGTATAGATATAAATACCATATCTACATCTACGTATAGCGTTATTACAAAGAATAATATTATAATTAAGTTTGATTGCGTCTCTATTATAATTTGAAATTTATATAATTTTCTTTTGCAGATACAAAAGAAATGATTTGGAGGTTCGGCAAAAAAATCATTTTCAAAATTGGCAAATTATTCCCAAAATCCAAGAATTGGTTTTTCAATAAATCACGAGGCTGCTAATACGATGTTTCTGTGTGGCATGGGGTGAGTTTCGAATTTTTTGAAAATAATTTCCATCATCAAATTAAATGAGTGAGAGATTTACCGTCTCGTATAAAAATTATACATCTGTAATATGACTGGCCAACTTATAAGAATATTTTAGAAATTTTACATTAAAAATTAAACACAGCCTTACTGCAGAAAACAAGTATTAACTTTTGTAGTCTTCTTTTTTTTTTTTTTCTTAATTCTCACGAAACAATTATTTTCGATTAATATACACATTACGACTTTATACACGATAAAAAGAGACGGTTAGCCTGATTTGATCTTTCGATGTATGTATGTTAACATACACAATAAATTCTAACGACATATTAATATACCTTAAATAATTAAGATCTAAGATAAATCAATTTTCTGACCCTTAAATTGACTTATATTTTTAATTAGACCTACAATAACCTACTAGCTGCCGTTTAGGCATTTTGTACTTTTTGAAATAAACTCCGTTATAATGCAAAATGATACTCTACAATTACGTCGATAAAAGAAGAAAAAAAGGAAAATAAAAAAAATTGAAAACCTTTTTAAAGTAGTCACTTAAATTAAATCATACGACGTCGCACAGGCACTTAGTGCATATTTGAAAATATATTAAAGAATAAAAAAGAAAAAAGATTCAATGAGAATGGTTTCTCATTTACGTCATTAGGTAAATTACCACTAATCAGACTTTCGAAATCATCCAGACTAGATCGAGATCATCCTTTTAATAATAAATAATATTCTATGTCAGATTCTTAGCGAAAATTATGATTATCTTATACTGGCACGTTTCCCATATTACATACGAGGCAAAAAAAAATGAAAACAGAAAAAAAAAAATTTTGGTTTTCAAATGGAAAATGAAAATCTGAGTCAATATTAGGGGACGAGTCAAATTTTGCGTGTCTCGTGCTCTAAGAATCTCTGATTTTATCATCTACATAGCGACACTCTTAATGACTATAAAAATTCTACGATTCTACATTATACAAAATATTCGAAAATATATGTGCATCGCATATTTTATACAATTATATGTATGACTTTGTTCTCATATTTATATTTTTCGTTTATGGCACTGAATAATTATCCACGGATGTTTTTTTTTTTTTTTTTTTTTTTTTTTTACAATTTTGACTTTGTTTTGTTTTCACGTATGCATATATGTCAATTCTAAAATGATACTACACGTGATAATTTAATTTATATTTTAAGTAAATCAGAGAAAGTAAAACGAAAATTGACGTCGTAATATAAATTTATTATACACTCGTTAGAAAAATTAATCAAATATTTTAAAATTATATGTATTCAAATTGCATTCAATGGCGGCCTGCATATCCGCAATCAAAAATTCTTCGACTAGAAGTTAATAAAATTCGATGTGTGCACAGAATTTTTTTTTAATTAAAATTTAAATATATATATAGTGACTAGAAAACTCCGTAATAATCGTTATAGTTATAGGATCGACTATTGTGCAGATTATAGATATATGTATTATACAATATGTGTGACGTTTGACTAGAACGTAGACTATCTATATAAAAATTTGAATTTCGATGTTTTTGGAACGTAATTTGGTATGGGCGATGTACATATATATTGATTATAAATGATTACTGGAAAAATGATAATATGATTTTTTCACGTACTTGAATGTTGATTGAAAATTCTTTTGGAAAAGTGATATTTGCGTTTTTCTGTTATCTGTTTTTTTTTTTTTTTACCCTTTTTTACTTGAAATTTCAATTTTCCAAAAGAACTGTTATTTTTTTCATTCATTATGGCACCTTCTGAATTTTTTGATGTTTCATTCCGCGTATTGTGACTTATACTTATTATATTCCATTCTCGTGACTAGATAAATAGAAATTTTCATTCTTTGACATAGATTTTGTTAATTGTTTCGACTAGAAATTGATACGTATAAAGAAATATTATTATAAATTATTTATATAATACTGATTAGTCTTTGTACAGATATATTGTTTTATAAACGAATGATATAAGATGATGGTATTTTTTGACCGAAATATACTAAGAATTTTTTTTTCTTCTTCATACACCTATAGGTTTTCCATATATTGTGGTTCTAAAAAAAAGCCAGGCTTATAATTTCGATCGATTACTGCAAAGATCTCTGCAATCAGACTTGATGTTTTTTAAAAATGTAATCTTTATCACATCTATTTTTTTGATTCGATTATACTTGTACATATGTATATACCATAATGACTAGATGTATGTATGATGTTTGACTAATTACATCACATGCATGTTTATTTGTTCAATGATTTACTGGCAACTTAAATTTAATCTCACTAATATTCGCGCGTTATATTAAACAAAAATAAATTTATGACGTGATGAATTATCGAAAATTGATGTAGTGGTAATAATTGTGTATTATGTATTTCGTACAAAATTATCATTGTTCTTATTTTCTTGTTGATGAATTCGTTGCGGTTTATGATGACTGTGCTTTTCGAGTTGCAATTACCAGGCGGGCGAGTGTGAGTCGAATGAAAAATCGGTGATGAACAGCTCAGCGGAAATCGGTAAGGTAATATTTACGTTCTTCTTTTTCTTTTCGTTTTTTTTTTTTGTGCACCGCAAAAGAAAACCCTTTGCAGAAACAGTGTGCTTATTCAGGTAGGGCAGGACCGTGAGGTGGGTCAACATGTCTTAATTTTCATATAGTTGAACAAGTGCTATGGCAATGGCTGGTTTCTTTTCTTTTTTTTTGGTTTCCTTGTTCCGCCGGCATCTTGCATGTTTTTGACGTATAACGAATTGAAAATCAGGTGCTTGAGAATCCTTCAAATATATTTATCTTTACGCTTTGATGTTCATTATAAGTGCGTCGAAGAAATGGCCTTGTTAAGTTTACACGGTCTATGGACATTATGGCGTTTTGTAATTTTTGATTCGCATTATCCAACAGTTTATTTGTTTATTTTTTGAAATTAAATTTTTTTTTTTACGACAGGTGTTTTATATAATCACGATGTGATGTAGAGTTGAAAGAGTCATGTTCAAATAACTTTTCATCTAACGATTTGGTAAATTAGACAGTTGCCGGTTATAGTTTTTGTTTTTTTCTGTTTGTTGAATTTTGAATATGGTATTGTTGAGATTTTTGTTACCGTATTTTATCTCCAGTTGATTGCGTCGTCCTTGAATCGAAGACGGTGACCTCGGCAGGAGTTCCGCAATTCTCTCGAAATTCCGTCAGGAAGATTTTTTCCAAATTTTTTCTTTTCTCCGCAGCATCCCCAAACACCAGAAAAATTCCGGCCATGTGATGATCCCGCAGAGAAGTCCAGAGCTCCTCATTTGATCCTCCCTTCCAAGATCCTTCCATTTGTTTTTCAGTGGTGATTTCAACAGGGACAATCGATTCCGGTGTTCTGATTATTTTTCTTTCGTTTTTTCGTATGATTCATTCCGTCTCGACTAATTTGCGCGGCTCCGGGGTGATCGGGGTATATTTTCCAGGTCTCCTGCAGTTACCCTGGAATAGCGATGTGATCGGCGCAGTTTCGGAACCGCCCGGAGCCACGCAAGCGCACACTCGCTCGCCTCGCCGCAAACTAACCCTAACTCGAGTCTCTCTGCGACCTAGTCGTAACCTTTTCCCCCACCCTTAATAATCCGATAGGGTAGCCGAAAGCTCAACCCGCCCCGGTGCGCGCGCATTTTTATGACCCCAAACAACCACCTGATTGGCTATCGGCACTCCCCTTTCAGATTCGCCGGGATTCTCTCATAGGAAGCTTTATCCCCCCTCTTTTGATTCTCTTCTCTCTCTCTCTACCCTCGGCATCATCCCCTCCACATACGTACCTTTTACGCGAAAGTTTATAGGGTATGGAGAGCGCGTTCCGACCCACGCGTCGCGTTACGTCGCGTTCTGTCGATCCCGAAACAATTGAAGAGCAGAGATTCGAATTTAAACGGTTTTGACGGAGCGTTAGAACGCGCGTTCATACTCTCACCGCCCTACTCTACACTCATATGTTATGCGCCTCACCGTTATACGTTAGTTTGACGGTTGGTTGGTTAATTAAGGGTGCATATAAAACCGCCGCTTTTAGTGCTATTTCTATCCGCCACGTACCGTACAAAAACCTACACCCCCTCTCTCTTTTGCAGTTTATAATAGTACGCGGAATATTTGAGTACCTCTACAAAGTTCCAGTTGCGTCGCACGCTTCGTTCCCTATTGGATAAGGTTATCTATTGTTTGGTTTTATTGCTTTATATGGGGATAATAAAAAGAGTCGTCGGACACCCTAGTTATTGTAACGGCGTGTAACGTAATTTTTCTATCGATCGAATATCCTAATGACCGTTCAACTAAAATTCACGATTTTTTTTGGTCGAAACAATTTCATACCACAAATTTCGGAAAACGATATTTTTTTGTGCAGGATGGTTATTTACAGCATTACTCATCACGGAGCAGAAGATAATAAAATCGTGCATCAGGGGTGTCCTCATATTTTTTTATACACTGATAAATTTTCAAACACCTGTATATTATGTATATATTGTACCGTATGTATAATTATTTAGCATAAATTAAAATTAATCGCCAATTGTCCGTGGTAAAAGTGTACATAGGCGCGTTCGTAAGAGAAAAATATGCGGGTAAGTTGTCGAAGGTTGAATTCTCATGATCGTATTCAAGGTTAAATAAAGATTCAGGTGCAATGCTAAGCCCTCATTTCAAATTCTCATCATCTAGAGAAGGTCAAACTTATCGCGCCTTTCCATTTTATATAATGATGATGGTCGCACGTTAAAATCATCATACGGGAAAAAAAATTCTTCCACATCATTACCAAAGGATAATAATAAAAATAATAACAATGATAATAACAATAATCAATAAAAGTAATCGTATATAATATATATAGGTAATTCCTTATCTCTTTGATACACGCGCCTCGACAGATGGTTATATAGTGCAAATGCTATTAGGTATCGCACATACACCCATGTACTTACCTTTGTATCGGCGACGCCGTACTACATCCCTCAATTTCGGGTCACAAAATCCTTAAGCTTCTCTTTCAAGTCGCTTTTATATACACAGAAGAAAATCTCCCCATAGTATAGAATAATTCATCCCTTTTATACCAATTATATCCTGAGGGATTTTAATCTCTCCCTTATACACATATAACAATATAATGTACGATATACCTATAATGCATTTGATTGTGAAAAATTGCAAGTAGGTATGCGTTTACGATAACGATTAATTTGGAAAATTATAATACGTGATCAATTATTATTATTTTTTTTTTTTATCTATATATATTTACTCGGTAGAAAGTGAAGAATAAATTTATTTCCAATATAAAATCGACCCAAATCAATAAATATAAATTGTCCTTCGACATTTTATATCGATGCACCGCACAGCTGGAAAGCGGCATCGGGCAAAATGATGACCAGAATCTTCTTCCGAGTAGATATGGAATGTTTCGTAGCACGTTACAGTTTAATTAACTAAAGTATGGTTGTGGTCGAGTGCTATTATAGAAGGACAGCTACTTTATATTATACATATTTTCAACATATATATATATATGTATAATATTTATATACCTATAATACCTGCGAGTTTTAAGCGCTGCAAGACAATAACAGCTGCTGGGGGCGCGCTGGTAGAGTTGGCCCCCGCAGGAAAGGTAAAGGGTGTTCCCTTCCCTTTTCTTCCCCTTTTGCCCTTATTTTATATATATGACACAGTACGTGTCGGCCTCACTCGAAAGCCTACGGCTATAGACTACAAAATCCTCAGTCACGCTAGGAAATGGATAAATGTTATTGATACGGTTGGTTAGATTGCGTTTAGTTCAGCTTTATAGGATGTAATACTTATGTATGTAGATGCTATACCTATATAGGTATATACCCTTAGGGTTCTGCATTTCCTACCCGCACGCGTCTAAGAAGCCGTCCGAAAAAGAAGAATGAGCATATTTCTACCGATTTCTACCATACGATTATTCATATCATTTTAGTTTTATTTTTATTTTCTCTTGTTTTTGTCTTCTACCGTTACCTACAGACCCATCTATTGCCAGGTGAAATTCTTTATCTTATTTTGTCGAGTCATTTTCTATACTGACAATAACTTCGATGATCTATGAAAAATTAATACATAGGTACATATCTAAGTATCATTGCTGTACCCTGCGAGCAAATATTCTAACTATATAGGTATTTGAAACTTAATCAATTTTTTTTGTTTTTTCTTCAGAAGTACGCGAGAGGAAATGATACAGTTTCAAGAAATTATAGGAAATAATCGAATGACAAATTTACAGACGATGTCAGTTTGAATTCAGTTTGATCATCGAATTTCTTTTTCTTATTACTTTTTTTCTTTTTCTTTTTTGAGTGGATTAAATATATACGATAGATTCTGATATATAGTATACGATACATCCTAGTAAGATAGTATCGTGTCATCCTCACATCTGCCTTTATATATATAATACGTCGAACGCCCACGATGCATATAGGGTGGTTGCTGCACGTGTCGATATAAATGAGATGGTATTAAAAAGACGGAAAGAATTTTATACCGGCTAACCTTCTGTTCGTTAGATTTTTATTTTCTCTAATTGAACGGCCAGCGTTTCGAGATGTCATCAGTTTTATTTTCTTTTCTTTTATTTTAATTATTTATTTATTTATTTTCTTTGAAGTTTTACCACGGAATAACACCTTCGATTAAGCATATTAAAATTAAAATGTCAACTTTGATTCGTTTTTAATTTTATTAATTTCTCTCCTACCTCCCCCAACTTTCTAGTTACGTGTCAATTATTTCCGTCAACGGCTCTTCCGATCTCGTGCTGCACAGTGACCGGAAGTCCGGAAATGAGATAGGTAAGTACGTATATAGGTATATATATATTTTTTTTTTGCTACATAAAATGTATATAAGTATATACTTCGCGCAGGAAACCGCAAATCATTCAACGGCGAATCAGGATACATATTTATATACGTATATATTTACTTGGTTTTTCGATTATATAAGTATAATGTATAATATATATCCATATATAGATTTTTTTAATGCAGTTATTTTATGGACTTCAACTACCGCGATATATCTGGTATTATATCCAACAGATGGTCGACCAAGGGCTCACAGATTAGGGCAAAAAAAAAAAAAAAAAGAATAGAAAAAATCTATATTATCTACACAGTTTCTAGATTAGCCGTGAAAATTCGTATCAATTATACAAAGATTGATTTTTCGTGTCTTTGAAGAACGAAAAAATAATATTAATGAGTAAAACAACATTATAAGGTTGATAATGATGAAACATTTAATAGATCACTCGAGAGGATCTTTGTGAAAAGGGTGTATAAGTGATAAAATTGAGAATTGAAAATTTTTTTCTCCAAATTCATTTTTTCAGGAAATGAAAAAAAAAACGTCGAATTCTAAAATGACGGTGAAAACTGCACTTCTTTACATGCAATGAATCCTTCGCATTTACCGTGTACATATTTGATCGATAAATTTCTTCTGTCTTGATTAGATAATCTAATTAAATAATACGTGAAAAATGCTTTTCAAAATTTTTATGATCGTCCGTCAGAATCAAAACCGCGTTATGTATTTTTGAATAATTTCCCACGACGACCCGAGCGTCTGATGTACGTACACGTATTATAGAATTTTGCTACGTTTGTATCGTTTTCAGGGTTTATTATCCTATAATAATGAGATCGACAAGAGCTGCACTGCAGATTTTTCCCTTACGATGATGGAGCTTTTTTTTAAATTTTTTTGTTGCTTCTCTCGCGCCAAATTTTGTCCCTTTTGTTTGTCATGGAATTTTGACAATGCATGGCATAGGAGATTTAATCGGTGCAGCGGTACGCATACGTGTACAATAGCCCTTGAACCGACTAAAGAAACAAAAGAAAAAGGAAAAAACATGCACTCAAGATTTTTTCTTTTGTTTTTCCTTTGTGTATTGATAAGCAAAATAACCCTTGCAGTATGCACTATGGAATATACGTACCTCTCCACCTGACCGTGAGAAAATTTATCTAGCGACTTGTGGAAAACAAATGAAGATTTTTCTTCAACGCGTTTCTGCAGTACAGCCGCAAACTCAAGGGTGCGATCTCCGGAATATTTTTTTCCGCGACTAATTATTGGGGTAATTAATTATCAGCAGCGAGTGATATACTCGTCGTATATTGGTCGATCTATGCATCGTGTGTAATAATTTGCTATTTTGCCATCTCATGTATACATTATACGAAGGGTGCAGTGGCTGGTGTGATTAACGCGTGGTTTGTAGTACAAGGGAGATTTAGAAGGGCTGAAATTCGAAGGGCGCGGAATGCGGAGCAACAGGTGGGCCTTTTAGAGGACCTATTTAGACACACATACGGTATATCGTTTTGTGAAATACGCGCTCTACCCGGGCGATACAGACCATTATAATTTTTGTTAATGTCTTCAAAAACTTTCGATTCCAATTTCAACGAGAAATTTTTCGCGGAACGCCCCATACATCTATGCGTATACATTTGAAATTTGGAAAACAAAAAATGAGAAGAAAAAATGGATCATTGGTTGAAAAATTGAAAAACGTTCCAAGTACTGGAGTTTTATGTAGTTTGATAAGCGCATCAATAATTCTATTCTACACAGCACTTTTTCCGAGTGCAACGAATTTAAAACTACGGTTACGTTTAATAGGTACGTAGGATAAATATATGCATATGCAAGGTGTATGTATGTATAATTATTCTTGCCTATATATATAAATTTGCGGTACCTGTAATACATCAACGTGTTTAAATCACCTGTTAAAAATAATATGTGTTATTACGTATAGCTTGGCTGACAATTGGTGAATTAAAATAGACAGTTGGTCTGTACATGGTACATATATGTATACCTATTTAGTATAGGCGCAGTATCCAAGCAGGACCATATGTGACCGTAATAGATATACATGTATAAATGCGGACCAATATAAATGGATATCATATACACTTGATCATATATTTTATTGTAGGGGGCGGGAGGGTCTTGCACTATCATTTTCCATGGGAACCCCGTGCGTGAACCCTTACAGATATACCGCGCTGTGTGACGTCGATCAATTTTTACACATCATATGCTTTGTCTACGTATATTGGTCGTGGGAAAATC
Organism: Athalia cordata; assembly: GCA_963932425.1. Taxonomy (NCBI): domain Eukaryota; kingdom Metazoa; phylum Arthropoda; class Insecta; order Hymenoptera; family Athaliidae; genus Athalia; species Athalia cordata. Next base: position 22,894,534 of record OZ010625.1, read on the forward strand.
CAACAGCTATTCTGATCGAGTATTATTTCATCGTTTGTTATATAGCTGCACATATTACTATATATAAAATTCAAATGAACTAACCTCTAACTACGTTACCGCTATGAATTTTCCAAAATTTGCTCATAATTCTTCGGAGTTTTGTCAACGCTTTTCTCATGTCTTTTCTCAATTATTGTAGATTTAACAAAATAGTCGAAATTGAAACATTTTGTAATACTCAAAAACCCCATGTAACCTGGGTGTTTTCCGTAAGTATTTCTGCTACGTAAATTATTTTTTAACGTTCTTCTTCCGTTTACATCTGGAGTATGGAGATTGACCGAATTGAAAGAAAATCTCGACCATTAAATTGATTATAATTAATAAATTTCACGTCTCGTACGGTGTCGTTCTTTTATGGTTGATATCAGCTGTATATGTATAGGTAGTAAACCATAATAATCTGTAATTTATATCTTTGGCAAAGGTATATAAGATTATAACAGCCATATCGTTTGAACTAGGGGGAAAGTGACCCTTGAGACTAATCGCGCCTTTAATGTAAAACAATAATATTCCACGTGAATCGTAATTATACTAAAAACCCCGTAGCGTGATTCGCAACGATCTAAAATACCCGATATAATACACACCGCATCTATAGAGACCTATATGTATAATAACATTCAATAACATTCTGTTTTTTTTTTTTGTCTCATTCTTTCTACGATGTAATCGTAAAACAATTATCCAAACGTATAACGACCGATTCGATGTTAATTAATATAATTCCTCTCATTTTGTTACTTATTTTTTTAATTCTCTCTTTCCAGCGGATGTATCAGTTGAGGTTGTATTATAGGGTGAATCTTATGTGAAAAAGGAGTACCGAGGATCTACCATCATTGTATGTATTATAGGGTAATATACATGTAAGTAATTCGACGCTTTTGGCGCGTGACGGATATCAGAAACCAAGCATCTTCAGGAAACATTATAGCTATATTATATACCTGGTGTAAAATTGGGTGAGGTTAGGTATTATAACTCGGGTGAACGAGAGGCCTATAAGTTACCCTTGAGAGCTGTAAAGGAACCTTAACTGGCACGTGTCAGGATATGACGAGGAACCAACACCGAGTGTTGAGTGGACCGCGACGCATCGTCGCATTGATCCATTATCATTCGACCGACACTTTCCACTCCTTTTTCTCTCTTTTCTCTTCAAATTTTTTCATTCTTATTCTTTCAACTTGTATTTTTATTCTTCTCCATTAATTCAACCATCAGCGTACGTACGCGTACATACACCGCGTTCCGCTTCTGTCTTCAAAATCGAAGAAAAAATGCATATTTTTGAACGTTTATTTAAATTATTCCGAAAATTTTACAACCAAAAAACAAAATAAAAGAAAATCGATCCTTGATGAGTTTTTATTGAAAAATTGTGCTTCGTAAAACGCGATTATAACATATGCATATAGCGATTTATTGAATAATTTTAATATATATGTGCAAAAATGTCCTGATCCTGATGGTTTTTCAATAAAATGCTCACGCGTACAGAATGTCCTTTTTCTTTGTAAAGTCACGCGGTGTTCTCGTTATTTATGGCAGGCGTTTTTAGCAGTCGCGTATTACTATATGTATGTATGTAGTATGTAGTGTACGTATTGTATACTAAGGGCGCAGGACGTACGTTCTTGGACGCGTGACAGTCACAAAGGGATTAAAAAATAGTCCTTATCCAAGTAGTGTGAACCAAAAAGTATATTCTTTACAATAATACACAATACATATATACGAACCATCCCCACACCATGTACCCCCGTGTGCTAAAAAATGTACCACATATATTTTTATACATATACATATTTACATTGTACATAAGATGCCTAGAGAAGTAGGTTAGATACATAATACATATGTACACAATTTAGGGTGTTACAGAAAAAACTTATTTTTTTTATTTATCGAAACAGGCTCAAAAGTTTCAAAAGATGCCAAGTCGAATCTCAGCTCTTGATATCGCATCGCTCTTTTCTATTTTCCATAACATTAACATAGGAAAAATGTGATTTTTTGCTTTCGAATATCGTTACTCACCAAAAAATTGATGTACAGATTTGACCAAGACATATTCTCTTAGGGAATTTAACGTTCTACAAAAAACGCCAATTTCATTTTTCGCTAACTCTACAGGTTCGAAAATTATTCAAGGTCAAAGTTGAATTTATGGTAAATTTCATGATTTTTGGACTTTTTTGGCAAAACTACTGAGCTTAAAAATAGAAATTATGATTTATATCGAAGACAATTTTTTTTTCAAAAAGAAACTGTCGTAATTTAAAAGTAGTTGTGTAATGTAAACCTATAACATCCAGGCAGGAAAAGAAAGGGAATAATTCGCGGGGTGTTCGATAAAGGAAAAATGTCCTGAGCGTCGGAGTATAGGGGTTTGATTGTACATATATAGATACATATGTGTGTATATATATCGTAGGTACATCGGTAGCTATCTACCCTAGTATGCACCTCGTATTGGTCGTTCGTGCAAAAGAAGCACATCTGTCACTGTGCCGGCAGCCACGGTGGATGAATTCAATAAGGATTATTATACACCCCGCGTTATGGTGTATATGGTATCGAATATATAAGGGAACACGCGTGTACTGATTTGAAAGGCCAAAGTATTATAGATGCGCGATCCGATATCCTTGAACATCCGATCTGAATTTCGAAAAAAATAAATAAAATAATAATCAAATGAATAAGTTACGGAGCTCATACCGTACATAGCTCCCAAAAATCTTTCGGTTGGATTTATTTTACATATAATCGATGTCGTATAAAATTTTCAAAAATTTTGAAAAGGTTAGAAATGTCGGAACTGAAAATTCAAAATTATATCTCCGTTACGACATGGCTTAACACCGACGTCTTTTTATGTACATATATGTATACATATTCGTATGTACTGCGGGGAGTTGAGAGCATAATTATTAGATATGGGGGTATTAAACGAAGCCTTTCGCATTCTGTAACGTAATGGCACTTGTATGGTGTCCTATAATATATTAGAGTAGATTACTTTACCGCCACCATGATGATGCATATTCCGGTATTACGTTTTATACATACACCTACATGTATATTTTATGTACATTCACACGCATATTACATATTATAGAATGTGATGAGGTGTGTTGCTCTACACTTTACGTAGCCATACTCTATTGACGTATAGGGTCCTTTTTCGATGTATCCAGAGCATCCAAGGCAGCTGCCCGGAAGGACAACCGCGACACTTCCTTCCTGTTTGTAGGTACACCTTATGTACGATGCTTATGTATACTTTTATCGATATATATCTGCACCCCCGCATCACGCGTATGTACGTACGTGTCATCGTATAGATACATACTGTGTCAAACATTTTGTTATCGATGCCTCAAAGCTCAAAGAGGCCGAAGCTTTCGAAAAACACACCAATTTTTGAAAACTTTTTCAAAACGAACATGAGTCGCAAAACTCTTCGGTAGGCTTATGATTTCTAAAATGAAGGTTTCTTTTTGTTTCGCTTCTCTTTTTTTGCAAAGAGAAAAACTATTGATTCTGAAGTCTGAAAATTTGTAAAACTCCTGTGAGTTTCGACCAACGATTCAATGGCTATATTTTTTGGAATTGTAAAACGCGGGCGGAACATTTTAGAAATTTGAATATTCGCTCGTACCCTAGTCTGTCGCATAATATTACAATTAGTTCGACCGCATCCCTAATTAGAGGAAGCAACAAAAATAAAAGACAAAAAAAAAAGACGTAAAAAGAAGGATCAACAGTTCTTCAAATTGGGTGTAAGGTTTGAATTTTTTATTTTTTAATTTTTTCCCCGTTTATGTATATTAGGATATAATGAAAAACATTTCGGAAACCGTATATATGTTGAGAGCATAACTGCGGCTTCTCAAACTGTAACGCGCGGGATGATCGTCCGCTGCTTATAATTGTTCATCTCTTTTTTTAAGCACGTGGAATTGAAAAAAAAAAGAAAAAAGGAAAGAAATGTAAGGGTGTCTTGAGACACGTGATTAAGGCACATACATATAATATGTTATGTACACATACCTTAATCATAACTGACATAGTTAGACACTACGCGACGAGCTGTAGGTTGGCGTAAAATATCCCTAGTTTAGGCAGCAAACGGGGGCTTGAGTTTTCGCAAATATCTCGAGAACTGATTGAGATTTTCGAAATTTTAAAAAAGATTCGAAAAGAGGAGGAAATGTCCTCAAAAAAGTCTCGACTCCCGGAACTAGAGGACCATTATTTATAATCTTTCTAGAAGCGTGAAAACACGGCCGAAAACGGCTAGTCTGGCTTGCGCGCGTCATGCAATGAAACGGCCCACGTGTCAGACTAGCTGTTTTCGGCCGTATTTTCACGCTTCTAGAAAGATTATAAATAATGGTCCTCTAGTTCCGGGAGTCGAGACTTTTTTGAGGACATTTCCTCCTCTTTTCGAATCTTTTTTAAAATTTCGAAAATCTCAATCAGTTCTCGAGACATTTGCGAAAACTCAAGCCCCCGTTTGCTGCCTAAACTAGGGATATTTTACGCCAACCTACAGCTCGTCGCGTCGTGTCTAACTATGTCAGTTATGATCTCGCCAAGTGTACATATTATATACATATGTATGGTGGCTGGCGGGATTAGATTCGAAATTAGCGGTATGGGATGTACATGTACATTTATTTATACATGGGGGTCATCGGGAAACCTGCTATGGGAGTTTCACCTGTTTGGTCGTCGCGACGCATGGGTGCTCTTTGTGAGCTTCGCCGCGCGCGTCCGATCGACGCCATATGCGCGATGAACTCGTGTTAAGTGGTTGTCATTACTACGCCCTATACTCTGCAGTACTACCTGTTATATACATATATACATGGAAATATATATATATAAATATACAAGTATATGTTGTATATAATTTGTTACATGCATAACAACTGCAGGCTTATACTCTTTACAAGTTTATTATTAATTGTCTCCATGGTAACAACCTGTTACAGCTTATATCATTATACCTTATACGCTACTGTAGTGCACTTGCTGAATGAAGTCCTGAAATACATTTGACCCTTAGGCTGTCGCATTGTGACTATTTGAGACTCCGCACAAACCTCTAGATTCATCGCTACGGATGAGACATCAATAAATTTTTGCTAAAAAACAATCATCATTTTTCGACCAAAATATCGGCGGTCTGAGGGTTAGAGAAAAAAAAACCCAAAAGGGGCGGGTGGGAGGGGAGGGAGGATGATAATTTGATATTCGATGATAATTAATAATTATTCATTGACGTTGAATGTGTTGCAAAATAAAATATGAAAAATGAAAGGAATCGATCAAATTGAAGAAAAAACATAAAAAATAAAAAAAAAGACAATTCAGTGATAAATATTTTTGTGAAATTTAATATCCTGCAGTCAAAAATATATCACATTGATCACTTTATAAGTATACGTATGTGTGTATATTTCATTACCTACATATTTTCATGCACCGCCACATTATACGTGTACGTTAATTTTTCTGTACAGAATCTCTGGAAAGTTTGCAACATAATTTTTAATATTCCTCTCGTCATCTCGCGAGTTGGCTTATTAACATCGTTTACCACAACCCTCCCCTCCCCCCGTAGCTATCCCCTTCTCGCCTCTTCCCTTAAATACTCACCCTCGTCAGATAATAATTAGGGAATATTGCAACATTCTTCATAACTTCATAACGACTCTCGATTCCAAACTAATTACACCTACGTATATATTATGGTGCAATTTTTCACTTCAAATTATGAATAATTTTCTAACGGTCATAAGAACAGAAGAGAAAGAAAAAAAAGAAAATTTATACAAAATGTTAAAAAATTCCGTAAATTATTCATTAAAATTTTATGTCGCATCTATAGGTGATTATATGATACTCGAAAACCTGAGCCACAATTACGGAAATTAAAATACGAGTATGATAACCTACACACGATTTTATTCTCATAAAATATAATCTATTGGAATTTAATCACACGAAAAAAAAAAAAAAATCTATAACAATTTATAATCAGCTGCACCCCTAATTGTAATATATCAAAGGAATCGAGCTAGTTTTCCATCCAAATGTATACGTGTCAATCTTATAATACATCACGAAGGTCCAATTTATAATAATATCGTTCACAAAAATGTCGGTTGGAAAAATTTCTCATACAATTGCATTTTATATTCAAAAGAAGGGGTACAATTTGCCCGTACCTTCGGGAGATCAAGGAGTTCTTTGAAAAATTGGCTCTTCAAAACTTTCGATTTATATCATAGTCGGAATAATTTCGTTATTTATTTTATTATTTTTTCTTCGGGCACCATCATAGGAGCCCGTATAAACGTATGCTATTTAGGAGCATATAATCTCTCTATATAAGAATACCTGAGTGAAGTATTTTTTTTTCTTTTTAAATTGTTATAACAACATATATCGTCCCCACACATATGGGCACTTATAAGAAGAAAAAATAACTCCAGTTTTGTATCCCGACTTGAAATACCTAGTGGTAAAATGGTCCCAAACTATACATGCGTATACCTATACATATACATACCTATGTATTAACCATTAGATTTCAATGCCCCTATGCCCAGCGTAACAGCTACTCTTGTTTTTTTCACGTTATGTACCTACCTTCATACATACCTCGATATAATATCCTCGCCTCTATTTCGAAGACTTAGAAACATGACAATAATGGATATCTTTTGAAAGCGATCAGACCGTTTCTTTTTTTCATATTATACATAGAGATAGTTTTTTTTTTTTTTTTTCTAAAGTAAAACAGCAGGAGATGATTTTTAATTTGTTGTTTGTTTTTTTTTCTCTGTCAATTTTCATCAACTAGCGTTATTTTTATTCGTCAACTAAAAAAGAGGTATTTGTCGGAAGAGAATTCCGGACAAATATGGAGTGGAATTTGGAAAATAATATGTGCCGTTTTTTTTTGTTTGAAAACTTGTAATTAAAATTTTGTTTTTATTTAAAATGTTCCGTACATACTATATGATGTAGTACGTACAACGTTGCTGCTGCTGCCGATTCTTCTGTACCGTAAAAGTGCAGCAGACGACCTGATTTTACTTTTCAACAATTACTGGCACGAAACTATATACATACTCTGTTCAACGATAAGGAGAATAATTAATAATTTCAAGCGACGTGTTCTCGTAAAAGGCATATATAAACTGATTTATATCTCTATATACTTATGGTATATATGATATACTTGACGGTCACAGCAACAATTTCAAACATATGGCCATACCCATTTTTAAAGTATTTTTTCCTTTTTCCCTTTTTTCCCCTTTTATTTTTCTCTCTTTTGTTTGGCGGTTTTGCAGTTCTTGTTCGCAAAACTTTATTAATACAATCTTATAACACCGTGCAAACCACAGAGCAATTACCTATGCTTTTTATTTTTTTTGGTTTTTTATTTAAAACCATTTTTTTCTCTTACCTTTTTTTCTTATTTCCTCCGTTACGCTTCTGTGCAGGTACATGTACTTAATCGTAGGTAATGCTACAAAACACGCGGTACAAAATAATTATTATACAGAGGGCTAAGAAACAGAAGAGCGTGACCCTCAGATTTAAATAAAAACTTTGATATGATATTGGACAGAAATGACAAAACACGGAAGTATTACGTTAGCCTGTTCGAGTGGAATGTGGTTCGTGCTGACGAATTCAACCTTTTTAATTCGTGTTTTAATTATACATGGAAAGAATTCGAACGGAATTGAAAAATACGGGGAAAAACGATTTGTGTAAAATTCATTTCACCGATTTTTCAGGGCTTCTGCAGGCGTTGGGCAATAATTCGATTCTCAAAAATTTAACGTCATAGAAATGTGCGGTCAAAAAACATCAGAATTACAATATCATAGTTTCAATCAAATGTGCTTTAAAATAAACTTTCTTTCGAAAAGACGTTATTGAGGACCACCCTAATGTACACCCGGTTAGGTTGACTCTGAATCGCTTCGCGAGCGAGCGCGCGTTTGGACAATTTTTCGTAGCCGGCCCAGCTACACGAAAAAGTCGTCCAAACGCGCACTTGGCCGCGAAGTGCTTCAGAATCAACCTAACCGGGTGTACATCCCATATGCGTACGTAACATCGCGCCGCATTTATACTATTGTACACTTGGCGAGATCATAACTGAAGTAGTTAGACACTACGCGATGAGCTGTAGGTTGGCGTAAAATATCCCTAGTTTAGGCAGCAAACGGGGGCTTGAGTTTTCGCAAATATCTCGAGAACTGATTGAGATTTTCGAAATTTTAAAAAAGATTCGAAAAGAGGAGGAAATGTCCTCAAAAAAGTCTCGACTCCCGGAACTAGAGGACCATTATTTATAATCTTTCTAAAAGCGTGAAAATACGGCCGAAAACAGCTAGTCTGGCTTGCGCGCGTCATGCAATGAAACGGCCCACGCGCCAGACTAGCCGTTTTCGGCCGTATTTTCACGCTTTTAGAAAGATTATAAATAATGGTCCTCTAGTTCCGGGAGTCGAGACTTTTTTGAGGACATTTCCTCCTCTTTTCGAATCTTTTTTAAAATTTCGAAAATCTCAATCAGTTCTCGAGATATTTGCGAAAACTCAAGCCCCCGTTTGCTGCCTAAACAAGGGATATTTTACGCCAACCTACAGCTCATCGCGTAGTGTCTAACTACTTCAGTTATGATCTCGCCAAGTGTACATAAGGATGCGCGTTGGACGAAGTTGGCATGTGATCGACGGTACGTATGTGGCTACCCCATATAAATTTTCTAGTGTTCGGTTTGTACGACGCGATTTCTATGGCGTATTACTATTTACCGAGGGATGCTGGTGGACAGATGCCTAAGTGGAAACCCCTGCTGCTGCTATATTGCTATGCAGTGTATGTAAGCGGTACCATGTACCCGTAGATCGGCGTATAACCGCGGGCCACCCCCGATTTCTCTCTACGTCGTCATTTATTTCATACAACCGTATTAAACATACGCAATACTATATATAGGTATGTACAATACGAGAGGATCCACTTGAAAACTTCTTCATTGGAAACTACTTTCTTTGCGCTCGTTCAATCGAGAATGCAGACCGATTTGTTACAGGGGCGCCTGCATGCCGCGCGTTATTTATTGTTACAAATATTTCAAAATTAGATATAAAAGAAAATGGCGTGATGGAGGGAGGGGGGAACATGTTGTAGAATGATATCGAGGGCGTATCTCGAAAAAAATCTATAAACGGATGTTGTAGTCAAAACCTAGTCCACAAAAGTGCAGAGCAATAAAAAAAAAAAGGACAGGAAAAAAGCGAACTTACAAATGAAATTGAAAAAATTTCTTTTGCATTAAATTTCATTAATGCGAAAATAATTAATATTGAGAAAACTCGATTTCAGAGATGAGGAAATATTTATTTATTTTTTCTCATTTCCAAAATTGAAAACGAACGATTTTTTTTATCCAGTTGTGTCGACCGCGCGCGAGATGATTGGGTCCCTTGGGTATTTGAATTGCGAGATTATGCAGCGTGACTCTATAGTAAATCGAACCCTTTATGTGTGTCTATCTATCCCTATATACACATATTATATAATATAGTGGTCAAATATAATTATCATGGTATTCAAACAGAGTCGTGTGCTGCACCAGCATTCAGGAAGCTTAGATAACAACGATAACATTAGACAATATTATCAAATTCAACAATAATGTGGCGATACACACAACTAGGTGTAAGCAGTATATACATGAGGGATGATAATCTTATCTGAGTCAAGCGTGCGCCGCGTGTCTAAATAGAAATAAGAGAATAAGTCCTGAAGAAGTAAAGCAAAAAGAAAAAAACAACGATACAGTAGAAAAATGACAATCCTCGGATAAACCTGCACTCGGATAGATATACACACGTATATACAACGTAATATATAGGATTACTTTGATCATATTTTTCTATGGTACCCATAAAAAAAGAAATCTCTCAAGCTAAACGCATATGTTTACTTCTACTATCAAAATTCTATCATCATATATTCTACAGGTTGAATGACACTCGGTAAATAACACTGCGGTTTAACGGAAGATTTTTTCCACTTTGTTTTTTTTTTTCATTCATTTTATGTATACATAATGATCTGATTGCTATTTTTGGTTTCTCCATGATGTAATATTTATTATACCGCTGCAGTGAAATTTTAGTTACCGTATAGTTGGAATTAAAATGATAACAACTACGACAATAATGATAATGATAATGATAATAACAACAACCACAAAATTACGAAAATGACTGCGGCAAAAAAGAAGATATTGTAATTCGGGAGACCTACCTCCTGTTACATTTTTACTTCCTTTGGTGACGCGTGCCCCGATTTAATCACCCCCTCGGATACAAGCGTAGGTATAAAATGAAACGAAAAAAAAAGTAGCCAGAAATATATGTTAATACGCCTGTATTTTGCATTAAAGGGGCGGGGGGGGGAGAGGGTGGTAAAGTTTAGTCACAATTATACGATCCGTATCGGTCACAACAGTACAGATAATCATCTTGCATGCATTTTTGATCATAGCTCTGTTTTATTATTGTTATATGATGAAAAATTGTAAATGCGAATTATGTATGTACACGTATGTAAATATGCATGCACACATGGTTCATGATATATAATTAGTTGTTTACGGTGGTCCTAATTGTGGTGAAAATAATATGTTTCAAATCTTATCTTTCGATGAATATATCTTTTTTTCTCTCATTCGCGTTGAGAAACGCTCTTCGTTTTCCCATTCAAATATGATGTCGAATTTCGTAAACGTTGAAATGGAAATATCGAGCGCGAATTTTGTACGATTTTTCAAATCGAAGGAGCTCAAAATCGGTAAAGAATTGGACTGAAGAGACTTGGACGTTTCCAAAATAAGGACCACGTTTCGACTACACGAATATCGTACGACGCAATTTTTCTTCATTCGTACTCTAATCAGCTATCCGGCTATATCCACCCTATTATCGTATTCTATAATCTACAGGGTGTCGCATTCGTTTTCTGCTTCCATCTCCCTCATCGGCTCTTCCATGTACGATTGGTATCTACCTACCGATTGCAACCTCATACTACTTTTGTCGTAGATATAGGTACCATATACATACCTACCTGGGCCCGGTGTTCAATCCTCTGCCATATATACATACCTATATACCTGCGTATGCACGTACATATCTATATATGCATACGTAGTAGATCTGCAGGCGCGTGGAAGCGGGCCAGGTGGTGTGACGTGGCTCTATATGGGGGCCACGCATGGGGGTCGTAGCAACCCACCTTATACATATCCTCTTGTACACACAAGCATATTATTTACCTTATTATAAGTCACGCACACATATGTATACCTGATGTATAGAGACTTTGGGGTGTTGTGCAGTCGAGGGACAGCTGCGCGAACGACAATGCAATAACTAAGGTGGCATAAAGGGGGGGGGGGAAACAAAAAAAAAAGTGGGGGCTGCAGGGCCGATACGTTCTTGCACCGGCACCACCAACTTATCGTCATAGTTATTATTGTTGTTATTATTGTTAATGTTATTAATATTGTTGTTGTTATTATCATCATCATCATCATCGTTGAAACAAATTCAGATAGCCATGCATGACAGTCTAATTAGGGAACGCTTTATTTTATTGTCCAGTTCGCGGAACAGGGACGCCATATAATTCTTGTTAGAAGAAAAAATTTCTCGAAAACTGCATTTATTTTGGAATATCCAATAATTTCCACTTACGAGCCGAATCTATAATCGATTGGTTTTCTTTGTATCTTTCAAGTGCAATGATAATGAGACTGAAGACCAAAGAAGAGGAAAAATTATTCAGTGAAAGTTTTTTTTTTTTTTTTCAATAGATTTTTCTGGATAAGATTTGAATTTCGGTGAGGAACAGGTACATACAAATACCATAGCTAATACATATATACTGCATCCCCCTTGTTAAGACGTCACAAAAAACTTGCACTGCGAGCAGCTGATTCTCCGAAGACATGGGGTCCCCGCAATTGTTGAGGAAGAAGATGTTCGGAAGAGGGAAGGAAGGAAGGAAGGAAAGAGGGTGTGACGTAGTACCTTTTGTAAATATACGTCATCACGATGGGGTACCATGAATATAAGGTACATGTGCAGAACTCTATTGCAAGGTGAATTTGAGAATAACATACACAGAAAATTTGTATCTTACAAGAATTTCAATAAGATCAGCAGTACTTTTTTTTGTTTTTAATATTTTTTTTGTTTCTAATTGCAGGCTAGCCTGAGATTCACAAAATTTTACCCCTCAAAGTATGCAATGGTTACATTGTTACGATTTCGCCAATTGTTCGTCCTAATGGCTTTTGAAAATCCGGAATCTTCAAAATGAAAATTGTTTTTCAAATTATTATTTTTTAAGCGCATATGTTTCTCGGCAACAGATCGAGTTTTTTCAAAGTTTCAAGATCGGAATAAAATATTTTTTCTCTCAATCTTCAGGAGAAGAGACAAGAAAAAAAAGAAGAAGAAGAAGGATTGTCCACGCGTTCATCTTTTGTCCACATTTTGAAAATTGGCCATCTTCTTACATCTTCTTATGCGGCCACCCTGTACATATACAGTCCAAGAAGTGTGTGAGGTTGGTGTACTTATACATATATGTACATATCTATGTACCGACTACTGTAATGTACATAAAACGCGTGCGAGGCTACAAAGTTTGGCTTCAAAAGGCACGTGCGATCAAGATTTCTGTTAGGGGAGTGTTCACGATCACGTGAGACGTGGTGGTGGTGCAGAAAGGAAGTGCAAGGTGTTCCTTTGAGGCTCGTGCCTTTATATCCCCAACCATTGCTGCGGTCTGTTGGAGACTTATAAGGAGGTATTTCCATCCATGCTCTTCATGCGAGTTCAAAATTCAGAGACCGGAAATTCACACTTACATTTTAACACTTTTGGTTTTACTGCACGAGTATCAGATTATGGGTACGCTTCGTACACCTTACGAACTTTTATTTCCGAACGATAGATTTGAGAAAATCGAGAGGAAAGTTCGTGGAATCGTCATTAATTACAATTATTTTTTCCCCCTCATTTTCAAAGTTGAAATTCACAAATCTAAAAATTACTACATGAAAATTATCTTCCGCTCTGCATTTTTTAACATACGATGAATTGAATACCGAAACGCAGATGTTGAGTCGCAGGGCGTCAGTCCAGAAACCATAAAAAATATTAGAAAAAAAAACAACCATAAAAAAAAGTTGAATAATAAATTCATGGCACGAGTACATTTACGTACGTCGGTGTAACTTGACAGCAGCTTGCTGTAAATGAAATGAATTTTTTTTCAACAGTGTATCAGGAGTTCCGAAAAACTGTTGACCTCCGACCCCCCTAGGACAATAATTAGAATTTTAATTACCGTGGTGGTCAACAGACTCCGTTTTACCAACATTTCTGTATAATTTATGGACATTTATTTTTATATTTTAAAATATACCTTTTTTTATACTTACATGCACTTTGGCATTCGAAGAGCGGAACTAACGGCTGATGTAAGTGACGGTGGATTTTTATTACTTTATGAAATAACTAATTACCGCAGGCTCGGACAATTCCAAGTATACATAATCATCGGCATCTTCATTTTCCGAGCGATCTTCTCCGTTCTTAGATATTTATATTAATACGCGAAAACGTTTATGAAAATTTGTTGTCTTGTGAAAAAAAAAAAAGAAACGTTGTCCATTAAATTATTAATTTAAATTCGTACCGAAATGCAGCAGCCTATAAAACCCCAGGGGTCATTCCATATAGAATCGCGTGCCGCATCGAGCATTTGGTCTGGATCTTACGTCGCTCGTAGTTTAGCAGCTTTTTAGAGATACATTTTCATTTTAATTTGCGGTCTAATTGCGGTCAGTGATGTTGTATAATAATTGCCCAGCCGTTAAATGCGGCGCTGGGCGTATAGAACATATGTTTTTTGTTTCTGTCAAAATTGTCTATTTTTTTTTCTTCATTTGTCGCGTTTACGTGAAATACCGTGCGACTAGGTTAGTGAATAAATTACTAGGAATTGTATTCCGCTGTACATAGAGGCGTGAAATTTTTGAAAAGCGTGCCGCGCGTCATGCCAGAGATAGTTTTACAAAAAAGATGATTATGCGTGTATGAAAAGTACGTAAATAGGGAGATAAGACAAAATTTATCTCCGCATATCAATTTCATACTTACATATGTATATCGCATTAATATTCTTATATCTAATTAATTACGATGATTCCCGCAACGCGTTTGCAGATTAAATATACCTATCTATATAAATATCATGCACGCGTGATCTTCTCATGTAAACATTGCGGCATATGGGGGTTTCCAATTAATGTATAAAAATGTATTATGTATATATGCAGCTCAAATTACATATATGCATGCGCATCAGGCTAAATAAGATATTTTATCTATCATATTAATTCCTATACGTTTACACACGGTGCCTAAGAGAATTCTATAAAACTGTGAAAATGAGTTGGGGTGAAAAAAAAAAGGACCCCCTTCGCGCGATCCCATATAATTTATAATTATACACCCACTATTAGTACATACATACATATATGGTGTGTATGGTAAATTTTTTATCCGAGTAAATATCGTTTAATTAGTCGTCAAAAAAAAATTGAAAAAAATAAAAAATCATCCTTATATTTTCCTCATCTCTTTCCCCATATGTATGATCTATCTGTTAAATTATTTAATAAATATTTACTCCCCCAACGCCATTTATGGGGACTCGGGAGATTCATGGCGGGGTTTACGTGTGTGTCTAATATGTAATTAATTTCCGTTAGTACTAATTACCGACAATTATATCCTCGGTTTATTATAACGCTTTACAGAAACCCCAACGGAATTAAACGGGTCTCACCCTTAGCTCGAGTACGCGCGACGATTAATGAAAACTTACCAACCACCATACGCAATTTGACGTATTCTCGTGCATTTTGATAAGGACGTAGTCCGGAATTTTAAACAATTCAATTTTCAGATCTGCAGGACCAAATAATCTCAAAATCTCTACTCAAATTCACGAATTCCGACAGTAAATTATTGAAAAATCAAAAAATGCGTGGCCACCCTTAATTTACCCACCACGAGACGTGTTCTTGACCTATCCGAATATTTTGAAGCCAGAAAAGAAAAACAAAAAAAATTTCTAACAATAATACGACATACGTTTGCGTACGAGTATAATATACGTATCATAATCACTGCTCATTCTCTTCGTCTTTCCTTTACTGGCATTTTTATAAATAGTTATTTAAAAAAAGATTCAGCTCTGCCGACGATTCGCAACGCGCTGCAGCGCAGTGAATTTATGAAAGGGAAGAAATTTTAGGGGTGACCGAAGGGTGAGTGACGGGGGGGAAGGGCGAAGGGCACGTTTAGGGGCAGGTTCAGATTTGGTATAGAACAGCAGCACGCGCTCGAAAACCAGAACCCCGTGGTGCGAGCGAGTGCAGAAGCGTAGGGGGTGGTGGTATAGAGGTGGCAAGTCAGGGGCTGGGCGGGGGGGAAAGGGGAGATTCTTGGTGCTGCTGCAGCTGTCTACGAACTCGATGTCACAGCTTTTCGGTTCACAATGCCCAGCAATGCCTGATTTCAGCTATTGTTCAACGGCGCGTGGCAGCGGCAACGCAGAAGCTTCAGATTCTAAAGTATATATAGGTACTATATAGGTAACCCAAACACCCTGCAGACTAGGTATGTACGTATATACATTTATAAGTACATATATATGTAATACGGCGGCATATACATACCTATTTTTCGCATCCGATTTTTCTGCAAACCAAAGCTGCACTTTTTTTTTATATATATTTTAGTACGCTGAAGAGAAAAAAAAGATTTATTCGAGTACATTTTTTTGGTTTTCGATTGGTTTTTTCTTTCTTCTCTCGAAATGAAGGTTGCATCATGATGAAAAAAGCTGATCCTTCGAGAGTCGGAATAATCATATGAAAAATCTTGGACCCAATCCGAGAGGTCAGACCCCGATGGAATTGGCATCGAATAACCTTTATACAACGGCAGATGCGATTTGCAGAAGATAAGTTGTATTCCTTTTTGCATACGTGAGTATAATACCTGTGTATACCTATACATATATGTACATGTATACCTATATCATAAATGTATGCGGTGGTTTAGAAATTATATTTATCTTGAACTCGAACCTATAGAGAGGATTGTAGTCCATTATTGAAAAGATGCAGCGAACGGGTGTTCTGAAAAGACGAACGGGTTGCTGCTGCTCCTGTGGGCCGTAAGAATATAGCATATGTTTAGTATGTATAACGCCAGTGGCCTGGGATATAATAGGCGTAGGCGTACGGACAAAGGACGAGTGCAGACAACTTATATGTGCGATTTCATTCATCCCTTTGAGAAAATATATCATGATTATTGTTATAAGTATAGCTATAGTAATACCACAGCTGATCGCATCTTGCACACTCGCGTGTTCCTCGAATAATACATAGATATATGTACATATATAGGTATCATGTATTTACGATACATTTCGGTTGATCTTTCGGTTAACGGTGTGCCGGAAAACCAGCTTCTTCCATTTTTCACACCAATAACCGTAAAGCTTTATACTTCATATTTTCAGGCATCGTGTTCTACGTTGTCAAAAAATTTCCACAAGTCCGAAAAAGAACGAATAACAATGTACGTACATTCGTACCTATAACGTAGTAACCGTATACACGTGATCGATTTTATTCGTATCAGTTTTCGTGAATACATATATGTATACCTCTGTGTAGTCTGTTTCATTGACAAGTAGAATAAGCGAACGGGAGAAGCTTTTTATTTGGTTTCTCGGAATCGTTGTAAGTCGCGCGACATACGCACGCGCGTCTCTTTCACACCGTGAATATATCTACGTATATGTATATTCTATGTCATATATATGTACAGCGATCAGTGGGTGCTTTAGGGGCACAACTTTGGCTTCCTAACGTAGGTCACGTTACGTCTTCTCATTCATTCTACGCGCGGTTCATTCATTCATACGAGGAAGAACTACGCGACTTGCTTGCGACAGTGTTATACTTGTATTATACATATAGCGCACAATGGAGGGTCTTTCACTATACATATACATATAAGTAGTGAATAGTTGGCGCCAGTTTATACTCTGCAGTTAGATGTGTGCCAAACCTGAACTTAAAACAGCCATCTAAGGTCTCTCTTATACTTTCGCGCCCTTACGAGGGAAGGACCTCCTCAACATCGTCTTTCATTCATTCGTTCATTCAACTTTTCGAACATCCATGGTGGCCGGGGGGGCGGCTAGACGCGAGGGGTCGACGATTCGCTAGGTGCTTCCAAACACTGATGCACATGTACAAAATACACGTAAGAAATAAGAGAAAGACGCACCTCTCTCCCTTCTTCTTTTCTTTATTTCTTTTCTCATTCATTTTTCTTCTTTTTTAGGGGAGGAAATCGAGGACTGAAAAGAGACGGACATATATATGTAAGCCAAGGACGCCGACGTCTTGAATGAAAGAAGGATTACTTTACCTGATGGGCTAGGGCCAGGGCGAGGGCGATTCGGGACATGGGGCGGGGAATAACCCACCCTTAAAATGTTAGGGTCGTTTTCTTATGGTATAAGGTGTTATACACGGGGTCGGTTTATTTGACAGGTCTTACTCACTGAGTTCTTAAGGTGCTCTTGTTGCTCCTATACATATGTCGCCAACCTTACGGAGTATACACATTTTAAAGTCACATCTGGATAACTCTTTTTTTTTTATCTTTTCATTTTGTTCTTTTATCGGATATTTATATCGTGGAAGTTTTACCTGCACGCGGTAACGATTAAGATATTCATCCCACGGTTATACTTTTAATTTCTAATTTCTTTTTTTAGTTTTTCTTTTCAGTGTCATTCGGATTTCCGGACTCGATGAGATCGTGGGACTTGTGGATATATACGTAGGTATTCCGCACGTATCGAAGGAGGAATGAAGAAATAGTGATGGTTTACTTTATACACGCTGACCACATTTTATGTATACTTATATCGGTCAAGTGATCCCCAATTTCCTATACGTACCTTACACTCCACCTATAATATAGTATAGGATATTTACACGTGAGCGTATAGGTATATAAGGTGTATTACATCCTCGCGTTACAACAAAATTAAAAATAAACGGATGAACCAAGCGATCGCGTACGTAGGGAAGCCCTGAAAAAAAATAAATTAAAATATCTCAATTCGATCGTATTATCTTTCCTTCGCCATAGTTTCCGACTTTCGACGTATGTGATTATACCGGAAATCGTCTTTCCGGGTAACCGTGTGTCGTACGCGGTAGTAGGTGTTTCGAATTTTTCTATCACTGTGCGACGGTCTGTAAGTTTTTTCTCCGATCTCAATAAAGTCAATCATAAAAGTCGCTCGTCCCGATTACAATTTGTTACATTTACCGTATTCTCATTATAATTCTTGTCATTTTCTGTCTTGCGATTATATTTCGTCTCTTCCAAAATCTATATCGAAACTTCGTGAAACGTGATTTTTCCAAAACAACCAGAATTATAAAAAACTGCATATAGTGTAGTATCAAACGATTGCCCTTATTTTAAAGTACACATGGAGAAAAAATATAAGCTCAAAAAATCGACCAAAGAAAATTCTTATGTTCTTAGCACGTATAATATGTGTAAGATTTCGGGCATCGTCGTTCGTCCGTCGGTCTGTTTATCCATCATCGGTGTCTATTATAATAAATTCTCGACATTATCCTGAGCTTGGTTAGCGTCGCGGTGGCGGATCTCCCCTTTTTGCTTTTACCGGGGTTCCGGTATCGTATAAATCACATCCTCACTGCTGGTCGGCATATCCTGTCTGTCTACGAGCAATACCATACCACCTAATATCCCCCTTTTTCACTCCCTTCACCTTCACTCGTAAGTCCTATACACACGCACGGCGGCGCGACGCCCTTCGACGTCCCCCTCCCCCCCTATTTTTTCCGTACATTCTACGAACCTTGATATGCTGCAAGGGCCCCGAAGAGAAACCGACGCGTGCGTAGGTATTATTAAAATTACGCAACACACGAACCACTGCTCCGTTGCTCCGTCGTACCCCCCGGTACAACCTATACACGGTTATACATATAGTTTTCTTTCCATATGTGGATAGAATTTATACATACGTATATACATATAGACGCGGGGCGATGGAGGGTGAGTCATCACCTGGCCCAGGTTTTTCCCCCTCGTATAGTTTCTCCTGCAGCCCCTGCTGCTCCTGTAAGGGTGTAGAACGCGTATAGGCTTGGTAAAGGCAGGTGATCGGACGGGCACGAGCTATATGGGGGGATAAAGAGGGGAAATAAAAGGGGAGCAAGGGTGCCTCTTTATGGGATGGTATGCCTAGAACTAAACCCGTATAAAGTGCGTGAGTCTCCGAGCTATACCTACATATACATTCTGCAGTCACGTATACGCATTTTCCTGTATAGACGCGCGATAGGGTAACCATATACATTATATACATACATATATAAATGTACATAAGTTCATACATACGTGTGTATATTGTATAGATATTCAGGTAGCTAAGAGCCTATCTAATTTTGTGTACAGAGTTTCTTTTAGTTGCTTTTTTTTCATCATGGGGTGTATCAGAATTTTTTTTTCTTTCGCTCGTTTTTCGATTTATAGAGTTGAGGAACCCCAAAAATGTGTATGCAGTCTATGGAAAAAAATAAATAAATAATGGGATAGCTGAAATAAATTCTTCGCTTTAACGACGTTGCGTAATGTCTATGGGCGAAATATCGGGAGACTTCACCCTCTCGCTTCCTAATGCAGTTTAGAAAAAAAAGAAAAAGAAAAAAAAAAAAGATGAAGGGTGAAAAAGCCGCACGTTTGGTGCTGCAGTCACCATGGACACGCGCTTTTATGGTGCCGAGGCGTACGCCCGTCACCCTTTGAGTTGATAACAATTGCACACATGGATTCGAATCATAAGAGGGGCTGAGGGGGAGGAAACTTTATATAAGTATGTACGTACTACAGTTTGTACCTACATATTATATACCTATATGCATTTTTTATTTTAGATATTTCTAGATATCGATGTATACACTCGTATTCATACATATATGTACACATATTTATGTACCTACCGTGTGTGGAAGACGCACACATTTTTGTAAATGTAAATCTATTATATGCAACGTTATATACATGACCATATGTTACCTTCCTATACCTACATACCTACCTTCGTACCCTCGGGCTCTACTATGATTTATATCACATGCGTATGCAGCCGTAAGATTTCATTAATTATCTTTCGCATCCAAAACTCCGACCCCTTATTATCTGTGTATATATATGTGTTGTTACATAGGGTAACCCTGAAACTTTAAATTAGTGTCGTATAGGTACAGCTACGGCTGTAATTATACACGACACGCCCATCGTAATTAGCAGAGGAATTCATAAGCGAGTAGGATACAATAAAATATGAAAATTCTAGTACAAAGTGCGCTTCGAATGCAACAGATGAATATGTAACACTTTGATTGTGCAGAGTTAAGTTTTTAGATTTTTCTTTTTTTTTGTTCTCATCGTCAGGAGAATATACGTCGGGGTCATAACTTTTCGATCTCAAATTCCTTTGATCCAAAAACTCTTCGATCGCTCCGAAGTTCTTTGAGGTTTGATCAAATAAACGAACTAGCTGATTTTTTTTTCTTGTCAAACTATAGAAATTCGAAATTGGTTAATAGAAAACAATAATCAACCCAATTAGGTACAATATATCTAATAATATCGTAGACATATTTTTGATTGCAATCGAACGACTAGAATTCGATTCTTATGTACTTATAAGGGTTATTAGAAAAAAATCAATCTTTTCTTCTGTCATATAATACGTCTATCTGTGTCATTTATTATTATCAGATTGCGTAGCGACAGGGTCAGTTAAGTTTGATGACATTTCGTGTACATTTATTTCTAGCAATGACCATATAATAATACTTGAAATTGAACTATACCACAGTTATCGATAATAATAATAATAATAATAATAGTAAAATGATAAAGATACGGCAGAAAATATATATTCGATTATTCGCACTCTAATTGTAAAATATACGTAACACGGTTTCGTGTGATTTATATACCTAT
The DNA here is from genome assembly GCA_963932425.1 of Athalia cordata. Taxonomy (NCBI): domain Eukaryota; kingdom Metazoa; phylum Arthropoda; class Insecta; order Hymenoptera; family Athaliidae; genus Athalia; species Athalia cordata. The sequence goes on from OZ010625.1 coordinate 22,915,875, forward strand.
AGAACTATTTATGCAATTCCGTTTAAATAATTTTTCGATGAGTTGTGTTGCATAAACATAACATGAAAATCGAGGAAATCGCGAGCCAATGAATATTAAGAGGATTTAATATGAAATTTGTTGGAAATTTGGTTTGCAATCTGTTCCGAACAGCAGCTTCCAAGCAATGCGCGATCTTCACGACAGCCGCTCCTTCCCCCCCCCCCCTACTATTTTATCTCCCTTTCTCTCTCTTTATTTGCCCCAGGAAAACCAGTAAGTGCCACTTTCGATGCAAATTTATCGCACGCGACGATGCCTCCATTTATTCTCCGTTCGTTCACGTACATGTTACACGCGTACTTTGCTCCAAATTCGTTTTTATCCCCCTTTTACCATCATTTTCACGATATTTTTTTGTCTCTTACTTTCTCTTCACTCCGAAATATCTTTATCTATCTATCAATTTTGCTTCTCCTCAATCCTTTCGGAGTCCGGATTATGCTATTCGGATACTTCAGCTCATAACATTCGTCAATTATTTTCCACACAAAATCACACATAGGGTGAGCAAAAAATAACGAAGAAAAACAGGAAAAAATGGTGCGGGTAATTTAGGAACTGACCTCGTGACTCGTGATTACCTAGATTTTTATTACTGTTTCATTCCGCGACGATTGAACAGAATTCGAATCAATGAGGTAGTTACATGTACGAAAGCACTTGAGATTTCAATCCTGGGATACATACACAGCGATTTCGATTGAATGGAAGTTGAAATAAAATTCATGGACCTGTTGAAGCGTTATCAATGTGTTTACGACTACGCCTGGCATCCCTTCTGTCACCAGTAGATGTTTCTGAGGGTAGTTACCAACCCCTCTTTCTCTCTCTCTCTCTCTCTCTCTCTCTCTTTCTTCCTCCCTCTCGAGGGATGAAATCTCTACAGTAGCCAAGGACTCGTGAAATTGCCCGTTTAAAATACAGTAACTTTACTCCCACCACACGAAATAATACTACCCACTTCATGACCGATACATAGAGAAATTTATACACACCGTGTATATGTGCATATCCATATGTGTACGCGTTTATACCATTATATATAATACAACATAGAGATGGGCGAATTGCTGGCTAATCTCTAACTACCTATATGTAGGGGTGCCAATGAATCACGAAAGTACCCTGCCAATTTTAACGGATTAAGATTTGCATTTTAATCTCTGTATACATATACATATACTACCAGCTCAAACGAGGCAAGCTTTTCAACTAGATTTTTCAATACGCTTTACATATATGTATAAGGTTACATTATTCAAAAAATCGCATTCCAAATTACAAGTTAAGGGTAAAATGATTTTTACGCACAACTGTTCGCGCGAACGAAGTGTCTCATGTAATGCATTCGTTATGACGAATTAAAAATTTTTGAAAATTGATAAAATTAATTAACGAATAATAAACGTCGCTCCGCATATCAAACACTCGAATAAATTTAAGTAAGCAAAATTTCCCTTTAACCGAAGTAATTGGTTCGTGGAAAAAAAAATTATACAATTTCATAGATGTGTTTACGTACATTTTAATAAGTGAATTCGATTAACTTTTTTTTTTTTTTTTTTTTCTTTTTCTCTAGGTAGCGAAAGATAGGCGCCATATAATTACTGTTTTGCGGAAATTCTGTCATGTTTTTTTTTTTTTTGTTTTAGATTATGGTAGGTATAATATTATTGGCTTTATACATATATGTACATGCACATTATATACCGTTCCAGCGATGGATCTTATCGTTGTACTTATCGCATAGTTGTATGACGAGGCATGCCTCGGTGGTATAACTGCGTATATAATTGTTCCGGTGTTGAGAGGGGTTACTCTGTAGCACAAGCACGCGTTCATCACGTTCTTATTTTGCCTAATCGGTGCAGCAGCAGCTAGTATATTATACCGTACGACAATATGTTCCAGGACGAGGGTACGATATATGCACGTTTTCTACGCCTTACTTTCTGACAATTATATTTACGGTATTGTATGTATACATACAACGTTGTTATGACGTGGATTTTTTTTTGTTTCTCCAAACAAAAGTGCAACGCCACTCGAAATGATTCGATGATCAGTTATTGCCATATTATCGTATTCTTCTATAACCAAAGAAACTTATTTATTTATTTGTAATTTTCATTTTTCACGGGGCGAAAGTTTCTGAATCATACAATTGTAATACCGCACCTACATCATCCAGTCATGGTATGAAACGATGAGGTAATTTTTGCGCCTGCGATGACGATATTTAAGAATTGAAGTTAGTCGGTTTGGATGTGCAGAAACGGGGTGGAAGTAGGGGGGGGGGGGGGGGGGCGTCGGCGTCTAGAGTCTCGACGGACTCTCGTCTGTGGCGGCGTCGTGCTGACTCATACGGCGCGTCGCGTCGCGTCGCGTCGGCGTTCGTCAGGGGGGCGAGGAGGGTTGGCAACGTTCAGAAGCAGCAGCAGCAGCAGCGTCACGGCGCTCACGCACTCGTCTAATTGTAAATATTGCGTGTGCTGAACTAGTAACGTATCACGTACGTATATATATATATATATATGTGTAGTATGTATAAGAACGACGCAATGACACACGATGTTTTGAAATAGTTTTAGTCGACGTCTATAACCTCATCGTATAGGATTATATCGCGATACAAACATTGTCGTTTTTGCGACGGAATCGTCGGACGTCACGATTCAAATTTTCAATCCTCGATCACGTCCACAGAACGATTCTTCTGCGTGATCGGATGAGGGAAGAAATCGAGATGCACAATTCAAATAACACGGAATATTGAAGGTCGCCAATATTTTTTTGTACTTCTCATCCAAAACGTATTCGATTCCGCGAACAAGATAAAAAACAAAAACGTAAAATTGACCGCGACGTTCGATTTACGATTTGATTCCGTTATTTTATTTCAGCGTCACCGCGGTTGCCGCGTTAAACATCGTCTGCTATAGAGCGTCGAGCTGTGAATTAATTTTTGAGTCATATGTTCATTGTATCATTGTATATACATATAGGATTACGAATAGGATATATGTTTTGAGTAGAGATCGCGTACCTACTCATGTTTATATGGTCAACGAGTGCGTCACGCGAACGTTGAAGGAGCGTCGCGACGCCTCCGGTACAGACCTGACGCCGAACGCGACGCCGGTATACCGGCGCCAACCGCTGACACTGACGCCAAACCGCTGAATCGTTGCTGCGACTCACAACCACCACCGATGCGATTTGAACCCTGAAAATCGCTACACGCACGATTCGTGTATACCGGAAATAACGGCAATATCATAAACAAGACGCTCTGGAATACAGGTAAAAAAAAAAAGAAGAAAAAAATTAGGCGAAATCGAATCTCCACGGAAAACCTCACGTTTATAACGTCCAACTGATGGACGAAACGTGACTCGAGTATCGATATTGCAATGATCTGGATCTTCGGAGCCCTCCCGCCCCCGTCGTTGGTCGTTTCGATGATTTAAATCTTGCGAATTTGGACTTCGAGGTGGCTTTGAGTCACGCTATTTCTAATTAGAAACTATAAAAGCGTCGCGACGCTTGGCGCGTCTAATACCCGATCGACGCCGCCTGTACGTCTCGGAAGAAGTTGTTGTATGCGTGAAAAGGTGGAAGTTTTTTTTTTTAATTACCAGGTGATTAAAATGCTTCACCATAACTTACAGTTGGTGGCGGTACATCACATACGAGTAGAAGGTGACAGGCGGAGTTCGGAAATTTTTTTACATACAAATTATTCGTGTACGATTTCCTATATACTATAGGTGTAAAAAAAAACCATAGAAAAAGGGGCCACTAATGACTGGTGTAGGGTGGCCAAGTTTCTTGTTCTATATATCCACCCTAATTATAATTTTTCAAACTAACCGATACCGACACTTTTCAGTTTGGGTCGTTCGATACTGTACGCGATGTAATGAACTGCAACGAAACGTTTCCCACCTGTTATATACCATCTATGATGTATACCGTACAGCCGCATCAGTGCCAAAGTACACGAATCTAACGTACCTTTTACACACTCTCTCAAATTTTTTTTTCAAATTCTATGAACTCCGATGTCCAATCAAGGGACGATGATTTCATTCGATCATAACCGCCATGTCACGTGTGTCGTATGAAAATATATAAACGTGTTTTACGGTATATAGAAGAAGGCCGGTTTTGAAAAAAATACAACCGTCAAAAAATTCGAACTGACCAATAGCTGAGAAGATGTAGGTAGATAGGTGCATCGGAAATAAACGAAAATAATTCTATAAATATCATATAGGCGCGCATTCTCACGCATTCACAATTCTGTTTGCTGGGGGTCTTTTTTTCGTGTGGGGTGAGAAATCTCCCCTCCCCCCCGCCCCTTCCTCACCCAACTCGGCATGCATGCGATGTATATTCTTATGTACGATATATACTGCACTTTCATTATCACGCGTGATCTGTTTAACCGCGTGGGAGAGTTACGAGCATTTAATTGTGAGTTATATACCTGTGTGTGTTTTGTATTTTGTATATATAGTTGGTATTTTATACGATGTTCATTTGTTTGCGTATGTGTATATCGTATGCATGTTTATACAACGTGTATACCGTCCGTTTTTTCATTGGGAAGTCGACGGTTGATTGGTGATTCATAATGACGAGTTCATACGCACCCGCACAAACATATGAACTATCTTTTTCTCCTCCCCCTGCAAGCCCGCGACGAAACGCTAAAATCACCCTTATTTTTAGTACCAACCTAGGTACGAATATGTACAGGTGACTCAGTACAACAAAACCGTTATACTTCAACAGTTCTATCGATTCAACAATCCCTTATATAGGGAGGTTTTAAACCCCCTCACATGAAATGCTCACTATATGCATCAAAAACAAAAGAGAATAGCGTATTACCTATGTGTATAATGGGCTTTTTTTTTCTTTTAATTAATTAAATTCTGAGCTTTTTCTTATAACTGTCATTTATGCGGAATAGAATAATCAAGGTGTGAGTTGTGCCGCCAAATTTAGAAACAAAAAAAAAAAGAAAAAACAATTTTCAATCACAAGTGTCTGGGCGGGGGGCAGAAACACTTCGATCTTCGCCATGTGTAGTGTCGAGGATTTTTTTTTCTTTTATTTTTCACAAGATTGGTGATAAAAAAAAAAGAAAGAAATAGTTTTCGTTTTATCGAGGCCTTTTCCCTTGAAGTAGAAACATTCTCGATCACGCTTAATTTTTATTCTTAATTACGGGCGTAGGGATTTGTTTGAGAGTTTTCGTTTCGGATTGCTATATGGGGTATGATGAAATGAATATAATAAAGAAACTACAATGAAGATCACGTTCTTATAGATCCTGTCAACGGCACGCGCTCGTTAGTAGGATATTATAACCTTCTGAAAAGCCGGGTTTTTGATCCTATAGTACTATTATGTACCGCAAAATAATTGTGTACACCGCTTTATAGCACGCACCGTTGTACCTATACACACATATACTTTGATGGTGTAAAATGTCTCATCGTCGTGAATTGTAAAATTGTAAATATATACACAGCGACTCGCAATGGGAATCCGGAGATCACAGAAGACATTATACCTATATTTCAAGAAGTACGACTAGAATCAAAAAGAATTTCATTTTTGAAGACGAAAGAATTTTTCGATCTTGCCTAGTTCTTCTGATCTACAGTCGGTTAATTTCTGTACATAAATGGCAGTTGGGTTGCTTTTTCGATCGCGTTTTTTACGACCTTTTCTCGCATTATAATTGGAGTAAAGGACATCGAGGGAAAAAAGTTAATTAATCGAAATCCTTGACCAGCTGTTCAGTCGGTCCTATAAGTTATACCGGACGTATATAGTATGTCGATTGAATGGTCAATGGAGGGAAAAAGTTTCTTTTGTCATGAAATAGGGCGAAGGTAGTAGTACCGGTAAACTATTAGCTGGCTTTGAATGTTTGCCTAACTGGGAATGGCTCTTCAAAGGCGTATATATCGTCGGTACATTTACAGAAGCTAATTCGTAGTTTTAACTTCACCGCCCCGATGCTCTTTCATCTCTTAGAATATACCGCGCTTAGCTTTTTAATCTCCCTGCACTTTTCGACTTTATGGTGAACTCAAAAAATCGCTTATTACGTCATTCAGGATTTCCTTTGTCGGGTGACGTTTTCAATACACAATTTCGCTGGACATATAAAAATGCAGATTAGGCGTGCGGTTCAAGGATTGAAAATTTTCTTTTCTTCATCCCTTCCGTATCATCGTGTCAAAATCCCTCGCAAAGTTCGCCGGAGTACGTTGCTTAATTTTATTTTACAGTTTTGACGAAAATAATTTGTTTTTTCTTTCTTTTTTGTTCTTTTACATTCATCACCTGCAGTTTTTTCTTTTTTTTTTTTTTATAAAAGAGTGTTGATTTAGCAAGAGGATTTCTATGTATATGTAATACATAGGTAAATAAGTTAGGTGACAGCATTAGCTTCGCTATTCAAAACGAGTCACCGAACTGATAACCCTTTCTCACGGTATGAATACGCTAATTAAGAGTTGAACTTCGCTTGCTGCGCAGGAGTAGTAGGTAGGTAGGTATGGTATAGGTATATAGGTAGTATAGTATATAAAAGCTTCGATCCTGCGGGACGACCCGACATCCCGTCCTGACTTAAACTCGGGTTTATTACAACAAATAAGCGTTGCAGGGTTTAATAGCGTTAACCCAACGCTGATATAATTTTGCACGAGCGGGTGATAAAGTTATTTCAAAGCTCACAAGTCGCGAGAGGGATCCTCATTCAATTAATCGTACATAAGTATGTTTATATACCTATATATTATATGTTATATACGTAGAACAGAGATCCTAAATTATAATCGCATTCTTTACGATTTAAATAAATAAACAAAACTTAAACAAAGAGAGAAAGAACGCCATCAAGTATACGATTGGATGTAGCGAATTGAATTCAACTTCATTTTTTTTAATTTTTTTTTCCATTCATCCTGGAAATACAGCATGAAGAAATCCTGAAAACATAGGTTATGTATACGCCGAACGTTACAGAGACAGAAATATTCGACCATGGAATTGTTGCAATAAAGACGCACGAGTGCTTCGTTCGCCCGGATTTCAATATGTCTTGTAATGTAAAATTGCAAGTTATCTTAATTTGGGTAGGTGTCGCTTGTCTCCCACTGTCTCTATTTCCCATATGTTTTGTACAAATATGTTCGAGGACGGCAGCTTCAAAGGTGCCTTACGATATATGTTCTTTAACTCCTCATGACATGTTTCGGAATCGGACGTATTTCGTCCTGTCGTTGACACGCCAAAGTACGTTCGTATCCGATGACCGCCCTTTTTTTCTTTTTTTTTTCTTTTCTCTTATAGGGTGTCCCTTCGCGGAGCCAGCTACAGCAGCAGCAGCACGATGCTCGTTGAACCGATTCGCGTAATTGCGGGCGTGTGCGGGTGTTCTATATAAACTTCCGAAATTGCAGCAGCAAGAGGAACTTTCATACGGTACATACTGTACATACATAGGTATGTATACATAGACGTGTAAGAGAATCGATGACAACCGGAATCGACACTCGCCCTCTGTACTGACGGACCGAGAAGGACCGTAAATCAGACACGTGCCCTGCTAATTGTCCCGAGGATATTAATAGTTGTTGTTGTTGTTGTTTTTGTTATTATTATTATTTCCCAATATACCAAAAAACCTTTTATTTCTATCGGTGCGATGAAATGACAAAACACAACCCATGATATACTTTATCAGTGTTTTCATAATTTAAAAAGTATAACAATTATTTGAATCTGATTAAGAATAAGAAAATCATTGAAATATATAGCCAGAACAAGAGTATTTAATCGATATAAGGTATATCTCGAGTAACACTATACCGAGAAATTATTTTAGGATTACACCCCCCTGCCCCCCCGCCAAGAAATTTTATGGTGTGTGACTCATGGTGCCACGTAGGGGTATAGAATAACAGGTACCTACCACCGTGTCAAGGTAAAAGGCAGTCAGCTTATCTACCCCATGAGCATTATACCCATAATAATTTTCAATACCCCGTATGATAAGTCTGTAAATAGCTGAGAATGCGTTTTTATATGAAATAATGTGAGGGAAATCTTTGTCGATTTATATTTATGTAGCTCTCTATGAATTTTCTAATTCTAACCCTTCTAAGCGTTGGAGGATCTCAATATAAAGGTATGAAGATCGAGGGACATCGGTACGTATTATATATTCTTACTAATTTTTTTTTTTTTTTTTTCTAATTAACCCGTACAGTTTTGTTGGTAGTTTTCTTAGTAGGGATGGAATATACGGTAGCGGTACCGCAGTAGTCAATCTGATCAAATAGAAAGGAGCGTTTTTCGAATCCCCTAATAAACGGTCGACCGACATCCGCCTTGAATTTACACTCTTACCGCTGTTCAAACACGAAGGGTGTAGGGTATGTATATAATGATCATGATGATGATGAAAAATACTCCATGAAACAAGTTCAGATGACATTGGACCGCGTGATGCAACGTGAGTCACGTTTACTCTTAAGTCTGCTTCCATATAGTCGGTACAATAAGTATGACGTTCTGTGAACATAACGGCCCTTAAAAAAGAACAAGAAAAAAAAAAACAAAGATATCTTCTTTCCCTTCCAGAAAACCTACCGCATTTGTTTGTTTTTCGTCTGTACAATTTGACTTCGTGTCGCGTGGCTGTATACCTATATGTGGGAAAACCCCGCACCATATTTCATACCCCATGCAAAGTATTTCGTGTAGTTCTATGAAGTTTCATTCCAAACGGTCTGATGTGTTTCCGCATATTATGATCGAATTCGAGTTTGTTCTTTTTTTCTGTTTATCGTTGCTCGAGATTTTACAAAAGTCTTGGAAAAGGAGGATAACACGCGTTCCGCAAAGCCGAAGAGAAGTGGGGAAAAAGAAAGATGGTCGAAAAAATTGTTTCCACGGTGACCAACGATGGAAATTGTGACACCATGCACGCGGTGATGGTGATGGTGCGGCGTATTATACAGTGACAAATGTTCTTACAGCCGCATTTGTTATACGTACGACATGTCCTCCTCCATGAAAATTTCACTCTTATAGATTCTGGTTAGGTTAGGACGAATAGAACGAGTGCATTGTTCGCGCTGCTATACGCACATATATTTATATCTATACAGAACCCTGAAGTAATCTACTAGCCCACTAGCGGCACGTGACCATGCCACGTGTCCAATTGCGAATTTTCTACTTCCCAAACACATTTTGTGCTCAGTAATCCATGCGTTGTGTGTACCGTTCCCATGATAGCTGTGACTATCTTTTTTTTTCTTTATTTTTTTTTCATTTTGATCTTATACGTCCAACGATAATCGATCGCGATTCGTGGCAGTGAGATTCGAAAAAAAACGAGAAATAATTTCATTCCTAATCGTGTCGCAGGTGGCGAAAAATATGACTCGAAATTTTTTCCATCAATATGAAATTCGCGGTGAATTATTATTTTTTTTTAAATATTACGGCTGAAGGTATCTTGTGTAGGATCAGATAATCGTAGGGCAGGAGGGTGGGGGATGGAGGTTAGGTTAAAATCTATATAGGTATGTATGGTAAACGTATAATAATATATCGGTGAAAACCCTGTAACGTAAACCAATTTGCACGCCGTAAAGCTTCTATGAGGATACGTATTCTGTATGGGGTGCAGATATTTCCCATAGGAATTACAAGTACAAGGGAGTTCATAGTAGGGGGTTTCCCACAGGAACTCTCGTACCGCGATCATCCCATGCCATCATTCCATGGGAACATCGTACCATATATATATTCGACACGGGAAGACCAAAGAATGCAGTAATGGGCTCGTCAAAACAATGGGGATTCTTCTGATTGAAAATACCCTAAACAAACACCCCTCTGCACATGAGTTTCTATGCTATACTACGCATCATGAACATCGACACTCGGAACTCTCGATGTAAGAGCCTTCCGAAATATCACCAATCCGTCACTATTCCGTTTTTATTTTTATTCTGTTACACTTATTCTTGTTGTTCTTTATTTTACGTCAAAGTAGGTACGTACATATCATTTTTGTGACAAGAGAAGTTTTTTTCTTTAGTTTATTTACTTTGTTCATATATTTTTTTTTACGTTTTTTTTTTCTTCTCCATATAACTGCGTTTCTAGAAATAAGGTGAGAATAATATAGTCCGCCTTTGTAAATATGTAAATTGTTCATAAGAAGTGACGTTCTATGGAGTTAGCCAACAATTATATGGAGGGAGTGTAATATTTAGCAATTAGAACCGCGCTTATATAACCTGCACCAAGCGTTGTTATGGTAAACGAAGTTGATACCACTTATAGTTTCAAATTAGAAATATGTATATAGGTTATATACCTGTATGTACATAAAGAACTTTATTATGTTCGTGTGAGTTAATTGGCACCTGTGGGAAACTCTGAGGCGACGATAACCGATTACTCTTTTTTCTTTTTTTTTTCATTTTTCTATTCTATGTAAATTGTATTATATACGTAATATCCCTCTATATACTATAATATGATATCAAAGTTATTTAATTGATACAACAGCAAACGCCTTATCGCTGGTCACTCATTGCCCTGCACATGCAAACTTGCAGTCGGTTACAATCTTCATTTTTATATAATTCTTAAAAAATGCAAATAAAAAGAAAAAAAAAATTTGTCAAGAAATAAATAAACAAATCATTTCTGTGAAGACTCTATCGTTTTTGATCACATGATATAGGTATGTATACGACTATCGTGTAGGTCGTTAAATAAATTTTCAGACGCTCGTATCTATTTGAATCGATATAACGTCGCGCAGTGGATTTTCTGCGGTAGAGGGCTAATGGACCGTCGAAAAAAGTGAAGAGAATAAAATGAAAATAGTCACCCCCCAGAGTGTATACCGTTTGAAATACCCGTGGTGCCAACCCCGTAGTGACGCTCCCACATTATTTTACTCCTGCTTTTTGCCACCCTCTGAATTTCGAATCGGTGACGCTTCGTCCAAACGTTACACGCTTAGATATTACAATTCCACCCTCTCGTGGCACGTCGTCGTTGAACATTACGATGCAGTTTTGTCGATCAATTGTGAGATCGAACTATATCGAATTATCGTTCGTTTTCCGGAAAGCATGTAAAAGGAAAGTATTTTAATTATTCATGTGCGGATGACATCGTAAAAATAAAAGTGGTCTACAGTGTCAGCATAGATATTATATCCGCATGGTGTTAGTAAATGTCATAAAAATTGTTATGGTTTACACTCTACAGTATTGTACTCATAGGTGGTAAGTTTCTGTGAAAATTAATTCCCTTGTGAATGTAAAAAATAGTAAGACAAAAAAATGAAAAAATAAAATGAAATATCGCGTACAAGTAAACTATAGCTATAGAGTTAACTATAATAAAATGGAGAAACAGTCAAATTAAATTTTTTACAGAAATATAAAGAAGAGCAATATTATGACACTATTTTTTATTTTATCGTATTTGTTCATTTTTTTATTATTTTTTTTTTCTCAATCATCGTTTCTTTTAATATTATACATATATGTATATTAGCTGAATAGTGTCGTAATTGTGTTCGGAATTCACACACGCGATAGAAATTCTAGAAATACACTGTATATACTTTTCGTAGAACATTTTTTTTTAAGAATAAAAACGAGGGGACTCGAGAAACGCGATGATAAGGTATATAAGACTGGGGGTAATAAGTATAAGAGTAAAGTAATTAAAAATCAGTTGAGACGATAGTCGGCCACGCACACTTTGACACTTTTATGTATATTTTGCGATATTATGTCTAACCCACATCCAAGCTATTACCAATCGTAACTTAATCTTATACCGCGAATAACATGCACATGCCACTATTTGCCTTAATAATTCTATCACGCATTCGCTGTATTTCATATGCACCATGTGTCCCTGGAATCTCGATCATTATCAAAAAGATTGCAGTTAACTCGAGTAGGGAATATACAAGTGCTGTACAGGTATAGCTTTTGAAACGTATTTTTTTAATTTTTTAATTTTTTTTTTCATATGAAAATATCGCAATTAGTTTCTCAACGATTTGTAACATCAGATTACGTTTTACATTTTACACAATCGGATGGAGATTTTCTGAGCCTAACTTTTTGATTCTAAGTCCCCGCGTCCCTCGCGAAATTATGACGCCGAAGGTTTTCAAAAATTTTGAGATTTATTTTTTCATCGCGTTCACTTCTTACCCGGTCTCAATTAAGAAGGGACGAAACTGAATGAAGAAATTTTACGGTCACTAAGCATCGACTTCTGGCGTAAAAATTGTCTCTGAAACACCCTCTATTTGTTTGTTTGTCGCTTTTTTTTTCAGATATTTGGAAGCGATAACGGTTGAATGAATGAATAAAACAATGATGATACTTTGGAGGTAAAAGAAAACGAGGGAAATGAAACAGTCCATACAATATGTTAGCGATTTGGAAACGTTTGAGGCATGCAACAAGTGCCTGAATGAAAGAGAAGGCGTTACGTCGCGTACCAGTTGGGGTTGGAAGTCGGGCCGTCGCGTCGGACGAACCAACAAACCGAACACGAAACCGTTTATCATGCCATGGCGTGTCTACCCAAGAACCCAAGGCTCTTATCTTAGGTGTTAATCCGGGATGGTTTGGTTAGCAAACAACCGGCACTCTCGGCACTCGGCGCGAGATATATGTGGTCTTAACCACGTTATTAACGACCACTTTTCAATGTATAACCGCGATTTTTGATGATCATTCAGTCGTTACGATGATTTCCTTATTTTTCTTCTTCATGCTTCAAATTCATTACTTCTGCCGCTACATGGTCGGACGTTCTGCGAATCCGCCAGACTGTAAAGTGGTGCAAAGGGTGTGTTGTATATTAAATGCCGGGACTAACTACCCCTGCAATTTCATCGCGCGTCACTGCCTTTCAGAACTCCGATTCAAACCCCGTAACAGGGAGGAACTCCATAACACCAGCTGTTAACTACCCATTAGTATCTCTGAGCTGAATACCAATATCCTCATGGACGGAATTCTTCAGAGCTCAACTGCTACGGTTCATGCACGATAATTGTGGGGGTTTGTTTCCATCGCAATCACGTCAATATCAGATAGTTACATTTTGTTTGAACAGGTTCGCATATAGTTTGAAAACTCGATTGTAGATCGTTGACTTTCCGATGTTTTTTTGGTAAAATAACCTCATCACAAAACCAAACTGTGAATAATTTCTCCGTTAAATTAAATCAGTCTTTTTTTCTGGGCAGAACACTGGTTGGATTCATTTACTTCAACGGTGTTTGTTAGAATTTATTAGCTGCAGTTCTAGTCTAGAAAAAGTTAGAAAATCGCTCATCACCTGCCGCAAGTTACACCTAAGGAGTAAATTATATCATCGTTGGAAAATTTCTTCACTTCTCCAAGATCAATTTCGACGAGTTTTCAGCCTTTTTTATCAAATTACAACTATTTGCGATTTTTCAGTGGATTTCTAACCCCCTTTTTTTTTACCCCTTCGATCTAAAATCGCGATGATCATCATATCTGCCAGTGAATTTCGTTACACAGTTTTCACTGTTTTGTGGTTGGTCAAAAATTACAAACTATCGAAACAACCATGAATTTTGTTCTTGGAAGGGATACAACTTCGACTTCTTTCGACGCCTCAACTAGTGATAGTGATGATATTAATAACGTCGCCTGGTTATCGGGAATCATTGAATCCACTGAAGAAAGCTCTTCCGGTAGCTTTCATGAAGATCATACTTGGAGTCGTAGTCGAAAGTCTGCTGCAGTTGCTCATCAGAAAGAAATATTGGACAGAGCTTACAAGTTCATCAATGACGGAAGTTTATCAAGCGAGATAACTACCGATTCTGAAACGGAACTTCAACAATTTTATCCCAGAAAATTTTTCGGGCGAATGTCTAACTCTGGCCATATTCCAAGAAGAAGACACAAAGAACGGGAAAAGTTATGGGCCCGATATTTGTATCCTCGAAGATCCCGTGAAAAGATCGCTACTGGTGATGGAAATGATGCTAATTTCATCGAATCTAAACCAGAAGAAATGACCAGAAGAAGACTATGGAACGAGCATCTCGAAACGAAACAACGACGGCAAATCCAAAATTTCTGGAAACCACGATCCAGCCCAAGAATTTCGACGACGAAATTCGAAGGTTTCGAGCATCACCGATGGAACGATTCTCCAGTTTTTTACCATCCATCAAAAATCAAACAGCGAAGTTTTTCGGCTATTTCTAAATACCCTCGACAACTCGATGAACATTTACTGAAACTGCCAGGATCCGATTATGATCTAATCGAAAATCGATCTGTAAATCTTGAAGAAACTTTAAACAAAGTTCGTGAATTGTGTCGCAAATATCAAAAAGATTCGATGACATCGACAAGAAATGTCGAAACAGCAGGAAAAAGAAGAATTCTTGAAGGATCTAACTTGCGTGGAAAGAGAATTCCGATAATTGATCCAGATTTTGAAATATTAACGGCAGCGTCTCATCGCAAACGCAAATTGTTACCATTAATGGAACATCGGTTTCGAGAAGAGCAAGAAATTCGTGCAAAAGCGAATCAGTTTTCGAAAATCGTTAATCGAAGACCTGTTCTGAGAAGTTCTGTGAGAATTTCGAAAATAAGATCGATTTATTCCGAGCAATTTTTTAGCGAGCAAAAATTCAGGCAAGATTACAATCGTACATTATCTTTCAACGGATTCAGAAAAAAAGAAAAAAGCGAAAGTGATAGCTTCAAGGAAAATGGAATACCGAAAAAGAGCAGTCTGATTTCTAAAATTCCCGATACAGCGGACCTGGATTCCAGAGCAACCGAAGCAAAATTATTAGAGGATATAAAAAAGAGGATAGATCAAGATTTCGATCGTTGTTTAGAGGAGATTGAAACTTTAATCGAACCCTCAAAAGTTGATTCTGAAAAGACTCTGAAATCGGAAGAAATCGTTTCAAACTTCGAGTCCTCTTTGGAATCTAATAGTCAAGATAGTTTTTCAGACAAAACCGTTACGTCACAAATAAAATCTCCAGATTTAATAGAAAAGAAATCCTCGAGACAAGATGATCTCTTGGAATCAATCGATTCCGGAATATCAACAGATTTTTCACGCAACGAATCCGATCGCAGCAAGATATCCAAACCGCCTAACGATTATCTCACGACTGAAAGATCTGCGAATCTCTTCAGCGATTCTGATACAGCTGAAATCCTCGACAAGGAGGTTGAAAAAGCGGTACAAAGATTTGAGGAAGAATTAATCAAGTGTGAACGTAGAGCCGTAGAAAGGGGATTGATCGATTTGGGGCGCAGAATTCCGCGTAGGAAAAAAACTAAATCGTTTCAACAGGTCTTTAATATTTCTCATATACGGTTTATCGTTCTTTCCCCGTTTATCGATTTTTCTCAAATTATGATTATTGCTCTCATAAAATTATTTTTCAGAAACGATACAAGCGCAGCATAATTTCGTCATTTAGAAACGGGAGTACGTTTTCAAGCTCACGAGAATTTTCCGGGCGATCTGATTCCTCCGGCGGAGAAACGGAATATTTGGAGAACATATCACCCCCTTCATTATGCTCGATTTCTGATTCGGAGATCGAAAATCCATTCGATCGTCGTTCTAAAATGTGAAAATATATTTTACGTAATTATATTGATTTATAATGTCCTCGATAACATGAGAGAAAAAAAAGAATAAGAAAATACTTGGTGAGAAATTTCTTAAATTCAGAAAACAATTTCGATTGGTAAAAAAAAAAAAGATCGAGCAACTTTATACATAACTCGCACCTTAGATTTCGGTGCGCCCGTCGTCGGGCTTCACGTTCAGGCGGGCTGACCACATCGTTAGAGAAACTGAGTTTGCGTCTCTCATTGTTTGTTAATATGTATGTATGTATATACAATACGCGGTTTCCTTTGAGGGTTGCAGTTCCTACGCAGCGGGTGGTTTTGTCCAATCTTCATTCGTCCGGAAATATTATATGTACGTACAAAACAACTGACTGATGCTCAGTCGCTCACTAAAGAATGGGCAGTCGCCGGGAAAGTTAAAAAGAGACGAGAAAAAGAAAAAGAAACAGAGAAAATGGAAAGAGAACATCTTCTTTACAAAATCATATATCCGAACAGGAAATAAGGAAAAATATTTCCTTCCTAATATATTCGCTCGTCTGCAGTTTACAACATTTCATTCATCTATTCAGCAACAATCGCAACAAAAATAAAAAGAAGAAAAAGAGCAAAATGAGATGTGTTGACCAAACTGATTTTTTCTATCCAACAAGGACTAGTCGTACGTAAAATGGCGGCGAGGCGTGATTCATTTTTTTTGTTTCTTTTTATTTGTCACTCGTGTTTTGTCACGTCGCCCACTTCAAATCCGAGATTACGGTAATATTTATTTTCTTCTTTGTGTGGTTATACATCTGTGTATCTTTTGCTTTCTTTAAAAAATGTGTATGTTTTTTTTTTTTTTTTTTTTTCTTCTATATGCATTATATATATATAAAAGAAACTGAACCGGTGAAGGAGCGAGATATCAAAGCTTGCAAAGGGGAATTACGTACGCGACGACTGAACGCGCGACAACCAGAAAGTACACACATTTATATGCGTTTACATGAGGGGTTAGTTTACGTGTGTTGGAAAGTACGTGTACTTTGGCCCGGATTTGTAAGATAGTACCTCTGTGATTTCTCCTCCCTCTTTTCCCATCCCTCTTCAGCCCTTCTTTCCGTTTTCTCGTTCCAACTCTCGTACTTTGATACTTTTCTATTATACATATTATACCTATATATACCTATATACTTTTGCCAAAGCTGATCTCCCGTGAATGTGCAGCACAGCGCGTTATCACAGGAAAAAGAGTCTCTCGGATTGAAATACATTTCTCTAATTCCCTGCGAAAAATAATCATGCTCTTTGAAAAGATTCTACCCCACTCATCCCCTTTGTATACCCACCTATACTTTATTATGTACAACTACTGATTTCAAAATTATGTATTGAGCTTACATTATGTATCGAGTTTACCATTCGATGCACATATGTATAATATTATTATGCATTGGCGATTTTTGTCAAGTTTCACCGAGTAATATAAGCATACAAGCATAGATATTTTTTCTTCATGTTTTTTTTGTTGAAGATCCGATTTTATCGAGAGAAAATTGCAGTACGGTATTATTCTACGAAAAAAATTAATAGGCAATAGATCAGAAACACACTTAGATTTTTGCAATTTCTGAGGCTTTTATATCGGATCGCGAATAATTAATTCCGTTCTACTTTTCCGTCAGTTTAGTTTCTTTCTCTTGAAAACAAATTACGAAATAAGAGCAAAGAAAAAAAAAGGAATGAGGAAAAAAAAGTGCATCATAACCTATAGTTGTACGTAGAAAGCTGTGGCATTCTTCCATTATACTTAGGAATTCCTGGTTGATAATTTAGCGAATTCTTTCAGTAACGTGTGCCGTGTGGTATTTTGATTACTATTCCTTATCCTTTTTGTAGCTATATTATGATGAGACACTCGGGGAGGAAGGAATGAGGGCGGGAAACGTGATCGAATTCTCCGATAGTATATTGTAGAGTGCCATACCGTATAAAACGGACTTTTATATCTATACTTACAATATATGCAGGAAAAGAAAATTCTACTGTCACATGAATGAGTGATACAAAAAGCTTTTTTTTCTTCTGATTCGTTATTTGTTATTTCCTTTTTTTGTCTGTCAAATGATTTTGGTTTATATTTTCCTGCTCAGATTATAACATGGGGGTTGGAGTGAAACAACTTTCGTTTTTCGGACAGATATTAGAAACGCGATTTCTCCCTAAAGCTTTTATAGTTATTATACTTGAGATATTTGTTGTTGCCCACGGGATCAAAGTGATATTGTGTTTGCACGTGCTAAGGTCTCTAGATCCCTGTAAAGATTGTCGGCGTTTTCCACACGTCCGTTTCGTACGACGTCCCGTTGCAAGCTTCTTTATTGTTTGCTCAGTGATAAAAGCTTCAACTGTCCATCGCTCAAATACCTACCAAACCTTAACGTTCTATGTACAGAGCTAAGCTTCATTTTGGCTATAGACATCTACTTACTTACTAACCGCGAACAAATTCCGAACGAAGCATCGTAAATAAATCATAAACACGATCAGTCTTGTAACAAAATATAGTAAGTGACGTAATTTTCAATGAAAATAGAGAGACACAGAGAGAGTGAGAAATTCAATTGAATTGGAATGCTCACTCAAGTGTATCAAATAGTGTCTATTGAACATCCATTTCCGTTCATTTGCGATGAACACGTTATTCTTTCGGGAATTTTTCCGGTCATTTGAACAGGGATTGAAATTTAGTATGGCGAGCAAAGATGTACCGAAATTAAGAGATTGTTATATTTTTCAAAATAATTCGAATGAAGGTTGGATATAAAAGGAAAAAGTTTTTGATTTTTACAAAATGTAAAATTGGAATTGGCTGGTTTTACCTATCTTTTATTATTCATTTTTTATTTTCATTTTTTCTATACCCATATATATAAATATTGTCGTCAGGTGCAGCAGTTGGATGGGGTGCGGTTCTATCGTTCGTCTCTTCTGCCACTTGAGGCTAAAATTCTATTTCACCATCGAATAGCAAAGCGAAGATGACAAAGTCGGGAAAATTGAAAAATTGCTTCTTCTAGTGGCAGGCTCAGGGAAGGATAGTACCGTTCGGGGTCCGCTGGGAACGAAATATAAAGCTTCAGGGGCTAAGTAGATTCTCGATGCCTTTGTCGAGGCGTCGAGATGTCGAGATCCGCGTCGCCTTACAACATTGCACATCCCCGTCGTTCGTCCGGACGGACACGACGAACCAAAAATCCGATACGAAACGATTCTTCTTCCTTTTTTACAGAAAAAAAAAAACGGAAGTATTCGTACATATTGCAATTCAATAAAGCATCGAAATTAAACCGGGTAAGAAAGTCATTATTGTAAAAAAAAAATTCTTTCTACTTCTGCTATTGACAACTAAAATAAGTTGCCGCATTTTGTCGTGCGTTTAACTTCATATTATATAGTTACGCTTTGAGAGGGAGGATAATTCCTGGTTCGAAGGAGCCATATATAGGGGCGTATAACTTACATACTTTTATATTATACATAATACGTCTTTTATATCTTCTTCATTCGGTCAGCACAAAGGACCCCGTGAAGATTACGCCGTCGCGGGTTCGGTCGAATACTTTTTTGAGGACGTCGTTCGTTCGCGTAACAGTATAATAATAATAATAGTAATACGAAAAGAAGGACCTTGATCCCTGGACAATGTGGTGCTTGGTATGACTGGACATCATTTAATACTTTATTAAGTAATCCAAAGAAAAGCTGGGCATTGAACTAAACTGGCTTTTGCAACCTGCGAACGAGAATCAAGAGACTCGGTAGAGTCTTGCGCCAAGTACATTAAAAGAGCACGGCACGGCAACCGAGTATCCATACAGTTAAGAGATAGGAAAAGCGCTGTAGGGCCGACTGTTTTATTAGGTATCTCCTAAATCATCAGGATGCTAAAGGATCAGGAAATTTGGATGCACTTTCGCCACATGAATCGGTGTGAAATTTTCAATTCAGTTCAATTTCAATAACATTGATGTTCGGAGAGATAAAGCTATTAATTCGGAAGCGTTTAAGCCTCTGGGAGTATAAAAATTCCAAAGTACCCCTATTAGGGACCACCTCATACGATATGTTTTATAATACTCACTCCTATGCATTCTAATAATTAGAAAAAAAGGAAGAATTTCCTTCAAAAAGTAGTGAAATCCCAACAAAGCACCACAAGTACAGAAAGCATCGCCAAGTACATTAATTTTTCCGATTCTTCGGAAAAAAAAGATCCATGTCAATCGTTGTGCCAAGTAAATGTGAGTTCGCATCATGCATGGGTGTACTGGAGAAGACTGGATTAAATATACAACAAATTATTCGTTCATTCGTTGATTTGTTTCTCCTTTTTTTGTTTCCTTTTAATAGGGAGGGTGAGACAAAGACACGTTTTGGTTTATCTTTATTCTGAATTTTGAAGTATTCTTTATTTATGAAATCAAATATACTTATTTACAAATGATCGGCTTCCATCTGATGAATTTATCTAATTACAATTTTATTAAACATGATAATAACAATTATTCATTTATTCGTTCATGAAATCGGAAATACCTAGTTTTTCTTTTATTTTACATTTATACATGTAATCTAGCGGTATATCTACAAACATTTCGTATATCTTTTACAATTGTTCGTTTCTTCGATATATATATATTTATTTTTGCTTTTGCCGTGATTTTTTTAACTTATCAATTTTATATCCTATACACGTGCGAGAAGTCAAATTGAGTTTTTTCAATCTTTACGCTGTTTTCGTTGAAGTTTGTTGTAATGATTTTAAATTTATTTTTAAGTACAGATTCGTTCCATAATGATCATCGAAAAATTGCTCGAATATGTGGCTACTTGCGGTGGGTCAGCACCTGTTTAAATTACAAAATTTGGAACCGAATTTTTGATGCTTTTTTTGGAGCGGGGAAAATCATCTGCGATGTTAAATAATATCTTCATTAGTTAGGTACTAATCACTATACGTATATAAGGACAAACGATATTAGGAATCTTAATATTAAATATTTATAATCTAATTGCATTACCCCAAAATGTAATTTGCCAGAATTCATTTTCAATTATTAATTCAAGTATAACGACTAGGTTTTCTTCTTCTCTCTTTGACTCGATATTATATAGATTGACGACAGGATATTTATTTCTTTATTCGTTTTTTTTTCGTAATGGACTGGATTAGTCTGACTAGAGATTTTCAATAATTAAATAACTTGATATAGGTATTCTTTTAACTTATTAATTACTACTGCACATTTATATTTATTTCTATATGTTAGCTAATTATATTCGTGACTTAGATCATCGGACTAGAAGTTGATTGCTCGCATTGCGATGACTGTTATAAAGAATGTTCATTATTTGAAAGTTCAAAACTCATTTTATCGACTAGATTTTCTTTGACTAGAATAGGTAACAATTAATTTATTAATTATTGGCTGTAATTAAAATCCAGACTTTTTTTTGTTTTGCTGACTAGAAAGTGACAGTTGATAAACTATTGCACGGTTAATTATAATATTTATTTCACTGACTAGAATCGTTAACTAGAATTTTGATAAAAATATGACTAGATTAATTCATTGTCTTTTTCTTCTGTTTTTTTTTTCCTTAAATTATCTTTACTTCTCTGATATTTGATTAGATTCCACACTCTATAATTTATTTATGTATTCTAAAGACCAGAATATGACTAGATAGTTTTATTTTTTTATAAATAATCGACTACGACTAGAAACACTCTGACTGCCTTAATTATCTTTGATATCTTTAGCTGTATGACCGTAAATTCATTGTCATTAATTGATACAATGAATTTCAATGATATTATAATTTCGCAATTCTAATTGAAAAGGCGAAATATGTCTATGTTATTATTATTGTGGTTTTTTTCTTGTTATTACTATTATTTAAATACTATCTCTACGAATTATTACAGATAAATCTTACTACGATTGATATAATAATTCGAGGTAACTGTAATCGTTATTGATTCTCCAAATTGATTGCGTAATGATATTTTTCGATATTGGATTTTATATATATAAACGAACGAGTCGCTTCAACATACATCAAACACATAGTACAAATATGTTTGTTTCGTTATGCATGGTACACTATATTTATCGACGTGTATACCCTTTTACATTAATCATTACTGACCCACCGCGATTGCTATACGTCTAATATTTATCTACACATTTACAAATAATTATTATCATATTTAAGACATACGAGTTAAACAATTAAATTGGCGATTCAAATTTTATGAACATTTTTTTTATCATCCACTGTACAACGATTTACAAATCAATCTTCCCCCAACCCTTCCAATTCGATGGTAAAAAGCAATTTTTCTTCATAAGATTTTGGATCTACGAAAGCATGCATAAATGGATTTTTCAAATTTCCTTCTTCGATTCGTACTCACGACTTATGGAAAACCCTGCAACAGATGTCTGGATCCCGGTTGTCTACTCCCTCGAAATTTGATGTTCGCTTTTTTCTTTTTTCCTTTTCTTTGTTCCTCCCGTTCCGTTTATCCCCTCACATCAAATCAAGCCCGAATCTCCAGTAGGGTCCGGGCCTTCTAGGCAAAGGTCTTGCGGGAAATTGGTGTCAGGGCATCTCGACTGTCAATGGTGAATTACCAAGGTGTCCACCAACGTGCTTTAGGACTTGTTCCATATTATTGGTATTTGGTAGACTAGAAACGCTCGTACAACTTCCTGTACTGCTTCTTCCACTGTTGCTGTTTACAACAACGATATTGTTATTCGTTTCAGAATGTTGACTGGCCATGTGCTTTCTCAATGACGCTTGTCGGCTGAATTTTGCTTCGCATCTTGAGCATGAAAATTCGGAATTTGTAGTAGCGCCAGGACTGTTCGATGACGTTGATGATGACGATGATAACGATGGCGTAGTTCTATTCGTTGTCACTCCAGAGACGTTATTATCACTTTGTTGTTGTGCTACCCGTGGTTTGTGCCAACGTCTGTGTGATGCGAGATTAGCAGGACATGAAAAACGTTTGTCACATTCTGGACAGCGGTACTCCACGTGGGCTATTCTGGAACACCTGTGCTGTGCCAGCTGGAAAGCGTCGTCGTGCAACTGACGGCATAGTCTACATTGGTAAGGACCAAGTCGGTTTTCAATTTTAGCTAACTCGGCACGTGCTTCTTCTGTCACTTCGACTACGTTAAATGCAGGGTCAATGTCCCCAGTTACAACTGCCTCGTCGGGACCAAGGATTACCGTACCGGATACGGGACTGCTCGTATCTTCGTCAAATTTTAATCTTCTGGCATGTTTTTTCTTTTGTCTTGGTGGTTTTTCAGATACCGACAATTGTATTTGTTTTGCGCTTACGGCGCTTCCGGAAGCTGATGCTGCTGCAGTTGGTGATGTTGGTGAGGGTTCTTCTCTACGTCTTTTTCTTGGACACTGAGGTGGAGACGGTGTACTTGGTGGTGTCATTGGCGCATGAATTCCTTGGAGATGATGTTGCGGTGTCATGAGAAGCTGATGATGATGATGATGATGAGATGGATAACCAGGTAACGGTTGTAAGTGAAGATTCGGACTTTGGAGGATAATTTTCTCACCGGATACATTGTAACGAGGACTGGTCAGTTGTACCTGTAGATCTTCTTCCTCAGGATATACTCGTATGACTTGATCGATTTCATGATCGCTTTCGAGACGATCCAGATCTCGATCAGGTTCAACGGGTACCCGAGGAATCCGAATATCACGGATTGATGGGTGAGTTTTATCCGATATCAATGTTTGGGGATCGTGATTTACCACAGTCTCGGAAATATCTTCATCAATTTTTTCGTTAATTTCATGATCATCACCACCCAAGACGTATCTTCGAACATCGTGTGGATGGTGATGAGTCTCCAGTTGTAACTCGGAAGTCTTCGATTCATCGAAAACATTTCCATCAATTTTGTTGTTAGATGTTTTCAATGATAAATCTAGTGGACACGGAGATGCTGGCCTTTGGACAGTGTGCCACGTGGGGAACACGTGGTGTTCGGTGACTCTTGAAGAATAATTTTCGTCAAATGGTACTGGATACGAAGAGGCCGGATAAGCAGCAACATCTTCCCCGTAATAGCCGCTCAGGTATTTCAATCCTGGGGTGAGGAACGCCCGCGGCAAGGTGCTGTGCAGCATAATTTTTTTATTTATCTTCCGGTCAATTTGTTATTAAACTGAACATCAACTCTTCAAGGGATATCGTAGCTAATGGATGGATTCATGCCTCAATCGTAACTCGGCTCTTATCGGACGATCTTCATTGCGGGTTTATTTTTGTATTGTTTTTTTTTATCTTCAGTTTTGCTTGGCAGTTTTTTTTCTGCGGTTACAGAAAATTGCAAGCTCAGCGAATTTGTTTATTCCGTAAAATATATCTTCTGTGCGAATTCTCAACTTCGAGAACGAAGTTGCCAGAAGATGTTCTCGTTGACAATGATGATCACAATGACCGAATGAACGGTTCGATGATTATTTCGAAACTCCCCTCCAAGAAAACGGCGCTTGTGTGATTATGTTTTTTTTTTTTTTTTTTTTTACGACGTCACTTTCACTTTCTTTTGTCTCGCAGGATAATTCTTTGGTGTTGATCTTATGTTTTCAAGGGAGTCTCAAGAACCTGGCGAAGACGGTGCTGCGCCGGCGGTGACTAGACGCCGTTTGACCGAAAGTTCTGCGCGTCGGTTCTCCTATACCTCAAAGCTCCGCCCTAAAGCTCGTCACTCTGGAATCCGATTGGTCCGCAAACCCTCGTTCCCTCCGATCCTCATCACCTACAAGTACGTTCTACTGGTTTCGTACGCACGCGACCCGCACACTTTCAACTTGCGGCGTCCCAAACGCCTGTATGCACGATGCATGGGGTTCCTGAGGGGGCGCGTTATTCGGAGTTCTGTTAGGTATTTACGTACCCGTTCAGCCGAGGGGTAGGGGATGGAAAATCTGAATAATAGACCCACACAACCACCCATACTTTTAGATACCAGAGGCACCTAAACAGCGGGACAGATTCAGGGATCTAAAAGGATAACAATCCACAGCTTACAAACCATCGAAACTTACGATCGCTTTCCAAGAATCCAAAGGACTCACCTTTGCCTTTCAGTTTAAATTTCTGATACAGTTATGAATAGAATTAAATATCTTTTTTCTCCTCTGAATTATCGAGAGTGTAAAATGGAGATGTGCTTATCAACATATTGGAAGAATTCGAAGTTGAAAAATTGAGATTGTTAAGTTTTACTTTGTTTACGAATGCCATCGTGAAATGAATGCGCTTTACGGCGTTATACATAAGTTATATGGACAGTGTTGGATAGGTGAGAGAAGAGCAAGTCCGCCCTCTTAAACTCTTAGCACTTGTTATTACATATTCGTGTATAGGTCCTTCCTAACGTATGCAAAATGCACTATTATGTACCAGGTGCTGTTGTATAGTCAGAAGACCGAGGTATAATCGCAGCTATATATACATATACACAACTCTGTACACGATTATATAATTACTCTTGCACTACCGTTACCTCATACCACATGTACGTATGTATAACTGATGGATATGTACAAACCACATTGAAAACGCGAACGGGCAACGCTACGATTCCGCTCTACGATATACATGTGGAAACTATACGGTGCATATTTTAGTACCTTTATAGAGTTGATGTTCCAGCGGTAGTTTGCAACTTGTGTAACACGCATTAAATTTTGTATCAGAAATTGTTATTTCAATGAGCTCTGCTGCCTTTCAACTACCTGCTGTCGCACTGCACTAATATTTCTTCACATGTACTCGTATTGTATATAACATAAAATTTTTGCCAAAACTATCTACATATATACCTGCATACAAGGAGACGTCGTATGTGACAGTTTGTTTCAGCTAGCAAAAGTAAGTCAAATGTTCAATATTTTGGTAGAGAATTTTATTATAATTATGGTATAATTACATATAACGTCTGTTAATTACATGTATGGGTAAGCGGTTCATTTAATACGTGGGATATGGTTGAAATTAGGTGGTTACGAGTCTCTAATTCGGTTATTAGCTAGGATAAATTATGCACTAGTTGAATCGATGGGTACCGAGAATAGAAGGTCACCCTTGTTGCAGGGGTCACTGATATCTGAGGCGCATCCGCGGTCATCCCCGGTTTAATCCACATATCTCGCGGGAGACGAGAACTCAGACTGTTATACATGGGGTGGTGATGAGAGGATAGAGAATCGAGAGGAACAAAGACAATAAATGTGGACAGAGGCCAAACAATTGCCTCGTAATTGGACAAGAGTCTTTCGAGGAAAAGGCGACGAAAATTCACTCCGTTACGAGGAAACAACCTCCGCAATTACCTCTCGACTCGCTCGACGAATTGGCGAGGGGTTAAAATCGAGGGGACGAAAAAAAAAAGAAAAAACAATAAATTACACGGCGATGAAGAAAAATAGAGACTCTTTGCCGGTACAGTTTTGCCAGAAATATCTTCCCGTACTTAATTTGATTATTTTCGCATATTGTAATCGATTGTGGATTATGTATGCAAACGAAAACCACACGTTTTAGTTGTTCTTTCGCGTTACTGCAGAGTTCCGTTTTGCAAAACATGCGTTCAAGCTGCTTTAAAGCTTATCGTTTACGGTCGCTAAATGGACAATAATTTATTACATCATTCGTGTTACCGGTTACCTGGTATATAGCTGCTGGTATATTAAATCTACCGATATAACGTCGCTGTCTTTTAACCCTCCCAATTTTACTGGAAGTTGTATATATATATGTTTTCATTTATTTGTCAGTCTGTTGTATTGAGCGAGTAACTCGAGAAATTCTTCGAATCTTGCAAGTCAGTTGTTTGTTGTTAATTAATTGATTATTATGAGGCTGTACAAAATAATCCGTCGTACATTTACGAATATCTTGAGTTTTGTATTACAGAGATCGTCGAAAGGGTAAAACAATCAGAGGAAATAAGTGACGATAAAAAAGTTCTCTGCGTCGAATTCAAATTTATTTACTTCAACCTACAAATCCTGAAATATCGTAACTAGTATACAGCTGCAGGGGTTTAAAAAAATTATTTTTCTTGTACAACTTAACGGGTATATATATATTGAGAGAATTACCGCATTAATAATTTTCCGAATAAACTGGAACTAGGTAACCGTGGTTTGGCTGCCGGACAGTTTGGAAGTAAATTACATGCTAAGGTTCTATATACACGTTTTGTTGAAAATCACCAAATATTCTTTTTTACGTAGATATATATAGTCAATACGTTTATCTCGTATTATCCGTAATGACCGTCTTGCGTCCTACTTCGTAAAGTAACCAAAACAATTTTCATACAAAACAGTATTTTAAACCCCCCGTAAACCCCTCTATTATAGATACGCAATTACAGGTCGATTCGCTCTATTGGACCTTCTGCCCTAACCGTACGGGTATAATAACTGCGTTCGACTCTTTAACATTTCATACTGGGGTTTTCAAATGTCCTTTTTATTTCCTCTTGAAGAAGTGGAAAAATAAAATAAAAAACGAACGATTATATCATCCGCCTTTTAAAATTTTTTTTTTTTTTTTTTTTGGTTCTTTACGATATTTAGCCATTATAATTTCTAGTTGCAGATTTTTCAGGGCAAACTATATGATCTGTAAGTTTGGGACGCACGGGGGATCGAGGAAAAGTATAAGTTGGGGTTAATAATGCATCAGAGAGCGATTAGCCAGAGAAACCATAAGCTCTTGCGTATCGACGCGACGTTAGTATTTATGTATTATACATATACATATAGGTATGTACGTGTATATATATATATATATATATATATATATATATATATATATATGCCACATGACGTAGTTCTATGGTTGCGCACAGACGCGGCCCTTCGTTCAAAGTTCTGCATATTTTATGCGATTTTAATGTGTCTCTGGTCCATCCGCCAACGCCGTTCTCCAGCAGCAGCAGCACCAGCATCCGTAGCTTCGTCGAAGAGGAGTCTGCCAGGAGAGCCGTAGAGAGTGCTGTGATGCTCTAATCGGCTTACCGAACAAGCCACCCTATCCCCCTTAGCCCTACCTCTAGTCACGGCTCTTTCTCTCTCCCACAGTCTATGTTATATATATGTAACCATCTTCGTATTACACATACATACATACACACCATCCAATCTTCTCCTCGAACGACAGCTATTACTTTGCGGTTTTCCCGGACATCTCGAGGTTTATATATATTGCTGCTTTTCCCAGGTATATGGAGTATATATACGTGTGAAGGTACCTATAGTAGATCGGTTGGGATACATGCGGGATGAGAAATTCAAGAATTTTTACCCAAAACCTTTTTTTCTCCCCACACATTTTTAACGCGGGGTAAAAATTCCCACATGATCTCTAATACGGGTCGGAGAAAATATAAACTTTTTTTCTCTTTAGACTTATCAACGGGCGTACATTTATTTTTTCTGTTCTGAGGAAACGCAGTTACATAGAATAAATGAATGTACGTATAATATTCGAACTACCTGGGACGATTTTATTTTTAGCAAAATACGTGCAGCCATAGCCGTTAGATGAAACGGATCGAGAAATTATAGCTGGTTAAGTTCATGTTTGGCAGAAATATACCTATAGTGTATTTAGCCTCCGGGTATAATGTGCATTATTGGATCGTATTACGATAAACACTCGCTCTCCATTCTCTTTGCCTCTTCGGCATCACAGTGTGCAGAGTACGCGTCTCTCGATCTGATTCATTACAAGTTTTTCTTTTAAATTTGCACTGAAGAATTGAGTTATTCTGAAATTAAAATGTAAGGAAAAAACACAGGATTAAAGACGGACGTGATTTATCAGGCCCAGATTCTAAGGCCACCGCAAACGTCTTCCAAGTTGATATTCTCATTCTTTGTATAGTTTCATTGGGCGGCTCCGTGTAACCAGATATGAGAACAAAGCGAATCTCCTCGAGTTTGTACAGACGATTGATCGCTCGAAATTCAACTGTTTCAAGAAATACTCCCTGCAGGTGAAGAATAAAATCGCTAGGGCAAATCAAACTTCTACGTACGTATAGAGTTAAATTATATTATATTATTGAAATAGACAAGCGCCTTATTTCCGCAGGCAGTTGCAGTCTGTTAGATAGTGGTCGTCGTGGTGAATAGTGCAAAACGTAGATGAAACATTTATGAATCGTGTGGACTGAAGTGTCCATGTTAAATCCCCGCGAAGAGATCTAGCTACGTTAGTTAGGGCGTTATAATTGCCAGTCGGGATACCCTGCGGCTAGAGCAACTGGTAACATGGGATCATTAGACACCCTTCAAGGGCTGAGGTCGAGCATGCTAATTATCAAGGGGCAGATACCACGGATATTAAATGTCAGAAATAGTCGCACCATTTCCCCTTCAATCGAATTTGACGGTAAACTAAAATTCTATTACAACTGTGATGGAAGAAAAAATTGGAGAGAATGTTATATGAGTGGCATATAAACTCAATCTATGCATAACCAGCTCATCATTGTATAACAATTATTTTGCAAAATCCGATTATTTTTACTCAATAAACTCATACAGTGAGTGATTTTTTCTTTTCTTCTATTTTTGGAGTTCGAGGAGTTTAATTTACTTTTTTCATCCCCCCAAACCACTACCCCATGTTATACGGCGGCGAAAAGGAACCTACGTTATTGACGTAACGTAACGCGGTCGGTAACATTTTAGTCGAATATCAAAAATGTAGCTACCGGCAACTGTTGGTTTAATCAACGCATGAAAAAAATCGGAAGCAAGGTTGATTAACTACTGAGGGCAACTTCATTTTTCATTTGTTAAAATTCTGCAGTAGTTAAGTAAATGATTTTCGGTACAATCATTTTGAACTGCACAGCTAAGAATAAGAAAGTTTTCGTTAAGGAGGGGAAAAAGATACTACAGGTTCCCAGCAGTTGTAAACTTTATATTTTAATATAATAAATAATATTCAATAATAATGATTTATGTCATTTCGTCAGTCGATCTAGCTGCGTGCCTTTTTTTTCTCGCGTAAAAAATAGTTGATCGTCTTTTATTCATACGTTCGAATATTTGATATGTCTGGAAAAGATAGATACGCGTCGATTGTGTTTTTTCGAACGTTTCCCTCGTTGTTATGTAATTTCTCATGAATTTGTGCACCTATAATGGAATATCATACAACAAAGGACGTTGTACAGAACACTAATCCCTTGAATTATACGATGTAAATTGAATTATATAATATAAAAATGTACGCTTTTCGAAAAACTAATCTAATAAATTTTTTTCTCAGCTCTCTAAATGCGCTAAGTATAACTTGAAATAATTTGTATAACTTATGTGTACCTATTTAGGTATAATACATGTTCAGAATAATTTTTAAATATTTATCGCGGTGGTCCCGCATCGGCATTTGTTTGAAACTTTACTTGGATAATTGTCCAATAGTCTTTGGTATTTAATCTCGTTTCAACTACACTCCGTTAATTTTTTAACGACGTGAATTGAAAGCACTCCTAATTCTTACATGTAATTCCGTATTGCATTATCTTCTATCACATTATTTTATTATTATTGACTTATTTTTCCTTTTAGTTTAAGAATAAATATTAACTTGAGCTGATAACAGCAGTATAGTCAAAATTCCGATGAACCAGTGTAAAGGACTTCCATGTTCGTAGTGACCGGAACTTAACGCTGAAGCTTGACATGCTGTATGGGGTGTTCCAAGAGTTAGTAAAACCTTGTCCGATGAATAGGAAGGCTTTGTTTCCGTGCAAACTGCTCGACCAGCGATCGTTCGTAGTTGTCTAGCGTCCGATTGAGACGCTGTATGAATCTGTCTTGATTCCCTCAGCCATCTTCTTAGCCATAAGCTCAACCAAGCGATCTCACAATCACATTCTAATGGATTTCCGGAAACCTGCAAGCCTCCTAGAAAGAAAAATTTAGCAGGTGTAAATTAAGATCTCTTTGAAAATAAATCAAAGCTTGTTTACCGGCAACCATATTCGTTCCAACAGCTTCCCATGATAAATTCCCATAAATAATTGACGGACTTAGTTCGTTTATGTGATTGTCACGGAGGTCCAGAGTCAATTGAGACAGCCGTTTTGTCAATGAGAGAAATATATCCGACTGAAATCTCTGGACTCGGGTGTTTTTTATACGTAATATAAGCTCTCCACCTTCTATGGTGGAAAATGCTTCGGAAGAGACTGTCTCGAGGTTGTTTCCGGTTATCGTTAACTCTTTTAACTGCTTCGAAAAAGCGTTTTCTATCTGGTTTCTAAGTACCGATTCCTTTATTTCAATCTCGACTACTCTCAGGGGTAAACCGTGTACCAAAAACTTGAGATGATAATCTTTAGCTCGTGACCACGTCTGGATTTGCAAATATTTTAAAAATCGTAACTGGGCCAAGGCGTCTTTGTCGATTGATTTCACACTGTCCAAATTCTTTATGTTCAATTTTTCAAGGCGTGGATAACCCGAAAACATTTCCTTCGTTAATTCCTGAAAAAAAAAACAGTTTGAGTCACAAAAGATGGTCAGAAATGATTATCAGGAAAAATGTTTTCTTACCTCAAGCAAGTTTCCAGAGACGTCCAGTTCCCTTAGGTAATTTAATTTCACCGTAGGCATCGATTTCAACAAATTTTTCATTAGGTATAAAGTTTTGAGTTCGCCAAGAAATTGAAAATCTTCACTTGTTATCGTATCGACATCGTTCAGCGACAGATCTAGTAAACTTAAATTAGCCAGTGGTAAAATTGGTATATTTTTGAGTGCGCAATTTGCTAGATAAAGTTGTCTTAGATCCGGTAGGTAGTGAAATAATTCTTTATAGTTAGCCTGAAGGCTGTTATGAGATATGTTCAACGTCAGGAGCTTCCCTAGAGCTACGAATGAGTTGTCCGGTAATATGGTCAGTCGGTTATGTGCCAAGTTCAGAGAGTTTAACAAGGACGTTGGAAACGAAGCTGAGTCTAGATGATCGATGAAATTGTTTCCCAAGTTCAAATTCCTCAAGGTGTAACCGACCTCTGCAAATGATGTGGAAGGAACAACGTAAAATCTGTTGTTACTTAGGTCTAATATCTCGATGTGAGTTCCTTCGAAAACATCACGTGGTAACGAACGGATTTTGTTTCTCGATAAATTTAATATTCTCAGTTTCTTTAAATTTCTAAACTGTTCCATCATCAGTTGTGATATGCTGTTACCACTCAAATCCAATTGTTGCAATATTTCCAGTCCATAAAATGCCTGTTTGCTCAGCACTTCTATCTTGTTATTTTTCAAATTCAAATATTCCAAATGTTTCAGAATAAACGCACCGGATTCGATGGCTGTTATATAATTACTGCGTAAATCCAAAACCCTTAAATTTGGGGTACTGTTGAATGCGTTTCCTGGTATCGAAGTCACGTTGTTGAAACTTAAATCAAAGTGTTTCAGAGTAGGCAAATCTCCAGGGATGATCGTATTTATCGCGTTAAAAGAAACGTTCAATGTAAAGTCCTCATTTCCGCTGTCGTATATGGCGTCCAGGTTTAATTTGGCGAGATAATTAAATTCCAAATGTAAAAACTGGAGACTCTGAAGTTGACTGAATGTCCCTGGAGTTAAATGAACGATTTTATTTTGCGCCAAAGATATGGTAACCAATTTTGGACAAGAGCTTATGGAAGATGGGGTTAAAAAGTGGATACGATTTCCCGATAAATCCAGTGACCTTAATTCCGTAAGATTGTGAAAGGTGTTCGATGGGATACTCTCCAGAAAATTATAGCCCAGTTTTACGTCACGTAATTCTACGTGAATCGAGGAATGAATTATTTGCTCTGGTAAATACTGAAGTCTGTTTGATTCCAGGTTAATATATCTCAATTTTTGAAATGTGTAAAATGTGGTGGTATCCAAAACCTGAAAATTGTTGTTGTCGAGAACCATCCAGAGTAAATTTTTCAAAGGTTTTAAAGCATGTCGAGGAAAAACATCCATCGCAAAAGCGAAGCTTAGTTCCAATATCTCCAAGCTTTCTTCAATCCCAAGAAAAGCGTCGTCGTCTAATTCTGCGATATGATTAAACGATAAACTTAATTCTTTCAGTCTTTGCGCACCCCGAAATGTCCCGGGTTTCAATTTAGTCAACATATTATTCCTCAATAATAGAATCTCCAGATTGTGTGCCCATTCGAAGTCACCAGGTTGAATGGCCACGATGTTGTTATACCCCAAATTAAGATGAAGCAATTTATTGCATTTGCTCAACGCTGTTATTGGTACGTATTTAAAATTATTCGTAGCAATTGATAAAGCTCTCAGAGTTTCACTGGACTGTAAAAAGCTATCCTCCGATACATTTAAAATCTTATTGTTTGCTAAGTACAAATAAGTTATTCGATTCATCGTTTGTATCGCTTCTGGAACATTCATTAAATTATTATTCTCCAGGTTAAGGTATTCCAAAGAGTCTTCTAGGCCTTGGAAAGCGTTAACATGTATCGTATGTATATCGTTGGACGATAAATACAATCTTCTGATTAAAATATTGTTGAACATCCGGTCGGGAAGTGACGATAATTTGTTGTTAGCCAAGTTAAAATCTCTAACTTGTAGAGTGTGGTTGTTATCGCTTAGTTTTATACCGCTTATAGAATTATCGCTAACGTCGATAAGCTCTAATTTAGAGCTTAAAATATGCGGTAGTACTAAACTTTTCATATCATTACCCTTTAGGTAGAGCCAGGTGAGATCTTCGAGTGCCCCGATACTCGCGGGGAATTCTTTTATCAAATTATTATTTATGCTCAATGTTTGTATATGGGGTGGTAACGATGCTTCATCGATAACTTGTATATTATTGTTATCCAAATTCAGCCAAACCAACGATTTAAAACTTTTGAAACAATTTGGTAAATCGGTTATCGAATTGTCACCAAAAAATACGTTGGTTAAGGTGTTGGGTAGATATCCCCAATTCCCATCGAGAGTCGTGAGGTAATTGCTGTAAAATAAATTTTGAATTCTTAAAAAAAAAAATTTTTCTCAAATATTATCTCTTTCACAGGGACTATACAATTCTTTCAGTTCTGATCTAGCTAGTTAGATTTAAAAACTTTCTTCAGGTTGCTATAATATCTCAATCAGTAAACAGCACCGCCAAACGATCGTCAAAGCACGCTCGTTACGGTAAAACCGATTTAATAACATATCGCTCAAACATTATATTTAATGAGCCGCTAGAGTCAAACTAATTTTTTAACCATGACAGCCAGCTGTACTCCTAGTTTGCCACCGGGCTTGCTGAGCACATAACAAGTGTTTAAAAAATGATTTTTAAACACTTTGCATGATTCATTTTTAATG
This sequence comes from Athalia cordata, assembly GCA_963932425.1. Lineage (NCBI taxonomy): Eukaryota > Metazoa > Arthropoda > Insecta > Hymenoptera > Athaliidae > Athalia > Athalia cordata. The sequence continues at coordinate 22,950,161 of OZ010625.1, forward strand.
CATTTTTCATTAACATATATTTTTTAGGCTGACCGACTAAAAACGGTCGCTGGGGGGAGGCGGGAGGGGGGGTGGGGGCACCCACATTGCGTTGTAAAAAATTCATTGATCGTTTATAGTTTTTGAGTTTAACGTACTATGTATAATATATATGTATATTGTTACCTGTGCATGTTGAGCCATGTTAATTTTTTTAAACTTTGTAAGGCGTTGAGAGGTACTTCGGCAAAGTAATTGTAGCTAAGATCCAACGATCTCAAATGATCGGCTACTCCCCTGTTGATTGAAATAGAATTTTCCGTTCATTGTTATTGTTACAGTGATGATTATTATTATTTTGTTCTGTTTCGGATTGCTCTAATGATTATTTTACGTGTCATTAGTTTATACTATAGATGGGTACTTACGACAGTGATTTCTCTCCCACAATCATCAATCGGTTGCTCATTAATCCCAAGGCTTCAACGTAAGAACTAACCAAAGCTTCGTTTTCCAATACTTGCATTCCAGAACCAACAACATCCAATTGTGCTATGTATTGTACGGGTATTTCTGTAAATTTTTATCAACGATGTTATGCAGATACAGGTACACCTCTAATGTTCATTCGAATATTTTCTGTGTTTTTTGATTCATTTTTTTTTTTTTTATAATTCAATTTTCCGTTACCAGGAAATCGTGCGAAGGGAATTCCCATACAGCTTATATCCATTTGCGTGTATTCCGCATCGTCTTGGACCCAACATAGGCACATGGTATTGAAACTACATGGCACGTTGTAAGACCAAGAAGATCCTAGGCCACAATAAATAACTAATATGGCCTGGAACCATTTGGGCAACCACATCTGTAACAGTTGATAGCACAATCGTAACAAGGAATATTATACATAGTAATATTTACTATATACTCGAGTAAAAAAAAAAACTCTGTTACTTTTTCTTATTATTATTGAGAATTATATATAAGTGGGTCAGTCTCTTGTATACCGTTCAAAGTTGTGTATATGTATACGATAATTATCTGGCGGACAGCGTGCGAAGATTCGTTATACATAGGTATTTATGTACGATGTATATATACATATATAGGTATAGACGTGTATGCTTATTATACGCGCGAAGTAGGTATATAATATTGTCGGAAAAAAAATAAATGAATAAATAAAACAAAAGGATAAAATAAAATGCGAAAAATAATACATTCAACGTATCCCTTGACGTGATATTTTATATGATATACAATATTGAGAATAAAATTTCGTTTTTAATTTGACATTTCGACACGTAATTAGGTACCTACATTTACCCGGTGGTATATACATATATAATATACCAACCTACCTACGTGCAGTTTGAAATTGGTCCGTACTAACCTTGACTTGTATAAAATCCTTCGAATGCTTCGATAGTTACGTGATATATATAAACACATACACGCGTCTATATATTATGTATGTATGTATATATATGTATATTGACGTGTGAGATGCACACGCGTTTATTCACGGTGAAAAAAAATTAACCGCAAACATCGCGTATAAGGTTTTCTTGCGGAGTTTCAGTTATGAGAAAGATTTCTGCTCCCCTTTTTCTCTGAAGGAATTGCTGGATAACTTTTTACGTCGAAAAACGTACGTAGCGAGCTGATTTTACTTGTTGACGAAAGCAAAAGCTTTCCGATGATATCCCAGAAGGGCGCAAGCGCGAGAAAATCTACCCCTCCGTATTATATGGATCCGCCAAATACCAACGAACTCCACCCGATGACCCTTCGATGTAGAAATTAATAAATAGAAATCCGATGATCTTCACTGAAAACATTCTTCGATCGCGATCCAATCAGGTATCAATAACGTATCGACTCTAAGTAACGCGAATCGATGGATTTTTCAGTTTTAAAAAAATCCTAATCCTTATCATCTAATGCCTTGAAACGAAATGTGCACTCCAGCTTCCAGGTGTTAAATTTATTCTTCACTGCAGGTAGCGCGTCTGCAACTATGATGAATCTGTAGAACAAGACAAAAAGAAACTAGAAATGAGTTACCGCTGCTTGTATTGCTGCTGGACATTATTATGAGATAATGAAGATTTTATAACGCGACGATTAACTGGAAACATAGTACTGGATCGTAAGCTATAAATAAAATTACAAGACGAAAATAAGGAGAAAGAAATATCGAAAATTTAATTTACAACTGTTAAGCACATCTAGCGAGTGTTCTCAATTTTTCTCTCCTATGTACACATATGTATGATATACCTATCATATGTACAATATTGAAATGAAATGTGAGTTACATTTACGAATGAAATCTATATGTGTGCATACATATATATGTGTACAGATATGTACGTACATATATTGCTAACAGTTCGTGTGGTGGCTGTCAAAAAGTGAAAGGTTGTCTATCCCCACACAATCTAGATTCGCTGTCGAACACCCAACCACTCTCTGCTACCGATGCAGATATATATTTTCATTCAGTCTTTTGCTATACGTGGGTAAAGTGGTGTCCCCAATAAATATAAATATACGTATATTGAACCTACTATACCTACCTTAACGTATATGCCGTATACATAATATACCCGAGTTTGACCTATATGTACAGTATAATGTGGTAATGATTACGTTCGGAAAAATTTGGAGCAGTGTTTACATGTAATACATAGTTCGAAATCATAACGCCGTGATAATAATGAGGATGATGAACACGATAACGACTATGATGACGATGATGATGAACCGTTAGCTAAATATTTGTGAGATCCACGAGGTGTCGGAAGGATGTTTTGATTGAATTATCATTTATTCAGTTCAAATAAACCGGCGAAATTATGGCGAAGAAAATGATTAAACAACCGGTTGGTCAAATAAGTATTATGGAAGAGGAATCTTTATTCGAACGTCGGAGAACAGTGACTTTAAAAGAATGTGCTGATATCATGAATAGCAATGGTACTATTCGATACAATCGTGATGGATTTAGGAGACTATTTCAAGACGAGGTAATCATCATTTATAATTATTAATACGATGTTCAAAAATCATCGCACGCTTTTTTTTTTACTTTTTTTTCTTCTGATATCATTGAAACTATACATTAGAAGAATTCGTGTGTAAATTCAATTCGTCCATTTTTTAAAAATTTAATTAATTAGTCGTAATCTATTTCGCTACGATCAATCGTGCGGTGCGATAAACGTATATCCGCTGCAGTGTTTTAATTTCACAGATTAAAATAAAATTTTCTTTTTTCTCACATATAGTTTTACTTTAATATTTTAATTATAGAAACGAATATTAAGAGCTCAAAATCATTAGCTGAACGATGTTTTTCCAATAATGGGGCACCATTGATAATTTTGGAAGTTTTATTCGTTATTTATAATCAATATAATCGTTGCAACGTATAAATGATTACTATCTGTTACTGTATAATATAAGGTAACTCGACAAGGTTTCCTTGAATCAAAAGTCATGTATGTAGCAATAATGATTCTTTTTTTTAACCGCAATGAGACATTAGAATACTATATTTGATGTATTGTAAATATTTACATAAGTATACATACATGTATATCGCCGTTAGGCATATATAACACTATTTATATTGTCACATATAGTTTGTTCATATATACTACGAAATCTGCATTCTCATAGCAATCCTTTTCATATACATACCTTATATTATATAGCAGATCACCGCGCTGCACGTGCAGAATTAAAATATAATAATGCCTGATTTAAATATATATTATATAGGTATGTATTTATATAAACAGATAATATAGTTCATGTAATAAAATACTTATACAAATAATCGATTCGTGATTCACTATATATATTCTGCAATACTTTGTGAATATTTTAAATTTGATTCAAACGAATTACGTCTCATTATATGTATAAATAGTAATACCATTTATCGGGTTGAATAATTTTTTTTTTCATGGAATAATTTCCGTGGACGAGTAATACAATCCGCTGTTCGAACTTGACAGTTTTACACTAATTAAAGTTAACCTTGTTCAGTTGATATTTATTCATTTATTTTATTTTCTTTTCTTTTCTTCTTACAAATTTTCTTATATTTTATTTTTACATCGTTTTATACTCGAATCCAAGCACAATGGCTTTCGACGTGCATAAGGTATGTACGTAATAAATGGCAATTACATTATATATTATGACGATAAATAAGAATATTTTATCCCATTATACCGCAGTAAAAATATTCGAAATAATGATATCATCATAATAAATACATAACATTTGCAATATAATGTGAAAAATGCAGACTACGAGGTCTTTACCCGCGCACGTATGATAGAATCATCTCTAACATAATCTATTATCTATATACATATACATACCTATTCGATAAGCAAGTAAAAGATAATAATTAATTATAGTCTACCATAAAAAAGGAAGAAACAAAAAAAAAAATCAATCAGAAGGACAAATCCGGAGATAATTTTCTTAGAAAGGACTTTTAGGTATTATATTTTAATATCTCTACAGAATATCGCGCGCTCCCTCACGTTTTCTCTCTCCATCATATTATAATATTATACCCGTATAAATAATAACCTACGGACCAAAAGATTTCTGCAGATATTTCCACAGAGAATAATTATTAACGTCTGAAGGACCCCCGAGCATAAAATGCGCGCGCGCAATTGTGCAATAAAAAAAAAAATTAATAAATAAATAAAATCGTACGTTTTTTATTCATTTATTTTCTTTTTTTCTTTTCTATATCTGCATTTAACAATACTTGTATGTATCATTGTAAATATATATAGGTACACAAGTATTACAGGGACATCATCGAAGAATCTAATAGTAAAATAATCTCCGTTTTTGTTAATGTCGTAGTAAGATATTAATTTTATTAAATTTTTGACACACCCCCGCGCGCACTTTGTGGACATTCGTATCTATTTATATGTATAGTACTAAGCCCGAAGCGTGTACATAACAAATATATTCATGTTATTACTTAGGTATACGATATTCACTTTATATAAATACCCATGTAATGTTGTTAATTGACGTTTTGTAATTCGGCAACGCTGCAGCAGCAACCTCTAATAGCAAAACTAATAGCAAATTTTCGTTGTACTTGACCGAATAAAAAAAACTGGTAATTAATTATTCATGATCTCAGCATTACGCGTGTGTTATTCGGGTACGTACATACAGCTACTACTATGAGTTTTATCACGTTTATTTATTTTCTTTTTTTTGTTTGCGGAGAACTTGGGATCAATGAAATAACGTAAACGTCAACGATAATTAAACATATGTATTAAATAAAGTAATTACCCTGTAATATTTTAAAGTTTGGTAATGAAACTGGAGAGAAGAAAAAAGAAAAAAAGACGAGCAAAAAAGAATCACATAAAATAACCTGTATACCTGTTAATGGCGGTAAAAACGAAAGAATTATACGATCCATACAGACTGAAGTATCGCTGTATGAAGAAAGAAAAAAAAAGGGGGGAAAAATATAACAAAGTGGAGCAGATCGTAAACTTGAATGATGTCATTATTGGTTATACATATTATCTCTTATTTTATCTAACTTTCAATGGTAAGCTCTCTCATATTTTCTTTCTATTATAGTTTTTGCCTCTGTTTATATCTGAATTTGCGATTGAAATAGAACATAAATGTAATTGATGATAATTAAATATCGAATGAAAAAAATTTAGATATTGTTCAGTTTGAATGGTTTGCGAAAGCTTTGATGCTGATCGAATCACCTTGTATCATGGGACAGCAAAGCGTTAGTTCACATACGGTTTGAAATTTATCTGCATGGTAGGGGCTTTCTCAAGGACCGACTAATGTTAAATAAATTACACTTTTCAAATTGAACTACTATCCGCGCTGATCCTAGAACTCTTATATAATTTATTAACTTTAATTTACCTTGAACATATCACTGCGATAAATATAATATATTATATCTTTTCGAACAGCTGCTGCTGCTGCTGCTGCTGCTGCTGCTGCAACTCTTAATATATTAATGACAGTAAGCAATATAATTGATAGATCATTCATAGAGACACGCGTGCCTGTAATGATTTACTCATAACTTTTTAATTTTTTATTAGTGTTTTCTTTCTTTTCTTTTTACACGCCTGAGACTGTCAGCTAACAAGCTCGCTCAAGTACTGCACCTAAGAAACGTGTGTCTATGTATACGTACAATATAGGAACATCCATTATATGGAATATCCGATCCATTGAAAGAAATCCCAGTGACAACCAGAACAATCTGGAGTAATCGAAAAAATTCAGATTTTCGAAAAGTGCGGCGTCAGGGGGGCTTACTTCACGGAGGTCTTACAATTAGACTTTTTAGATTCCGATGCCCTGAATACTAACGATAAACAAATTTACGATCACTTACAATACAAGTTACCTCATGTTCGATGTCATGTTAGGAATGGGGTATTTCTCTCTGGCTAAAATCATTCGTCGGTAATTGAATGAGCAATCAACAGCTCTTCTACGATCATTTTGAAATGCAAATATATCAATTAATAATTAACAAAGCCTATAGGATTAAGACCATTGAAAGGTCGAATGATGGAATCCACAATCGTAAAACCCTATCGACGCTTCTTGAAAAACTTGATCCGCCATATTGTCAAGATAGATCATATACGTATCATAGACTTACCATAAGTCTATGACACAGTTATTATGAATTTATAGGTAAAAGTAGCAAAATAAGCAAAGATTTTTTTATTGAAATCACCGTATCTGCATTAGCAAAAATATTCGATATTCTTATGCTAAATAACTAACTCCTCCATGGAAAGAAAATCGTTTGAAATTTCAAAGTATGGTTGATTAGGGAAGATAGAACGATTTTGTAGCGAAATATGTGACATCTTCATTTCTTCTACTACACTCTTTGCTACTCGCTTTGCTACTTCCATTATTTTTCAATTAGCAAATGTTCAACGGATTTGACATCATTATACACAATTTCCTTCGCTGTTAAATAACGGAAGGATTCATACATAATTAAACCCTAATTGTACAATGATCATGAAGTCATATGATAAGATATTTGAATTCAGTAAAAAAGTCAAGTACGTGATAGCATTCGGATCGCAATATTTGATTACAAGATACCATGAGTCCCGCGATGAACGATAATCTACAAAATAAGTTAAATAATCACCTCGTTTGATCCTCGAGTCTTGCTGCAGAGACATGAACAGCACGATCTCTTTAAATCAAATATTAACTAGTCACAGTCAATAAATCGATACTACATAATTTCATTCATATTATTACATGTTTTACATCACCGGCCGTGATAGACTATCAAATTATATATCGTGTAAATTAAACCATTTTACTATATATTTATATAATATGAGAGATCGAAGATGATTACAACGTTGTTCTTAATCATCATGTATTATGTTATCATATTAGGCGTATGAAAAGAAGAACGAAAATAATATGTTGCAAAATGTAAGCCAATTATGTCAATTATGTTGTTATATCGCGATCAATCAAATAGCGCGCTCTAAAGCACTTTGAATTTCTAAGTAACATATATTTAAGATGATGACTTATTTGGACACTAGAGATCATATACCTGAGTACTTATCATTATATTTAAGTTCATCAACACGATGCGCGTTGTTTTTTCTTCTTCTTATTTTTTTTCTTTTCTCTTTCAACATCCATATACAATTACTATTTTGACTAATTTTCCGGAGATTCGAAAAATTCCTGCTCATCGTGTTTCCAGCAGCGCGACTTTGCCACCGACTCAACGGTGTAAAGAATTCTATGTACTGCAAAGCACGGGTAATTTTTAATGTAAACGTTAACCATCAATCACTCGGCATCCCTTCCACTCTTGATCAAGGCTAGTCTCGTGTATCTATAACGTAAATGTGCACTAATACTAGACAATTTGTTATTTACACAACTACAATATCATTACTAATTCAAGCCAATAGCTCAGCGTGATCTGGATTTTACCAAGGATCAAATGCGCGCGAATAAATGGAACTATTTGATCCGATTATTTTATATTTATACTATACGTATCTATTATGATACTTGAAATCTGTAGGTGGAAAATTTTAATCTACAGATATTTATTACGATGTTTTACAGAATTTCATGGACAGATTGTTCATTTTATTCGATCATGATCAAGATGGATTACTGATCCAGGACGATTGGATTGAATTTTTGAAGGAGAGATTAACGTGAGTTTATTCTATTATTGAATTGATAATTGAGTAACGATTGTATTTTTTTGTTAATTGTTATTTATTTTAATCGATTTTTACAGAACAGAAAAGCAAATTGACTTTGCTGGACAGATAGAAAGCGTCGCTTATGTACTTTGTGGTGATGAAGCAGTGAATGTTTTCACTTTTCGACAAATCCTCAAAGCTAAAGGAGTGAGTTATGAAACAGTTTATAATAGTCGAGAAAGTTTTTTATAAACTATAAATCATTTTTTCTCGTTTGTTTATTCATTTATTCATTCTTCCAGATCGTTGATAAAATATTTCGTTTTCTCGACCTCGAGAGTACTGGATACGTAACTACAACACAAATTATGGAATTCATCACTAGTATCACTAGCATTAGGTATAATCTCGCATTTTTACTGCATGATTTATTACTGAATTGTTAAAAAAATCTGATTAACGAACAACAATTTTGTTGAATAATCTAGATCGCGAGCTGGATTTGACAAAGAAAGCTTGGCCTGTCTTGAAAATTTATTTAAACAAACTGTCGGGAATGAGAAGGAAATACGGAGAGAAGAGTTCAAAAAAATTGTCATCTCTAAAAACGTGAGGAACATATATTATACGATAGAGTTGTTGGATTGGAAATGGTAGTTTTATAACATACATAATTTATTTCAGCCATTTTTCACGGAGAGAGTTTTCCAAATATTTGATAAGGATAATTCAGGGACAATATCACTGCAAGAATTTCTTGATTCCATGAATCAATTTGCTGGGAAGACGCCGGATGATAAAATAAAATTTCTGTTCAAAGTCTACGACATTGACGGTGAGTAGTTCATCAACCTTAAGAAAGGATGCTTCTATAATTCATCATTCATTCTTGTTAAACTACACTATGTAACAACTTAGGCGATGGATTAATTCAACACCGAGAACTTCAGCACGTCATGCGTGCTTGTATGGAAGAAAATGGTATGAAGTTTAGTGAAGATCAAATAGAAGATCTAACTATTGCATTATTCGAAGATGCCGATCAGGAGAACAGAGGAGCGATCACTTTTGAATCATTGAAAAATGTTTTGGAGAAGCACGATGGCCTGTTGGGAAATTTATCAATTAGGTAAGCCTTGCAGTTAAGAGTGTAGAAGCTCTGTGATAAATCACATTGTTAATAAAACCATATTCATAATTCTACGCAGTATTGATCGTTGGTTGGTTCCGCCAAAACCAGAACCGACTCCTCCAAAATCGGTCTGCCGGAGATTGTCTACTCTGAGGCCATATCAGTTGACAAAACCATACATGAAGAATAACTACGTTTACATCATATTTATAATGGCATTTGTGATTGTCAATGCTGCATTATTTGTATCAAGAGCGATACAGTACCAATCGTCAAATGGTTTTGTAATATTAGCGAGAGCTTGCGGTGAGTTGATATGTACATCTAAAAGTATGAGATATTCGATAATGCAGTTTAGATATACACATTTTATTTGCAGGTCAGTGCTTGAATTTTAACTGCGCTTTTATATTGGTATTGATGCTAAGGCACTGTATAACTTTCTTGAGAACCCATGGATTCAGCTCGTTCATTCCACTCGATCAGCATATTTACCTTCATAAAACAACTGGTGTACTCATAGGATTTTACAGTATTATCCATACGATTATGCATCTCTTCAATTTTAGTGAGTACTAAAAGAATGTCTTCATCTACTTTCAAGTCCAACTGTAGAGCCATACGATATTAACGTTTTGGTATTCTAGACATGATCGTCATTCATGATAATCACATAAATAAAGGAAATTTCACATACGCCGAATGGATATTTACCTCCCGACCGCAAATGTTTGGTTTAATACCCGGAGCAGCGAATCCAACTGGTGTAGCATTGATTTTCATATTGACGTTGATGGTAATATGCTCCATGCCGTTTGTGAGACGAGGAGGATGTTTTGAGGTATAGTCGAGTATTTATTAGCTGAAATCTAAGTTACAGTTTCTAAATTATCAGATGCATGATTTTCAGATTTTCTATTGGACTCATTCATTGTATGTTCCTTTTTGGATTTTACTGATTTTCCATGGGCCAAATTTTTGGAAATGGTTTGTTGGTCCTTGTGCACTCTATCTTTTAGAGCGGTTCCGTCGAATTGTGTGGCTCCGCTCGCAACAAGGAAACACATACATCTGTTCCGGTCTACTTCTACCGTCTAGAGTTACTCATCTTGTGATTAAAAGGCCACATAACTTTGATTTTCATCCCGGTGATTACGTCTTTGTCAATATTCCAGCTGTTGCCAAATACGAATGGCATCCATTTACCATTAGCAGTGCTCCAGAACAAGAAGGTCAGTCGAGGTTTTGTTGAAACTGAAATTTAAGACAGGGCTTACCACCACTTTTATTTAACATACGCATTATTTGCATGCTTATAGATTATATGTGGCTTCATATTCGTGGTGTTGGCGAATGGACGAATACTTTATATTCGTACTTTGACAGGGAACAGATGAAACTTCATCGAGGAGAAATATTACCTGTTGAATGCTGCCCTCGCCGAAAAAGTGGACAAAAGAACATTGTAAATTTTCCACCGTATGTATTTCCTACTGCGTCAACTCTGTTTCACCAATTAGTTATGACTGTAATGATAAAAACTGTTGAATTATATACAGGAATCCAGATGAGAATTTATCCAGGGATAGTGAATTAAACGTTTCACTTCGGCATGCTAAAGAAACCAAGGGTGCATTGAATCCGAATTTTGTAGAGGACGAAAACAGTCGTTCGGATACAAATGCAACGTTCAGTGAGGTTTGTAAGTATAATGGATTCCGCAAAGCATAAGTGATGAGCCAACTTCGTTTATTTCTTGAATTTGCTTGATTTCTAGGCGATTCGAAGCCGTTCCCAAAAAAAGGACAAAATGTACAATTACGCAGACTAGTTCTAAGTACCAAGATGCCTCTTGAAAAATCAATTTCGATGCCAGACATGCAGACTCGAAAAAAGAAGAGGGAACGAATACAAGCGTGAGTGTAGCTGAAATCGGCATATGAAATTTACATTTTATAGATACGTTTATCAATAATGTGAATATATTTTTGTTTCAGTCTTCGTGACTATGTGAGATCTGAATCAGAACCGAGTTTTGATGAATGCCAAATTCAGAGAGCTCGTCTGAAGTCATTGGGGTTGGCTTATTTGAGTCCGCAAAATAAATCTTTGGCCCAAAGCTTCCGTTACATGAGAATGAAACCGACCATAATAGCTTTCAAAACACCGAGCTTAGACAACTGCGGGGCTGAAGATTTACCTAATAATGACTGTATGTAATGAAGTAATTTTATTCGCTAAATCACTCTATACAGATTATACACAGATCAGGAAGATGTCAATGTTTCAAACCATCTATACTTTTAGTGGGCGCAGCAGAATCTAGCCATCCACCTACTGCCATAGCTGCTGAAGAAGGAAGAGCTAAGACGTTTTATCTCCACGATATGCAAAGTCCTAACGCAATGAAACCAGAATTATCACACACTCCGGTTAATTACCCCGTTGGGAAACCTTTAGAAGTAATTATTAGTTCACTCAACTATCACGGAAGTACTATATCACATGACATTATTTATATATACCTATACAAAGGATGATTCTTATAGATTTATCTAGATGGTCCCTACGGCGCTCCTTCCAGTCATATATTCCAAGCACAACACGCAGTATTAATTGCAACAGGTATTGGGGTGACTCCATTTGCCTCGATTCTTCAATCAATAATGCACAGATATTGGAAAGCGAGACATTGTTGTCCCAAATGTCAATTTTCATGGGCTAGTGAAATTCCACCGACGATCATGCATCTGAGAAAAGTTTGTAGATGGATCGAGATGCCTTATTTTAATTAGTTGTGTAGTTAACTCATTTAGTAATGGCTTTTAACCAGGTGGACTTCTTCTGGATCAATCGGGACCAACATTCGTTCGAATGGTTTGTTAATTTACTATCACAGCTAGAAATGGAGCAGGCTGAACTCGGAGCAACAATGGAAAGATTTTTGGAGATGCATATGTACATTACAAGTGCCTTACAAAAAAATGATATGAAAGCTGTCGGTCTTCAACTCGCAATGGATTTATTGCACGAAAAGGTACGAAGACTAGGAATAGGTTTCTGAGATTCTAAGGGAGTTGGGTGAATAAAAACTGTATTTTAATGTGACTTGAATGTAGGAAAAGCGAGATCTTATTACCGGATTGAAAACCAGAACTAACGCAGGTCGTCCAAACTGGGATAAAGTTTTCAAGCAGTTACAGGATCAAAAAAAAGGTAAGATAACTGTATTTTTTTGTGGCCCATTGCAATTAGCACGTATATTAAGATATAAGTGTGATCAATTTGGGTTTAACTTTAGAAAGGAAGTTTTTTAATCTGCGGTCTTTAATTTATTGTAAATCAAAATGTAAAAATAAATAGATTTTCTAAGTATTGTGATTGATAGGTGTGAATTGATAAAATGTTAAAAGTATTGTGTTATTTATTTTGGTGCCAATTACGCTTGATCTGATACAAAAATCTTCATATCTTGTTCAGACTTGAACCTTTGAACACCAACTCAAAGTATTGTGTAACAATAAATTTCTAAAAAGTGTGAATACTTCATTTTTCAAAGCAATCCACAATAGATATAATTTAATAATTGAGAGCAAATCAAATTATTTCTATTTTGGATTTGAGGTGAATAAATGAATTGGAAATTGTTTTAAAAAATATTGTAATATTTAATGCTAGCCAAAATCTCTTGCCATTCTTATACCGATATATAGACTATGAAATGAACGATTTTTGCCCAAGAAATCGCTGTATTTGGCGAGGGTTGCCATATAAACATTATGCGAGTTGTGTAAAGAGTGCCTTAATTGATTATTTTCTTTGTAATCATATAGCTCAGATTGTAGTCACAAAATTGATTGAAAAAGAAAAAAAATTCTCATCATCTATGCATCCAAACAATGTCTTCGATCTAGCTAATTCATGGCTGTTCTAATTGTAATATTGACCAACATCAATTGTACTGTTAACTCAATATTGAATTATGAACAAGTTTGAACGAACTATCTCATGGTTACAACGAATAAAAATAATATGTGGTAAATTTAACTAAATATAGGATTGATAATGGTAGTTTATGTCTTATAAACTTATGTACAGTCCTATTTAAACCATGTAGGCCAATAATATGGCAAAGAAATATTTATTATAATTACGAAATTTTATAAATACAGTTACGTTTAATAAATTGCTTACATTTTCGAATTTTTCATCCTGGCTGCTGTAAAATCAATTGTAGATTGATGGCATAATATATGCTGTAGGGTTATTGTACTTATCACTCTATCACACATTACTTCAGTCGATTCACTACTCTTCCTGCTTCATGCATTAACCAAATAGTTAATAATGTTAAGAGTAGATGCATTTGCCTCTCTGTCATTTTGAACTTTTTTTTATGACAGTGTTAAGTTTTTTTCCAGCACATGTACAGACTTTATCTTCTTCCTGCTATTATTTATAATGCGGTAGAATGATTTTATAGCTCAAATCTTGAATATGATCTTGGATAATAATAGATCAAAATAAGCAGGCAAAGTCGATCTCAATTCCTACCATGAATCGGCATATGCATTGAATAAAATGTAAGGCACATGGTTTGATGACTAATTTTGAATTTTCCATGTTGAGTTGTGTATTGCTCTGCATCGCTGTAGCTGATAGCAAAACCTCCATCTGAAATAGAAACAAAATTAATTAATTTTCTTCTCGTGACATAGCGGTGCTCGCATATTGATAAATAAATTTATGTAGCTGTAAAAATGTACCCAAGATAACCTTTGGTAAGTAAATTATCAGCACTCATTACTATTTATTTAAAAATAAATTTTAATATCTCTAGTTTAAATCCCAGTAACGGTGGGACGTCATGCTGTGCAAAAAATTTGGTGATTCAGAATGCAGTAATGGACACGTGTGCATTAAGTTCGCCTATTGTGTTATTGCTGTCAGGCGGTTTAAATAACCGGATGTGAGGTACAGTATTCATAAGAGCATATAAAAACTATCTTCGATGGAAAAAAAAAAATAACAGAAAATTTGTAAAAACTGAAATGATTTATATTTTTCTGTGTGAAATCAATCTATGAAATTTTTTTAGCGATATTATGGATGAAAGATTATTTTACAGACTCTAACTTGCATTCCTATGTAACCCCCACGCAACGGATTCTATTAAATTAATAATTAAATACACGAGATACGATAAATTTATTTTTGATTTCCTCAACCGTGTGGGGTGGTACCCCTGCGCTAAATCATCTGTTTGGATAGGAGGTAAATAAAAGTCTTGAATCGGAGTAAAATCTCATTAATAAAAAGTACTACGTTAATTTCAAATACTATTTATTATCATAAAACGCATTATCGTCACAGAAAAAGCTTGCAAGTATCATTCGTAATATGTTTCACAACAAAGCAAGGTGTTTATTTGTCCAACTTTTTGTCCATTTTTTCGAGTAGATACTAAAGTCCTTATCGTTGAATAGATATATTTATTAGCTATCTTAAAACGTGGCGATGTCCATTCATTTACCGCTGTTTGCCAGTAATTTGTTCACATACATTTTTTTCACACGCCACATTTATTCGTCATTGCTTATCTGCACATTCTTAATTAATTTCACCTCCTCGATTCCACGTCATACATAACCTTACTCTTTTCCTAACTATAAATTAGACGATTATAATTGTTTGTCATCCTTATTCTACTCAGATTAGGTGGTTTTCGTCTACCTGGATCAAGCCTAGGCATGGATGTCCCAATTACTTCTGACATCATGATCATAGGGGGGAACTCACACCCCGAGTTAGCAACTCTAATTGCCAAGTATATTTCTTTGGAATTAATTCATCATACGAATTTATGTAACCCTTCACACATTACTTCATAATCCCGTAACTCATTTCTTGTTGTCTCAGCCGACTTGGTGTGAAAAGTGGTGGCTGTTCGGTATACCATAAAACAAATCGTGAGACAATGGTAGAGATTGGAGACTCGGTACGTGGAAAGGATATATACATAATACAGACTGGATCTAAGGATGTTAACAACAACATAATGGAACTACTGATAATGGCCTACGCCTGCAAGACGTCATCGGCAAAAAGTATCGTAGGAGTTATTCCATATTTACCATACTCAAAGCAATGCAAAATGAGGAAACGTGGATGTATAGTTTCAAAACTACTCGCCAAAATGATGTGCAAAAGCGGACTCACTCATATCATCACTATGGATTTACATCAAAAAGAAATTCAGGGATTCTTTGATTGCCCAGTTGATAATTTACGAGCTAGTCCGTTTCTTCTACAGTATATTCAAGAATGTGTAAGTATTATCGCATTTGCTACGTGATCAGCTATATTTGATGAATTTCTATCATCAGATTCCAGATTATCGCAACTCTGTAATAGTTGCCAGAAACCCAGGCAGTGCAAAAAAGGCTACAAGCTATGCCGAACGTCTTCGGCTTGGTATTGCAGTAATTCATGGAGAGCAGCGTGAGTCTGAATCAGACATGAACGATGGTCGTTATTCTCCTCCAGCAGTTGTGCCTTCGCGCACAATGGAAGTCGGTGTTGGAGTTCCTGTTCATCCTGCCAAAGAAAAACCACCAATTAATGTGGTCGGTGATGTAGGTGGACGCATCGCTATCATGGTGGTATGTTATATATTCTTTGGTGGTGTTAGATATCTCTCAATTATTATATGATTCGCTGTGGGGTGGGTAACTGAAAATTGCAGGATGATATGGTGGATGATGTACAATCATTTGCGGCCGCAGCCGAAGTTTTGAAAGAAAGGGGTGCCTATAAGATTTACGTTCTTGCTACTCATGGTCTTCTAAGTTCAGATGCTCCTCGACTTATTGATGAATCACCCATCGATGAAGTGCGTAAAATACTATCGGGCATCCCAAATAATATCTCTTTGAATATCATTAATACAACCTGAGTTGATTTTTGAACAGGTGGTCGTGACAAATACGATTCCTCATGAGCTGCAAAAGATGCAGTGCCACAAGATAAAGACCGTGGACATAAGTATCCTACTTGCAGAGGCTATTCGACGTATCCACAACAAGGAGTCCATGTCATACTTGTTTAAAAATGTCACTTTAGAGGACTAAGGAACAGAATAAAAAACCGATAGTTTATAATCTTATTGATATCACAGATGAACGTCGGACGTGAGACGAGAAGGTCCAGCTTTCAAATCCTACTACTTATTCCAAATATAAAAATAAAAATGGTAATTGATATTTAAAGTATGTGAAAATACAAATAAGGACACGGGCTTTCATATTTTACTAAAAATAGGCTGGGACCACTCCAACGCATATCTTTTCGTTCATTTTCTATGCTATTTTTATATTTTCAAGATCACGAATCCGAATTTTTGTGTGTGTGATCTTGTTCGTATATACCTTTTTCAACACTATGAGCGTTGCATTATAAAATAGGTAGACCGTAGGAATTATTTATGTACAACATACTCCGATATTGTCCTTATAGGTATAGCACAACTATGACGACGTATTAGTAGAATTATTGTCTCATGGAAGTAATGTTATTATAAAATACCCATCGTGGCAAAATTGGAATGGCTGTATATTTCATTTCTTCCCTCACTACATATACTTTGTTATTATTTAAAATAATTTTCTAATGAGCAACGCACAAAAATATTGTAGTGTTGCAAAGCAGTTTAATTCATTGCCTTGTGCTAAACTACATTGTTCATCAGAGACAACTATAGTTAACATCAATAATTCTTACGTCCCTGAATCAATGTTGATTTATTTTTTCAATTGGATAAAGAGTAATTGAAATAAGTTTTTTCTTTTGTAATGCAAAAATGTAATTCTTATATTACTCGTAGGTACTTTGATTCGTAACTCCTGCAATCGAATATTCAGGTATAATATTTTCAAAAACATTGTATTTCACGTGTTCAAGTTAATTTATTTGAGAACTTACTACATACCAGAAATCTATGCACTAAAAAAGCAGAACCAATTTTATTGCTGCTTCCGGATCGCCGGAATATGTCCCGAAAACGCTCTACCTTCATACGTGACGAGTTGCCTTTTGCTAGGCGTACACTTACTGAACCGTACGAGAGGGTCCCAGTTGCGCACAGTTCAATTGCACACAGTAGCAATGGCACACAGCATTTTGGTACACAGGTTTTTTGGACACAGTTCAATTGCACATAGTTCGATTGGACACACGAATGACTGACCGTCGGCTTTTTCGGACACAGCAGTACTCGGACACAGTAGCTTTTGCACGCAGTAGCTATCGGACACAAAAATTATCTCACAGATATTAATCTCGCACACAATGACTTGGCGTAAGATCACTTGGCACTCGATCGCTGAAGAATATACAAGCCTATAGCCTTTGATGTCCTTTCACTCAGATTTTGTCCGAAATCGCTCGAAGAATCGATGAAGAATATACAAATACCACAGTCTTTGGTGTTCTTTAACTCAGATTTTGTCCGGAATCGCGCGAAAAATCGTTCAAAAATATACAATGACTATAGTCGTCGGCGTTCTGTCGCTCAAATTTTGTTCTAATGTCGCTGAAAAATATCCCAAGACTATAGTCTTTGGTGTTCTTTCAGGGAGAAAATCGAAGTATTTGCCAAATCAATTGCAGGACGCTTATCCTACGTATTTTTGCGCAGGGAACACGAATAAGTCGATCAAATAATCTGGAATCAAATCCCACCGAGATAGCCTTGATTTTTCACTTTTCAGATCGATAAATTGGCGATAACTTGATCAATTTAATAGGTAAATTAATTTGGCTTGCAGATTCGGATTCCTGTCTTACGTACATTTTCAGCAAGAAAGGATCAGAAATTTCAGGCACAAACTTACGAAATTTTATCAGATTCTGAGGAGGTATGTATGAAACTGCGCCCGATCAGTTTTTATAAAATGGTCTCCTTGCTCACAATATGGCACAGAGATCTGAAAACTGATCGGAAATTTTTTTATTTTTTTTTTCGTTGTAGTCATTAAGTTATGAATAATTCATTGTTAATCAAATTTCATACTACAAATTTAGGGAATAACTGCTTGATTAATATTGGTCAATTGCAAAAGTTTATTCGAGTTCGGAGCATGAGGGTAAAATCTGATCGATTGCAATCTTGAAACGGTCAATTACGGACGTGTTGTTCGGTATTCGGTCTTCAGAGCATCTTGTATTATATGTAGATCCTTCTTTATGGTAACGGCAGTACGGCCGCAGCAACCGAAGCGGCGACATCAGCAGCGACATCGGTAGCAGCGCGCAGATCCTTGGAGAACAGAGAGAGAGACAGAGAGGCGAGACGGATACAGACGAAGGTATTACGGCTACACGCAAAGATCAGTACGCAGTTGCTATTGCGCCACAGTTCTCTATTTTATTTAAACTTCTTCGATCGCAATTTGAACAAACACACCAAAGAAAAATCTTCCGAATCTTTAACTTGTTGAGTTCGCTTTCCAGTCTTATGAAAATAATAGCTCGGGAAGAAGTGTTCGGTTTATTCTAGATATTTGGAATAAGTGCTAGATGAACAGCAACTATTAGAAGAGCTCTTCTATCATTGGAAATTTCGTGAATCTCGTAGCTTAGACATTTTTTTTATAAGCAGTGACAAACCGTGTTCTTACCATCCTTTTTTAGTAGTCCTGGTCGGTCCTCTTTTCAGGCGGTAGAATTTTGATGGACTTTGAATAATGATTGGAACCGTTGGTAAGGAAAATCAAGATCCTTATGCCGAAACTAGAACCTTTGATTCCTTGTATATTGAATTGAAAAAGTTAGTGTAATGGATTCGGGTGAGTCAGATATAATTTGTCGTCGGAATTCCGAACGACTATACCTAATTTATTAGATGTTTATAAATTTCTATAATCGTATACTTATATTTGATCATATTCTAATTGATTTCGGAATAGTTCTGTGCGTCTTTGAACACTACGAATTCTTTTGTCGATTGAATTGAGGAAGTTATCGTCGGGGTTATGGTTTCAGAATAATCTTCGTTGTAACATTATACTGAACAAATTTATTCATATATTTAAGGTGCAATTTAACAATTCTACTCCATTTCTCAGATAACATTTTCTTATTTCAGGTTTATAATCAATGGACGTGGAATCGGCCTGGTTCTTCGCAGTATTTATCCAACTTCGAATTACGTTGTGGAGGAGTTACAGGGCATCGGACAATGTTTCACAGGTATTTAAATTATTTACATTCTCCCTTTTCGAACCGACTTTCTGCTAGTATCGAAACGGGTCGTTGCGCAGACATCACGAGATGCATGGAAAAGTGGTGAAAACTGAAGTTGAGCGATTAGTGGCGATAAAAATAAATTTCGGCATAGATTTTTATATGGTAGGTTCATTAGGTCTGGACATGTTAGAAAGGTTTGCTCAGCTCGCACTTCAGTTTTGTGATCTCATTGCTCGTGCCGGAGCTTGGAGCCATCGTAGATGACGGGGGGCGATGCTCGCGGGGCTCTATTCACAAAGGTCAAAATATATCAGAATAGCGTGAAAAACTCTTCAGAAACAATGTAGATTTCTTGTTTTTTTAAAGTAAAAATCGAAGTATTCGCAAAATCAATTGCAGGACGCCTATCCTACGTATTTTTGCGCAAGGAACACGAATACGTCGATTAAATTATTCCAGAATCGGTTCCCACGGAGATATCCTTGATCTTTCACTTTTCAGTTCGATAAATTGGCGATAACCCTTAACAAAACAAGTGGAATATTTCTGAAGTCGTATGAGCGAATATTTCTCAGTATATTTCGAACTCGTATCCAATTAGCCCTACTAGAAAACTATCAAAATGAGCTCAACCAAGTTCTGAGAACCTACTCGGAATTTCGCTAGATGATTTTCAAATAATTTACTCGATCTTCTACTCGAGTGTACAACAATATCAAAAAAAAAATAATTCAGTTTTCTGCTTCAAAAGCGCATTTTTCTACGGGTGAAACAAAAAAAATAATTTTTTTTTACGATATTTTTAAGTGTACACCCGTCAAAATCGATTCTTGACTAAGCTCTACTGTTCTTACGGAAGAAGTGGGTCAGAATTCACCTCGCCGAGTGTACACTGTGATATATAACCACAGGAATTCGTACATATGTATTTCTTGCGGTTACATAGGAATTCCAAGAAAAAATCAGTGCATTGGGGTAGGTCGCGAAAGGTGTGAAAAGAGTTAACTGGTGGTGCCGACAAATCGTTTCACACCTCTGAACAATAAGCCAAGAAAATACTTAAAAAAAAAGATGTTCACACTTCATCACCTATTAAAAACCCATAAATTGTATTTAAATTCTTTCACGTGCCGACATTCTAATGCCCGAACACGTGTGTTAAAAAATCGCCAATAAAGCGATACAGGTACCCCTTTATTGGGGTGAGCAGAGGCTGGTAGCTGTCGAATACGTGGAGTACACGGTACTTAAAGCTGACGGAGATTCTCTTGATTGCGAGAAGGTCAAGCGAGCTGCGCAACCCGATGGCGAGAAAAGGAACTAACTCGCGAGGGCTCGAGCGCGGCCCGCCAGATTGTAAAATTCCCTTTAAATTTCTCTATTCTAATCTGCATGTGCGTTTCCTATTATATCTCAGGAACCAATAATCGGAATTTGATGAATTTGGTCGCGTTCGATTCGTATTAAAATAACGAATATTTTTTTTATCCTAGCAAAAGTTTGTTGTATAATGTGTGCTTAGAATCAACAGATTACGCTCCGACCGTGTTGATTTTCGACCCCAAAATCGAGGAAAAATTTTAAAAAAATTCCGTTTAATTTGAAAGTATGTAATAATTACAGCACGTGTTAT
Source organism: Athalia cordata (assembly GCA_963932425.1). NCBI lineage: Eukaryota > Metazoa > Arthropoda > Insecta > Hymenoptera > Athaliidae > Athalia > Athalia cordata. The sequence continues at coordinate 22,971,426 of OZ010625.1, forward strand.
CTATCAGTTTATTAGCTTGTCATTCTGCACTACTTTAATTATTTTAATTAGTTGCAACTGTTGTAAAAAAGAGAACTTCAACTTCTCTATTCACCGTATAATAACTAGTTATCACTGAGCACACAAACCCTCACGTATACATATAAATACTTTTAACGATTTCAGATTATTAGGCCAGGTAAACAGTTGCGCTTCGTATCTCGAGACTTATCTCTATCCAATGAACAATTCATTCGCGTTATCATGTTATCAATTCAATGTTTCAAATTCTGATTCCTGAGATCAAAATACATAAGAATACCATAGAAAACTCGATAAAAAAAAATGTAGATTCCTCTTCTAGATTTTGAGAAAAAACTAAGGCTATAGTCTTGGTGTTTTTTTGGGGTAAAAATCGAAGTATCTGCAAAATCAATTGCAGGACGCTTATCCCACGTATTTTTGCGCAGGGAACACGAACACGTCGATTAAATTAATCTAGAATCAAATCCCATGGAAATATCCTTGATTTATCACTTTTCAGATCGATAAATTGGCGATAACTTGATCAATTTAATAGATAAATTAATTTGGCTTGCTATTTCATATTTGGCTGTTAGTTTACAGACAAAATCGTCAGTTGGCGACGTACACTTACATCTTATAATAAGTGAGTCAGGAATTTTCTGCAACATTCTGTTCTAGATCGCTCTTATGTGAAGAATTTACGTTTCTTATAAGACCTTACCTTCCGCAGAGGTTTTGATCATATTAAAATCAACTCATCGAGATATTCTTATCTTTTCTCTTCTCACAGCGATAATTCGGCAATAACGCCGTCAATTTTATAGATATATCAATTTGGTTTGCGGATTTAATAGATTCCTGGGCTCAGATCATCTATGAATGCCCTCCCCCTTAAAACCCTCCAATAAAATAAGTGAAATATTTCTGAAGTCGTTTGAGTGAATATTTCTCAATATATTTCGAACTCGTATTCAACTAGCCGTACCAGAAAATTATCAAAATGAGCTCAACCAGGTTCTGAAAACTTCCTCGGAATTTTGTTAGATGATTTTTAAATGATATTTTACTTGATTTTTTGTTTTTTGTAAAATACGAAACAAATTTATTGATCTAACTGATGGATACAAAGGTGATATATGCATTATTGATTGTCACATTGTGAATCAAATTGTACATATAATTGAATGCGCACTGCTTGATCTTTCTCTCAGACATAGTCTTTAATGTTGTCTGCAGATTTCGCATCGACTTTGTCGTTCTGGCAATCGATTGGAACTCGGGACAGGACATCACCAAGTGTCTTCGACGATCAACTTCCCTTCATCCTCATCCAGTCTACATGGGTCTGCAACACATGAGACATACAAGTTCTTTTTTTGCAGAGGTATGAAATCATTAACTTATTTCCTTTATGAGTGCTTATTGTTAGTAAAATCCATCATTAAGGGTCCCAAGAATATGAATTGCACCCCCTTAGAAAATATTTTCAAACTTCTCCTCATGAAATCAGATTTATTAACTTATTTCCTTTATGAGTGCTCAGTAAAATACATCATTGAGAGTACCAAGAATATGAATTGCATCCTTTTAGAAAAGATTTTCAAACTTCTCCTCATGAAATCAGATTACCCAGTATTACCCAATGAACTTAGTAGCTTCATGCATGCCCATAATATAATTTATCAAACACGCCAATAAGACACAACAATAACATATTATTATATACTTTGTTACTATTTATTAGAATTTGATCATCATATACATCATACAATAACTTATACATTATGTTATAATAACTAGATCATATAATAAGTCACATATGAAGTTAACTTATTGTCTCTTTGTATTACAGGGTGCAACTCCAACGTCGCTTCGGTTGCTGCCACCGTTGGACGTCGTGGGAGCCCGGACTCCTCCTGTCCCCCGGGGGGAGTCCATCCGGGTTTTGAGGGGGTGTCCCCTGGGATACAGCGTGGCCTCCCACCACCCCCGGGGTCCCAGGGGATATAGTCCCTGGGGACGTAAGTCTCCTCTGAGGAGACTTACTTCCCTCGGGACTAGTCTTCGGGGGCGCAAGTCCCCCGGGGACATGTCTCCGGGGATCCGGCATCTCCGGATGTCAGATCCCTGAAGACATCTCCCCAGGGGACTAGCCTCCGAAGACAACCCGGGAAAAGGAGGTCCCAAGCGGACAGTCGTCTTCGTGATTTCTCTAGAGAACCAAAAAACAGAGCGTCCGGGTCAGGCCTCCTTTTCCCGGGTTGTCTTCGGAGGCTAGTCCCCTGGGGAGATGTCTTCGGGGATCTGACATCCGGGGATGCCGAATCCCCGGAGACATGTCCCCAGGGGACTAGCCTCCGAAGACTAGTCCCGAGGGAAGTAAGTCTCCTCAGAGGAGACTTACGTCCCCAGGGACTATATCCCCTGGGACCCCCGGGGGTGGTGGGAGGCCACGCTGTGTCCCAGGGGACAGTCCAAAGACCCGGATGGACTCCTCCCGGGGGACAGGAGGAGTCCGGGCTCTCACGACGTCCAACGGCGGCAGCAGGGGAAATATTAAGTACCTAGAATATACAGGAAACATGTTAATAATGATGGATATGTAATAATATATTATTGCTAGTATTGTATCATACGTATTATAACAAATATATGTATATCATATCATATTATGTCATATTATATTATATCATGTTATATTGACTGATAATTAATTCCTAACGTGTAAATACCTGTAAAGTATTGTTGAATGCCATGTAACTCCTGCACATCGTGGTGTGAAGTCGAATAAATACTGTAAAGAACCAGGCAACTTCCATGTCCATCGATTATAAAGCTGAAATAAGAAATTAACTATGTAAGAGATAAAGTCAACTGTAAAATTGAATCTAAAAATATATTATCAATAAATTCGTTCAGAGTATAACAACGAACAATGTCATTTAATTCCTAAACCAAAATCCCGACGCTAACTTCCTCAATCTAATATATTTATAGTGTTAGAACACGGATATGCAGTTAAGAATATTATCATGGAATAAGTATGGATGTACGGATACGTAAATGTATAATGAATTGTAATTGTTCGAAATTCCAACAACAAAGGATACTTTTAGCCCAAAGTTATGACGCTAACTTGCTTAATTCAAAATACGAGTAAATTGGGATACCGGATTCGGATTCCTGAGATCGAAATAGTTAAAAAATCTTTATTCGTACGATCGTATACAAAGAGGCTAAATTTTGCTTGGCAAAATATTCAAAATAATCAAAGGTTGGCTGGAGCCTAATTCTGATGATTTCTACGTTTTATCAATTATCACATAGTATAACCGATGAAGGGGTCGCATCATTATGTATAAGAAATGAATTGATAGATCGGTTTGACGATCGGATCAAGATACAGCTGAGTTGCACCGTTGATTGAGCGAGAGTGCATGCCCAACCAGACGGACAATGATCTAACAATAAGTTAATCTGACCTGAACTGCAATCTGAAGTGAACGAGTAACACTTCGAGGAATTTCTAAGACCGGTCAACTCCTTGTCGGGCAAGCAATACTCGAACAGGAGACTACAATTCGCAACTCGTAATAATTCGGTATGTATTATACATAATATACAGTTGGGTGTATAAAGGATTTCTTATTTGCGGAAATTTCGATCTTCACGGAGAATATTCTTCAACTTTTCGGTGTGTACCTTTTACAGACTCTCTGATTCAGCAGGTCGTTTTTTTTCTTAAATATAACGAACAGGCATGATCCGACGAAGATTGAATCGCGCATAGATTTTCCAGTAAATGTGTCGATAGTTTGAGAAAAATCAAAAGCATGATTAATGTGTTGGCAACATTCAGATTTAGGGGTTGAAAAAGAACCCAGCTTGATGAGCGTTGCGAGCAGCTCTAACACAGGAGAGATTAATTCCAAGCAATTTTTGTCCGGACGATCGCGCGTGGGCAATCGGTTCTTGATAATGTTTCGTAAAGGCTACGTTACACCAACGTCGTATACATTTATATGTATTTATAGGTAAAAGGTGTGACGCTATACACCCTACGAACGTGTACAACCTCTAGATACTTCCCTACCCCGTGAATATCGGACGAATTATTGAGCTAAAAGTACAATAAAAGCCGTACGACAGAGAATTTAGGCTTTGTGGAGAACTGACCATGTCCCAAAACTACTGTAAAACTTTCTCAAACGAAATAGAGCCCCGCGAGCATCGCCCCCCGTTATCTACGATGGCTCTAAGCTCCGGCACGAGCAATGAGATCACAAAACTGAAGTGCGGGCTGAGCAAACCTTTCTAACATGTCCAGACCTAATAAACCTACCATATAAAAATCCATGCCGAAATTTATTTTTATCGCCACTAATCGCTCAACTTCAGTTTTCACCCCTTTTCCATGCATCTCGTGATGTCTGCGCAACGACCCGTTTCCATACCAGCGGGAATTCGGTTGGAAAAAGGAAAATGTAAATAATTTAAATACCTGTGAAACATTGTCCGATGCCTTGTTACTCCTCCACAACGTAATTTAAACTCGAATGAATACTGCGAAGACCCAGGCCAATCCCATGTCCATCGATTATAAACCTGAAATAAGAAAGTATTATCTAAGAAATGGAGTAAAATTGTAAAATTGCACCCAAAATATATGAATAAATTTGTTCAGTACAATGTAACAACGAAAACTATTCTTAAACCATAACCCCGACGATAACTTCCTTAATTCGATAGACAGAAGAATTCATAGTGTTCAAACTCGCACAGAACTATTCCGAAATCAAATATTAAATAAGTATACGAATATAGGAATTTATAAACATCTAATAAATTAGGTATAGTCGTTCGGAATTCCGACGACAAATTATATCCGACTCACCCGAATCCATTTCACTAACTTTTTCAATTCAATATACAAGAAATCAAAGGTTTTAGTTTTGGCATAAGGATCTTGATTTTCCTCACCAACGGTTCCAATCATTATTCAAAGTCTATCAAAATTCTGCGTTCATGTCGTATTACTTTCGCCCAAAATTCTACCGCCTGAAAAGAGGACCGACCGGGACTACTAAAAAAGGATGGTAAGAACACGGCTTATAAAAATTATGTCCGAGCTACGAAATTCACGAAATTTCCAATGATAGAGGAGGTCCTCCAATAGTTGCTGCTTATCTATTATTATTTCACTATTATTCCAAATATGTAGATTGAACAGAACACTTCCCGGGTTGTTATTTTTAAAAAACCGGAAAACGAACTCAACAAATAAAAGATTCGGAAGATTTTCCTTTCGTTTTCGTTCACAACGCGATCGGAGAAACTTGAATAAAATAGAGAACTGTGGCGCAATAGCAACTGCGTACTGATCTTTGCGTGTACCTTCGATAATACCTTCGTCTGTATCTGTCTCGCCTCTCTCTCTCTCTGTTCTCCAAGGATCTGCGCGCTGCTATACCGATGTCGCTGCTGATGTCGCCGCTCCGGTTGCTGCGGCCATACTGCCGTTGCCATAAAGAAGGATCTACATATAATACAAGATGCTCTGAGGACCGAATACCGAACAACACGTCCGTAATTGACCGTTTCAAGATTGCAATCGATCAGATTTTAACCTCATGCTCCGAACTCGGATAAACTTTTTCAATTGACCAATCATCAAGCAGTTATTCCCTGAATTTTTAGTATGAAATTTGATTAATAATGAATTATTTATAACTTAATGACTACAACGAGAAAAAAACGAAAGAAGAAAAATTTCCGATCAGTTTTCAGATCTCCGTGCCATATTGTGAGCAAAGCGACCACTTTATGAAAACTGGACGGCCGCAGTTTTATACTTATTGTATGCATGCGACGAGGCGGTCCGAGTCAGGGCCTGATGTCGTGATGTGTTGCTTACAAAGGATGTTGATGATGCATTCGATGTTAATTGAACTATCAATTTGAGGGGGCTGTTTTGTGACCGACAACATCTTTGGTGTTCTTTCACTCGGATTTTGTTCTAAATCGCTGAATAATATACGCAGACTCTGGTCTTTGGTGTTCTTCCATACATAGACTTGGTGTTCTTTCAGGGAGAAAATCGAAGTATTTTTAAAATCAATTGCAGGACGCTTATCCTACGTATTTTTGCGCAGGGAACACGAGTACGTCGATCAAATTAATCTAGAATCAAATCCCACCGAGATATCCTTGATTTTTCAGTTTTCAGATCGATAAATTGGCGATAACTTGATCAATTTAATAGATAAATTGGTATGGCTTGCAGTTTTGGATTCCTGAGATCAAAATACATAGGAATAGCATGTAAACCCTAAGAAAAAAAATGTAGATGTAGCTTGGTGTTTTTTTTGGGTGAAAATCGAAGTATTTAGTGCAAAAGCTACTGTGACCGATCACTGCTGTGTCCGAAAACGCCGTCGGTCAGTCATTCGTGTGTCCAATCGAACTGTGTGCAATTGAACTGTGCCCAAAAAACCTGTGTGCCAAAATGCTGTGTGCAATTGACCCGTGCGCAACTGGGGTTTTCCCAACCGTACGAGAATGCGTACCATCGATGTCTCGTTCATTAATTGCTGCGAAAATTCTAATCCATACAATATATGGGTAATTGAATAATCCGGAATTGTACGATAATGATGGTTCTTGAATGAAAAAAGGTTCTTCCAACGTGTAGAAAGGCTTCTGCTCCTGATTGATTTGATTTTTTTAAACTATTATACTTTCTCACATTTCAAAGGGTTGATTGAGGAATCGAAATGACTCGTTAAGCTCAAAGAGTTATTATCGCGTGTAAAAAAGATTCTGCAATTACAATAACTGAGTACTTCTATCACCCATTTTTCAGTCCTCTAATCCTACGAGCCATTTACAGGAGAGCAACGACGTAGGAATTTGGTTGAATTCAGAGGAAGGCAAATTCAGTTGGCTGTAACCATAGTATTAAAATTCATCATCCGCCAGTCGTTCGAACGCTTTGGAAGAGACAAGGATGGTGCCTAATGTTAGGCAATTCAAACAGGGTGCCTTGCAGGGATGTAATGCGGGTGCATGGGTTAGGCGAAGCCCAGAAACTCTATAGGATCTCAAATAATCAAAAAATGAGCATAACGTTCCTACCTGTGCGATATATCTTGCTAAGATAAGATGGTCGAACAATAGTCTTTGGATTTCGAAATCAATCTACCTTTGAGTTTTATCCAGTGATCATCAGTTTTTCATTCACCGGATTACATTTACAAAATTCTTCTGAATAAATAAAAAAAAGCCGATCAGTTGATCAATTCCAAGGGTAGCAATTGACTTTAGTTAACGGTTGACGAAATCGTTTCATGGCATGTTCAAGTGTATTAAAAATTGCACAGCCTGCGCAATAAAAGGTTTGCACTTCCGTGATTGCAAAGACAAGGTTAAACCATATTTCACAGGTATCCTGTGAACAGCTTACTCGTCCGGAAGATGGGCAGGAAATTTTTTTATTTTCGATGGGTCAATATAGATTTTAGGGTTGGATGCCTGAGGTCGAAGTACATGTAATACCAGTCCCACAAGTGAATTAGGTTGTTTTTTACGTCCAAGAGTTGAAAATAACCTTTTTTCAAATCGTTCGTGATTCTTTCTGGTCCTTCGAGAAGAAAATTATCCACAGGGATACGAGGTCTGCCTTTCCAAATGCAGATGTCGGGTTGTAGATTGGAGTTTTCTAATCAGTAATTCCAATGGATTATTTGCTATCACGAAGGCATTGAAGATATTCCTAATTTTGAATTACGATACAATTTTTACTTCAAGAATCATCAAAATGATTTTTTGAATACGTGAAAACAGAGGATATATGATCGTACGTGAGGTAAGTAGGCAATAATAAATCAATGGAATGTTATTTTTTCAACAAATTTGTTTTAACAGAAACACTGTGCTGTTATTATTATTATTGTTATAATCATTATTATTGTTATTATAATTATTTTCTCTATTCACCAATAATTTCTGCTATACATAAAAGATGACAGTTAATTGTAAAATAATACATGATGATAAATCGATAGCGGAGTTTTCTTTTCCTTTTCTATATGTATAGGTATACTGTCAGAGACGTAAGAGAAAAGAAGAGTATATCGAATGCTAATCGAAGGAGCGGGGAAGGGGAAGGGAAAGGGGTCAGAATAGTATCACAAAAATTGACATAACGCATGATGTATCGCTCTAATTATTAATAATTAAATAAAATACTATGGAGTCGTAAGCACGATATAAATAAATGCTCAAGCAATATGTACACCTGGCGAGGTTGATTCTTACTCAAAGTCCTTCTGTTTTGTGTAGAAAAATGAGTGGGAATCAATCTCACCGGGTGTACATTGTATTACATACGTGTGTACTTTTAGTAAAATAATTAAGTAAAAAAGCCGTTGATGATTTTTTGCCGATTGGATAGAAATTGATTGAATAAGAATAGTTAAGATTCCTTTTTTTTTGCGTTTTTTTTTTCAAGTTTTCTACCCGTTTTTACGTGACAATTATACGAGGGTATAAGTATGAATAGAAAGAATTTTTACAAACTTTCTTTTTCTCTGTCAGAACTTTAAGAGTGTGATGAATTCGAATTCGATGATGAATTTATACATAGGCAGAATTGGCTTTGTCGAAAGTCCCGGAAAAAGGGATTTTTTTTCTAATGATCTGCAGTAAATTCAGCCTAACGTAAATCTAATACTGCTTGAATGAACTGGGTTTATAGTTACATTATACGAATGTAATATATGTATATAATATATATATCTATATATCTAATATTTACTATTAATTATTTACTATTCACTATCTAGGCTTTCTTTTTACGTATTATTTGTTATGAATACAATAAGGCAACGGTTAACGTCTCAATAAATAGATACTACTTTAAAAATGTACATTATTTATCATCGATACATATATATATATAGCTATATATAGGCTTTATAAGTCAGATGATATAATAAATTATTGCATCATACCGTCCGTTAAATTTAATTTAATTTAATTTAATATTACTTAATTTATTTTGTATCACCAAAAAATTTTTTTGCACATATAGAATAACAATAGCAAAAATATAATTTAGTATATTATTTTATTCTTTTACAAATAGAGGTATAAAAAAAAAAATGAAAAGATAAACTTCGTCAAAATATAGAAATAAGAAACAACGATTTGAGCAAATACGTATTTCCTACAATTATTATTATGTGTGTGTGTGTATATATGTATATATATATATACTTATTTTGTTCAAATTTGTAATGTACTAACTATAATATTTTTTTTTATCGAAATTGTGTTTCCTTTTTTTCATTATTGTTATTGCACATAGGTACATGGTACCACTTATTTATATATATATATATATATATATATATGTATATTTAAAAATAAATACACATACGAATACATTCTTTGCCTAACTTATATTTATGTATCTATCCGCTCACGCGGCCGCCGTGTGAAAAAAAAATACATTAAAATTTCTTTTTTTTTTATGGTCACGGTCCTTTGTCTCGTTAAACAATCTACCAAATTTACTATATAAGTACCCAAGAATCAAGACCGCAGTGTTTATTATTCACTATTATTCGTTTAATCATATATTATATATATAGTATTTTTTCATATACATATATATATGTATAATATATATTTATATACATTTTATGTACATATTTATGTACTTTTCACGGGTGTAGGATTACGGAATTCATTGAAAAAAAGAAAAATTCAGATTACTTTTGTCAAGGCACTGCGTATAATTTTAATTGTTATATGAATAGATGATATAAATTTGCAATAATTTATCAAGTTTGGCGAAAACGCGCTGATGATAATAAATGCGTATTTTTGGAAGACACGTTCATAAGGTAAAGGCTTTCCATCTTCACTTTATATTACTGTATAGTATATAATACTCGATACTTTTGGATATTTTCTTGGCGTTCTAATTTAGGTAATTGAGTCAAATAACATAAGCTATTGAAATCACAAGTTAGTTGCGAAGACTTTTTTTTTCATTGAATTTGTCCGAATTACGAAAAAGGGAAATAATCAGAAACTCGATTGGCCAAAACTTGAAAATTAATTATCCTGGACTCAATTTCTCTCCTGCAATTTTCTTTTTTAAGTACCGACCAAGTATAAATTACTAAATATAATTAAGTGAGGTTAGGGTAGGAAATACTCGTACACGTTAATAACTTGAGGTTCAACAGTGCATATTTTCTCTGCAGAGAATCTTTTCGTACCAAGAGCTGGGTTGAAATGAAATATAACACCAGTGCGGTTGATCACGTAGGTATTTCTAATTGGTCACGTGGCCACCGAGCATCCAAGCAGACGATAAACCCTCTCCAGGAAAAGATTCAAGAGAAATAAATTTATAAAACATGAAAAACAAAAAATATATGAAATAAAAAATGAACAACGATTCCAGAATCATTCCTGGTTGTTATAAAGCAACGTCACTTGATGGTTGTGTTTTTCTTTTTCTTTCAGGTATTTTTTTTCATTCGCCCCTGACTGATTCCGTTTTTCAAAACCAGGACTTGTTCGTTTGAACAATTTTTTTCGTTTTTTTTTTTCGTTCTCGTAAATAAGAACTTGCAACATTTTATCATTGCAGAAAAAGCAAAGTACGTAAATAGGACGATATATCTGTTCGAGGCTATGCAATATAAGCCCAGTGCTGAATAAATAAGACTAAAAGTTAAAATCATTTGAATGTGAAATAAAACAAAAACAACTGAAACGAGAGAGAAGAAAGATAAGAAAGATGGCGGAGTCTCCAAAAATTCTGATGTAAGGTAGTTTTTGAAGTAAGCCAAGCGTCATTGCTTGATTGGTTTTTTGAAAACAACATCCGGTTTACGAACGGGACGAATAGTTCGACGCTCTATTCTAAGGGCTCGATTTAAATCAAGTTCTGGCCCTTGCTGCGGAGTCTCCGCCGCCATTTGTCAGTTTCCGGTACTACTTGGCCGTCTTCCGGGAGCTGCTTGAGTTGCGGCTACTGCAGCAGCTGCCGCACTTAATGCAGGAAGTGGAGTTTGATGACAGTGAGCACAGTGAAGACAAACCGTACAAGCTCCCAATTTACGCGCTAAAAGCGCTCGTAATTTTAATGCTGGACCCAATTTCATACCCATTGGACCCGTGAGGTGATCCTCGGAAAGAAGAGGAAGAGCTGCACCGTCGATACGGTGTTCCCGAAAATTCTGCAACAGAAAAATAAAAAAAAAACTTATTCATACAATGATACAATACAATATTCCATAGGTCATGTTGAGATACGGTGACATTTTGTACGACATGTTAATATTGGGTTATTCAACAAACGATTTCGTTGTTTTCTTGACAACGAATCTTTGTTTTGCTGTATTCCAAGTTTTTAAAACATTTCGTTCTGTTGTTTTTAGGATATGACGTAGTTACGACGTAACATCTCCACTTTTATATGATTCACGTTTTTCTGGTTCTCAGCAAAGTATTAGACTAATATTGTTTATTCTCACAAAGTAACTTAGAAGTTCGCCAAAGTAGAATCAATCCTTCACCGTTAATAAAAATCTACCTAAAATGCACGAATGATCATAATAATAAGCATGATAAGGTCAAAAAACCGCTCGTTACATAATTTTCATTCAAATGTAATAAATCAAATTCCGCGCTCGGTATAAGATACGAGAGGAAATAAATACATCTCTTGGTAGCTGGGCCCATTTATTCAGGTGGGATGGCGAATAAATTTCTTCAGAAATAAAGACCGAGAAACTATAAGTGAGTAGGTAACTAAATGAGTGAATATACACCGAAAGAAGGAACGAAGGAAGGAAAGAATGAAAGAGAAACAATTTCATTCACCTGTGCAGCGTAAGGTAAAACGGCCCATACCTATAACAGGGCTGTCGAGTATAAGGTACCAGTCAAGCAATTAGAAGGAACAGCACTCACTGCAACAGCAGCAGCAGCAGTAGCAGCAGACGACGCCGACGTTACTCCTTTTAGTTCTTAGAATACGTTTTACCAACACTGTTACTCGTTATGAATGAAATATTCCGGGTGTAGCACAAACTCTATCTGGGAATCGGATGCACTGCACACGCAACTACAGACTTACGTCAAGAATCTATGTAGATGTATATAGTTATATTTACATATACATATAAATATACTTTATACGTATATATACGTATATATGCATGGGTAAGGATTGCAGCAGGACGAGAATTGGAATCAGAAGCCGTATAGTAGCAGCCAACAGCAGCAGCAGCGACGGCGGCAGCGGCTAGCTTGTAACCGGGAATCTTCAGGAGTAGAAGCCCGTCGAGCCAACCGGTCCCTCAGCGTATTTCCAGCTGCTGCACGCGTGCAACTAGTCGACCTCATTGGTTTTGCTGGTGTTGGATTTAATAATGTGTATGTTGATCACGAGATTGTTGTACGTATACACTGACATAACACATATTTATATATGTATGTACATTTTGCCGACGTCGCTACTATGCTACCTTGAGCTTGAGTGATCGCTAATGACTAGTATATACACCGAGGTAGCTGCTGCAGATCTTGAAGTGCGCACGCTAGTAATTTTCAGCTCCCATTTTCGATTACGCTCGTGTTTTATAATCGACTATACCTGTATAGCTATACATATACATAGCCACCTTCACAGGATCGAGTAACTCTCGAAGATTGCGAAAAATTATACCATAAGATTGCTAACAAATTGAAAGAAAAAATAAAAGAGAACAGAATAAAAAAAAAAAAAAAAAAAATATAAATCACCCCTTGCGCTTGGGGAACTAAAAACACAAAGATCGATATTACGAGTTAATTGTCATTAATTTTTTTTTCAGTATATTTGAAATTTTTCGATTTCATTGTAAGGGGCAAAACAGTTAAAAAAAATTTGGCGCTTGAATTCAAAAAATTAAGAAATCATGTCTCTTAATTTTTTGGTTTCTTTCTTTGTGAAAATGTCATTATTATTATTTTTTATAGTGCAGAGAAAATCTGCAGCATGCGATTTCATACATAGGTATGTATACTTTAAGTATATTTTAAGATTCCAATTATACCATATCTATCACGTGTCTGCATTTAAACTTCTCTGTTACAATGAGTCGGAATACGTAATATTATGATGTAGCGTGAATTAGAAAAAAAAAAGCTTAAAAACATAGTGTATAAGGGTGATGTGTAATAGGTGGGAGAAGACATTCATTAGCATTTTTTGCGGTGGAACTTAAAGAGCAATTACGAACCGCAGAGTCTGTGACGACTGCCCATATTAGTGATAGTCAATTAGCGTAAATATATTACAAGTATAACACGTGCAGCGTGTTGTTTATCTCATCATATTTTCCGAATACGAAATTAAAACGAATTGACTAACATAATGCATGCACATTGCTTTTCTTTTGTTTCCAATTATCTTTTTACGTTTTTTAAGAAAAATCAAATCTCATACTTTCATTCGTTTTCTTTGTTTTCAAATATTACAATTTAACATGCTGCAGATTAAGCGATTACGTAATACATAAGACAAAAAGATAGTTTTCCCGCAGCACGTGGCTGACCCGAGGTTTCGCAGAGGTAAAGTTGAAATTGCGAATTTCAGGATCATTAATAACCTGCACATCGTTCGCTGAAGGCAATAAATGGCGAAAAAAAAGACTAACAAAAAATCGAATGAAAAACGAAGAACGTTTCGTTTAATCAGGCGGCTTGCGCGATTGGTGCGTTATAAGCGGGTGTAGCATATATATATATCTCTCTATATATATTTTGTTAAATGGTAACTTTGAGTTTAGGTGGCCTGAGGTCCGAATGTCCGAGACGATTTTATATACGTACCTACCTATACATATGTATACACCATACGTAAAACGCGCCAATGTGGTGGTTATCTCGATTCTCGCGTATAGTGCGTTATGGAACGACTTGCTAATAACGTGTTTGAAGAAGGGATAATTGATGCCGACCAGGTCGTCCGTCGTCTCAGGGGTCCCCGGGGGCCCCTGGAGTTTGGAACTGGGTGGAGAAAATACAGGTTGTCTTCCCGCAGGTCGCCCGCGGTGCAGCAAGAAGATGATATATCCTCGTGACCGCAACTACGTCCGACGTTGACCCTCGACGCCGTCAACATTTCGTATTAGTTTTCAAAAGGGTTTCGAGTACTTTACTCGCAGATCATCATCATCATCATCATCTTGCATACCTCAACTGCGCGTATATAATATCCTATACGAGCAAAAAAAAGTAGTTTCCAAAATGAGCGCAACTGACAGAAAGTAAGAAAGAAGACAAAAAAAAAAAAAAAACAGGAACACTTGTGGGTGGTGTCCTTGCGCTGTTTTAAATAAAAGATTGTCAGGAAATCCCGTGAAATAATTCTAGATTCTGACAACCCAGAGATTGTACGTGGAGATGAATAAAATTTGTTTGAAAATCGTCTCTATCTTGCCTGAGGGACATTAAAATGTATAGATATATTTTTATATTAAATCAGTGGGAGGTCATTTTAATGATGATTTTTGGTTCATGTTATCCATAATCAAGAATTGAGACTTTGACAGCTGTTGTATATATTCGCGTAGGTTTGATAAATTTATCGTCATCAAAATTGAACAGACACTGGTTGGTTTTCTACACTACGAATTATGTACGTATTATATAAATCGTATAAATCATTGGACATTTAAATAAATCGGTAGGTGAATCATCTAATTAGTGCATCGAATCTGGGTTAAGAAACAAGTCGTAATATTTGCAATCTATTGGTTTGCACTGATGAAAGAAAAAATATATGAATATATATATTTGAGCCATAGTATAAGAATCAACAACTTTGCAGTATGAACTTGCTAAAATCGAATCATAAAAATGAAGTATATCATCAAAATGAAAATTCAAGAGAAAACGGATTCTGAAACTGGGCTACGGATTCGTTAGCCTATGGAATCCGTATGTATGATGCAGGTCAACAGGATGCATAAGATAAATATGTCAAATACGTACGCATATGTATGTGTACACTGCTTTCAAGTAAGTACTTATGGATGATCAATAACTTTAAATAATTTTAAAATCAAGACACCTGTTTTTCATCAACGATCAAGTTTTTCCATCTACTGGTTTTCATACATACATGATTCATCGTTTTCATGCGTTTCATGCGAGCATAAAATTCCACAAGTGAGAAAAAAGGAGATAAAAAGGCTCGGTACAGTGAGCCTGTAAAGCCTTGTAAGATAACATACGAACCAATGGAAGCAAAAAAAACAACAAAAAATGAAAATGAAAAACACAAAGAAACTGAAAAACTCGGGTATAGAAATGTCAAGCGACGCGCACGCGAGATTTCAATAGTTGGTAAACGTGTATAGGTAAATATAATATACCTAGTGCAAAAAGTATGGCGAGGCAAAGCCGCTGCGGTTAGCGTATATTATATACATATATTTATATGGTATATAATATATAAACATATATATGTATACATATACATAGATACATATACATGTGATACATAGGAGGGGTAGCCTGCATGAACACACGTACGTGAGAGAAGGCGCAGCAGCTGGGGTAAGGAAGCGGTTAGTGGACTGCATCAGCGAAACGGGGTTACCTAAGGTTAGGTTGGTCTTCTTGGGTTGGGTTGGGTCGAGTCTGGCGTCGCGAGGTATAGGTACGCCGCGACGACGACGACGACGACGATGCCGAGAGCTCATGCTCTCCGAGGACCGGTGACCTGCCACGCCCTGGCGAGGTCACCCCGCGACGCCCCCCGACGCCAGGACGCAGACCGGCATACGCCTCGGGCACCGGCTTAACCAGATCAACATCCCGACGCTGCCGCTGCCGTTGCCGCTGCATCAGCAGCACATCGTGTTCATGCTGCACTGCAGCGCCTTCCTTTTCCAGCGGAAACGGGATCATCGAATCTCGAATTATTCGTTCGGCTTAGGTTTCGATACTGAAGCTAAAGCTCAACAGAAGCTCGAAAGCGTCGATGACGAACCAGAAGTTCCTAAATACCTACACACGTCGAACAAATTTGGTGAGATTGATTGGATCGTGAAATTCCTTATCTATATTCAAATAAAGTTCATTAGATGGATGATAAACTACTTTTATCTGCGTATATAATATGAAATGAATTTAAAACGCGTCACGTCATGAAATTTTGAACAAACATTCTTTGGGTAGGACCCATCGAGCACCCGCGACCAATAATCGCAATATTTAAGAAGTGGGTATGTATAAATATGCTAATATCATACAGCGAAATGTTAATTGATTCAGTTTTTAAATCACGCAACCCACAGCCGCACGTTCTTTCGCGTTCGCAAGTTTGTTTGTTTTGTTGCCTTCTCGGTGTGTTTTTTGTTCTTTTTTTTCATCTTCTTTCACCATGATTGGGAATCCTGATGCATCGGCCTTGAAGTAATTAAGGATACTACTTCGAACCGTACGGCAAATAACACGCACGCATTTCGCAACTGCAATCCTTGGCAATAAATTTAATTCGGCAATTAATTTCGATTGATCTCTGAACTATAATGTCATTTTTTTAGACAAAATTTAAACATTCTAGCCATCATATTGCCCGGGGAGGCCGAGGTAACGTCAAGTTAACGAGGTCCGCAGAGGGACATCAATAACGAGACGTCAAGTCGTTTCAGCTTCCGCTAGAGGAAACCATTTCTCCGGTGCACCGGGCCGAAGCAAGTGGAACACAAGGTCGAGGACTGCACCTCCATCCGCTCCGTAACCACCGCGCACCTCCGCTCAAGTTTTACTTCGGCGTAATGATCTGGATCTAGATTCCGTGTCTCACTTGTTCGCGGTCACCACCGGTAAAGGTATGTTTTCCAGTGTTGCAGCTGGTAGCGAAATATTGTGTCTTCTTTTCGCTCAGGTGAATCACAGTACACTCTATGGGTCCAAAGTTGAGCGACTCCGATTATCATGATATTTTTATCATCATTGATTGCTGTCCAATATATTTTGCACAATGAATCAGGAGTAGAGAGAATTTCATATTGACTCCATTTCATTTTTTTTTTTTTTCAACTTTTACTTTGTGTAACAAACTAAATAGACCGAAAGAATGATTGATGGATGAATGATGTTTCATTGGCATGCTCTGATTGTGAAATTGGCTCCACTTTCGGAAGCGAAATATTTATATCGGATGAGCGAAGTATGAGTTTCTAAATTGATAGAATGATGATGTTCATCTCGTGGGTCTGAAAGACACTTGTGAAAAAAATAAAAAAATAAGAAGACAGATAAAAATAAGATATAATCGCATGGAAGTGCACACTGTGATAACTTTAAGGTGGTACAAGAATTTTCTCCGCACTTTGCTTCGTGGTCATCGTTGGGATAGAGTTGTTGGGATTTGGAAGAGAAGGGAGAAGAAACGGATCGGTTGAAGTAGTCGCGTAGGTTTTATACCTGAAGAACGTAGGTATAAAAAAAGAGGGTTTCTTGCCCCTTGATACGGTGTTTTGCGTCATCGTAGACTGTCACCGTATAATTGAGGGGACATTCAAAGAGCATTAGCAGACGAGAAAACGAGGGGAGAGGCCGCACTCTGCCCTCTTTCTTCTTGACAACCAGAAGCAACAGGTAGGTGAAAATAAGGCGGCATAGGAGGCGCGGTTCGAGGGAGGCGGGGGGGCGTATTAATTGCTCATCAACGGTAATGAAGGGTTTATAAGTTGATATTAGCATAACTAACTGGTTTCCTGGTAATGAAGCTAAGCTATACGCTTTCGCGAACACCTCTTCATATCTGATCGCATGCTCGCTGCGTGTCTCTATCATTTTAATTCTTAGTTTCATTTTTCAGTAGGTATAGAAAAAAAAGAAGTTCCAAAGGTCTAATATAATAGGCAACGCAAGAGGCTCGCTGTGGATGTATAGAAACAACGATATTTCATTGACCAGAAGGCTTGGTGAGTGGCCAGTTGCCAGTTGCCGATTGCGAGCAGCAGCCGCGCGCACCGTAAGCGGCGACTGATCACTCCTCAGGGTTTAAACATCTACGGCACGCGATCCTCCGTTACCATAGCATATTCACCCTCCTACAGTTTCCACCTCATACCGAGAGATTTCTGATCCAATGATTTTCTTATTTTATCCAAGTCTAAAACGACTGACGTTTGAAAGCGTAGAATAAACGTCCTTGTAAAAGTTCGATCTTTGCGGTAGGGTGGACATGTTTATCTGGCAAATAGGATTCGAGATCAGGTATACACTGAAGTCAATGGTATTTGTTGATCTTCAGGAAATAACAGCATGCAAAGTGGTTTTTGTAATGCATCGAAGGTGCTTGAACAAAGCACGAGAACACGGAATAACTTGGAATCCTTATAGTTCAACTGGTTCAAGAAATATCCTCCTAAAGTTCCACCTCGTGCAGGAGTAAAACTTCTCCGTAGAGTCGATGAAATAAATGAGCTTCAGGAAATCGACGTTGTTTTGGCAATACTTTGAAAACTTATGTCAGTAAAAAAGCACGTCGACGCGATACTCGAGGCACATTCAGACAGAGCTAAGCTCACCATGGTATATCTTGAAAGGCAACCTTGCAATGAACTCTGGTGAACCCGGTTACTCGACATGTGGTGCGACCGTACCCTGCACGGAGACTAGACCTCCGCGAGGTAGATATCGCGGAAAGATCTACTCTGGTAGGCACGTGAGTCGCGGGCCTATGCGCACAGCACCCTGCGATACGTATACGACTTATACGAGTAGAACTGCTGCTGCTGTTGCTGCCCCTGCTGATACTGTTGTAGAAGTAGCAGCAGCACCAGTAGTAACAGAGTTCACGGTCGCAGGTAATCGGTTGCTGAGGAATGCGCAAATTTTAGTAAAAGACTAGATCGATCATTCAGGGCTTGAAAAAGCAGTTCTGACTGGCGATGAAGTCATTCAGAGACGTTTACTCACTTTCAAGGTCTTTGAAACACTTGTTGTGATCTTCATTGGATGTGATTTCGAGTTAATTGATTCGTTTGATTGTGACTTTTGATGAGTTGAAATCATCCTCGAATTTCTCTGTTCCATATCATATACTTCCGTTTTTCTTGCAAGGTTAAACCGACCCAGCGGGATGGCACAGACCGATACAAGATATCAACCCGAGTTACACGTTGTTTGCCACCGGGACATAAGAATACGACATACCTATATATATCTATAAACCCTCGCTTCGTCCTCGAGTTTGTCGGCGACCACGCTGTCGGGGGGCCAAGTTGACAGAAAACGCATAGCTAGAATTCGAAGAGGTACTAAAGGTATTGAGAAATACGGTACATGAAGTTACATGGTGTTGCAGCCAAGAAAAACGAATACAAAACAAACGAAAAAAGAACTGAACAAAGAAAAAATAAAAATAAAACTAAGATCTGCTTTTCACTGTTGGTATGTGAACTGCCGCTGCTACAGTATATCCGCTATCTTTTATCGGACGAGACTGACAAAAGCCGACCACGAATGACCGCAGCATGCAGAAGTATTGAGTTCCAGTGAGTGAGTTGAAAAAAGCAGGAGCAGCCTATCGATCTCCATCTTCTCGAATGACTTCGTGTGTGACATTTGGTAAGATAGGTTGTGTGGACAAAGTAATGCACGATGCCCGAAAAGAAACACAAATGATGATTAATTCCGTAGATAGTTTTGTTAACGTTTAAAAAGTGAAGAGAAAAAAAAAGAAAATGATATAAATTTTATTTTAATGGTATAATTAGATGGAATTTCATGTAATGACCATCAAGACAACCCGTAAAGATACAATTATTACAGAATCAATTTGTCTGAATATTGTTACAAAGTCTTGATATAAACCTGCTGTTCGTGTCGTGTTTAGTATAAAATAATATACCCATACGACTATTTAATCGCTTAGTATAATACTAAAACCATGTATAAACGCGGTATAGTTCAAAGCCGTATGTGTAGACAACTAAATAACTAATTGCTTGTTGAATGCTAATAACTTTGGAGACACCTTGTACTACTGTCTCTCAAAATATAACCAACGACAGTTTATAAAACGAATACCCGCAGAGACCCCTCAGCGGCAACCTTTGATCTTTTCTGGACACCAACAAGTGTCCAAACTTTTTCGTTCCTCCAATCCTCAACCAAGGTCCTTGAACCCGTCTTGTGAGTATCATATCGCCAAATAATTACTAACACGTACCAGCCATTTTGATTATTTATTTTTTCCTCGTTTTTTGTTTTCTGACTAAAGCCATTACGCGAAATGATGTTGCAGTATTTGTAGTATATAGTTATAAAAGTATATCAGACGCGGCAGCGGAGAAGTTTTCTTGAATCGAATTTTGCGCCATTCAAGAATCGGTTCTTAGTATAATTTTTATTTTCATGTTTTTGGTCATTGAAACGGTTAAAAATGTTGTCGATTCACAAGAATAATTCGAACGAACCGAATTACCTTTTAAGCGGTCTTTAGGAAGCGGTTAATCCGGCATAAAGGGTATCATGATCGTGAGACCCCGTCGAGTGGTAAGTCCGTGAACTGAAGTGATCCAGGCAGGTAGTCAAGTCGTTTCGTTTCCAATACCGACTGTGTTCGAACATCGAAGTATATACGGTACGTGATTGAAGAAACGATTCAGAAATCGATCTAAGAACGTCGTCCGTTCGTTCTTCAACTACTCAAGAGTTGATAGTTGTTTCGGTATTCTTCCTAATTGATTAACTTTGTACCTCTCTCATGTCAAAGTGCCTACAAACTGACGACGACGACAACATGAGGGTTGGGGGAACGTACAGGACATGCAACGAGGGAACAAGAAAAAAAAAGAAATAGGTACTGCGGGTTTGAAAAGAATCAAAGTGGTCAACAGCTGTGTTACTGCCTGTACACAGCATCTCAGAAACCTTTACTATCCGGTCTCTGGTCATCCGTAAACCCGAAGTGATGTCGCGCACTATAACCACTAGGTTGTCATTCTTTTTCCTGATCTTCATAGATTTCCCGTTACATTTGACGGTTATTGGTATCCCCTTGATATTGGCTCGTGAGATTTTCTCGAAACAACATCCAATACAGTATACTTAATTAATATAGCGTGTATATAAATCTACACCAATAAAGTTCGATAATTTTATTCAACGCTACATTATCAATATCCTAATAATTCTCGCCGAAGAAAATCACGTCTTCAATACACTTACCGCACACTCGACATTATAGGCCGTTACTGATTGTGAGATTTTCTCTCACAAAGAGTCTCTTCTGCATGAGCTCAATGCTCTGACACGTGAAGTATATGTGGGTAATGTAACAAACTAAGAAAAAAAAAGAAAAAAACAAAGAGAAAAAAAAAAACAGAATAGAGAAAATATCCACATGATCATTTCCAATCGTATATACCTACATAGTACCGCCATAGTCGTAATTCAATCTTGAACGCGGAGGGTCTAGTAATATGGTGGTGATGTTGGTTACCTTTCGAAAGCTCAACTTGTACATAAATACTTCATGAGGTAATAAGATGGAAATAGTTGAAACACGTGTGGCAAAGTAAGATATTAAAGCGTCTAATCCATATAACATTTTATACTTTAAATCAACGATCGAATCACGCGAATGTTTCCGACTTGATGCTTCTGGTTAAAAATTATTATTACAAAACATGAATGTATACGTCTCTACATTGAACAGAAGGATGTAGGTGGGTATCTATGATACCGGACCAAGAAATAAAATCAAACCTCACCCAACCCAACTTTGAGTACATAGTGTATAAGTATATTATAAATACAAGATCGTTTCAACTCCAGCGACTCTATAAATATGAGAAAGTGTCATGTTCTATAGAAAGTATATTGCATCCGTCGATATAATGTTAAGACTTCATAGCTGCGGTACTATCTGGTAGAGTACCAGGTATTATCATACGATAAAAGCAGGTAAGGCCGAGGTGGGAGGGGATTGGCTAAGAAAAGTCGGATATTGCCGTCACATATCAGGTCATTATGGTATGTACGCAAGACGACCGACGTGGCGAGTACTTTGAAAACGCGACTAAAGAAATTACCTGTGCAAAATTCATTACCTTCAACAATTGACGGTTATAAGAAAGGCGCACTTATAATCTTTATGTATAACGATCAGTTTTTTTTTTTTGTTTCCAATTTTTTTCCAATCTTTTAATATGACATAGCGATCGTTTTTTCACCGTACATACTTTCATTCCCAAGATAGTATTCTGAGTATGGTCACTTAAACTTCTCATGTGTTCGATCCTGTTTACATTAAACACACACACCGTCATGTATCTCGTACTAACCGCAGAATGTGAAGAAGCTACGAGTGTATATTGAAACACAGAGCAAAAAAAAAGAAAGAAGAATCTAATGCAGGATAAGAATTACACGTGGCGTTGAGTCGGTATGATGATAATTTTCATAGCAGCGAATCATATCGTGCAAGGAAAAAGCGGTGTAATAACTTTAAGATGAGTTTCAATAGAAGTCTACGAAAGGATTCTGTATGACCTTGAACCGTTACTGTGATGATATAGATAAAAAACAATTTCTCTGTTTCTTTAATTTAAAATATCAATAATAATGCGTATCGCGACGACATACGAGCGGCAGAAAAATATCAGCAAGATGGACGGACGGACGGACGGACGGACGGACGGATAACCAACCATTCGAGCAACAAAAGTATTGTGTATTTATAATATATAAAAAATCAATCGCGGCAGCGGCGGCGGCGGCCATTACCATACGTTATTGGTCGGTATCGGTCGCGGCGCGCGGTTCGGTCACTGCTGTGTTGCCATAACTCTAAATAAATAAACTCTGGGACAGATAAATCTGCGCGGGTACCCTTTACCCGTGTATAATGCAAATGCAATCATGTCCTGCAAGCTGAACCGCCAAGTTCTGCAGCTATATACAGCAGTGGGCATCAGTTTCAAAGAAAGAAAAAAAAGAATAAAATAAATAAATAAAAAACAAAGAAAAACAATTTTTTCTTTTAACTGATCTCGCGCTGCTGCGCAAGATAAATGAAAAAAAATAAATAAATAAATAAAAATAAATAAATAAAAAAAGAATTATATTTATTTAAAGACCGTGTAAAGGCACCGCGGCAGTTATTTGGATAAATTATATTCATGTTTGATGACGGAAAATTCATTTGCGTATAAAAACTCGTTGCATCATAACGCGTCAAGTTATCGTTTCAAATTACCTTCTAACTATAATATTTTTTCAACTAGATTATGCAAACTAATTTTCAAATTCCGATATTATGTATTCATTAGCACGTTCACTCTACAGTAAATAGCGAGTTTTGTGCAGAGTAAAAGAAAAACCCATACAGTTGCGCTACTGCTGTTTATTGTTTATCGGCAGAAATAACCGGCGCACGTGCCTCGCTGCAGTGAACAAAATTCTGCGGAGTTCTTTTTTTCTTTCCTTTTTTTTCATACATATCGCCGGAATGTTCCTCTTTACAAATAAAACGTGCATTAAAACTTACACCGGTATATATTTATTGTGCAATTTATACTTCACCACGTAAGACATAAGTATATCTATACTGTTACAATGTGTAAAACGCACGTTCGCGTACTCGACAAATTACCGTACAAAGTAAAAAATTAAGAAGATATCCGTTGGAGAAACCAAAAAAAAAACGGTCGAATTCGGTTGCGATTTTGAAATGTAAAATTTCACTTCAAAGAATGACGTTCGCAATTGTGACAACCGAGTTATAACTTTTTTTTTCTCTCTTTTTAATGTTTTTAATTTCATTAATTTTTTTTTCTATACTTTGTTTCTAACTTGTCGCGCTTTTGCCGCTCCGTTCTCGCGGGTCTCAAATAACGACGCGACGTTCAGATCGAGGCCTGTGTACTATACGTACGATAGTTCATAACGTGTACCACATCTTCGCATGATTAAAACTCGTTGCCTATACTATGTATATGTATAGATAGTACATAGATATAGTTGATTATGTAACCATATGTATTAAGAGTATGTATACGTATTATATACCTATAATAATGTAGATAACGGAAGTAAATACTCGAATTATAATAGCTGAATTAGGCTTCAGTTTTAAATTACGGACTTACGTATCCCAGCAAAAGGACTGCATTACAAAGAAGTGAGAAGTAGATCGTACATTGTACTATACGTATCCATTTATAATTCGAGTCTTACCTGCAACAAAAGAATGAGAAAGGATGATGGTATTAGACAAATGACAAGCGTTGAAAAATTCATCTAACAAATTACTATACCTACACATACATGTATATTCTCTTATTATACCGCGTAAGCTTATACTTTATAACCTTTTGTTGGAATGATAATCGATCAATTATTTGCGCACAACATATCATGTTCACAATATAGGTATATTCGCGTTAGCATAGAAATTATTTGATATTTCCTTCAACCCGAATAAGGAGGATGTGTAACGAGCCGACTAACTAACTATTATATACTCTGTGAAAATGAAAAAATGAAAACTGAAAAACGAGAAAAAAAATAAATAGAACAATCGAGTGTTGGTAGCTACGGATGATGAGTTGGAAATCGAGAATCACTTGGTTCAATCATATCGCACAAAGAACTTGGGGTGGTTTAAAAGTTATTAATTACAGGTCAACGGGGGGCATAGCTAGTGATAATTATTACCGTTTCAAGTCATGTTGTGTATGCACCCCAGCAGCGATATAATATACGCTTGATTGTTCCGAAGCATTCAATGAGCATAGAAATCATGCACGCGTGCGGAGTGGCGAGTCGTAGATATAAAGTAGTTTTCCTGCACTCCTCGAATGTATTTCTCGCACATTTGTTACAAGTTTATTTGAAGTGAAATGAAATTGTACTCAAGCAAAAATCTACAGTATAATAGATCAAAGGAAAACAAAAGAGAAGAAAAAAAAAAACAAAAAAGCAAACTCAAATCATTATTCATTTACTGAATACGAATGACGATCGATGTTCTAGGAAATGCTTCTTTTACCGATCAGTAATAGCTTTGACATAAGATCAGGAATCGGCGCCCTGGGCTTTCTTGGTTAGATTATGTTATGTCTCGGTTCGAGAACTGAAGCCGCCCTTGATCGTCATATAGTAGCCCATAATATCGCTGTTCTATGTATGGTTATACTTCTGCTATTAGAATTTGTAAATGTATTACGGTATGTGTGTACGACGCGGTATTCCGTTTCACTCCTATTGCACCCATTTTGATTAGATTTTAATCGATACTATTTCACTAGTTGATTGAGTTTTATTTTTTTTTCTTATCTTACGATGGTTCGTAATTGTTGTGTGGTATGGTTATATAGTTGGTTATCGAGTTTTAACTCTATATATATATATATTTCTATTTAACTCACTCTAGTTATATACGTTGTGCAACCGGCACGTTTTGTTTGCCGTATTGCTGCCGCGATGCTATGCGATCAAGAGAAACCGAATTACCGTAAGCCCACAAAGTAGAGCAGGTATGTATTAGGTTGTAACACAGAGTCATCTATACAGCTCCTTATGCTGTAGCTTTTATTATTTCATACCGTAAAGGACATGATGATAAATGAACGAATTCCAAAATATATACTCTGCATAGAGTTTAAAATACGAAATTTAAAAAAAAAAAAGAAATACCCAAGAACTTTGCGTACACTCATCATCCAATGTGGCATTTGAAATCGTTCTCTCTTTCATATATTAATTACATTTGCTGATCAACGTCGAGTTGAATTAATTTTCTGCGTTCGACAAGAATTTTAATTTATTTCACGTTTCACCTTAACAACTCGAGATAGTTAACACTCGGTGGGCTATTTGAACGAGCTTTAAAAGTCAAAGTGCATCTCGATCGATGTTTATGTATACCTATATACATACATATATACCACGTTTGGTTCAGCCTGCAAACTTCTTGACGTTCTACACAACATATAAGTACACACCTACATGTATATGTATACATATATGTACATAGTTCTGCTCCAGAGCGCCTCAGGAGTCAAAGGGGGAAGACAAAGAAGCGAAAGGGGATAAGGGATGAGGTAAGGCGTAAGGCGAGGATCAGATCGCGTCGTCGTGTGTGGTCGCTTCTAAAGAGGTTAAGACGGGGTGCCATGCCGCTTGTTCCACCCACAGATAAAAACGTCCGCGATCACCTTCGATTTTTCTCAAAGTACCCGCGATTTTTCAATTTCTTACTATAGAATTGATAAATTTGTTTGCTTATTTTAACGGAGGTAATTATTGATCGCATCTGGTGACGCGCGGGTGAAGTTGGAGTGAGGGATGAGTATAAGGATCGGTTGAAAGTAAGAGAAAGAAGAGAAAAAAGAAAAGAAACAAAAAAAAATGTGCTGCCTCTTGAGAGCTGATTAAAATGAATCGATCAGCTCCGCACGCTATAACGCGCAAGTATAGTAGGTAGTACGTATAGCGGGGAGAAATAGCTTCTGCATTCGCGATTCTATCAGCTGTTTATACGACGAGACGTTATACGTATGTATGTAGGTATATACCTTCAGCATCAGCATCAGAAACAGAGGAGCTTAATTCGTATAAGGGGTCGCATGTCGCAGGCGTGTCGCGCAAATGGACGCGAATACCTGCCATCTGCACGTACAGACATCCGCAAAATTTTATATCGTATCAAATCTAATTTTTGTTCTAATAACTATAATAGGAACTACATGACCTGTGCGATTTTTATTACCTCGTCAATCCGTGTAATAATATTTCAGCGATAATACATTTGTCGTGTATTAAATTGCAAGAAAATAAACAATATTTTTTCTTCTATTCATGCAACTCAATAATTTTCTTCAATGGTTTCCATGAGTATTTCAAGGGATAGAAAAAACATTTCCTCGATCTTAATTTGGCAAGAATTTTTCGATTTTTCTTTTTATCATATATTCTAAATAAGCCGATGTCGATCATATATAGTAACATAAATTAAATGTTCGTGTCATTTCCTTCAACTTCATGCGGCCATTGGTTTTCTGTTTTTGGCCATTTTTTTTCATCACACTTTTTAGATTTATAACATTGATTGAAAGATAGAAAAAAAAATACGGTAACGATCGTTATAATCATTACTTTATTATGAGTGAAGCATATAATGTGTAGGTATAGTTCGTAAAAAAAAAGAAAGAAAAAAAAAATCATTCTCTTCAAGTAGCCTCCTAATCCCGGAGGATATCCCGCATTTCCAGGAGTCGCGTTTAAAATAATAATGTAAGGTAGCTGGTGCGCTTTCTCCTTCTCCGCTATACTCTTTCATTTCACCCTCATCATTATAGATATTTATTTTCGGTTGTTTTATTCATTTTATACAGCATTATAATCTATATAATATACCTTTTTTTCTTTCTTCATTATTATCTGTGAATTTCTTCTTTTTTTTTTTATTTCATTCTTCTAATCATTGTAATATCATTATTTTATTTTATTTTATTATAATAATGTTGTTTTTTATTTTCTTTCTTTTTTCTTTTATCGAGTTTTTATCTCGCCTTTATTTTTCTTTTCGCACCGTAATTACTTCTAGTCTGCTCGCGGTGGTTCAATAGCCAAACTTATAATTTAATGGTTAATTATATAAGAGTCTCCCGTAGCCGGGACGCGGGTAGCCACTGGGCGGCCACGGTGACGTGCAGGAATGTTCCCTGTTCCCTGTTATCTCTTTCTCTCTCTCTTTTTCTTTTTCTTTTTCTTTTTCTTACTCTCCATCCCCTCTTCCCTCTTGATTTTTCTCTCTTTCTCTTTGCTTCCCCGCCAACTAGGTTTATATAGCTACAAGGCGGTCGCGGCATTGGCCGACAACTCTTTGCAAAAGTGGACGAGTCAGTGAGGACCAATCGGTGCGGAACATCGGCGTTTTTTTTCTTTATTTTATCCTTTTTTGTTTTTACATTTCATCGATACGCTATCGACGATTCTCTCTTATTTTTTTGTACATACTTTTCGTAGATGAGAAAAGAAAATGAAGATTTTTTTTTTAGTCAGATAAATATAAACATAATGTACGTCACGTCGTATTTGGATGATTTAATTTGCGGAAATTGAGAGCGGAGGCGCGCGGCAGGACGACGTTTCCGTACATGGAAAACTAGATCATCATCATCATCATCGTCGTCGTCGTCATCGTCATCGTGTTTTTTTTTTTTTTTTTTTTATTTGTTAATTTTTTTTCTCGAGGGTTCGTTCGTCACTGTGTTTGGTACATATATCAGATCGAAAGGGGAGGAGATGTCTATACATATAGGTATATACCTACACTCGTTGCGTTGCGGTTGTTACGGACATTGAGAAGAACGGGTTTTATACGTTGAAAATAATTACGCTCTGCAGCAGCATAAGCAAAAGCTGCAGAAGTAGCAGAATGAGGATACAGGCGTTCCATCTTCGTTTACGGTGTTATATATATCCTTCCATTGCGTATACACACCCCGTTGAAAACAACCGCGCACTCAGGTTATGTACCATGTGCGTTGCAGCTTCAGATTGTTGAGTACAAAATATCATATACATGTATGTATGTATATAATATATATACGCAGGTAAATAGGTATGCGAGTACCTTCGCTATAGGCCAGTCGTCGAGCTCAGTGCCGATGTAATTAACGACACTGTAAATCAGTACCGGTTAACGCCACCACCAACCACAGAAGTTATGGTCTTGACAGTTTTCCGATTTGCTAGCCAACTGATATTTATGAATGGGTTGTACCCCGTATAACCCCTGACTAAACTGCGCGCTGTTTAATCTCGCGCTGGCCCAAAGTATAGACGAAGATTTTTGTCGACAATTATTCACTGTTTCGATAGAATTCTCTTCTTAGTTTTTCTTGTTATACCTTTTGTTTTTTTTTAAATTTATTTCTTTCATTTTGCCTCTACCTCGTCTTTGTCATTTTCGCACGAAGAGGTTACTCGCGAAGACCGTTCACCAAACGGGTAATATAAAACGGTTCAATTCACTTCATAGAATTAATAT
This sequence comes from Athalia cordata, assembly GCA_963932425.1. Lineage (NCBI taxonomy): Eukaryota > Metazoa > Arthropoda > Insecta > Hymenoptera > Athaliidae > Athalia > Athalia cordata. The sequence goes on from OZ010625.1 coordinate 23,000,533, forward strand.
AACAGTACTCTACTTTAATAATAAGAACGAATTTATTGAAAAAAAAAAAAAAACAAACAAACAAGAACGAAAATTATAAAATGAATCTACTTCTATCCATAGCGTTCAACGAGTTTATATTGAGATGAAGTGATTCAGATCTGTCTAAAGAATCGCCTATAGATAGATAGATAGAGCATATCGTGGTGGGTGGTTCTTCTCTTTTTTCTTCTCCTTCTTCTTCTTCTTCAACTTCTTCTTCTTCAGGGGTGGAAGGGAGGGACGGTCGACTAACTTACCGCGGATCGTTCCGCGTCCTCGAACATCGCGCACACTTTATTTTTCTCTTTCTCTCCTTATATTTCTTTATTTCATTTGTCCACTATACATAAATCCCTTCCTTCCGTTAACAATAATCCAAACAATTATCAAATATATACCGTAAACGAATCCTCGACGATCTTCTTGTATTGTTTTTTTCTAGCAATATTAGATGAAAGTTTCATCTTTCACGTTTCCTCAGAAAAACAACATAACAAACAAAAAAGGTAAAACAATAAACACAGTTGACCTGCAGTATTCATTAATGCGTGCGACTTCAAGTCCCGTTTTAAAATGGGCTAATGATTTTCTTCCATTTCTTTTTTCTTTTTTTTTTTCATTCCTGTCTTTTTCTTTGGACCATCCTGTACACGTCATCGCATGCTGGTATATATATTTATATACGTATACAAGATACTTTGCGACAGTTCTTTGATATGTGTTGTAAATTTTTCTAGGCGTATTCCAAACGATAATTGGATCGCTCTTGACGAACGATGTAGGTACTTATACTTAACATACCTGACTACCAAAGGAAAAAGTATGTGGCACAGGTGGTCGACTTTCTGGTGTCCGCAACGCCATCAAGTAATTTCTATACTTATGTACCTACACATATACATATATATATCTCCCACTTTAATCGTAAGATAGGTTTAAAGATTTTATAGATATGTATTATATGCACGCGCGCGTTGTACCAACAGTTCTGTCATCAATTTACGATTATTATAATACCGTTATGATTCATCGGATGAGGTTTACTTATTTTTGTTTCTTAATTTTACAAGGTCATCGTGAAATCAAGAGCACTGCATATGATGTGAATAAAGAAAAATATACGACGTTTGATCGATTCTTTTCTGGTATATTTCGTCACTGTCGAATATGTGAAGAATCTGTACATTCGATACTGCGATCTTTTGCGATATGGTCCATATAGGGTTAGGGTTATTTTCAGAAGTACCATTTTCTTAGCTACATATAGATAAAAAAGAGAAAGATGATAATAATAATAATGAAGAATCAGAGAGAGAGAGGAAATGAAATACTCTTGGAATGGTGATCGTTTGTATACCTACTATGATACGCGTTATATGTATCAAAAGAGTTGAGTTCTCCGATGGTTCTCTCTCTTTTTTAAAGTAATCGATTCCAGTTAGTCTCGCAGGACCCATTGTGGGCCGACATCGGTCCCACGTGATATCATCTATATGGATCCGTTCGCGGAGCATGATCTGAGAACTCCATAATAAAACGAGTGTCAATGGGACCGCAGGGAACGCGATGCTGCCGCTGCTTGCTTCGGGGAGCGAACAATCCGGCCCTTCCTAACTCACCGTATAATCACTGGCTTTGTACTATTGACAGCGCGACAGGACGACATTGCGAGGTAGTCGGAAGAGCAAGGAAAAAAATACGGGATTAAAAAATCCGAAAACAAAAGACGACGAAAAAGAACTTACAAAAACTAGATAATATAAAACAACATCGAAGGCCGGGAATGATCAAGTGAGGTATGTTATATACCGCGGATTAAAATAATATGATTCAAAATTCAAAGTTTAATACTGCGATCGACGATCTTCATATATTGGAAATATATAAACCCATGTATAGCGAGCGAGAAAGGTAAAATATAAATTAATGATCAAATTACCAATTTATGATAATTTCTTTACCCAGCTGACACTTCGATGTTCAGGTTTCAAGGTTATATTTCGCATCGATACAAATACGGTCAAAGGTCGGAAGCTCAGAATCTTGATGGGTTTATTAAATTGCGAAAGTTTTTTTCACTTTCTGCTATTCATTTATTTATTCATTTTGTTCCCATCGGTTTTCATTTTTATGTATGAAAAATAAATATTATACGAGATGAGTTTTAGATCTCCTGCTTATTATCTAACGCTTGAGGGCGAGGCGTATGTATGTAATAAGTATTACATACATACCGTACACGTACAAGTTCATAAATATTATCTAGGATTTCTATAAATTAATTTAATTGCTACCGCAGTACGAAAAAAAAAACAAAAAAAAAAAAAACTCAAATGTGTATGGAAGAATACGTATGTATACGCTCGAAGATGTGTATATAATGTTTATAATATCCACATATATATATGTATGTATACCTGTATGTAATGGTATTTTAACTTTGAACTTTTACTTCTGAACACGCCTATGAATAATGCATTTAGCTGGAGATTAAGACGGGAGATATCCAAAGTTCATAATTATTATTATACCGTATACATAGCTATATACGGTGATAACTATGCAAATTCCTTATCGATGTAATATATGCATAGTCATAGGCGGTATATCTGGACGTACACTTAAATTAAGATTTTTCAAACCCTGCGCTTTGTATTTCGAAAAAAATGGAGAAAAAAAAAAAAAATAACTAATACAAAACCATGAAATCACCAAAAAACATATCACGTAGGTAAGAAGGAAATCACTGCCGGATGAGGAAAGATCCGTTGATTAAAAACTTCATACGTATATATAGATAATATATTTCGTTCGTCATGCGAATGCGAATATATTATACATATATTGTATACCTATACACGTATATACGTACCTTATATTTTATAGATATTCCAATGCAACAGAGCGTAAGAAGAAGTTAGTAGTATAATATAACGATAATTGTAATTATATAGGTTTTAAATTATATCTATATATATATATATATCCATAAAATAAAATAGCGTATTATAAAGTCGAGTGCAGTTCAGTTAATACTGCAATGCGTGCAATTGCTTGCTAATTGCAATCAACGTTTCGAAATCGATCCATTAGTTTAAAATTATCAACGGCCAAGTTAGTGAACGACTGTACATAAATATATAAATAAATAAACTAACTTAACAGCCAATCCCATATACAGTAGCATGTATATGATATCGTAAGGAATTGAAATCTCTGTCTATTGCAGCAGTTTTCGGGAGTATTTACAATACATGTATACCTAATCTATATAAGTATCGATACTTTCAATAATGTAATACCACGATAACCATCCGATTCAACAAATAAAATAGTCATAAAAGTTGAAAAAACTAAACTAAAAAAAAATAACAAGTAAATGAAACTACATAAGGTCTTCCGCGTACACATATAGCCTTCGGATAAAGGGTATATCCCGTGGGAAGCACCGCCTCCTCTGGAGTCGCGTCGACTCGTAAAAGCCGATAAAATAAGTTGAAGGAAAAAAAAAACACACACACATACCGAAAAAAGAAATGAAGAAAAAAGAGAGAAAAAGAATATCTCCCGGAACGAAATCTTATCGAAATCAATTGTTGGGCCAATAAACAGGGAGCCAAAAAGAGGCTAATTGTCGGTATACTGCAGTCCCGGGAGAGGCACTAAAGCAACCCTCCCTCCCCCCATTCCCCCTCCAATTCCCTCGGTTGGTTGCGGTATGTAATTACAAGGGAGTGACTCGCCGTGATGGAGCTGGTCCTTATCGATTCGGTCCCATAAGAAATAAGAGAGACGGAGATATAATACGTATAGCCCCGTGGGACCACCGGTCATTTAATCCCATGACACTGTGCATTGTAAACTGAAAGGCTTCCAGCACTGTATTTTAATACTGACCAGAAAAATTAAGGTCCAATCTCCCCCCACCTTTTTTTTCATTTCAGTCATTATCAAATGATGAATTTAATTATATACAAGCATGAAAAAATTGATAAAAATTTCTACTGTAAAATACATGCAGTGTAACGTGTGCGTGTCGAATAATTTCTATGAATTTATCGTGTTCGATTTAACGTGATAAAAGTTAAGGGAAAAGTAAGAAAAATGAAGGAATAAAAGAAAAAAAAAAAAAAAGGAAAAGAAAAAGTTTGCATACAGTTCCATTAGCGAAGCCGCAAGCCCAAGAGAACAATGTTTACCAGGGTAAACGCTTCGGGAGGTTTTATATAGGTATAGTACAGTATATGATGTTGCGGTGTGTGCGCGCGCCACGTGGCTTGCGAGGTTCTTGGGCTGCTGTGATTGTAGAGTTGGGTCCATCATTACGAGACCCCAAGATGACCTTCTACGGACCCCCCGGGCCTCCGCAGGGCCGGCAATAAGGTAAGAAAACTCAGGAATAATAAAAGCCGAGCCGCACCGCCGCGGACACGTACGAATTTACACGATGTGGGTATACCGTATATGTATATACGTAATGTACGTGTATACGGATAATTTATTGTTAGATATGTGATTGGAAAGGAAGAATTTATAAATTTTTTTCTAAATTATGAAGAAATGTGAATCGGCTGTCGGATGGGTTTATAAAACATATACCTTTTGCGTAGATTTTTTTGAGGTGAACAGAAGAAAAAGCTCATCTATTGTACTTCATCTGGATGAATTCCGTTCCGTTGAGGTAATCAGAGCATGATTATTTGTGAACAAAGAGGATAATTTATGATCATGTGATCTCTCATTGGAATCGGACGTCTGTTGTAGCAGCAGGAGCAGCAACAGTGAGATAGCACCCCGTTGGGATGAAGAAATGGCAGCAGCAGCACCACCACCAGCAGCAACAGCAGCAGAAGAAGAAGAAGAAGAGAAGAGGGCACGGTCGAGCCCTCGGGGAGAAATAGGAAGAAGCAAAGAAAAATATGAATCAGAAGAAGAAAGAGAAGAAGGAGGAGAAGAAGAAGAAGAAGAAGCAAAGGGAAGAGGGCAGGTGAGGAGCATCAGAGTCATGCGAGCTCCCTCAGGGGTCTGACCTTATGACCCTATCAGACTGCTCGCGCACTGGTTTGTGTATAGCTCGCGCCCGACCGAGTGCTCGGCATTGTTCTTCAACATCCACGTGATGTCTACTACTATATATACATATATAGGTATATATAAAGTACTTCACCACCGTATGCCGCATACGAGAAACTAGAAGCATTGTCTTTTCGTTAAGCAAAAAGCTCGCCGCCAGTTCTTCCGTTACGAAGAATCAAAGGGCGAACAACAATCATGTGTATAGATAATTTATAGAGTTATAAAACGTCTAATTATCATGAGGTAATTGCTCAATTTCGATCGTCCGAGGGGCTATCAATAACGCTACCTGAATATCAGCTGACCCCCTTCATCAACGACCTTTGACTCTTCGACCGGAAAAAAAAACACAAAAAAACAAACAAAGAAAGAAATCTCTCTTGCAAACTAATTTTCAACTTTTCTTTTTTTCATATACCTGCATTATGCACGCTCCTTTACATCGTACGAGTGTTATGGTATACGAGTTCAACGAATTGGAAGAGAAAAACAAAAGAACCGAAACTTGTAAGACAAAAAACAGATATAATGCCTGTGAACCCTACCGACTCACCGACTAACCTGAACGCCATCAGGGGTAACAAAGCCACAAACGTCAAAGGTCAGAGTGGGCACGTCTTCCGACCAACGTCATGACTCGAACTGGACGGTGGTAATCAAACAGTGTTGTGCTCATATACATCGTGAGTGGTTCGAAAAAGCAGGAGAGAAAAAAAAAGAACTATTGCCTGATAGTTTTCACATATTTTTTGAAACGAAATACTCGATGGAAGCACAAGAGCATCGAAGGTGCACATACTATAAACGTGGTTTTCTAGCCTCTGGGCCGGTACCTCTAAGTGGAGGGCGGTGTCATCGGTACAATTTACGCACGGATGGTCTTATGACCGTGAACGCGCGGTTTCCAGCACACCGTGGCGGACAAGCCGACCATCAACATCTCGCCGAACTACATTCAGGTTGTCATTATAGAGGTCGGTTCGCCTCGCGTCATCGAATCTGGTAGAGCCCGAGGGACCGCGGCTGCTGCTGAAGAGTGTTCGGTGGATAGCTGAGCTGGCCAGTGACCATCATCATCATCATCATCATCATCGTCGTCTTCGTCGTCGTCGTCGTCGTGTTGCTTAGCTATACTGCACGGTCGGGCGACGTTATAACCCCAGCAACCACCTTGCACAACTCGAAAGAGAGCTTGCGGCTTTTTTCCCCCCTCGATCCCTGTCAAGTTACGGAGATTGAACCAAAGCCGATGGATGAAGAGGTATATGTATATTATACGATTCTTCTTCGTCCTCAGCATCGTCGTCGTCGTTCTTGAATTCCTCGATGACTGTTATTAGGTCGACGTTGCCGTGTCGTCCTCGCATCGCTTCGCGCGCTACTTTTTACATTTCGGTCGGTTGATTTTACGCGCCGTTGAGCACCTCACGGTGAACCTTGATACAACTATTTCTACAACAGGCAACAGAAGCGGGAACAGCAGCTCAATAACCTGATTCATCAGGGTTCTTAGTTGTCGCGGATAAAATCATAACGTCATTACTAGATGTAACCGTCATTATATTTCCAGTCTCAATTATCCTCTGGATTCCTTTTTACCGCTTCCGTTACCTCAACTATTGTCTTCTTCTACTATCAGTGTAGTGCTTTTTTTTATTTGCAGGGATAAGGTGAGTAACTGATGGAGAAAAAGCTCGCCCAATAAAGTCCTGATCATGATCGAATGAAAGGTTGGTGTCGACCGAGTTCTTGGAAGTTTGAGACCTACGGAGGTCGGGACCAAAAGGAGGTTAGATGAGGATGATGGCTGACGGGACTGAAATAACGCAAAGCGGAGGACGCAAACGCAAACGCGAACGTGAACGCACGCGCCAGGGGCAAGCAGAGTTCCCGAGCTCTGTAATCACTCGGCGAGCTGCACGCACACAGCTAAAAGACGACGATGAGGAGCTCTGAACGGATTGCAGTGAACCTCCTCATCCGCATACTAATTCCCTTTAGGTGGTTTGTTGGTACGTTGGACCAGCCAGAGAGCGTGTTTCTACGTCGCTAAGGTGAGCACCATTGCATCGTACGTTGCGTCGACGTCTGGGCCTACCATGGGGCCCTGAAGAGGGACCGAAGAGGGCCCGACGGCACGCCAGGCTCACGCTCACGTGCGTCCTCTCTCGCAGCCGCGCATCTGCGTAATTGTCCCCGCCGGCAGCATCCGACCAGGTCTACGTAGCTCATGCTTTTGCTTCTCTTTAGTACAAGAAGAAGACGAAGAAGAAGAAGAAGAAGAAGAAGAAGCAGACGAAGAAGAAGAAGAAAAAGAAGAAGAAGAAGAAGAAAGTACTGCGAACGCCAATGTATAGTTGGCTTCGAAATATAAACCACGAAACGTTTTAAATAATAATGTATTTTATATATTAATTTCCGCACCTTGATGACGTTTCAATCCCAGTGACTTTGTATAAGCAATTACTATGGACTGAATTTGCAAAGGTTGCAGTTTGGAACCGCAACATTGTATCTTAAGAGGAGAGTTGCAAAATAGGAATGGACACGTCGCGGTTGGTCTGTAATTCAGTTTCGTAAGTATATTTCATGGAATTTACAAAGGAGAAGTAAGAAAAAAAAAAACACCGAAAAAAATTCTGGATTCCATTAAAGCGGTTAGAAATTTGCACGGCTGATTATACCTTCGAAGTATGAGAATATTCGCCGTAGGCTATCTTAAAGTTTTGGCGAATGCGAAATATTATGAAAAAAAAAAAAATTAAAAAAATTTCTCATCCACCATCATCGCTACTCTCAGTTGTCAAATTATTATTTCTCCCAAGGTCCTGTAACTAACTTGTAAATTGAATAAAAAAATTCGTGACATTTTCTCTCCATCGTCGCGTGTAATAATCTTGCAAAAAATAATGTCTCAGCGAGTGGTGGTGGGCTGCTGGTTGAATTAAGTGAGTTTTGAATTCACAAGTACCCTTGAGGCAAGGAGGTGAGGTGAGGTGGTGTTGGGTTGGGTAACCACCGGGTCTACCATCTCTCAGCACGCGGTCTGCATAATCCCTCGAAGCTACGCAAAGTTCTTGCGCCTGCCTCGCCCCGGGACGAAACGCGGCTTAATGATCAACGTTTCGTGATTTATTTTTGGAAGAGGGTAAATCGGTGCCGTCCTCCTCTTCTTCTTCTTTACCATTCTTGTTTTTGTTGTTTTGAATTTTTTTTCAGGCTGCGGACCACGTCTCAACGAGTATTATATACCCTTGCCCGGAATTCACGGCTTCACCATCGTACCTTAAGTTAGCCGGAAGCTACTGCACAGATTACACAGGTACACGCGTCATTCAAGACGTTTCCATTTCCCCCTTAGGTAGGTTGGTAGGTGGGTATCATAATTGACCATCGGATACAAGATTTTTCTCATCTCTCCTCCTTCCGAATGCCAAAACTTTGCAATATCAAAGGCTTCGCTGCAAAACAACCATAGGTATGCAGTGCAGAAAAGAGGCATCATGCAGCTGCTTGGCGTCCAGAGTGTTTCTTCTCTTTCTATTTTTATCTCACTCTTTCCTGATGCACATTACGTACCTAGCCATGATCCTGTATGATGTATCGCCGTTGCACGGGTGTATACAAAGAACGAACGTACGAACCAACGAACGTACGAACGAAGGTACGAACACCCGCGTACTATATTTGTAGATGTATATCTAATATCACTGTTAGAGCGTTGACGTCTGCAGTAAAAGCTGGTGTACATAATACACAAGTAGATATGCAGCAGCAGCTGCATGAGGGTATAGTAGTAACATCGTTCGGGGTCACATGCCTCGCACGTCGTCTCAGAATCAAGACACATGTTCCACATTGTGATATTTCGACACAAGCGCATTTCTAAATCATGTCGTTTTATCCTTAGCGTTGTAGGAATCGGCCGATCTATATCCCGGGGTTACTGTAGATGAGAATATACCATACTTTCCCCGCACCTGGATTACCTCATTTTGTGTATATACTAATGGTTTGAAGTAGTATTATCTTGTTCACGTTTATATATTAAGAACATCTATAGGAATACTAGATTATACTGCAGCATCATGGATCTTCCCATTATTATATACCATGTAGTCGATATGAACGTGTGTAAGTATATAGTGTATGTACACAGTGACTGGCTGCCGTGTAGTTGGCGAATGAAATCGATCGATCTATTCCTATATTATTCCTTACTATGATACTTGGATGGTAATAAATCTTTACAACACTTTAAAATATCTCTAGAATTATTTAGCGTCTATATTCACACCCGAAGATAGTATATTAAACGACGACTACCGGAACGATCGCTCTTATTCGAGGTAGACACTGTTACGATTACAACAACATTGATAGTTAGAACTGAGAAGATACTCGATAATTAATTCCCGGTGTTTCTCACCCTGAGTATATGAGGTTTTATCAGTTTAGTACGATCGGCTGATCCCGTGGGATTGATATCCGAGAACAAATCGTTTAAGAGTTTAACGCTTCATAGGATATTGAGAATCGACGTTATTAATCGAAGGTAAGAAACTAATCGTTGACCTTAGCTGTGGAATTTTTAGGTTGTACACTAACTGGACAATTGTTCCAAAGTTTTCTATAATTATCGTTAGTGCAGAACTAGGTAGTAATGGACCTGGTATTTCTACCACGCCCGTTAGTCTTACGACCTACTTTAACGGTAGTACGTATATCAATTCACGTTGTGCTTGTTTTAAGAACACCATAGAAAAACATTTATAACTGATGAAAAATTTAGACTGTAACACATCGCATCAAGAAGATTCGAGATGAGAGAAATGAGAAATCGCAATTTTATAACGACACTTGAAGGATCCGATGAATTCTACAGGCACTTTACGATCTACATGAAAGTTCAAACGACCATTTCCTTAGTTACTTTCCTCCACCGAGATTATTATGACGTGTAAGTGACAATGAGAGAATTGAGGTAATCGTTAATACCTCTTTATACACCTTATTCTAATTGTTGTTCGTAACGTACGTTCATCTTAACTGCTGCACATATACACCTACATTATATACGTCGGCAAATTTAACGATAGCCATTAGGGCACGGCTGCAGAAACTTGCTTGACTAATCGCAATGCGCATGACTTCATAGTTCAAGTAGAAAGGCTATTCGTCTTTCAGATCCTCGAAAGTGTCAGCCATACGATTCTATACCCGCCTCCTACACACAAGACGTGTTGAGTTAGTTCTTCACTAGTCGTTGTCTAGGTACCACCATAAATACGGAATGTTACCAGATCCATTGAAAATAAAAACGCTCAGAATCAAATCTTGTACTACTTAGGAGTAGGGGGAGCGTACAAGGCGATCCCTCTCAACGATCAAAGTCCACATTTGATACCACAATAATTTATCCAATAGAAAACGTTAACATAAAACTACTAAAATAACAGTATTCTTAGATAAACACGAAGCGAAGGACACTTGAAAAAAGAATTTAGAATGTAGTTGAAACTAAAGTTTGTTTTTTCTTTTCTTTTTTTGTTTACTCAATTCCCACGGGGTATTGATGCAAATCTTTTAATACCTTTATGTCGTTGGATTATTGGCGACGATTGGCAACTGGCTACATAATGGCGCAATATAATATACGTATATATCGTAATGTAATGTAATGTAATGTAAGGTATAACATGAGATAAGCAAACGTAACGCAACGCAATTGAACTCGTCCTTTCAGTTGCATCGTCTGTAAGAAAGCGCCGGTATAATCTTCAACTGCAACATAAGCTATAATAGTTATAAAAGCGCAACCCAGATCTGTCACGAGTAAGGGACCTCCGCGTTGGTGGATCACGTGATTCGTGTATAGAGCAATTCTACACTGAGGTGAAGCAAAGGTGAGGGCAGCTCATTCATCAACCACGTTTAGCTACTCGCGCGGCGGTTACTAACGTACGAACGTACGAACGAACGAACGAACGAACTAAGCTTCGTTCTGTAACGCGCTGCAGAAATATTTTCTAGCGGAAAAGAGGCACATATCAGAGCACGTGATTCGTGATTTCTAGCTCGTTTACGCCGCCGCCATGCAATCGAGTCTTCAAAGCCCAAGCCGACGGGGGTTGCATAATATGAAGCAAATGATAACGAGATACGTGCCCTGCCGCAACAGATCTACGGGGGAAAGTTAAAATATCTCCCATCAGAGAAGACGAAAATAAATGAAAAAAAAAACCACAGCTGCCGATTTACCGACGTAACAAATGCGAGAGAAAAATAATAGAAAGGCATGGAAGAAAAAAAATAAATAAAGAAGAATTTACAAAATTCTACGACTTCGAGAAGACTCTCGAACGTATCTGGCGTTCATTTCTATAAGTCCGACCTCGACAAGGCCGAAGGAACTCCGGCATCGGCATCCGTGTCCAGTCAGGTCGACTGGCAGGTGTCGTTCTTGAGTATATGATAGGTGACCGTCGTTTCAAAGACAGCGGGGAGTCCGGTGGTTATATACTTTACGTGTAGCTGCATCAACCGTACAATGTTCCGTTATAACTGCACAACGTTTTAATGTCTCCCTTATGCTCGAGTGCAACGGATATACCACGTTATCGCAATTATCCGCTTCACAGATCATCGAGTTCAAAAAGCATACTATGTTTATTGAGTAAAAAAAATTTTTTCAACGTCTCTACGAATTTGTCTGACGAAACTTTGAAGTTTTATTTTTTTTTTACCGCGTGATTCGAAACCATATCGTCGATTCAACGGTTCCGAGGCGTACTAACATGCCCTTAGAAAGTATATTTACTAAGAGAAAATCGTGGGAAAATCGTTACGATAAAAATTTAGTGGTGATCAGGTTTATTCCCGGGTATATCTGAAAAGGGTCTTCTTAAGATCTCAGGGACTCGTTCGAGGCGCGGCTTGGGTGTCCCTTGTTATCGCCTTCTCTATCGCCTAATTTCTATGCAACGATTCCCGACTCATTAGGCTATAACTAATTACACATCGTTATAGATCGATACCTAATTACAAGTAAAATATATCGGTGCTAAGAAAATACGCTTTACAATCTCTTGTTTTTTGTGTCATAAATTCGCGAGTTTCTTTTGGAGAAATGAGGGCGAATTTTTTGGCGCCAAGGATTCACATGTGATAAAAAGGGCGAAAGATATCACAAAGTGTGAAATGAAATTGAAGTTTCTCATGTATGAATCGCGATTTATTTTTTGCAACATATTTCATCACACCATGTTACAAACCCAGTAATAACATGATAAAAATTGAGAACAGGATAAATAATAATTGCGAAACATTTATGATGTTCTTTATCAATGTGGAACGTACGAGTTCTCGTTTGTTGTACGAGGATGTTGTTGAGTAGAATTTTATGTAGAGACGTCAGAATATTAGCCACTATGGTATTATGTAGAACGTTATACCTATAACACTAGCAGTGCGGTATAGTGAAAACTACTGGCAAATCCATCGTATATGAGTATAAGATAGAGGGTATTATAAAGCGAGATCTGTGTGAGGTGAGCCAATTCTTTTTTAGTGAAGCAACAACACAACATCGCACGTATGAAAACGTGAGTGATGGCTCGAGAATACCGGGGAACACGATCTCCGGCTCATTACCATTGTCTATCTCGTCTCGGGGTAAGACAGTACGAGTTAGAAATTAGAGGAGTACATCGTACAATCGTATCAGTTAGTCGCTAAATATGTAAGCACCGGTGAGCTTTTACGTTATGAACAAATGAAGATTTGGAATATTTTCAAACTTTTTTACCACAAGCTAAGATATACACAACGATATGATTTTGTGAAACGAATTTATAAATAAGTGATAGTTTAGTAAAAAAAAAAAAAAAAAAAATGTACGGACAGATTATTGACAGATGATGAGATAAGCTGATGGTATTGGCATACGAGAGAAAGTGTGCACGTGGCGTTCGATTCGAATAACTCGGACCAATTAGTTAGAACGGGATCGTGATGATGGTAGCCTTCATCATAGTCAGAAAAATTTCTGCCGATCTTCGATCGTTGACCGATGACCAGTCAACGAATACATCGATATCATCGACAATATTACATGTACTTTATACGAGGTAAAAACCGCTTTCTACTAACCGATTTGCATATTATTCCAAAATTATAAGTAGCCCGAAATTTTCTTCTTTTTTCTCTTTACTTTAAACCCAAATTAGCTATGAAAAAGCGATAAGGTATATCGATATTTTCTGGTTTCAACTTTCGCACCAAGCGCTCCTATGATTCCCGCTAATGGAATTGGCCTCCGAATTAACGATTTGTGAATCAATATTCTAAATTTCGAAACCTTCAACCATAAACAATGAGATTATTATAAAAACAGTAAACTCGAAACGAAAGGTTACCGTCAGGTCTACAGCTCGGTAGCGAACCAAGTCTCCCGTAGTAAATTACTGCAGGAAGCTGCTGCTGCTGCAGATGCGGACCACCCGGAAGGTCGTAAGATTATTTCCAAGAGTTATTTTTCTCTTTTCTCTTCTTTCTCTCTCTTTTTCTCTGCGGCAGGTCCGTCACGAATTTTTATTTGCAATCTAATTTCGCAGGGGAGGGTTTCAAACCACTCACTCATGCATAAATCCTAATTGCTCCTTTCTTACGCACGCGCACTTTCGTTCGGTAAGAAGCATTTCAAATACCTCCCAAGGTCGGTATTCCTTCCAGTCCATTCTCATTTCTACCATGTCGAATGAAATTTATTATCCGACATATGTGCCGGTATTCGAAAAGACTGGATGCGCAAAAAAAAGAGAATCAAAGAACAAAACAAAAACAATCTGGTAAAATAGATGAAGTCGTAATGATCGGTGTAGGTATCCTATTTCCGTGAACCTTAGGCTACTTTTACCCTATGATTATCGGTTATTATTGATTAATTGATTGCGCGGTGACGAGGAGTAAAGAATATGAGGTGAATATATACGAGATACGATACGAGGGCGGCGTCGGTACGTGTGTGAAGGTGTTACATGTTAACTCCGCTGTAACAAGAGGTCACCGGGGTTCAGATCATGCTTTGCTCTTGCTCGTTAGAAAGTACGACGTGCCCAGCAGATCACTCGACTAACATAATGTACGAACCGCGGTCTTCAAGTCGCAATACCCGGAGGAACTGCAAACGCCTGAGACTCACGCCGATCAAAACGCACAAGAAAAAGAAGAAGCGAAAACAGGCGATAAAGATAATTTGAATTTTGACCGTCACCGAAAATGGCAATTCTTCTCAGTGTGGGTAGGATTTATAAATTCAACTCAAAGTCAGATGGTCGATGTTGGAATCCACGTCGTAGGTGGTCACGTGCGATAGTCTCGTGTGTTTGCAGTGTGTTTTCAGTTAAATATTATAATACCTCTTGTTCGCAAAGCTAGGCGACGTTTGCCGTAGGTATTATAAGTTACACAAGAATGTAGTCGCATGAAGACCTAGCAGCTTCCTTACAAAGATGTGATAGAATGGGATGTATATTATATGGGATGTTCTATGTATATATGTGATGTGATAGGATGCGATGGGATGCGATGCGATGCCGCTATGGAACGGGGAAAGTTAAATCTTGCGAGAGAGACTTGATTTAGTAGACAAAATCCTTAACTGGATCTCTCGCGTCTCCTCGGCTTTCGTGATCAGTCGCTTTAATACTGTCGAGTTGTCGGTTGTCTGTATAGAAACAGCAGCATCACCATCGGTTCGGTTCCAGATCGGTTGTGTAACCCGTTAGATATAGATGGATAATATACGCGGGATCACGCAACCGATTGGTTGTAGTAACATACCTCCTATATATCTACGACATGTCGTTCCATCTTTTCCTCATCACATACAACGAACGACACCTTTTTTTCTTTTGTTTTTTTCATTTTCCCTTTCTTTTCTTTTTCTTTCTCCTTTCATCCAATATATCCCGATGTGATAGCAGCGTCGGTTTAACGCGGTGACAATACAAGGACACGGGATCTCCAGGCGCCGGGAACTCCGATGCCCAACAACAAACTTCTAACTAGCTACCGATCGCAAACGATCTTTTACTATGAGAAAGCGAACTTTGTAGTACCGCCGCTTTTGTCCGGGTTTTATATGTACCGTATATATCCTATAAATATGTGTTCACGGATACTTTAGCTTTGCTATAATATATGTATATAAAATAAAAACTGTATCACATATCACGTGAGATCAGGATATAATAATATAAGGTAGCGCGGTAGTAACACCATGGCACACGTAAATACATATAATGTGCCTATGTGCTTATAGACTTAGAAGAACGGGGGAATTTCACCTCGGAGAAAGCGAGCAGAACTAACAGCAACATCAGTGCAGTAGCTATACCTTGATATCTTATGACTACGACGTATATACTTCAGCTATCCACGATCCGTGCGAAGACTGAGTAGCTATGTTAAGATATATTCATATATGTTCGTTATTCAAGGTGTACGTAAGGTTCAAGTCCGGGTCGATATCTGTTTCGGCGATGAACAGTTTGTCCGCATATTATATACAGTGGAAATTTTTGCGATACGTAAAACACGTTGATCGAATTTTTCGATATTCGTTAAAGTGCTCTCGTGTATAACTTTCCGTTTTACGTATTATCGCAAATATTTAAAAAAAAACTTTTTATTTTGCTAATATTTTGAACATACCTGTGCATATTCCGAGCAGATGTCGATCGATGATACGTAATTCACAACGTCTTCTACCGACCATCGATTTACGGATTGTCCATCGCCGCATGGCATGTGACCGCATAAAGAAGGACATCTCACCGGTGGAGGTGTGCTCGGTCTTTGGGGTGTTTTAGGTTTTGGAGATACACTTTCTGGCCTTCTTATTTCAGTACGTTGTTTTTTTCGCGGTGCAAATCCACCCGGATTTGATAAATCAAGAGGACTCGTAACCGCGGCGTCTCTCTTGTTAGCTCCTTGAATGATAATGAAAAAAAAAAAGAAGCAAAATAAAAAGGAAATTCAGTGCGAAATACTATTTGACAAAAAATGAAATCCTCATAATTCTCCGAGCGATAAACTCACCTTTTAGATAAGTTTCAAGTTCGGCAACATTTTGTGCCGCATTAGCAGTCCTGACCATATGAAGAAGTGCTTGAGTCGAGGACATGTCTAACATTGGTGGAAAAACAGGACTGTTAAATATCGTCTCAGTTTTTTGTTCCTTTGGGTCTGTATTCGAAAGAGGTGACGTCGTCGGTACAGTTGGAGGTTGTGGTGTAACTAGAGGTGCCATTAATCCAACAAATGGTGCGGTTCCAGTCTTAAATGCCGGAAACCTTGGATCAAGACCGGGCGTAAAACCATTTCTCGGGGTGCTAAAATAGCTGCGGATGAAAAAACAAAAATAAACGTAAAATGCATTGGAAAGTATAGCAAACAAACAAACAAACAAACAAACAAACAAAAAAAGAAAAAACAACAACAATTCGTGGTATGTTCAAACGTATGGTCCGGTGGGGGAGAAATTTTTGCTGTAATTCCATCGGTGTGACAGAAGTTGTTTGGAATTCGAGGTGTAGCCGTGTAAAGCGTGTTTGAGGTGGGCTTCAGATATTTCGATTTTTAGGTGATTGAGTCGTCCATAAAAAATAGTCTAGCTGTTCATAACACCTATCGACGTCTACGTCGCTTAAGAGAGCGCAAGTCCGTAACACAGCAACAGCAGCAGCAGCAGCAACAGGAACGTCGGCGATACGATCGGCTACTCGAACGAATTATGAAATTAAACGTACGACACGGTTCGCGGCGATGCGATATAGGTAGTACCTTGAGGAATTAGGCGTCACCACTAACCGATAAGATCGGTAAGCTCGAACCCGATTTGTCGTTCAAAGTTAAACGGGTCTTATACCCTGTTACTGACGATATTACCGTATCAAGTGCAGTTCGTTAAACAAAATCCGTTTGCAGGTATAAGATATTGGTGAAATTTTCTTACGTATATATACATATAGATATATTCAATAGCTGAGAAATTAAGTTGCATAGAAGTTATAACGCGTACGCATAATCTATATATACATATATACCTTTATACCTGCTATATTTACGAGCTGATATTTAACACCCACGTTCTCTTATACAAACATAATCAATAATTGTCCGGAATAAATTTCACGGTGCACATGAGTATTCACGTGTAATTGTTCTGTGAGATAATATTCCATTCGACATGTTTACGTCTATATAGCGTGATAAACGTTATCGTTTGATTAGTTATAAATGAATTAATGTAAATGACACATTTAAAATGCCTGATACGCGTAGAATTATGATAATAATAATAACAACGACAACAACAATAATAATAATAATTCAAGAATTTAATAATTTCTCACTCGTTCGGATGAGCGTTGTTGTACTTTGCTGCAAGACTCCTCATAAAATCGCTGTAGTTCCTGCCCATCATCTGTTCCATGTGTTTCAAATGATGCGGAGGCTGCGGGCCTTCCGGTCCACCGAGTGACGTCGCATTAGGAGGCGTACCCGGATGACTAAGCGACAACGGGGTCACGCTCCTCGACGACGTTGAATTATTATCGGGCGTTAGCCGCTCCGTTTTTACCTGAAAAGAAAAAAAATGAATACATAGATAAAAAACAAAATTCGAATATAAGTCAAATTGACTACACCGTATTCGTAGTTTTCTTCTTACATAGTAAAACATATGTTAATTTAACAAAACACAACTGCAGCGCGTATATAGACCGCAGTATTTCAGATTCGTTTTATACATAGAGAATCCCAAAGCGAAGTGAGTAGGAAATATATCTCGTCGCATTAATCCTATGAGCAGATTGCATCTGAGATATGGTAATGAAGGCGGCGTGTGGCGTAACAGTTGACTCCTTGCGGGCAAGTCGCTGTGACACTAAGCGTCTCGCGCGAGTCTCCTTACACTCACTTCTCGTCGTCTTCTGCTGCTGTTGCTGTTGCTGTTGCTATTGCAGTACGATGCAAGCACATAGAATATAGATATATAGCTCAGTAACTCGATTGCCGTAGAAAATAGAGTCCCTCGCGTGTCCTTATATCCCCATGGATTGTAAATCTCCTTCCCAACTTCTTCTTATAAGTCTTCTTCCTCCAGCTCTTCTACTGAAGATCCAAGAACTCCGCAATGTTATACGCAACGTTTTCTAAGTATCTCAACTAATTTTTCGCAGCAACAGGATGAAATAATAATAATAATAATAATAATAATAAGTCGGCGATTTTTTATGCACGCATACAGCATTTGATTTTTTTCATCTTCACACATACAATACGGTACGAACTGTGGGCCCGTTTTTTCTCCGGATATTTTTCTTTTTCACTGACTATTAAATGAAGACTTTGAACGACTGTGAGTAGTAAACTGAAAGTGAGCCTCTTGTCCGAGGTATATTAAAGGAATGCTTGAAGAAAAAAAGACGAAACTACACGAACTGTATATACACGATGTACAGTGTTGCTTACGTCTTACAGCTTTGTACATATGTATAAATCTTTGGATCAACGGAATCAAGTTTGGGAAGTTAAATTTTACGATACAGTCCTGGATACAGTTGACAGCTGACGACAAGGATTTTGATTCCAAAGAAGAATCAAATTCCATGAATAACAAGAAAAAATATATAAAATAAATAAATGAATAAAAAAGACGAATTGACGTCTTCCGTTCATGGCGAGTCGTAATTTCGGAGTATCGGTTAACAAAGTCGTATATCACGACTTCACTTGCGAAAGTATAGTGACTTGGGGAAGTCTCTTTCAAACTTCTTAATATACGACTGTCCGATTGTAAGAATCGTGGTTGAAAAATAACCAAATCATCCGGAATATCAAACTGATTTGATTCACTGACTCGACTTATCTGAGCCGCGACTTGAAAATTTATGATCCCATTTCATGAATGAAAACTTTTCCAATATCGACAGAATTTTGGCGAACAACTATAATACATTTGTGAATAACGATAAGTCAAAATAGAGAAAAGATGGGATAATTCCGGGAGTGATGGCCAATGGTAAATAATCTACTCATAAGAGCTGAGATATTAATAAAACTTTGGCTGTCACGATAAGGAGGGAGGTTATTCGAACCGCTATAACTTGTACGAAAAGATTTTTGTGAAATCTCAGTTTGTATAGGCAAATTTGGACCGTTGGCCATCTTTTCCTACTGTTCATCTCCCCCGAAGTTACCTAGTATAATTGATAATTTTTAATACCTGCGCTGCGTCTAGGCCGTTCTGATTTTGCCGCCTCCTTCCTCTCGCGGGTCTGGGGGTTGTGGCTCCAGAAAGGTGTGCAGCACCCTGGGGGCTTCCGCCCCGGGCGTCTCTGCCGTCCACAGCTGCGTTTGCGGCCAGGGTGTCACCGTCTATTGTCTCCGTGTGAGTAGCTAGATCGGCTGATTCGCCGCGGTCGCCGATTCTAGTACCGGCTCCCGAGGATACAGTCTCGCCCGCCACCTCACCTGAAACAAGAGAATACGTCGAATCTTTAAAATAACACAAATGAATGAAGATACATGCACCTAAATGCTGATGAAGAAGAAGAGGAAGAATGAAAAGAAGTAGAAAAGAGGTATTCAAGTACATCGAGGAGAGGTTTATTATGAGCTAAAATAATATAAGAGAGATGGAGCGTGGAACGTCATGGACGAATGAAAATATGGTCGATAGTAGAACGACGCGTTCGACTCGAATGATTACAAAGTGTAACGAATGGCGGCGGCCGCATGGTCTTTTGAAAGAGTGATCAGTTTGTAAGGAAATTTAGATCGTTTGGATTACACTCAGAGGTCACCTTGCGGCTAGATCGAGTTTATATAGATGTATATAATATACGTACTTGTCCCTAATTATTATTCTACGTATAGCTAGATAATGAATATTTTCGTAATTAAAAAATATCTGTTGAAAAATCAGCAATTGTATAATCAATTCTATTATTCATATAATTTACATTACACAAAACTCACTAATTATTATTATTGTTGTTGTTTTTAGTTCTGTAGGTGTTACTATCGGCATCATTGATAAATACTAAATAACTACCGCGCGATCAAGATTCACATTTGAATCATTTGATTTATTTCTATAACAGCATATATAATATTAATACCAAAACATAAATTTATTCTACTTGCGAAGATGTAAAGATAAGCGACAATCTTGTCTTCGTAATGCGGAGGATGTATTAAAGCGAATCTATTAATTTTACAACGACAATTTCCGAAGGTAATTAATCGTTGTGGTAACTAAATAGATGAAAGTGGTTACGCGATATATATACATAGGTATACATGTAACGTAAGAAATAAAGTTGCTTTCAAGAGCTGTAACAGTTTAGATTAGATTAAGCTCGGAATGAGATCGAAATCAAGTCCTCTGCGAGGGTTAATCATCGTAATTAAAAGCTCGTCGCTTGTAAATTGTCTGTTTTCAATATTTTTTTTTATCTTCATCTTCTAGTTTAATTTTTTTTGTTAATTGTTTTATTTTTCCTGAAAATATACATAAAAGTCTACGTGTTTTGTGCATATTTATTCAATACCTAGTTGCATGTTTGTAATAGATAGATAAATTCCTAAAACCAATAAATGACAAAGTAAATCTTTCGTGTGTGCCAACGAGTACATAAAATATCAGCACATAAAACAAGACTTAATTTGAACGCCTTCGTTATACTTTCCCTATACATATACGTCTATACATATGTATATCTATATTATACACATAACTGAATATTCTTTCCCTTCTTATTATACCGCGCATATATGAAGTCATATATTATTTATAACTAATTAGAAGCGTTCGCTTCAAATTACATTTCTACGGAGTAGACGAAAAAAAAAGGAAAAAAAAAGGAAACAAAAATCAAACAGAAATGGTTGAAAAAAAATGAGGAGTGATAATCTGACTAATTGTTAAATTTCAGTATACGAAAGAATTAGCGTTGATTATCAGAATAAATATTATTTGTTTTGTTTCACGGCTACTAATTGAGTATTAATTAAAATTTAATATTCTTCATCTTCAGCCATAGAAGGATGATGATGATGATGACGATGATGATGTGGGAAATCGATGGAGTCGGTATGGAGCTTACATCTAACGTATATACATACATATAAAGGCATACCTGAATACTATAAAATTTAAGAAATTCTTTAACGTCGGAAACTTTTCAAAGAGGAAGAAGCAAAAGGAGAAGAAGATGCGTCTTGGAAAGCAATAAACTTGCAACGCGTAAAGTTGGTTTTAGTGGTCAAGAATTTTTGTATTATTTTTTCTTCCCCAATTTTTTCAACGTTTATATCAGCTGGGTACCTCGCGGTATGCGCCTTAGAGAGAGAGAGATGCAATGAAAACGTATCTCCGGAAGATATCTCACTTATATTATAGGTACACAATTTCACCTTTTATTTCGGTGCAGCGGGAAAAAGAAGTATTAAATTAATTACCGTTACATTGCACTCAAAATTATCGCAAACGTCGAATCGCGCGGAATATTATTAGATTTAATTGGACAAAAAACATTAAAGAAAGAAAGGAGAAAAAATTGTCCGCAACTTTACATCAGCGTATACTTCGCACCAATAAACATACTTGTGTACCAGGTACAATTCGAATTATTTCACTACATTATTAAATAAAAACGATTATTCAAACTATATGCCTCGCCCCTCGTTAGTGTGGAGGATGAAGTCGTCAAGTTTAGAAAATAGTTGTCAAAATAGTCACGTTCGCAATAGAGCCCGAATCTAATTTAAATAGCGTTAATACGATGTGCACGTCTGGCTAAACATACGGCCAAAAGTCACACGCATCCATCGGTTGTTCAAAAAACTTTTTTCGATTCATTTTCAACATTTCCGTCCGAGCAAGGGTGTTTTTTTTTTTTTGCTTTTTTCCCCCTTTAATTTTCAACCTTTCACTTTGACTAGATAAATCGGAGGATGCAAAACATGACTACCGAAGAAAGAAGAAACAAAATTCAGGTACAACATTAGGTAGCAAAACGGATTAATTAGCTACGGATTTCCATAATCAGGTAAATTATATTTATATCCAGTCATTCATAAAACTCGTAAAGCTATTCCGTTCGATGGACACGTATGTAATACAATTTTTTTCCGTCTTGGACAGAAGTCCAAATTCAGAATTTACTTACAAAAAAAAAAAAGGAAAAAAAGCATTAAGCGCCTCTAAAAATAAAAGTCATACAAATATATATCCACGATATGACTCCGTAAATATAGAAAAGCATGAATTTTACACCATTACATACATTACGAGGAATGTGTTTAAATTTATGTTCACAATATAAAAAATGTCAGTTGAAACTCAAGATCGCTTTGTATTCTCGTGTTTACCTGTTAGAAAAAAAGCAAATAACATAAAAATTAAATAAAATTCAAAAATTCAGCTGAAATGAATGAATGAACGCAACAAAAAAAAAAAAAAAGAAAAAGAGAAGCTAACTAACCAAAGACGGTGAACATCAGGTACAAAGGTCAGTGTCCGGTAGCCGTTGGAATATATCCGATAATTTATGGGAGTCGTTAACGCGGTACGGTTGGTGGTGCTGCTGTAGTTGTTGCTGCAGAATCTTTTTTTCTTAAACCGAAAACCATTCCCCGGGGCCAAAAATTGTCGGCTGATTTTATCAGTGCGCGCACCTCGCCCAGTACCGAGATAAGCGACTCAGCAGCTGAGTTGCAGCAAGTTGGTCGGGGGATAAAAAGAAAAGAAGAAAAAGAAAATAAATAAATGAGTAAATAAATAAATAAAGTCCCCGAAGGTGGGAATGCGGTTCCTAAAGGTATTGTCGACGAAACTCTATAGAGCCGCAGGTGCAGCAGGGTAATATAAAAAAAAAAAGAACGAAAAACATTTTAAAGTTCTCAAAGTTTCTCCGATCAAAGATCTACTGTGTTTTATAAGGGGTATACAGAGTATAAGGTGCATTACGGATACCGAGAAGTATGAGCAAAGCTTTTGATTAGGTATGTATATGTAGATACATATTTTTCGTGCAATGTATAAGAATAATTATACGGATAAGGTTTGGACAGTTAATTTGTTTTGAATATTTTTACTAGTTGAACGAACGAACGAGCGTTAGCGTTATTGCATTTTTAAGTTGTTAACTGATGATATTGAGGTTCTCGTATCATGTGTACGGTATAACTACCTGTCCGTTGAACCTATATACGTATGGTATACATATATATGTAAAAGGTGCTACTGGATCTGATACGCAACGAGGTGTCCAATGTTCATGCCTACGCCGATCGAAGAGGACGTGTTATCCAATCGTGCTCTGGCGATCGATATTTGAATAATTTTAACGAGCACCGTAGTACCCATCAACGTGTAATATAACAACGATCGATGCGTCAGATTTGAAAATTATTTCACGTTATGTATTACCTTCGATATAATTGTAACGTTTATAAAACGGGAGCATTTTACATAGGTATATAAATACACCGATCGGTATATTTGAATATAGCAACAGTTCATTCATCATTTCTAGCGGTGGATTATGCACCAATCGAACTTCTAACAGTAGTAGGATGTGGTTGGATACTTGCAATTTACTAGTAGAATTATAGTAAAAACTAGTTACTTTAAATCGGTTACGGTATACACGAGACCAAAGAGGATAAAAATCGAGTGACGAACATAAGTTCGATGGTTTCAAGTTTCGTCAACCGTATCGGTCGGAAAGCTTCTTTTGCGGTTTTTATAAATCACCAGCGAAAGAAGTTATAAGTCTCATCCTTGAAATACAGAAATAGAGAGAAAAGTAAAGAAAAAGTGAAAAAAAACAGACGAAATAGAGGCGAAAAATTGTGGTTAAAGATTTGCTACCGGTATGCGGATTGTAACAGACCTCTGGTAGATTGCATGGTGCATAAGCGGGGTTGGAAGGAACGAATCCTACAGGAAGACGTATATACAGCTGGGTACGAGTCTGAAGTAGCGCGAGATAACAACGTGGGTAACTTGGGATCGCAATTAAACGGGACAAAAAGGTCGGCCCTCGAGGCACGCGACACGACTTGCCACTCAGGGATACGCGTTCGACTGACGTCGGTGATCCGCTTCGTATGGTTTGCTGCAACGCGTTCTCTCGAATAATCGAACCTGAAGCAATGCGGCAGCACTAGCTGTACTGTGAAAAATGAAGTGAAGTGAAGTCAACTTATGGTATATTTATAACGAACATAGTAGTTGATTGAACCCTGATTAGAAGGAGATTGTACAGTGTTGACTATGATGTTAAAATATTTCCGTGGAGAAAATTTATTTAGAGACATGATTCGATAAATCAATATATTTTCTATACTCGCGCTCCTGTCAGAGTGCGCAGGTAATGAAATCAGGAAAATAACTTGACACCTGTGTCATTCATCACTCTTTGATTATGTTGGATTCCTCGGCATCAGAAACAGCGACAACAGCAGCACAGTTGGAACAAGGTTTACGACTTTGTATACCTCAAGCTCTATAATACTCGCATACACGGTGGACCGAAGAAGACTGAACGGTCTCAAAATATGAATGAAAGTTGCACACGTCATCAAATTTTGGAAAACTTCATTCGAACTGATCGATGTTCGTGATCCAAAAGTGATCAATTTTCAGGGGAGGATAAAAATGTTCGAAATAACAAAAATAACATCAAAGCTTCATTCTTTCGCTCGTCGTTTTAGAGTTCGTTTTTTTTTCAATTTTTTCATTACTATCCCACCCTGTACATCGAGTGTCTTCTGTTGATAATGGTGTGGGTGCAAAGAGTTGAGGGCTGACGTCCGTCGTGCATACAAATATTCTTCTGTTTTGAATGTTATATGAGAAGCGAAGCGAGACCCGCGCATCGTTACACAGATTCCATTCCAATCCATTCCATTCCATAGACAATTCTTATATATTCAGTTCCTTTCAGGCTGGTCAAATATTCACATGGTAGAGTCATTCGTCGTTCGAGAGACAAACACATCGTACGACTACCATCGATATTATCCAGGAGTCTGAAGTTCCAGCGTTTATGATTATATGTATACGATATTTGCTGAACGTGTCATACCAGTCTGCCACCAACGGTGCATAAAGTTTGCTACCGACGAGTTCAGAAGTAATTTGAAAAGTCGTTCGTTTTTTTTTGTTTTTTGTTCAGCCCTTTTTCATTTAATTTCCGGTAAACCAAAGATCGCAGTGAAATGTACACGTGTCGGGTATACGGGTATAGGAATCGTTTTTTTGTTTTTCTTTCTTTTTTTCTTTCATTTCAGCATCGAAGAGGCTAGACTGTTGAAATAAATGCTCATAGTTTTGCTACGACAAATGAGTCTGCTTTGTATCCACTTAGTAATGGTATATGAGAGAAAGGTGTAGCAATCTACCTATAAGAGGCTTACCGTTGTTAACGATACACGTGAGCGACTGTTAGTTGATTTTAACACATCGTTACGAGATTTCACACCCGGTCTGATCCTAGTGAGAAGAGAAGAGATTTTTCTAAAGGGTTCAACGCATCACGTATAACACGCCATCGTGTTGAACTGACCAAGAACAGATGGGCCCGAAAAGTGTTCTTTCTTATACTTTGGTTATATGACGATACCAGAAATGTACCATATGAACAATGTACAGTGCCGTTGAGTCTCTTTTTCGCACTTCTCTTTTCTCTCGTTTTCTTATTGTCACACTAAACGGTGCTTTTTAGGGGGGCCTCAAAATGCGGTTATTATAGCCGCGCATGCTGCGGCCATCCGGAGCGATTCAACAGCAGCAGCATTTATGGGTATAGATGTGTACTTTGTGAGTTTACTTTACGATCCAGTGAACAGTCAAAGTCAGCTTCTTCTGCTTCTTCTTCCTTTTTCTGTTTTATTTATTTATTACGTGTGACTTTACCGCGAGACGTTCTTCAATCCATAGCAAAGTACGAAGTAGAAGTTGGAGAGTGAGAGAAAAAAAAACAAAACAGATATATGGACGGAGTTTGTTCTCCAAATGATCACGCGCCACCTGATTCTCAACTGTTCTTCAGGTAAGACGTGTTTCAACGCTTTTGGCTGCCGAAAAAAGATGAAGAAAAAGGATCCCACAAAAATCTAAACCCACATATGAGCTTCATGAGTAAGTATATGATTCTTCTTCCGTCTTATGGTTGGCACTTCTTATGGTACAGTTAGTTAAACATATAGAATATCTGTTTTTTTTTTTACACCGACTTCCGTGCACTGCAGTGTAAGATAAAAATCAATAACAATAATAATAATAAAGATATATCAGTTCTTCCAATAATTTACGGCAAACTGTAGTGCGTCCCATTTCCAGAGATATGAGAGATTAACGAAAGCCGAGATGTCTGGCGGCTTGTGTAAGTTGATGACGAAAGACGAAACACGGAATATATGTTCATATGAAAAAAAAAGTGAATAAAAACAAGAAATAAAAAGCGGAATGGGTGCCCCATAAATAAAATCGCATCGTTCACCTGCAGGTTTCAGGACCTCCCTCTTCATCTTGTGCATATAAGGGATACTGACGCAATCCTCCGTGAGTTACATCCACTGTGGAGATCGAAGAGCTTTTCATTTTATTTCGTTTTGGTATGTTTCAACCGTCTACCTGGGTAAGGAATCTAGAGAACAGGTTAAAATTGTCTACTACTGCGGTAAGCCGAGAGTGATTTGTTTGTCATTTGCGTTAATTAGTTTCCCATTATAATTTTGCATATAACCAGTATCATAAATACAGCCATAAGCGAAGAGGACCGAATTAAACGATCGAATATATATTATACGGTATGTCATGTTCGGTATGACTACTTCAGTAGCGATGCTTCCGAAAAATAAAAAAAAATAAAAATAAATAACAAAAATCTTATTAAAATAAAATAAGATAAAAATACAAATAAAATCAAATAAGCGGTAAAAATATAACATTAAAAAATGAAAAAAAAAATGAAATCAAGAAACAAATATATCCGCGGGCGGGTTTCTAGGATATGCGGAGCAGTGAAATATGTATACATATATGCGGAGCGTATCGAAGCAACAGATTGCGGAGAGAAGTCAGCGTTAAGTAGCCGCCGTTTGACTGAGAACGGTGGGAGAGCATAAATTATCCTATGCAGCATCTTCGTAAACGAATTGACCCGTAAGGTCAAGAATGGAGTGGTGTGTGACGGGAATAATAATAGCCGTATAGAGCATTTTGGGTAGCATTAATTATTCCTCGTGTTAAAAGGTTCTACGGATAGATTATTAGAAAAGTAAAGAATGTCAAATGACTCGGATGACCCTGGAACGATCGTTTCAGTCAAGGAACTCATCATCTTCAGGATATTCCACTCATAGACAATTTCTTGTTTATTTTATTCTTTTTTTTTTTCTTCGTAAAAGCAAAACAAAGATCGAACCTTATTGAATAAAAATTAGGATCTTATTATGTGAGATCGAATGAAATGTGACAGCGGTGAGCACGAATGCAACGAATTAGAACGACAGAAACAAAATGAAAATGCCTTTACCGCAAGGTGTACGATGGGATCATTTGGTAATGCGATACGGTATAAGATTCTCTAATCTTTCTCATGAATTCACTGCTACCGTATAGCCACATGAATTTTATAAATGACGAAGAGAGGACCCAGTACTGGTCAAGTTGCTGGCCAACTGACATACACGAGCAGTTGCCACTCGCAAAGAACCAAGTTGTGAGCCGGATGTGCGTCCTTATTTGTATCGCTTCCTCTCGGAAGCCACGTACTTTTTTCTGTTGCAGGACGACAATGATATACATCCGGGGTTACTGTCTACAACGTCATAATATGGTATAATGAAGGTGTTCGTTACTCAAATAAAAGGTTTCTTATATATTACGGTAAGTCGAAAAAATCCAATGAGATCGAAGTAGTAATTATTCCTGATGATCATATGGATGACCGCAACTTGACCCTTCATCTTTCATCTAAATTTCCATAAAAGTCCATCTCACTTTTGGTTTACGATACAAAAAATTCCATCAAAATTCCGACATACTCTTTTCTACAGATTTGGTGAATGATAATCACGAATACCGTGGAATCGCGACGAAACTAAGCGTTGAAATCTCTCCAGTTCAACCGTATTGTGACCTTGGCCGAGCGTGAGGTGTTCTTTAACAAAGCTAGTCAGCTGTTTGCAGTATCACACACGTATATACCTTGAATATTACACCGATCAGATAAGTGTCCGTGCATACATTGCGCCGATATATATGTACATAGGTATATGTGTACATGTGTACTAGGTACGTATTACCCATACTTGTTTCACAAGGCGTTTCTATGATGTTGACGGTTGATCGTCGAGAGGACAGAGAAAAGAGCGGAGGTGCGACACAATGGGATACCACGTGATCAGCAAGTGTTTATTACCCGAGCGGCGAAGCGAAGCAGCGTCGCGGTCGTGTCGCGTCGCGGTGTCAGGCGTCCGCGGAACCGCGCCCCGAGTTTGGAGCGAAGGTCGAAGAGTGACGACGACGAAGCGACGAGTAGACCGACGAGGAGCGAAAGACGACAACTCCTTGAACGTCGTCGGTTCGTCGTCGTCGGGTGACTCGAAAAGGAGCCAACTGAGTAGCGATGTTCGTGCCAGGCAATGCGCGGCGCATTCCTGCAACCAATTAGCTCCCATTGTTTTAACCGACAACGTTATCCTATGCCTATATCCTGCCTCTATAACTTGGCGAACAATTAAAAGGTGGATAGATTTTATTTTTCATTGGTTTTTTTGTTTTTTTTTTTTGTTTTTGTTCATCTCGTTACCTCGTTCTTCTAATCGAACTAAGGATCATGATTCTCGTTAAAGATAACAACGGAACAGATCTCTAGATGCCCTTTAACTGACATTCTATGAAGCGCCGTTTTCAGAAATGATCAAGGAGAAAATGAGAAGCTACATAACCTGCTCTTATCTTCTTTCCGGTACCGAATTAGGAGACGGTATAAAATAACACAACCCGTGAGATGGAATACCTCTTGCTCAGTATTTTTCTTCGAGCTAAAACCGAAAGGTAATTACTGAAAGTTTCGAGGACAAAGGCACGCGGTCTTTAGGAGTCGCAAAAGCGACTCAAGAAGTTGGAAAGAGGGTCGCCTTTGGTGCCGAAAGGATGAGAACGAACGAACGAGCAAAATAAAAAAAAAAACAAAAAAAAAAGAGGAAAAGGCGCCGGTAATTTCCGTTCCCAAGTACCTGCAGGACCATCTGAGGACGACGTCTCAATCCTGGAGATTCGAGTTGAGTTTGTAACGAGTGTCCAGTTTCAGGTCTCTCTTCTCAACACCCCACGGGTGCGGTGACCCCGAGGAAGGTCATAGTCCAGTGAATAAAAACCAGGGGAACGGGGTCGTTTCAACGTTTCAGAACGTTTCGCACGGCGCTGCGTTGGGCTTATATATTCCAAAGTAAGTAAACTCTACTTCGCTCCCAGTACATCGAACAGATGTTGTCTCGTAAAACTACTATTAGTAAGCTGTTGCCGTTGCAAAGCGTTCTCTTCCCGCGCGCGAGGTTAACTTCCGGCGTACAAGCATGTATATGTGTATGTGTATGAGTACATACCCCGGGCGGAATCGGACAAACGCATTTTAACCGTATACTGACTAATACCACAAGTTGGCAAAGATCGTTTCTCACTCACACCAGGTCTGACTAGATAGTGTTTTTTTTTTTTTTTTTTTTTTTTCTCTCCAAGAGATGGGAGTCAAAGTGTTCTCTGGACGGTTGTGCTGCAGCTGACGCGCTCGCTGATGATGACAAAGAAATAGCTGAAGGGGTCGAGGTCGACAAAGGTCACGTGAAGGTCATAACAATATAATCGGGGAAAAACCGAATCACCTGCAGTCTGGCAAATCATCGTTGAATCTATGTACAAGTTATAACACGAGGCTATATACCCATTTTGCACAGTATAACGATCAGATGGATGAGCAATCGGTTCTTCGTAAATTGTCCGTCACTCACCTGCAGCTAGTATATATTGCTTGATAGCCTGTGCAAAGAACTATTGTGTATCGCAAAAAGTTAATACGATATATTTGCGCGCTTTACTAAACCTAGGTATATACGTATAATCTAAACACATATACATAAGCTAAATAATATGTACATATATACACGAGAATTGCTGCAGATGGTGGGTAACGAAATTAAAATACGTT
Organism: Athalia cordata; assembly: GCA_963932425.1. Lineage (NCBI taxonomy): Eukaryota > Metazoa > Arthropoda > Insecta > Hymenoptera > Athaliidae > Athalia > Athalia cordata. The sequence goes on from OZ010625.1 coordinate 23,030,928, forward strand.
CCAACTAACTTCGTTCGCGACACACGGCGTGCTGACCTGACCCTTCTCTTCTTTTACATTTTCTTTTTCTTACTTTCATTTTGTTCTTTTTTCTTTTTCATTTATCTACCTTCAACCTTTACTCTTCCTTCTCTTTACCTGTCACTCCGAAATACCGCGCGCTGAATCATTATTCATCGTGGATGGCGGACAACCTGAAGCACGAAACGATGGAGGAGTTAAGAGGATTAGCAAAATACGTCGTCGCTTCTTCCAACCGCTGAACCTGAGAGACCCTAAAAATTGACTGCTTGCCCAACTACCTGACCACCAAAAACTCCTTTTGACTCTTTCAATTTTACCTATACGCAAAACAGGAAGTTTCAAAAAGATGTCGATCGTGCAATTTGATCAGAAATTTAACCAAGCTTCTATAGTTGTTCTTTTTTCTTTTCATATGCAACTTTTATAGGAATCTTATTAGTAATTTCTTGTTCCTTTCCATACACATGTGTAGCATTATAATTTTCATCCAACCAACCAGCCATCCAGTTCCATATTAAGGAAAGTGTGAAGTGATATTAATTAACGCGAGATAACCAGGCACGTCTGTGTTTCTCTCTCCTCTTCTCTTCTGTTTACATATCATACTCGTGATCAGTACGTGACGACGAGATGAGAATGGTTGATACACCCTATGCGCGAGGTGCTGCTGTTGCTGTTACTGTTGCTGCTGTAGCCCGTCCCAGAAAAAAATAATGAAATGAAATAAAATAAAATAAAATGAAAATAAAAAAATCCCCGTGGAGTGAAGAATGAAACGTCGTAAGATGAACTGTTGTTGCATCTTTTTGGACACCCGATACACGAAAGTTACCTGGGTCGGGACCCTGAACTCCCTCTCGCGATGACCCCGAAGGCCGAAGGGTCCAAAGGTCGAACTGAGGAATGTCGGGGCTCTGATATACCGCGCTAATGAACCGACGCGTCGCCATATAACCTATAGCTTACCTTACACTAAGTTTTGGTATCTACCATGGAAACCTCTCAGAATTGCCGTTTCAAGTTCCCCTTTTAAATAAGCTGATTCCAAGAATTTCAGAGTTCAGCTAAAATCCTTAGGAATTTAGTCCCAAGTTCCAGCGAAATTTTAAAAATCGATGCAAGAAAATCCATTAGAATTTTAATCATTTCAACATCTGATACTGTAAAACCTACGGAAGTGCATCAGGACTTGAGTCCTCGGTTTGTTGGCGCGTTGGAACATGTGTTTGACGACGCGACTGTCGCGAGTCACCGACGACCTAGAGATCCTTGATAAAACGTATGGTCAGGCTTCGCAGGCTTTGCAGGCTCGCAAGGCGCCGCGTCCTTCCTTTCCCTCCTTTTCCTTCAAGGTAGGTACACAACAGGGTAACCTTTAACCCAAAGAATGCTATGCAGGTCTTCAGGTTTTATGTATGTAGTAATTTAAAATGGCAGGAAAAACTGACGAGTTAGGACTTGATAAACATCGATATATTCAATCTGGTTTCGTATACGATATGAATTCGACTGTTCGTTTATAAATTATCAAATATCCAGGGTTCTAACTCAGAAAAAAAAAAAATTAAAAATTGAAAAACGTCACACATCAAAGTCGTAAAATGTCTGGTTACGTTAAAAAAAAATTCCGGAAGATCGAATGATAGTTGAATACCAGATAGGTATCCGTACGTGGTGCAAATGTTGTGATCGTCGAATAACTGAGATTAACCGTGGACTAAAAATACGTGCACGGAGAGTTTAGCTGACTTCGAGTAGGTACAGGTATAGGTAACGCGAGAAAGGGTTTTCTATGTCGAGCTGCAGCTGATTTATCGTTAGCAGCAAAGTTGCGATACGTAAGATTGGCCATTCGGCAATGTATAAGTGTACGAACAAAATACTTCGGGGAGTAGATAACTTATAGTATATCGAAGGCATAACATCCGCGCGTTAAAATGTGCTAACAGTTACTACCATGTCTGGGTGTCTCGTGTCTTGTGTCTTACGTCGTGTCTCGAGTTCATCCTTACGTCGTACTTGTGGCTCGTACGTACCATGGGGATCGTTATGTACGTGGATTATTTCCTGACGGAGCAACTAACCAACCAGCATGAGCGGGAGCGGGAGCAGGAGCAAAATCAGGAGCAACAGGAACAGAAGTGCAAAACCAGAGTTAGCAGGGTCTGGACTACCTTTACGATATCTCGTCACGACGATCTGCCGACAGACACGCCTTGACACACAACAATGCATGCATGAATTAATAGCTCCTGCCACGTCCCACTCTTGTTGCAACGAGATTCACATCTTCATTACGCCGTGGTAGGTGTTTTTATCACTCACTCTCTCTCTATCTCTTTCTATCTGATTTGTTTTTCGTCTCGCTCTTTCTCTCTATCTTTCTCTCTCTGGAATACCTATAATGTACGTATACGCACAAAACGGGTGCATGATTATTTTATCCTCTATAACTTTTCTGTTTTTTCATTTTTCTCATTCGGATGACAGGTATTACTTCGAAAAGGTTTCCACGTATAATCACCTCTGGGAACTACTAGCAACGAGATATAAATCATAAAAGTTCGTTAGAGTTTCTCAGAAACTGAAAGCCGAGCCAAACCGAGCCAAGCCAAGTCAAGTCAAGTCAAGTCAAGTCAAGCCTTGGCTTCCGGGCAAAGAGTTTATATAAATATGTTTATCTTAATTCATGATCATCGGATATTTTTCAATTTCCGCTACTGTATGTATAGTACTGCTGCGTGGACAAATTTCTATACTACTAATGGTCAGGTAAATTACTAGCGATCGATATCGATAGTTTGCATACAATTGATTCGGGTAAATAAATCTACCTACCGCAATACCTATAGAGTGTTCATTGGTTGATGTTTTTCTCTCTTTAGATGCAGTTTAGGACGTAACACATTATGCCTGAAGAGAGATGAGCTTACCTGGAACAATCCAAGAAAAAAAAAAGACAATTATTAGTCGTATGGTATGATCTTTATGGAAAAAAAGAAAAAATGCGTGATATGTAGGTATATGTATAATAATGAATACAAGGAAAAACTAGGAGCGTTCTTAGAGTTTCAAATTTATTACAAACTTCCTTCTCATCTCCTTCAACTATATCGCGTTAACTAATTTGCGTTAAAACTAATTTCACGGATAATAAGGCAATTGTTAAGCATGCAGCTTTTATCCGAAGGAAGCTCAGATACATATGCGCAGCGTATAAAATGAAACTTTTTGTCTATCCGCGTAGCGCTCTTGTAATACAGATAAAACTTCATTCGAAATTCTTGAATCGTGACTCATCTGGTACTGCAATTCAAGATAGATCATCTGTAATAATGTACGGATGCTAGATGATCAATGCGGTACCCGCACCTATATCTTTGTTGCGATGATTATACTACATAGTCCTCAATTACACTACTGCGAATTGATTGCGCAAAAGCGATCAACGCCACAACATAAAAGCATAACATAACGTATGATAATCAATATGAATTTCTCTTTAATACCGCTAATGAACAACCATCACCCATAATCTTAATCATCGATGAGAAAAAATGAAAAAACGAAAAAAATGTTTAACAAAAAATCGTCGAGAGGAGTAGGATGGTAAAAAAGAATAAATATGAGGATACAGTGCAGTGACATGAATGACGACGCGTACAAACTCCGGTCACGTGGGCAGGGCACAATGCAGGGTGCGGCATCACCTCTGACACTGTGAGGTCAGGACCTCCGATCGCGAGTGCTCGAGGCTACGCTGCAGTTACAAAGAGTCAAAGGCTGTTTTTCTGGTATACATATATACATGTAATATATATACATGTATACATACATACGATATCCGAGTACTGAACCGAACACGCCGTGTTATATTATTGTGCACCACCTCAACTCACTCGTTCCATGCTCTTTGCTCTCTGCTCTTTGGTGCTCAACCCACGAAGTCGAAGTCAACGCCAACACAGCACTAATCCTTTTGGAATTTCAACGGCATCAATTTTTGAACTTATATACATAGAGGAGGAAGAATATATGTTTGTACGATCAGTCGATCGGATGTATGGTATGATTTTTTTCATATGATTCTGTTTTATTTTCATTTTCATCGGTGTACAAAGGTCGCGAGTAAGACGGACATGTGTGACATAGTCTTCCGGTGACTAAAAGGCGGGTCACGGAAGGTGCGTCTTTGCGTCGCAATGCTGCACACTGCTGCACCGTATCTGTATGAAGTTGTATTTGTATTGTACGTATAGGTATATACATAAGACAACATCATATACCTCTCCTAAAGGTTATAACGCGGGTTCTCGCCCACGGCGACTCGTATCTTACGGATGAAGACATTTATGACGAACCTCGCGCCATATTCATACGAGCTGCCCGTGACTATCTCACTCTACTTTTGCACCAGTTGATGATCCTTTACCCTCAAGTATAACGCGTAGCGCCTTACCGTCACCTCATTCAACATACTTATCTCATATAGTCTGGCACATACTCTCTATATACTACCTATATACGTACAAACACATACTACATATATCTCTGAAAATGTCACGTAGCTAACAAAGTTGAAAAATTGCGTCACGCTAATAATGTAGACATAAAGAAATAATGTGCCCACAATTCAAAATGGATTGAAATTTTCGCGTTAGCCCTTTTTTTTCATACCACATGCATATCGCTAAATGAAAGACCGTACGATGTATACGCGGACTATACCAAAAGTTTTTATTTTTTCTCTCCTAGTTCATGATTATATGATACAAAATTATACGCTCGTGGATTTTAGTAGCATGACCACTATTTAACCAGCTGGACCACGACTAACATCAAGCAGTTGAGGTTAGATGACTTTAACTTGAGGTCAAAATCACTGACGTAAAATCTCTGCATTGTAAAACGCGTCGGACGCAAACCGAGAACGACCACATGAACGGAGTCCATAGACGGTAGTGGATGTGTGTATAAATGGCATGTATGTGCAACACAGTTTAACTAATTTACACACACAAGTAAATAATCTTTACGTATATATGAACGCCGTGTCAACAGCGTGCCGCAAAAGTCAGAGGTGACACTGTTATAAAGGTGATGATGGTTTACCGTTGCGTAACTTTTCTTCTGATCCCTACTCTTATCTTTTCCCTCTCTCTCTCTCTCTCTCTCTCTTTCTATATACTCGACTCTTCAAGATCTTACAACGTCCCGCGCCACCGGCCGCGGTCGCCGCCGTGATCGTTTCCTTGACGTGGAAACGGCGACAGGACGCAAATTTATGAGTTATTTTTCTGCATCGGTGATGTAAGGTTAAGAATTAAGAGAAAAAAAAGGAGAAAAAAAAAACTTGGACTGTCTCTTATTCTTTCGAGGGTAGATATATCTAATATGCAGTTCGATCGATCACGAAGATCTAAAACTGGTTTCAAAAAACCACGTCTACATTACGGCTACCATTTATTTTTTACTTATTTAGAATCGATCGGTCAATGTCATAAATGATACATACGATTGCTAATGAATAAGGTGTAATCGATAGTCGATCATCGGTGGTAAATTTGTGTTTTTACATGAAAATAAATAGTTTAAAGTTGAGTTTAGACTTCGTGTGTACGTGTACATTGAAAAGTTACATTCCGCGCTATGGGAGATCGACACGAAAATCGTTATCACGATTCAACCTTAGAGCTGAGGTATATACAGCAAAAGTTCGCTTTCGACGATCTGCCGAAGCAATGAATTTCACAGTAACGCGGTGTTTATCGTTTGTCGCTCTTATAGTCGTGTACCTAGTTCAGGTATAGATATCTACAACGCGACAAACTCCCACGCCAGTTGTTACACCGTAGTTCGTTCGATAGGATGGGATAGCATAGGATAGGATAGAAGCAGTCGTAGCATAGCTTAATAAGCATTGGCACGAGATCGAGTAACACGAGTCCTCGTCAATCGCAGAAATAACGACCAACAGACAACGACGACGATCTCGATAGCTTTAAAACCACCGCAAGCCGCTCTCACTGTATTCTATACATGTATTTGTACACCCCCTAGAAATTTCACAATATCATACTCATATGATAGAAGAATTAGAGAATCTGATCTGTACAACGAGTCATAGGAAATAAACAAACTCTCGATTTCCATTCTCCAGATCGAAAGATCGTCGGATCATCCTGATCATACCAATACCGATCTCTTGATTTCTTCCAGTTTCGATATGCGAATAATTCCATTTATTATATTGCAAAGCACAACACGTAGTCTGCAGACATTCGTGCGATCAGTTTCGAAATATATATATCGCCAAAAGATACCGATCTTCTATACCGGTTACAAAATTGGCGTTGATGTGGTCCAAGTCGAGCACCCGGGCAATAAACGATAGTAGCTGCTAAAAAGTAATAATATCGCGTTCTTTTTCTTTTATTATTTTCATTTATTTTTTTATTTTTCTTCAGTTACACCACGTCTCGAGTTCCACCTTATAGTTACCCTGCACCATAATACTTTCTCTTTTAGCGAGAAACAATTCACCTCTAAAACCAGACCCGTAACCAATTTCAATTCCAATTTCGATTTCGATTTCAATTTCGTTTCATTCTAGATTTAGTGTACATATTCAGGTTGGTATTAGTATAATTTCTAGCTCTTAATCGAAGTTGGGCACCTCTGCTCTACATTGGACAGGGCGGACCGGTTCGGGTCATGTGCAGTCTTTTCTAAGGTCACAATTTATCTTCCGCAGTGAAAACGCTCAGAGCACCCTCTTTGATCACCAACACGCGAACGGTGTCGCTCCACTTCTTCACGATTTATACACCCAACAAACCGGCGCGCCCTCGACGACGCGTCATCCGCGTGTTCAAGAGTGCAATCTGCCGGGTTGCATTTACAGTTTGCACACGTGCGCAGATATGCAGCAGACTTCAGCATCAACAACAAAAACAACAACAGCAACAGCCGCAGCAGCAGCACCCGCCGATCGTTTTTCTCTTCACGCAAATTCATTGCTTCTTTTCAAACTCTATACGCGTTTCGTTTTTTGTGTTGAAAAAGTATCGAATCACGTGGGAGATGCAGAGGAAACGAGTATGTACTACGTACGTAATGTATTACATGCGTTGTATGCGGGTCTGGTGAACACAGGCAGGTGATAAGCGATTCTACAGAGTGACCCAGAAAGAATAATTCATTTTTAAACCGGCTTTTTCACAAATATGTGTTATCACGTAACGAATGGTGACTTTTCCAATCTAAAAAGTCGGAAAAAGTTTTCATTCATTCCTTTAGTTTCGAAGAAGAATAAAAAATTTAAAAAAAGTTTGCCAGTATATTCGTCAACGTACTAAAATGGGCTGATTTTCTCTCGGACCACCCAGTGAATGTCTAGCTCTCAAAAGTGAACATTACATAATATTATCTTAAAGTTTTACTGATCGATGGTTTAGATATAAAGAAATAATAACGTCACCTCGCGATGTCCTCCAGACATCAAATGGCATATAGGGTTGTTTGGTTGGTTAAAAATCGTCGAAAAAGAAGCTCGACCGCGGGGCAATAATTCGAGATGTTTCGTTGAAGATAAGCTGGCATGAAGAGCGCCTAGTGTCACGGGGCATAACTGACACTGTGAGATCAGCAGCTGAGACGAATAAGTCACCTTGTAAAGTGATATTAAAGGATTAACGTTTCCATCCTGCACCGACGGGACGCCACGCACCTGACACCTTTGTGCAGTATCATAGAGGGCGATGTTCACGTCTCTTAGTTACTAAAAAAGATCATCAGAGAGAGAGCTGCTGAAAAATTCCTAACAACGAGTCGATCGTGTCTGATATAATAACTTGAATAAATGAAGGAAAAGGAGGTTTTTCTCTGGATAGACAATGATATTTGTAATTTTGCACCATTTCGAGAAAGATGGATCTTCGTTACGACAGTGTAACATAGAAGATGACTTTGGACTTCTATCGTAAATAAGCAAAGCGCGACGTAACAGTTTGTCGAAGTAAGTTCTTCCTGTCTACTATAGTAACCGTAGAAGTATCCTTAATAGGACAAACTAGTGACATTAACGACAAATGGGAATTGAGATCCAACCATTAACCGCGCTTATTTCAATATAAGCTTGTATACTAAATATGGAGAAAATTAAATCTCTCGAAGTTACTTCATGAACGATGAAAAATATGGATAAAAATCTCACCAACAGACTATTTAAGTTCGGCGTCGCCGACCTCTCGCGACCTCGTTGATTCATTATATCAAGTAGAATGTATAAACATGAATAGTTTGAAAATGGTAAATGAATCAATTCAAAAAGCAAATCGAACACAAAGTGTATACGTACATCATAAATGTTTTACATCGTTTTACAAACTTCAAATCAATTGTTGCAATTAAAAAGTGCGTGCTACGCTGCGTCTTCGATTCAAACTTGAAGACACGTAGGAACTGCTCGTAAAGGACGCAACCAACGGCCCCCAGACTCACTCGAGTCACGAGTCACGAGTCACACGTCGCATAAGGCAATGGTATGCGCTCGTCCGGCTGGGTCTACCGTGTCTACTTCGTCTGACTGAAAGCAAATTCAACTCCGACGATCTTTCTCAGTTAGATATACGGTATAAATGACTATGTTGTCGACGAATGGCTTTGTCTTTGCGATCTGACGTTTAGGTCTATAAGCTTTTTTTTTCGGAATGTTTTATACATTATATAGGAAAAATTTCTTTTGAACTCAACAGCTCTATCCTACGCGTATTATACGATGCTCATAGATTTGGTTAACCATACTCTTCATTAATTTCAAATCATGCGTCACACTGTACAAGTTACTTATAGTATTATCTTCGCGATGGTCATGTTATGGATGATGTGTAGAGAATATCTACATATATATTCACACTGAATTGAATAAAAATAAGAATTATAAGGATTATCCAACTGTTACTATCTGATAACCAACCGGTGATAGATGGCATAAAGATGAAGCTATAAAATTCCCCTCATAGCAATTATCATTATCTTAAAAGAGATATTCATCGACATTAAAATCAAGAAAATTTGAGATCGAGCGAACAAAAAAAAAGAAAAAGAAACAGACCAACGCCAATTTTATTCGTTGCAGGGCAAAGGTCCGCGTTGAGGTCAACTGGGAATATACAGTTGCTCGGTGTACATTATGTGCTTCTATAGTAGTCGTAAGATATTTGCACGGGTAAGAAGAGTGAATAGTACAAAGGTGGGATGAATGCAGAAAGGGGAAAAGGACGAGGAACACGAGAAGAAAACGTTGGTCGCGACCGCGGGTGCAATCTCCTGGACAATTAGCCCGTAGTTCGTGACGGGCCCCTCCTTGTCGCTGTCTTGAACAACCGACTTCTGTATAGTTGGAACTGCATCGCAGCATTTGTGCTCCAGGAAGAGAGGTATTCTGTTAGTTCTCTGTATTTGTACCAGTTCAACTATGGAGACAACCGTCACGCGGCCTACCTGGCATGGCGCCTCGTTTCAATACAACTTTATACCTGCATATATAGACCCAGTTTTCTCTACCTGCTGTTTAAACTAGCAGGTGAACGTCGCGACGCCAATAAAACCTACATTGTATTCAGTACCTATACGGTGGTCTTTCACTAGGTCATTTTCCAATTTCAATTCTTTCATGGAATTAAATGTCTCCATAAAAATTTGTGAAAAATGAACATGAGAAATATCAGTCTTTAGCTCAATTACGATTACTTTGAATACATTTTTTCTTTCGATAAAATAGATCATGGTTATCAAACCATGAGAGCATTAAAATTTGAATGCGAGCTAATGACCTTCTTATCGTTGTCTAAAATATCTGGGTGCAAAAGATCTTCGAAATTGTATTTACTCGGCATGATGGCAAGCAATATCGTGACGCTCGTATATTTTTCAATCAATTAATCAACTAGTCAATGGTCTTTCGGATGTTTCTCCAAGATATTCATTATCACGAGGTGTTTCAGTTTGATTGAATCCTATACGTCAGCGAGTTGCATAGTAGCTTATGGTAAATCGACGCACGGTGTGCTCCTCCTTCTCTTCGGATATTTCCGATCCTTATAGTTTACTCCTGAGGACGAAGCACAGATCGCTCAAGATAATTAATTACCAAAGGCTTTCACACGCCACGACTGGAAGCGAGCCAGCAACCAACCAACCAAGCTAGATAGATAGATATAAGACTTGAGGTAAAGATATAAGAAGAAGAAGAAGAAGAAGCAGAAGAAGAAGAGGAAGATGAAGACGAGGACGACGAAGGAAGAGAAAAAGAGGAGTCGAAGAAGGAGTAGGAGTAGGGCGGTGCACAGTAAGGTAGTCAAGCAGTAAGGCGTGGGCGAGGTGTGAAAGATCCATTCATTACGAGACCGTTTCATCTAGCTAGAATATCCCCCGCTGTTTGAGCAGTTCAGGTAACCGATATCCCTGATATATAAAAATAATCCTCCATTTACTATTATCATTTTTTTTTTTCCTATTATTTTTTTCTGTTTTGGAGAATGCCTTATAAGAATATAATATACGTTATATAGGGTGGTCTATTAAAAAAGTTTTGTTTTTGTCTTTCGCCGACCACGTGTAAAATTGAATGTGTGATATACCCGCGATGGAATTTTTTTTTTTTTTTCGTAGATAACGTGAACAAGATCGAACAATATTTACAAATCACGACCGAATAAATTAAAAAAAAAAAAAATTACTTCACCCATTCCAAGTCGAGTCGATTGATTTTTTCGATTGTAGATTAGCATGAGCATACGGATAACGTTTGGATTAAACACCCTATGCAAAAAGAACCATATGATCTTTTGCATCGTGATGGTGGAAGATATCTAAAAGCTGCAACCGGTTGCCCGTTCAGGAACTGGACCCCCTGTTAGCGCCGTCGCTTAAACACTCCTCGATCAAGCTATGAGAACGATCTATGGGATCCATCGGGTCCAGGTTCTCCTTATACCTGCTGCACTCCTGCTGCCGCTGCTGCTGCTCCTGCCGCTGCGTGGGCAGTCGCTGTTTGTCTTCCCCCTCAATTCTCGAGGCGCCCGAAAAAGGCGCGGAAAATATATACCTATACCTACGTAAGTATATACAATAAATAAATATATACATATATACGTAATGTACTTTCTTCAAAGAATTGCAGAGATGATCGTGCGGTGAGTCAAGTTTCGCGGTATCGCGATTGCAGACGCTCTTTATCACTCGCAAAGAAAAGAAAAAAAGAAAAAATCAAAACAAATTTGGTTTAGGCTTACTAAAAACGTTTGATTATACAAGCGTATTCCTTAGTCTCTTTTTTGTAACGAAAACAAAGAATTGAACAAAATCTTATGTTGCATTAATTTGATTAATTTTTTTTTCAAATCAAGATTTCTTAATATTTCTTTACGTTATATGCAGTATATTGTTTGCACATGAGAAATCTGAATTACATGTTATACAAAGTGTACAAAAAATCTATAGGAATGAAATAAAATAAAATAAATAAATAAAAAGAAGAAGTGAGAGTCACGTGACTATAACCTGATCAATTATAGCCAATTATCGCTAATTATCATAAGTGTGTACGATACATCGACGGTATACGTCAATTCGAAATGGATCCACTGCAAGAAAAAATAAAAAATACGAAATAAAACTAAAATAAATAAATAAAACGAGGACAAGAAATGTTCTGCAACTCAAAAACGACCGTCTGCGAGTTTCTCGCTCATTAAAAAAATCAAAGACTTTGATTTCGTGACAAAAAAAAAGAATGAAAAAAAAAAAAAAAATTAAAAACACAACGAATCGTCCAGAGAATTTTTATTCTCGGTTGCATATATAAATATGTGTGTGTATTACACGGTACTATCTAATATATGGACCTGGATATATCGGGTCTTTCGATGAGCCGTTGATGGTTTGGACGGTGTTGAAGAAGAAGAAGAAGGATAAGGATAAGGAGACGGAGAAGGAAAAGGAGAAGAAGCGCGGTAGGAAGGAAGAGGTAGGTAAGGTTGGCCGAGGTGCCCCCGGGGCGGCGGGTCACCCAGATTTCAATCTAGATACAGCATTCCTCAGTTAATTAGTACTGCCTGCCCATCCAGCGATCTCCATCACTGACTGAACTGCCGTAGCCACCGCTTATTCGTTCTTACTATATACTCAATACAGGTACCTACTATATGTATAGTAGACTTATCTACCTATATTCCTGTTATTCTTGCGGCGGAGATACATATGTATAATATCGAGGACGAGCTGAACCAGAAGGGGCCAATCCACAAAAGTAAAAAAGAAAAGAAAAGAAATCATCAAAACTACAGTACTTCAAGTGGTGATTTGTTAATCAACATTTTCAGATTGATTGATTGATTGATTGATCGATTTATTGTTCTATTTCTTTATCTTTTTTTTTGTTTTTTCAAGTACCTTCGGAAGTTCTAAACTCCGCGTTATTTGCACGGTGAAAATTTTCTGTCAAATTATACCTTATACACTGCAATAATTTTTAATAACCTTTATTATACGAAAATAGATTCTGGCATTTATGTAAATGTAATTGCTCACGTATCGTTCGTTTATGGGTGTATAATTGCTACGCGATTATTCATCGACGTTTTATGTAACACAGCACGAATGGGCATATGGGGCATTCTGTGCAGACTCGGGACAATGTCTGACCTACAAATTTTTTCTGTTCTTGTTTCTAAAATAAATTTCACGTATCATTCGATATATGTTATATCGCTGATTTCTCAGGATATAGGACGATATATTCGAGTTAATTCCGGAGGTGGTGATTAAACTTCCCACACTATTCACGCGAATGGTAATCTAAGTTGATAATTGTAATTAGATCAAAGTTCAAGTTCGATGGTTGAGCACTTGCTACCGTTCGAGACCTTGAGCGTTCAGGGATCGGCCTCGTGCATCGTAAGATTCTGCCTAAAATCGAAGTGCCCCTCATTATCAGTCCATTTTAGTTATGGATTTGCTTTTGCCTACGTCAGCTATGTCGAAACAATTCGACGGTACTGCTAGTGTGCTGACTCGGTGCATACGTCGGTTTTTTGACACGCATTCGAATACTGTGTCACTCACAATCAGCTGATATCTACTTTCGCAATTATATATTTGCGCGTCAGAAACAGGTATGTGGTAATTAGAAAATTTACTAATCTATAGTATCGGGAAACTCGAAAATGATAATATTAATAACGATAACGATAAAATATAAAGAAATCACGTCAATTTGGGAACGGTGCGTCGGAGACCGAACTCAGCTCGGCCCCAGCTCCCATCGCTCCTTCTCAAATTTTTGCACTTATTTCTGAGACACCTTGTATACGCATATATGTATAAAGTACGAAGCGGAAAATATTTCTTCCTATATGGATAAGGTCACTGTCACGGCCTAATTATACGCGACAACATATTTCGGTTGTGACAACTCTTACATTGCATCCCATATACCTATATGTAGTTTCAGATGGAAGCAATAAACGTAAGAGGAGTTTAAGTATTTCGTCCTTTACGAGCGGGCTCCGCGTCGCGTTTACGTCTTTATGTATCCTTATTGCGTGTGTATATGCTGTAATATCACATACGTACGTATAACCTATACACCAATTGCATTGTAAAACGACTTTGCCGACATTGTACCTATGGAGTATATTCCGCCAATTATACATATACTCGGCACAACAATTAAGGGATCCTTTAAACTCCTCCCGCTCCCTCTCCCGCTCCCAAAAAAACGTGTTTTCAAATAACTGTAACTTCGTTAAAATTTAACGGATCGTGATAAAAAATTTAAAAAAATTGATAAAAAATAAACGCGCGATCGAACACTGCAGTCGATAAGGATCGTTACTAAATTTGTGTAAAATTAATGAAATATATCACGAGGAAAAAAGTAAGCATTTTACTTCCAATATCTTATATGATCTACTCTGACAACTCTTTCTTACGTGATAATAGGAGAGAAAAAAATTCAGCCAAAGAATGGTTGAACTTTGATGAAAATTATAATTCCTGGCATATGCGCGCATACGACTAATCCATCCAGTTTTGTTAGGAATCTCCTCGTATATATGTAACTCCGTGTGATATTAAAAATTTTATCCTTCACCTGAGTCAGCAGCATGAGCAACAGCAGCAGCAACGGCATGTAATCACCGATCTGCAGTGACTCAGGTGTTCGTTTGAACAAAAGCGGTCAATCTAGTTTTTTGTTCGACGTGAAGATATCGTTAGGCGGGGAAAAAAAACAAAATATAAGAACAATGATAAAAAGTGAATGAAAAAAATTAAAATAAATAAAAGCAATCGAATTTTCTACGTCGGAGAACGGAAAATATGGTAGGTATATTATATTATATATATATAGGGATAATCAGGCGAAGGAAATAGGAAATAATAATTGAGAGGTTTAGAAACGGGAGTTTGCACGGGTAAAGTTGTAAAATAAAGTTGCATAATCGTGACAATTCCTATCTAAAACGTTAAACTGCACCATCGGTGCAAAACTCTTTCAAACGATTATTAACCACGACGCCTCCGGGTACGCCGCACACCGTCCTCAACTTCCTAATGCTTTAGGGTGAAATAAAAACTCGATATAACGTCGGTATAAAACTACGAAACGATACATTATTTATCTACACCGCACGAATCGTTACAACTCTGCGTTATATTTCTCGGCAATTTATATCATTGGTCATTGTGTATATATGTTTCATAATAATGATCGTAGAAAAAAAAAATTACGAAAGAAAAGTATAAGAATCGTTTCGATTATAATTGTTTTTGCATTCTTTTTATTTTATCGATATCAAACGCGGGGTAGATATAAGACTGCACGTTGGGTGAGTTGTCAACTCGCGGGTGCGGCTCTCACGGAGGCAATCAAGGCGTACTCCTATTGCTACGTATGCAGCATTAAGCGTAGAATCATCCTGAAATATGAGAAGATAAAAACAGCGGGCCTCCTTCGAGAGAAACGGTGCAACCAGGACGAAGGAGGGAGGAAAGGAAAACGAGGTACACCGCACCTCTTAGCGGGCGCAGTTAGGTCAGGTTACGCTATAATATTACCTCTTTTCTTATCCTGCATATATGCTACAAGTTTTATACCGCAGAAAAAAAATCAAAGAAGCATCATTTTATTTTCACATACCGCGTGTATTCGTACATACGATGCATGTATGTACGTATATAGGTATATAATCGAAAACAGGAAGACCTCTCTTCGGTACTTCAGGATAAGCCTTCTATATTTACTTATTTATTTACTTATTTATTTATTTTTCATTCATCAATTATATTGAAAATAAAAAAAGAAACGAAGGATAAATAAGAGTTGAAATGAATTTGAATACTAGTTTTCTGTACCGCACACGTAATCCATGATATTATTTTTTCCGTATACGTATACACATTACCTAATTTAACATAACGTCGTGGTAGGTATTTGAAAGTTGATTTTCTTTTTCTCACTATATATATTTTTTTTTATTATTATCGTGGCTGGCAAATACATTGGATGTATGCAGTGTGAGAATTCTTCCGCCCACTGCGAAGATTTCGAAGAAAAAACGAGAAGGAATAAAAAAAATAAAAATAAAAATCAAAGAAAGATGAGAAAAACGAAAATTTGTGAACCGTGTGATAATTAAGGGTGAAGTTAAATCCTGAAAATATAATTAGACGCAGGGTATTAGGAACTGGATGCTGAGGTAATAACCTTCTAAAGCTCGTATCTGTCGAGAGGAAAGTGTTGAGTTGAGATAATGCCTGAAAACACGTCTCTATCGAGTCGAGGGATCTTCCTCCACCGCCTTATATTTTCATCGCGGTGCGTCGACGTGTCGACCGGGTCTTCGTCTCCTCGTCTTCTCGTCTTCTACTTCTTGATATGCATGAAAAGAACATACATCTATATATGTATGTGCACGTATACGATATACACGAGTGTATATAACCTATCTGCACTCTTGCAGCAGAAGAAGTAGCAGTTCTTTTGCTTAGCTCGCCTTATTTCTCCTTCTTCTTCTTCTTCTTATTTCTTATTTCCTTCTTTTCCTGCGCAGCAGCTCAGCTCCACCGACTATCCTCATAAACTTGCCGTTTTACCGCACCTCACGGCATATTTACAGCATTTAAATATATTTACGTTCACCTTTCGGTTCTTCTTTTATTTTAGCTTTTCACATTTCACCCTTTTTTTCCTTGTTTTTTTTTTTTTTTTTTTTTTTCCTTCACTTCTCTCTTCTCCTGATCCTCATACGGGATGCACAGTTCTAAATTAAGTCACGCGTGAGATTGTCCAGCTCGCGAGGCGCCGCCTCTTATATCCTACTTCTACAGAGATGCATATATAATATATTCTTTTTGTCGCTTTTCCGGTTTCTAATTAAATTGCTCCTCATCTCGACATCCCCTGCCTCTCCCCCACCCGTTTACCCTTCTTCCTTTTCTCTACCTAGTCTACACTCTATACTACGCTATTACCATTCTATACGATCTTCTTTAAACCGATCTTCGAGCGAACCGTCTAATTGGTAATCAAATGCGATCTCACACCGGCAATTCCCAGCATCCCTTCAAGATTTGGAAAAAAAAGAAAAAAGAAATACATACTGCTCTCTGCATAATTATCAACAACTAGCTACTCAACAACTTGATCCTTGAATTCCTATTCATACACATATATACATGAAAAATTCAAGTCACGGTTGAGGATTTTTTCTCTTTTTTCCCCCCCTTGTTTTACAAGTTTTATTAGGCACCGCCGCTTGTAAAGGAAGTATCGCGAAAAACTCTAGACCCTAAAATTATTTTCGAAAAACACATCGATACATGTAAAAAAAAAAAAAAGGAGTACAAAAAGAAGAAATTTTGAAGCAATTTCTGAAATGTCTTTTTATTAAGTGTGATTTCGATGTCCTGTAAGATTTTAAACGAATTCCACCGCTTGACTCGTGCGGTTTCCGGTTTCCTACAAATTTTCAGTAAAATTTGAAAACGCAAATCCGGACAGATATGAAAAATACAATGTCGAAAATTTTGCCAAGAATTTTATTGTTAATCTCAATCCAAAAATAGCTGCCGGTTATCCCCGTCTCTCAATGCAAGTAAAAAGAGAAGAAAAATAATCAAAAATTTTTGCTCGAATCTGTTGGTTCTCTTGTATTGAGGGGGATGGGGAAGGGGGGAGGCAGGAAGTTGTCTGGACAACAAAGGGTTTTAGAAGGTCGAAATAATGTACATGTCGCGTTATCTACCTATATGTGTAGATAAAAAAAAAAAAGACAACCGAAAAGAAGGGATGACTGCCGTATAGTGACTCCAAAGGTATTATATGCATGCGTAACTATTTTGTATTCGAAGGGGACGCTTTATGCTGCAGCGAGTTGTGGACGTCATACCAACACGTACCCAACAGTACGCTACACAGAGCGACAGAAAACGAAGCGATCACGCCATGCGATGCGATGCGACTGTGACATCTAAATATGCCGAAGACACCCGTGCACCTTTAGCTATATGTACATTATATTATACCTATGTAGATACATACCTATGTTACATACGTTATACTAACTTTACGTCGTTCCCCGCGCGCGTATAGTCGATAAAATGAAGCCATTTGACTGTACGCCCGTGCAGAATTGTACAGGCGTTAAACCAATACCGCAGCTATGCTTATTTTTTTATAACGCATGCATAAAAAGGTCGCTTTATTGGGACTGCGCAGAGGACATAATATGGTACCTTTTTAACGTTTAAACCATTAATGCACGGTATAGATATATCATTAGATTTTGGAATTTGCATACAAAAATTGATGAATAAGAGATTTCGATAATTTTCTATTAAAATATCAATTACGGCGTTTACATTAGCAACTTGAACAGCTGTGCAGAAAGAAACGAAATTTTTCTGTTTTTCAAATAAAAAATTATTAAAGATAAGCAGAGTACAGATACTTATACCCAAATATGAACATTATTTACACGTAATTATGTATCAACGCATGTCATAAAGATAATAAACGTTAATACCCACCTCAAAGACACGAGATTCACAGGAATCTCCCTAAAATGCAGAAGTTTATACATATATATGTGAAAAAGAGAAAATGAGAAAAAAAAAGTGTCACGAAACTGAACAAATATAGATAAATGTACCGACCGCATGAGATTTGTGATCCTTATCTAACTTTCATCGAGTTTAAATTATATTCGCGTGAATCGAAACGTAATTTAAAGAAAAAAAAAGGGGGAAAAAAAATTGTCTCCTTTCGAAAAAAAAAAAAAAAAACTAATTTATATATATGTACCTATTGCATTGACCTGCACGCAATTAATTTCAATAATTTTTACCTTTTCTTCTTTTTCTTTTTTTTTTTTTCTTCTACATTCGTGACGTCAACCTA
The DNA here is from genome assembly GCA_963932425.1 of Athalia cordata. Taxonomy (NCBI): domain Eukaryota; kingdom Metazoa; phylum Arthropoda; class Insecta; order Hymenoptera; family Athaliidae; genus Athalia; species Athalia cordata. The sequence goes on from OZ010625.1 coordinate 23,049,418, forward strand.
TAGGATCGACGCGCGACGGGAGGTAGGTAAATATATTTTTAGGCGAATGAAAATCTGCAACAGACGGTGCGGTTTTGGGAGCTGATTCCCGTATTAATACCGCGTGCAGATTGACCTTTGGTTCGATCGCATCGATCGGGCGGATCGGGACCATGAGAGTTTTATGTAAATTTAAGTTCGAGATCGTTAGCGGATCGTTCCGCGGGGCCAACAGGTTGCCGAAACTTTTGATAACGAACTGAGTAATAGCAATGCGGTTTATGATGCGATAATTATCCATGGGGTGATCCAAATGTCAGGAATTTATTCAGCTTCTTCTTTTTTTTGCTGCATAAATATTATTTTCATTAATTTTTTTTTCCTTAATTTTTAAATAAAATATGATATAAATCTAATTAAAAACGATGGGTGGGTCCGGAAATTATCGGTGAAGTTTAGGTGGAATTCCTCATTGTGTGTAAAAAATTATAAAAAATGAGTCAAGGAATTGAGTTGCAAGATAGCACCCAAAAATGAAAGCATCTGTTTCCACAATACATCCCCCGCTGATTCAAACTAACAGGTTTGAACTATTATAACGAAAAATGACGTGCGAGATATTTTCATTTCAAACTATTCTGGATCATATTATATAGCCGCGGTGCTACAGATCTATGAAACCCATAGAAATGAATGATAGAAAACGGATATCATTCCATATTGTATAGAAAATTATGAAGCCAGGAGCGCAACAGATGCGGGAATATCATAGTACATACGTAGAAATATTTTCTACGAACAAAAGATAAACGCCATTTTTATGGTATGATATTCAGTATGGTGTACAGTATGTGAGTATTCGATATAGTCGGTGGCATTTGGTTCAAGGAGATCGATCGTTCCTCGTATTTCATGCAGAATATAGTATAAGTTCTTGCACGTTATGAAAAACCACAAACCGCCGCCATTACGATATTCCATCAGGTGTAACTTATAGATAAACATAAAACTTCTCTTCGTATTATTCTTGTGCTCTTTTTTGATCTGCTTTTTATCATTGTTATTATAATATTACTGTTATTTTTTATTCATTTTCTTCATTTTTACTTCATTACAGGTAGAAGAATTGCATCTTTTTGCAAGGGGTTACAATAATAATAATCTGCAGTTCCAACCGAAAGGTCTATAACCCGTGTCCATCTATATGTCCGAAAGATATTCGAACTCACTAGGACCTTACAAAATGGCGGAAAAATTTCGAAACATTAGAGGTATCATATTCTGGACCGAAACAAACTAAGAGATCCGTTGGACATCAAAAATTCCTGGGGGTCAAAGTTTTAACGCGGGACACGAATTTAATTACCTGGAAGTTCCTCTTATCGAAGTGTTCGAAAATTTCATTTATCATTGAAGGAAAAAAGAGAAGAAACGTGTAATTTATTTCGTACTTCATTTCATTCGTGCAAGTACAGATGAATTTCCGAGCGCGAATTTTAATATTCAAATGTTGCTAAAGGAGCCTGAAATTTTTCTGCACATAAACCGCGTAAATTTTCCCCTCGTTAATTTTTTTTATCTACCTATATAGTTACGCCTTCTTTACGAGCACAGTGCAAATGAGAGACAAGATATACATCGGTGAACGTAATTAAATGAAATGAATACCGACGATTTCGTTATTTATTTTATTTAGGTTTTTTTTTTCTTTTTTCTTTCTCGCTCGTTTTTTCTTCAAAAAGAGAGTTTGCATTCCAGTATAGCTGAGCTCTTAATATTTTTTGTTTCATCCCTTTAGAATTTCATTGAAGGTTATTTTTCTTTCATAACATAATTTCCATACAGAAAATTTGGATTTTTCAAAATTTAAAAATTATCTTAATACGAATGCGCGCGGTTACATAATGTATATAACTGTATTATAATCGCACGGATAACAGAAGAACATTTTGCCGTCATTATGGAGTACCGGTAAAATAGAAAAAAAAAAAAAAAAAGAAAAAATCCATGTTAATTTATAGCCTGTGTACACTGTATAATTCGACTTTTAGCCGGGGTCAGCGGGAGCTGCGACCTTTCTAGCTCTATCGTAGGTAAGACTTGCGTTAATTTGTACATTATACGTATACCCGATGTACGGAGGTATGCATATATGGCGAGTACGTACATAGGTATGTGAGTATACATATGTACGTACTTATAGTAGTAATATAGATACAGATAGTGCGTCTATAATATATCTAAAAGAAACGTTATTATATTTTATGCCGTCAGTCATACAACTTTGATCCTCATCTCATCTCATCTCATCTCATCTCGTCTGATCTTCTCTCCTTTTTATTTAAGGCATTACGCACTTTATATATATATTATTATGTACATCTGGTAAAGAAAACGAGCTGTCAGCTATAGCCAATTTACTTTTAAAATAACCTAATCAATCATTAATCACCACATAGATCCTGGCTAGCTGCCTAAGCTATATGGTAATGATTTACCGAACTGTAATGTAGATAATAAAACTCCGCCAAATTCTTTTATCTCTTCATCAATTTCACGTATAGATATGTATGTATATAAAAACCGTACGTATATACGTATACGTCATTATTTCTAATACATGTGTTTGTCTATCGAATGAAAAAATGATTGATTCAGATAAAAGTAGTGTGTAGGGTGCGTTTGATCTCATATCGCAATGAATTATGTATAAAATAAATGAATGGTGATATTTTCTCTTAGTTTTCGGAATCGCAGATAATCATTTAATCACATTTTGTTCTTCTTTAGTTCGTTTGTTTTTTCTTTCTTCCGAAAGGAATTTCTCTCTGTCTTATTTTTTATATTGAGATACAATATGAAATACATAAGCTGGTGAGCTGATACGATATACAATATTTTGCGAAGCGAAAATGAAGGAAATAAATACACCTGCATATGTGTATATGTCGTATGCAGACGATCGTCAAATATTTTTGCTGTGCATATATAATAATGATGATGTAAAAAAAAAAACATTTTTTATCCGATCCATTACCGTATACAGTGTAGATGTACGTATAGATTAGGATCTTGGATAATGGATAAAGATTCTCATAACAAAAATATTTACTAAATAAAATCATGTCGAGCCGGTTTTTTAAAATAAATTTTTTTTTTTTTTTTAATATTTTTTTTTATACTAATTAGGATAATGAGATTATTTTGCTGCAGGTAAACGCAAACAAATTACATAGCAAATGTCACGATTTGACATTTCGGAAAAACGAAAAATTGTAATGCACAAATCAAAATTAATCGTCCGAAGATCATTCTCGATACAGCGCAAAAGTCGTGTCCATCTTCTATTCTACACGGGGATTCGAATCCCTTGACCTCGCCCCTGACAGTTCCACGATTTTCTTCTAATAAATTCGTTTAGTTAATGGAGAGGAAGTACGGTAGTTTTAAGCGTAAAAAGTGGTCAATGAATTCTCGGATTACGTTACGGATGAGCGGCCGTTGTTGTTCGTTTTGGAATCTCCTCAAAACGCAGAGTGTCTTTCTTTTTTATATCTAAATAATTGAATAACATAAGGGGCACGAAGGGTATTTGCCCGTTGAAGATTCGCGATGTATTTTTAGTTTGAGAAAAATCGCGCGCCACTCGTTTTTTCTTTTTACATTTATTCTTTGCTTTTGATCCTTTTGCGAATGTGAAAACTAACTCACCAGTATAGCACCAAGCGGGCCAGACGACAGGGCTCTCGGTGTCAAGCTCCCTCATCCTCTCAACGACCCGCGGACATCGCCACTCCGGTCGTCCTGGCGTCGTAGTCAAAATGTCCAGTTTGTTGAATGTTCAATTACTCGTCAACGATCAATTATTTGAACAACGCTTTCAGCTCGATCCGATATTAATCGCGCTAAGGTTTAATCACAGATTTAAAAAAAATGCAAAAAAATTTATAGAATTAATCAATTAATTAATTAAAGTCAATCCTTCAGTCTTCCCGCCTTGCGTGAAAGGTTATAACATTAAACGACGCGCCGTCGTGGGCGGAAGGAAGAGAAAATAAAAAAACACGATATTCTTCTTCCTCGTCTTCTTCTTCTTCTTCGTCTTCTTCTTCAACGACCTTGGCGCTCTGTTGTGTTATTTGTGGTGCACCTGTCCAAGTATCCCACGGTTCGAGAACTGTCACTTAATTAGCACCGTAGATCGTTGTTCATTCGTATATAGTTTGTAAAAGAAAGGCGTTTTCTCCCTCGACGAACGACGATATATTATTTTATTATTATTTTATCTACTATCCTGCCACCACTTCAGCAGCCGAATGACGAGTACGACGATGACTATGATCGATAATTTATGAAAATTTGGTCATTAGACCGCATCGTCGTCTGCTCGTCTCGATCACGATGGGCGTCATATTGATCACGAGGATCTCGTTTCCCAAGGAATCGGTTTTTAAAGATTATTTCTCTCCTTCGATATCCCAATAAGTTCAAATTATTCAGGCATAAAACACTCTAGATAGGCAGTAACTAATCGACTTTGATTTTTTTAGTTCTTATCAACGAACACGTGTTGCGCGCTAGTGAATTCGCAGGCCACATACGTCCGTCCGCCGATTAACCTATTAAAACAACTGATATTCTCTTTAAGTGTTACGAAAAAAACAGAAAAATTTGAACGTATCTTTTCGTCACGATATGAAAAATATAATCAGGTTATCATATCAGAGATATCGTTGTTTCAATGCAGGCAAAGTACGTCACTTTCAGTTATTTATATATTGTATAGGTAAATATATATACATATAAATAGCCATATGCGTATAAAAATATAAAGAATTCTGCCGGTCCAGAATTTAATATATCACACCAAATATTTTTCACCTGTTTAGGATATATTATATTATGTATATGTATTAGTCACAACGATGACGACAACGGGACGGTTTCCTTTAATTGATTATGATTAATTGCACTTCCTTTTATATGTTTGTACGTGAAATTGACACACGTGTATACATGCATGTATGTATATTGTATATAGTACGTATGATATGTGATGATGCGCCACAGAGAATCACAGAAAGAACCAAAAAAAAATTCTCAAACCGAAATCACTTTCGATGAATATAACACAACCCGCATTTAGTTTATCGATGGTATAAATAACGTTCTACGTTTTGAATACGGTTGCACGCACAATATAATTCGATATCGGACGGAATAAAATACAAAAAAAAAACAACAAAACAAACACACTGCCGAGTTTAGCAAATATCGATTATTACGTCACTGTCTTCCAATAATCGACGATTGTTGTTATTTATATATATTATATTTTTAATCTTTTACATCGAATTATTTAATATCACAAACAGCAATGACGTGAAGTTTGGTTCGTTTTATCAGCGACGACGAGTGATCGGTGATAATATTTTCTCTCTCTCTCTCTCTCTCTCTTTCTCGTAAAAGGACGGAAGAAAAGTTTAGAAAAACTAAACTAAAACAAAAACGAAACGAAATATGAACGACGTGTCAGGTGCATTTTATACGCAGTAAACATACATGCGAATATTAATACGAACAACGAAAAATTAGTTGTAGGTTATTTTTGCGGTATATGTATATATGTGCGTCGATATATAAATCGCATGTATATTATGTAGCGAAATTTAAGAGAGCACGGGTTGCGAGAGCGGCAGCACTTAGGTCGGTGCACCTGCCGCGAGGGTCCGCGTCGGAATGGGAGCGGGGCAGCGGGCAGCAGGTAGGCAGGCCCTGGCCGTCAGGTTGGTAAGGTGGGGAATGGTCACATGGGGAGTTAAACGCGGGCCACACAGACTTCTCCATCTCTTTGCCATGGAGTAGGAGAATCGAGAGAGGTGCAGAGATTCCGAGACGGGGAAAATAGCTATATACCTCTATAGGTAGCTGTACATACGACGGATAATAATAACGGCGATAAAAATTAGGACATTATCCTCAAAGATTAAGCCTATCGAAATGTAATTTAAAAACAAAATAGATAACAGCGAAACATCTCTCTGTTTCTCTTCTCTTCCTTCCTGACTTCTAATGCTCTTCTCTATCTTTGGCTCGCGAATAAAAAGATTCTTTTCCTCTCCACGCAGGAATTTAGATCGAATGATCGATCTTCCAACGTAAGCGATCGGATGAAAACAATTCGGATGAAAATTTTACAACTTTTGGATCTGACTTACGTGTATTCTATCCTTTTTTTTTTCCTTCATTTTTATCGAGCTTCGGAATAAAACGTGCAGTGAATGAAATATGAAATATTTCGACAGATCTGATTTTTCCATATTTCAAATTTTGTATGTTAGCCAGCATTAATTGACTTCAGGTCCAGTTTGGCGATTCCTCATTTTGGTATGATTCATTGATTTATACCTAATTCATTTTCTCGATTGTTAATTATACTTTTTATCACAGCTCAGTACTTGAAAATTAAATTTTCCCTCAACATGTCACGAGTTATAATTCGCGGAATTTGAGAAAATTCACCTTTCGCATACGACGGTATAGTATGGTGTTTCATGGGTATACGACGCGACTAGATATAGTTTTGTTCGAGGTTATAGGGAATGAGATTTGAGAAGCACATAATAATATCGCGTGTCGCATGCCCCGGAGCTGATCCGACGTCGAAAAAACGATTTAAAAAAAAGAAAACGAAAAAATGCCGCGCGATCTTTTCTGCAGGTTAGGTAAGGTCGTCTCGTTGGGTCATCATAAAAGGTCTCCGAGACAAAGGATCTCCTTGAGAGGAATATAACCGGTGAAGCATATGAGGTTATACATATATGTGGATGTATATAAATCCATATATTGTAAGGTGAGTACCCTAAAAGGACGGTGTTGTTGAGTTTTTTTTTTCTGTTTCTCGTTTTTTTTTACTAACTAAATTCCAAACGCTACTAATTTATCAATTATCTTTCAATCGAAACAATGACGGGCTCATCAGCCCGCACTTTATATTGTATAAGCCATTATATATTCGCATTTAACAAAATGGCGATCGCCGTATACGCTGCAGTATAAAATCGACGTGTTTAACTCACGTTCCAACTTATATCACGTATATGTATACAACATATGCGCATCGTTTATTTTTCATTTTTTCTTATTTCTTATCCCTTGGAATCCCGTAATTGAAAAAGGTCATCATATGTCTTGAGGGCACATATTTATCCTTAAAATCGGAGCCAATATATACAGGGTGTCCAGAAAGTCTGGACACGGCTTAATAACTCGAATACGGTGAAAAAAACTGAAAATTTGAATTCGGTTCCTTTAATGATTTTTCCCGAGGAATCGAATGGTCGAATCAGATTTTGGATCTAATGGCCCTAAAAGGGCCCCAGAGGGCCCAACTTTGAAATTTCAAATGGGAACCCTACTTTTTTATTCCATATTTGGATTCGGCGGAAAATTTTACGTACAGATACGTGCCCAAAACTTTCAAAATCGTGAGGCCCTTCGTAGGGCGCCTAAATAAGTTTACAGGGCCCAGAATGGCGCCGCGTGAATCGAAATTTGAACTAGATACCTTATTCTTATTTTTAGGTTTCAATCTAGTGAGGAATTTGACATTTTAGACCTTTATAAGGCCCGATATGATCCCTGTATCCCTTTTTAGAGCCCAATAGAAGATTGAAATGTACAATTCTTCAGTGGAGTAATTTTTCAATCTCGAAATAAGTTACTTACTTCAAATTCAAAGTTTCACTGTACGGGACTTTTAGACATTTTTAGGGGCCCTACAAAGGGCCTAAGGGCCCTATTAAGGGCTTAAATGTGAAATTCCGCACAATGGATCAAATATTGCAGATAAAAACAAGCTGTACACTCAAAATTTCGATTCGCGCCATTCTGGGCTCTGTAAACTTATTTAGGCGCCCTACGAAGGGCCTCACGATTTTGAAAGTTTTGGGCACGTATCTGTACGTAAAATTTTCCGCCGAATCCAAATATGGAATAAAAAAGTAGGGTTCCCATTTGAAATTTCAAAGTTGGGCCCTCTGGGGCCCTTTTAGGGCCATTAGATCCAAAATCTGATTCGACCATTCGATTCCTCGGGAAAAATCATTAAAGGAACCGAATTCAAATTTTCAGTTTTTTTCACCGTATTCGAGTTATTAAGCCGTGTCCAGACTTTCTGGACACCCTGTATACCTATATCCATGTGCGGTGGCGTTGCGGTTGAACGTATATTTATTCCAATGATTTACGATGCGCGTATAGAAGTCCCTCCCCTAAATTTCCGCCCACCCCCACCCTGCTGCACCCCAATTAAAAAAAAAGGAAAAAAAAAAAGAACAATCTCGCAGAGAGGGGGCTCAACAGATAAAGCATTAACATCTTAATACATATATTTTTGCGAGAGCCTCGGTCGGTAATTAAGGAGGAATTCGAAATAAGCGTACTTCAGGTTATACTCTGAGCTATAGAATGATTTATTGCGTTCACCGTATATTTTCCGGCGATGCACTTTTTTCTGGTTTACTGCAGTGATAAGATGAAGAAATACACGACAACGAGCAAAATCCCTCATGCTTCTAATCTTTTTCTTTTCTTTTGTGAGTACACATATGATACACATAATTACATATGTATTTACATATATGTATACATAATTGTTTCTACGGATGAAAAAATCACACGCAAGTTTTGACCCGCGCCTATATCCTGGAGCTGCTGCAGTTACAGCAGATCGTTTGGAAAATTCTGTGAAGGTATACGATATACATAATACATGTATATGCGTATCAGGATAGCAAAGAGGGTTATGTAGGTGTATAAAATAACGAAAGAAGCAGAAGAAGAAGAAGAGGAAGAATAAAAAGATGGCGATGGTGAGAGGGAAGGTATATCCCTGCCCAACTATTAAACCAGATATATCCTCCTTGCGCACTTGTTAAGCGTGTACTGCACGCGTACTACACATTGCCACTTAAAGAGGTATATATGGAAGTACTCGTGACACGGCGCTACGTTCCCGGCACGATAATTCTTCTTCTTCTTCATCTTCTTCTTCCTCTTTTTCTTCTTCTCCTTCTTCTACTACTTCGTAAGGAATTACGTGTCTAAAATTATACGTTTTCAACGATCAAGAAGGCGCGCGCGCGCGCCCAAGAAAACTACTTGGCGCATGTGGATGGATACATGTATGTATACGTAAATGAAATATAGGTAGATATGTACCATATGATATGCTCGGGGCACACGCGAGCATGAAACAAAACCTTATTCAATATCTAGACTATCATTAGAATCGTAAGAAAAATAAATCTTCATTCCTTACGATCTTTTTCCCCAAATGTCTCCCGAACCGTTAATATTGTCTCAATCTTGAATAAAATAAAATAAATTCACGAAGATATCGGTCCAAAATTGTAACCCATATAATCTAGGAGCGTCATGATTTTCTTCTACTTTTTTCACCTCAAAGAAAAAAGAACTGATCTACTGGGGAGTGAAGAATTATACATGATTTTCTATACGTCTAGGTAGAATTCCGAGCCTAAATACCCTAAGCTAGGATGAATTTTTTCCTTCGGAACATTTAACTCGCCGTTATCCCGGAGCGCGTAATCCCTTTAAAAAAATTGACAGCCTGTCTTTCCCTATAAAAGCCGGGTTAACCAGCTCATCTATGTGTATTATAAATGCACGAGGCGAAGCGGAATTAGAGAAAGAGTAAAAAAACCAAAAATAAGTAAATAGATAAAAAAAAAAAAAACAAGAGCGTCTATTTTATAATGACGTGAAAATGAATCTAAAATTTCAAAGTAACGGATTAACAGATTTTAAATTTCCACTTAAGAAATCTTCCCCTCTTACAGATAAGGTTAAAAACAATTGGGGTTTGTATCATCTGCAGATTATAACCTTTTACGGTGCGCGAGTGGAAAGAGCTTGAGAGTTGAGAAGATAAAATGAATCGAAATAACAACAGCGAAATAAGATGAGATGAAAAGAAAAAAAAGAAAGAGAAAAACAAATGGAGGAAAAAAGGGTTAATCAATTATTCTCACACCCTGCAATCGAAATTGTGTTAACTCAGTAGAGGTAAACGTGCAGCTTGTACATGCATATCTTTCGAATATACCTATGTATGCGAGGTACAAGTTACATACATAGAGAAACAAAACACTTTGGAGTCAAAAAGTTAATTGAGACATCGTCCCGCCCCGGCACTAAAATCCGAAGAAACGATAGGATATCTGAACGGACAAGAGGTTGGTCTGCACTTTGGGGTCCAGAAAACGGGTAAATTTGGTGCCCATGCGTATACATGTTCCACGGTGGGATGACGCCGGATGAAAAAGTTAGAGCGAAAGGGACGGAGGGAGAGTGTCGCGCCTCGCCCTTTTTAAACCAAAAAAGGTATACGGTGGTATACGCGGTAAGCAAGAACCCATAAGGATAAAACCCACATAAAACCGAGAAGAACCGGAACGCTTCGAAGAAGAAATTGTAAAAGAAGAAGAAGCAGAATAATAAGAGGATGCTAAATGAGTCGTCTACGTAATGTTATATACTTTTGTATTATTATTACACACCGTCCTTAATAATTATCATCGCAGATAATTTTTAACGGGTTATTTAATTTTTGTTTACTGAAAAAATTTTCGAACGGTAATATAAGAAAGAGAAAAAAAAAAGACATTTAAACGGAGAGAGAATATTTTGAGTAAAGTCTGAACAAAAAAAAAAAACGGTTATCACACCGTAAAGTACCACTACGATTAACAACATGGTGCGGAATACATATTATAACCATATGATTCTACTTTGGTTCGTCTGTATGAAAAAGTTTTGGAATGATTTTTCACTTTTTTTTTTCATTTTTTTTTTTTATATAATAATGTACAACATCATCGACGTATGTTGGTCTACGATTAATACCTAAATCTGTCGTCTTTTTTATTATCCCGTCAAACGACCGATTCTTGGAAAACTAAAAGGAATAAGAGAAAAATATGTATAATAATAACAATAATGATAATGATAATGATAATAATAATATGTTAACGAAAATATCATAAAACGTCGGCAACGTCACAACTAGCTACACGTTCGTATGTAATCGTTTAGTTATATACCAAGCACATAAGGGTACAGCTTCAGACAAAATTATATGAAAAAAATGAATAAAAAAATGTTAAAAATACACAAAAAACTAATGGAAAATGGTGTGTTTGAAAGAGATATAATTTTTTGTACATTTTTATTTCGTTATTTCTTCTTTGTGTTTTATTAATTTTCTATTTTTTTTTGCAGACTTTTCGAAATCCCTTTTTCATATTTTTGGAAAAGGGTGTACGTTTCTAATTGTACTATTCGATAAAGTTCATAGACTATATGTAAAGTTGATATATATGTACATGGTAGTTGGCTGCTGATTGCGATCGGTTTGACATTCTGAAAAAAAAACGAAGAAAATGATTTCGCGCTACTTATAAATTCTATGGACGATGATTTTCTATAAATGGTATATTTATAGTACATATATGTATGTGCATATACGTAGATAAAGATTTATGGCGAACCGAAAAACATCGAAGTCAAAAAACAGCAGCAACTTTAGCTATACCACATAAACGAAATTAAGACGTTTATCACTAAATTAAACGCGTCGGTGGGACATCAAACTAAAGTCGTAACACGGGAATGAAAAATATCCTACTAGTCTATTGGAATACTTGGAATATATTAATTAACAATCACGTGAGGGTTTTCGATTAACGACACTTTTAGGGCTTCACATAAAAATTCCTCACACTTATACATATACTTATCATTTATATAGTGTATTATTATAACTGTAATCGCCTAGTTTGCAAATTTTAAACTAAATTATTTGTTAAGATTTTAATGATACAGTAAATAAATTACCATAAAACAAAATCAACCACAATCCAATTCCTACGGATTAAAAAACTATTAAGTGCTGCATTTGCCGCCGCTGCCTCATCTTCTTCTTCTTCTTATTCTTCTTATTTTTCTTCTTCTTCGTTTTTTCGCTCGGGGTTACAAAAGTCATTGATAAAATCGGTCGACGTGGTCGAATGAGCAGAAGCGGAACGTTTCAAATTATTTGTAAATTTTTAATGGTTGACTTTTCACCATTTTTTTTGTTTGAATTGTTTTTTCTTTTTTTTTTTTTTTTTTTTCTTGTCTCTTCCTGAAAGTAATGAAAACTGAAGGAATCCATAATAAATATTACAGTTTTACCATTACGTACGTTGGATGAAAAAGATTTACCTAAAAATTTGAACGTGCGGTGAGCCAATGGGGGATAATATAGGTGTTTGTACATCGATAGCCAATTAGTAGATAAGACGAATGTAAGTAATTGAAATCTTGTCGAATAATTTACAAGATTCGTGATAATTTTTTTTTTCTATTTTTAATTCGTTCAATTTATAGAAAATTTCAACTCGTAGCCCGGCATCATCTGTATATAGGGTACATGGATGAATAGATAAACTACATACATATATGCGTACGTAGTAAATAGAGGAAGAGGTGAGTAGGAGATTTACGATTAATAACTGCCGGGCTCCATAGAACTGCTGCAATGAAGACATTCGATGGCGATAGAATTTCTTAATATTCACGGCGCCATAGCTGCTGCTGCCACGTGACAGACACCCAACTCGTAAAATACGGATATCAACGCCATAATCGTCGCGCACCGCTCTCCTAATTAGACGTGAGATACATACATGCATGTTGGTATATGGGAACATATATACACTTATTATTTACTATACAACAATTTTTGCGAGATATTTCCTAACACCTAATATCATTTTCCCCTTCCATCAGGATCATGTCTAATAAATTAGAATATCCATGGATACAACATTGTAAAGAGAGGCCATTTTGTTTTCAAACGTCGATCTTACAAGTATCATGATGGTTGCTTCTTTTACGAGAAGAAAAAAAAAAAAAACGAAGAAATAAAGAAAGAAAAAAAAAAATGGAAAAATTTATATCGTTATTCTCCCGGACAGGTTTTCAATTTTATCCGAAAAATATCAGTAAAATTAATATATTCAGCGCGATGTTATCAAAGATAACGTATTATACAGGCTATATACGATTTTATACGTATATAAGGTGATAGGGCGATGTGCAGACAAGCGTAAAAAAGTAATTAATCCCATCGAATTATTATACATAATATGTATTTTGATGTCTTACTTTTTCAGATATTTATTCGACGAAAAGTAACAAAAAAAAATCTGTAGAATATTTTTACAACTCTGAAAAAGGTGTCCCGTTTAACGCGTATATGGGATGTATAATATAATTATGGAATAAAATTAGCAACGAATGAATTACCGTCAACGATATATCAACTGTATAGCGTAATTCACGTCACGCGTGGAAAGGAGAAATAAAAAGCAGAAGCAGAAACAGAAGTAGAAGAGGAAGAAGAAGATAGAAGGATTCGCGAAAGCTGAGATTTTACTTCATTTATTTGTTCTTCATCGGTTTCACGGGGCATCGAGAGAAAGACGCGAGTCTCGCGCCCGGGCGTTGCGGCCGCGGCGCCAGGAAAAGTGACCGGCAGCGATCTGCATCGTGAAGAATTGTTTGCAATTTGGGTTCGAGCGGCGGAACTCGGCGTGCGAAATATTTTTCTTTACATACATATCTGTATATTTCTTCGGTACCTATGCAGAGCGGACGGACCAGGCCGGCGGGCGTCGCGGTGCATCTGGTGGCCGTACATCAGAGTATACAGGTATATAGGTAGGTACATACATAAGAGAACGGCAACACAAAGTGCAATTTAATAATTTTTGCCTCATAAAATCCGAGGAATGAGCGGAGGTTAAAAATGAATAACTGGAAGAGCGTTCACCTCGCGTCAGCAATTGTGTTGAACTCTGGAAGAAAATTTCTACGGGTATACCCCATGCAGTACGGGTACCTACGTACTACAATGTTACGTTCTTACAACTTTGCGCCAATTCTCAAACACTCCAGGCGTACGCGGTGCGAATACGTATAAATATATAGGTATATACATGCGTATTATACGTATTTTCGTACCTCACAGAACCTTCGAGACAAACGGGCCCCTTTCATTTTTATCTTCTCCGTCGAATAGATTATCTTTATATATTTACGAGCGATCATACCGCACGGCAAGGACGTGATGTGCGCGCGATGAGAAAATATTCTTTGGGAACGAACGCGCATCACGTCCCACCGAGAACTATAACCGCGAATGAAAAATCGGAATTGGACCCTCAAAAATAGAAAAAAAAAATTCTTTTTTTTGCAATACCTACTTTGTCAATTCTTAGAAATTTTTTCGAATAGGTATTCTATTCGGACATAAAAATATTTTTGTTTCTTCCCATCAGTCAGCCTGCAAAATCTTTTTTATAGGCTTCGATTTTAATTGTCGAAAAGAAAGGAGCTGAGAAGGTGTAAAAATTTGTTGAACTAATTTTTTTCAATGCTTCCGTTCCGCCCTGTTCTCTTATACCTATGTAAGCATCTATGTACGTTATGTATTTTCTTGAATAGAATTTGAATTCGATTTATATAAAAGCAGCAGCGGCAGCGGACGTGCTGCACGGTGCTGATGATCAAGCGGCGCGAGAGATCCACTTAAGATCTATCTATCTATCTATCGGTAAGTTTACCAGATGATCAGTCTTTCTTTCGTACTTACAATCTCATTGTACATCACTCACTGATTGCAAGTTATACGTATATATGTATACATATCATGTAGTATGGAAGATTTAAACGTTTATACATTGGTATTTATTTAGACACACGTGTATATGTATTATGCGAGGTATTATGTATACATCTACACCGATCAGGTATCTCAAGTGTAAATCGCTAAATTTCCTGCTCATCCCGTTGATCGTTGATTGGTACCACATGATTCCTGATTACACAAAATTCCATCTCGAGCAAACTGCAGCTTGCTGTACATCCATTTTCGTATTACTCGATGCAATTAACGAATCACATGAAGATACGTATTGAATAACTGTACCTCATGTGTACCTAGTACCTATATCATTTATTTTCGCATTCTACAACAAGAAAAACAAGAACCATATTAATAATAATAATAATGGCACACGTGGGTAAGCTAGTAAAATATTTTCAAGGTCACCAAAGTTTTTCAAATAACCCAAACTGAGAAACAGTTGTACCATAGAGAATTACATGCAACGTATATAGGTATGTATATTGTATGTATAATACTACGGGTTGGGTGAACAATTAAAATAAATGGTTGAATTATACTTAACTACTTATTCCGCGGTTGTATGAGAAAAAAAAAAAAAAAAAATTTGTTTTTTCGGTACGATGAATTTTACCAGGCGTTGAATATACGAGTATAAGCGCAATTAAATTACACGTATATATTATACGTTATAATATATGATGTACTTTTTATTTTTCTCTCTCTTCCTATCTTTCGTTTTCTCGTTTATTCGTTTACGGCTCGCGCTTCGTGTCACGGGGAAAGAATCAAATTATATAGGTTATAACATGTCCTGTTTGAAATATTCGATGGAAGTGGTGTACGTTACACGCGTGCGCGCGCGCGATTGGCGCATGCTTTCTACCAAGTACACATCGATGACGTATACATACGTTGCGTTACGCATGGACACCCCTGCGAAGAAGAAAAGTAATAAAAAATTCTACCTCTCTTTCTGTTTTTTGGTTTTTTTCTCTTGATTGTCAATTGATATGATGTATAATTTAGAACTCGTACAGCGTATAGCGTAAAAACAAAAAAATTAGATACCATATAAGAATCGGACACAATTACAATGATCATACAGCGTCACGTGGTAAAAAGAAGTAGATACACAAAACTCGGAATTAGAGACTATGACGTTATACGACGTAATAAATAAGATTAGAAGGAGAATTGGAGAAAATTAAAAAAATTTTATATACCAGGCGCGATTATGATCCAGGTGTGAGCGAGCCTTGTATAATAATATTTGTTGCTTGTTATCATAATTATCATTATTATTATTGTTATAATAATTACTGTTGTTTTTCCTGTTATTCGTGGAGTTTTGTTGCGAGTGACGATGATGATGTTCTGATATATTTGGTGTTGGCGCGCGGTTGAAGTTTAAAATGATTGGCGGGTGGGGGGATTCGCACGTGGTGAATATGCGCAGGTGCGGTTATGCAGCTATAGGGAGGTGTGATGGTATCGATCTGCGTGATCGAGGGATCTTCTTCGTATGTATAACGGAGAAAACCTGCATAAGCGCAGCCATTGCAATTGCGGGCAATCTTTACTTCCCGCGTGTTTCAATCGAGTTGCGCGCGATACCCCAAAATGTACCGCGCCGCGGCACTCGATGGAGCAGGTATTACCCGCGTTCCTTCGTTCCGTCTCTCTCACTCTCTCCGTGTCTCTTTTTCTCCTTCTCTCTTTTGCTCCGACAATCGATGTAATCTTCAATCTAGAAAGAACAATCCGTGCGCAGGGGGCGTGGCTCTGTAAAATCGCTGCTGTTACTCTGCTCCGCACCGCCGCCCGCTAAGCCGGGAAGCACTTGGCAGTTTCTCTCCTCGAAATCGGTCCAGAATTCTGCAGCTGCTCGATATTATGTATGTATGTATATAGTTCATTATTATTATACGAATATTGTATACTTTCGAAAAACTATATCGATCGCATATTATTATAATCCACGACCGATTTATGTGTGTACCCGTAACACAAGAACACGTCTGTACATCTACCTACAACCGAATAAGTTTTTGATTTTTTTTTCTTAATTTGATATTGCTCATTTGTTTTTTCAATATATAACAATTGTGATTGTAAAAAAAAGAAATTCTCGATTATTTTTTCATGTCTTTTTTTTCAACTACATTTTCAAATGACTATACTAAAATTATAGGAAACATAAAAATATCGGCAATACACTACATCCTTTTTAGATGTGGTAATACCTGTAAAAAGCATATGAGCTGCCACTGATTGGAACGAAAAAGGAAGCAACTTTTCACTGAGAAAAAAAAATAAATAGAATGAAAAAAAAAATCGTACACATCGCAAAACCGAAAGATTATGCATATAAAAATTTTTGAGTTCAAAATGTGCCAGTCAAACTATAAAATATGTGGTACGATTTTCATGACTGATGAAAATAAAAAACGAAGAAGAGGACAAATATCGACTCAATAAACGCAAACGCATTTGCGACGGAGATATTATCAAATGCATAGAATAATCAGAACAACAATAATGATAATAACTATAGCAATGATAATGATAATATACAGAGAGGGATCGTGGAAACGAGCCACTCCGGTAGCGCCCGCTTGTAGGCAACTTACAATACATCACTAACACACGAAAATTTTACGGTATCGTAAGTTGCCTACAAGCAGGCGCTACCGGAGTGGTTCGTTTCCACGAATCCTCTCTGTATTACCAACCGTATAGTAAATTATATATACTTATAAACATTTATATATAGGTATATATATATATATAATATGTTGGGAATATAAGTATATATGTATATAGCAGCTCCTACGGTATAATAATATATAAGGTAGTGAGATGATATCTGAACGTTGGTTATCGAAGCGCTGAATGTAGAATATAGTTACCCAGTAGGTAGGTGGGTAGGTAGTCGTAATATTATAAGGTATAGAGCCCATTGGCCTATCTAGTCCTCGTTGCACGTACTCCAATGACGCACTTCCGGTCACAGCTGAACCTTGGCCCTGGCCCCGGTGATGATAATCCCCCGAGGCCCCCGGAGGATTCGAGTCAGATTTATCCACCGTGACTTTATGCCCCGTGACGACCTCGCGCTCAGATATATATATATATATATATATATACCTATATTTGCTCCTCTTCTCCTCGTTCTTCAACATCCTTTTCTAGTTTCTTCTCGAATGTACGTATTTAGTTTCTATTTCTCTCGTTATAATAATATGATAAGGATATGTGTAATATGGTGTACGAAAGGAAACTAAAAAAAGAGAGAAACAAGGAAGCAAATATATTGTACACGTGTATGGATATAAGTAGATATGTATACGGGTAATTAGAACGGAAAAGGAAATCCAAAGAAAACGGGCAACGTACAGGGTGTACAACAAATATTGGAGAGCGGAGAAACAAATGGGGCAGAAGCAGCATCTTCTGGACCTTATACCTCTGCTAGATATATAGTACATGATATATATGTACATACATATCAAATATATATGTACTTGGTAGCCGTGGGCGTGCCGGGCAAGACCGAAGGGAGACTTCCAAGGCCTACCTCCTCATCCGGGAGCTACCGTCCGCGTCCGCGTGCAGGATATATGTTTTTTTATATAATATGCCTATATAACTACCAGTGCATCGTGCGTATAGGTATACGCAGAAAAAGGAGAAATTAATATCGGAGGGATGCAGCGTAAGGATATTGTATGTATGTAGGCATAATATAATACGAAGAAGAAGAAAAAAAGATGGATGGAGTCCAAGAAGAAGAGGTAAAACTGTAGAAGGAAAAAGGATAAAAAAGAGTTAAAAAAAAAAGTAGATGGGATGTGGGTAGTGACAGCGGGGGGAACTCAAGTGTCACTATTTTATGTACTTTTTTACGAGGACTCGGAGCTACAGAAGCGTATCCTAAGGGCGTATCCCCCAAAAGTGAACGAGACAAAAATGTAACAAACATCAAAATGACGATTGGTTCGAATACATTTATACGTATAGAGGAAATCTGATGTTGAAACTTCCGACTGACCTCTAAAAATCCCGAGTGACCACACAGTGGTGTGATAGGGAGTTGAATCAAATCGATTCTCGAAACCATTCATTTGAACATTCGAAACTCTATCTTGTTCGACGTTAAATGAAAGCCGGTAACTGCTGCAGCACTATCTCGATACAGTAAAATAAAATATCCTGTTACTATAAAGTTAGTGAGGTGTAAGAGCCGTTCCACGTCTTTTTGGAAAAAGTTGACATCAAAATGATGTATCTACTTGAAAATAAAACCTTTTGAAAAATCGTGAATAACAAAATACATCTCATATACTCTTATTTTGACGATGGAATTTTCAGGGGTTTTTTCTTTTTTTTCCCCCCTGATTTTTTTGATTCCATTCGAATCGATCCATCAAGCAAGGCATGTGTATTTTTTTGGCTTATCATATACTGAGCTTTTGTCGTATTCGCTTTCTCGTTCTTTGACTGCACATATGTGCGATAAATTATCGAGCGTGGATTAATTGACATTCTGCAAAATGGAACCTCACGTGCCTCGCATCAGTGCATCCCGATTCAAATATGGAATCTAATTGCTCAATTGGCATTTCGAAAATATGTAGCTGCTCGACCACATAAATATTCCGAGCACACGTCGGGATATCTCGTCTGGCTCTGCAAGCTTCCTCAAAAAAAAAAATCAAAAATAATAATAAAATAAAGTCAAACACAAAAAAAAACAAAAACATTTCCTCACCGAAGGGAATGATGTAGAGAGAAAACCAAAAAAAAACAAAAAAAAAAAAAAACTGATCACCTGATTTATTGCATCGCGTGCGAATGATCGCGAGACACTTCATTAAAACTATACGAGTTTTAACATATTCTGCTTTTGTGCACACCATGCGCTGCAAGTTCATCAGGATATCTATTGCCGTATTTTTATATGCATGTATTACATACACAGGTATGTGTATTTTTGTGGTAAAATATATACACACGTACATACACATGCATATAGCTTGAAAATACTAACGCAAAGGTGAGTTTATTCAGCGACTGATCTTGCTGCGCTGCTGCTGCTGCCGCATGATTTCCATCAACGTCTTTATTCGATGATTTTTATACACCTTTACACGATTTATTAATAGCCATCTCGATATCGATATTACGTATCGGAATCAGACTGCAGTTTATTTTTTAATTTGTCTTTGAATTTCTTTTTTTTTTCTATCTATCTTGTAATTGCATGTTTCATGGTATAATGTAGTGTACATTTCATGGTATATTACACAGTGTAGGCGAAGTTGTAGAGTGGAATGGAAATTCGTACGTTCGAGCATAAACTATGCGGTCATATTGATTATACGTGAAAACATTCTTATCGCCGTGTTTTCTATCGTTTTTTTTTTTTAATTTGATTTAATTTTATTTAATTTTATTTTTTTTCTCTCCACAAACTATATACACATCGTTCATTAACGAATGAGTGAAAAAAACTATGTTACAGTTTTTTTTATTTTCGTGTCTACAGTATGCAAAAATATTGAAAAAAAAAAAGTAAAACAAAACTCTGAACTGTTGATCTTCTGTAGGTGGTTTCAGTTTCTGACGTCGAAACTATATTGAGAGGATCTGCACTGAATGATTATAATAATTTAGTTGGCTTCTTAGAATTTTCTTTAAGTTTTTTTATACGTCTATACAGTTACCTATACCATTTCTTTCGTTTGCAAAGAATTAAAGAATGAAAGAATTTCACCCCGGGCATGAGACAGACGGACTGTAACAATTACCTTTACTGCATAGTGGAATAGGTTCTGTCGGAGAAAATTGATCCTTGAAACACGTATATAGATGTGTACCTATAATAAGTATAGTAGAACACTTAACTATGTAATGGGTGATGACCGGTAAACCAATATAATCAGAAAACAGATGAATTATTGGTTATTTAGTAATAATCGCACGAGTTACTAGCGTGAGAATTCTCACCGTTTCGGAAAACAAATAAGAAAGCGGATCGACGCATCGATGGATTTTCTTTTTTCCTTTTTTTTTTTAATCAGCACGGATTCGTCAAAAATTATATACGTAGATTACGTTGTACATACATAATGTATATAGGTAATATATTTTATTGATCAGTTATAATTCTTTTGACGAGTTGAAAAATGAATAATTATAATGTAAGTATAATTAAAATAATATAATCTTACCAAACTGATGCGACGGTGATTGATCATCCGAAAAGGCGTTGTTATCAAAATCTGCGAAATAAAAATTTTTGTTTTTTTCTTTCTAGTTTTTGTTTAAAGTCGAAATTTAAACTTAGTTATTTCAAACACGATCTGAATGTGAAATGTACCGGGGGCTTTGCCGGACATCAATTTATTTCTGAGGTCATCAACGATATGACAAGTAGAGAAATAATAATAACTTTCAATTCTTTCGAATTTCAAGCTCGAATATATTTGGAAATCCCAACGCGATTAGGATTGTCAGAATAAAAAACAAAAAAATTTGTTCATTATTGTCGATTCATCATTCTGGTAAAATCCAATCACCATATTCAGAACTTTCTATAAAAGTTAGATTTCGGTTCAGAAACAAAGTATCCAGATATTATGGTTTATAGTTTCGATCGAACATAAGTTTGAATCGATGTGGCTGATTTTAAAGATAGTTTTACGCCACCCACGACGTCTTTCCGCACTGCAACTGCAGAACAACTGTTTAGCATGTTTGCTTTACCGCCGCAGTTCTGCCCCTGCATGTTTTCACCGCAATGTATATTGGAGCATCCCATCTAACAACATATATGTACACGATATGTATATAACTATACACATATATGGTCGTTCCCAACACAGGGTCGTGCGGTGCAGGTTGATTAGAAATACATTGATAAATCAGGGCGGCTCTCGTAATTGATCAGTGATGTATACGAGAGTGGTTTCATCCCGTTGCAGCAGCATCTCCGCAGCATCTCGAATCTCAGATCAGTTTTATATACCATTTACTATACATGTACGTTTTTATCTATATATATGTGTACAATATACACTTACGTACCTACCCTGCACCTATATCTATCCAGTGATTTCGATAAGGAGTATATATTTTGAAAAATTTTGCCATCTAATTAACGAGAGATAATTAAATGAAAAACAAAAAGATGAAAATAAAAAACGAAAAAGAAAAAAAAAATAAAAAGCAAAGAAAAATTTTCCTATACATTTATAGCCCCGTGTCTAGCTTTCAGTATTATACATACATCTCGGCGTTTAATTGGGTCTTGAATCGAGAGCCTCAGTTTCATCCAAATGGATATCTATATAGTTACCAACTACTAACGTATACGATTTCCATGGAAGCAGGTATGTGTATGTAACTATATAAATTTTATACATATGTATGTATATACGCAGGTATATAACGTAAACTATTTAACTGATGAGAAGAGGAACATTTTTATTATTCATCGGACGCTGCAGGACATAAAGAGAGAGAAAGAGAGAGGGAGAGAATTAGATGTATGTATAAATGAGGTAGCATATAGTGTAGAGTATATGTTACATAGGTATATACATAGTTAGGTATTTCAACTATTGGATAATATGATGGGATCAGCAGCTGCTTGCTTTCTGGTTAATTACAAAAACAGCAGGAACTTGTTACAATCTCTGAAAACTTCTCGATATTACGTGCGCGTCCGCATGAGGTTATATACGATTTTTGGTTGTCGAGTACGTATCACATAACTAGTGTTAGTATGCATATGTATATGCAAAGCACGAACAAGAAAATAAGAAAAGAGGAAGACGTAACTGCGGCGAAAAAGAAATCGAATTGAAAGATTTTCTTAGGTATAGTGGGCGAGTTTATAACTCCGTAAACACCGCCCCTTTTCTTTACTAATTATAATTAAGCAATTTATATCACAACTATATAAGTACGACAAATACAGTGATTATTAAATTTAACGCCTCATTTATCATACGGCACGATATTGAAATATTATACATACATATACCTAATACATTCATACAAATGTAATCACTTGCAGAAAAAATTTGGAAACCTAAATTTCAGCCAGTTATATTAATTCCATATCAACCTGCACAACTCGTTGCAACCAAACTAAAAATGGCGGGGAAGTTTAGAACCTATTTGAAATCACGTATATAACATTTCCCATATCGTGGGGTATAACCTACATCCCGGTGATACGCGACAAAACAGAAGAACGATAAAAAAGGATACGAAACAAAAATTGATTTTCTCACCTCTGAAGCAATCTGGTAAGATACGAAAGCCGTAGTCAAGGCTGAACATGTTGCAGCGGCAATTCGTGTATCTCGAACGAACGTAAGGAGAGTCAACAAAATTACGAACCAAAAAAATGATTAAATTGAAAACTATATACTTAGGTATATCGATAAATATGATGGCCTGTACAGACGTACAGATGATATTGTCACACTTTCGAGTTCGATTGTTTGATGCAATCTCGTTTTAATTGTATATTATATATATTCAATTTATATACTTGGCACTTCCGTCGTCAACGTTTTATCACAAAAAATCACTCACATGGCACACGATATAAAAAATGAAAATTCATATCCGATAACGTCTACTGTAATCGCTATCTGTAACACACTCTTAATTATTTTATCGTACATATACGAAAGTATAATTACGTGCTATAGATATTGTTATACGAATGTGTACATATATAGGTATCTATATATTAAATAATAAAAATAAAAGCAGAGAATGGAATCCGTGCTTTTATGTTCGTTTATATTCAGATACTATAACTTTATGTATGGATAAAAAAAGAAATTTTAATTAAACAAAAAAAAAAGAAGCGTTACACGTATAATTAGGTAATCGCAAACTCGCGCGAATGAGATACAGACCAACTAATTTTCTGCATTATTATACCATATGGTCAGTGAAATATTTCCGATATATTAGCGCGATGTAATATAAATAATTATATATTTCGAAATCGCGTGCTCAACGTATATGTAGCGTACAGGTATATGTATATAAGGTTATACAACACATGGGTAAATATTTTTTCGTTTTAATATCGAGTATTTGCGAAGATCCATTCGTTGATTCATTCATTAAAATTGATTCATTTATTCATTCATTGATTCATTCGATCGTCGTTAGAAGGTGATATAAAATATATGTACGCATTGGTATATCTCGGCATAATTTCATATACTTACAAGTATATGGATACAGGTTTGCGATAATTATCGATACAATATTAGTTTATTGGCTTACCCATATATTATACCTCTATCGACCACGCGCATTAGTTTAACTATAATTACGACTAATTAACGCAATAATTTTACAGATCGTATACGGTTTTCAATATATACCTAGTATAAGATATTTCATGACTGGATACGTAAAATTAACAAAAATACTACAGCTGCAGGTATCGAATTATATCGATTTCAGACATAATTTTGAGATGTAAATTTGCCCTAGAACTTTTCAGCCCTCGTAACGTATACGTTTCTATGAAAAAAAATCCAAAGAAATTCTGAAAGTTAATAACCAACTCGGACGGTTTTTTGTATTTTTTTTCTTTCAACTAAATTTGAGTTTTTCGAATTTACTAAGGATTTACATATCGGAGTATAAAAATTTTCCTAAGGATAACTGTAATAAGTAACGCAAAAACCGTCCTTTTCACATTATTAAAATATTTGTTCTTGTTTTTTTTTTACTAATTCCTGCATCAGAAGCACCTAATTATTGGGAAATGAAGCTGAATGCAGATACGGAATTATTTTGCCAACTATACATGGGTATGTTTATCAGAAGTTTTCCGCGTCGCGTGTAATTAAATACGTATTAAGTATCGTATGTATAATAGCAACGCGATGGTCCGATCATGAGTAGTTTGCATCGTTATTATATCTAAGAAAGAAAGAGGCTGGGAGAAGAAGAGATCGCGTGGCGTGGGAGTTAGTCGGATATCGAGGACGCGTGGTGGGCGGACCTCCGGGAGGTAGTGGAGGCTGGAGGAGGCGTTGTCGAGGGATCCGACTTCCAAGTTACATTAAACCAAGGCAATATACCGTACAACCTGCTTCTGCCGTCGTGTGTTCCGCCGCTCGCCAGCAACCTCCGCTCAAAAGTGTTCAAAAATCCATTTACTCATAGATGTCTCGATTTCCAGACCAAAAAAAGCATTCAGATCCAAATTCATTATCTACACAAAACTACGCCCCTATTGATTTTTCAAGTTTTTCAATTTATTCAATTTTTTCTGCGAATACACGCGTTGACTTATTCATTCATTTACCGTTCAACAAAACAAAAATCACACGAAGAACTACGTGAAGGATTTTGATCTTTTTATTAAATTTTTTTTTTTTGTCAAACGTAAAAAAAGGATACTTTTGATCGTTACTTACGTAACAGCGTACTAAATCGTTATCGCGTCGTACATTATGGATCTGTGAATGGCATTTGCCTACAATGAGTTAACCTATGACACATTATAATGACCTTTGACGCGACATTTGACGTTTATAATCTTCCCGCCGACAAAGTCATGAGGACTTTTGGGGCTCCGACCTATGCGATAATTGGGCGTGGGGACCACGGGGAGGAAAAAGGCATGAAAACATAACTATTCAAACATTGCAGACCGCGACGAAAGGAATGAATGAAAATTTAATGAAAGAATGAAAAAAGTATTTGTAGAAAGAAAATATATGTATGTACATCTGATAAACATGTGTACATGTGTATACCTATACATACCTATACGTGTTAGGTATAGGAAGAGAAATTATCCAGACGCTTGCTTTTGATCGTTGAGATACGAATACAAAATTCAGTAAGAGAACCTTCGAACACTTTAGATATCGGTAAAGATAGGAAGTTGGATATAAATCGGTTAACACGTGAAAATCATCGATCCATTGATTCCGTTATCACCGTTCATCGATGATCACTTAAGTGAAAAGCAATATTCGTATCGATAAAAATGACATGGGCGCATTTTACGTACCTATAATCCATTTGTACGTAAAAGTATTCAGAATCGATGTAACGAATAGTTTGACAAAATTAATCGAGAGTTGATTTGTTTTTTTTTCAATCCAATATGTACTGCGACGAGTAATTTTGGAACGTGAAAAACTGCGAGAAAAATTGGATAAAAAAGAGGAGAAAATCATAGCGATATAAGTAAAAGAAATTTCCGGTTCATAACAACGACTGGGTATGTAAAATACAAGACTATGTCAGACGATTACGATGGTTATCTCGATAGGTATAACGTGATGTACATGTTATAGGTATAATACGCACAGAGAGGAAGTTGGTTTGGACATGTTAAACAATCCGAGCACCAGGGCGTGAAAATTCATTAGATACATGCAGCAAACTGGCAGCTGCTGACAACGCGCCAGAAACAATTAACTTTCCAACTTGTTCCAGATTCCATTCCCGCCTGCAATCTTCCTCGTATACCTATATGTTTGTATACATATATATATATATATATATATATATCACGTGTGTAGTGCGTATTTCAATGTATATATATACCTATATACGCACATATTTAATTATCGTGTGTAATTAACATTCTTAAGCACACGCACTTTGATGTGAATATTTGTTTTGTTTTTATTCTTTTTTTCTTTTTCTTTCATCAAACTGCACTGATGATATAGAAAAAAAATGGAACACCAAGGTTATCGAATGTGATTTTTTAGGGTCAAACACAATAACGAATTTCTGAAGCTAAACTCGACGGAGCGCGGCGATCGGTTTTTCCGTGGTGCACGTATTATAGGTATAAACGTTACGCGAAGCTCGCGTGGGTTTCTGAGAGGTTCGGAGCTGTCGTGGTTGAACCGAGTCTCTCCATCGAAGGGTGGTGGTATGGTGGGGATAGGTCAAGGGTCAGGGCTACGCCGTACGACCCGTGACCTATGACCCTAAAGACCCCCTTGACCCACGCTTCTCCAAATGTCAGCCGACGACGACGACGCGCAGCGAGGCGCAACTTTGCTCGCACAATAATATACACTTTTTATTGCACAAGTATTAGGTATACGTGTATATGTTATAGATATATGGTATGAGCACATGCACTGCTCGATGTGGACATTATGGTTTTTTATATTTTGCACACATGTTATATGTTGAGGTATGATGTATGCTCATCACATACGCGGAACATTAACGCAACGAGGGTTTTTTTTTTATTTGCAATTGACTGCAAAGCCAAATTATTTACGGATGAGATTGAATAATTAAGGTAAATATCGAATTAGGTGTATTATATTGTACTTCAATTCGTTCATTCAATTATTCTTGCGCTTTGTCTGGACAATGTATTGTTATTATTATTTTTCATTTATACGACGCCATTCCGTTGGTTAATTCGTGATTACATTTGGTACTGTGCGATGAATATATTTTTTGCCATATGTATAAAACGTAAAAAAGTCAGAGAAGACGGGACTTTATGGATCACGTATTGTAATTACGTGCGATTTATTTTTATGATATATAATGCAGCTGTTTTACTGCATGTATTGCACTGTATACATAGACGTATACCTACATTATAACTCCACGTGGAGCACGGTTTGTTTATATATATATATATATATATATATATAAAAAGCCACGAAAGTTAACCGGTATTATATGCACCTAAATACGTACGTACACACATACGTACGGACGTGCGCGTATCCGACCCCAAAGACCCCGAAGACCCCAAGCGACTGATGATCCGACTGAGCCCTCGACGACCTCTGAACTGATTGTGAGCACCGAGAATATTTTATATTCAAGAATATGAAATATATATATTACACGTATATGGTGTTGCTGTAACGTTATAGCCACATGTTCGTATTTAGACGTCGAAGAGCAAACGAAGGCTTGAAGACCAAAAGGGCGTAACCCACAAGAACCCACGGATGCTGTAAAAAGGGTGAACCCCAAAAAAGTGAGCTCGAAAAAATTATTTCTTTTATAACAACCCTTTCATTTCTCGGATATTTCCCTCACGCTTTATAGCAACGTTTTTTATTCTTCATCCTTTTTTTCAACACAGTAATAGGGACACACGTAAAACTTTGTATATAGAGCATGAAGATTAGTAGGTCTACGTAAAGGTCATTCGTGCCTCCCTCGCAGGTAGAGTTTAAAGGATGACCTCTAAGATCCTTAAGGTCGCGTTTGGGGATCCTCTACTGCAGTATCGTAGGACAACTGCAGACGAGTGTCACACGGGGCGTAAATATAACGTTGTGGGAACTTGCGACGTGACTTTCTCGATGATATCCTTTAGTTTTTGTTAGTCGTTTGTGAACTCCTCCGTATATATAAAGTTTGTATATAGTACATAGGTATATAACTGGACCGCGCAGATTTGCGTTCAAGATTTCAGAGTTCTACGTTTTTTTCTAGATTTTTATTTCTCATTTTTCGAAACAACTTGGAGAAGAATGAAAAGAAAAGTAGGTACGAAATAATCCGTTTGGTCCCATTTTTTTATTTTATTTTTGTTTCCCAAATTTTAAACAAAAGAATAACCGGCTATTCTCAAATTCGTTTCAGACAACGTCGTACGAATTTGAAGATATGAATTAGTTTTCATTTATAATACTCACATCGCATTAGTCGTATAAATGAAGCTTGATACCTATATGAGCCAAGAATTGCTAACAATATAATATTCTTACTTTTATCCTAATCGTAGTATAAAATCTCAACGAGATATTCTTAATGTTTCCAAATCTCCTGAGACATCTCATCGTACTTGGTTTCTCGCGCAATTCTTTCATCCGAGAGTCTCTTAGCAAAAGAAACGCGCACACAGAACTTCCGGGGCAATTTTTTGACTAGAGTAAAAATTAGGGGAAAAAAAAATATGATGAAAACTAGAAGAAGAAAAAGTTTGTCAGATGAATCGAAGAAAAATTATCCCATATGAATTTTTTGGGAGAGATTAGAAAATTTCATTACCTACAGGGCAACTTTGATCTTTTTTTATTTCATTTCAAACACCATATTTTTTCATTTTCGTGCGGTGCGTGGGAAAACAAAAAATATATTCTAATTTCAATGAGTTCGTGATATACGGTTCATCATAATTATAGGACTCATTATACGGGTATGTAATTTTCTCCGTCGATGACGTGAAGTTCGTCAAATAAGAAACACTCAAATCCATGAATAGACGGATCAGAACCCGCAGAAATAATAATCGCGATCCTACTTGAAAAAATCATTAAGACAAGCTAGTAAAAAGATCAGCATGTAATTGATTTGCTCCAAATTTGCAGACATATGATTAAAACCGATGAATTTAAATAAATAGCAGAAGAAAAAATAATAAATCAAAATAATAATAATTCATTTGTTTTCAGAAAAATATTTTGTCTCCAGTCATCGACTGATGTAAACGAAACTACGGTATATTACGTGGCATATACATAATATGAAATAGGTGTGAAGCTTGCCGCAGGTGCGAGGCGATGTAATATTCTTTAATTAGATAATTAGGCCTGACCAGACCAGAGAGTTATACTAGTTAGTAGATGTGAGCCTAGCGAAGTGCGGTGAACTGAAAGAAAAGGCATTCCTTATCTCACTCGCAGTACACAACCAGACCGAGTGCATCTGACAATTTTTTCAAACGGCACGAGCTATCCGAATATCATAATATATATCGTATATACATATAGTAATTGTACATGACATTCAAACCCCCATAACGCACGTTATAGATAAAAAAATAATAAACATGAAGTTTGTTATTTTTTTTTTTGGTTTATTAAAAGCCATCACGTAATACGTTTCATTTGCTTATTTTCTTGTTGTATAAAATCCATTAACTTTCGAGGTACGTTAATCGAGTGTATATGTACGTTTTTTCAATATACATATATGTATATATATACATACCAAGTAAGGCAAGGAACTCTTAAATGTGTTATATATATAAATATACATACGTACAAATTAATGATATCAAATTAAAATCCCGCACAAGCATAATAAATTGAATACGTTCCTTTAATTGTAGCAATTAATAAACGTGCTTTTTTGTATATAGTTCATCGTGGCCAGTGTCACTCGCGGTAAATGTTTCTCGGCTACCGTACCTTAAAGGCAATATGAGATACATTAATTTAAAGTCACGCTGTTTTAATTTTTTTCCCCCCCTCATGCTTTTTATTTTTGATAAAAAGTTCCGTAAAAGTATTTTACAAACTTCCTCTCAGACCGTTCGGCGTTGTCATGATTATCGTACACATTTGTTACATACGTATTCTATTTGGTATTTATTTTTTTTTGTTTCACGATTTTCCGATGTAAATGAAAAATGCAAATTGGCAAACCTTTACCGTATGTTGGAGGTCCGATTTTATTCTCTAGGGTTTGAAGGGGTAAAAAAAAAGAGAAAGAAAAGTAGAAATAACAAAAAAAAAAAAAAGAATAAGAAAAAGAAAAAAGAATTCTAAAATGCGCCAACAGTCAGAGCGAAACCCTTCAGACTTTGCCAGCGTTCGTTCGCTAGACTGAAGAGACAATGGCATTGTTTTTAGACTTCAAAGGACCCTGGATACCGCTCCCTGCAAAGTGGACCTTTACGTTTGCCGTCGACCCTAAATTCTTCTACGTCAAGATTCGCCCGTCTGACCAAACCGCACGAAAACTGGAGATTCGATGGTTCCTTGATTACTCCCCGCGATTTATTCCCTACGCGCGCCCTATAGGTACGCGGCTTATACCGCTGCAGCGCTTCTTCTCATAACTCACCCATTGAACAACGAAAATTCGAATTGGTTCATAGAAATTCAAGAGAGAAAAGGATTACAAAACAAAAAAAAGAACGAAATAGATGCAGATGATTTCTGAATTGAATTCAAATAACGTCGTACAACGTGAGTATAATGCATAACAATATAATTGAATTAAAAATCGTTACAGAAATTTTGAGAAATCAAAAGCATGGACAAAAAAAAATTAGTTTTGAAACGAGAGGTGATTGCTGTGGTTATATACGATGGCAATTTTTGTGAATTATGCAGGTAACGTATGCGGGTTCATCAGAGAATAAAAGAATTGGTTCAAAACCGAATAACTGGAGGGACCGAAACTTGAAAAGTGGCGCGAGAGAGATAGAGAGCGAGAGAGGGAAGTTGAGAAGGCGGGTACGAAGGCTTCGCGATCGCCGCAGGCGTCCCGGTAATTGCTATATAGCTGAATCTGCGAGAGCGGAGCGAAGGATTGAGCAGAAGCAGAAGCAGATCGAGAAGAAGCAGAAGCAGAAGCAAAAGCAGAAGCTAGCAGCATCTCTTCGTGCGTCTCAAATAAGCCCCCATATGCGCTTCTTTCGGTCCAATCCACCTTTCGCGCACCGGGTCGGTCCCATGTATGTAAATGCGTATTGTCTTACTTGGTCGATAAAGAGACCTCCGCCGCGCGCTGCATTACCGGCGAATGCAGTATATTAGCCCTTTGATTTATACGGGATTGCCTTATATGCACTACAATGTCCCAACAAATGTATGCGACTCCTGATGGGACGAGTACCTCCTTTTTTTTCTTTTGCCTTTTCTTTTATTTAAGAGGAAACCTGAATTCTCGGGTACGGGTCCTCCGTAATATGCATTCGATAATCAATTTCCAAACTTATATGCCCAAATGCGTTGTGACAATTTTTCCAAAAATTTGACCACTTGAAATTTAACGGTTAATTTTTAACCCATGAAGAAATAAGTAAGTTCTGCAATTTTTATATTCTACCAAAATCGGCAGGACACGATTGTAACAAACTGTAATTTCGGTAAAATTTAAAATTCTGCCGAAAAAAAAATTGCACTTCTTCATATTCGAGTTTACAAAAATTTTACGATCCCAAAATCAGGACCACCTTTCTTACACACAACATATCAGCGAAGTAACGATCGATAATTCGGAGACTGAATAATTTAACTCAGAATTTTTTTTAGTTCCATAAATTAATCGTTATACCGAATAATAATTCCAGTATAGGTGTAGCTGTTGACTGACTGGTTTGATTTCGTACAAAATATCTGGGGAAATTTTTTTTACATATTTTTTTTTCTCATCGTCAGAAATGAACTGCATGAGCTGCAGTATGTACATACAACATTACGTTTATTTACCTTTTCTTATATGGGCTTGAATGAAACGCAAAACAATGCTGTAATGGTAGACCATGTAACATATATGTGCGTTAGTAGCAGTAGCAACTCGAGGGTCACGTGGTAAGAGGGAGTCTTTACTCGTTGCTGCTCCATTTGCATGTTATTTCGCATTTCCCTTATACTTATTCGAATTTTTGTTTTTATACATATTTTTATTTCTGTTTTAATGTTATTTCCATCTTCCTATATACGGGACGATAATAATATCGCCGACATAATCTACAACTTGGCAATTAATAAATTTTTCGTTTTATATACCCCGGCAACAAATAGTATAATAAAAGGAGATCAGAAGGAGGCGTTTATTTTTTATATTCATTCACTTCCAGCTGCGCGATATCAATCTCTCTACAAACCTGTGTATATCTATAGATATATGTAACACACCAGTTTCTATTGCATCCGCTTTAGGACCAGAATGCTCCTCCGGAGCAAACGACTCTGCGTCTTTCTTAATGTCGTCGTCGTCGTCGTCGTCGTGCGGGGATTGTGAACTAGTCATAGAAAATGTATCCATAAAACGTGTGGGCGAATTATTAATACGACCATTTAAAATAATTACACGGATATTAGATATACGGTGAATGATATTGTCTGTGAAAAGAAATATCGTATATGAATCGCGAAGAATATTTCTTATACTTATAGATTTTTGTACCGTTTCTTTTTCTTCTTCTTTTTTTTTTGGTTTTTTTTTTTTTCAAAATTACGCCGAGCAGCTGCGGTTTATAAATCGAGGATGTGATCCCGTCGTACGTAGATATAGATAGGTACGTACATATGTATAAACATTAAAATTCTTTTGGGACAAAACATCAATTCGAAATTACGGAGCCTGCAGGTATTTCTATTCTCTCTATTTGTGTTTCCGTTTATTTGATTTTTTTTTTTTTTTTTTGTTTTTCAACTCACATGACTAATCGGATCCGTTAAAACGCCTAAACGATTTCTTTCTCTTTCTCTTTTCATCTGACCCGCGAGGCTCTTTCTGCATCGCGAGTTGTTCGTAAAATTTAATATACATATATGTATTATTTAATATCCCATATATGCTAGGAGGTAAACCGGAATTAATACCGTTAACAATTAATAAATATTTTTTCAAATCCTTGACGCATGACATTTGTTTACTCGACGTTCGAGCTGCACGCCGCCAGACATTTATCTCTATAAAGAGAGTGTCAGAAACCAAATAGTTTTTAAATCCCGATAAAATTAGGCGGACCAATTAATCTGACGCGTATATGTATAAGTATATATATATAGATTCCCGTACGTGTACAACTATATGATTCGCATCTATTATATATATATATACATATATATATATGCATAGATAAAAACTATATATATATATACCTATATAGATGATGATCATCGCGTGTCCAATCTTTCGCAGTCGTAAAATAATCTAGGCGTTTCCTCCCGTCTTATAATACGGTGTGGTAATAATACCGCAACCTGCAATCTTTGACTTCCTGCTAAAACATAACTTACCAATAATAAATATCAAGAAAATATAAATACCTATATATGTATACTATGCATGTATATTATATCTATGGTATAAGATATGTGTTTATATACCTGATAGAAAAAGAAAAATAATAACAATTATGGCCGTACTTCCGGCGGAAAGAAAATTTAGTACGGGAAATGTAGCAAATTGTTTAGGATAAATTGGATCTATATATATA
Source organism: Athalia cordata (assembly GCA_963932425.1). Lineage (NCBI taxonomy): Eukaryota > Metazoa > Arthropoda > Insecta > Hymenoptera > Athaliidae > Athalia > Athalia cordata. The sequence continues at coordinate 23,083,122 of OZ010625.1, forward strand.
GTGGAATGTTGAAACGATTTTGATTCTCTTTTTTTAGTCCTTGTTTTTAAGTCCATATAATAATCGTGAATGAAATTAAGTGATAAGACGATAACCGTTTTATATCTCAAAAAAAAAGAGAAAATCTAAAACGATAGATGATTGTAAAATTTAATTGTTTCTACGATTCTTGAGTGACCTTTAGAAGGTGTTTGATACAGTGCCAAAGTTTTTTAAGGCTTTTTATATCCTCGAATAAGATCGACAATATCGGAAATTGTCTCCTTAATTTTTCGAAGACTTTAAGACTTCAAGATCCAAGACCAGTAGCTTCCTAAACTTTTCATCCCATTAGGGTATTAAAATTGTTCCGAGGGTTGGTTTTAAGATGCCAGTAATAAGCACATAATTTATACGTGGGTATATATCATTGAATATACCTGTACATTGTACCGGATGTCACGGGCGAGGCACAAGGAACTCGCAACCTGCAGGTGCTCTCCGAGAAGAAGAAGAAGAAGAAGAAGAAGAAGAAGAAGAAGCAGAAGAAGAATAAGAAAAATAGAAAGAGAGAGAGAATTCGTGGTGGATAGCGAGGAGCGCAGTAGCCTCCCGGTGCAGTAGAAGACCTCGTTATCGGTCCGGTGTTGATATATGGCGCGTATTGCTCCTCCATCCACGCCCTTCGTCCCCTTTCCCTTCACCCTCTTCCCTCTTTTCTCCTTCCTCTTCCCTCTTTTCTCTTCCCTTTTTCCCTTCTTGTGTAGAGCCGACAACGACCGACGCGTACGCGACGATCCTTATAGTTACGCACAGCAGCAGCAGCAGCAGCAAAAGCAGAAGCAGAAGCAAAAGCGGCGTCGTAACCGGCTCTAGACTCTTTCTCTCCTCTCTGTACTCCATTGTTCTGACCGCAAACTCTGGACACATCCTTTGGTCAGCATCGCGTTGCTGGAGATGCTGCTGCTGCCGCTGCTCCCTGACCATACAATACCCCCTTCTTCTTATTATAAAACGCACGCGGCGATATTAGAGGAGAGAAGCGAGAGGGGCGAGATGGGGTGGGAGGTGGGGGACGTCGGAAGTTTCTCGGGGGGTCAAAGACAGCAGCGCAGTAATCCCAAGTTTGCGTACATCGAAGGCTGGAAAGCCAAAGGGCGTAACCCAAAACTATTTTTAATTGTCATTTTGTTTCAATAAATTTTCTCCCATGAAAGAATATTTAAGACAGCTAGAGTGTACAAAGTTGAAAAAAAAAGAAAAAAAAATTGGAAATTTCGAAACCTGGACCAAATCAAAAATAATTTACTATCCGTGGGAATATTCTGTCACATTGATTGTACGCCACTAATTGAAAGTATAACTTTTTACTTTTGGAAGAAAAAATCTATCGTAAAATTTTTTTCACTCATTTACAGTAATAAATATATACGATATATAGCAAAGAGCGTAGCGTTAACTGATTAATTTTTCAAATTCCGGAAATTAATTTTTTTTTTTTTTCATAAGATTTTCACCGCTTAGGGGTGGCAGTAGAAAAAAATTCTCAAAGTCCAAGATTATTTTTCTGCGACAAACTACTCGAATCTCGTTGAGCAACAACATTGAAGACCCGAGTACCTTCTTGAACCGGTCTTATGTACTGTACATACCTACATATATACATACAGGTTGGGTTGTCCAGCCCCCTATTATTGCATGTAAAATATGATCTAGCCTCGGAGCCATAATACATATATGTTAGAACATATAGTCGAATTCAATTTATCGCTGCTTACATTATGGATACTTACTATAAAATATCCTATGGGAGTGAGAATTATTATCTATAAATAAATTTATCTATTATTTTTTTTGCATAAAGGTTTTCATATATTATTGATTTACTAAACCCGTTTCTAGTACATAAATATGTGATAGGTACGTACGAACAATATGTCGATATTTTTCCATAATCTTTAATGGAACTGGGTGGAGATCGATTCATTGTGAGACTAGCAATCTGAAACCTGCACAATTCCTGACAATCGTTTTCGAAATTTGAGATCCACGGTGGAAAGGAATATAAAAAATCCGATTGATTTCGCAACAAAATTTTCGAAGACTATTGCATCTGCCCAACATTCCATGTCACAGTTTCGATCTCATACGTAAAGTATAAGTATATATATTCCTATAATCTCGGCGTCGGGGCGCCCCGTGTCGGTTTCGGTCTTGTAATAGAGAGCGCGCGGTTGGGATGCGGAGCAAAAAGCTTTCGGTGTTGGTTTAACCAGCTCCCAGGTTATGATGAGAAATGTAATTTAAATTATCCACGCTTTTTGCCCGTTGGTCATCTCTATATTTTTTTGTTGTTTTTTTCCTTTTTTCAGTTGATTTGTTTTTGTATTTTTATCTTTTGGCTTTCTGCTACGGTTAATATATTGTATATCTACATATAACTTCACTTTCATTTCATAATTCTTTTATGCTTTACATTTTTTTGTTTCTATTTTAGTAGAAGGGATATTATGTATCATATAAGGTATCCAAAGTTGGATCATCGCTACTACCTACTATGGTCCCGTGGAAAACAAGGAGATAAGAGATAAAGAGAAGAGAAACAAAAATTTCATACACCGACGGCACGAAGCAAAAAATATAAAAAAATATCAAACTGAGACAAATTTAACCGACGAAAGTTTTACAGTTCTGCAACAAAAAACAGGAGACGAACAGAAATCAAATTGCAAAGCGCGGATTATGACTATGTTCAGATTCCGCAATGTTACATCAAACAACAAGCAGCCCTGGAGCGTTAGGTAAAAAAGATCGGCTAGTTTTTTGTTGGAAGAAATAGACGATGGCGACATAAAGAAGCTGATCATCGAGAAGCTTTCTGGTCATCGCGGGTCAAAATGACCCAAGCTTCACGACTTATTTTGTTTTTGTTTTTCACACGCCCTCGCAATTTTGTCAAATTCTACAATGGTCCTTTATTTTTAGAAGACGTAAAAAATATTCTGAAAATTGTTACTCCGGTGAGTTTTTGCCCCAGTGTGTAACCATCTAGATTGAACCGGAATTTGTGACCGGGAAGAGTTACTATAGGGTACAAAAAATTTGAATAAAACGTATGCGTACGAAGTAAATCCGTTCTTCGAACCCGAAAGCGTGAATGAATTATAAAAATGAATGAAAAAATCACGAAGGAACGAACGAATGAATGAATGAATGAATTGCGTGCATAGTATTATGGAGTAGGTTAAACTAGTACTGGGATTGTTGGTATTTTAAAATAAAGTTGGCAGTACGGCAGCGCCGCGATGCGAAGTTCCTTTCCTGTTAGGTTCGTCCCTGAGAGGAAGTCTTCACTCGACTTCCTGTCCTTTCCAAGCATAACACTCGGATCTCATGTCCAACATTAACTATTATAATATCATCTACCGTTCGTTGTGGGAGAGTAAGCATTACTCACGTGTCCTTTATACGAACGCATATTATTATGTGACCACTTCGACTGAAGGAAGAAGACGAAGAAGAAGAAGAGGAAGAAGAAGAAGAAGAAGACCCCCGCAATTCATTCATTCATATAGTATTTTCTACCTCTCGGGCTGTACGACTAACATCACGTTCATTCAGAATTATCCTATATTACACGAAACATGCACATATGTACGTAAATACACGTTATATACTCCACATATGCGCACATATGTGACACGCGGAAAAGTACCGTATACGCCTCGTAGTTACAACGACAATTTTATCATTTTTATACGACACGCGAAACGAGCAGTCTGGGTAAACACGGGCAAGAAAAAATTAGAAAACTTTCATGTTCCATGTTTTGTTTCCAAAATTACGCCATAAGTCAATTCGGTTGTAGTGCCGTGAGGGCCTATTTCAATTTCATTGCTTTGGATTGTTTTAGTTTAACGTAACCTAACCTTCGTGCTGTCAGAAAATCCTATCCGTAACAAATCTCTAACGAAATCGAAATTAATCTTTATAGTCTGATTCGATTTTTTTCGAAATGAAAGAGCGTATCCCGAAAAACAGAAAAGGATCGAAACAGTTCAACTTTCTTTTCCTGTACATTATGGCTGCAGTTTAATTTGAAGTGGCACGATCTTCATATTTTTCATTTCTTGTATTTCGTTGACTTTTCAGTTGAATTGGAAATGTTTTCGTGATTCACACCCTTCTTGACGTTGGTCCTCGATGTATCCGATCACCGTATGTGTTAGTGATCGTTTAATAGAAATAGTTTTTAAAATTTAAACCCCACCCACATCTCAACATCCGGTTGAATAATAAGATACACGTATACGTAGATAAAACGTAGATATATAGTTCTTGATAAATAGATCGTCATGGATCTGCTGCTGGTGCAGTAGATATTGCACAAACAAATAGTTAAGGATATGAGTGAGCATGGCTATATAATAATACTTATGTATATCCTATAGGATCTATTGCATGATCATTAAATGAAGGGGGGAATCGCCACGTTGAAGAATCGTTAATAAAATGACAGCGAAAATACACTGCGTTGCCCACGCAGCTGCATGAGCAGAGCAAGATCGTATAGCAAAAGCAAAAGCAAAAGCAAAAGCAATAGCAACAGCGACGACTATACCTATATACATATAGCTAACCAATGTTATGTATATCGAATATATACTCTATATAAATTTTAAACACATACCCCGAGAGAGAACATGCACTATATTTAACGCGAACATGACAGCTACATGTACAGCAAGTTACCGATCGCGAGTGTCCTTAATCGGTACTTTCAATCAACCACCGCGCAGCTCATTGTCAGTTCTCGACTCGATCAAAACTTTTTTTCTAAATACTATTACCGCAGCACATCCAAAACTATCGACGATCCAAGGACACGCGGAAACCCGATCGCGAAAGAAAAAGAAAAAAAAAGAAGAAGAATAATCATCAGCTTCGGCATTTTTTCATTTATATCAGTTACGTATTGGAAGAAAGAGAGAAAAAAAAAACAGCACGTCCTTTGGTGAATCTCGGATTGGTTCATAAATAACTATAATCGATTTTTGAAAAATCGTCGATTTTTGCATATGAGTGAGCGACTAACATAAGTTACTTAAACGTTGTACGAACAGACGAATCATGCGTTTCACCTGCAAAGTGGTAACACGAAAAAAAAAAAGAGAAATCGGTGAATTTCGATCACACGACGACGAATTATAGATCGTATCTATAGACCATCGCGATCGTTCCAAAGAGATCGTGAATTTTTTTGAATGTTTTAATTGCCGATAAATGCCAATTGAAGAAATTACGTTTTCGTGCGAAGTGAATGTGTCCCGAAAAAAAAAAAGAAATAAATAAAAACAGAAAATCGGTAAAGTTTGTTTAAGGAATGTATAATTTTTCTTCCGATACATAGATCGTCGATCTCTCGAAGTCCGTTCTGTTGGTAACACGAGTATGAAAAAAAAAATGACTTTGGTCAAGCGCTGCCGAACACTTTTTCACGCAATTAAAACCTATTTAACAAAGAATTATATGTAAATAATATATTTTAATAGGTACATATAGAAAAATCAATAATACCTATATGGTAAATAATCATGGGAGTGGCTTTAGAGTACATAATATATAATATCTATTACAGATATTTACATAGATATCTTTGTATATACATAGTGAGTAAAGTTACGGTCTAGTAGGATGCTAGTTGTGTATATTCAGATGTCTTGTTAACGATAGAAATCTGATCGGTATATATCTACGCGTAAATACGAAATATATATGTACGTGATATATAGATAGGATATATAGGTATGCATGTATATATATGTATGAGAATGAAGGAACCGACTTTATAGCAACTTGAACAGCAACTTGCAACCGTTACATGCGTCCGTGTACCACAATACTATTATTTAGTTTTCATGTAATTACCTATATATTCAAAACGCACATAGGTACATACATATATCTGATATATTTACATACCTATATATGTACCTGGATTCCACCCATTAGCGAAGCCGGTAGACACCGGTTGACACTAATGATTCCATTCCACGCGTACTGCACGTACATATATTTATACACAAGTTACATATGTATATTGTAAATGTATATATATATGTTTATGCATGTATATAAAATTATGTATTGACGCGGTTCTCTAGCAGATCGCGGGCGGTGCGGTACATACATTAGGTATATACATATAGCTATGTATATACATATATGTGTTTTATAGGGTAAAGATATACACCCTGTCCGATATCCGACTCCTTTTGCCCAGCGCAATGTGACCAACCGCAGTATAAAGATCCGCAATAATTTATGTACTGGACACAGGTACATATTTAAATATAATGTAAATACGTATACCTATATATGAATTGAGGAATTCGAGCGTCGATAGCGTTAAATATTTTCGCAATGTTACATAATGTATAATCTAATACATACTTATACATACACACTACCTACCTATTATACAAGAATTCCTAATGCTGACTGTATATTAACGCAAGGTTCAATTTATGGCTATACCGTACCGCAGTTAATTCATTTCTTTCATATATACATAGAATGTAAGGTACATATAAGTATATGGGTATGTAGGAACAATATATCCAATGTTTCACGCAATCCACAAGCCTGCACATTTGCGACCTGATAGTTTTTAATAATCGCGATCGACTTTGAATTGTAATTTATTTATAATTTATCAAATATAAGACTAGGTTATTTACCGGAACAGAAGCGTTTCAAATTTTGGCAAACTCAGTAAAAATTCAGTAGGCATTTTTTCTTTTTTTGTCTCAAGTTTTAGATTTGTCTGCGGCATTTTTAAAGATGAGAGTGTTGAATTAATGGCAACAACAAAATCGACCATTTGCAGGTGTACAACCTACGTAAGTTTCACGTATGCCTGGATAAAAAGGTATTTCTTGTTTTACTTTTTCTTCTATTTCGACGGTATATTTTTATTTCTTTATCTAGACATAAAGAAAAAACGATTCGATGTAGACGAGCCTCGGGGCTCGGGTTACGTTCGCGACTAAAGATTTTCTGGTTTGAAAGTTAACGCGGACGCCGGAAGCGACTGGTTGATTCTTATGCTACAGGTTGAACTACTCTGACCTTTAATTAGCTGCTACAGACCGCGCAGAATTAACAGCTTCCTGCAGCAGCAGCAGCAACAGCAACAGAACTGCTTCTCGTTGGTGGATGTGTTGATACCGTGAATGAATAAATAAATATAAATAAAAAAAAAAAGAAACGAAAATGAACGAACGAACGAACGAACGAAAGAGGAGATACGTTATATCGAGCAACCTGAACGTAGGCAGAGAAAATGTGTACGTACGTACATTCAATGTTCCTGCTCCTGCGCGGCATCCCGATCGACAAACTACATATTATATGACGTAGAAGTCGTTTGGAAAAGGATGAGGATAATATTCCCTCAGCATGCGTATGTGATCAAGGAATTACATAGCTAGTTGAGTATATTGAAGAAAAACATACATGTACTTTATCCCGTAATCAATATCTCGATACGTGAATGTAATTATTGGAATAACGAAAAATCAATATTATTTTCGAATGACTCTTCTATCTGTAGGAATTATTTGACTTTTGTCGAGAGATTTAATGCTGGTTGATCGTGACTTTTTTTTCTTCGTTTTCAACATCAGAGATCAGTTTTATATAATTAGATGTAGACTACTTCAGTTGAGATAATTTTAAACTAGTAACACCCAGTAGCCTCTTTTATAGGTTCATGGAATGGTAATTTGGTGATAAGATTTAAAAGGAATTTATTTTATAGTTGGTATTACTATAGACCGAATAAATAATAGATAATAGAAGATAATCGAAGGATAGGATAATCAGATCGGTTATACTAAAGGATCGAGGATTGATAAGTACAATTAAGATTAGGTCAGCACGTTAATCAAAGACAGAAGTTTTCGGTATCCGACAAATAAAAAAATCGGATCGATCGAAATAAATCTCAGTTGATCCGCAGAAAGTATTTTTCCATCAATTTTCTGATATTGTCATTTTTCAATCTGATACTTTGAACATCCTAATTTCGAACGCATTTCTTCCGAATTTCAAGTTGCGAGACAAGTTATATTTCAGCTTCTCTATAGTAGGTTCATGCGTGATGCGAAGTTACATTTACTTGGCACAATAATTGATTTGGATCCTTTTTTTCATGATGATGGTATTTTTTTTTATGTTGAAGACGTCAAAGTAGTAGTTTTTCTTGAACATTTAATGTACTTGGCGAATTTTTTTGCACCATAGGTGCCTTTTGGAGGGGTCATGATTTACCCGTCGCTTGTTTCGAAAGTTATATCGAAGTCTGTTGAATCGTCGCTCTAATCCTCGCTGTCTCTCGCCTACCATATATCTTTGACTCTTCTGGTCTGTTGCGTTTGATTCTTCTTCTTCTTCGTCTTGCAGTTTGACTTGAAGGTACGAGCGGACCACCACCTAGTTGTAAATTCTGTGAAAAATTATACTCAAGGTCCCAAAAACCGTACGAAGAACTGACAGTCCTCGAACTATGCAGTTAACGTCGAACCCTTGAAAAGTAAAAATTGAATCCTAGATTGTAGGACCTCTAGTCCTCGAAGTATACGATTGATAAATTCACATGTATATGTACAATGTAGGTAGATATATAGGCACGGTCTTAATTATTGCACGGATACGAGCATCGCCGCGGACCGAGTCATGCCTTAGACTCAGACCTGCCCCAACCCAAGTACCGTCACGGCGGTGATCCTAATTAAGTTACAGCTAATTAAGATCAAACTTTAATATACGCGCTCGTTATTACCTCTCTCAAATTAATTCCACCCGTGCATCAGGTACAATCGAGGTCAGTCACGTCGCGCGCGCCTTCCTTCTTCTTTTCTCTATGCATGTGTTGCTATATGTATTACCTATTTATGTGTTATAAAACAAATGAAATATAGATCGAATATGCCTTTTCGTAACGAGCCACGTTTTCCGCAAACTTACGAAAAAATAAGATCATAAAAAAAAAATCAATAATTGCATAAGATCTCCTGAAATTGGTTTGCATCAGGATATTAATTTATATAAAATAATTATAGGGATAGATTTTGTCCGATTTCCCAGATATGTATTAGAATTCTTATTGCTCGCTTGGTTATCATAAAACAGTCATTATTTGGGAATGAAGATATCATCCTTCGGTTTTAAAACGGAAAGAAAATTTTGGGTAGGTCGTTTCCGTTTACTCGATTTTATGTTATAGAATTAAGATAGTTAAAACATACCGACATCGGTGTATTTCTTGGTTTTATAATTATATCTTATTGTTAGACAGACACATGTATATATACGTACACAATACATAAAATTGACTCGTCTAATCTAATCAGTTGTTAACCGGAATTCTTATTTTTTTTTTACTAAAAAAAAATGAAGAAACGAAAAAGAAGATAACAAAAGGCGCTCAACCGAGCGGTGAACAACCATCTTCGTATCGGTACACACCAAGTCCCAAGACCGAAGACCCCTCGATTATAAATACGTAATGAATTCTTCAAAGTACCGGGAATACCTCGCTAATTATCTTAGACGTTTATGAAAGAAGTAGAAGAATTTATATCACGTGGGGATTTAAGATATGGTGTACCAAATGATGGAACACATAATTCTACAATTAAAAATGTTCAAAGGGTTTTTCTGTGTAAATTTTTTTTTTTCTTTTCTTTTTATCTTTTTTTGCCATTATGTTACCTAAGCTTACTCTTATGCGTTTCACCTGTTGTTTACCGCGTTGTTCAACGTTCACGGTTACCGCCCCGAGTAATAGTCGCTGCTTATAGTTGCTGCTTATGCTGCTTAGGCCGCTCGCATGCGTCTCTTTAGATCTCGATGTCCGACCGGTGCCGAGGCACACGCCGTACACCACACGCAACTCGAATTGTGCACGTATATTACTATTTAATATACATATAGGAATATACACGATATCATGGGTATTTAGGTGGTGCATATGATGTATATATCCCACTCTACGTATATAAACTTACTTTATGATAATTAACGTTATCATTTTTACATATAATATTCATATAAAGTTATGATATTTTGTTAGCTATTCTCGTTATCTGTATCCAGTATAATACAAATGTTATCTTATTAAGGTTTTGTGTAAAACGTCGCTTCTTGATCTCGAGGATCTTGCGGCTTAGTAATGATTTTAGGTTAGGTTTTTCGGTCGAAATATTTTGCTGTTTTCAATAAAGCACGGCTGATCTTGATTGCCTAATTGTTTTGGAAACAAGTACATTGGGCCACCGTCTCGAACGTGATTAACAGGAAATTAAAATCAAACAATCTTTATCGGTCTTGAGAATTGTTTCGGAAATTCAAAGATCCGCCATTTTGAAACTCAAAGTTGAACAGCGACGTCTCTGAAGAAGCGTCCGATCAATCGGACGGTGGCAAGCAAAACAAGACTTGGTTATTAAAAAATCAAAAAAATGTTTTTCTTGTTAACTATTCGGGAAATTTGAAGCGCGACCCATACGTACGATGGGTCGCGCTATCGTTATCGTTATTGTGCGGTACAATCGAATTCACTTAACAATTCCGACAAAATTTCTCGAATTCTATAAAGAAAGTATTATACCAAATAAAAATCTGTATTATATAAAATCACGCGTGTGTATAACGTATACATATGTACATGATAATATATAATAATGAGATCGTTACCTTGGTAAGTTGGCTTTTTTTTTTGTTTTCTCTCTCTCTCTCTCTCTCTCTCTCTCTCTCTCTCTCTCTTTTTTTTTCTCTTCGTCTCAACAATATTACATTATAGCGGTGCATATACGTATTGTATGTAGCCGAGTTGGTCAGCATTGAGCAGCAGCAGCAGCAGCAGAAAGCGATGATCATTACAGCAAATGCTTACGCTCCGGTGGTTGAGAGCTAGAGACCGGGAGGGCATCATCGCCGACCCACAAACCCGGTCTTCTCTATTCTCTCTGCCGTGTATATCCCTCTCCCTTCCTCTCTCTCTTTGATATATCCTCATTATTTTTTGTTCTCTATTCCATTTGCTTTTTTGCTTATTTCTATTCTCCATATCCTTCACCTTTTTTTCCCCCCGATATGCAGGAATCGGGAGGAGCCAAGGTTCAACAGGTCAACTTATTTGATAGGATTAAAAGTAAAGATCGTTGTTGCTAGTTATAGTTAATTTAATGCAGGTACTATAATCAGCCAATATGCACATTAAGTTCTTCCTCACGGAATATAACAATACGTACGGCACGCGATACGTGTATAATAGGTACGCTTCTGTGATGTGATACACATTTACACAGATATGTTTTCTGCAGTTATATACGTATATAAAACACGGGTACGCCCCCACATAACAAATGATACATTGACGATAGACGTTTAAAATGTTTTCAACTCGTCCATCGGAGTCGAAGCGTGAATATGTCACGAATGTCTGATAAAAAAAAAAAAAAATGAAACCATCTGCCGTGCGTCTATCGATTGAAGTGTTACCAACATCATCCAGCGTATCTATATGTATACGTAATAAAGAAACACGGAATCGAACTCGAAAATAATCTTATTGCCAAAGAAAAAAAAAAATTAATCTGCAGTCTGCTTTGAAAATCGGAATCAATTTTGTTTGCGTACATATGATCGGTCTTCGTTTTCAAGAGTTAGTGTTTTTTTCTTTTGCTATTGGTTTTTTCTCAATATATGTTATGCGATAATTAAGTACCCGTATGTTATACAATAAATTGGCGTTACGCTCTTGCGTAATATGTATAACAATAATTTGGGTCAAAGGAAGTCGCGGTTTGAATCAGTGACCTTATTTCCTTTCGTTAATTTCCACAGCCACGCCTTTTGCGATGTTTACGTTATGTGAATAAATATAGAATTTAATTTTAATATTCTATATGAATACAGATGAATCGATGTAGATCTGATTCGGCACAAATTGGAAGATGGAAATAAAGAAAATGACAAATTAACTCATCACTTCATAGTCCGGAATTTCATGGATAAACCTGCTCAATGATATTATCATTATGGTTCAATAATGTTTATAATTTGGACTAAACTAGCATGGCTTAGGGACGGTATGAAGATTTGTTTAGAATTGATTGACAGACGTTCCGAGTGCTGAAGGCGCAGTGTAACAGAATATAAAAGATTCAATCTGGAGAGTTCAATGCTTGATTGAAAGCATTTGATATGTGGTTGAGAAAATATCAGAAATGGAGGAACAAAGATTCAAAGCAAATCTGAACGAACTACTGTGGCTCTTCTGTCATACCGGTGCCCTCGAGCCTCCCCTAGATATTGACGAAAATCAAGTAATTAAATTTTTTCTCGATTCAATTAAGCAAAGAGAAAATTAATATTTGAAAATTAACATTGATTTCCGACGTCTCTGTTTGGGGTCTAGATGTTGTCATCAACATTTCACCAGACAAGATCAGAAGAAAATACAAAGTATGATAGATTTGAATCTTTCGAGGTTGAATTTGCATCGTACCTACAGAATGCCAGTTTTTTGAAAAGCTCGTAATAAGCGATCCGAAGTCCTGCGCCTCGTACGTATAACTATGCACATGTAGGATGGGAGAATAAAATTATTTTACACATGTCGTTCCGCTATAAAAAGCACCTTACGATTTACAATAGATATGTATATATATATATATAAGTTTCCTCCATAGTTGGATGACATGCCGCACCCACGCACATAAATGTAAAGCAAATAAATAAATTCTATATAATACATGTATAAATACGTTGTATTACATTAGAGATGTCGGAAGATATGCATGCCTGTTTCGTAATTAATTACCCTTTCATTATTTATTCCGCAGCAGTTGCAACTTCTTATATACCTTGCATACATACAAATTTTACATACCTATATGTATACGAAATTACACAGAATATTTAACTTTCCATGCAGGTGTGCATTTGGAGAACATATTACATGTACTATATATATGTATATATACAGGGTGAGTCACCACAAAAGTCCCATTTGGGAGGAGCTTCAGTTGGCTGAGGCTCCGTTTTCATCCATTCTTCCTTGTTGTTCTCAAAATTCCTGTTGCCAATGTGATCGCTGATTGGACGAGGATTTCTCCACAGACGTGTATTTATTATTGAGGAATCTTTGGTATTGGATTGCGACGTTATCTTAACTGAAGGGTTACTACTGCTTTTAGCAGAGCGTATTATCGGAAAGCGTTATACATAGGCTGATAATTGTAATGATAATAATAATAATAGTAATAATTTCCGGTAATTATCTACAAAACAATTTTTACAATTTCTAAACCCCCCCTTTCGTTTGAATTCCACCGATCTGAAGCTTGCCTGCGGGAATTACTTTGTAGATAAAGGCGCGGTTAATTGCACTACCTGTATAAGTTACTGAATAAAGTGAGCGACGCTATATAGATTAAGACAATAGGAATTTGCGCACTTTTTTTAAAATAATTCAAACTAATTACTAGAATTTGAGAATGACAATTTTTCAAACCCCTATGAAAATTGAATAATTTCATGTCGATTAATTATCCAACAATGTTTTATTCGTCATTCCGTGGTTATCAAACATACCTAGAGGTGAAACAAGAAGTAGAAAAGTGGAATGAATATTATCTTTTCTAATGAATGTTTGTTCTATGAGTCTGAAGATACCTGTTATTTAGGTGTATAACAAGTGAGTATCGCGACTAGCTATACAGTACGAGTTCGTACACCAAGTTATGGTAATTTAGCGGTTGGCACGTTCCAAGATAGTTCTTATATTATTTCCTATAGTGCAGTACATAGAAACAGATATGTAAGTAATAGTTAGTACATAAGCCTGGGCAGGCGTACCTTTAATTTTTCATGCACGCGGAAGGCTCATTAGCATTCACCGTTTTATACGGTGCACCAGTAGTATATACATACATATGTGCAGCGTGTAATGCAACAGATTCAGGTTCACGTATTATAGAATTCTCTACGATGAAATCAGCAGCTGAATATTCCAAAGAGCTTGCCGGACCGTAAAACTTCAAGAGACACAATACACCGCAATTAGGCAAGATAATAAATAATTTCCGTATCCGAAAAATGCAGAAACATATGCAGCTGTTATGGACGTACGATTTAATTATTATTTCATAACTTTCAAAAAAGAAAAAGATCTTTACTCAAAAATTCAATCATATAATGAAATGGGGAACTCCGTCAGAATTCTAATATATGTATATATGTACGCGAATAAAAAACTGTTTGTAGTTAAAAACGTAGAATATTATTGTTTTTTTTTCAAATTTGAAACACATCCATAAAAATGATTTGATAAAAATACCTCGCGACGATATTATTGAAAAATTCCGGCAGGACTGATTTTTTTTCTTTTGGTTTTACTCAACGACAAATGAAATTTGATCGAACGAAATAGCTCCTGAGGGGAGAGGGGCGGGGAGAGGGGTAGAGGGGAAAAGGGAGGGAGTAGAATACAAATTGTATTTTACAGTACGAATGCTATATATACGTTAGTTTATAAGTTAAGAATGACTCCGATTCCGTACTCTCGCAGTCATTCATAACGAGTATCCGTTTGATCGTGTCACAATTACCGGTGTACAAATTGCCCGTCAATTTCGCAAATTGCAGGTTTGCAGAATGAAATCTTACAATCTGGATCCTCGTGCGGCGTACAACACACTGTTATACGTCTATACTCCACACACACACCGGTGAACACTTTATATGTGAAACACCATCGAACGAGAATATATACGCGTATTTCTCCGGGTTTTCTTTACATATACACATGTACATGTATACGATGTGTATGTGTATGTGGTAGCTATTTGTTCTACGGTATTGGTACGTATAGTAAAGTCGTTATAACCACGTGGTAGTATCCCATTCCATCCCATTTTATCCTATCCTATCCTATCCCATCCTCAGCTACGCGGCTATATAATCCCGATCGAACGGTACACGTAGGTACCTACGTATATTATACATATATAGGTATATACCTATACATACAAATACAGTACGTACACTTTATATACGTACATGGAAGTTATACATAGGCACAAGGCCGCGGCGGCGCAATTATTCTCGAACAGTATCAGCAGCAACAGCAGCAACAGCAGAAGCTGAAGAAGCATCGGTGCAACGCTCTCCTTGAAATCGCAGCTTCTTTTTTCCGCATCAATGGAAATTATGTACTGCCTATACATACCCCAATACCATGTATGTACCATACATACTAGCAGTATGTGATTCGATTCCATTATTGTTATCATTATTATTATTGAAAATTTGATTTGCCTTCACGCGGAAAATAAATTCCAAACAGTTTTATTGATTTTTTACTGTGTCGTTCAGTGCGCGTGTTTGAGAAAAAAAAAAAAAAAGAATGTAGAAAAAGGAACAGAAAGATTGATGGTGTTTTTTTTTTTTTTTTTTTAACTGTTGCGCAATATATGTATACATATATCTATATTATTTATATACAGTTGAAAATATCGATGAATCTTACTCTGATCTTATGGGAGCTGGCAATTAAAATTTGACCTTTGTACCCCGAATGGAGAGACTCTATATTATTAGTATACTAATTTCAGAAGTTTTTAATAGTTCGACTGACGGGATCGGTAGTTTGCAAATTCGCATAAACATTATTCAACCTGAGTAAAGTATATTTATGATGGGTTATTTATCATTCGGCAAATGAAAGCGGTCCAGACTACGTATATGTTATATAGCTATATCTTATGTACATTATGCCGAGGTACATATTCGCGATGTATCAAGAGATATTTAAAAGTGTCCTTGATCGGTACCGTGAACTCTGAACTTCATTTGTTTTTTTTTCCATTTTTTAAATTTTCAGTCACTGTACTTTTTTTTTTTGTGATTTTAATTCATGCTGTTTCTAATCTGTACCGTTACCGATTTGATAGGTAAATGAGTTGGAGATAATTTGCTTGGAAACAAAACAAAAAACAATGGAAGCAATTTGAACAGCTGCGGGGTCTAATTCACCCCTTTGATCGAGTTCGAATATGTATACATAGGTAGGTATATACGAGGAGTATATAGGTGGTCTTATATACTCATATTACATGTACGATCCTATCGAAGCACGCATCGTTCCGGTAGATCGATGACTCGTCGAACCAACCGGGGCAACAGCTGCGAGAGCACTGGGTGACCTCTTCGATCCAAAGAGGTTGATCGATAGCTTCGTACTGACCTCGAGTACGCCGATCAGCGATCACCGGTGATCAGGAAGATTCTTTTTTTTCTTACAATTTTTTTTCCTTTTTTCATTTTTTTCCTCTAGTGAGTACTATAACCATCTATAGTGTATGTAATGTACCGCAATCAACTGGACCAAACGGCATGCTGTATACAGGAGAAGGAATCTCCTAGTTGCGTATTCAGTTTCGCTAATAACATTTTTATTCTGGGTCAAGTACGCCGGCACTTGTATAAAAAAAAAAACAATTTCATCCGCTGAGTGCATGTATGCAGGTCAAACGTGTGTATGTGCGCATTGAAAATGTAGGTGAAGATATTTAGACGACGGATGATGAATATGGAAAACTAAAATCCCCTTCTCCACCCGATGCGCCGAATTAATATTTCATTATTCATAATTGAGATAACTGAGTGTGATGTGGTATGGAAATCAGAAGAAAATAATTATTGAATCAAAATTATGAGCACAAGTAAAAGCATTTTCGGAAAACTTGTATTATTCTATACAGTAATCAAAAATTGATGTTATCACTCGCGCGCTACAGCCGTATTGTACGTACGTGCGTTAAAATAATCTTCATTGAATTATAATATATTGTAAAGGAATGCGATAAATTTATACAAATATATAACCAGTCGAATCCTTATCTGGAAATATATGAAACTAATTTGCCTATAGATACGAGATTAAAAGATAACATATTATATTCTATCCATCTAATTCTTGGCGCCACTTAAATACGCGCGCGATGTGAACGTGTTAATAAGACGTTAGTTTTATATACCAACAATACATAAGCACATGCCCATGTGGGTACGCAAGTACACGTTATACGTATACATAGAAACTTGATTAGTTTATATTTCCAGAATCTTAAAACCATCGAGCCAAGATCAATTAACGACAAGTGCCAAGACTAGGTTTAGAAAAAAAAAAAAAATTAAATAAAAACTATAAAAAACCAAATAAATAAATAAACAGAAATATATTTAGTACCTACCCATATCCGATGCAGTCAAATTTCATCACGATCATTACTGAATCTGATAAAAAGAAAAAAGGAGGAAAAAAGAAACTAACAAAAAAAACAAATGTTATGAGAAACAAAAATTAGAAGCAGTAAAAAAAAAAAAATTGAAAAAAATAAAATTAAGACACGAGCTTACGTGTGCAACGAGGTAAATAATTACGATCATACATATATGTATATACGATACATATATAAACTTGACTTCAGAGCGGAGGCAGAAAATATTTGATTACATCACCAGCAGCAGCAGCAGCAGCACAGCAGCCGTGGCAGTAGCTATTATCGACGTATGTACGCGTGTCTAGGGTCCCTTACTTTATAGCAGTATAACTCCTTTAAATAATAAGTTTTTTCACGTGTTGGTTGAACAGGTAAAGATAAATATGTATACGTACATACGAATAAAGTTTAGTATATGAAATAGTGTGATACCTACACACGCCTATTTATGTATATGATATAGTGAAAAAGTATGTTAATACAAGATTAAAACTCATGGGTACATTATAGATAGATAAATAGATAAATAGATACGCGCGGTTCAATGCACACTGCAACAGCAAAAGTCAAAGCAGCAGCAGCAGCAGCAATAATATCCAGGTTTACAACAACAGATCGTTGCCTCAGATTTTGCAGTCACGAATATACAGATAGTTATGAAATAAAAGTTATAGTAACACTATTCAACGCGGTAGTTTTTTCTTTTATATTCATTTTATTTATTAACTTCGAATAAAAATTGCTGAATTTTTCGCTCTATAACGTCATATGTTTTATTTTTGTATCATGTATAGATCGGTTTTGTATGGATTTTCTTTTTGTTTTATTTTGATTATTCATTTTTCTTTATTTTTTTACGGTCTTGCACAAATCCATTATTTATGGATCCTCTACTGACATGGATCGACAATTCACAACTTAATTGCTCGATCGCTCGTTAAAAATGAAAAAATTATCCGCGAGAGCAAGAGGGAGAATAACAGAAAAAAGCAAAAAAAGACAGAACATAACGTCTGATCGAACTTTTCAAGTTTATAGTATATCTTTCAATTATTTTTTTTTTCCAATAGATTAGTTCAAAAATTTTCAAAAATAAAAGGAAATCAGAAGAGAAGGAAAAAAAGCACACAAAGTTCCGAGGACACAAATACAGTCGGAGAAACTCCATAAACGTTTTAAAACATGCGGATGGTTGGAATGCCAGATCGTTCTGACCTATCGATTATACGAACGGCAGCTACAACATATTTCTCACGGATTCCTCAAAGGTATCTCATAAATACAGATAAAGGAGATACTAAAAAAAGATGAAAAAAAAAAAAAAAACATAACAAGCTAAAACAAATAAATAGAAATAAAGAAAAAAAAAAAAAACTAAACGGTTTCCAACTATTTAAAACAAAATATCAGATCACATACATGTATACATTACATACATATATACCCGATTCGGATTTTCAAATCGTTTTAAAATGAAGACGAGAAGAAAGAAGCGACGAAATCGATCGGTAAGAATAAGAAGAAGAAGGAAGGGGGAACTTTGAAAGGAATCGAA
Source organism: Athalia cordata (assembly GCA_963932425.1). Classification (NCBI taxonomy): domain Eukaryota; kingdom Metazoa; phylum Arthropoda; class Insecta; order Hymenoptera; family Athaliidae; genus Athalia; species Athalia cordata. Next base: position 23,102,013 of record OZ010625.1, read on the forward strand.
AAGGATTGACGAGAAATCATCAATGACAGTTCCCATAGTTTGATCCATTCCATGGACCGTTGAATCGAAGTGAAGTGCAGCAGGAACAAGAGCTCTTCGGTTGTGCTACGACGTTCAGAGATCGTTTTGCTGACCGAGAGCGGCGAGGTCCAACGACTTTTTACATCAGCAGCCCATGTAGGGAAGAAGAAGAAGCGAACGACGACTAAGAGGACGTTATAGGTATTATATACGTATACCCGCAGAGTTCTGAACTCTGAAAAGGGACCAAATGGGAGCAAAGGGGACCAAACCTGGCAAAGTCGAACCGACACACGATCAGGGCATGACGACGCACCGCGGTTTCCTCCAATTCAACCCATAATTACGAAACAATCGCATGGCGAGGATCGCCAAGACAACAAACAAATAAAAAAGTAAAAGAAACGAAAAGAAAAAAGGAAACGATATAACAGAGAGGGAATAATGTTCGGAAGGGTTGTATTCTTTGAGATCATTGACTATATTGACCTTAGAATGTTGGTTTGGTTTGCTCACTTTCGACGTGGATATTCTATGGCCGATAGCGCGTTCACGCTCGTCGACGAAGAAGGTAATCCATCGACAGGACTGGTTTAATAAGAAACGGCTGTTATACTAGCCTCGGAACCGGCGGTGATATTTATACCTACCTTATATCGGCCTGGGCTTCACTAATTTACTTTCGAATAGAAGAAAAAATAAAGAAAAATAGAAAAAATTCATTCCACCTTTTCGGCTTATTGACAAGGTTCGGCTACTTTTGTAAATTAGACAGGTATGTGGGTATAAGGTTAGGAAAAGAGCCGCGGGATGAACGAGATCCTCATTTCCTTATTCCTAATTAAACTAGATGTGTAAATATCGCAACTCATAAATCTACGCACTATGCATGATAGTAGGCGGTAATCTTTCAATAACGCGATCATCATCCGATATAAAAAAAAAACAATTACTTTTCTGATATACAAAAATTAAATATCAGATGAAAAAAGAAACGGTGATCCACGTAAGGATATACATATGATCATGAGCGTTTCAAAAGGTGGCGTCATGTCCATATGAAAAACATGAAGTACGTGACTTTTTGTGGTATATAATTTTGGAATACTTTATACCCAAATCTTGATATAGCAGGTAATAATTATATTTATTCGATATATGGTATGGGGTAAGGTGTAAAATGGACGTGGACATACCTTACTTGTAAGAAACGAGCCATTTGTTAAAAGTAATTCAATGTTTGGTACATAAGTCAGAGATGTATACACATGTACTATGTGTATAGATATAGTTACATACCAAAAGCTGGTTTCTAGAAACGGTAACGGTTATTATATCGTGATGACAGCGAGCAAGAAGTTGAATGAGGATTATAAAAAAAAAAAAAAAAGAATAAAAAAAATAAAAAGATGCATGAAGAAAAGTGCTTGAGGATCCTCGACTAATCACCACTAAATAACCTTTGAATGATCCCTAGTCTTTATAGAAGCTCACGCATCGCGTATAGGATATCACATAGGTTGATCATATGATGTGTCTCTGCAGTATGAATATGATAATAATGAAACGCGTTTGAATTGTTCGTGATGTCGACGGGGGTATCCAGACAATGTACTACGGAAGAATGAATTAAGCGAGTTTCGTGTTAGGGAAGAACTCGCGTTCGTGATATCTCATGGATACCTGCATATATTAATTGGTAATTTGTAGAAACTAATGGACAATTTCCCCGAGATAAAAGTCCATAAAGAAACGCCAGACGAGGTGGTAGAGCGGTGGTTGTCCGAAAGATTGGTTGCCACACGATCCCGAAGATCCAACTTTGACATGACCATAACCATGATATCCCAAACCCATGCGTCCGCGTCGCTTCGCCGACAAGATATTATTTCTAAATTATCGTAATGGTGTTTCAACGGACGAGAATCACCGCTAAAGAAGAATGTCATGGATTAGAGAGAAGAAAGAGAAAAAAAATAGAAAAGATATCGGATATTCAAAGGTGATGAATAAAATAGTCGATTAAAAATTGAGAGTCCATTTTGTAAAAGTTTTTCCATCGTTGATGAACGAAACCAGATAAATCCCCGAGGCTAATGGTATGCTGCATAGAGAATCAAGTAATCTCCTTTACCAGTCCTGTTCTTCAGCCACGCGTCACCTGTCCACCGGACTTTCCACTTCTGACTTCGGTCACGACCTTGGATAGAAAGCAAGGTGCCTTGCCACAGTCATTCAGTCGCGTGGCTGACTGTTGGTTATAGCTATGCCGTACCACTCGTTCTTTCGTTTTTTCGTTCGTTCAGGTCTTTGGTCGAGGGTATCCGATGTCGAGAGTAGATAAAAGGTAAAGCAATCATTAAAAAAAAAGGGTTCTCTTCATCTTTTATAAGGGACTTTTTTGTCCATCTGGAATGCGCATGCATCATAAATGTTGATGCACGCAATACGCATGCGGTGCATCTTGAATAAAAGACGTATATTAAAAACGTAGAGGTAGTAATGGGCCAATCAAAATCGTAAACATCTCAACAACCGGATCCACACGCTGTGTGTTTATTACAATTTGTGAGAAAACAAATCGAACTTGTAACCCTGAACAATCCAAATTTATAACACGGTGACTTGAACGAAGCACAGTGTTCCAGCACATTCAGGCTAACGATAAAGCCTGAAGTCGTCGTGATAATTGACAACCTGACGCGAAAGAAAATCGGCAGTTCCAAAATCAAAAGTACCCTCTTCGAAATATGATGGTTCGGTAAGTGTTCCACGGTATTTTGTCCGGTCGAAGTATAAGATGGAGTGAAGAAAAGGAAGTGTATATACGGTGGCCCTAAGCGTTGGCGAGGAGTAGGTTGGGTTCGTTCGCGTGTTGCCTGCAGCTACCTCAGAGGCAGCTGCCTTTCCAGACCCTCTTTACTCCTCTGTGATCACTTTGGTTCTCGAGCAGCAGCAGCAGCAGCAACAGCAGCAGCCTCTAGAGTAACAGCAGCATCAGACTGAAGAGACTTCTTCACTGAGACTGTTCGATGGTATAGATGGCGGGGCCGTGCCCCAGGCACTACGATATCCGTGGCCCCAGCCACCCTTCTACCTGACACGGTCGCTTCGTTTCTTGAGCATGGAGAAACTATTGACCACGCCTGGACTGTTTGATTTGTGATCTTAGGCCGGTACCTCTACCTCACCTTACCGCCGCTCACCGTTCAACGAGTTCCTCGCGTTCCTCGACCTCCAACGCGATCATACATCTACCGCTTCTGCCGTTGCTCTGGCTACCGCAACGATCGATCGTAACTAGGTAAGATCGGAAGATCGAAAGTCCGAAGAAACGGACATTGCTCTGCACCACAGGAATCGATAAGTAACAACTACTCCGGTGGCGGTCATAATCTTGAAAAAAAAAATATATATATATAAATATATATACTCCAGACCAATAAATCTATAACTGTGATCAGAAATTGCTCAACGTGTAACGCGCTTCAAATCGATTCCAAACAGAGAAAAAAAAACAAAAAGTCTACAACTTCACCGATAACCAGTCCTACTCATCGGTGCAACATTCAAAGCTCCCTAACAAAAATTTTTCATCGTGTTCAGAGCCTACCGAGGGCGATTTTGAAGAGTGTATTGCCGGTATGAGATGAAACCTTATACAGCGGTCAAAATCATCGCCTCGAACGTCGAAGAGGTCTTAGGGTCGAGGGTATGGAATAAGGTATATCAACAGTACGGTAGACATACCGGTTGCTAGTCCACATTGAGTTGGTGATGCACGACTTTTTAAAATTAAATTTCTTCGGTTCAAAGGTCGTACCGCACTTGCCGGTAGATCGTGGTCAGATTCAAAGACTGTTGGAGTGAACGTCTGCTGACCTTAGAGAGAGAGTATAGTAGTTGTAACATCTGTTACGTTGGGTTATAAGTACCGGGATTTCCTGGTTGCATGAAGGTAGCCATCAATGATGATTTCTCGAAAAGGGATTATAAAAACCTTATGCATGGAGTTGAACTGAACCGGACAAACCTGCACTTTCCGGCATAACAAATCCTTAAGAGAATAAAACTGGATTTTCTAGCAGTGCAATGTTTTGCGTTCTTAAAGGGTGGTACAAGGTACATTTAGCCAACAACTAGGATACCATGGCTGGTATAATCTTAGTGTTGTTTTATCATGAATGGTATTCCTTATTACACTATACAAATTCGTAAAGTCGTTTAAACTTTAAATATACAAGCGAGTGCGAAGCAAATGTCTGTCTATACGAGGCTATCTACATCCTTAAAGTATACACGGTTCTCCCGCATTTCTCGGTGTTAAATATAATAAGGCTAACCACGTTATTTCACGCATAGATATACTATAAGAGTTTTCAACAGTAGAACTAAACTGAGGAAGAAACGAAGTAACGAACGAATTATTACGCGTTGTTCTCGTATAGACCAGCTGTCGAGTTTGCAGATGCTTTTGTACCATACAACCTATCCGTATACGTACTCCATTTAACTAGACTTACGTTTAACTACATTTCAACGTTCAAAGCATGGATAAATGCATATCTCCTACTTTTCCACCCTTTGGCCGTGCGCGCGCCTCGTTTTTTTTTTTTTTTTTCTTTGTCGTTTTTCTTTCATTTTATTTTTTTTCTATCAAAGAACACGTGCGGCTTACATATCTCTTGTACCATTATACAACGTGTACCCTGTAGTCGAGCAAATTTGCTTTTCGAATCCTAATTCTTTTTTTTCTTATACAACCATCCTTTGCCTATAGTACATAGTGTGTTTCTTGTCTCAACACAAAAGTAGTAGATGGAAACGTGCGATGATCTTTCGATTCCCCATCACATTTCTTCTTCTTCTTCCTCTTCTTCTTCTTCTTCCACTTCTTCGATAGACGTGATCGTTCGGATTGCGCGTACCACCATCAGGTATACAATCATGACGTGGGTATGGTTAGGTATATAATACGTACAATATCAGTGATCAGTAATTATTGCTGATTAATGATCCTAGAATTTTATCTCTACCGTATAAATATATACTGCAGAGGTTAGCAAGGATCAGTTATCTATTGCGTAGCAAAACGTATTCACCTAATACCAACATCATTTCTCGATTATGATTAGCTACACATATATTAGATCTTTGAGCATCAAGAAAATGAAAAACGAGAAAAAAAAAAAAATTGGACCACCATAACGATTTGTTGATACACTCGGTGGAAAAAAAAACTATACCGATCGCTCTTCAAATACAGAGTGAAAAAAGGAAGAAAAAAAATCCGGGATCTCTAGTCGGAATAACGAAACGACCTGCTTATAGAAAGCGTCACGCGACGTCGTCCTCGTCGCGTCCTTTTTCTGCAGAGGTCAGTGTATCGGACCTTCCCCCCCCCCTCCTCCTTCCCCCCAGCTCCTCCTCCTCGACGGTCGTCCTCATCACCTTAGTAGGTACCGTCCTCTCAACCACACCTAACCATATTCGCGCACATTCACATCGTATAAACAAACCTGTATAATTTGGACCAGACCGGTTCGATAAATTACTCAAATTTTAGATTTTTTTCGCTCATCCCAAAATCAACACCTAATTCTCGTAACGAACGGCAAAAGAAAGGAAAGAAAAAAGCACTAAGATAAAAGTTTTTGTCAAATATCTGGTGAGAGGTTGAATTTTCAAATCTATAATAACTCGAAACCCTCGACTTTGTTTATTGTAGTGTATAGTTTTTTGAGGAACTCGTTTTGCGAAAAATAAAAAATCGCTAGAGTAATCTAATTTTTTGAAATCAGAAGTCAGATTTCTGTGAAAAATTTATTTCCTAACAGACATCCGTATAAAATGTTATCCGACTTTTTAACCTTCCTATACCCGCGCATCCGTCTATCAGACCGACGAATTAGATTTGCATCCGTGCGCGGGTACATGTGCTATTCCATTTGATGCGGATATAGGAAATTTGAATTTTGATTACAATTCCAGCATTTTTCGGTACAAAAATTGTTTTCTATTATCTTCATCATCTCTTTTAACTTTTACAACTTTGATATTATTATTGAGTTTTTTCGATTATATTTTTGATGTTTTAGCCCACTCTCAAAAGAATTTCTATACTAATTTCCAAAGTCTATAGAACCTAACGTAATTAATGCCCCTTATGCCGCGTGGCCGTTTTTCGTAAATTCCTCTACATCATGCAGATAAATCAAATATGACACGATGATAAATTCTCTAATAAAAATTGGATACCGCACGTACGCGTACTATACATAGAAAAATGGGCATGCGAGTACACATATATATATATATATGTTTATAAAATAGTTATAAGCATTGAGCTGAGTGCGAAATCTGACAAGTTTAAATTAAAAATGGTACATGAGGAAACAGTTTGTATCATATTCATCATCTCTAACACCGTATAGGATAACGTGTACGTACACACGTATTATATACGTTCGGTAGTCGTTCGGGTTTTTGTCTTCATTTTTCTCTCTTTTTGTTTCTTTTTTTTTTTCTAACTGGAGTTTTTTCCTAGCATCGGTCCTTCGCGCTACTCTCATCTCATCTCACCTCATCTTATTCTAACATCGTACATATAAATACATACGTGTATTTTCTTTTATTTATTTTCTTTGTAAACAACACCTGACTGCCACTTGTTCCAGGTATATAAAAGCGGTAACATCATCAGTTGGTATATCATCAAAGCTCGACTCTCCGATGTGATATTACATTTTATATGAAATACATATCCGTATAAATGTATATAAGATTCTATACACCTATATGAGCCTCACCTACCTCTCGTACCTAGGTAGAAGGTTCAACGGTAGAAAGTTCACGTCATATCCGTGCAGTAGAAGGTTTTTGTGGACAAAAGCTAAATGAATATGCTCATTTCGCAGGCAGGTATAGTCAGGCAGGCAGGCAGGCAGGTACCGTAACAAGCAACTATAATGTGTATCTGGTACGGTTTTATCTGTAAAAAACTCTATCTAAACTTCGAATGATATTATATAGTACATACGTAACTATGCACAGAAATTTTACACATAGCTGGTAAATTATAAGTACGTAATACATCGATAAGTTCGACTCCGGTCGGTTTTTTTTTTAAATGTTGTATGGTCATGTATAATGTTACATAGTTTTCAAGAAGAAAAAAAAAACGTATGAATATAAATAAAAAACTCTCATCGACGTAGCTGTGGGCATCTGCTATCCAGCAGTGTCGTAAAAGTTTAAATTTCGAAGAAATTTAGATATTATATGTGTATAGATAGGTAATACCCTTAGGTATAGGTACCTATACATACCGAGGTTTATAAAGGTGCGAGGATCGAGTTAACGAACGTAACTTATATACACCAGATAATTTTCTAATTAAAAACGCTCGTTATAAAAATTGTACCGATATAAATGGTCGGTATACCTGCAGTGTGTTATATTCAGTTCGTCTATCTTATCAATTTATAACTTATTCCACTGTATGGGATATGAACATTTGGATTCATGGGCGAGTGAAGCTAGAAAATTTGTTAATTTACAGTATTTATTCAGAGGGTAAAAAAACCCTCGGAAAATATACCCTCTTTGAAATGAAATATCACTTCCGCCTTTACGTGCCTGTAATGTGCGTACCGATTTTGTATATTCGACAGTTTTTTTTTATTCTTTTTCATCTAGAAGCCGCTCACACGAAAAAATTCGGAAGAATATTGACTATTTAAGTTTTCGTTTCAAGTGTAATTTATTTCGCGTTGCAATTTTCAGATTATTTGCAAGATGCTGCGGCAACTGGAATCGGATGACTGTAGAGTAGCCAACAGTGCAGCAGCAACAGCTAGCGTCGTTTTACGAGCCGGTAAAGCGGTAATTGTTGATGCCGGATAACAGAAGCGTGTCAATAATTAATCGCGAGTGAAGTAGGTAAGATTAATCAATTTAGTTAACGCCGTAATCTCGGCGGTAAATGTTTGGTCTTATAACCGCATCTTATATGTTACCAGCTAAACTATACAAAAGGGGCGTTCATCGTTCGGTTCCGTTCCGTTCCGTCCCATCCCGTCCTGTTTCGTTCCGTACAGTTCTGTTCTGTTCGTCCTTCGTTCGTTTGTTCGTTCTTACGTTCATTTGGTCGTTCGCGAGGTTTTTTACCTATAACTACTGGTAATTAACCCTATCGAGATCGCAGTTAAGATATCATTGTTCGCAGAGCAATAATTATATACATACTCGCTCCAAATAAACAAACCCCAATTATTTCCGATGTTAAGAAGAATGAGAATATAAAAATACAATAGAAACGAAATAAATATAAATGAATAAACAATATGGCGTACGTACATAGATAGCTCGATTTCAACCCCATACAAATCTATATATCTTCAAAAAACAGGGTACATAACTTTTCCAATTTAGAAATAATACTATTTTACATTATATAACTGCATGGAACATCTACAAGTATAGGTATACTCTGACAAGTTACCTATTACGTATAAACTCATAGACTTATCCTCCTCGCTGATTTACCATTCGAATTATACCATTATCGACTTATCTCTCCTTTGGGTACCTAACGTTGTATCCACATTAGCATTAGAATCTGCTGCACGAAGTTCAACTCAAAGAAATCGCTATAAAATCCAATTTGGTGATATATTTTTTTTGTTTTCCAAATTCCACTCTCATTCAAAAACTTATAGTTTGATAACTATATTCTCTAAAACTTTCTGTTAGCTGCTTCAAACAATTCTTTTTTTCCAGAATCCATTTCTTAAATTCCAAAATCGCGGCTTCCTCCATTAAAAAATCATTTTTCAAATCAAATTAAGGTAATGGCCTTCAGAAAAATAGAAAGTTGCTTATACAACTCGAATACCAATAAACAAAACACTGTAATATATTGACAGATTATTATTGGTTTAATTTCCAACACCGTGCGGCGTTTATCGTGCATCGTCTGTTTTCAGCGGGGTCCACGTGTTCAGCTGATCAACCGAGATAACCTGCACCGATTTGAAAGTTCGACCTATTGACCGAACCCGATCAGCTTATAAATATGTATAATACCACGCGTACCAAGTGATTGATTTTACGAATTAATCCTAAGTACAGTAAAAAGAAACAACAACTAAACAGAAAAAATTAATGTCAAAAGCACGAAACAACTTTCGTTGATCGATAAACGTACGTGGCAGGTATTTTGTACGTACACTCGATGAGTCGACTGTTTTTCATTTGTTTTCTAATATTTTTAGTGTTGTAATAATCTACGGGTACGACGAATGAAATCGGTGAATGAAAAAATCCAAATTAAATAATTATTGTCTGTTAAATTAAAACTAGAATCCCCTTCGAATTGGAATTTCGAAAAAATCTATAAACGCTGGAAGCAAAATGGCGTTTAATTTACTGAATAATATTTATTGTACAGCGTATAACTTTACCCGAGCCAACTTTATAACTGAATAATGATTCGTTCGTCGATATATATCGCGGTGTTTTGCTCCAGGCTAAGGTCGGATAGGCTCACCTCACCTTTTCCTTTTTTTTTTTCTTGATTTTCAATTTTTTCATTTTTTTTCCATTCAGTTTTTTTATTTTCCTTGACTTGACCCCGGGGTCCAGACCCACCTGCCCGCCCACCGTAGTGCCCCGTTACCCTGACTTTACTGAATTCATCTCGACTTACCATACCTATATATCTGTACATATCTTCAAGTATATAAGTATATAATCTGTACATATATATACATACATAGAATTTATATGTATAAAACTAGTCATGGAATGGTTATGATGGTTATCCGCCTCTTATTAACTCGAGGCTTCCGCACGCGGGGGTCTGATTTATATTTAATTTATCGATTCTATGTATTGATTTAATGTGCATATAAGATTATGTATGTATATATCTATACCAATTCCCAGTAGGTGGCTCTGATTCCAAAATCATTATACATCACATGTATCTAATTGTTTCAATTTATTGTTAATTCGATTTTAAATTTCATTTTTTTGTGAATCGATTATTATTATATGGGGTAGATCTATATACTCATACATCCTTTTTACATATAGGGCAAAAACAAAAAAATATAATGAAAAAGAATAACAATCGGGCTTCGGTCCTCGAGAACGCCGACCCAAAGATACATCAAGATCTCGAGGTATAAAGAACTCTCGAAAAAATAAAATCATATAAAATATATAACGCGGGCCTCACCGGATAAGAATTATTAATAACCCCATTCACCTACTGGACTTGATATCTCAATTTCTTATGCGATCCTCCCTCGACTTACGTTACAAACTCTTCTTTTGTTTGTTCATCATGTTCTCTCTCTGCTTTCAGTATATGTAGAACACGTACATAGGTATTATATATGTGTATATTACATACGACCGACTCAGGAATGGGAACAAAACCTGCAGCTGACAACGACTAATGGAAATTCAGCGCTACACGAATTCCAGATAACCTTGAGATAGAAATACTTTAATTATAGATCGATTATTACCGGCGGAATTTCAGCGACGATATTTGAAAACTGTCATATTTCACATGGAGCAAAAATTCCTAAATTCTCTGGCTGATTAAAATCACTAAACCTTACAAGAAGTGAGCAGAAAAAACCGTGTTATAATTAATATTTATATCTACACGGCTATGGTGGTATCTATTATAATTAACATTTATGTACAATGGTAGGTAATGTAATGTATACAATATAAACTATACATATGTGCATATTTAGAAGAAAAGCACGTACATCGCTTTGTTAGCACACGATCCGTGCTAGTGATAAAAAAATTAAAGAAATGAGATAAATAAAATGAAATAAATAATTGTACATCCGCTACCTAATTCTACGCGCTTTAATATACATTACATGATCTAAATGACTTAATTATCTTTCCTTCGCCACGATCCGTATCGAGAAATCTCCTCGAACAAATTTCTTCCAGTCTTCAGAAGCCGACGCCGTAGAAAAAGTTAAAAAAAAATTGCATACTGTCGCAAGAAAATGGGGTGCTTGTAAGTATATCGCAATAAATGGATATTCCTACACATGCATAAATGAAAAAACAAAAGAACTCGCATCCGAATAGGTATCTGCGAGCAATGTTCTCAGCTCCTTCAGCTATGCAAAAACAACCGATATAGCATTTGGCGGTGTGTAGGTAGGTATATAATATCTAGTTATGTATATAAGGTATGAGTAAAATAGTGCAGACAGTAGGAAGGGTATATAGTATAACATATATCCGCTGAAAGTATATTACTGTGAAGTAAAAGGAAGGGTACTTATATTACCCAGAGAGTTACAACGTCGCATCGTCCGCGGGCCCCGAAGAGTTCATAACTTCAGTATTAAGGTATAAGATATAAGGTACATAAAGTGCACAATACATATATTACGTATGTATAGGTATAGATATATATACATATATTCCAGTTTTGCAAGCGCATGAAGCAAGCTATATACCGATGGGATAAATACAGCGGAAACATCCTGTACCACGTTTACCAGAAATCCGGGAAATCTGATGGAAGAAATTTAAGATAAAATAAATGAATGAACAAAAAAAGAATAAATTGATCCCTTATAACGGGTTATGAATTATCAAAAATTAAGATAATTTTGGAATTCATTACACGTTATATCTAGATGCATTACAATCTATGTCGATCGAGAATCATTAAACAGACGTGACTAATAAAAATTAACATACATTACGTACCCGTAATATTTATTGCGAAACATTTATTCCCCAGAAGATCTGTATAGATAGAAAAAAAAAAAACTATAACATAATATCTCGATGATAATTAATCACGACCATGGTCACGAACACGTGTGGCGTAGGAACAAAAAAATAATCAAAACAAATGAATAAATAATAAAACAGAAATAAAATTCTAAAGTATACATACCTAATAATGAATGACATATACGTAACGATGGATGTACGTGATCGTTAAAGTAAATAACAGTACCGTATGTAATCTACGTACAGATACACAAACCACGTGCAACGCGTATGTGTTAAACAGTGAAATACCTGCAACTCGAATGTATCTGAAGTTTGTTGTACGCACTTTATTTAAATTCGAACCCCCCAGCAGGATCATTCTCGTATACGTCGACAAGTTTCTTGCATTAGAATACTTGTTAGACGGATTTTTATTCTCATTTTATTTACTTATTATTCTTATCTAGTTTATTTTATTTTTCAATTTTTATCTTCCATTTTATTCAATTCTTTTTTTTTTCCTTTTTATTTCTCTGTTTTTATCCCATATACAGAACGTATACGATAACAAATCGAATCGTTCAACCGATCGATGGTGTTAAATTCGAAATTTCAAGTACGTATAACATGAATATTTTGAAAAATTGATTTCTCAATCTCATGATCAACGCCTACGATTTTCCTGGAAGGTAACGAAAACGATATATTAATTTTTTTCCAATGGAGAAGCGTCTAAAAATGACCGGAAATTGGGCGCGGAGTTATCGTACGTGTACTCGAATAGGATCGAAGAAGAAGAAAAAAAATTCGAAAATCTAGGGTTTCTAATATCGTTCGATTACATGTAATTAGCTGGTATAATATTCTATCTATCTGTAATACGTAAGATCAGCGATTGGTTTATCCAAGTTTATTACACAGTGAGGTTCGTTAGTTAGTTAGTCGGCTACTTGGGTTGGTAGCGACGTGTCTATCATATAGATGTACATATTTGAGCCGTTATATCTTTGAACCTTACTCAATCACTCCGTTCCTATATACTAAGGTAATAACGATCGTTTTGTCCGACTCTCGAACTGGGGATCAACGGGTCAAATCCCTTTCTACATAGGATTTCTATTCCAACTATACGTTCCTTAATGCGTGCTGCTTCTCATGTAGCGCATACATGTAGCGATGATGCTCAAGAATATCATTCAATAATAACAATAATAATAACAACAATTATGATAACATCAAACAAAACTAGACTATTTCTATCGCGTTATATAAAATTTCGAAAATTCATACAAACAGGATTATAACTTCAATTCATATTTTCCCGTTGACACGGTCTTCCATCTGCAGCTGCCCGTTATAGGCTTAAATTATATGAAATGAAAATTTCTAGAAGTAATGAAACTTTTTGTCAAAAAAATGTATTAAGTGCACGGAAATCATTTATTCAGAAAAACAATTATGTATATCATATTCCTCCCACCGCCTTTTTCTCTTTCTCTTTCCATACACCTGGCAAACTGGTGTAAATTTTCATTGAAATTCTCGAGTGCACGTTCAGTGACGTCAAATTAGCTACCTTCACCGGCATAAAACGGTGTATAAAATTACATGAATTTTTTTTCTTTCTTTTAAGTTTAAAATAATTTCCATAAACTATCAACGAATCGATCGTTCTGCACATTTACCACAGTTAAGGTTAAGGTACCGAGAGGTGTACGGGGCAAATATATTTATCTATCGGTGCAGTTATTCAAATCGAGTAAATAGAAGGTTATATATCTACGAATTTTTCTGTTTTTTTCAAGAAATTTTTTCATTATAACCTTAGATACAATTTTTAGTTTCAGAGCAAAAGGTGAACCGCTTTTAACCGATAAATCTACTCACGATTAACTGCAAGAATCTCTGGGCGAACGAGTAAATTTATATAAATGTGCACAGGTATATATATAAGTAAATGTAACAGATTATATACTAGGGGAATATGATGCAGAAACTCGTGCAGTTATTACTTTAGACACTAATCGACACTCGGTGAACTGGATAATCGTGCATATCGAGTAATAGCAGTTAGGTATCTGTTGGTGTAAAACTTGTGGAAATTTAATTAGTTATTAATATAAATGCATATAGTTAAACGGTAACTAAATAATTTCAATAGCGCATTGCTCAAGTAGCTAACTATGAATAATAATGACATGCACAGTTCGTATACGTTATACAGATGTAATTATAAAAATAAAATATCTGGACGTAAAAATTAATCCGATAAAACTCTTATCTTTTAATTCTGAAAATGAAGCTGGTACTCGACGCCTCAGTGAAAAAATAAAAAAGTTGACCGTCTTATTAAGATTTTCAAAAATTAACTGCGATGATGAAGATTTACTTTCAGTGATATATGATGCGTCCCATCTTTAGACTTCCATCCACATTTTCAGAATTATCCGGTTCCGCATATGTATTCCTGTGATGTGAATATCAAATTCCGCACGCGTTTATTCGTACCGCAAGATGGATTATACTAAAAATATCTAACTGGAAACGAGGGAAGAAAAAAAAAATAAATGGGGTTGAATAGCCTGTACCTCTGAATGTTTAGTGCAAATCTGGTTCATCTTCGTCACATCATCATTATCATCATGATCGTGATTATTACCATCATCGTGATAATCGCGTTGTAGAAATAATCAAACGTTGGTAATAAATAACTGTGTGTTCCGCTGAGCTACCGAGCGGTGTCTTATAACTCATCCAATGTTCGACCTACTCGTACGTCCAACGCCGCTGCCGAAGAAGAAACAAAACGAAAAACGATAAAAAAAAAAAGAAAAAAAAAGGTGAACAAAAAAAATGGACAAAAAAGTAAAAAAGTAAAAGTAGAAGCACCAGAAGCAGAATAATAAGAAGAATAAAAAAGGTAATAAAAGAATAAGAATACATCCCATAAATCCAATCGCTGCTATCCAGGGCATTAATTGCATTATAAATTGTGCGCGCACCCATATAACCTTCGCCTGCATCATACCTACCCATGTGATACCCGTACGAGAAAAAAAATGCGAGCCCTGCAGGAGAGCAAAGGATACGATTTTATCCCCTACTTCTTTAACGCCGCGTGCGAATCAAAATTACATATTAAATATATTTTATTTTAATAAAAATGACAAGTTTTTTTTATCAAGTCTTTTCAGACTCTTGTCTTTTTTTTCTTTTCTTTTGCACGTTATGTCCTAACGAACAGTGATTTACGATAAGTGGCAAATTAATGAAAATTATTCAGCAGGGAAATTATTACTTATACATCATATCCAAGCATTCCATAGTACAAGAAAATCAGTTTTCTAATTTTCTGGTCCATGTTCATTATTTTTTAACAAAGAATTTGTCAGATTCGGAAATTTTCAAGTAGATCAGAAATGGTGGGGGTGAAAAAATCATTGGTTCAGTGAGCGTGAATGACTCGTAATAATAACCTCCACAAAAGACTGCAGATATCATACGTCGACAGCATTTAACATTTTAAATTAACCGTTTAGCGATTTATCTCCTAATTATAACAATTATTATAATTGTCATCAATCCTGATGCATGAATAAAATTGTTATACATAAATTATCTATGTATATACTTGTATCTTTACTATTGTAGAATAATTTCAAAATGTATTTTTATATAATGTAGAAATATGTACATCATATTGAGTAATACGTTGTGGGCTGTTAAAACACACGTGGTACACCTATGTACAATATAAATAGGTGCATATATTATAGAAATATAGGTATATAGGTATATGTATGTACGTTGTACACGTGAGTTGTAACTTGTAACGATCACTCGCAATTCGCGTTATAGACTATAGAATGACATCATATTATGTGTACCCTAACCCGAGGGCAATTCCTAGTCCATTTCTACACAAGATAATATTAAACACGCCAGACACACGTAAGACTGCAAGAGAAACAAACGCTAATCGCAACCAGATAGGAATGAACGCGCGTTAGCCAATCTCAAAAGTTATGCAGACTGCAGATCCCCTAATATGGAGGTTTTAACTACACGCGCACGACTTCATGAACTCCAGGTCATAATATTAGTAAATTATATTCGTAGCATTTTCAATGCCCAACAAAATTTTACTCATTATTTTACAACGATAACTGGAATCATAATTTATATCCCTAATTGAAGTTCTATTCAGGACAACTATATTATGTGTATGTTCGCTTTGGTTAAGAATTTTCTTTTTTTTTTGCTGTCTTCTTTTTTATGTTCATAATCTGGAGTCTGGAGAACACCCAATTTTTCTGGAGTCTCCAGACCAAATCTGGAAGGTTGGCAACCCTATAAAATGATGAGTGATGCACTTGGCCGTATTGTATTTCTAGATAAATCTGAGTTATTGTTTTCATCATTTATTTATTCATTTTCGATTCAACATGCGCTGCATATATACGCGAGATAAGTCGTCGCGGAATCTGCATCTTACCGCACCGCAGCGTTATGTAAGCGGTAGCATAAAATTCGTGAGAAGGATAAACGAGGAGTTCGAACTGCGAGTAGTTCGCAGTATCCGCGGCAGGGTAAAATGATGAAGTGCTACCGGTAATGGGGAGGCGGGTCTCGCGAGGTTTATTGGCGCACCCGAAAACCGCCGTGGAACGTACAAGAATTTCAACCTCAGCATCACAGTTACAGACGACCTGAAATTAACGATATAAAAACAAACAAAAAACCGAAGAGTACATGATCTAAAAAATGATTGAATTCCTACAATTGTTTGATACAAATTATTCACCTAACCCAATGGAAAACGTTCAATTTAGTTAACGCGATTAATTCAACGCACATTTTAAAAAATTTTGGATCAATTTCAAAATTTTCATCTTGTATTCGAATGATTGAGAATGTTAATTTTTTTTTTGTAATTACTAAGCTGAATATTGAGGTTAAAAATTATTATAACATTTCAGGTAATTTCAACTCCGGCGTTTGTGCTGCGATATTCCATTCTGACGTTGGATTTTCAACGACTGGAAAATATTAATCCGTAACAGGAGGAATGAGATGAAAATATTTTTTTCAAAGAGTGTACGAGATTACGCATGTATGATATATAGGTATACGTATATATATATCTATATCGTATGTATACATATAGTGATGCTTTCGTCGAGATCCTGACGAAGGAGGTATACGGGTTCCTCATTATTACGTTATCAACGTCCTGTTGCTCGCATAATGGTTTGAATATATTTACGAGAGTTGGTCTTAGCGGGGGACAAGATCTCCCGGCAAACCGAATACATATATGCAACAATAATCCTTATCCCCCCATATAATTGTACCTCGACCGAAGATTTATATGCCAAGATTTATACCACCGAGTATATTTATCTCTTAACGATCTATATTCCATACGGCCATTCAAGGGAGACAACCAAAAAAAAAAAAAATAGAAGAACGGCAAATAAAAAAAAAAAAATTATCAAAATTTATGCACTCTTATTGCGAAGAAAAATATAGTAGCAAGTTATGTACGGGAAATCATTTTTTGCATTCCGTTTGTATTTTTTTTCAATTTTTCTTTTCAAATTTACGCATAATCTATTAGGTATATATGTTTGAGTGATTAGAGAATGAGTATAATACCACGCAATTTTTGTTTGACGTCATAAATTATTTGCACCTGCAGCCTCAAAAACTTGAAAAAAAAATCACTCGAGGCATTGAATATGGACATTTCTGCGCGACAAACTTTTACGATAATCGCAACTTACCATTTTGTAGTTTACTTCTAGAACTGCGAAGATGTTCGATGATAGAAGTTAAAGGTTTTCGACCACTGCTGCTTATACCACCCCCGCAGCTCCCAGGGGAGTTTCGTTCCGATCCGTCCGCCAGGTTGGCAGGATTCTGCCGATGAAAAGAAAAGAAAGAAAGAAAATGAACAAACAAAATGAAATAAAATCAAAGAGACTCGTAGCTAGTGAAGTATGAGATCTACTGAAGAATTAATGTAATGGGGTATTGAATTCTAGGATTTTTCTAGCGTCAATGTGTATAATTGCATTGGGATTCAAATGATCCGGGCTATTCTATATCGGTTCACCACATCAATTAACCCCGATCCATGAAATTTAATTTCCTTGAAAGGTGATTTTACATAAAGTAAATACATATATGCATTTATATATTTACTATCTAAACACCGATACATATAGATATAGAATATCGTGGCGCAGTTACACGCTCTCTAACCTGGTGCTCGTTCGTGTGAAGGCCGAAGGCCGCTATTCTGGAACGTTGTCCAGGTCACCTGTGCACCAACAACTCGGCACAGAGTTAGAAATACAATTTTCCAAGACACCTAGAACCTCCGGTCTCTATATCACTATACATGCACCATGTGTACCAACACACTCCGCGGTAGCCGTGCAATTACGGTAAATTATACCAACAGATAATCTCGCTCAACGCGTCAAACACCCGAGTTATTTACGCAACGTATACGTACGTACGTACCTACGTACACACGACGCATGGAATATAGAAAATTCCGCGAAAAATAATTTCAACAAAATAAAACAAAAAAACAAACAAATAAATGAAAATTGCCGAACGGATAGAATCAGGAAGAAAAAAACGAAGAGGTATTACCTGAATGCGGTCCATCGATTAAGCTGTGGATTTTTCTTTATATATATATTCCCATATTTTTTACGCACGAGATAATTGAAAACTATGTATAATTCAACTGGATAAGGGTAAGCCAATTGAGCGAGATGATTGATTATTAATGAACGGTTTTTATCTCATCCAAGTAACAGTGGTAATTTTTTTGTTTTTGGTTTTTTATATTTTCTCCATTAAAACTGGAGTGTTCGAAAGATTTAAGTTCGATCTTCACGTATGCATAAATATATATATTAATATGTATATATAAACGAATTATTGAGCGCGTAGCCAGGAGGCGATAATTGTATGTATATGTATAATATACATGTGTGTATATGTATAACATATATTATGTGTACATATGAGATGTAATTAGACGCGTGTCTAATTGGCGAACAGAAATCGATAAGTTATTATCCGCCGTGTACATAAGAAGCTTGAAAACTGTAAATGCTAAAATAAACTCGTTATCGTTAAACACTTAACACAGGTTATTATACACGTACGTGCATACGTGTAGCTAAAGTTGATCGAAAAGGTGAGATTGACGAAATAAAGATGGAAAAAAAACCACGCTCGGCTAGTTGGTGTCACGTTCGAGATTAATTGTAAAACAATGATACTCAACAAAGATTTGTTATACGTATAATACAGGCACTTTCGTTTCAAATGAACTATTGCGAAACTGCTAAGATTTTTTTAATTGTTTTTTTTTTTCATATAAAATAAAGCAACTTTATGCGAATTCCTGGTTCATATCTAGATTACTTTATATCAATCTTGTAACACACGTTGTAGATTGTTTTCCACGAGTTCTATATTTTAATATGTGTGAGGGGATTGGATAAATAATATAATGCAAACGCGTGAAAGGATTTCCTTGAAATCGTTAAGCATTAAACCGATTATATGACTCTAAAATGATAGACATTAAATTAAACGAGGATGAAAACGAATTAATTAGATAATATCCCGAACCCCCGAGTCATCGAATCTCGGGGTTATCGACCCTCTCGAAAATCTCCAAAATGTACGAATCAAATCTCAAAGTATGTAATAATACACAAGATCAATAACTCACAAACATTTACAGAAAAACAAAAAAAACTCAAACTACGCATCAAAAATTCACGTGTACGACCATAAACTTGTATAGATCTTTTTTTCCACTTCTCCTTTGTGAATTCGATTCAATCGAGGTAAGACAAAATTACAAAAAAAAATAAAATAAATAAGAAATATTATGACCAAGCGGTTTGAAATATTTTCCATATTTATTATACATTACAGACATATAGACACCGGTGGTGTTGTCGTTGAACTTGAAAAAATGAAACCGAATGAATACCGAGGCAGAAAAAGAAAGAGAAGAAAAAAAGTTTTTCTTTCTTTTTTTTTATAAGAAAAAAAAAAAATACCCGTGTAACTGACGCTGCAGTCGTTGAAATCACCCACCGCCATGTAGTCGTGCGGACGTCAGCGATTAAATAAATACCCGTGACGTTTACATACGTGTAAAGAACAAATATTCGAGTTGACATGGTATTATACAATAATTGTAAGTATAGGAATATACGAGTACTCATAAATATTGTAGATTTGCAATAACCAGAAGAATTTTTCCAAGAGATATTTTTCACGGAGTCACCAATATAGGTATGTATAATACCGTAAAAATTTTGCACCCTAATTTTTACTCACCAAATACAATCTTATGGGGTGAAATTCAAACCTGCTAATTAGGAAAGAGTGAAATTTTCACTCATTTTCGGTGACTCATACAGATGTAGGAGTGACCTTTTGAAATAAATTTGGCACTCAACGGAGAGAGTGACTTTTTGAAAAAACAAAAAAAAAAACAATATGTAATTCAAGGCGCATGCGCCATAGAAACTGATCAACCGCTCAGCTATAAATAATACAAGCAGATTTTGCAATAATCTCCCTTTCATTTAGCTGCAGGAAGCTCTCGATCTTTGCTCCTTTATTATTTCCGCTAATATAATCCGACCGCCCGCAGACACGAGTCGACTAATTACAGAGGGTTGAATTTATACGGGAACGATTTATTTGACGTTGAAAAGCATCATCATTATCATAATTATCGTAATGATAATGCAGAAATTCCGAATCTGTATAGTGATAAACTTGTAGTGTCCGTTGATATGCATTTTTTGGTGACCTTTAACCCCTCGAAAGGTCAAAAACTTGCACAGAGGTATTACTATGAGTATATAGGCGTAAGCATTCTATTATTTCTCTCTTCTACTTCTTTATTTAGTTAATTTTTTTTTATTTTTCTAATTTTTTTTCGCGAGTGTGCAACGAACTGGTGATAATAAATACTGCTAATTATGACGTGCGTGTTATAGCAGTTACTAATTATTGTATACTTCACCTAGGTGTATTACAACTAGTACCTCAATACGTATATACATATAGATATGTATAAATGTTTGAATGTATACCTAATACAGTACATATGTATTACATAGTCGTATACATAAAACGCAACGCGAGTATCTATACTAGGCATTATTATAGTTAGTGCGCAATTAGGGCAATTGTAAGATCGACAACCGTTGACCGATTTATATATAACTAACGTCTGTATAATTAATTGACGCCGTTACAATTACTTTACCAGTAACAAATTATCGCTCGATTGATGTATCAATTCATTGAACATTCACCTTAAGCCTTTTATTATCCTACGAAACGCGATAACCGTGCAATCGAGATAGCAGAAAATGTATCAGACCGCGACTTCTGCACGAAGATCAATCGAATGAATTTTCGTTTTCAAATTTTCAATGCAGAAATTACGTTGAAATTTGTGAAACAAATGTGTGTACATATGTCCTGCTCAAAGGACCTGTCGAAATTTGGACAATGTAAGTGACGAAAAATCTATTTTTTCAAACCCGTCGGTATATAAGGGGAAAAACGGAGGCTACGTCTGTTACCGGTAATGAGACGATTGGTCACACTCGCTGGTTTGCTCATTCGCTGGTTCGCTGGTTCACGCTACGTACCGCGCCTCTCACCCAACACGATCGACCCGATTCACCTACGGGTAGAAGTCTGCAACTTCAGGTATAAGGTTGCCATATAATAACCCGATTGCAAAGTTAGCCGCGTGATATCTGCATATAAATATCGAAGGACATGTCGAATGATTCTTGTTATTCAGAAAATTCCGACTGTTTTTCTTTCTTTTTTTTTCAACAATTTTTCATCTCGTTCATTTGCGAAACACGTTCAACTCTGCGAAATGGCAATCATTGCCTCAAGTCTGAAACATTGGATGAAAAACGTAGCGCAAGATATTGCCACTCTAATAACCACATCGGACTTCAGGCCACTGGAGGTAAAAGGTGAACGGTCATTAGATGAATCTGCTCGAGTTAACTAGTTCGTAAGAATAAGGCCGACTCAATTATGGCTACTGTTTCTAATAAGTCTATTGACCGGAGGCGAGAACACCACGATCAGAATAGAGTGTGGTTCAAGTTCGAGAAGACTATCTCGATCCGGCTGCATCTAACCGCCAATAGAATGCCAGCAATTAGGTACTATTCAAAAGCAAAGTCAAGACCAATCACTTGCGCAAGGAAATAATTCTCAATATATGTATTATGTTCTTTATAATACTGCAGCAGCCGACTTTGATCCTTACTCTCCTTCATCACCATCATCATCATTATCATCACACCACTTCAAACTCGCGCGGTAACGTGAATTATCTCAGACCAAGAGTGTTCCTTTTTTCTTTTTGTTTATATCGGTTTTTTCTACCATTGAGAATATCTCGACGGTCCCTGATTCACCGTCAACCAGATCATCGAGAATTTCTATAATCTCAACTAACTTTATTACGATCCATAAACTAAGAACGATAAGAATCACATTAAATTCATAGACACTACGATGGCAAGTTCTCCCCGGAAGGACGATCTTATAGGTAAAAATTGATCGTGCGGAATTTGGTATTGCTCGATGATCGTATAATTTCGCAGCAGTATATTATGCGTGCATACATACATGTATATCTACAATACATACATACGTTAATAATTTCATTCACACAAAATTGCTGCGAGTATAAAATCAGGTTTATGTGTTACGTTGGAGTAATTCAAGTGTATAAATGACTTTGAAATGATGATCGGATGGACTGGCTGGATGACCGTTTTATCAATGCTATATAGGTTCGTACAAGTGCAGCTGCAGTGAATATAGAAAACTGGGATTTCACGGACGCACACATAAGTATGTTAATAGTTTATCAGCCTATACCTGAACAGCATCTCTATGATCGTAAAGGACGAAGCGAAGTGGGCACTACGCGAGGGTATATCTTAACGTCTTCATCATCGCCTCGATTCAGGTAAATAAATAATCAAGATACACCGGTTCTTAGATCCTTAATTTCTAATATTAATCTTCCCGCACTCTTACACTATACTTGGTACGTACACTACTCAACATCGCGCGCTCCGGTCTAAGCTTTCCTAATTGAATTACCGACATTACATTAGTTATGTTCAAGTATAAGAAACCAACTCGTAGCACGAAATCGTAAGGAATTTATTTACTTACTTGAATGAAAACCAAACTTTATTCACTTTCAGCGTGAAAATCAACCTACTTTAGAAGACGAGTTACATTGCATCGCGTATCTAAAATTACTTCAGGTTGTATGTAACGAATGTACTGCGATTTTGGCGACGAAAGGTCGTAATTGTTCTTTTTCTTTCTCCGTCATTTGTGATGAAGATGATGAGAGCAGAGAACTAGATTGAAAAAAATAAACCAATAGCAATCTATTCTTATTCTTTTAATTGATCATAATCGTCGATTTCCAACGTTTTCACACATGATTTTTGGTCGTCTTTCCCAGTTTTTGAATGACGACACAAAATCGTGTAATGTCGCTTGAGACGAGCTTTTGTTATTGGTGTGCGTGATCTTATTCTTTGAGATTTGTCGGATAGGAAGAATGTCTATTCTTTTCACCGAACCATTAATCGATTTCATCATTTCTTGACACATTTTCAAATGGAGCAAATGAAGCAAAAAGGACTACACACACGACCTTTTGACCTTACAATTAATTTCAAAAGGTCGTGCGTTGGTCGCTTACGACCTTATACCATTAGACACGGGATACGATATAATTAATTTCTGTAATTTCAATTTCAACGGAGCATCAAGCCTTCAGAAATAAACCTCAAGGTTTCTTGATTATAAAATCATTAGCTAGTAGGTGGTCTGGCCATTAGCGCCAGATAATACGCAGCGTTCGTGTCGAATACATGCGTCTACATTGAAAAAAAAACCCCAAAAAAATGGGAAAAAAAATTTATCAAAACCATAGTAAGAAACAATAACTTAAGATTTAAAAACGATATCGACGAAACTTTCGATGTTTTATTTCTATGGTGAATATTTAAATATATATAATAATCGTGGAGATGTAATGATCGTGATTTTTTAATGAATAGATTATTACGTAAATGTCAAAATGTCAAATCACGCTTGGGTAGTTCGAGGAAACAGGCAATTATCAGCATTACGAATAGCACAGAACATTCACTCATGAATAATAACACTTGTATCTACATAGGTGAACAGATTGAAATAAGAAACGAAAAAAAAAAAGAAGCAACTGGTTTATGTATATCTATAAATTCTTGCGGAAGGCGCGAGATGCAACAGAAGCGTCATGGGTTCGAACACCATCAATTAAGCGTTGTTAATTATTGTTCAACGTAACGAACACATTTCTTTTTTTCTTCATTATCCTTTTTTAATAAACGTTCGATTGCAGGCCACTTCGCCATGATTAGAGAAAGAAAAAAGAACAGGAAAAGAAATGAAAATCGGTAGAGCTTTAAGCTTTAAAAAAAAGTTAAAAAAAAAAGATTAGATCAAAGAAACAAGATCTGATTTAATCCCTCCTCCTTTTTACAGATCCCTGTCAATTGACAGATTTCAATTTATGGTTTGAAAAATTTCACATCTAATACAAATTTTGACGAAAAAAATATGTTTTTTTTTTGTCGGATAAAAGTGCGAGAAGAAAAAAAAAGTATCGAAAATATTTGTTGATATCGAATCAGAATTCAAGAGAAATCTGAAAGAATCTGATTTTCTTCTTCTCGCAGAGGTAGTGAACGTATATTGTGTACAGTACAATACGTACGTATACAGACATGAGAGACGTACAGTTGGTTCACATTAATTAACCAGCTCTCTTAATTGCGCGTCTTATTTATTACATGCTGTGGCCATTTGTCGGATGTGCTGGTAGAGGAAACCCCGCGCGTTATGCTTTAACGTAGCTATTATCTCAACCTGGTCGTGGCCTGCATTTTGATTCCGTTAGAGACGCGTGTATCTGTAACTAACTTCAGACTCCTCCATATAAAATTTCAACGCAGGGATTCAACCTCCCGTAGAGATGATCGGTTCAAAATTCGATGCTTAATTCTTACCGACCTCGAGAGCAAGTTCCATCTCATATACATTTACTCTACCGATGAATTTGTTTGGTTTTTTTGTTTTTTTGTTTTTTTTTTGTTCTTCCATTTTTTCTTTCTTTTTATTTTTCAACGAACATATTTACGCGTAAAAATACTATGCCAAAAAATTCTCACGATTATACTGTGTATATCACATAACAGGGATTGGTTTTTGAGAAATGTACCTATATACCGAAGCAGAAAAATTAATTTGCAACAAAGTTTGAGGAGGAGAAAAAGACATTTTTACAATATTATAATCAAAATAAATTCATATGTACATAAATAGAACCAACTCGTTGGTTAAAATGAATAAATTAGTAGAAGCGTGAACCGTTTTATGGCGTAGAAGTTTAACGAGTTTACCTGATGATTATATATATACCTATATACGTAGGATATATATCCGAGAATAATTATACCCATAGTAAACATTTTGATGTACGAATAGACGTTTTTTTTTTTTCAATATACTCGTACCCCCTTTTGTATACAGTATATCTATAGATGCACGTAAAATATGAAAAATACTTTAATTTGAAGAAATCGAATCAATCACAACGATGTGAGGATGATAATTTTTGTACATTATCATTATACTTAATCGGAACAAGTGGATTCTTTGGCATAATAGAATATAGGTACGTTGTTTGTTAGAAAGATGTAAATAAAAAGTGAAGCGGGAAAGAAAGGAGAATGTAAAGGAATGAAAAAGGGGAAAGGAGGGGAGTAGGGAAGTAGGGTCAGACCTGATGAACCGGCCACGTGAATTACTAATTAGACTCGGTGGCAATTAGTAATTACGGTAGCCCTCCGCTCCTCGAGCTCACCGGTCTGAGCAGCAGGAGCTGCAGCAGCTCACGGCACCAATCAGCCCTACGGGGAGGCGGACGGAGATGAGAGAAAAGAAAAAAAAAATATATATAAGAGAGGAGAAGAGGCGCCCCGAGACCGGTGTTATCATAAGTCGGGTTTTTCATTGATGGTGGCAGCCTCCAGGGGGAACCGGTCTTAAAACACGGGTAGAACTCTTGCGGAGCTAAAATAACATCAGCATCCAGCGACAGCTACCAGGTATAGAATAGCTACCGGTAAGGCCAATTAAAATGCTAAATATTTCATGCAATACTTGCAATTTTCATTAATAAACGAGCCGTTTACAACCGTCAGGAGTTTGCCAAACGATCATAACCATCGGCATGACATTTTCACTTCGTTTAGTTTTTACTCGATGATCGCTGGTGTATATTAGTTTGTTTTTCTACGTTCCATGTCATGAATATTACTGCGAAAAAGGATACTCCAGGACGTGGAGCAGCAACACGTGTGCCAACTTTTGCGAGTACAAGCAACACTATAGAACGTAGAAAGAACAGATCATGAACAAATGGAAGGAGAAAGAAGATATAGCTTGAGGTGATGCATTGCGGCCAGAGGCGTAAATCAAGCAGCGGCGACTGATTCCAGTGGTCCCAGCCCACGCCCGCGTTATATCAGGCCAACCGGCATATTTATTACCCCTACTGGCTAGATTGGAACAGCCCATACAGCAGACTGCAGTGCTTTGCCTGCTCGCTCACTCGCGCGTTCGCTTGTTGCACGTTTTAAACGAAGGAGCTCGATTCTCTCTTAGAGTTTCTCTTATACGATCATGGGCCCGGCATAAGGTCCAGAAAATGTCCAATCCTCTATACCCGATGATATGTATTGACGACAATCCACGGGCAACGGATTTCATGGACTTAATATATGCTTTACAGTGTCCTATCAAGAGAACGACGATCGCAACCCGAGCGAGGCGAGGCGGAGGACCGAGACAACCCTTCAATTGATAATAATTATTTGCCTCCTCGAATGCCATTCGAGAAACTTGCGGTGCAATCGCGTATCAAATCGCGCATGATATACAGCAACGATTTTATGCCGTGCCATAGAATCCGGAGGAAGGTGATTGATCGCGAATAACTCGTTTATGATAACAGTGAGAAACGGGAACCTTTTATATGATTTACTGGAGTTTCACGCGCGTCTGCTTTTTTCGAGCTGCTACGCACGATGATACCTGTAAAAATGTTGTTGTTTCAAAAACCAGCAATGATATTTTGTTTTTTCCTGGAATTCAAAATGTGCCACAGGCTCGAGCTTCGACGTGCCCGATTGATGCAAAGTGACGGATTGCCGTGAACATTGACACAACGCAGGGTTTACTCTGAATGGCCTGACGATAGTTGATCTCTTTACCTGTCGTTAATCGCAACCAATCACAGGACGAATGAAACGACGCAACCGATTTGATATGAAGTGAAACAATCAAGCGAGATTGCGATATCGATATCATGAGACGCTAACTTTTTGAAAGAGGAACAGCCGGTTTTACATCCAATCCCAAAATACCCCATATCGTATCGGAAAGTGAATTTTTGTATCATCGGCACAAAAATGTCATGGCGACAATATTTTTTGTTTAACTGAAAAGAAACAATCCACAAGTAGAATGATCCAGTGGCTAACTTTGTTTTTTCAGAGGCCACATCGGTCCATTGCAATATTGGCATTTTTTTTTCATCCTAGCGAAGAACTCTTATCCAAAAATTATGGAAAATTAGAATACCGCCTGAGTCATCATGCGCATGATTCGAAAAGCGTAGAAACTTCCTGCCAGTCAATGCCGCTACGTGTTTTTCTTCATTGAAATGAAAATTTCCTACGTATAATTGCTCAGAGACTAGTAGTCACTGAACCATAATACCATAATTTAAAATGTATACTATATGAATGACCATAAAGTAAACATATAATAATATTTCAATGTGTACATAATATCTTGTAACAGGGTATAACTCAGGTATCTATTTTTTATCCTCAAATCCTTGACACGGTTATAAAGAAACATACGTACACATAGTACATATACCCATAATAAAATAGTCATTTATAATGGAGAATTTTAGTCTACACGGAACCACGTAATTTACCCATGATATGTACACTCAAATGTACACATATATTACCTATACGTACGTATACATTTCTTAGGCGTACTTTGTAAGGTGGCGCAATTGTTTCACATAAGGTTATACATAGGTATATGTATACTTGACACCCATGTATGTAAGTATACATACGTAACGAACGTAAAGGCAACAGTTTAGCCAGGTCACTTGTAGCAACTGTCGTACGAGCGGTTTGTTCTTATCTAATTTTCGATAACGTATCAATAATCCTCAATATGTCACCTACAAAATGGTGTCAAAGAGTCGGCAAACATTGGAAACATAGAAATCACCTCAGCACTCATACTTCAAGAAACCCACTTCAAAGTAACCCCTTCCGTTCACGGTAGGTCAAACTGACCCGGGCTGCAGATTTACTAATACTTTTTTTCGAACGTGCACGGCAAGATTATAATTAATTTCTCTCCTCTGAGTGAATCTTGCATTTAAAGTCGAACGTTGAAAAGTTCGAAAATGGTACAAGTTAAAAAAAAAAATTCCACTCAAAAAGCTTTCTTTTCAAAAGATGCTGTCCAATTTTTTGGTCCAATTCAGACGGGACAGTTTTGACACGGTGCGATGATCGCACCGAACAATCAGTCCAGTCATTTTGACCCATGTGTGACCACTGTGATTTGATTTGCGAGGGCGAAGGACCAAAAGTGATAATTGTAAAAGCTCATTCTTCGTTCTATGTTCGCAATGGCCAAAGCTTATAGAAATCTGATCAAAAGACGTGCGAATATTTCCTTCGAAGCGGATGTGAAGGTTTGATATTAGCTTGCGGATGTTGGTAGAGCGCATATATCGAGGGCAGAGAAGAAGTCGGAATTAGCTTCGTGGTGTCGTGATACAGGATAGCCAAGCCAGCACGAATGTCTTAGATACATAAGTTCTTAAGGCTGGGTGTTCAGGGTATATAAGCGTTGCGCAATTCGAGCCGGTGACGAGTTCTGTTCAAGATAACGAATTGATTGGTTGGATTTAATCGTAAATAGAGAACATGCGAGACACGTGCGTGCAACTATTCCAACTATATCTACAGCTCCGCTGGTCTTATAGATCGTTCGAGTAATGAGATACTCCTGGAAATACTCGTGCGGTCCTAGCTGTACACATGCATCCATGGTGAATAACCCATTCCTTCGGAGGCTTCGGGCATCTAAAGGCCGTAAGACATAGGAGAACCGATGTGTGTTTACCTTACCAAACAAACTGCACCTTGTCGAGGAACCAACTAACGCGGACCACCCGACGAAAGGACATCGAACATGGTGGCACGGATGAATTTGAAAAAAAAACAAAAAAAAACACACACACAAAGAAAAAAAAGGACATGGGTTGTCGACGGAAATAGCTGATATTTCCGTAAGTGTAACGCGACTTTGTATACGAATACGCGTTGGATGCAGAGGATGGTTATAGTTTGCCGAGTTGGAGTCGCGGGATATTTCGGGAGAGGTCATAGGCTGGGGTCAGTCTATCGGCCTGGCCAACCTCCTACGAGTTCTGGCCTCACGCCAACGTTTCTAACCGCCACCCACGCCATCACTGATCTATAATATACGGTGCCTGAAGAGCAGAACGGAAAAGTGAGCGCGATTAAAGGCGACAAAGGTTCATACCGCAATTTATTACACTACGGTCATAACGGTGTGACCTTTGAATCCTGAATAAGTGGTTCTCACAGCTGCATTTTTCCATCGAATTTTTTGAGCTTCCAAACCGTTCAAAACAATCATCGTTCGTATAAAATCGGATGGTGAGAAGTCGAGTAAAGACGCGAGCGAATTTCTTCGAGCTACCTAACAGTCTTTGATCTTTGAGGATGAAGATAAATACCCAAGTTTACATGTTAACCAGTTGTATTTAACCATAACGCATCCTTCGAATGTGACTTACGAAGTGACGAACTGATCTCCTCCTCCTGCTTTTCAAATCCTTCTTCTTTTTTCTTCGCTTTTGTTTCCCGTATGAACCAAGCCCAATGCACACAGTATATATAATACATATGTTGTATACCTAAGCCAACAACGAGTTTTCGAAGCCAAAACTATCAGTGTCCCGTAGCTCTGCTCTGGCAGAGGGCCACCGGAGTATGTATATAGATACGTAGCCATGAGAATAAGAGAAAATATGGAAGGAGGTAAGAGAACTGAAATGAACTAAAGTAAGAGATACATGGAGGAGAGGTATAGGAGGCGTGGGTGCAGAGCCTCGACGACGTCCAGAGAGTTTAGAGGCGAAACGAGAGATCCGATGCTGACCCGACCTCTCCGCACTCTCCCTTTTGCTCAAAATAACCCGAACGCCACGATTTTCTTAGTTTGACGTCACTCAGGCCGAATACTAACTCGGACGTAGCAGTTCACACTGCTCGTATATATTCTCTTACTCTCGTTTCATTGCACCTCGAATAATATCGAACTGAACGGAATACCACGGCCTAGCAAAATAATTGTTCGAAATCTTTTCTTTCATTTATTTGTTAACTGTTAGATGACTGTACGAGATAAGCGTATGGGCACGACAATATCTAAAATTTATATGGGAAGTATATTGCATTACAAATGAACCTTGTTCGAATCGAATGGTAATGAGGTGCAGTGGCAGAGCGGTGTAGATATATCATATACCTACAGATGTGAAGAATTTTTAAATAAATAAAATAAAAAAAGAAACCAACAAAAATATGAAAAATGCATAAAACTAGAAATCGTGTCGCGTGCAGTAGATACCGTAGGTACGGTATAGCGGCCGTGTACGGACGACGTATTAGGAATCGACTAATTGATTCAACTGTCGTAATCTGGTCTGCGGTTCACATATAACAACGGTGGGTGGAAAATTTTCAATTCAATTTCATTCCGCAATCCACAATGCGAACGGTGAACCAATTAAGAAGGAATTATACTCGATGCTGCACCGCGATGCATTTATAAATCCATTTCCTACAACGATATGAAGTTACAGTTCTTCCAATAGAAGATAAAAAATGATCCCGTTTATTTTTTATCCAGATTTAAAATTACAGGTTCCAGACATGTTAATTACACAGATGAACGACATAGTCTTATCTCGCAAACGTCACCAACAATAAAATTCGCATAATCATTAACCTTCGTAACAGCGTAGGCCGAATTTCTCTCTCTCATTGATAAAAAAAAAAAAAAAAAAAAAAAGAAATTGGCCGGTGGACACCGTGAACAAAATGAATAGAAAAATAAAAAAAGCTCACAACATCTCCTCACCCAAGGTGGGTGCGGGCTGCCGGGTATGAGATGCTGTGAGTATTTTTTTTTTCTTTTTTTTCTTTTATGTTTTCTTTTTTTCTTGTGTGTTCAAAATGCGTGGGATCGTGAAACTGGAATATATACGTCCGATTTCGTTGAGTTTTCGTTGCCTTATGGGGTTTCCTGAACTGCTTGCTGCAGATAATTGGTAATAAATACAGAATATTATTATTACAGAGCTTCGGGCGGCATGCAGGCGTTCGTATGGTTCGTGCCTTACTCTTCGTTCTCCGCATATATATTTTCGAAGAAAACGATCATATAATTTTATAAACTGTACCAAAGTTTTTGGTCAGATCATTCTGAACTCACGCCATTGCCATACCTACACAACACACATAGTGTAAGACGGGAATGATAACCTGATATCTCCTGATATTCGCGTCGCGACGTTCAAATTTACGTAGGCGTAGAAAGTCAAACCAGCCTCCGGAGGACCTCATGATCACGGTAGTGCCGCAGCTTCCGAATTTCGAAAGTATAGCGGCATTCAAATTTCGAAATCATAAGGTGGTAATACTCTTAGCATTATCATTCCATTTCCAGGTATCACCGAACCAAGACGAAAGCTCGACATGAAAGCACGAAGCATTTTTTACAATTTTACGAATATATAAGCTACAAATAATTAGCAACGACCTCTACATACATGTTATGCACATACAATTGCGTACCGCATGTCGTTTTAATCGTGTGTAAAAAAATTCTTTAAGAGTGTATAAAAACTAAAAATTTATCATCTACACGACGCGAGAATATCATCGTAGAAGCTGTAAGGCGCATGGTACGTAACTGATAACTATTCCTATATAAACCTGTGTCGTTTTGTTGAAATGAAATGTCCAGCAGCAATAACAAAGGTAGTCGCGTCCGCGTCGCGTCGGTAGTATTAGTATGGTCCAGGTTTTAATGCACCTGCAGGTAAACCAATAGGTAGAAAATTAACAAACTTACATGTACATATAGTGTAAATATATACCTACATATACACACGCGCGTAGGTTGACCGTAAAACGTATCTGCTGATATGGGGGGTGGGGGGCCAAATGGGCCCCTTAAGAAAAAATAGCTCATACCTTTATTTGTTTTTCACTCATTTTACAAAATTTAATGCTGTTCAACTCGTGGCTAATTTTTTCTCTTTCTATCATTTATCCTCATTTATTTAATATTCATATCGAAGAAAAAGTTTTAACGGTCCATTTTCCTCTCAATTATTATGAAGTACTAAAACTTTTAAGTCGATTGTTTTGCTCCCAATTAGTCTGAGATACCCGAAATTTTGGACGGCCCATTTTTCTCCCAAATATTTCGAGGTATCCCAAATTTTGGGGAGCCCATTTTACCCCCAGGGTCCTATTTTGCTCCTCTTCTTTCCCTATACGTGGAATACTTTTAAATAAGTCATAACCCATAGACGGTGAAAAAATAGATATATATATATTACGTGTATGAATATTAATAGAAAATATTTAAACCTTATAACTATAATATTCGTATTATCGTTTCCGCGTGACATGATATCGTGATCATATTGCAGAAATATCTTTAGATGAGTTCTCGCGGATCGTATGATCCTTCTCCGCCAGCTAAATACGCCGCAGAAGCTTCTGTGTAATAATTCGAAGTTGTAATTATACGGTAGTTGATGATGAAAATTTCTGTTCATATATCGAGCTCGATTTACGTATGCAGATATACGATAATAATCTGCAAGATGATTTTAAGAGGGTATAATATATGAAAACTTTTCTCTGTATTCATAAAAGTCGTTAAGTTTCCATGGGTTAATCAGAACGAAGACAGCCTACACATCAGATGACGTGGCATTTAAACTATTACTATTTCTCTCTCTCTCTCTCTTTTTGTGATATTCTAACTACTTCACGGAGACAATGGTTCTCTAGATATATATTCGTCGATAACCACAGCAAAAGCAGCAGCAGCATCAGCAACATTTATTATATATACCGCAGGCTTTCAAGACAGCGAGATTGTTAACGCTGTATAAAAGGCCTCAAGATCTGTCGATAAAAACCCCGTGCAGTGATCTAATATTCGTATATATTAAATACATTAGATGACGAACGTCAAAAGCGTCTATCTTATTATCATAGTTAAGAATGAGAATAAAAAGAACAAAAAACAAATAACAAACAAATATAGTAAAAAAAAAAACATTGATACGTGTGTAATAGGTATATCAGAAGGGAATTGACAGTGAGAAAGTCGCAAAATCGCCGTGGGCCGCGGCATCTGCTGGTGCCTGAGGCAAGGTCATGAGATATGTATGCAACCGGTACGCGAAAGGGTCAGGTATAAGACGCATGCCTCAGCCCTTCTTCTTCTTCTTCTTCTTCTTCTTCTTCTTCTTCTTCTTCTTCTTCTTCTTCTTCTTCTTCTTCTGGAGCAACAGCAGCAGCATCTCTCCCGTAACTGATAAATTCCTACTGGCTCACCAACGCCAGAATCCATTAGAAGCGCGTCGACGAAAGAGAAGAGAAGAGAAGAGAAGAGAAGAGAAGAGAAGAAAGAAGGGCGAGGGGGAAAGGAGAGTCTTTGAGGAACTCGGACTCCCGGACTACCTTGCTCGCCTCCTCACCTTCCTGCCTTATACCTTTCAGTAGTGCACCTTTGCACTAGGAGGCAAGTGAACATTCGAACCAGTTGCGGAGCAGGCGAGGTCGGGGTGAACGGCCAACAGCTTAAAGAGAGCGCAGAGCACGGCCATGCGACGACCGCGATGCGCCATGCCGCAATCAGGAGCCTCGCCCTCAACTTACTCTCTGGTCAGGAGTCAAGAGGACTTCCAACCAACACGTATACGTCGACTGTGTATAGGTTATACTACACGTATATCGAAACGGTCGGAGGCCCTCGATTAATACACGCGTCGCGACGCCTCCGCGAAAATCACAATCTATGGTATATGTATACATGTATATATGTTCGTATATTAGGGTGTGCCCACGATGGACATTTCTTTTCAATTTTTTTATCATCGGTCCCCTTGGGTCATGTGAAATTTCAGGGCTCTATTCAGTTCATATATATATATATATATATATAAGTGGCAAAGATTGTTAGTCAAGAATCAAATTTTACAGACCTATTATTTGTGTTATTATCAATTCATCAGAGTAATAATAATAATCATTATTATTATTGTTCATAAAGCAAGAGCACTAAATAATTATGAACCTATAAGATGACTAGTATAGTTATTGGAACCTTATAAGGAACCGTATAGTGTTCGATATTACCCCAGAAATCGTAAAACTTCTCTAATTACCCAGAGATTTTTAACCCGCGTTTTACATTTCTTTCCATAAATTCTGTGGACGAAAAAAAGAGAAGAAAAATAAGGTCAAAAAGCAAGAAATCGATTATCATCTTCCCCTCTACCTTCCCCGAAATAATGCGAATTTCAAACCGACAATGTGAGTAATTCCCGAATTTTTCTACTGATATTTTATAATTTCGTCCATTAATTGTACCCCAAAGAAGAAACCATATAGGAAATCAACGAAAAGGGTAATTTTCGACCTTGAACATATTTTTGACCCTAGCCAGAAGTTTCTCGATGATTTTCATCCATAATCAAGAAAACATCGTTGTATGCCGGGATTGAAAAGTGAAAAATAGGGTTCGAAAAATTGCCACCCTGATATGGACGAACCCTATCTACGCTGAGTACATACCTACATGCAGAATATATATTCATATGTGTACACTTGTAATCACACCGCAAGCGGAGGCGAAAAGAGTAGGTAGGGTACCTACGATATACCTATACCTACGTACGTATGTACGCGAGTTGTGTGCGCGGCGCAAAAACCGAAAGAGCTATTTTCTTAAACACGTTTTAAATTCCAGTAAATAATTGAGCAGCTGAACGTTGGGCGGGTTATAAGACATGCTGGAATTATGCAAATCACGTCAGATCAAGATCATTTCCTCAGGGCACCGCTCGTCTCTCTCTCTCTCTTCCTCTCTGCTGTATAGAAGTAAGCGTATGTGTACATGCATATAGGTATAATACCTACGTATATCGTATATACGTCGCGAACCCGTAGAACCGAAAAAGGAAAATGAACGAGAAGAGCAACGCAAAGAAGACGAAGACGAAGACGAAGACGAAGAAGAGGTAGAGGTAAAGAAGGGGCGGAAAAAAAAATTGAGAAACGAATAAAGAAAGGTAAGAAGAATACGTAAGGATGGATGCGCAGGGAGGCTGCGGGCGGTCAACGACATAGGTTATAGTCATATGAACACAAACACGCGTTTATTTACATTAGATACCCTCTCGTAGATCCAGAGAATCGTTTTACGTACAACACATCTATACGATACCTACGTATAGGCATAGCGAAGTAGGAAACGAAACTGAAGGGCTTGTATAGAATATTGTGTAAACCTATATAGGTGTGTAGGTATGTAGGTATGTATGAATAAATGAGAATAAGAGATGGAAGGGAGAGAAGAGATGCGCCCATTGTGTCGAGAAGCGGAACAGGTTGCCGAGACCTCCACCTGCCTCTGTACCTTCGCTTGTTTACTGCTCACTTTACATACTACAGCGACAAACTTCACTCGTCCTTCTACCTCACTATCAACCGAATCATCTCTCTCGCGGTCCATTCGCTCCAGTATCTCTGACCCGATGCAAATTATACGTGAAGCTTAAAGAACGGGATTTATTCTACTAGTTTGCTTTGATTTAGTTCCTCTTTCTTTTTTTCTTTTTTCTTTTTTCTTTTACTGTTTTGTATCTTTCCTTATTTCGTGTACATATGAAGGGAATTTGAATCATGGGAGAACTTGAGTTTCGTGTCAAAACTAGTTAAAAAATTATGGTCGTTTCTCACTCTCTAGAAAAGTTGGATGCCTAAGGATGGCCATTTTTGGCCAGCATAATGCGCCGTTTCCCAGATGTTTTACATAAAGTTTTAATTCGAATTAACGATCAGAACATCTATACTAACCTCTAGATATAAGTTTTTGTTTTCTTTGCTCTTCGACAAATTTTTAGTAACTCAAAACGAGAACATCTGCATCGGCCAGAAAACAAATCAGACCCGAGGAAGTTGTTATCCTACATATTTTTCAAAAAGCTCGTTTTTGAGAGATTCAAAATCTGTGGGTTCATTGTGATCTATTTATATCGATCTCTCTTTTTCCTTATCAATATTCTTTCAAAAATTATTCAGGAAAAAATATGCACACATACGATACGTGAAATATTCGAAATGTCTAATAATGAGCTTCTTCGAAATTACATCGTAATTATTGTGAGATAAAAATACAAAACTTGACTGCATGTGGTGAACAAATTCTTGTAAAAAATTACCCAAGTCTAACGATAAGTCTTCGGCATTATCCCAAAAAAAGACGGATGAAAAAAAAAAGAAGAAAATAATTGAGAACGACAATAGGCGGGCACGGTTTTGCAAGTGCCAAGTAAAAGGGATATATATATATCGGCGGTTCCGATATTGAGAAGAGGTTAATAATTTGTAAATGTCACGTCGACTGTTATTTTCACTTGAAATATGTACCTTGGCTTTAAGGAAGGTCTGCGAATCGGTGGACCGTGTGGCATGCGATTAATATAACGGTTTTTTTTATTTTTTTTTCTTTGAAAAAAAGAACAGATAAAAAAATGGTCGAACTGCCACATGTATAGGTACATACCCATATTATATAGATA
Source organism: Athalia cordata (assembly GCA_963932425.1). NCBI lineage: Eukaryota > Metazoa > Arthropoda > Insecta > Hymenoptera > Athaliidae > Athalia > Athalia cordata. Next base: position 23,139,016 of record OZ010625.1, read on the forward strand.
TTGTAACTATAGCCAAGAAAAATAAGAAATGTTTTCTGCAAAATTCCACCGAATACATAATCAAAGAAACTGCAATAGCTGCGACAAATTTTCGTGAGTTGAGTAAAATTTCAACGATTTTGGCACGTGCTTTGAAATAGGTACACATATATACGCATTCTGTATGCTCGTACATTATTCGGATTATTAGACAAAATATCCAACACCTTCGCAAATTCTAATTTTGCGTAGTGCCGGGTGATGTGTGAAAACTGGATTATTAAATTCGAAGAAAATACAATATTATACAAACAAAATTTTGAGTATTATAGGAAATGCACATCATGTTATTTTCTATTTGTATGTACAATAAGTTCGTTCCGTGCACTGATTCCAAAAGAAATATTTTTTATTTTTTTTCTGTTCGTGAGAATGCTATAAGGATTTATCGGTCACCCTGTAGGTATACGTTTGTAACGACCTGTGAACGCGTATAACTAATAATTAGTCTTTGGCGTCAGGTGAGTGAGGTGGACGCAGATTAGAGCGTAGATCAAAGCGATAACGATATCCCCGTCCGTAAAATGTATGTCCAGGTCAAACCGGGCTGAAAATATTCCATCATCAGATATTCGTATACACGTACAGTATGGTTCAATTTCTGCGACACAAATTCCCAGATTCGTTAATAATATTTGCCGAAATAATCGCTTGAAAAAGTAATTTTCTATTATTTCGTCGTTTGGTTTTTCATTTATTTCGCTTTTTCGAGTAAGAGAAAAGGAAACGCGTGAATATGAGTATAATATTAGAATTGAAGAGAAGACGTCAATTTCGTACAGGATTCTCATCACTCTCCTCTTGATTTTTTATTTAATTCTTTTGTTTATTTTGTTGGGTTTGCATAGACCGTTGAGTGCCCGGTATATGCGTAGAGTTCTCTTGCGGTATCAGTTGAATACTCAGCGGTACAGAGGTTAGAGATAAAAGGCCAAGATAAGAATATATCTTAGTCGCAGGTGAACCGAATGGAATCGAGTTGTTACCCGTGTTATATTATCTAATCTTTAGACAGCCAGGCAGTGAAGTTTGTCGATATGGGTAACGTTCGTATACGTAGGTTACCCACATAAGTTACACCAACCAACTTACCTACCTACCTACCTTCGTCCAACTCTCATCTATGTCGTGTATATTCTCGGTACAGAATTACCGTCGTAAAATTAATGATAGTCATTATAAGACGGATGGATTGATAGCTTATTTATTACGGGTAAAAATCAATTCATTATTCCTTATATAGTGGCAGTGCGACCCCCGACAAGATTATTAGGTTATTCGGGATTATCATCGTGACACGATGAATTTCAATGATTTTTCATCACACGCCCCTAATTCCAACCTTGTCAACTGATAGGGGTGAAAAATGATAACAAAAATTTGAAATAATTTATATCATTTGATGATTTTCAAAACTACTTTGCAGCATCACGATCAAAATCACATGCTCCTAAATCTTTTCATCTGTTGATTAATTTTCAGATTGATCTCGATTGAAGTAGATGACAAAATCTTTAAGTATACCTATTACCAATTTATACAATAATTGCAAAAAAGTAATAAACAAACGGAAAACATTATAGTACGATATGAGAGTTTACATGACATTGCAAATGATTAAAAAATAATTAAATAATTGAGTAAAGTTGTTCGCCGAGTCAGGAGTAGATGGTCAATCTAATTAGGATTGTGTGTTGAAAAACCGCGATAAATTCGAATAGAAATGTGGAGTTAATGATTATAAATTGAAAGTTAAAATAATTAGTATTAGTATTGTATGTGGCATGTACCGTAGATGTATACAATACTTACATGCATGCATGAAGTTCCGCTATCAACGCCTGCCTTCCACTTCCGGCGAGTTTTAGTCCCAGTCGTTTGTTATCTCCGTGACCTCAGGCTGCTAAGCATCATTCAACGTTTACTGCAGCAGAACTTAATCGTGTGGTTGATATATTTAACGAACAAAGCACGACATGTAATTGTTTAACGTAATTTACACTAAATGATGTAGAAAATTGTTATAGAGTATTTTGAAAAGTGATATAAGTTCACTGTCCGAAGTCCGGTGAATAATCCGAATGATGAGAACCATCATACGGGATCCGCGTCACATAATTTCACTTTGTTAATAAATTAGAATCACCTAAAATTTTGTTGAAATTACTGCGCCGAATTCGAACACTAAATTCTGCATAACTATATTGTTGGATTCATTGTCATTCGACTTGAATTCGTTTGGATGAAATCGTGAACAATTTTTTCAAATCCTGTTATCGATGTATCATAGAAATAGAAATTGAAATCATAGTGACGAGGTGATGATGAGAGAAAAGGGCAGTGAAGAGCGTTGCGCACCTAACAATGTTTACACGTGATAGTGTCACCAAACACTGTGTGGTCTATATTTATCCAAGTGGGTCCACGTGCACGGCAAACATACGTATGCAACAGCAAAAGAGAAGAAGTGTATAAAAGTAAGAGAAGAAGAAAATGTAGAAGAAGAAAAAGAAGAACTAAACGACAAACCGCCCGCCCGCGCCGCGTTCAACTCGCATACTGCAGAATACTAGAAAGTATAAAACCTGGAGACTCATATACTGATTGTGAGTATAAAACCGAATGCCGATAACAACAGACAACATGTTGTAATACAATAAACTATAACGTAAGTTCCTAAAATACGATTGGATCAGAACGTTTCAAAAATACATCATCTTTTTAATTTGCGGTTTATTATAATTATTCAAACCACCGAACGCCGGACGACCGGCTTCAGATGCGGCGCAAGATGGAAGTAAGTTGGTAAGCTGACTTCAAGTCATCGAATCATCAACAGACATTAACTTTATAGTTTTTAGAACACAAAACTCTGGAACATGAAAAACTAACGGTGAGAAACTGATTCACGCTCATTAATAACGTAACTTCTAACTACTCGTCTTTTAAACTCTGATCTTTCGAACATCGGTATCATTTTCCATTGGTTTTTTTTTTAGTCGCTTTCGAAATTTTAAACGCGTTTTTCAGTCTGTGCTGACTACAGCAGACAGCGTTGCTGGCAGCGACGTTCAACTGTCACTGTAATACGGTTCTCCGCGTCGATTACAACCTCACATCTACTATTTTTAGCGCTTGCGGCGTGACGGAGTCCGATCACTCGTAACTATTAGCCGCGAAATTGAATCATGATTATTTGTTATCATTGATTTCAAACTATTATTAAATAACGATAATCCAATCGGTTATGCGCTCGGTTAGATTTTACGGGGATGGATATACCTGGTGTTTGTGAAATAAGTATCAAGCAACCTAAAGACCTGAACGCCATACATTCATTTTCTTTCAGCTGACAACCGCAATGAAGCGAAGAGCTTCATTCAATTCACTTCGTATGCGCAGCGCGCGCGCGCGACTTCTCGCGATAGAGTCGCGCGAAACGATTCCGTACGAACACCTCCGAGTCAAAGGGTGGGGAAAACCACATGAATATAGATACGTACGCATGCAACGCATGAACCACGTATCAATGTCACGTATAACTTTTTTATGCACCCACACTGATCAAATGTAACTCATGCGGATGACATCAAATGACGCGCTTTTCACAATCCGCCATTTTCAATCGTCGACTCTCGATTGTCCGAACCGTTACGGTACGCGGGTATTCAAATTCAAAAGTTCGTATCAGCACAGACTTTGAAATTCGACAATCTCTGCGCAAAAAAATTTCACAGTTCGATTAAGTTTTGCCAATCTGAATGAAATGTATCGCAAGTATATCATAAGTTGTATAACTAACTTCCGTAATCAGTTGCAGATTTTTCTGTTTCTCCAACAGGTCCAATATTGATAACCACTTTGTAACATATTGACGCGATGTGTTATAAATTCACGCACACATACGAAGCATCAATTTGCGGAAAAATCTTTCCCTATACTATATATACGCCTACTCGAGATTAGAACCGGTTAATTTAAATACAGAAGGCACTTGCCAGGTACTATTATACGCCTATAGTTATAGCAACCTACTATACATTATATTCACTATATACAGTAAGTTACGTGAATATTGTTAATTTTTTGCCTGTCTCTTTTTCTTTTTTCAACCGATCGCGTACCACGCCATAATAATAAATACTCGGTAAAACTGCAGAGTTACGCGGCTGCCAAGTATTAACTACATTTTACATATTTAGAACATGGTGTATAAGAACCCCATGTAGCATTAATATATCACGTGGGCCGCAAACTATACATATATAATGCGCGCGTTTCATAGCGAACATTGAAGCGAGTGCGTAAGTCAAAATATGACAAGATCGTAACTGCCGACGCTGTAACATATGGCGATTCTTTTATTATTGTCGACTAGACTCCTTTTGCTATCTTTTTTTAAGAATTAGATCTTGATTGGAACGTAGACAAAAAAACGTACAACAGCCGTCATTTTTTATTTCTTTATGTCCAGTAAAATTGGCTAAAAAGCTCCTCCAAAAATTCAGATCGTTTCAGTGCCTGTTTGATAAAAAAAAAAATTCAATCTTTTGCGACGATAGTATAATACATATTTCGCGAAAGCCTTATGACTCCTTGTATAATGTTGAAGTGTTTTTTTTTTCCATCACAAATTTTGAAAAAGGCAACTTTCACTTCGTCAGTTTATAGCGATTTAAAGAATGCAGATTTTTTGTTTTCCATTCAAATTACTGAAAGTATGAAAATCTTTGATTTATATCTGAGATCTGTATCGGGGATAATTCCTGGTCAGAACTGTACCCGATGATGTACAACCCCCGTTAACTACGGGTATAGTTTATTGTAGGAACTATTGCTCGGCATCGCGAACAGCCACCGCGCGATGCCTAGCATGCGACTATAAAACAACTCGAGCACTCATAGGTATACATATACGGGTTTTACTTAGTAAAAATGACCTCCTACAACCTGACTTAATTACAAATTAATTCCAGCTGATAGATACGCTCCATTAGAGTTAATTCGACGGTATGGCAACTGTCACCATTCGTTAGCCGACAAGCGGCGCACCCCAAGACTATAGCTCGTTTTACGGTACAGGTCTTTTCGCGATCGTATGCGCGGTGGGTTGCTGCAGGCGATTCTGTATCGTTCGCTTCTTTTGTTTTTTGTTTTCCCCATGTAGGTAATATTTGTTTCGTTTCTGTTCTCCTCTTCCTGCATTTCCTTCTTCTGAAATTTATCTATTCATTTTATTTTAGTTATATTCTTGGTTTTTGCGAAGCATATAAAATAAATCGCGAACGCGTCGGTGTTTGAATGAAAGAAAAATAAAAAAAAAAAACCAAATGAATGAATTTAAAAAAAATTAGACAAACGACGTATGCAGTGAAAATAAAAAAAAAAAGAAAATGAAAATGGAAAAAAAATAGAAATAGTTAGTTGTTACATGGAGAGGATTGCAGCAGCCTTGCGCGCGTTAAAGCTGCCTTGCGGCGAGAATGATCAAGTAGTAGTGGCATAGCTATGGCCAGCCAAGCGGAATATGCGGTGCGCGATGCAGAAATACAAGTTGAAGATTTTTCAAAGGAATTGCAGAAGATAATACATAGTTATGAATTGACCATATTCCATCATCATCCTCCGGGTATATATGAGATCGAGGATTTTATCAGAGCATTATCTAGCCACTTTATGGGTATATACATATATCTATACGTATTATACTTACATATGTATACTTATACGATATGTTCAGTAACATCACGTAAAATGAGCACCAAGAATGATGGACGCTATCAAACTATATCCTGATGTCTGACTATACTATACATAATTTGTACCATACGTGTCGCCCCCGGCTCTGCAGTTATACGATCATCAACAGTCCAGATAACGATAAATGTATGTAGATATATACGAACGTATGTATAAATTTATATAATATGTAAATGCATATAGGTACCGATCGAACGCGCATAAAAGTATCATCTCATATCCTGCACCCCGTACAGATGATCTTCGATGTAATTCTGCAACAAGGATGTTGAGAGAAATGAAAATCGATGGGATATCAGAGTACATATTGTATTTTAGATTTTCACCACCTAAAATAAATCCCAGAGTTCCTTTCGATAATAATAAAAACGCGAAAACTTTAAATTCATTACACACTACGAACCCACCACGATACAGAAATTTTGAAATTCCAAAAAGATCTTCTTTTCTTGAAACCTCAACCGACCTTGAGCTAACCTTAAAAAAAAAAATTTTACCTTACCTTCGGCTAGAGCATTTTTCAAGATCAACGAAATTGGTAGATACTAGCTTGAATATTTTCTTAAAGTCGGTCTAATTTGCATACATAATTATTTTTCTATCACCTGTAGGGAATGTACATAATAAGGTATGTATATACACCTGTCGGTATATACATGGTGCAGGTATGTATACATATATATACAATATAGATATTATAAATAAATGTATACAAATATATAGCAATATGAGCACCACGCGGGGTACAAGACGTCGACTTCTTAATCATAGTGACATGGGAAAGTATTTGCCCACGGTCACAAAATCACCGTGGGACGTGAGCGATCGATTCATTAACGCTCTGCAGTCGATCGAGGTTCATATATATAGCCCATACATTATATACCCTACATAATAACATAACATAAAATATATAAATGAATGATTTGCTTCACATATACTACATAGTTAATATACATATACATACGTATATGTTATACCAGGTGAATATTACGCTTTAAATTTCCATGAAAACCAATTTCGTCACATAGAAATTTTCCCCCTTTTTCAATTATTCAATCAAATTAAAATTAGCAATTGAAAATAATGCGCGTATTAATACATGAAATCGAATAGTTCCGGCTGCAAACGAACGTCAGTAACATTATAATAAGCTGTATAATAATCAGTGGACAGTGCAGGTAACGATGCAGCGATAATTATAAACGAATACAACCTTAGGGCCTTCCGGAGGCTACGACCAGTCAACTACGTCATTTTTATTTTTTTCAGAATTAACCCGTCCGCCTAATCGCGGTGTCTAGAAAAAAAAAATTATACTAATAATAATAATAGCAACAACACCGAACTGCAATGCCGAATTTAGGGGGGGGGGGGGGGGCGATTATATAAATCATAGAAGACATAATATTATTATCACCGGTGAGTAATCCATAGAGTGAAATTATGACCAGGTGATGGAACGATTTTTTTTTGTTTAATTTTATTTTTTCATCGAATTTTTACGTTAATTAAAAAATATTATCGGGCGTACACGTATAGGAGTTTTCTCATTAGCTGCGATATAACGTTTGGCCATAAAAAAAAAATTTACATATTTCATTTATACATAGTTATGTACGGTATCGATCGATCGGTATATTGGTTCACACAGGTTAGATGTATACACGCCGACGCTCGCGCATGTGAGGATGGGGTGCGCAATTTCACGGTGACCGCTCGTATATGAGATGAAAAAAAAATTACGTCATACCCGTTTAGGTGAAAGATGTGACCGTAAAGAATCGAGAATATTTAGTTTGTGAAGATTTAAGAAACGAACACATCTTGGTGTCGCGAGAATTAAATTTCGGATTTATTTATCTCAGCCCTTGATAGAATGCGTCTTTGCTATTCTGTTTGAACCGGAAATAATCGTATTTCTTTTTCTTTTCATCTCGTCCTATACATATATAGACATAGTATGTAGTATGTATATATGTATAACTGTAATGAAATACATATGGGTTTTTGATTTATTCAAACCCGCTCCAATCGATGCTTCGATCTGGTCTTCGTGTTCTCCGGTTATCACCTGTAATTTCAAGTCTGTTCGAGAGTTGGGCGAGGCCGAGTGGTCAGCGACAGATCGATCTTAATAAGGGCGTCGCGACGCTCAAGCTTCCAGTTCGAGAATCGTAACGCCAACGCTTTTCAATCTTGACTAGAATATTGAAGCGATCTTATAAGCGTGTAAATGTGATGTCGGGTGAATGGTATAACGTGAATCTGTACGTCTGCGTGTACCAAATGTTGAAGGGATAAACCTGCGGCAGGATGACGATAATTTTCCTCGAGAAACACGCATCTAGTCAGTTGAAGTTACAACGATGATGTGTTTTTCGTAGGCGAACGATGAGGCGAGGCAACGGAACTCGATTTGAAGCGATGCTGCTGCTGCTGCTTTTACCTTTTGCCTTTTGCCTTTTGCCTTTTGCCTTTTGACTTTTCCCTTTTGCTTTTGCTTTTGCTGGAGGGACGACGAGCACACGTCAGGGACAAGGAGGTCCTGTGTTGTCAAACAGGTTTCGGAGTACTTTCCTGCATACATAAATAAATAATAACCAACGTGAGTCCCGGCCGATGGAGATGTGAAGATATCGGCTTATCTTAATGTCAATGCTCCTAAGCCTGCTCTGGTTACATTCATTAGGGTCATTAACATCCGATAGGCGTGGGAGCGGATTCCAGGCTCTAAAGTCATTTTTCTACATTCATTTTTAAAGGACTCGAAAACACACACATCACTTAGTTACATAAAAATCCATCCAAAATAACGCATCGCCGCCGCTAAGACACGCCTTAATCCAGAATTTTTACCGACCCCGATTTGCCCTTCATTTCCAACTCGATCCATGAGCAGGTCGTAAGGGATCGTCGGTGTTCCACAGAGGGTCCCGGTTCTCTAATCAAAGAAGGTAAAGGTATTAAATACGGTATTCACCGATAGAGTGAATATATTCTCCTTTGAACGATGATCAGTCGGTCAGTTTCTAATGATAATGATTCTTACGGCGCTTATGGTGCAGGATGGCATGAGTATAAGTTTGTCGGACACGCGATATACTTGAGAAGCGAGATAGTTTTTAAAGTTTGTGATCATGTCGAAGTGCAGGATAGTGCGGTCTGTGCTCTCATTAGCATTAGCTCTGGACGGACAGCATAAACCAACCATTAATGTCAGCCAATCTTTGCGACCTTAACGCTCAAATTTGCTGTTAATTGGACGGCATTTTGCCGTGCGCCGCACACAAACCATAGCGTATAATATACGGGTGCAGAATACCCTCGTATACCCAGTAGATGTGAAACACACTTTTAAACTAAACGAGCTTCTGTATTATCCTGATCACCAATGAGGGCTATATGGGACGAAGATACTGCGAACGCAATTATCAGGATCATAAATTACAATACTCTATACAAACGTGCTAACGTCTATAGTCCAACCTTCAACGAGATCAGGTTGGGTATTCCGATCATTTCGCGCAGCTATACATTTTTTTCATGCATATTTTTATTTCAGTTTTACGCTTCTTTTTATTTATTATTCTTCCTCTTCTTCAATGGTCATGATTCGAGTCGTCCACCGACCTCTGTTCATGAGTTATTACAGACGAAACATTATTCAAGCGATTATCTAATATTGCTTTCACGCCATTAACTTTTACCAATAAAACCCCCTCAACATTTAGACATATGTTAAATAGAAAAAAAAAACAAAAAAAAAAAAAGATCGCCAAGAGTTATCAATGATGCACTTTATATTACGTTAGGTATCCATATGTATAATAATATCATTTCTGAGAAACGTGTACAAAAAAGTTAGTACCGTTTATCTATAACTATACGCACCTCTGCGTACAAATGATAAAGAAGCGCGTGCAGGTGAAAGATTAGGCTTATAGGTATGTACATATATACATATTAATACCTAGGTTACGGTGTTTACACGCTAGATAGACGATCACGATGCAAGACAAAAAAAAAAGAAATTGAAAAAAAAAGAAAAATTAAACTTCGTGCCGCAAAGCAATAACACCATATACCTAAGCCACGTCGACATAAGTACGAGTTGTATGCCGATTATCGTTCGTCTGGCACCTGCTGCTTAATAACGAATTACATATATATTTAATTCAGGCCATCAAACCGTTTTACGAGCCAATTATTATTCTATAGCTCGAATATTATTGGATATCAAATGTATATGATATCTGTTCGGCGATAATTTGTTTCTTGTTTGTTTGCTTGTTCGTTCGTTCGTTCGTTTGTTTTTATTATACATATCGAATACTCGTGTCGAAGAGTAATAATATTGACACCTGTATTCAGAAATGCATCACGACATAAAATGACGCGAGACCCTTGTAACCTGCAAGTCAAGTTTCGTATCCAAAGACTATACTAATTGTAAGTTACTTACAATTAGATGGATTTGCAGGGGATTTATCAGGGCGAACAAAACTAGGTTCACTCTATATAAACCCTGGTGTAGGTATTACGTACTATAAACCCTAAGATTATACCCCGTGGGCTTAGCCATCAATGAATCCTATTTACTCCCTGGCTGATCACGGGTTATAATCTATACCCTACTCTCGTTTGTCGACCCAGTTTTGTCTTTTCTTCCTCTCTTTTCTATGTTTCTCTTGTATGAACCGATTCAACAATAATCCAATTATTTTCAACACGTCTTGATTTTAGGTCCTCTAGGTCAAATTGGCATGAAATGCTGCATGTACAGTTCGTTGAATGTTCTGGATTCACAATCGAATACACCTGACCAGCTCTCGTTTCTCATGATTTCGGATTTTTTCTGTGAAATTAATCGATAGATTTTGGATCTTTTCGAGAATGGCGTTTCTTCGCTCATATCACGTCGTAGATATATGAGAAATTAACTCTTTCAATCGGCGATTAACAGAAGAGACGTAGTATAATGTGCATCGTACACGTTTTATATGCTTTTACTTTTTCAAGCTTTAGTCACACGATGTATGGTATATATACGTAAAATGCGAGGGGAGAAACAAGATTTTGTTTTCTCGTTTTGTCCCGCATCAGAAATTATATGAGAAACGCAGTATAGGTATGGGGCGTGTAAACCGAGTAGTTTGCGGTGTAGGAAAATACCAAGTGTATATGTACGTACGTATAAGAAGATACGTGTAATTTACTCAGGGCCGTTGGCAACCGTCACAACGTGTTCACGGCGTACCTAATTAGCGCGCGAAAACTTGGACAACTTTAGCTTGACGCGTGGCGACGATATCCCGCAATTATTATCCTACGTGTATTATACATTTCATGCCTACAAGAGCCTCGCGTAATATTTCGGAAATCATAGATTTAACCCTCGACTGGCATCGCGAATTTGACGAAGTGACCTGGCATCGAGGGGTCAATTCCGACCCCACGAAACTATATAGTCGGTAAAATTCATACAGGTGGTTGAAATTCAAGGTTAAATTCGTTGTCTAAAACGATACGAACATTCGAACCTCTGCGAAAAAAAGCATTTTTATGAGAGGTTGGAAAAATCAAAGAAAACAGAAACTCACTAATTGCAGAGATTAAAATTCGAATGATAATTCTACTTCAACGATTCCTGTACCGTCCTGACTCATCTGTCACAAAGATCTATGCTATTTGCGCAAATTGCATGGCGAATACCCGTTCACCTTTTATGTTGAAAAATAAAAGAGGAAAAAATGGAAAAACGCTAAATGTACTGTTGCTACTGCTGATGTAAGTGCGAAGGTCCACCAGAAGCTCTTCTCTAATATCTTCTAGTCTTTGAAACTGTTTCTCTACCGCTGTTGCTCTGCGTGATGCTGTAACTGTCAGCAATTTGAACCGTTCAACGAACGAACGAATTCTACACATATACCTATACCATATTTATATACTATTTCTATACATATTTCATACAGGTATACCCACCTACCCACTGCAGGTATAATATAACCTGGTGCTCTAACAGTTGGAATTGCGCGCGAGTATATAAAAGCGCTCGTTGAATGATCGCTACCGTTTTTCACGACGCGGTTACGTGATCTTCAAGGCAGGAAGCTGTTACGCTACCTGCAACAATCCTAGGTGCTCCTGGCTCCTGCTGCTGCTGCTGCTACTGCTGCAGATGCTGCACAGACGCCGTACGGAAAGAAATAACTGGCAGCCGTCCTTTCGCCCAAGTTTTCATACAATTTACCGTAGCTGCGTTTTATTGCAATTTTTTTAGAGCTCATAGAGATAACACCCACTTCTAGAAAGCCTCCAATTAACAAGTTCTTTGCAGACAACTGTGAGCAATCATGTTGGGGATTTAAAATTTATTTCCAGATCTGATCAGATTTGATCGGATCTAACATTAGATTTGGAACTCAGTGAGGTAAGTACCAATCTAACCTCCATTTCGAACTTTTATATCCAATCAGATCTAGTTACAGATCTAATTAGATCTTACATCAAATTTAGAAGTTGGTTAGGTCAGATATAGTCAGATATCATTTGATTTGAACAGATAACATCTACGCGAATCAAATGTTATGTGAAATTAGATAAGAGTCGATCCAATTATAACTATAAATTAAATGTTGAAATCTCAGAATATACATCCCATTAGAACCGAAAATTTATTGCGCGTGCAATTCGGAAGTTTTTCATTACCAGTTGACTTGGGAGAAAAGAAGCTGATGCTTTTTTTTCACACGTTTGGAAGTGATGGAAGATACGAAGTAAAACGCACTTCACATATTACATATGCAAAACATTCTGAGAGAAAATTGATTCTTACCAGCATCTACAATATCTATAGATAAGGCTACATATTAATAGTGGAGCTACCAGTCATAATACCTCTGAACGGAGAAGGGAATAGAAAAGAAGATGAAAAAAAGGTATGGAGTATAGAATCGATAATTATATTATAATAATTACCTATAAAACGGTATCTACCGACTTCAGACTGGTAATTGTTAACGGCAACTTCACCTGGCTATTAGTCCGCGGTAATCACCGGCTTACATCTTCGGTAGAGTGCATATCATACATGAGGAAGATATACATAATAATAATATTCTCGAAGAAACGAACAAACCTGCATAGAGCTCGCACATACATACTGCACCTGATTTACGACCCAACCACAGACAATCCCTTAAGTTCTGAACATACCTACTTCCGTAGAAAAATTTTCATGAGGGATCGTGATAAGCATGATGTAAATTGGTTGGGTATTTGTATTGTATTCACCTCGTTAGAATTTAACTTACACCATAGGACAAAAACTTTGCACAATTATCCAGCTGATGGATTTTTCGAACGCCGGCAAATCCTTTTAAGCAAAAAGTACGAGCAACTTAACGATCCCTTTGCACGTGATTTTCTGCATTATGTAACTTGGCAAACCTGAACACGTAAAAATTAGAAGGAAAAAAATGAAAAAATTTGCTGCTGTTGAGAAGAGTATAGTTGGGCTATTCGCACCGAATTACTGAAATTAAGAGAAAAGAACGAAAATACGGAAAATTTTATCTCGATGGAGTTTTTAACGCTTTTTTTCGAATTTGAATAATTTTGGATCGTGTAAAATACGAGAAACACAACTTTGCCAAACGTCCGCTAAGTCTACAAAGTTACCCATTTATTGTATCAATCATTTGTTTACTTTTGTGGGATACGCCGTTTTGGTGTAAAAATTGATGGTCTAAAAAGTGCGGATTACTTCCTCCTGGCTTGTAGCCTTCGATATCGGTAAAATCGAGTGAAATCGTGTAAGTTTCATGACATCGGTAGCCGTTACGTGTGTAAGAGGTTGTTATCAATATGTGTGTTTTGTGTCGTTGTATCCGTCCGAATGCGAGATCAGCAAATCTAAGATCGTGCAACCGGTGTCCAGTGGCGCGTCCAGGTTGGCGGGGGTAGAAGCCACGCCACGACCGACCAAGTGTATTCGCTGGTCCAGGAGGAGTGAAGGATCCTGGGAGGGCAGAAGGGCAGGAGGGAAAGGTGGAATGCGCGGGTCTCGAAGGAGGAGCTGTCGGCGGTGAAAAATCACACACCGGGGCCACCACTGCCAGCATCTGCTCTACATACGCGGGTTCTCATCTCAAAACAATCGCCATAAACGAGAAAATCTTCTGAAAAAATTCATCCTCGTCCGGAAAATTTTTGCATAGCCAAAAACTATATCCGAAAGAAACGAAAAAAAAGAAATAAGTGTATGTTTGTCCAGCTGAGATCGAAAAGCACTTTCAACGCATAAATTTTCAGAGCTTTTTCAAATTCTTAAGCGGAAAATTGTTGCCAATTTTCAACCACCGTAGGATATTCTTAAAACTAAACAACGAGGACGAAAATCCAAAATAAAGGAAAAAAGAATTAGGCGATGAATTAAGCTAACCCTGAACATGAATGGTTTTCTGTTCTTTCGGGGTCGTTTTCAAGCAATTCGGAGGTTAGTAAGGACTGATGATAGTCGAAGGGCGAGTGAGTTGGAAATTTGTGACAAGGGTTAATATAAAATTTTGTTGAGAACCTCGAAGAATCAGAGTGTGGTGAAGCAGAGCAAGATATATACGTATTCTGGCGGGGCTACCGGTCGGCCAGGTCGGGTCGGTGTTCCCCTGTGTTTCATCTGGCCTTTTCTTCGTTTTTGCTGTACCTCCATTTCCCTCCTGCTTTAACCTCCGGCTCGTTGGGTTATTCGTGTCCCTCTTACTCCTCTCAAGAGTTGTTGTTCGATTGTTTTATTACTTTTATAAACGACGCCGGTGCCGCCGCCACTGCGGGCGCTTCCTTTGTTGGGCCTGCCCATTGTTGCTCGCGGAAAGATGCGAATTTTAATTTGATATTGTCTAATATTATTTATGTATGCACACTAAGGACGGCGGCTTCAAAAGCCACCTTTAACTTTTTATTTCTCAACTTCTGCACCAGCAGCAGCAGCAACAACAACAACAACAACAACAACAACGACACAACCAACAACTTTGTCGACCCGTAAGGCTTTAAGAGGACCTGCAAAAGCAGAAAACTCTACCCTTCGTAACGCGCCTATTCATACACGAACTGCATCAGCAGGGCCCTACAAATATATCCAACATAACGATCGCCGTTTCTGCTGGAGAACAGAAACTCTCGCCGATCACCGTTTTCTTTACCTCCCAACTCTTTCTTTCTTTCCGCTTTGGTCAAACCGCTGCAGATCTTCTCTCACAGATAAACCGAGCGAACCTTTTTTTTAATATTTATTTATTTATTCATTTATTTTTTCATTTTTTTTCGCTCCCATTCAACATTCAAAAATTTCGTGACGCAGTTCGCTCACATAGGTATAGATATCCCTATAGGCTAGGGAAGATTGAAATTATGTCAGCGCTCTGCTGTTGTCTGAATAATTATTATTATTATCACCATCATTGGGTTTTGGATTTATCGATCTCCATGTACATGCCTACTCGATGACAGACTCGGTGTCTTGTCTCTTTAAAAAGTAACCACTTAAATATCAACGCGCTAATCGACATTGGAGCTTTGGGCGTGCGCAGTTTAAATCCTCCGGGAATCAATATCAACCCATATTGCCAACTGGTAAGGTTTTCCTCCTCCGTCATCGTACCACAACTGGACAGACGCAACAGTTGTGCACGAATAATACGTTGAAAAGTTCAGCTTGAATAACAGACAAAAAAACACACCATAAAATATCGGGAAAAACGGGTTCGTAATGTAAAATGAACCTGACTCTGCAGTTATCTGACTTCTATCAATGAATCTTATGATGGGAAACCTAGACAGCAATAGAATCGTCACGTGTGGGAAGTAAATAATTGAAAGTGCGAAGAATTGTAGAAGAAAAAAATGTGATCCCGTTAAAATTCGATTTTGAAAGAGATTGATTCAGAAACAAGCGAAAATATGATATCTCATCTTTCACTCGGTATAAATACAAGCATAATTATAATTCTTCTGATATTCGGTGCTCTTTTTTCGCTACCATTAAAAATGCTGCTCGAAACAAATTATCAAACGTATTGCGGTGAGAGCGATGAAATATCTGCAGTGAATAACGATAAAATTATCAAAGCCAAACCGGTAGATTTTCGGAGTTTAAAACTCTGTGAGAATTTCAATTACGAGTCGACTATGAAATCTGTTTACTACAGTAATTACGACAAAAATTGCACACGTCCAAAATCACCACCGCGTACAAAAAAACTACCCCCACCTCATAACCGATTGAATAATTCAAAACTACGAATCTTCGCCCAAAATGTAGCTGAAATAATCGGCAAAGGTTTCGTCGAAGAAACTCCGGAAAATACCACTTCTCTAAATCAAAACAAATCAATATACATCGCGGGTCACATATTAGCCGTTATGCTCATCGCTTCGGCTGTCGCTGCGCTAGTCGAAGTTTTAAGGGCTCGACTGTCCGCAGCCATAAAGGTTTGTGAACAAATGCAGTTTGCGAAGGAAAATTGAAAAAAAAAAGAATGAACATGTCATACATTTATAGACGCTAAGAACGGCGGCTTCAGAATTGAATTGAATTTATCAAATGAAATTTTCAAGGTAAAACCGGCTCCCGGAGAATCTGGACCCGGCGAACATCTGAGGACATGTTCATTCGCAGATTTGGCGCAAAGAAGGAATTTCAAAAAAGATACAATTCAAGCACAAAAATCCTTCGAAATTCAAGGGATGATGCATCGCTCTCCGGTGCGGCTGCTAGGTAATTAAAAACAATTGAGAAAGAAAAAAATGAATGAGTGAAATTAGAAAAATAAGAGAAACTAGTCCTCTGCGATGTAGTACAGGCGTATAGTTTTCAGAAGTCCTATTGCACATGATGTTTTCAGAGAACGCGGGACGCATAGTGATTAAAAAACCGGCATATCAGCTGCAGCAGAATTCTACTCCTTAATCTTTACTTATGTCTACTTTACTTGTAACACGTTTGCAGAAGCAGATAAAAGTAGCAGTAGCATTTGATCTAGCGATGAAAGGTCGTGAATTACGTATAATTACGCTTAAGTCTTTCCTTCCGAGATCTTTTTCCCGCTTTTTAATCACCGCATTGCAGCTATTATAACTATAAGGTTTAAAGCCAGGGCGGCGCAGCTGCCGCGTATTATTTCTTTGATCTTACCGCTACGAAGCTTGATTGACCGTTATTAACACCATGAAGATAATACAATTAAGCAATTATACATTTTACAACGAGATTATGTCCCCACAACTAACTATACAGTCCGCGGTGTGTAACCATTAAATGAATAGAAGAATAATTGATTTTCAAACCCCAAAATAAGTTGTTTTTGTTTTATTATCTATCGTTCTTTTTCAGCCGCTCGTCCACCACCTTTACTAAGACGTTCATCTTTTCCCGCTCACTGTCTAAGTAACATCAGAAATGACGTTTCGTTACCCCAACCAGCCATAGGAAGACTTTCGAGAAGACCTTCCTTCATACTTGATTCGGAAGAAGATTTGAACGGTCAAACAGATTTTCGAAGGCACAGTCGCCTGATTCGTCGCCATTGAATCTCTTCTATATTTGATGTCATCGCGATCGATCCTTTTTCTTCATTCCAATAGTTTACGGAAAAGATAATTCTCTGAAATTTTTTTGGAAACGCTAATCCGCTGCTGAATTTCATAAGTTTACAATAATACTCTACAACGCAGGCGACACTCGGCAGATAATTAATAATTAATTAGTGAGTTGATTGAAAATAATATTTTACGCATCACAGACAGAGTATGCATGAGTATAACGTAGTCCTGATAATTTGATTAATCAGCAATATTTATGATCTCGGTTTTAGTACCCCAACATCCGGAGCGCTGCAAATGATTTTTCAACGGTCTCCATCTTTTTTTTTCTTCTCTTTTTTCACGTACTCATTCACGGTAAGTAAAAGTCATTATATTTGGAAGAGAATTAAGAATTAAACAATTAATCGCACGCGATAATTGAACGAATGATATTCCTTTTTTTTCCAATATTTCTAATCGGTTTGATATTTTAGATGATGAACGCTAAAATTGATCAACGACACGCATCATTTCCACACGAATAAACCACCTTGCTCGGGATCACCGCAGTTCAACGCTTGACTTAACAAATTTCAGGTAAACGCGTTCACGTCTGATTAAACGATTAATATGATAGTCGACTTATATACCTATATGATATCATCGGATTAACGGCAGATAATTAATAACGTACACTGCATTTTATTTATTATTGTCTCCGTGTCTCATATCCGTGCGTGTATTTATATTTGTATAATAAATATGAAATCTATATACATGCAAAGTACACCTGATGTAAATTCTAACCTAGAGCGTAGGTATATATTAGTTGCAATGAATTTATGAATTTATATGCATCGAATGGATCGCATTAATTGCAGTTTAATTGCTACTTCAGTTATACTTGCATATAAAAGTGCGGCATAACATGTACTTCGCACATGACAATTATTACGGTATTTTGTCGTGAGAGATTCGGGTCATCGCCACGTCGTCACTTCTGTTAAGAGTCATTACTAATAACGTATGCATTTATGATATATCTGCATACATACGTACCAACATATGTGGTATATGATTTATGTTATAAATTGAAAGATGTCTAATTTCAAATAGGGTGTTCGTTGATTTTAACAACCAACCGTAGTACCAAAAATCGCCCATACCAAATCGAGACGAATGAAAAAAAAAAAATAAGTAAATAATCAAAAATCGTATATTTCCAAGGACTCTGAAGTTGCGACGCCCCAAAGTTGCACAAGCTATACATGCCGGAGTATACTGAATTGCCTGCAAGTAGGCGCCTAAGCCAACGGCCGTACTCATGCGGTTGATTCGAACTTTGTCTTGGAACCAGAGATTTGATGCTGGAAAGAAACTCGAATTTCGTTCAAACAAGAAAATTTTCAGTCATTCAAATTTTGGGAAATAACGCCACCTAGTCTTGACATGATTTCATATCTACTATGTGCATTGGGTACTAATAATTCGTATAAGTTTTAATATGTAATGTGTGTAATTATAGGTAATGGATGATATTTTATTTGTATATGAAAAAAAAAAATAATTTCAAATAATAAGCCTGGATCTGAACAGTAATTTACAGAAATGGGTACAAATAATATTTCTGTTATGATTAAAGTAACCGCGATTTGCGGTACATGTGATTTTTACTAACTGAGATGTATGTAGCTCTCTGATATTTATTGAACTTGATTAAATTTTAAATCGATGTTAAAATTAATTCGATGTCATAAAGCTATCGAATTATATACTGATAACAATTGTTATTAAATTATAACAACGAACCGTCAAAGTAAATATGGTAGTATCTCAGTGGAACGATCTGTTATGACTGTACAATTACCAGATTTAGGTCTGATATTTTTGTTAAATGTAATCATCTGAAAAAATATATACATATAAATAACCGAGCACATGTAACCGAATTATATCATGCATGTATTTATTCGACTCGTACATTCCGACCGAAACTTTAATCCCTTATAAAAGTACCCCTATACAGTATCTTCGATTTCGTGGACAAATTATGATTCTACAAGTTAGCAAATAAGGTCGAAAAATAAGAAGTCATCTTGTGGTTTTTAATGCTAAAAAACATTTGCTCGAATCTCCATTAATTAAATTCTGAATATATATTCACGTAAAGGTAATCGTTTTGCACCTTTTTTTTTATTGGTTACGAAGTATTCAAATTAGGTAATAAATCGCAGTGAAGGTTCGATGCCTAGAAAAAGCAGAAATTTCTCATCTTTTGAAACCAAATAAAAATTTTCAATGACTTAGCGACCTCTAAGAGTTTTTTCTGCTACTATCTCGTTACCGAAAGTAAAAATATAGCTCCTCGCATGAATGCATCCGCGCCACCTTGTATAGTATTCTTCAAGTTGCACAAAAACGGAGGCAAATCGTGTCTGCAGTCGTTGACTGAAGATTGGTGCATACAATCTTCAGTCAACGCTGCAGTGTGTGCTGCGCATTTCCTTTACACTGGTTCGTTTGTGACAATCCATCAACACGATAATAACTCCACAGAATGAAGTACATGATTTTTAGTTTAGCTGGAAGACCGTTTAACAGAAGTTAAATAATTGCTATCCTGTTTTTCGCAAGATTTATAAATTACGAACTCGACGCACGCGCGTTAAAGGAACATTGCTTAACAATATAAACGGACAGAGGTCGCTACCTCCAAGAGTATGTGGTTTGTAGGGACATCCTCCGTCCTTCGTTGGAAGACGTAGTGGAAAGGAAGGGGAAGAAAATAGCGATGATGAATAAAACGTTCTGTGTTTGAGTAAAGATATAGTGCAGTGATTAGATTGTTTACAAATGAAAAATGTGCAATGTCGTGGATAAACTGTGAGCAACATATAAATTGTTTATGAGGTTTTTATTTAGGGTATATAACCGGAAGTAGGTCGTGGTAGCTTGTTGCACAGTTGCCAAGGCGACTGACTGGCTGGCTGCCTGATGATCGGCTGGCGGACCGAAAACTGACTGATTGGAAAAACATCAGCACTCAGTATGCCGTGAAGAGGGGAAATCGTACCCCGCGATAAAATATTTATCAATCTATCATTTAACATTTATTACCGAGTAACCAGTATCAGCCTAGATGTTTTAAGCATTTTGGAATTGAAGATATAATGGACTATTCGGTACTGGGCCACTACGATCCTTCAGTTGAGGTCGTGGGGGGTGACCAGGAGCTCATCTGTGAGTCGTGGCTGTGTTTTGACAGAAAACTCATATTCTTGCATCTTCGTTTGCCGTTTGAGTTTTCTATCTATTAGGAGTCGTACAACATTCAAATCTTATGTCCGCAACATCCTGATTCCTGATATCCAAGAACGTAGATTTCTAATTTCAATTGCATGCTCCGATGCCCCATCCTTCTAGTAAAGTTGATGGTTTAAGCATGCTTCTTGGAAGTTTTACGAACCAAACTATACAGCTTTTAGGCCAGAGATGCCTAATGACAGGTGCTTGGTTTTTACACTGCGTGTTCAGTTATTTGTTTATTTTAACCTCCGATCTGTCATGGATAAATGCTTTTGGGCATTCTCTGATAAGTTTGCACCTTCTCTGAAGTAAAAAGTCAATCCTTAAGCATACATATAATCGCAATATAGCGTTAATCGATCAGCCTAAATAGACACGCAATAGATCTCTCACAAGAGATATCTCTAAACGGAACTCGTGGCGGTTCTTGAAAGTTTGTAAAATGAAAAGTAAAACAGTAATCACTCGCTGAGCATAGAAAATTTCTTCCGCATGCTATTTAGAAATCTACGCATTGCACATGATCCCTTAACTGTTCTTTATTATTTTGTGTCTTCTCAGATTATGAATCCTCACGCTGATTGATTGTTGGTAGAAGTAGGGAGTATCTATGGTTTAACCACATAGCTTGCACGACTGAGAGATCATATATATGCCAGCGATATTTTAAAGAGATGATTTTGATTTCAGGGGAAGAATCAAACTATGACTTATCTAGCGAAGGGTTTGTGCCTGCTGCAGAGCAATTTGGGGAAGAATTTGCAGGGGCTGAGTTTCAAGAAACAAGAACGCTACTTGCAGACGGCGGCGATAGGTTTGGTGTTTCCACTGTCACTTTTGACAATGTGGAAGAACTCATGTGGATGGGGAACCAAGGGGTAAGACATTTCATGGATCTACTCATCTCAAATTTTTTGATCCTAATATTGTTAAAGAGCCTTTAAAACAGGTCTTACTTGCATTTTTGACTGTCAAAAGGGTCACGTGACATCATATTATGGACCCGGCCTTCAGAAATATACATCATTCCAAGTGCACGCAACACAAGAAGTACGCCAAATCCATCCAATCGATGAGGGAATCCTTGTGTTAACGCAGAGCATGCTACGATGCCAACTACGTCGCGGTATACCAATATTTACACACACGTACGTAATTTTTCGGAATATTTTCTCAAAGTATTTTTGCACTTCGAAACTACGACTGATCTGAAGTTTAAATAATGATCAACAGGTCTGCGAACATGATCGATATGCAGTGCGTGCTCCAAACTTCACCGACGAGAATGCTAATGGGAGGACATCAGGAAAAAATCATCGATTTCAATCTCACCAGGGGGAAAGAGACAGGATTGGTGAGTTACAACACATTGCAACCTCAAGTTTCTTTCCTATTTTAGTTGCTGATCTAGAAACATTTTCAGGTGCACGTAGGAGACCATGGCTGCGCGATACTCAGACAACATAGCAGACTAATATGTGCCGGAAATCCTGCAGGCAGGATTGACCTTCGAGATCCAAGTACTTTGTCTATAGAACACACTTTGGATACGCACAGCGGCTCACTTAGCGATTTTGATGTGCAGGGAAATTATCTTGTCACCTGTGGATTCAGCAACAGGTGGGAAATTTTTTTATTCATTGTTAACTACTTGGTCGTTGACGCTATTTAATCATTTATCATGCATCTTCTGTTAGCCGCCAGGGGCTCTCGGTGGACAGGTTTCTAATGGCCTATGATTTGAGACAAATGCGAGCTCTCACCCCGTGCACAACCCTTGTCTACCCACTTCTACTGAGATTTCTACCAAGTTATTCAAGCCGAGTAGCCGTTGTATCACCCTTAGGACAGATGCAACTTTTGGATACGATTTACGCGAATGTACAACCACCCATGACTTGCCTGTACCAAGTAAGTATCTGATATTCCTAGAAAATGAATAAAATGTATACATAACGGTAACAGCAATAGTACTACTGATTATCAGATGAATTTAATATAAGTCGATGTATGTTTTCTCGCTTGCAGGTAGCTACTGCGGGTGCAATGGCGTTGTCATTCGACGTTTCTTCCACGTCGCAATGTCTATGCTTCGGTGATTCATCAGGATCAATTCACTTTCTGGCCACAAACATGCCGGAACCGCAGTTCAATACGTTCTCTAGGTAAGTAATGAAGAATGTGACATTTCTGTACCATAGATTTTGACAAATTTGTTTATGGAAACGTTTGCATATTTTTTATTTTCACACACAGACCCACCGAGTTTGCTGACCCAGTCGAAACACTTCAGCCTATTGCATTCGATGATAATGTGACACCAGTGAGCACAATACCTATGATATACAACGGTCAATCATTACTGAGCGATTGGCCTGAGGAATTTATGAAGAAAATATACAGGTCAGCATTTAAAATACAAAAATCGTTTACCTACATGCTATTGCAGTCAATTCGAGTTTTCATGAAAATCGAATCTTTCCGATACAATAAAATACTGTCATCTGACATTGATGAGTTTAAAAATTATTTTGTCGATCTATTTCGCTGTTTTCTCTGGTAATACTGAGACATGTGTTTGCTTTTTCAGAAAAACGCCTGCGATTGATGCAGAAATACTACGCACAATGAAGATGCAAGGGACCATAGGATACGCTCCTAATCCTCAGGCTTTTCGCAGAAACCAAGTGAGGAAACAATATTCTCCCACTCTTCTAAAATACTCTCCTCCGTCTGTTTTGAAATTCCCATAGAAGACTTTAACCTCCTATAAAAAAAAAAAAAAAAGTTTTATTCTGTGAAAGAAAAATGTTTAATCAACCGCGGCTGTACGTATGATGTTATCTCCCTAACTCTGGCTTCATCAAACTTTTCTTGCATCAACTATTGAGTGTAGTCACTCAATTTATTTACAGAAAATGAGATTGCTAGTTAATGAACTACAAAGTTGAGTCTTTGCTGCTCTCTGGTTCGTTATGATTCGAAAAAAAATATTATGCAATATCAATGATTAGCAAAAATTTGAAGACGTAAGAATCGATGGTTGGTACTTTGGTAGAAATGCTCAAAATTTACCATAAAATGAGTAAGACTGATAAGATTTCGTGATAATTACTATAATAGCTGAAAGCGTATTAATTAAAACGTGATATAATATTTTCATAAACTAGTCGATTGCGTTCCACTGATTTTTAGTCAATATAAGATAAGTTCTGATCTCTGAATGAATCTCGGATGTTTTTTGTACGACGGTAGTTTTTTTTTCCATTTTTTCGTTCTCGGTTAAAATATTTCTCTGATTTAGTTCCTTGAGGTGACTGTGCTTATCATTTTTTCATCAAGTGATGTATATAATAGATATGTCTGCCGATGCTCAATCTCACACACGATCCGTAACAATTATTAACCGGGATTGCCCGTATATTTTGAACCTTTTTTTCATTGCTATCAAATATGCGGTGTGTCCAT
This sequence comes from Athalia cordata, assembly GCA_963932425.1. Lineage (NCBI taxonomy): Eukaryota > Metazoa > Arthropoda > Insecta > Hymenoptera > Athaliidae > Athalia > Athalia cordata. The sequence continues at coordinate 23,163,175 of OZ010625.1, forward strand.
TTTTTTTACGCTATCGAATCAAGAAAATTTACATCGAGAATTAAGAACAAGGATTTTGGTATTTTGTTTCCACTAATAGATAGAATTAATCCTGTATAGGTATGTAGAATATAGTATGTCCCATGAAATGTATATTCAAAGTTGTACTTGTTTGAAATAAAGGTGATATGAGAAACTCATAAGCCTGATTTTAGTGATTTGTCATTGATAAATTATTCCCATGTACTTTCTGTGTAGGTATTATTTATTTATATGCTCGAAATTGAAAAGATGACAAATAAATTTCGCAACTTTTAGTATACAGAATAAGTTATGTGTAATTCAAACGTGATTTTAATGTTGAAATGCTAGTAGAGTAAATCAGAATTTAGAGTCGGTGTGAAGACAGATAACATCTTTTTTTACAGATACCATACAATTTGGAAAAACGACGCGGTGTAGCCACTAAACTATTCGCGGGGGATTCTCGAGCCAAGACAGACGATGGTACCTTTATTGCAATTCCTAAACGTTATCGTAAAATCGAAGTTAAATATTCACGTCTTGGATATGATGAGTTTGATTTCGATCAATATAATCGAACCAGCTTTTGTGGCTTGGAAGCAACTCTGCCAAATAGCTATTGCAATGCTATGCTTCAGGTAAAAAGCCATATTCAGATATTCAACGATCATAAAAAATTTTATTGAATATTTCGAGGTAATTATTTTTTTTCTCATAGCTCCTGTACTACAGCGAACCAGTAAGAATAGCTCTGCTATCCCATACGTGCCAAAGAGAGTTTTGCCTGTCTTGCGAACTGGGCTTTCTCTTCCACATGTTGGATACTTCTCGGGGCTTTCCTTGTCAAGCTGCAAATTTTCTCAGAGCCTTCAGAACCGTTCCTGAAGCTTCGGCTCTAGGGCTTATACTTAGTGATCTCCATCCCGAGGCAAAAAGAAAAACTAGTTTGATCAGGTTGATTCAGGTGAGTTCCAAGATGCCCAATAAGTACAATATTTCAGAGCTCAATGAACCCATTAGTCCTCTCAATTCTTTAATCTCTTTTTTTAGAGCTGGAACAGATTTATTCTCCACCAAATGCACTACGAAATTTTAGAGACACGTAAACGTGTTCAGGAAGAGGAGGAGGCTGCCCGTCTCAAAGCAGGACCTAAAAACCCTCCATTTGTTTATAACGAGCAGGATTTTCCCAGCATACTTCAGGACCTTGGTTCGAGGTACAGAAGTCATGACGAGGAGCGGAAAAAGAGAAGGAAGCAAGAGGAGGATGGTAAATATATGTGGATAACATCGAAAGGTAAACACAGCTTTTGTGTAATTCTTGCACTGGGCAATTTTTGTGTTTATTTTTCTATTATTTCGCCATTTATTAGAATTTTCGGTTCGAGGGAATGTGAGCGCTTTATATTTTCATTATTAGTACAGTCATACATCGTTCGACATTACGACTGCTGTTGTGTGACCGATGGATTGAAAATTTTATTTTATTTCATACGTAATTTGCGATCAGACGATCGACTTTTTTATTTATATATTGGTGGTTATTTATTTTTAATATCTGAATGTTGTTTTATTTGATCGTTTTTACCTACCAATGATTTTTTTTAATCCTCGCATTTCCTCTTGTAAAATTTCTTCGAATCTATTCTCGGACCACGTGTATGTGAAACTTTATATCCCAAAGCTCACATTTTATATACGTGTACATTTTCAAGTTGAATTTTTTCGGCTTCGAAAGTATGAATACATTCATACTTGGAGACGAGAATGGAATTGCGTTTTGAATAGCCATCAAAGACGCACTGAGGTATAGTTTTTATTTTCGGAATTCATAATTTTCCAATTATCTGTATACAGATTCGAATTGTAAAAAGCCAGCAGAAGAATCTGAGATTAGGGATGAAGAAACAGAGATCAGTCGATTGTTTGGATCCGAGCAAATTCATATTCATCGATGTTTAAAATGCGGTCGAGAGGCATCCAAACGCTCCATCATGCTTCTGTGCAACTTAGTCTACCCAGATATCATAAATCCTGGTAATTAAGCCGTGAAATATGAATAAAATCAGTTATCTGAATGTATAATACATTTAACTTTGTAGCAGAGGAAGTTCCATTCACATCAGTACTCGCGGGTAGTTTGAGACCGGAAAAAATAACCCCTGCTTGGTGCGACAATTGTCAAAAGTTTACACCAACCCTACAAACTAGACAATTGACAAAACTACCTCAAATTTTGGCTCTAAATTGCGGTTTGGATAGTCAACAGGTAATTTAACTATGATCTCGCTTATTATTCAGAATGGCAAACTTGAATTGTAATTCATCATCTTTCTACGTTGCAGGATAAAGCTTTTTGGCAAAATCAAATGGATCTTGTTGTGCAAAGAGTTATAAATGGCAAGGATGCTAGCCCTGCTCGTAGCCCAGTCCCCATCACCATAAAGCCATGTCGTTATGGTGCAAATTGCACCAGAATTGGTTGCAGATTTAGACACGCTGGCAGGGATTCGGGTAGGTACACAATAGCTAGGATCGTATTATTACCTGTAATATAACTCGGTGACATTTGTGGTACTCTAATTCATCAGATACCATACCGACATCAGCCACACCTCCGACAGCAACAACTCCTGTGCCAACACCACCGAGTCATCTTTACTATTCGCATTCGTGGGTTCCACATCACATAGAAATCGCATTGAATCCAAACGGGGAGCTTTCCATGAACAAAATTGACAAAATTAGTCAAACGGATTACGGGTTGGCTAATATGAATACTTCTCAATCAACAATAGTTGAAAATGGTCAGGGTGATAGCAAAGTACCTGTTTTTGAAAAAACTAAAGAAAGTACGCCAAATGAAAATCACATTGCTGAACCTGAAGGTAGAAGAATGTCTGACAATAGTTTGGAAATAGCTGGTGTAGGTAACATAAAAAAAGCTCAGTACAGCCTTAGTGCAGTCGTTTGCCACATCGATGACAAAAATGATGAGGACAGAAGAAATATTGTTGCTTTAATACGCGTATCGCCAAGTTATCATGAGAGGTCAACGGGAAGTGCGGTGTCTCAGTGGTACATATTTAACGATTTTTGGTAAGTAAAAACTGCAGAAAAATTCCTCAACTATTAAAAGAAGGGTGATTCAATTATTGATTTTATGTTGTTTTTTTTTCCTTTTCTTTAGTATATCGGCGGTTACGCCACAAGAAGCTGTGTGGTTTAATCTTGATTGGAAAGTACCTTGCGTACTTCATTATACCGCAGAACCACCCCTAGAAACATTGCCGTATGTAAGTCCACTTACCTCAGATGTGTTCGGCGAAGACAAATGCATTGCCCGTAGTGGTGGAACGAGAGGTATCACATTTACACCCTTGACATCGGATGAGATGCCAAAGAAAGGTGAATTGGTCGCAATTGATGCAGAATTTGTAACATTAAATCAAGAAGAGTCCGAACTTCGAAGTGATGGCAAGATGTCCACGATAAAACCGAGTCATATGTCTGTTGCGAGGATAACATGCATACGAGGGTAAGAAGAGTTGTAATAGAGTATTATTTTCATCTGGTCAACAAAGCGGTAGACAATTTCTTTGACAAACTCTGCAGCAATGTATTTGCATGTGAAAATTCATTAATTATTTTGCAGTCAAGGGCCACTGGAAGGTACTCCATTTATAGACGATTATATTAGCACTCAAGAACAAGTTGTGGATTATTTAACAAAGTTTAGCGGAATTCAACCTGGAGATTTAGACGCTAATTTCAGCAGTAAACACTTAACAACGCTGAAATCCACATATCAGAAACTACGATTCCTAGTAGATAATGGCATAATATTTGTGGGCCATGGGCTCAAAAATGATTTCAGGTAAGTTGCTGACTAAGTTTTCTCCACATGTCCTGAATCTAGAGATAAACAAAGTTGGGTTCTGAAATGAAGCTGAGAGCTAAAATAGCTGGACAATATAATTTAAACTTCTTCAAGGGTAATAAATTTGGTCGTACCAGCGGAACAAGTTATCGATACGGTGCTATTGTTTCACTTACCTCATCACCGGATGGTATCCTTGCGTTTCCTGACTTGGCATTTTCTTGGTAAGAAAATACAATCAGAGACACACGATTCAACTGAAGACGCTCGTGCGGCACTAGAATTATATAAAAAATACAACGAACTTGAAGCACATGGAAATTTGACAGAAACTCTCAAAGTATTGTACAGCGTCGGCACCAAACTACAGTGGAAGGTAAGTGTATGATAGAAGTTTTATCCACTAAGAATTTCAAACTTCTTAATATCCCTAGGTACCAGATAGCTGATACACAGAGGACGCGATAGAAGGACTTAGCGAACTCAATCCTAGCAGTACTCATAATATTTGACAGTGCGAGACTTTAGGAAAATTAATTAAAAGAAATTAAATTTCCGAATTAGATCGAAAAAGCTTGTACTGGGGAGTACCGTAGGCGTTTCAAACATGGAGAGTGGTATGTTTTTTAGGAAAATTTTATTAATAGCCTTGTGCAATTTACTGTTTATAGGGGAAAAAAAATTCTCTGAGCTAAATGCGTAATGTATTTTACGCGAAAGCCGGAAAAACAAGAAGAAAAAACAAACAAAACAATCCCTTAATTATACCTTAAATAATTTGGAATGGTTTTCTTATAATACGGGTATGGTAATTGTAAGGCTGGTTTAACAATGTTCCAATAAGTGAATGTTCAAGTATCCATATTCTTTATAACATGTGTATAAAGATTACGAAATGATTATGAAATGGTAATTGTAAGGCTGGTTTAACAATGTTCCAATAAGTGAATGTTCAAGTATCCATATTCTTTATAACATGTGTATAAAGATTACGAAATGATTATGAAATGGTAATTGTAAGGCTGGTTTAACAATGTTCCAATAAGTGAATATTCAAGTATCCATATTCTTTATAACATGTGTATAAAGATTACGAAATGAGATTAAGAAGTTACGTAAAATGCTACAAAAATTATAGTCGCCACTCGAACTCATCACTTATAAGACCTGCATACATAATAATATAGGAAATGAAATAGGTAATGAACAAATTCTTGTCAATCATGGTTGTAAAACGTCTGTAACTAGTTTACTTACTGAATAATGTACGTGTAATATAGTATTGTCCAATGGCGCACCATTTTTCGGAAGCAGTTATGTTGAATGTCGTAAATACTGCGTTCTGTTATATTATTTATTTTTACCTCAATGTCTTAATTTATTTCAAAAATAAGATGATCGCAGTATAATTGTAAATATGTATAAGATCCGGTGAAAATTACTAGATCAATTTTTTAACGATAAATTATTTACATAACAATAGACATTTCTTATACTAAAACGTTGTTTTGCACAATTTTTACTTGCAAAAAAGGAAATCGAAAACTAAAAGTTCATAGATCTTTTGCTGTTTTGAAAGAATTAATTGCTAGATTCCGTTATTGCAACAAATAAATAAATAAATAAATAAATAAAAGTTTTGTACAAGAAGATTGAAAGCAAATTTATAACTGAATAATATGTATATTTTACAAAATAATTGTACTTGTTGTAAATTATTTTTATATGCATTTAAAGAAAATTGAGAAAAAAGAATTGTGGTTTAAAAATACCGTAAAAAACAAAACTATTATACTGTATATTTTTGGATATTTGGATAAATTTACTTATAATTATTGTTTAACATCGTGAGACTCACGAATTGCGATAATTTACATCATAAATTATGTGGTCCGTATAAAGTTTGTATGAAAAAAACATGTGGTAGTACGTAAATATTAGCACTAATCATACATTTATTTTTTATTGTTATATCATGATTTCCAATAAACAATTGTATCACACTACACATCCTGTTCGAAAATGATACTAATTTCTGTTGTTCAAATTCATCGAAGGCTAATAAATACGCACAGGTTGAATATTAGTTCAGTTTTGTTTATTTACAGATTAATTTCATGAAGTTACATCAACCAATATTATCGATCTCCTCGATGAATGTTTTGCATTTGGCTTTTAGGGTCTTCACCGCTTCGACGAAAAGAACGGAGGGAGGCAGGGCACCAAGCGATTCTATGGTAACTAAAGAAACAAAATTTATCAGCGAATATTGCAAGTATTCAAACATGATACCGTAGATCAATCAAACCTACAAATAAAATGATCGGGCACACGAGTCATGTGTACACATTCTTTCAGATCATTGTGTCTGAAAACATTTCTGGAACATGTATCGTAACGTGCGTTCTTCACTCTGGCTTCACGATCGTCCGAACCGCTCTTTTTATCTCGAACAATTTCTATAACCCCTGGACTGAAGCAGCTTTTTAATCGATCGGCCATTTCCCCTCTCACTGGTTTTGTCAGCCGTATTTCAGGCAGCATTCGATATGATGCGGTGGCTGTTAGAATAATCGATGATAATTTTTTGACTTTTTCTGTTGGACTGAATCATGCTCAGATACGTACCAACTGGTGAGAATTTTGCATGATCTTTCCCTAACCCTTTAACTGCATGCATAAAAGCGTGTATTTCTTGGCGAGGACGCATTTTACATATTAAAATATCTCCCTCTAAAACGCCAAGCTGGTCTTCACCTCTCGGATATATCTCTGCCTGTCTGCCAAGTGGAACCCATTTAATATCTCGACTATATACTGTAAATTATGTCAGAGATCGTAAATCACATAGAGGTTAAAAAATTGGTCGTATTCCATTACTGTTGAGGATGAAGAACAGAGATTACTCGTTGCTTACCATTGTGATTGCGATAAATATCTTCTGGTCTTTTAGAATCCTTAGGAGGATGTGGATTCCAAGTGCAAGTGACTTTCAACTCATATCGCAACGTGTCTTGATCGCTGGCATCTTCATCTTCGCTTACCGGTTGAGCAGGATATTCGAAGAGTCTAGGATCTGCTCGTAGTGGCAATAAACCTAGTCTACAATCATTGATACATTGTTGAATAACTAATGTGGGATCAGTTCTAAATTCATACATAAAAAATGATAGCTACCTATGTGCCAAGACCTCATCTTGCATTAGACTTGTATTATTCCTGATAAAAACTTTCTCAATTGACATGGAAGGGACCTCACTTAAAAGGATTCTCCGAAATGCATTGGCTAACGCCGGAGAGCATCCAATAATATCGAACTCCAACTCTTTTCCATTATCTCCCTCCCTGATAATCTCTACCTTCAATTTCTAAAATAATAAACGAGAAAGCAAGATTTTTGTTAGTGTAGTATATTTCTAATTTCAAAACTCAGCTGTTACCATAAGCATCATACTAATTGTTCATACCTCTTTCAATTTTTGGATGCTCCATCGCTCCCCTCTTTGGACAATCGAATATTCTGATGCCTGTAAAAAAATTAACAAATTTTGCTTCATTGATCAGGAAAACCCCAATTAGGTTATCAGTATTATACTTACATTCAAAATTCCGTATTCTTCTAAAACCACCCGCGAGGAATCAGCCTTCTGCATTTTAAAAATGTTGTTTCTTGGTTAAGTCTGTTGTATGCTCTAAAGTCTGTTTATCTCGTGTAAACACGTGGTACACGCACGGAGGAATAGTGGTACGCACACGCAAGCTCTGTTGACCGCGTTGATTAACGTTCACTGAAGATGTCCCTACTCGTATCGTTGCTCGTATGGACCCTGCTTCTCGAGAGCTTCTTCTCGAGCATATGCGTAATCAGGAGAAAGCCATTTGGCCAGAAAATGTACTGATTGTGAGTGAGAGGGAAGTAGTAACATGCAACTAGAGTTTATAACCTCGAGCTCTATGGTTCACATCGTAGTGTGGTTTATAACCAACATGGTGAAATGACCGCGGAGACCGTCATGGTTGGATTATTCATCATTCATAGTGAACTTATCGATGTGAATTAATATTTTTTGATGGCTGAACCAATCTGCGTATATCATCAATATACATTAGTTGACATAAAACTGGTTTGTCGGAGGTTAACAGATACTTAATATTCTTGACGTTCTGAAGCCCCGAACCTAACAAACCTATCATAACAGGTCGCCGTAATTCATTGGCAAACATTATTTTCTTACTACCTCATCCAATGCTGTCATTTTAGATTAAGATTTAGGTAATACAAGATCGTAAAAATCATGGGCGACACGACAACAGTAAGCCCAATAATTCCGGGGATGAAACCCGCCACTTCAGAGCCCTGTAAAGTAGCAGAGACGGAAAACCCGAAACCGGGTGATCAAAAGGATGCAGAAGAGCATGCAGCTCCGGGAGTATCAGAAATTGCCAGACCAAAAACGAATGATGATGTGCAGCGAGCAATAGAAGGTTTAAAGGACATACCTGACGAAGAGTTGCAAGAATTCTTGGACGACGAAGATTTTATGGAGGGATTAGATGTTGTCGATGCATGGGAAGGTGAGGAGGAAAAGCGTCTGGATAAAAAAGTCGAGATTCACAGCAAGGAAAAGGAACACAGACGCACGCCTAGGTAGAATGTTTTTTCTATGTATCTTAAATACACAATGTCATTTGCATTTCACGTAGAGAGATCATAATTTTTGGCTCTATGTTATGTTGTCACGTTTGTGACATCAGAAATTTGAGTTTCCCTTTAGTTCTTATAGCTTTTTTTCAACCGAATAACCACTCTCATCCTTATAATCCCATTATGGACCAGTACAAGCACAACACATAACGTGGCATTATGTATAAAATTGCGCATGCATACTTCAATAGTGTACTTGTTTTTGTTTATAACTGCATGTTTGCATAGTAAAAGTGATCATGAGAATAATTATAGGGATCGCAACTGCATTCGAGAACATCGAAGTCCGAATCATCGAGAAAACATGCGACGTGAAGAAAGAAAGCGAGAGGAAACCCGGCGAGATCCATCTAAAAGTACAAAAGATATTGAAAGAGATAAAATTCGAACTTTACGTGATTCGGAAATTAAAATCTTAGCAGAAAAGAAAAAGGCCATAAAGTCTCTACTTGATTCTGACAACGTTGTACCACCAGGGACAGAAATGGAAGCCATTGAAACAATCGTCGAAAAGCAAGAGAGTGACAAACCAGTTGTCTCACGCAGCCGTCGAAGCAGAGAAAGAAGAAGAAGTGTCAACGGCCGTAAAGGGAGTCCCACTCGACGCCGAAGCACCGACAGAGGTAGAAGAAGCCCTCATCGCCATTGGAGTCCCATTGTTATAAGTCCGGAACGTCAGAGAAGTAAAAATAAGTTGAGTCCAACGTCCCGCAGAAGTCTTCTCAGATTGAGTCCATCATCTCGTAGGAGCCCTCTTAGGCTAAGTCCGCGAATTTTGAGTCCTGACAGACGTAGGAGCTTGCTTAGATTAAGCCCTACTCATCCACGAAGATTAAGTTGCGAACGCAGAATAAGTGCAGAGGCAAAAAGACGCAGCGCAGAAAGACACAGAAGACGCATGGAGGCTCACAAACGGTAAGAATTGATTTTAAAAATTTAATTTACGAGTAAGATTCACATTTAATGGCGATTGATTAATTCAGTCAGCTATGTGCAAAAAGAGTGATTTTTACTGCTAAGAATTTTGAACCACAGTACGAGTGTAGATGAGTGCCATGAAACAACAATGGATCAATAATGTAAATATAATATTTGCTAGAGCCTGTCGATTTTGAAAACTTGTATTATACGTAAATCGATTTAGAATCCTTCGTGGGCCATATTTAATCGTAGAATATCAGAGTTAGCATAATTTCGCTGTGCACATAGGCATTCGGGCCGACGAAGTCGCTCTCGGGACAGGCGTAGGAGTCGTAGTGGTGACCGACATCGAAGGCGATCTAGCCGCTCGCCAGGGATTAGGAGAGGCAGCCCAAGATGGCGAAGTCGAAGTGGTAGCCGAGAAAGATCTCCCCAACGACGCACAAGGAAAAGATCGCCGTTCATCAATGAAATAAGGAGACAATTTCGGGAAGAAGGCAACCATCAAACAACACAACTTTCAAATCTTCAATTCATGCACTCATCGCCCATGGGTGGAATGCCACCAATGGGACCCCCAATTTATACCCCCGAACAAGAGCAGGTGCCCTACATGCAGCATCATCAACCAGGACCGCAAGGAATGATGGTGCAAGGTGCACCACCAGGATTCATGAACTTCGAACCAGTTCATCCACACATGCCTGCGTCTATGACGTATGATCCAATGATTCCGCAACCACTACTTCAATCGGATTTTACTTCTGGACCCGTGATGTATGGCCAACCAAATCCAGGTCCTGTTCGACCACCGCTGCTGCCTCTGCCTGTTCCTTCGCCTCAGCCTGTGCCAGCCCCTGCCCAAGTTATGGAACAGGGAACATTGATGTACAACCAGCCACATCAGCCAGTGCCACCACCACCATCTTTAACACAACAGCAAATGGAGATGGCCAAACGACGCTCGACTACTCCTCATTCACGTTCCGCTCGATCTATCACACCCAGAGGCTACAAGAGAGAACGGAGGTCGCCATCTCCGTACAATGGAACATCAACTTCTCATGAAAGTCGATTAAAAACTCCTGAGCCCCCAGTTATATCAAGTTCCAAAGTAATTCTCTTGCACAAGTCAATTTTAAAGATTTTCTGCTTTTTTAGCTACCTGATAAGTGTTCTGAATTAACTTCAAACTGTCTGATTGCCAGTTCAACAACAGTGAAACAAGTTCATGATATTTTTCATGACTTACTGTTTGTAAGATCAATACAAATATTTTGTTTGTTTTTTTTTTTTTGCAAAGTTCAGGATAGCTTTAAAAGTCAGGTTCGAATAAAATGACAAAGATTTTACCATCATCTGTCACGTTCTGCTATTGCAGGCTACCTTTGGAAAGACTAGTTTATCCAGCCTATTGGAAGCATCAGTCTCTGCTAAAGGTTCGACAATTCACTAATTTAATGGCTATTGAACATTTGTAAAACTGCAGTTTTACGAGCAAAGAAATTAAAAAGTAAAGCTCCAGTTACATCTAAGTCCCGTAATACAATACTAATGTTCCTTTTCTTTCACATATTATAGATTCGATCGGACCACCGATCCTTTATCCAGGTGAGATATCTCAATTTGTGTCACACCCCATGTTTGCACAATTCTTGTTTTTAAATATGATTGTGCAAAAGCGACGCTCATACGCTTGAATGATACTTGTACTTCTTACATGATTTCTAAAATATTAATACTAAGTTATCTAAAAGTTGTTTGATCGCCACTTTTCTTATGCTTTTCTCATCATCAGCTCGCGCAACCTCTGATTTCCTAATAAAACAAAAACTGAGGATATTGTACGTGCTATCTCCATATTTATGAAACAAGCATAGTATACTTTTGGTACCATTACACCTGTCGTAATAACTAATCTGTTATAAATCAACGAATACAATAGAACGAATTCTTTCTGAGAAATCAGCGTCGCTATTTGATCTATTTTAAATAAACCAACAAACCGATCTCGCGTTTCGTGCAGCTGTGGTGATAAATAAAAATTCGTGATTCTAGTATTTCTGTGCAAGGTACAACTATTTCAAAAAATGATTTGTGCTTGTATGCGTTAATCAACATTGGTAAAACGAAACAATTTATTTTTTGGCTTAGGATTCAAGCCAGAAATACTTCAACAGTGCGAGCATGCCCTTCGAGACCTGCCAGTTGAAGACCCAAGACTAAAAATGAAGGGTAGATTCTTTTTCGACCCTAAAAAAGAAGATAAATCTAATGAACATGAAGAGCGATCATCGAACTCGATTTTGTTGAGGAAGGGAAGGAATAAAATTTACTGGGACGAAGAAGAAGAACGTCATTCCCAAATGACTGTGAAGTCCGGTATACATATGCACCAAAAAATATGTCAAACGGACGAAGTACAAACCGAGCACAGACATGTGCAAGCAACTGTGACTACTGCTGAATTTGGTGTTCAAGTTGATCCATACGACTTACAACAGTCTACAAAGGAAGATAAAAGACCAATTATGGATAGACTGGATTGGAACATGCGAGAAACATTTGACTATGCACCAAAGCCACGAGAAGCTGATGATTTAAGATGGAGTCTAAGTAATTCTTCTCAAAAGCGTACTTGGAGTAGAGGTGTATCACCATCTAGAGAATCCGAAAGCAGAGGATTGAGCAGAGAAAGTACGTCATCTAATGATTATTCAAGGACTCTAACTGTTTGTACTCCGACGAGTCGTAGAGATGAATTTCCATCACATCGTAGACCCACATTACGAGATCATTATACTCACGACAGTTTCCCATCATCTTACCGACAAGAAATAGAAGGTAATCAAGAACATTTTCTTGATAATAGAAGTGACCATAGCCGAGGAGAGAGTCCTATGGTGATAGATGATTCGCCAGAAGACATTGAAGAAGAACCAGAGATGTTCTCTAGGTCAGCGGAACGAATCATGCACACCAAAATACAGAGAGGAAAGTCAATTCCTTCTTTCAAAGGGCGTGGAGCGCCAAGAGGATCATCCCGACCATTTCGAGGTGGGAGAGGAAGTTTTCGTGGTAAATTTTAAGTGATTGGTGCTCCTCAAAGTCGAAAATTTCATAATGCCGCGTGTAAATAAGAGTCACAGGCTAGTATTGCTCTTGTCCCAAAGCTGTGTAAAATTGTTGAATCAATTAAGTTCATTGTCATATTGAATATACATGGAAGCAATTCATTTTACCGAACAGAGAAGTGCTATCAATGATACCACTCATCATTCTATAAGATTGAAAAGAACGATACCGTACATCTGATTCTGCGCCAGTACAACAATGAAGATTTCGAAAGGTTTTCTACTTCCGTTATTGGTCTTCGAGACGTTTCACCTGCCGGACTGAACCATCGACGCCAAACACTATCTGGATGCTACGGATGCAGATCGACTAAGTCACAAATTTCCTTACGCCTCCGAGTACGTAATTCTTCTTCCCTTGATTCTTACTCTACACGCCGCTCTCCTTGTACTGTCCTAACAATTTATATGAGAACTGTGCATTTTCTTACACCTATTGGAACATTGTGCTAAGAATAAGATTTCTTTATTTCATTTTATTATATGATATTTTATCTCGTTTTATTTTACGTTATCTCATTTTATTTCATTTTTTTTTTCTATATCAATATACCCACATGTCATGATATGACGATAATAGCAATTAATTTTGACAGACTTGCAGTTTTTATCGAATGCTAAATTATAGATATGCAGATAAAATACGTTAAATCCATAACAAGTGAATGCAAATGAACTGGGCATAAATTAAGGTCGAGTTCGCGGAATGACCAAATTTACGAATACAATTAATAGAACATGAAGAAATTGTATGGCTATGTATAAACCAAAAAGAATTAACTCACAGAATTGACCAATGTCTAGATATTCTTTTCATGCTAATTCATGAAGTGATTTAATTCACTAATGAACTCAAGTTACAAAATCTGCAGAAAACTACCGTACGTGTATTGAATTAATGAAACCGATTCAATTTAGACGATTAAATAATAAGTGAGCCCTAATCAGTAAACAACAATAATTCTCGCCCCCAGATTTACAACTTGAAATACTATTAGAGATAGTGGCAAAAGTTATTGATTCAACCATGAATTTGCATGATACATTCAACATACCGTATGATAGAATGTATCAATTATGTTACACAGTCGATAATCGCCTTCTCTTCGGATAAAGTACGTATATGTATCTACATATAATATATATTGTGCGAAATAAATATAAGAATATTAAACTGTTAATAAATTTCTTTAGTTTTTTCGCCGTTCGTTAAATTGAAAAATAAAAATTGTTGCGACAGATTTTCTTGTGTAAAATATGTACTAAAAAAAGAAAGAAGAAACAATATGTTACACGGTTGGTCTTTTATTTATTGGTAAGCTTGGCGACCCTCCTTATAATTCCTTGAATTCTGCTGCAGGCTAATAACGCCGCGATCACTAGTTACACCCAACTGTATCTACTTGTTGATAAGCTCTGTATGTAACTAAGATCCTAGAAATGTTAATTATCACATGGTGAGCAGTTTAACGTTTTAGCATGTAATATCGGAAAATGAGTTTCAACGTTATCGTCGATTTACATATTATTCGCTCCGTACAACATTCCACGTCCTGAACGGAATTGCACTTATACTGCATTACACGTTATACCCATACAGACTGCATGGTGCAAATTAGTTCGGCGGGATATTTACTTGACTAACTACCAAGTTTTAATCATTATTGCAAGCTGTTTTATCAAGGAAGATTTATCTACACCCCGAAGTTCGTAAATTAGACTTGCAATATAATTGCTCGATGACAATAATCTTTGTAAACAACATCAGCAAAAACAAATGAAACGAAAATTTATCTCTATAACGCTTATACTGTCCGATGATTGGAAACCGAGGACCGTATATTGATTACGAATATATACATGTATACTTTCTTTCCTGGAGCCTGGAAATTCGGTAGCCACGTGAAAACCTCTGGTATAACGATGATATTCAGCACCAGAAAAAATGTGAATTTTTTGGGCGTCCAATTCATTGCGATAATTACTGGCAAACAGGAGAGAAAAATTGGTGCAGCGGTGTAATCTGAGGGGGGAGGGAAAAGACAGGGCACAGTCGACACTTGTTGCACTGACTGCACAGAAGCCGTGAAGAGAAAAGTCAGGGTTGAAACGGTAGTCTAGCCGCATTGTGCGAAAAAATAGAAAGCCCAAGGATAAGCCAAGGATAAAAAACGGAGTAAACTATCAATAACGAAAACACCACACGATAAAGACGACGGCACGCCCAATGAGGGACGAAACAGAATTTAAAAAGCTGCAGTTTTTGGCGCGTGATTTCACGAAGACAAAATTTGGTGAAGCGCTTCATCAGTTTTGGGATAGAGAAGAAAAGTTCAGGGTGACAGGGGAAGATATCATGTTATACATGTGATACGAGTATTACGTTTGTGTACAGTTTTTTCTCAAATTATGTCAAACACGTGTGCAGGCATTTCTTCAGACTACTGGCTTATATATTGGTTCGAACGGAGCGGAAAGAGAAATGCCCGAAACGCTACTAGAATCACTAATTTGAACTTGGGCGAATTTTATTGATTTTTTTTTTTGCACCAAAAGAATGGACGGGTTGAACTGCATACGAAGTTGTAAGTTTGTGACTTATTGCGGCATCAGGGGTAACTCTAGTCATAGTATGTATTTATATAATATGCAATTACAGCGTCATGAATTTATGTTCGAGGAAACAAAAGGTAGTTGGTCAGTCATATCCTCGATCTTATCAAAAAATGCCCCTTTTTTATCTCCACAGAGTACACAGGGGATGAAGGAGCTGTCGCTTTCTGATGAAAAACAAAAATCAAGTTTGTATATCGTACATTTTTATTCAAACTATAAAACGATGATAATCATCATTAATTTTTACAGACATTGCAGATAACTCCAGTCTCGACCAAAGCTATCCCCCGTAGAGATCGGACAGCAATTTTAAAGTGACTTTCTTGTATGTTATGTGTAATAAATTTATTATCACTATGATATGCAGACGGATGTATTTTATTTAATAACCCTACCACACAATTAATGCGTACATCCTCGTCATGAAGTGCGCATCAGGCAATGCATTCCACATTCGAATATAGGTAATGCTACAACGTCAAAGATGTCGGGAAAATATAACGCAATTTAACTAATTGTGCTTAAAATGAAATTCTTCAATTTCATACTCATTCGATTTTATTCTCATATCTTTTGGCATCGCTAAAAGCCCGTGCATTGACGTCGGTAAATTTTGCTTTGTAAAAATTCTAAATTTATTATTAACGTAATTTTGAATAATGAAAGCGATTTTAGTCGGGTATCACTTATTCGACGTAAACCGACGCGTCGTATTCGGTCTACGTCAGTAGTGATTCTGAGAAACCAATAAGAGTATAAAAGGCAATCTATATAGCGATGTTTTCGCATGACACTGCATAGGTACTGCATCGTATGCAGTTTTCAGAGTCCGGTATGCGCGTATAACTTTCTATCAGGTAGATTTGTATACATATGTGTAGCGTTTAGTATACGCGTCGTGGGATTAGCATTCTTCAATATTTATCTACTTATCATTATTCAGTTTAGTCTTGCTCGAATAATAAAACCAAAAAAAATTGTACGAAGAAAAAATAATAACGAACGCTCATAAGCCATTTACTAATTAAACATATAATACGTTAGCAGTCTGAGGCACTGGAGCTGAGCGTTCAATTTTTTTTTCAGTTACGGTTGTTCAACTGTAGCTAATTTCTTGAGCCGCGTCGTCTCTTTCTCGTCTTGCAGAGATGACGTAACGTCTGGAAAATACGTCACTGGTGCCACGATACGTGCTGCCGCCCATTGGAGAAGGTAAGAAAATTCTGATTTTCGCGGGCAATTTATGATGTTGATTGACGTTTGAACGCTTATTAATAATATTTTGATGACTTCACGGTAGTTTCACCCTAATATCAACGAGAATTACTACTGCGATATTTTTTCATCTAGTTTATTGATCGACACGGCGTCGTAGCGTGGTTTCAATTATTGAAAGACAATAATTTAATTCAATATGGCGGGGCTTCAAATTTTACGATATAAATATACAGAATTTGCGTCATTATTTCGTCCACAAATGTTTGATATATCAGAAGTTGTCAGAAACGGTGCTTTAACAATTGAAGGCTGAAGATTAGAAGTCATTGAGACAAATCCGGAATGACAATCGTTGATTAGTTTAAGAATTGCTGTTGGCAATTGTTTGAACTTGACAATTGAAATTGCTCCGATTGGTCGAGCCTTTAAACAGAATACGCGAGACGTCGACGTCAGCCAATCATCGACGAGGACAGAGAGACGCGCGGCACCGTTACGGTACGGACGATTATCAAGTTTTTCCAAAGCCCATAAATCGTTCGTTGCAGTTTATGCGTTTATTTGAAGGTTTGGAATAGATGTAAGGGCGATTTATCGAAGAATAAATGTGTAAAGCACTGTTGTCAAGTGAGATTGATGGGTTGGCAGTTCTTCTGTGACGATTTAGGCGCTATTCACGATGCGGCGGACGTCTCGGAAACTAATCGGCATGGATCGCGCTCCATGTTCGGCCGAGGAAGCAATGCGGTGTCCCCGCGGATAGGGCGTGCAGTTCTCGTGTGGTACCTCGCCGTTTTTTTTCGCGAATAGTGAAGGTGTCGCGAATTGGCCAGTGTCCGGGACAACAATAAATCGTGAAATCCCGGTCGGATCGTCGAGTGTTTATAAAGTGATTTGTGAATATTGTGGATGGTGTGCGGTTACGACGCGAATGAGGTGAATGCTCGGCGGCAGTGTGCGGTGCAGAAAACCGCCAAAATTCTCCTTTACATATGAAAAATTACAAATTATTACACGGGGAGAAGCTGTTTCTGGTGTTTTTGTGATCTGGATGTGCCAGTGCGCGATACTGGAGGTGTTCAACGCATTTGTTATTATTTTGCTGCGGTGCTTTTGACCCGAAAGCGGGCGAGTTCACTCGAGCCCGTCTAGAGGGGTGTCCGGTGCCTCGTCTGCAACGGCTGCCCACGGCACGCAACTCCGATATTCCCTGGCAACGCTTCGACACCGAGGGATCTGCTTCGATATCTCAGTTCCACTGAGGATTATTCGGTAACTAATAAGCTACCTCCTTATTCCGAGAATCAGGTTCAATGATAGGCGGTAAAATATTGGAACATTTCAACGAAGAATCACGCGTGTCTCGATAGACACAGGTATCCCTTAGAGTCGTTGAGGAAAAACGTTGGAAACTCAACACAAGAGAGCGACGCGAATACCACGTGATCCTTGTCAGGCTGAACACAGAGCATGCTTACCTTGCTGCCCATAACCTGACCGACTCTGTCTACGGGCTCCTTGGAAATTAAACCTAACTTTAATACAAATCATGCTCTCACCTTGACTCTAGACTATTCACTATTATTATTTCACTTGAAGACAACCCGAAAATATCGGTCGAGAGTACAATTTTCAGTGATGACTTCGCGTCGCTATCATTTTTCGTCGTAGAACATCGCCAGATCACAGACGGCGACGGCGACGACGACGACGACGACGACGACGACGACGACGAAGACTATGACAATCGCGATCATGACCGAGACAACGACGACAACAACGAAACGGTACGAGGAGACACGTTCGGTCAACTATCCTCGCTAAAAGATAAAAAAAAAGGTAGTTTATCAATAACGTTTGTCCGAAATTCAATTTCCTGCGATTGATTTCATCACGTACCCACTATTTGACCAAACGATAATGAGGGGTTTCCGCGAACTGGTGATGAGTCAGACGAGTTTCTTTCGTTGTAGCGGGCTGAAACGAATCTTTATTTATTTCCATACTTATTTACGGCTGTTGTCTATACAATATACACATGCGTTTTCCTTACTTTGTACAGTCAGTATTGCTGCCATAGCTGTATTTCTGTGTAAGTTTAAAAGATTGTGTGAGTTCCCCAGACAAAATATGTTACATAGATTTGGTGGATTTAATAACACGCATACTACCTTATATCAACTGCAACACCGGAAGTCTGTCTGTTTCTTCTCATGTTGCTGTTGCAGCCTTTTCAAATCGGCAATCGTTCGTTTGTTCATTTGTTAAGACATTCGTTAGTTGCGTCAGCAAAACAATTAAAGAAATAAGCTTAAATTTAGCTAATCTTGCATTACCTATGCCTTCATCTTCCTTCTTATTTTCCTACAGCCTACATAGCCGTCTACTACTACGTGCTGCTGCTCCGTACATTACATGTATATCTATACATATGTATACACATCCGAACCTCGTGTGTCGATATGTAGAGAACGAGAGAGAGAGAGGGAGAAAGAGAAAGAGGAGGAGAGTAGGGAGTTACATACATGCCGTTGCGACGCGAGGAGGTGATGCTTCCTGAAGATCACGTGGCTTTGTGTATCAGCCAGTACTAATGCACTGAAACCAATAACCATTACTCACTTGTTTTCATTATCGGAAAAGGAACATCTTCTTACGACGCATATTGCCCTCCGTGGCTTGCTCGTTCAACTCTTCGTCATCGTTCGTTCAGCCACTCACTCTTCAGTCGTTGTTCATCACATTGTAATTACATCCGAAACTCTTTGTATATCATCATGAAGAGTCGTCAGTGAAATGATAATTGTTGAAGATAAAAAAAAAAGAATTTTTAAATCAGAGCGAAGTTGGGGAATTCTGTTTTTTAAAACTCTAGGGAATTATTTCGTTACAATTGTTCGCGATAACATAATGACTCGACTTTATTCAGTCGCGTTATCACTCCACGAGCATGTAGTTCGTTATTTTTGTTTTCCCCGAGATCTAACAGTGACAGCGAGGTATTGCAGAATTCTTGATTTTTGGAGTTTCTTTTTACAATGTACAATTGTTTAAAATCTTTTTTGAGGAAAAACATCCTCCAAATTTTGGAACGCGGAGAAAATGTCAAGAATTTTTAATATTTGTCGAAGCTATTTTCGTTATTTCCGTTTCTTCGTTTTCGATATTTCCCACGTTCGTACAGGAAACACGCGTTGTCTATTTACCTTATCTGTATAAACGACGTGGTATAAGCCATTTAATAGTGTACATGCACGTGTGTTTACGACGTGTTATCAAAACACAGCAAAATTGTTACAGTATTTTTTAGCCGCAGCTAAAGACAAAAAAAAATTTATATTCTTATTTGGTAATTTTTTCTCGAATTACGACAACAATTTTCATTTTCTTCTTAGCTCATTGCAACGCTTACATCATTTGCATTTCATGGAACCAGTTTAAATACTGTAACAGAGTCCATTCTCCTTACCGCACGATTTAAATATCGGCTCGAACAGCTGCTGTAAGGGGTTGGAAAGCTCGTCTACTGGTTTATTCGACATCCCGTCTCTTAACCTGGCAAAGCCAAATATTCAAAAACCTCGCAGCAACAAATTCAGAAAACCTCGTACTCGCCATATTTCAGCAGCATCGATATCAAGATGCCTCGAAGTTATTATTTTAGCCGCGACAATTTTTTCAGTGCGGAAACAAGGAAGCAACGAAATGGCAACAACAAATTTTTATCCTTTCTCTAGCGCTTTACAATGTTTTTATTTGTAGTGGCTTTGCTCATTTTACCTTAAGCCAGCAGAACCTCGGTTTTTTTTCTTCTAATTTTTAGCAGCAATAAAATTTTTAGTTTAACAACAAATTAGCAACAAATGAGCAACAAAATCTGCCTATTTGACTTTGCCAAGTTAAGGGACGTTTCTACATCCGATCAGACGATTATGCTTCCGATTCTTTCCGATCACGTCCGGCGTGACTATGCCGAGTTGAACGGGTATTATAAAAACTAAAAGAATAATTCTTCGAGATTTATGTCATTAGTCACTTGTTAGTCACCCCATATAGTATGTCGCGCAGTAGGTGTAACCAACTTCAGATGAACAAAAAAAAACAAAATCAATAACTGTGCGGACTCAAAACCCCACTGAAATAATCAGGGTTCCCATTTAACTCGCAAACTTAAATTCTCAAAATCACCGATCACAGCTGTACGACGTGCCGGCGTGGCGTGACCCCTGTAGGTACCTGGAGTTTTGTTGTTATAGGGATCCCTTGGAAGCGACCCTATTTTATTCGCTGCCTATGGACGCACACCCCCAGCTAGCAGCCAGCAAAACCCGAACACCTGGCACTCCACCGCCCCCCCATCATCTAATACGTGGAATAGAAAGAGAGATAGAAATAAACAACGCGCAATTTCTTCTAGTCCTATTGGTTTTCCACTTCTTTGCAACGATGTTACTGCAGGAGAACCGGAATATTTGTGATGCAAGCGAAAAACAAAAGGACCTTTCCTTTGGGTTCTCATTCATAACTTGGTCGATGGATCGACTCGCGGTGTTGACGTAATTTGGGACTATTGTTGTATTAAAAAAAAAGGAACGTTGCACCACAACCAGAAAAAGTTTATTTTTAATGTTTCAAATTTAGGATTCATTTTTGAACCTGTGCCATCTTTGATCTCGAATAATGTTAGAAGTAAAATTCAAACAAACGGCAAAATGTATAATTTCCCCATAAAAAGTGTGGCGCTAAATTCGCGTAGGTCTTTCTTTTCCCTTTCATCACCCAGAGTCACTTCGAGAAAAATTAAGAAGACAATGAGCAACATCTCTTGTGTTATAGTTACTGTCTAGGAAACTTGATGCGAAGCGAAGCCCTCTGTAAACAAGGCGATATAGGTATAGAGATATGTATGTATAATAATATTGCGGTAGGTAACGGCCTTAAATCATCGTGAAACTAACGAAGAGGATGTGACGTACGGAACACGCGCGTAGTTACGTACGTACACTTCAATATAATAATATACAGGGTGGCTAACTATCGATGGTCGTAAGTTTTCTCGTGATAAATTTATTCTACAAAACTTCAAATCTCTGTGATGCCTACATTAATTTTTTATCGTACACAAATTTAGTCCAATCATCTTTTGCAACGAGTCGGATTTGGATTTCAATCGTTTACTTTCTTATTCTTTTTCTTTGTTATCTACTCGACAGTTTGGGCGGGCAAAAGTTTTCACTTTGTCAATATGACGAAATCAAACCTTTTTGTTGATCAATCGTGAGAAGAGCAGTACGTACTTCGGGTTGTAAAGTAAGCGTTATAGTTTAAACGCAACTTATATTTGGCAATGAATTTTCTTTTCCATCGAATTTGTTCAACTGTTATTTTTTACGACCATAATTCGATGACGATTTTGAATATCTAAAAATGAGGCGCAAGATATGAATTTGAAAACGGTAACAATAATAAAATCTTACATTTCACGAAGTAGTCTTAAACATACAAATCAGATCTTGAAATTGTTTCCAAAAAATATCGTTGTAAGTCAAGATGTGTGGCATTTTTCTTTTTTCTAATTCTTTTTTCCATTCAATTGGTAATAATTTTTTAAATGTGATTCTTAATTTTACATGATTAAATAAATTAAGTTTTCTACCGCTACAGCGAAAGTTGTTTCTGGTTACAGAAAAGAGATGAAAGCAAACAAAAAAAACGGAAGGTAGAGGGTGGAAAAAAACGAAAAAGCTACTTACGTGCACTACAACGATCTTGATACTGACCTGCCACTATTTAAAAGCATCCCAGATTTCCTACTACTGGAACATTATATCTGGAAACTTCTTGCCTAAATTGTATCTATATATAATAATACACCACCTACCGTAATCTATTTTGCACTATTTGTGCTTCTATCAATGTAATTCTGCAATCGAATGTATAGTTATCCGCCATATTTGCACATCGTATCAGTGACGTCACTTTGTGCAATAGTATGTTAGATGTCGAAATATAATCTCTAAAAATTGATCGTCTCGTAATGACCTGGAGTAGCGAAATGCGGATAGATAGATATACCATAGAACCTGTGGATTACCATCGAGTTATCCCTCTGCCTACAGCAGTATAGGGGGAAGGGTTCGCCGCCGCCGCCGCCGCATGCAACAGTGAAGTTCTTCGAGCCGTGGAACCTCCACCGCGGTTGGATATTTGTTGGCATCGTTTGCAACAAACTATTTGACCCCGTCAGAATTCTAATCGATTCAACTCCGCCGTTGCCACCGCCGCGCGTTTAATTAACTGCCACAGGTCAAGATTTCGTTGGTCATTTTTTCCCTCTTTATTTTGTCCAACTGCAGCCGTTATTCGTAACTACTAAAAAAAAATTTCGAACGTTTAGCGCTTAAAATTATAAATTCAATTTTTGGCTAGTTTTCAAATTGATATTATGAAAAATAACGCTGCTCCAACAACTTCTTTCCCCTACAATCTTTTTTTCTTACTATTTTCATTTATTTATTTTTCTTTTCCCTCGTGTACAGACGTCACCATCTCTACGGGCTATCTCTTAAGCATGAAATAAATTTTGCATGGGTTTTTAATTATTATCATTATGATATTCTTCCTTTTTTCCTTTTTCTCTTTTGCCAAGCCCCTAGAGAACTTGAGGCGTTGCAAGCAAGGCCTCGAGTCGCTTAATTACTCGCCTGTTAAATGCTTGGCCTCGTTATTACCAGAAGTAATTTATTCCATGATGTTGCGAGTTACGAGAGTGTCATCCTAATCGTATAAATGTGACGGGGATGATGATCGTTTAATCGACCAAAAGGTGTTGCTGTTAAAATCCGAGGTGTGATTGAAGAATATCTGTTAAAAGTTCCTGTTTCTCGTTAAAACAGTTTAATGGATTAATTTATAATTTTCATACCTAAAAAAAGAGATATGTTCACATAAGCCGGATATTATGTTCTGTATGTTCAATCGTCTGTAACCTGTTTCGGTTAAATATATAACAATTTTTTTTTTCTTGGTTACAGATATTTGCCGACTGCCGGAAGAAAGTAAGTTCGGAGGAAGATGCAAATGGGAAGATATCGCGTTGCCGAAATAATTAGCAACAAAAACCGAAACGAAAGCGAATTTACCGATAGTATCGATTTGCGGACGATTAATAACAGCAATTAAGAAAATTTAAAGCTGCGTAAGAAATCCGAACAAAAGAAAAAAAAAAAAAACAACTCGTCGAACTCAAAAACTTAAACCGAATCTTCAAATAATAAAAGAAAAAGAGAAATATAAACCGAGAAAAAAATAAAAGAGAAAAACAATACCATCAATAAGAAAAAACAACAACAACAATAATAATAACAATAATAATAATAATAAATCCAACAACAAAAATAAAATAAAACAAAACAATACCGACTGAAGTCTCAACCTAAATAAATTGCAACAAATCACCGCCAAAGTAGAGTTTAAAAGAAGAAAAAAAAAAAAAAAACGTTAGTGTATATAAGAGCTATTTTTCCTACGAAAAACACAACAAATAATAAAAATCAACAATAACAAGCAAAAAAAAAATTAAAAAAATTATAACGAACACAAACACATATTTCTAACTTTCGGTAAAAATTTACACAAAATATCGTTATAAAACGTAAATACTGCCAATAAAAGAGAGCGAGGAAGAGAGGCACCTGAATCCCGTTTTCAACCCTCAAGGTTTACAAATGCAACTAGCGTACGTTGTGGCCTATGAAAGTTTTATACACGGGCCTAAATTGCCGAATAGATCTCAAAATAAATATATAACATCAAAGAAGCTCAGTGATTATAATAAATCACGAATTGGTATTTTTCTGAAAGTCTGATTAAAGTGTTGCAACGTAATAAATATTCGTCTCATCATATTTATCTGCAGTGCAGGACGAGAGAGGAAGAAAGGATATGTTTTGTAAACGTCAGTTGGAGTCGAGTGCAACGTTTAACCTGTGAAACGTCAAGTAAGAAAAGAAAAAGAAAAAAAAAAGAAACGAGAAAAAAAGAAGAATAACTATTATAGCATAAAACAAAAATTCAAAACTAAACTGAAGTGAAGAAGCAGTTTCGTTTTTGGTGCAGATATTTAGTTTTGTTTCTCAGTTTTTTTTTCTTCTCGTTTATTTTACATCGTCGTGATCGGTTTATTTTAAGTACAGTACAAAAATTGAAATAGATTGAGAAAAAAAGAAAAAAATAAATGAACGAATAAATAAAAACAACCAAAAAAATAATTGAGAAAAAAAACATTACAACTCAAATACCATAAGTTTCTAAATAGAAAGTCAAAAGGAAAGAAAAAAAAAAAAAAAAACGCAGTTTTAAATATATTATATCTCAGAAGGTAGTTATAATTTTGAGGAGTTTTGGAGGTGAAAATTATAAAGCGAATTTATACATCGTATAATAAATACACATATATATCGTATATAATATATATATAAAGCAAATAAAGAGTAGTCTGCACATCGGGGTGAAAATCGAGAGAAGAAAAAACAAAGGAAGAGGCTGGATGCCGAGCAACCCAGTGGCCTGCGAGCCAAATGTTATGAGCGTTTGAGAACTGCCGTTGGCAGTCGGGGGCACGGGTATGGAGTATGGGGGCGGGGGCGGAGGGGGTGGGGGAGGCCGTGGGGGCGTACAACCCCCCGCAGGGGCGAGAGGAATAGCAGGCACCGACACTACCGATGCAGCGTGGCACAAGCACGAGCAGATGATCCTAATGGAATCCAGGCACAAGCAGCAAAGTGAGTATTTTTATGTCACATTAATTTATTCATCAAGAACATGGTTATTATGACTACATGGATATCGTTTTTATTAATGTGTTCCATATACTATAAAATTCGCGCAAATTGAGTGCATTTTTTTCGTGTGAACTTCTTTTTTTTTTTTTTCTTATTTTTCCGTACGCGATATTCACGTCACGTCAATGTATCGTGGAGGATAATTTACCACACTATGTATATTCGTTTGGAATACTTGGAATTGAAAAACAGATAGAAAAAAGAAATCGGGGATCAGGTTCCAAATTACAAAGGGCAACAAAGACAGGGCCGACTTTTATCTTCCAGGTAAAATATTAAGTAGAAAAAAAAAAAATAACCAACGAGAATCAGATTCCTTGGATCTCAGTGGTTCGCAAATAGGTACATACTTAAAAACTCTGAAATTTATCAACAAAATAAAAGATCAACCCGGTGTCATAGATTTTTTACATGAATTACCTTTATGGTTTTTTGTTTCCTTCTTCGTATACGTGTAGATATAATTCATTTTTTAATCCTCGGTGTCCATCTTGGACTGTAACGTAACGTCGTCGTCGGCATAGGTCTCGGCTGACATTAAGCCTAGCTAACGACAGACTCATAGACGTATACCTATACATGAATATATAGGTATTCCCAAACTCTGCGGTAGTTTCTACTATGCTCTTTATAGACTATAGTTTATAGTCTATAGTTTTCCTTCCCTCTATGCACAGAACAAAGACTTCCGCCCACCCGTTGGTTCGTTCGCATAAAACGTGCCTTCGACAGCCTCTTCCCTATTAGGTAATAGCCCTCTACATCTATATTCCTACCGTCGAAATTCATCCGTAGTAAAAAAAAAAAAGAATTCCAGGGAACTGAAAGTTTAATTTGAAACCCCACCACTACTACTGTGACTATCGATGATTTTTTGCGTAACGGAAATACGATCGGATAAAAGCAAATACAAAACACCTCAAGGTCCATCCTTAAGACTGTCGCCATAAGCGTCGTCATATGGCCTGAAGTTAGCTCTGCACTTTTTTATACCGTTTCGACGACATCCCACGATCCACCATTAAAATCCAGTAAGTTTATTTTCTGAAAAATCTTGACGAGCACATGAATTATGAATGGCAAAAGTTCTCCTCTTTTCTCATCCGTTTGAACGACACTACGTCGTTATTATTATTCAGCTAGAAAAGTTTTGATCGTTTATTTCATCGTTCAAACGTCGAATTAGAAGAAGACGCGGACGACTTCCTGCGTTAATATTCAAATTCCCATTAGCTCGCCGAGTCACCATAAGATTTTGATAATGTAGTATTACATAAACCAAATAATGTCTTGGATTAACCGGAGCAGTTTCGTTAGTTTTGTTAGATGGTATAATATCTTACACTGTTGTTAGGTATTTGAAAGGAAGAAGTTGTTTCTCGGTGCAATCATGGTCTAGAGACTCGTTCGTTCTTTGATTATACATACGTACAGACCTCCGTTCGTCCAGTTCGCGGTCTGGTGAATCGGGAAATTGTTAATTATTTTAATAAATTACCTCTACTCGTTCGTTAACGGTCTCGAAACAACGGACGGGCGCGCGGTTAGAGGACGAATGGATGGGCTTGCTGCTTTTGCTGCCATGTTTCAGGTTTATTGTACATGCGGAGTAAAATTGTGCACGTGAAATTGTTCTATCACTTTCATGCAGTACTTGGAATGATTCGACTGCTGCGGAGTATAATCACCAGTTGATGCAGAGAGATATATAACTAATGCTATGAAATCAAATGCTACCTGTAGTTACGATTACATGCTAACAATTCATTATCGTTACATGCGCAACTCCAAGATTGTTGTGATGCACATGTTGTGAAGTGAAGTTACTTTCTATAGAAATGCATCATCATTGTATCGGAGATAATTAGTACATCGGAATTTCCTACCCTTAACATATCCGTAGAGATGTATATAATCAGGATTATCAATGCTATGAAACACACGTACAAATAATATACGCTATTCAAACTACGGACATTCTCGTTACACTTGCACTTCAAACCGATCGCTTTTGCTGATATTGTTGTCTAGCTCTGATGCTAACAAAAAAGAAGAGTTAGAGCGCGCCATCCTACAGATGTTCATGGGGCATTCCACGCCAAATCAGATACCATTATGCTTTTGCATCGCCGATTTTTTTGAGAATCTTTTATGTTTTAGTACCGGTCGAGACTATCCTCCATGATTTATTTCAAAATTTTTGTTTCTAAACATACATGATAAAAGAATTTCAAAAAAAAATCCAAGATACAAAAGCAAAATGGTGTCCGATTTGGCGTGAAATGCCCCACATATATCTAATTTATGAACGTGACGATGAGATATATGTACAGGTGTACCATAAGTTACATGGTGATATTACATATATATACATGTTTATACACACGTACACTATAAGTTGAGTAGCTACATACGAGAGTTGACAACTTCCAACACCGGATGAACTATTACGTGCGCTTCCGTAGGTGACGGAAAGCACCGACTACCATCTATATTGCCATAGTAAGCTAGGCTGTTATTACTATATTTATAACAATTCATGACTAACTGCAGATATTCCCTGCGTTTTAACAATATACGATTGTCTGTTACGCCGTGCTGTACACCTCGTGTTTTATTTATACTCTGTAAGGATAAAAATGTAAACTATTACATTCCAATTATACGTTACATTCCAATAGCCGTCAAGAGGTAAATTGGATTTTTTCAAAGAATGGATATATTTCGTGGGGTAAAAATGATGGGAACAAAGAATTATTGGAGAATGAAAAATAGATTCACAACTGTATACAGTGGTCAATGAAAGTAGGGCGAATTGGACGAGTCGAAAGTTTGAAGGTTTTGAGAAAAAAAGTAAAAAAAAATTTGTTTGTATGATATCCGGAAAGTGAACTTTTCCATTGGATTTCGCTGTTATTGCCTGATTCTGAAAATTTTCACAATCCGGTAAACACTTTGGAAAGTGATGCAGAAAATTTCAGCTACTCGATTCTATCATTCTATCCTACTTTCTTTTTAAATACATATATCAGACAGAAATGAGAAGAAAAACAAAAAATGTAGAATTTCAAGTTTTTCCCATAAGGTTAGTATGTATTGTGTTACCAACTATTTTCTGATCGTGGGGTTGCGTAACGAATGGTAACCGTATACGTTTGGGGTTTCCGCGGGGGAAACAAACGTCGCTTTACCGCGAGCAACGGGTCGGTGCCTGGCGCCTCGAGGTTGTTGCATACCAATGATACGGTACCTTATTACACCGTCGCCAAACAAGGTGAACGTATTATACGTATTATAGTTATCTTCCAAATGATACTGTTAGCGGAAGTTTCAACGGATTAAACTTTCCGCGGAAAACTATCATCTGTAGATATAGGTGGTATAAGCATACATGCATATGCAGCTATACGTATATCCACGCGGTTATCTTTTCTGTTGATTTTTTTTTCTCTTCTTCCAAAAACATTCAACGATTAGCTACAGAAAATTGAAAGATCCGATCAGAAACGATTTCACGATTTTCTACAAATACACGAAACTTTCATAGGATAAAACTTGGAATAATAAAGTACAAACAAAACTAACGAGATTAATAGAACATTGTTATGTGTAGTTGAGTTGTATAAATCTGGATATAAAGGTGAAAACTTTCTAACCAACTTGTACGAATCTATATCATCAATAAATAATTCCTAGTAAGTTCATATACGATTCGTATAGAAATCCTGTTACGATGCGATGCTACAAGGGTGTCTGCCGAGTTCAAAAATACACAGTTACGAACTGGACAGACGACAGGCGAAGAGAGAGGAAAAGAGCAAGAGAGTTGAAAAATGAGAAAAGAAAGAGAGAGAGAGAGAGAAAAAGTCTTTGCATTGTCAAAGAGTCACTACCTAGGCAACTCTCCAAGTTGCCTATTTGTTTCTTATATAGATTCACGCAAGCATTGAGAGTTCAATGAGTTCGAGAACACTGACCCAACCAACGACCACATCATCACCTATACCTGTACCTATCTATAGTATATCTATACCTACCTTCCACTGACTGCTGCTCTGCACACTTGCTATCCTATATGTATATCTAGACGTACGTACACGCGTTCATCAATTTTATTCCCATCGTGGTTGGTCAACAGACTAAAATATATTATCCAACCAATAATTCTTAACGCTCTGATCCCAAATCCACCATCATCCGTGTCGGAGAACCTACTATGATTCTAACATATTTTTTTTTTTTTTTTTTTTTTTTTTCACAAACGATCAAATTGATATTGTTAGAAATTGTACAGGGATGAAAAGGGTTTGAAATATTTCCTCGATGATTTGATTCTCTTTTTTTATTCATTGAAAATCAGTTTTTCAATTCGTTCTCGTGTCACTCTTCTCTACAAGATGAGGGACTGCCTCGCGCGACGTGTGATGGCGGTCACACGAACGTGTACCAGAAATTCAAAATAATTTCAATAACACAACTTTCTTCTTTCATCATAATCATCGTTATTATTATTACTATTATTATCCTAGTTGTAGCGAAAAGTTTTTTCACTAACAATGAGACATATGTTTGCAGTTTTTATTTTATTGCAGGCTATAGTTGTCCCAATTATTCATTGGACGTAAACCGAAATTAAAAATATTGTAGATATTCCTGGTGCAGAGATTGATGTATAAATACATGAACTGATAATCGCTCGCGGCTAACAGCCAATAACCAAAACGAAACTTCGGTCACGCAGAGAAATTTTTGAAGGCGCGAACATGTTTTGAATTTTTTATTTCGTATTACCATCTTCTTCGAACTCGTATGTATGTACAAATCCGCTATTTTGTGTTGTAGTTTTCCAAAGATAACTGAATGTTGGATGATGACAATCGCAGGATATTTGAAATTTGAAAAATTAAATGTTATCACACCAACTTCCATCGGACCTTGATTTACGACATGCGATAAACCACCTGTTTTCAGGTTCTTCAGGTTTTCTGAAAATCAGGCTATTATCGCGGGATTTTCAGGTCATAAATTTACAATACCCAATTGCACCCCGACCTTTTCTGCGTAATAGTAAAGGCTCAATGTGGACATAAAAAAAGAGCTGCGATGAACGTTTTTGTTTCCTTCAGATAGATTATTTCTCTTTTCTTTCTGCGAAAACTATCTCTTGTACGTGGATGAAAAATCGTGTGCGTGCGAAAGATGTGTATGTCTATTCGCCTAATAAGTGTGTGTGCGTTTCTCCTTAAAATTCTAACTCTCAAAGATATCTTGCACACCTTATTATTTCTGGCAGTTTTGTCGCGTTTACGTAACTGTCTAGACTGTAGAGGAGTTTTCCCTAGACTCTCTAGACGAAACAGCGAGACGACTAACTGGAATTGGCGAGTGAGCGCAAAAATAAAATACTGGGGATATTATGTATCGAATGTCATTCCGGAATTTCTTAACGGCATATAAGTAAAGTAGGTATTCATATTAACAGACCTACTTGCCATATCTAGTAACTACGCGTACGATACCTATGTACATGAATAATGTGCATCGTTCGGAAAGTTAACGAAATTTAAAAAAAGAAAAAAAAAAAACGCTAGTTATATCAGATCATATCGAATTTTCTTTGGAAATTCAATCATTCACAAATATTTTCTATTTTTGAAAGATACGCCCTTTTGGTAAGATAGTAAGAAAAGTGTGGGTTACACCCTTCCAGGTTTTGCTTTGAATGATCATGATGGATTGGGAATTGATGAAAAATACTATGGAGCAATATTCCAAAAAGACTCGAATTATTTACAAAATATGCAACGGAAATATTTAACCGAAAATTGTGGCGAGAAAATTATAGAAACCAGGATAACATTTCTCTGACTGGGAGTTTCCGATGGGTACCGCATTGCTGGTAATGGTGATGCTGCATTGGTGAACGTAGGTCAGCGTTTAAAAGTGTCTGTAGATCGCATCGTCGGCCTTTTATTTCTGACTCTCCAACCATCCGTCCATCCATCTGTTCGGTTCACCCTGTTATTCGTCTCTTTCTCGTCTGATCTGAAAAGGTTACCGAACCAACGCTGCACGGATGAAACCGTTTTATACATATATTGCGCCGGTTGGTGCAGCAGTAGCAGCTGCTATCAGCCGACGATCATCGGTAGCAGTGACGGCGACGACGTCGACGATGGCAGTTCCCCAAATTGCACCTACAAGTCGTTTCGCGACTTGAATTTTATCAATCCTTTTCAACCAAAACCTCAAGAGTTTACGGCACATAGATGGTATATGTGTGTTAAATCTGGACAGTTACGTTCTATGAAAAATTGATTTTACTATAGAGGGATTTCAGAACGATCATGATTGATACTACTTCATCCCAGCAACTGTGATTGCGCAATTCTTTCACGCCATCTTAGTTAACAATATATACATAGTTCGATATACTTTTTACTTAACACTAAAAATAGAATCTTATCGAAAACTTCTCCTATAGACCTAAAGAAGCACAGAAATAACTGTGACACGTATATCGTATCAAAATATCTATGGATTCATAAAACATAAAACACGAATGTCTATACATATATCTACACACATCTGTGATCGAGGTCTACGAAACTAGGTACACAATATCTTCGTACATCTACATACATCTATGCACACCTGATTATGAGGACAATACGTGTTCAGTATCTTTTTACAAAGACAGTGTGCCAAGGTCTGATACGCCGTGCACCGATCTTTCGCGGATGACCGGGGAGGAGGGGGGGGGGGGGGATGAGTATGGATAGGTATGTATACCATATACCCGTTCGTTGCCTGCGGCCTGCTGTCTACCGCCTGGCGCCTCAGCAGCCGCGAAGAAGGAAGAAAACCTAGTCACAGTTGGCAGACCGTCGACGACTCTGATGCGTCTTTTCCTTATATTCGTTCGTTATGCGCCAATTCTCAAACCCGGACGTCGTCTCGACGTCAACGACTTTCCAGAGAGAACAACCTTACAACCACAACTTACAGGCTCCTACAACCTTCCGCTCTTTTTCTTCTTCATCATCTTTTTTATTTTCAGTTTTCATTTTTCAGTTTCATTGTTTTTTTATGAACATCCCCGCCGATGTTGATTAGTATCGAGACCGTTGCGATTGCGCCGACTATACGGCAATGTTAAAATCCCCTTAAAGATTTATAGAAATTTTTAGAGGGTTGTTACAAACAACACCGTGGAGAGAAAATGAGATGGGGATGATAAGTAAAAAATGAAGAAAAAAAAACTTAGTGCAGCGTAGAATGAAATAATGGGTTTTATACGTTCCTCGTCTCCGCAATTTGCATTGCTCAGTTCGTATTTGCGGTAGTTTTTATATGCATTTTTACAATGACGCGTAATGACGCCGTAAAAGTTCCTGCAGGACTATCACTAACCGAACGGAAAGAAGAGATTTTTGTTTTTGTGAATTCCGCAGCCGATGTCTTCAGGAAGCTCGAATGTGTATCGAGATATTTAGATCTTTGAGATTTAAACGCCGAAAGGTATCTTGGGGACTCCGAACTCCGAAAGCTCCAAACCTTTAGACTACTACCGGCGAGGTTTGGTTTCAGGTCGGATGGCAGGTTGGTGGTGGCTAGCCGGTCGGCGCTTGGTACCTATACCTCCCCCGCGCGACGCGATCAATACGTTGGCTCTCTCCGCCAACGCTCGCTCTCTTTCTCTCTCTCTCTCTCTCTCTCTCTCTCTCTCTCTCTTCGTCTCTTGCTCTCCCTCTCTCTTTCTCACCCACTCTTTCCCTCTCGTGCTCTCGCACTCACCGCTTCGCAGCGCTGTACGCTTGCTTCTGCTTTGTACTACAGCAGCAGCAGCCCCTGAGCTCGACGGGGCCGCTCGTTCGGAGCGCTCTTTCTGTTGCTATGCCAGTCTGCCCCCCCCCCCCCCCCCCCCGGGTTCTCTCTGTCCTATCCTATATATTCCTATATCCTACATTCACATCCCGATGCCGACGACGACGGCGACGACGGCGACGACGATGACGACGACGACGACGACGATGATACCGCAACGTTCGTTCGTTCTTTCGTCCTGCGGGAGTCTGTCTATCCCCATAACCTAACGCGTCATCATCGCAACACCTTATACCTGTTTCACATATTTTTCTGCCTTCTTTTTGTTTTCATTTTTTTTTTTTTTTTTTTTTTATCTTCGTTCCTCTAGTCTCGAATGATGTTCGCTTCACACTACTGCTCCATCAAAATTCAGGGTATACAATTACGGTGCGCAACTCATACTATACATACATATATGTATGTATATATATATATCTGTACTTTACACATCAGCTGATCTCACTTAGCAAGGAGGAAACTGCATTTAGAAATCGACGTGTCTGAAGAGTCTCGCTTAAAATCCCACGAATCTGCATAGCACTTTAGGAAAGTCGTATTAACATATTCAATTTTCGCTGATCCAATGTCGTATATGGTTATTATAAACTATATAATCGTATATACAAGAGTTGTTTTCTTTCTTAGTCAATTTTTCCTATAAATAACTTATGGTTAATTTTCTTTTTTATTTCAATACAAACCCCTTGACTATATATGTGTGTTTATATGTATGAATAAATGTATTATATTGTATGTAATAGAGCTATTTGTCTTACGGTAGACACTTCTTCGGAGCGACTCGGAACGGCGACAGCAAAAATTGTATTTGACAATGGTTTGATAGATAGTATGCTATCATCCTTGAGCCCCGCTACCGCTACTGCTGCTGCTACTGCTACTGCTGAGGCACCTGTGCTGTCCACACTGTTGGATGCAGCGGGGAAAACCTGTAGATTGCCGAGTGCTGTTGTCGTCTACCGTTAGTCGTGTATACTTGTCGTTTTTCGCTCCGTTTAATTCTTATCTTTTCTTTTTTTTTTTTTCCATTTGTACAATCTCTACCTCCGCACCGTTTCGTTTCGTCTCAT
The DNA here is from genome assembly GCA_963932425.1 of Athalia cordata. Taxonomy (NCBI): domain Eukaryota; kingdom Metazoa; phylum Arthropoda; class Insecta; order Hymenoptera; family Athaliidae; genus Athalia; species Athalia cordata. The sequence continues at coordinate 23,197,452 of OZ010625.1, forward strand.
TTCTAATTGTGAACGAGCGACGAGAGCAAGAATCTTCGATTTGAGTCGTCCGTCACCGATTGTCAGAATCGGCGTGTCGACTCTTCCTGTGTCATACGTATAATATGTATACCCGCTGCTATTGCTGTTGCTGCTGTTGCTGCTGTACCTTCACTTCGTAGTTTTACCTACAAATAAAAACCGACCTCCGTAGAAAACCCCAAGGCTGAATTACATTGCACCGTTGTTGCTGTTCTTTACTGTATGCAAATTTTTAACCTGCGAAACGTCATCCTTTCGTTATATTGATGCTGCGCAATGTCATTCTTAGTGGTTTTCGTTTTTCTCTTTTTCCTTCTTCTTTTTCTTCTCATTAACATTATACAGGGCGTCCTATTTTAATGGAACCAGTTTGATTGCTCGAAAGAATGAGGTCGTACAAAAAAACTTTCCATACAAAAGTTGTGGGGTTCGAAAGGAGGAAAGAACTTGACACTATCCAATTTTTTTTAAGTTACCTTATAAAGGTCCAATCAAGGTCAACTTGGTTTTCTCAACTGACACATCGTAGTTTCTATCCTGGAATCGGATAGTACGGAAAATTTTGCATAAAAAACATTTGAAATATTTTGACCTCAGATCAACAGGTGCGGAAATGAGGCCTGCTCAAGATCTGCTTGCCTATCGAAGTATTAGCCAGATTTCAGAGCAACCCTTGGTATTTTGGGTGGGAAATTACAGCTTTTAGCCCCGAAACAGATGGCTAGTTGCTTTTAAGACGAATGCATAGGGGGAAAAATGTCGAGCTTGAAAAACAGGTAGTCTGAAATTTGTCGAGTTTTGACCCATAAATAAACTCTGGTTAGGATCCAGAACTTCACCGAAAATGCACCACTGAAGAAAACCTACCGCCTGCATTAGATTTACCCCTACCCCATTGTCACGTAGCGTCGGCGGCGCGTACTAAAGCGCGGACCGACGCTATGGCGGCGTTCATTTTCTATTCCGCCGCGTGCCAGGGTCCGTGGGGCCCACCGGCAATCACTGTGAATACAAGTCTTCTATCTCCGCACCTGTTGACCTGAGTTCAAAGTGTTTCAGACGTTTTTTATGCAAAATTTTCCGTTCTATTCGACTCTGAAATAAAAAATATCCTTGAATTCATATAAATGACCTTGATTTGACCTTTGCAAGGTCACTTGATAAAAAATTGGATAGCCTTGAGCCCCCCCACCCCTGAACCCTACAACTTTTGTATGAAAAGTTTTTTCGTACGACCTCATCCTCTCCAGTAATCAAAATGGTTCAATTAAAATGGGACGCCCTGTATAGTATAAGTATATTCATTTTTAGGTTAAAATTTTTCATTTTGTCTGTGCCTATTTATTTTCGCTGCCGTCATCTCTCAGATAATATAATAATAATACATGTGTGGTAATACCGCAAACCGTGATGAACAATTATTGCCCCCTCCCCCCTTCGGCCTCCTCAATCTATCCGTATGAACAATTATTTTAGAACGCATGCATGGAAAGTCGCTTTATTGTGGCTGCGCAACGGGCATAACATGGTACTTTTATAACGTTTTCGCGAATCGTATCTTAATAAACCATTAATGCACGGTAGATATGCGCATGGCGTTCCGCGCATGTCTGGCGTGCATTAAAATTTTATTAAAACCCGCTGGCAAATCAAATGAACTAACGCTGTAATCTTAGAACTCTAAGGCTATGTAATCTTTAGCTCGCGCGATGTTTTTAACACGCGCCGTACTCCTCACCACATGACACACAGGCTACTGTACCGCTAGTGACAGAATTAAACATGCTGGCTATGCCCGCTGCGCAGCCACATTAAAGCGACTTTTCTCATGCATTTGTTATAAAAAATAGTGTTCGATAGCCGTGCAAAATGCGAGGCGTTTAGGCTCGTGCGATATTTTCAGCACTCACCTGTAACGCTTCGCATTATGCACTAGTATCGAAATGTACCATTTCTTACCTTTCGTAAAAATTGAACGACGCGAGTATTCAGTGAAGATTGACGCTAAAAAAAGAGTTTTCAATTTTTAACGACGGCAGTTTTATTCGGTTTTTGATATTTCCCCCCTTTTTTTTTTCTTTTTTCTTTTACGGATTCAGATTGATTTTGTCTGCTCCCACCGTCTGCTGCCTGCTTCTGTATCTGCCTCTCTCTCTCTTTCTCTCTCTTTCTCTCCTGTCTACGATCCGCGCGCGCGTCTGATGCCAGCCTGACTTAAGTTTGCAACATTCTCCTCCCATCCAGGGCTGCTCCCATCACCGATATACATATAATATCATACGTATACCTACATAGGAATAAATATGAAAGTAATTTTCAAAGTTTCTCACAGATTTTTAAAAAGCTCGCAGGGGTAAAATATCTAGATCTAACTTTTTGAGTTTTGAAATATTAATTTTCAAAGTTGAGGAAATCGATTTCGATTATATTGATTTTAAACGTGTCGTATAGTAACCTTTTTCCCATTATGAAAGCTTGAATAATTTGTTAATGCGGTTTAAACGTTTATACATTATTCAGAGTACGTTTAAACGTCGTCTATAATCATACGTTCTAACTCCTTAATGCAAGCCGCTATGTTTCACAAATATCTATCGTACGTACAATGTGTTGGGTTGCTTTTGTTTTATTAATTATTTATTTATTTCCCATTTTCCGTATACGAGCTAAATATTTGTACAGGACATTGGGAATTATAATTTTTACATTTTCCTTTTATCTAGTTGTAATTTTTTTCGTTTTGTTTTTGGCAGTTCCTTGTAAATAATCAATAAGTCTCGCATGTTTTTCAGGAAAAGGACATTTTTATTTTTTTTGCAACTTTTATAATAAACACGTGACATAAAATAGTATAAAACTTATGCGAATATGATAAGACGATATCGTGAATCCGAACAATTAAGAAAGTGAGGCGGGAAAAAAAAAGAAAAGATAATTGTCGCTACAGGTAAAAATGGGGGGAAACACTATCGATTCATTACATTGTAAACAAAGACCCGTTGCGTTAACGTAGCAATTAAAAAAAGTAACAAAAAAAAAAAAGTATATGGTTTACGCAAAATATACAGGTGGTATAATATTCTTATGATTGGGTGTACATATCACAATGATTATAATACCTAGAAATAATTAGACGATCTTATCGTGACCTTTACGAAGAAAAATATCGATCGATTCTGTACAGACTAGCTGTACAATGTACAATTCTGATGTTTTCGTTTCTACATTTTTCTTTTCTCCCTTTTTTCCTCCAATTTTTTTTTCACGCTGAGAGCTCGGATTTTTACCTAGGTAAATTATAGGTGTGGAATACCGTGAAAGTTTTAACTTTTTAAAACTCACCCCGCGTATGGAGGAAAAACTAGTGAAAAAAAAGATAATGCATTCGCGTGCGCCGGCGGGCCGCAATATAGAATCGATTTATTTTCGTAGAAAAAACTACTCGAAGTAACGCAATCGTCAGCTCGCAATAAGGCATCCTGTGTGGTAGTTCTTGAACATTTATACTATTAGTTTTAACTTCAGCTGCAAATGAAACTGCAACTGCGCTTCTGCTGCCGATGCAAAATGACGACGCGCAATGTTTATAGGTAGCTTTTTTTTGTGTCGCGTGCTGCCGCCACTGGTGCTGCTGCTGGTGCTGCTGCAACGTAATAGAAAGGGTTGAAGTCAAGCCTTTTTTACCTCCCTATACTTCGACGCTCGTATTAATAAGCTGTAGATACGTAAACACAAGCCTTAGAAAAATATGACATGATGGGGTTGTTCTTCGTATGCCTACCCATGCATACAACATGGACAACGTCATATACCGAGAGTAACATTGGAAACTGGCCACTCCATCCGCCCGACTAGCGGCAGCTCTTCTTGCACCTACTCAATACACAGAATATTTACGTGCGTGAACCTCTGCTGACGTTAGCGGTCAGGGGCATGCAAAATTACGAAAATCAGGATCTCGGCGAGGGCCCCTCAGGCAGCTGCTGCCGCCACGCGGAGCATCTGGTTTCGCTCTTCAAGCCGCCAAGCAAATATTCGAAGTAATTCAGAGCGTCGTAAGTGTCAGATTTTGCCGGAAAGGTTAAGTCGGGTTCATGACAAACATTTTCGAACCACTCAGAGTATTTAAATGCGGAAAATATTCAACGTTAATCAGAACATTCGTAATTGACAATTCGAAACACCATACGCAGTGATTCGGTTGAAAGAATCCTCTAAGCGCGCCACGAAGAATACAATCAAGAAAATCGGAGCAGGTAAGTGTGAAAAATTATTCGTTAATCAATAAACTACGAATTTATTGATTAACGTCGAATTATCTCCGCATTCAAATAATTCCAGTGGTTCGAAATTGTTCGTGATAATTTCGATGTTACTTTTCCGGCGAACGCGACGCTTTGAATATTTGCTTGCTCGGAAAGCCATAGTAGATGCTCTGCGAGGCAGCAGCAGCGCCTGAGGGGCCCTCGACAAGCACCAAATCTTAAGATTTTTGGCATGCCCCTGACCGCTAACGTCAGCAGAGGTTCACGCACGTAAATATTCTGTGTATTGAGTAGGTGCAAGAAGAGCTGCCGCTAGTCGGGCGGATGGAGTGGCCAGTTTCCAATGTTACTCTCGGTATACAACCTCAAGCTAAAGGTCATTGCGAGGTTCAGTTTGTCCGTAAAACCGAAAGTTAGACACGAAAGTTGTTTTCCAAGAAAAACCGAGACCACAATCACTAATTGACGATCAAATATCAAAAGCAACATTGAACGATGGTTCTTTTTTTCGTCTCTCTTTGGTCTTTTCCAGCTTAATTGCACCGGGCACTTTGTATCTAGGGTTAATTGAGAAAATTTTTATCACTTGAAATTATTCGTAAAACAACAAAATTTCAGGGAATTTCTCAATACACTTTTTACATATATGTATACGGTGACCAAATTATTATTTCTAGTCAAATTAACGACGAGCAGGACAAATAGCACACCATAAAAGAAAAAAAAGGGAAAAGTAAGGTTCGGTTTATTTATTTATCCGAAAGTTTTTTTATCTTACTTTTTTATCCGAACTTGTTGTTCGGTTGCTGTAGGTATTTTAAACACATATACATATATATAATCTATTCATACATAAATAACGATATACCGATGTATATAGTATAACTCGCGAACGATAGAGATGATGTATTCGAGTCAGGGATTTTGATTGTGTACCGCACATACCTACCCTTATTTCGTTCGTGATGCCCGGAGAGAGGAATAAGAAAACTACATGCACACACATGTATACATATGTGAGGTTATATAGAAACAACAATTCTGATTGGGCATACAAACCGCAACGTCGCATAAATAAACATAAATAAACGTCGCCGTAGTCCTTTTTCGTTGAAATTCGGCGAGGTAAAGATTTGTGGATTTTTATAGCATGTATAGAAAATCCTCCCCATACCACGTGGTCTTTATAGAAACATGTATGCACCGATAATCGGTAATATTTACGTACCTACAATAAAATGCTGAAAAAAAGAAAAAAAAATAGGCAGAGGTGTTTGAGACACGATAAATTATACGACCTTATACCCTATTCATCGATGAACGGAAAAGAAAAGATGAGTAAAAAATTGAAAAACAGAAAAAACTCGAGTACAATGTCTCGAGGAAAAAGGGAAAGGGATTAGAATGTAACCTACGTAGGTTACCTGCGCTGGTTAGCTGCAAGTATAAAATGTAGAGAGTTTGCTACCCTATTCTCTAGAAGCGCGCGGCTGCCTTAGAGTTGAAAACAATGAAACTGCAACGAGACGCGAGACAAATGGGAAAATTATCTGATGGCCGCACCATAGCTGTTAGGTAAGGGTATACCTTATACCTTCGAATCGAGCTAGAGTGGAGTTCAGAGTAAGTTAGACGCATAGAATAGAGTTTTAGATACCCTGTAGGTATACGTAATATACCCGGAGTCTTCCAACTTTATAAATTTTTATTTCATATCAGAGAAAATAATAATTCAGCTCTTTCTTTTCCGCAAATGTTTAGAAAAAAAGGTTTTTAATGGCAGAACCAGGATGAAAAAAACTTTATGACTCGTTTCATCCTCGTCACGGTCGCATTAAATACAATAAAAAAAAAAGAAAAGAAGAAAAAAAACCGGTCTTTCGAGTTGAAATTTGAAACGTGGGAAACACATATTTTGTTATATTTAGCTCCGGATGTAGACCGATTTAATAAGCGTCAACGGTCAATTAACTCCACTGCTATTTTTAATCCGTTTATACAGTTCAACTTCAAAACTCGAACACGATCGAATTATGTCCAGAATATTGACAAAGACACCGACTCATTACGAACCTACACTGCGTCATAGCGGTCTCTGCAGTATACCATAATGACCACCAGAGATACGGACAAGATATCCGCCTGACGAAGACTAGGACGATGAAACAGAAGCAGAAGCAGAAGAACAAGAAGACCTTAGTGTCACACTTACCGTCGTTCTGTGCTTGACTAATGATGCTAAAACAGCTGACTCTCTATAGTCTATATATCCGTGTATAAGGCGCTGCCGCGTCACGTTTCAGAGTTAGGAAAAGTGCAACGTCCTCGTCGGTTCGACCCGCGGCGTCGTTGTTGTCCTATGGTAGGCATGGTCGGCAGCGACCCTCTTGACGTTTAATTTCTTTGTACCCTGGCACCAAAGAGAAAGCAGAATAAGAAGAAGCAAAAAAAAAAAACAACAAAAACAAAAGGTGTTATGCACCAAAAAAGAAAACAAAAAAAAAAAAAAAGAAAACAAAGAAAGAAAAAGTAACAAAAACAATGAAAAGAGAGAAGAAAATCACCGCGAAAATGCATAAATTCCAGTCACACGGGTCTCCCTCTGCAATTCTCCCTGCGGATGGTGCTCGACTTTGCAGGAACCTTTGCAGGTGCAGGAATAGCTTATATGGGACAAACTGAACGAGAAACATATAGGCAAATCGTGTACAGAACCTGGAGACATGAATGAAACTAGAATGCGTGTGGGTTATCACGACCGTGTGTCAGGCTTTCGTGACCTCTCGAAGAAGGTTCTCAACCAGCATAGAAATTGGCGATGCATGTGTGCGTAGATCTGCCTTACGTTGCAAGTTCGTTGAAAATTTTACAATCATTGATTTTATAAATATTCCTTAGACTTTTAGAATTATGTCGGGCTTTGATTTATTTATTTATTTTTTTTCTATCGTCAAGAACGTAACCAATGTGCAAAATTAGCCACATATTACGCAACAATGTTAGATTACGTTCGTTGGTTTTCGAAGAACGCGGGTAGGCTTGCGTTAAATGAGGAAATAGACGGCGGTCATTGTGGTGTGGTGATGATAATGCAAACGAGTGGAAAGAAAGAAGGAAAAAATTAAATAAAATAAAATGTGATAAATCATAATAAATTCATACACGATAAGGAACTAAAACTAAACGTTGAGAACCACATCTCTGACGGCGTGTTAATGAATGATATTTTTTTCATTCAGCCTCGCCCTGCCCTACATTTCACCCGGTCGACCTATAGAGCTTCCGTGCAGTCGACCCGCGCCCACAGTCCAACTCTCCGACTATATATGAACAAATATATACGCTATGCAACCTGCTCTTCTATTACTGTTAGTGGTGATGCTGATTGTACTGGTAGTAGTTGTACTGACGTAATTAGAAATAATGAAAAAATTAACACTGGCGTTTATTTAGCCCGATTACACGACACTTCCGTACCGGGGCGTTCGCGGTGGACCTTTTTTCATCGCACATTATATACCTCGTTATATGTTCACCAGATCACGTGACCGGTCATCAGCTGATCCCTTTGGGACACTCGTTAAGTAAAAAAAATTTCTGTCACGACCGAATAAAGAACGGTGGTTCAACTCTAAAGGTTACATGATTGAATGTAATTTGATTTGCGTATCCGTTTGTTTCTTTGATTTTTTTCACAGCGAATTTTCCTTCATATTTTCAATGATTAAAAATTTGAAAATTTGAGGTACAATATACGTTTACATGTATGTTGTGATGATAAATGGATTCTTGACTTTACCTAATGATGACCATTTCAGAGTAACAAAATTGACGTCATCTCAATGTTAGCTTTTTCATCTCCATGGGCTCTGCATCATCATCATCATCATCATCACCAATTTCTGACTCATTTCACTAAATTAGAAGACCGCCTACGTTAATAATTTTTTTTCTTCCTCCACCTAGACAGCAGTACAATGCGTGCGTCATATAGGACGTTGTGTATTTTCAAAAAAAATTATCGGATAAGAATCCAAGTACGTACAGTAAATCCATAGGGCTTCGATAAATTTCATCATGATAAAACAAACTGGCGACATTGTTACCAGAGAATCCCTTTAAATCCTGTACACATACCATGTAACTGAACACCCGAAACTCGTTCCGAACTATAAATTTCAAAAAATTTTAAATTGAGGTGATGTGAGATATGGAAATAACTGCAGAGTATAGGTAAAGCGGTTGCTATAATATAAATAAATTATCAATACTTCCTTAGTAAGGCAGGTTTCCCCTCCCTCAATTATTTAAATTGTTGTTGTTTCCCCTCTTTACTACCCTATTTTTATTTTGATAATTGTTCTTTTTTTTGTTCAATCACTTTTTTCCCAATACTAGTCAGTATAACGAGAGAATAATGTGAAAGAATGTCTCTGACGATGAGACAAACGGAGATCATGACCTGCCTTAATCCCGGACGCAGACTCGTCAATATTATACATTATAGTATGTATAACGCAACAAAACACATCACATTGTCTTGGACTTTGATACTTCGAACTGTTCACTAATTTATAAAATGTTTACACTCTCGATAACATAACGTCTGCTTCTTGTCAAGATTTTTTTTCCACATATTTCTCGCCAGAATTGCGTAATGAAGTCCGCCTTTTCTCATTCAATTTTTTATCAACATTAATAATTGTTCGTTAATCAATACCTCGCAGTTTAATATAAGTTTAGGCTGAATTTTCGCAAACTTTTGAACTTTTAAACTTTCAAACATTTGAACTTATCGATAGTTACCACTACATATCGATAGTTTTAGGTCCCTCCTCCAATCCCATGTGCCTGGCAACATGTTCAATCTTATTATTAAACCATCAAAATTTGATTACAAAATTGCAAAAAAACTGAAAAGTGAGAAGTGAGTTATGATTTTTTAAGTGGAAAGTCACATTTCAAATTTATTTTGCTCACTAATTTTTTTTCAACTACATTTACAGTGAAATAAAAGGACAAAAGGACAAAACTGAAAATAAAAATATGGTGGAAAAGAAACAACATCTTTTACTCATTATTCTACAATATTTCAAGAATGTTTAGTAATTTTTGTTTACCGAAAACAATTGTATACAGTTTCGGTCATTTGGGTCATTTTGACCTCCGTACGACGGTAATGAGGTGAAATTTTTTTTTTTTTTTTCCCATGCGTTACATTCGAGCCTTGGTCCACACATGTTTTTTTCAATACTCCACTACCGAATTAATCAATCCTGATATTAGGTACAGATTCCTGTCTTTCAATTCGAAGTTTCGTTAAAAAAAAAATTTTGTTTTTCAACACTCCAAACATGAAGCAATTTAAAAATATGATTACGTGTTGTACATGAGAATAGCGACGGAGTTTTCCGTCGTTTTGAAATAGGAAAAATTCAAATTTCTTTGTATACAAATGTATACATATGTGCAGCGACGACTCGTGCGTTTGTTGGTGCTGTGGACCGAGGGATAATTTCGTTCTTATTGTTAAGAACGACGCCAATTTATGTAACCTCTCGGAACGCGCCATCCTGCCTGCAACCTGCAACCTGCAGCTCCAAGGGCGAACCGACGTTGCGAGCGTAGTAGCCGACACTGCAATGAGATACGACGGGATATACCTACATAGGTATAACCTCCGTATAACCCATAGAACGTCTCGAAGTTTCTACTTGTAAACGGAAGGCGTATGTACGACGTTACTAGAAACTTTTGTCTTTCCGATTCAGTATAGAGATTTGTCATAACACATTGTCCTACTTACCGTGTATACATACAGGTATACGTGTATATTATATATATATCATATCTGTACTTGTATTGAAATCGAGAAATGGAAGAAGGTGAGAAACGAGCGATTTGCCATTCATGCAGACTTCGACGTAATAATCTTGTTGTAGAAAGTTTAGAAGTGTCAGTTACAATTTTGTCTACAGTAGAGTGCGTTATGTATTGGCGGGGAAGAGATTTTTTTCTGTTTTTTCTCGAGGGGCAAGGGTCCTCGTCCTTTACACCTTATATTGTCGCCAGGAGTGGTAGAGGACGAAATTTAAGTCCTAGAATATGTACTCAACTTGGTCGTTAAAATAACGATAATAGTCGAACGAGTGCCAAGCTTTCGTCCGCGACAAACTATCGCTCAAACTAACGACCAAAAAACTAACGCATTCGATATACGAAATTCCAATATATCACCGGGTTAGGGGGGGGGGGGAAGAAATTAAAATAAAATTTGAAAAAAAAAGACACTCCTAGAAACGAATTGCACATCTTTTCGTACGAAAAATTTTATTTTTATTTTCTACAACACAATATTACATTTAACTATATATACTTAGTTTTCGTAGATTTTCGCCCACAGGTCAGTTTGAATAATGCTGCACATTTAACGTTCCTAATGTACGGTAGTATAAGTTAGAACGCACTTACAATTAGCTTGCATATTTTGATCGCATACACGTCGCGTGTGTTCTATCTATACCTAAGCGATAAAATAAATAGATGATTCAGTTCAAACACTGCAAGTTTCCTGGTATATAGTGAATCATCTCATTGGTGGTCTGGGGTTGGGAAAATCGACGATCTATGAATCACCCCTCCTCTCGATGATTAACTTCGCGGTAAATTTTCATAGCCAAATGCAGCTGTGATATACATATATATACGTCCCCATACATATATCACGGCACATGTTAAGCTTGTTACAGACTCCAAATGTTGTACGGTATACAGATCACGCGACAACGGCAAGCTGACGATCTGACAAAAGAATAGAAGTATTGAGTGAGCTTGCCGCTGAAGTAGACCATGCCAAAATATACAGGAAGATTGCTAATATGCGAAATCAACCGACGTAACAATACATATACCGATACGTGAGAATTATGGAGCAAAATTGAAGGCGCTATCAAGGCGAGTAATTATATAATTGAAAATCACTTCTTATCGTATTAAAAAATCATCGCTTTTTTTCAATTTTTGTATTCCAAGTATGGAGAATGAACGGAACGAAAATGTGCAGTAGCTGCGATGGTGAAAAGTTGATCTTTTTCCAAACGACTTTTTGGCCAACGGAATAGAAAATTATTTAGAGATCGCCCGAAGAGATTGAAATCTTTGATCTTCGTTAAAATTTGTATGTTTGAAATACGTTTACCGTGATTGTAAATGATGTATCAAAATCACTTAATGATTTTATTAATTTTTATCAAATTCGATTGCTCTAAATGGTATGAATTGTCTTTATTCTGAACCTGTCGTGATCCTCGTAATATTCAAATTCGGAAAATTTACAAATTAAATATATAAATGGTCGATTTATTTCGGGAAATTCCAATTCACCGATCCGCTGGTACTTTTCTGTTCATGCCAGTATCTGAATTGTGCAGTAGAATTTGAGGGTTTTCTAACGTAGGAATATCTATACGGTCGTTTAATGTATAGATATTCTAGAATCGAGGGTACATGTTGGTCTCTCCCAACGTACATCACTCGCATAATACAATCATTAGTTCTCAAAGTTACTCCTCCTGCTGCACCAGCTACAAGTCGCGCTTACTCGACGATCGTCCTGTAGTTGCCAACAGTGTTGCATATATTACAGTATACATGAACCAAAATAATAATTTAACAATGCCTATGCGGTTACCCTTTCGCCGATGAAAATGACAAAATTGTAATAAAACAAAAACCTTCATAGTTTTTAATATACGACCTAAAATAACGTGAATGAAAGAATGTAATGTTTAAGCAGGTAAAACTCATCGTCATTGATCTTTGGCGGGACACGTGTAATTCATGTTACAAGATTTTCTCTACAACTTACTAGTCAAATAAAAAAAGTTGAAATCTAGCAATGATACTCGACTGAATAGATTCTCAATGGAAATGAGGGTGCTTCATGACGGTGTTACTTTTATAACCGATCCTGTGAATTATCAATAATAAAAAAGGGTATATATGCCGAACAACTCGACGTGTTCAATCATTTCTGGACGGCTTGGCCGATTAGGTTGAATTTTTAGAGCTGCGCAAGCTTGGAGCTGTCGAAATTCGGGATGCACCAATTTCCAGTAGTAGTAGTCTTGAGGGTATTCCGCCATAATTTGTGTTGACATTTGCGCGATAATCATACTAAGAAGAACGAATTAATACTCGACTAATCGTTGGGGTTTTGTTGAAATTTTTTGGTTTTTCTATATTTCCATTGTTTATTTTTCAGTGACCGGAAGGCCTGCGGTGGGTGGAGCACCACTCTACGGTCGACTAGTCGCTGAGGAACCCCTGCCGTCCGCTGTCTGCGTTGGCACCGGCGGGGGCGTCGGGACGGCGCCGGGGGAAACCCCCGCCGACATCCACGCGATGCAGGCAAGAATACCTCACCGGTTTCGAGACCCCGCAACGGCACCCCTTCGAAAGCTTAGCGTGGACCTCATCAAGACGTACAAACACATCAACGAGGTAAGTCCTAATACAATCACGCAAATGATCCAATTGATTTGCGGTAAAAAGAAAAAAAAATCAACGTCTACCTATTTAAATCCTTTTCGAAGAATTTTATCAATTCTCCTTTTCTTCGTTTTTTTTTTTTTTTTTTTTATATAAATATTTAAATATCTATCTTCGGTCTGAATTGTTTTTGATACTTATTTTTCAAAACGTTAATGATATAATTTGAAAAAAAAAAAAAGAAGTGAAATGTAATGGTTCAAAATTAAGAACAAGAAATAGAAGGAAAAAAAGGTTAGAAAAATTAGTAACATTAATAACAAATAATGAAAAGCGCGGTGAATTAAATATAAGTATCAGCGAAATGGAATATACAGTTATTATCGTGGACCGTTTAGTTTGCGGGGGTGTTTTGAGCACGTTGAACACGTGATAACAAGATTCGTCGTTCTATAAGTGTCGCCAATGTCGCCCACGCATGTAATTCAATGCTTTTTTTCCGGCGTGGGCGTCGCGTCATCCGCGTGGTCTCATCTCCACCGACATCAACCGCCGCCGCCGCCGCCGATGTTGCTGAGGCTGCTGCTGCTGTTGCCGTTGCGCGTCGTATTGACATTAGTTCGTTACGTCGAAAATCATCTGAATTTAGTTTATAGCTTACCTACGTTTACAAATGAAACGTGTAACTATCACGACGCACACAGGTTCCGAGAAACTTGAAACAAACGTGCGAATATTTGTGAAAAACCAATTTCGGCAAGTTGGTTCATCTGAAGCTGATTTGCAGATCGTCGTACGTCTTTTTTATTTATATCATTTTATTTATCAGGTGAGAGAAAAGAAACAAGAAAGAATTAGTGTAAGCATCTAAGTCTTTGTATATATACAGTAAGGTGGCTTCGGTTAATTATTTCCAATTAATTACGGGGCTTTAAACTCGGTTACGGAGATTCAAAGTAACGTGGGATTATCTCGTTTGCTACTAAACCCCGTGAATATTGTGGGAAGAGGGCGCGGCTGAAATCTTCAACAGTATAATACTACGCAAGACCTTATCTCGTTCCCTATAGTCTACCTACCTGTACCTGCAGCAGTTCGGGTAACTATACAGAGAGTACCAGGGAAAACTGGCCACTCTATATACGCCTGACCAGCGGCGCTTAGCACACACGAAATTTTTACTTGCGTGAATCTCCGCCGGTATCAGCAGTCACGGATTTTTGATAAGTTAAGTCAGGAACTGACGCTGGCGGAGGTTCACGCACGTAAAAATTTCGTGTGTTGGTAAGCGCACGTTAAATTTTCGCTAGCCAGGCGTACATGGAGTGGCCAGTTTTCCCTGGTACTCTCTGTATACACAACGCGCCGTCCGGAAAGGAAAATATAGCTATAGGAGTAGGAGAAGGAAGATTGCACCGCGTATATACCGTAACTGAAGACTAGACATTATCCGACCAAATTCCCTTGCCATTACAGGAATCTCGCTCAGATACGGCGGGATAATATGCGTTGAGGTGTCCCTCGAATCGTGCCATATATGTATAGCGAGCCTCGACTACATCGGGTGCAGATTGATTTTGCGGGAATCACGACGTGGACAGGACTCGATATGAAATTTACGGGATTTACGGTATGTACGCGGTGCAAAGAGAGGGCAGCAAATTTTAACATTTGGCTATTTTTTTAATAAGCGTTATATTCTTGCCACTCCGATTTTGATAAACATCGTTATTAAATTTGATATTTTTCTCACGTAACACATTATATCGCGTTTTTTAAGTCAGATATGACCTGTTTACTTTATATTAAAATTCTGCCACTAGATGGTGCATGGGCAAATTTATGGGATCCCAATTTAAACTTCCGGTTCAGGTATGCCGAAACAATGACGATCAGCGACGATTTACTTTTGCTAACGCCTAGTAGGATCGTTTCGTGTCGAACGGTGAGAATATAAAATAAATCCTCGTGAAAAGTAAAAACTGGAATAGCCCCGCACTTGTGTCGTACCAACCAATAAAATGTTGAGAATTTTGCGGGCGATAAGATGGAAATTCAAACAGTCTTGCCAGTGTTCTGGAAAACCAATAAAATCAATCGGAAAATAGTTTTCAACGTTCCATTCCAGAAAGCCTGTACTTCTGCTTCCTTCTGCATTTCCGTTCCTTCTTTTGCAGGACACCGCAGAAAAGTTTAGCATATATACGAGGTGTGCAAAGTTACTGCCCAGAATCGCCTCTCAACTCATTGTCAGTCAGCCACTCGTCTCCGCGTATATCAGGACTGCGGAAGAAATGTCGTGGATATTTTTCGGACCTTGTTCGAAAGACACGGAGAGAAAGAGGAGAAAAAGACGGAGAAATGGAGTAGGTAGGGAAAGGTTACGGAGGGGGTAGCAAACAGATCAGAAAAGATTCGAGTTGCATCGACGGACAGCTTCGAAGAATTTAATTTTACGGTTATTCTTGACGAACGACTTTTTGGTGGCGATTGATTTGAAACGATCAATGTATTTGGCGATGTTTTTTGCACCTGAGGTGTTGAAAGTTACAATCGTGAAAGTATTCAACTTCATGTACTGGTATAGATTGTGATGAGAAACGAACCAGCCAAGATTCAAGGAGAGAGACATTTGAAATGGAAGACATTCCATTTCAAATAAGTTTTAGTTAGCGAGAAGCTCCAAAAGCGACAAGAGGTATTTAAAGGTATAAATCTCTTACCCTCTAACTTGGGAATATGATCACCTCGGATATTAGAATTGATAACCAAATACTTGAACTAACGGCAGAAGAACGAAAAAAAAAAACAGAAAAACGAATTTCTCGAGAGAATTATGACAATTTCGACGCTTATTCACGGAAGAGAATCACACGTTCAGAGACGTGGGATTCAGCTGAAATGAATGCGCAAGTTTGTTCCATCTTTGGAGAATCTGAAAGGTCCGTGAACGAATAAGTAAAAATAATCGCATGGAAGGTGAATTAGGAAATCTAGAGCTTTTTACTCACTGTCAAATCTCCCTTTTACCCCTCGCTTGCAAGTTCTTCTGCACCGTCTCTATTTCTCCTTCGATTTCTGTCTTCCCCTCCCTTCTCTTCCCTCCCCTTCCCTTCGTTCTTCTCTATCTCCGTGCGGGTTGCCTGTTAGACCCAGACGCGGCTTGCAACGGAGTGTCCGTCCCAATACTGACAATGAGAAGAGTATGTACCTGTATGTGTGTGTATGCTGTTACCTACATGTATATATGTAAACCTTACCTCTCCCTAGGTGCGTTTTATATACATTATACAGGGTGTGTCGCGTTTTAGAGATTCTGGAACAAATCCTCGTTGCGAAATACGAAAAAAATAACATTAGCCCATGACGTTTAAAACGCTACTTTTTTTTTGAATTTATTTCATTTTTTTACTTATTTTACTACTCGAGTTAATCTCTTCTTTCAAGAGAATCAAGTCCAGCAAAGATCTGATACGGTCTCCGGTTTAATTTTTATTCCCCAAAAGAGCTGAAGGTTAGTAGAGAAAAAAATTGTCTTTCCTTTTTCCGCGGTTTTTATTCATAATTCGCGATTTTGGTGCGCTGCTCTATACAAGGACAACAAATTTCGTACTGCAACGCCACCGTCTGCAATAGGGGCACCGTCGGAAAAAGGGGCTGAGAGGGGAAAGAAGAGGTCGGGATGAAAGGGCAGCGGTAGTGTTGCGGGCTAAGGAGGTCTGGAACGAGTAGAGTGAAGAGGCAAATGAGGAATCGAACCCCATCGACATCGCGCTGCAGAGTTTCGCCGTGCAGGAGTTGCTGCACGTTTTGCGAACGTTCCTCGGGAATCGGGTCTCAGGACTCTCGACTCGGGAGTCGGGAGTCGGGAGTCAGGAGTCGGGACTCTGGGGGTGCAGCAGGGGGATATATTCAGAGGTTGGCGCGTTGCGGGAGGAGTCAGAAGTTAGGAGTACGAGAAGCCAGAATAGCTTCGCGTATAATTATTAAAGACGACCCAGATGCCATCCAACAGAGACGGTGATGGTCCTTAGCTGCGAGTTGTTCAAACTTGGGGCCTCCTCCTTCCACTTTTGCTCTTCTTCTTCATCCTCTGCCGCCTCCTTGCTCTATACTGCAACGCAGACCAACCCAATGCCGCCCCAACGGGCTGTGAATTTTACTATTCAGTTCTATGGGCGTTGTTCACAAACTCGTGATTCTCACTGAACTAAGTATATACATACATATGTATGTATAACGATCTCCCGCAAATCGTCGTAACTATATACATTTTACATATTTAAAAACATTCACGATTATAATAAACACTTACTATACAAGAAAGAAAAAAATCCAAGTGAAGCACAAAATTTTTCAACATATGTATGTATATACTTCTACAGTTCTATTCGATTATTTTCTCGTTTGAATATTTATAATTCTCAGGCTGAAGGTACATACAAATATGACAAAAAACAACATTTTTTTTACTACCTTTGGTGACGGATCGCAATTAGATTTGTCATTTCCTGAATTGAAAATATGGTATCCGCCCTCGAGAGACGTAACTATGGAGGATTATTTATGCTGTTAATTTATTATCCGTGCTATGTGCGAGCAATACGAACTTTCATACTTTAATCCTTTACGGCATTGAACACACGAATGTAATCGTATTCTGGAAATTTTCACGAATCGGAATGAAAAAATTATTCACTCTTCTCTCTTCTTTTTTTTTCCTTCGGATTCATTTAATCATCTTGCAGCAAATGTTTCATAATTTGCCTGTAACATATTTGTAACGACGAAGCTCTGCTGCAGAAACAGCTGTAACGAATGAGTTTTGATTTTTATATATCGATATAATCCATTTGAGAGTATAAAATTTCCCCAGTGAATCAACCGCTACTCTTCCTGTAGGTTACCTACAAGCTGTCCAATGGTTCTTTTTCCATTTTTCTTGTGCAGAAACATTTCGCTCGTGTATACCTCATTCCTGACATGTTCTTGCCGTCGACATCGTCTTCGACAGTCCGTACCGAGATTACAATTTTATAAATTTATCGTTCCGTCACCATATCAATTTCGCCATAACTAGCCAATATTCCAATATAATAGAGTCTACTATAGGTACCAGTACACTGTCTACATACAATACGTATTATATGCATAGTTATCCATATTGGCAAACATGAATATAGTATAACTATATAATATACATCGCATTAGACCGGCTTGAGAAAATGATTGAGTTTCAGACCTTGTTGCTTTTCAAGATTTTAGTACCTTATAATATTAGAAAATAACTCACTGAAGGTTTGGTTGGAGAAAAATTTTTATACCTGTGCACCTAAAAGATTAGATTAGGTAAGGCATGTGATCATTACGAATTTGATTTTTCTCGAAACCATTCGGTAGAGACGATTTTTTTCTTGTTTCTAGGGTTTCGTATGCAAACAATAAAAAGCTTACCAAAGTTTTGCGATACCATGTCTACATATAAATGCTTTTCGCTCATCTTCATGTATTAATATGCTTTTTCGAGAAGTTAAACTCTTGCTGCAGATAGTTATTAAAGTAAATAACTTGTATATGAATTAAGTACCGAAATGTCGATTAGCAATCAAATGAAACGTAGAACTTGATCATTATTTTCTTGAATTTCGCGTAATGTTGATGATGATGATATTGGGAGGATAGTTGATCATTTTTATATTAGACGGTTGGTTACAAAGCTGCAGAGCGTTCTGTTCTACATAACATAACGATCTTTTCAAACTTCAGATGTTCGAAACGATCGAAGGTCGTTTATTTCTTCCCGGTCGAACGCGATCGTTTGATTGGTTCGTATCTGAATGGCAAAATACGGCTGAAGTTGAACTCGTGAAACTCGAGCGTCGTCGAGCGGTAGAATCGGCTCGCCGGTGTTGCCATCCATAGCCCACGTCCTCGTCGCCGTCATCTTGGCTGAGCTCACGACTCTTTTGCAGCTCTCGCGAACTCCCGCGGCTAACACAAAGAGTGTCCTTCTCATCCGCGAATGGGATTTAAGCCGTGTGCAGTTTCGTGTCACGAGCGACTGCCTGGTTATAGGTATACCGAAACTTTCCATTGACCGTTGGCTGGTGCCTCTGCTGCTCTTGGACGTTGCCGGTCGACTGCTGCGTGACTCACGCGCGTGTCTCGAAGAACAATTACCGAACTCGCCGCTGCTGTTCCTGTTGCTGTTGCTGATTTTGCTGCTGCAGCTTTATTACTATAACCGCGCTGTTTGCCGAAGTTTGTAGTAGTAAAACTAGCGCCGGTAGCAGGCACCGCCGAACCTCGAACACGAGCACGATCCTTGATCTTTGATCGTTCAAAGGAGGAGGCCGTAGTCTGTACGTTCATTATCTACCAGGCGTGTTATGCTCCTGCTTGCAGGCCGTAGTTTTCAACCGACGCGGCGAGGGAGGCTGTTTCTTCTCTTTTTTTCTTCCATTCCTCTTTTCGCTTGTTATCATCTTTTTTACTTTTTATAATCCAGGAGGAACGAGAGTAGGAAGATCCAGACTCCTAACGTTGGTGCAATACGGCGCAGAAGGTGATCGGTCTTCCGTGCGAATTCCTTTTCACATCGCGCGTACCAAGCGGCGCGTTGCGTTGCCTTCACGAATACGCTGTTTTTTAAGAGTATAGCTTTCAGCTACGTTCAGCTAAGAGAGTGCGAAGACCACCGCGCCGCTACTGCTCTCAGATAACGAACGCTCTATCACGCTACAACGAGAATTTCAAATAATGAATGAAGATTAGTTCTCATTTGTAATACCCTCTACGAACTATTCAAAAGGCCTTGAACACGCGTGTATTCGAACATTGAATTCAATCGGAAACATATTTACGCTGAGAATTCGTACACGGAGTAAACTATGCTAGAATTTTGAAGCTTTGTATAATTATCTAGGCCCATTGGATCTTTGACGAAAAATCACAACCATATTTAAATATCCTATGATAACAAGATAAGAAAAAACTCATAACAACAACAACAACAACAACAATAATAATAACAATAATAATAATAACAATAACAATAATAACGGGAGCAAGCCTTATACTATACGGTGAAGTAAAACCAGAGTTGGTTTGAATCGGCAACAAAGAAGTGGAACACACCAGTTCCGGAAGGTCGTGCAGAATAGTTCTCGCTTCGTCTGGACTGGCGTTTTCATTCATGACTCGACGCGGCGAGGCTGAGCCGCGTTGAGGTGCGGTGCGGTGGTGCGGTGCCTACCAACTCCACCGTCCGCGATCGCTCTTCTAGTTTTTCTCTCTCGCACGCCTTATACCTCTTCTTAACCCGACTTCAGGCAACCTCCTCCTTTCACTCTCTTATGGTTTCTCTTGCTGCTTCAGCTCTCTCCTCTTTACTGCCTTTCCCCTTCCCTTCGCTCCATTACCGCTTCTCGCTCTCTCAGTCTTTGTTTCTTTCTCTTTCTAGTCTCCAGTCTTTTCCCTACCCCCCTACTCGGTTCTCTCGCTTATTTCTCACTGTAGCACTCGTGGCAACGGCGAATCCGACAGCAACAGCAGCGGAGAAAAAAAATCAGAATGAGAAGTAGGAGAAATTCATAACGGCCTCGTCTGATGACGCGCTGGCAAGTCGTCATCTCGTCGTCTGACAGTCTTGGCAAAAATAGCCAATGCGTTCGACCAGTAGGTAAGCGTTCCGACGCTACCTACGCGCTGGATCAATTCTTTTTCCTTGACACTTCTGACAATCAGAGATATTATACTGTAATATTTATGTATCCATCCTATGTATTTAACTAAATTTGACACGCAAACTAAAAATATCATCGATTTTTCTGTTCGGACGATGGACAAAAAAAGTTTTAAATAAAGAGAAAAAAAGAAGACACAAAAACTGGCCGAGCTATTTTCTCATACAAATGCAACATTTTTGATATTTTTTACTCTGTTTGATATGGAGGATATATAATGTCTTTGAAAATTTTCATTAGTCTATGATTAGTTGTGTTGGCCAAAGGAAAATCTCACGATGGATCAGCTGATTCAAATTGAGGGTTTCGTAACATAGCTATGGCCATAGCAACCGCCCCGACCTACTCCGACCGACATTACCTCTCCGTAGCCTATACTCTTCTCCCATCAAGTTTTTAACATTTAAAACATTCGCCAAACTCATTGTCGGCGGATCTTGGAAACACTTTACGGGTCAGGTAACGTCTGTATGTACATTTTTATTTTTTGTCTCTACTGATTTTATAATATTCCGATAATTTTTTCTGTACATAAATTACTTTCGGTACTATGAATACTAAAACTAGCGAGCAATTAGGCGTCGCAATTTTTTTCTTCTGTTTTTTTTTTTTCCGCCTGTTTTTTGTAAAACTTATGCGGTGAAGAGAGCATTCTACAAACCAGTCTCTTTAGTGGTGCACTCGCGCATAGCAACAGCTACCTACTGCACGCACGGACAGTGTACACGACGGTGCCCGCAGTCCGTTCGCTGCGACGATATACCACCATAGAGTAGATATGAAAGGACAATACAGCAGAAAAGGACGGCCATAGCTACCATTGGAGGAAATACCGGTTAACCTACACGATTTCTGCACTGCATCACGGTCGCTCGATCTCATCGAAAGAACTAAACTCAAAACCGCGCGATTACCTTACCTCGGTCATCTGTTTATACGTATCGGTCTATACATGTGGGGGGACATAGGTGGAAAAAAAAAGAAAAAAAAAAAAATGTGCGTGACAAAGATTTTTAGAACATTGGAGAAGCGGGTGAATGGCGGCTCGTAATTTTTTGGGAAGTTTTATATAAGTTTGAAATTCGACTGGTCGAGTCGATGGACTTGACTTTGTCCGGTTAGAAATATTGTTGTGAGACAGGCTAACTTTATTCCGGTTAAATTCTTTCATATGCGCATTTTCAGATCAAACTTTGATGAACCAAACAAAAGAATATTTTTTTGCCCAGTTATCATATTTGCTGTGTTTGTTCTTTGTTGGCTTGCAAAAATTTACAAAATGCGAATTCATGGGACTAGTTTTAGTGTACAGCGGTCACCTTTTGCGATGTTAATTTTGCCGTCTGCAGGTCTAGTCGTAAATTATGTACGATCATATGAAGATATTAATTCGGATCATTGTATACCGTTGCTCTTGCTGAATCAGCTGACTTATTGCCATCCTGCTAAAGACGATTGTGACTTTGGAATTTCTCCTGACAAAGCCCCACGAAACCCCAAGATCCGGTGCGATTTGCGCCTTGAAATTACTCTCACGTACCAACTACAATTGAGAGGAGCAAAAAATAACATAGATACAACGGATGAAAACAAAAAAACAGGACTAGAAATGCTACGCGTTTTTATGAGAGGAGGGTAAAAATCCACAAATCGATTATCGTTTGCAGTCTACTGTGCAGTGGTCAGAAAGCCGGTTGACAACGGTACTTATTTCTGATCTATTTTCTGAAAAATCTTTTATCCATTAAGATTTTCCGAAAGTGAAAACGCAGCTGTCTAAAGAAATGAACAAATTTTCACCCGTCGATATTTATAAAAATAAAAAAATAAAATATATATGAACGATTAAGAATACGCGTCTTCTTTTTTTGTTGACTAACATCATCATTCTACTTTGACATCGAGGCGATTCATCTGTCTTCGACGAAAACGAGCTGGGAAAATTCTGTCAACGATATAATATCGCGGCGCGCGGCATGAAACGACCGTTGTCTAGGTCCAGGATAATGTGGAATGAAAATAACGGCAACCTGTAGGTAACCCAAGAAGACCGATCGTTGCTTGGTAAAAGATATGGAATCTGCAGTAGTTCAAGCATCAGATCATCTCTCTTGATTTCTACCGGTCTCGCGATCTACACCGCGAAATGAGGTGCAAATTTACGTATATTATTGCCTCAGTTTTAATATATAGTTTAGGAAGTACACTACATTGAAAAAATTTCACGGTAAATTTAAATCGGCATAATAAAATCGGGTGAGGTACCGGTGCGGAATAAAGGTAATATACTTGTTGAAAACTTTTTTTTTAATGGAAAATCAAGATTATTTTTCGTAAATTAATCTTTTTATAAAATTGTTAATGAATTCGGGACTTACACCTCATGATTGTTCTCTATCAACACAATATTCGTAATTAAACTCGAACTTTTATCAAGACAGAGTCGATTGGCCACCCGAGGGATAGGATTACTTTGAAACTTGTTAGCTGAAAAAAGCTCAATCTTCGTGTTTCTATTTTCATCCTCGCTCCCGTTTTTTATCTCTCCCCTTTCTTCCTGGTTCTGAGGTAATTTGTCTCATCTAACAATTTAAGAATCTCGTTAAGAATGTAAACACGCCGTACTGTATAGACTGATTTTTGAAGCAGGTATTGCAGATTGATACCCCAATTAACACATAAGGGCGATGAGAAAAAAGTGATTGAAAAACGAGGGAAAGAAAAAAAAGGCGTCACATGCATCTAATTGTGGATTCATTTCAATTATCGTATACCCACTCGTTCGCGGTGGAATGCTTAGATTTTTTTCTCCTGCAAAATACTCGCAGGTAATTTTAGGTTACTTTGATCACTGCTGCTGCTTCGGGGAGGCTCAAACAGGAGGATTGTAATGGAGAAGGCTATTCGATGGCCCAGGGTGAAGGCGGGGATCGGCTGCCGGCGTGACTTTCACGTGGTCTCTGGGTATCGATTTTCACGACGCGGCCAACTACCCGTTCGGATTCTGCGCGATTTCGTCCTGCCGACCAAATCACATGGCATTGCCATTTTTGCGCAAAAATGGATATAAAGAAAATATACATCATGTAGCATATATAATAATAATATACCGCAAATGTAGAGCAAAACGATGAAAAGGAGAAATGAACAAATCACCCGAGCATTGCCTCTGTATGCTTTGACATCGAACTACAGAAACGCATTTATATAAAATTTATGCATTTTATTTATTGGTCGAGTACCGTTATGAATACGTACCAGTTGAATGATACTGATACTTTCCGATATCTATATTTGAACTCGTATTTATGAATGGTATTTTTGTTACAGGTATACTATGCCAAGAAGAAAAGAAGGGCGCAACAAATGCAGGGTGAAGATGGGTCTCATAAAAAAGAAAGAAAACTTTATAACGATGGCTGGGATGATGATAATCACGATTACATCATCAAAAATGGCGAGAAGTTCCTTGATCGATATGAAATCGATTCTTTAATAGGTTTGTACTTCTTACCCTTCAATTTTACCGTATTACATCCACTTAGCGGCTTAGCATTAAGATTACCAATTATAGAGCCTATAGGAGGTGGGGTCGTAAAACACTATGGTATATAATACTTTGATATATTGGCTAAGTATGTATTCCGAATTATGTAGTATTTCCTGGTTTTTAATCTGATTATAATGTGATTTCATTATTAATTTTCAGGAAAAGGAAGCTTCGGCCAGGTAGTCAAAGCCTTTGACCACGAGGAGCAGACCCAGGTGGCGATAAAAATTATAAAAAATAAAAAACCTTTCCTTAATCAAGCCCAAATTGAAGTCAGGTTACTGGAAATGATGAACAGAGCGGACACCGACAACAAGTATTATATAGGTGAATACGAGTCATCGAAAGCGATATATGTTGTCCATGTATCTGAGTTACATACACAATGATATGGCACAAAAAAAGCGAACATTTAAGGAAGAAAAAATTGTTTCTTTGTTTGACAGTTAAATTGAAAAGGCATTTCATGTGGCGGAATCACCTGTGTTTGGTATTTGAGCTGCTTTCCTATAATCTGTACGATTTGTTGAGAAATACGAACTTCCGAGGGGTATCGCTCAACCTAACAAGAAAGTTTGCCCAGCAACTATGCACTGCCCTCATGTTTCTGTCCACACCGGAATTGAATATCATTCACTGTGATCTGAAACCTGAAAATATCTTGCTTTGCAATCCAAAACGAAGTGCAATCAAGATTGTAGATTTTGGGAGTTCGTGTCAACTCGGACAGAGGGTGAGTCTGCAAATCTTATAAGCGTTTTGTCTTGATCTCAACAGGGTTGTGTCGTAATAATGACTTTTGTCATTCTAAAACTAGGTACCTTTTCTGATTGCTGCTTTCCCTTTCATCCCATGAAACATTGGCTCCTGACTCCCCGTGTAAACGTCATTTCTCCAGAGTTTTTGCATAAAAACAGTTATGCACATGTTTAAGTTAACGGTAATACCAGAGTAATAATTCACTGACAATAATTCTTTTACCTTTCTTTGTTCCAGATATATCAGTATATTCAATCTAGGTTTTATCGCTCACCCGAGGTGTTACTTGGAATACCGTATGACCTAGCGATAGATATGTGGAGCCTTGGGTGCATCTTGGTGGAAATGCACACCGGAGAACCCCTCTTCAGTGGTGCTAATGAGGTAATATTTGAAAAATATAATATTTACATTCCTCGTTAACTAAATAAGATAAGATTATGTATTTAATTATTCGTTACATTTTATTCACTATTGCACAATGACTATAGCGCGGCAATGATAATATGGTAAATGCTACTTTTCTCTGTCGTAGGTCGACCAAATGAACAAAATTGTTGAGGTTCTGGGAATGCCACCTAAGCACATACTAGACCAGGCACACAAGGCACGAAAGTACTTTGACAAAGTTCCGACGGACGGCTCCTATGTCCTTAAAAAATCAAAAGATGGAAAAAAATACAAGTTGCCCGGTACACGGCGATTACATGACATTCTAGGGGTAGAAAATGGGGGTCCGGGTGGTAGAAGATTAGGTGAATCAGGACATTCAATCTCAGATTACCTCAAATTCAAAGATTTGATATTGAGAATGTTGGACTTTGATCCAAAGACGAGAGTAACGCCTTATTATGCGCTCCAACATAACTTTTTCAAAAGAACAGCTGATGAAGGGACCAACACAAACATAGCCGCAGCTAATAGCGCCAATACCAGTCCAGCAGTGGTTTCAATGAGCCAGGATCACGGTGAGTTGGACCTTTCACGATACGGTCGTTAAGCTGAAGAATCACAAAGTCGGGTGTTTTGCAGCAAACTGTTTTACAGTTATATTTTGCTTACCCTCAATTTGTTGAATTTTATAGGTTTTGGTGTCACTCTTCTTATCAATTTCTTCATTGGACAAGTATACGTATTGCCTTTCTGAGAGTCACTAGAATTCTTGAAAACCACTCATGGGTTTTACATATCATGTAGATTTATCATTTCATAAGAAAACAATTTTTACTCCGTGCTCTAAGTTGTGCTGATCAACCAGTCGTTTAATAGCCAATTCCAATACTGGAATAACAATCGTCTGTATTTGGCTACCTGTCCATTGAAAGCGTTAGATAAAGAACGTTCACATTTGTGATGAATCCATCATTTGCAATGACAAATATAACTCCTAAATCTCATGTTATAAGTATTTTATTAAGAATTCATGGAATATGAATAGTTCCATATGTAACACATAATAATTTCCATAGAATTGGATTCAGTGTATGTGGGGACCTGTCTTTCATAGAAGCCTTGTTATATTGTCATTATAGTGAGCTTGGTATAGCGTAATACGGAGACTAATTTTTTTAATTCTCTCGACTGTTCAGTATGTTGCGATAACACATGAAATTTTAATTGTTGTCTTGTGAAGATGCTAACTCGACATGAATATTATTGCGTCTTATATTTTACCGCAAACATTCAATGATTCAGATGGTAATTTACATAAGTTTTTCAGAAAATATAATGAATTATCAGTTTCACTTAGTTAAGAAATAAAATCTGATTAAAATATGAATGATAAAGTGAGTACTTGAGGTTAGGTACCAAAACTGTACCAAATTTAAGTCACTAGACATCGAGCAACCTCTGCTTTTCAGTTTAGAGAGTTGGCGTATCCGCATTCCTTACCATGGTGCAATTTCCAATGTACTTTGGGACGATAGATAAAAACTATGGTGGATTACGAAGTACTGCTATGCTTTGAACTTGCGTATTAAGTGTATCAGAAATTCACAACGCTTTAATGTAAGTGTAGCTAGGATATTTACCTGAGACTATGGTATATAATAAAGAATCACTTGTTCTGCTTATCACTTGCTAGAGTTGTTGCGCAATGCCAAGCTCGCGTATAAATTATGTGACTAACAATTCATCTGGAGCGGTTTATAAGAAATTTATCAAATTTCCCTCATAAAATCTGCCTCTATGTTGCTTGACTTCATTCACCGCCCATGTTCAGTGTTTAAATTTGTTACGCGTAATAAAAACATAATTATAGTTTTCAACCAAATCATCCTTCTTGAATAAATAGTAATATTGGATATCTCCGTGGCAACAATTTATTATATTTCATGTTATATTTTTTATTACATCAGCTCCGTTTGATTGATAATTGAATTTACACGGATATCAATCATGCCAAAATACATAGACTCCATCTTCGACCATGGTCTAGAGTTCTAGTGCATTCACTAATCTGTACATGTTATGAGAAAATCATGATTTAAATTTAAAATAATTTTTTCCAAACTTTTTTCGATCAAGTCAAAATTAGGTTGAATACTTGTTGCATATTTAGTCTGCAGAGCATGATTTATGATGTGACTACCGATACATCGTCGGTTCAATGAATAATCTGTACCGAGAAATTCTGATGATATGAGACGTTGATTTGTGGATGCAATTTTTTGCTAAGTGCCACTGAGATGATTCAATACCGATTATTTATGTAATCTTGGTTTATAACTGATACAAAAAAAAGAGGGGAAGTTGGAACGAGAGATGTGTCTTAGTTTGTATAAAAAATGAAAAATGATGTAACTCTTTGGGGTACCGATCATTAGATTTCAGTCACTGCCATTTTTACAAGTAACTCGATAACTTCATTGAATACAAATGTTTGTTTTTATATAAGTGCCGAGTGCCTAGATAATTTTTTTTTGCCATGATTAGATTCATAACATCGCACATTCAATAAAATTAGTCGTATCCGGTGTATTTTAAGCTGTCAATACAAACTAGACAGGATATTTATCCACTTGGTAATATAAAAATTCGACTAATAACTAGTCAATTCACCATAAAATCATGATTGAACAGATTGTTGCAACACATAACTGCAACGTATCATATTCGCATTCATAGTAATATCCTTCTACAATAATAATGTAAGGTGTGTTCGAAAAATTCAGCACAATACTAAAAAAACTTGGGCTAAAAAATCTCGCTATATAATTAACATTCAAACAGTTTGCGGCAGAATATGTCTAGTACTGAAACAAAATCAAATTTGGAACATTTGTATTTTTACCGTGAAACGGTTAACATTGCATCAGCCGCCTGTATTAATTTGTGGTTACATAATATTTCTTCTTTTTTGCATAAACTAAGCATTATTGTTATTGTTGCCCATAGATATGATGGGGGGACAGTACGTGGCACGATGACTGTCGTACCCGCGGGGCGGTGACGACCTGTCCTAGGCCCCAACCCTAATCTTACTTACTAACATAAGTAAGTTCTGGCTAACAAACAATCTGGAAAACTGATAGACTAACAATTTTTCCCAACACCTCTATCCTCACCTCGTGTCTATTGTGCGACGTATCGCTTGCTTGTGGGATTTATACCAAAGCATTGGTTAAATCAATAGACCAATACATCAAACCTAATAGCCCATAGCTTAGTTCGAGGCTTTCTAGAGCATAGGCCTGATTGGTTTCTGGGAACAATGAATGCTAGCAATTCAACTTTGCTTGGTTAATGTTTTAATAGAATTTGTAGTTATGACATTATGCATTCAACCAAAAAATAATTGCTAATAAAGGAAGAAAGTAAGTGACCATAATTACTGCTCACGAACATCATATGTACCCCATACTCAGGCATGTACTCGAGAAAGACTTGTTTGTCATATGGTAGATTTTGCTGTTACTTTCATGAATCCAACGTATTGTTCGCTATTTTCTTACCCATTTATGAAAAAGTGATTGAGATGTAAACCCAAACATGTTACTGCCTTTAAACTTTTTCTTCCCGCCCTTGTAACTGTAACATCCTATTAGTTATGACGAAATATAATCTGACGGTGCTATTCATGCACGCTATGCCTTGCCTTAAAAATACTGCTACGGTTTTCATTGCCGACGGCATCCGAGGTGAAACAAGTTCTCTCACTTGAGAATGTAATACCATGTTTTCTAGGTTGGACATATTTCAACTATCGTAGCAAATTCTATCCATATTACTTTAGTCCTGTATCATACAAAAATCACTCCATCATTCTCTGTTTTTCTTTCATGCATGCTTTAGCTGCTTACTATGCATAATTTACTAATAATAATATTCTCAACGTAGATATAATCTTTGACCCCATACTTTAAGGCTGACCAAACTTCGAGAAATCTTCATAAACTGATGTTTTTTAACTATCAACCACTTGATATACTTATAACTGCCATATATTCTTAAAGATGTTAACCATGTAATTTGTCTTATTAGATTTAGAGTCCGGTTCACCTGAATAGAAACATTTTTCAACTGTTGGTGTTGTAGCAAAAATCTATATTATGTTACATTTACAATAAGCTGAAGTCTTTTTCCAATTCTGTTGTTGGCATATATCCTCACGGTGAACAGCCTTGTGTCAAAAATGATGTAAAGACTCCAGTAATAATCACTTTCAAATTAAGAATTACTAACAAGAGGAAGACTAAGACTTCAGTAATTTATGATTTCAGACTTGTTTAATTGAATTCAATTCTGAATGAATTTTGGTATACAAACTTTTTATCACATAAATTGTGTCACAGTAATTTGAGTCCCGTTATCTATTTAATGACTTGAAAATACTCCCCGTCGTTGGATAGATATACTTCATACAGGGTGGCTTTACTTCAGTTGTTGATCCTTATTTCGAGTAAATATACATCCAAGTATACTACACCTGAAATACTTTTGTCGTCTCATGCATGTATTTCCTTGTGTAGATTCTTTGCACACCCTGTATATTGGCTATTTTCATTCGATTCTTTTCTAATAATGAGCAGATTTCTCATTAAGAATCAGAAATAATACCACACTGAAAATTGAACTAAGGAAACTGACTTTGGAAAAGTTTAGCTTACGAAATTCAATTGCTAAAACAAAATAAAAAGAGGATCAGATAATTAACAAAAGAACCGTCATTAATCACCACCTGCAATTGATGATACTGCACAGAACGTTGGCTATTCGATGAATGTAAATATAACACGGTAATGATATCCAGTCCAAATTAAGATCCTTAGCTTTGACAAAGTCATTTCCGATCTTTTAATTTTCATGGTACGAGAAAATATCTACTATCTTTTTCCAAGCCAGTTGAGACAAAAGAACATTTTTCTAACAGTTGCATTTCTCGTTGTCACAGGACTGGTAACTATGTCAGGACAGAGCAGCGGCAGCAGCAGCCTAATGCAAATGCCAAGCCTCCCTGGTGGGTATCAACCAATGGAGTTTGAATATTCACCCCGTCACTCGGGCAGCCGGCGTGCCATAACTTCGCGTTATTCGTCAACAGCCACCGGAGTCCCTACCTCTGCCCCATCTTCCATTCCATCCATGGATGGGTCCTTGATCCAAAGCTCTCTCAGCTCCTACAATAGCCTGATACTTCCTGGCATACCTCATTTGCCTAGCATGATGGCTTCTCCCATGATTCAACAACAAAACTACTACAATTATGGATATCCAGCAGGCGATGCGCACGGTATGGTTAGGCAACCTTCAACAGTGGCGTCTGGAAAGCAAAGAGATCCAGAAAGAGAAGACAGTCCGATGGTGGGTGTGTGCGTACAACAAAGTCCGGTTGCCATCCATTGAATAAGGTCGCAATGACAAATGTGACACAAGCAACACACTGCAAAACGTCGTGATTTTAAAACGACAATAGGTAATCGTGTGACGACAATTTCAGAGTCCATGAAATTGTATTTAAGTATTGCTAGAAATTGATGAAAGGAGGCAAGCGTGGAAAAAAATTAAAATCCATACTGAAACTAAATCAATAAATAATATTAATCATTAAACATCATTGCGAGTTACTATCAAATTCAAGCTTCGATTATTTTTTTACGTTGATACCGTTTGAATTGGTTGGCAACGTGAATTAATCTTGGATGAAATAACAAGTCTGGAACTCATTCAAAAACAATTTGATATAATAGACAACTCTACAGATTAGAGACACATTGACGCAATCGATGATCTACAAAAAATAAATGTGCAGCGTGTGTACATATGGATAAGTGAGAAAAATTATGTAAAGAAAAAAATGTTAAGACAAAAGAAGAGACATCTGTAGTATGGAAGAATATCAAAGACGCGATATGGCACATTCAGATGTAGGTTCATAAAATCTACTTCAGCGACTCAACCTTATTTCCATTCTTTCTCGAAGGATTCAGAACCTTAGGTGTCCATTGAGGTATGTTATGCTGTACATGTCCTAATCTGATGTGATTAATTGATTTCCTGACCATTGAACACGATGAAAATGGAAAAAATACTACTTATAAAATTGCAAAGTAGACAAACTGGATGGTGGATAATGAAGAGAAGACATTTTCCAGTAATGAAACAAGAAAAGACACGACAGTTTTATGGAAAGGACTGACCTGGCAGTGGGTGAAGTTGACGATCAACGGAGAGATTAATAACTGTTCTAAAGCGGACAGACACGGCCTAGTGCGGATGAACCAAATTGGCCCTTTGGGTCCTGCCCGATTAAAACGAACATTCACATGGTTTGATCGGTATCTGATAGAAATAATATCGGCATCCCAACTGTGTGGCCTAGAGAGCAAGAAAAGTGATAATTATTATTACTACATAAAAATAACAATGTAATCATGTACTCCATAGAGTTTTATACACAGTGTCACGAATGTAATGGTTAGCAATTAATAATGAGAAAGAAGACAGTCGCGTTGAATGCTAGATATTTGTACAATACACTTAGGTGAACGATAAGAGAGTGCAGCTTTAGGAATTAGCATTTAAGTATAAAGCTATAAAACTGACTCTTTTATTTACTTCATTAACCGTATCGTCTAGTACGATACTTGCGCAAAAATCAGTTTGTTGTTAAAAAGGACTTTAAACGAACGAGGCTTGCGCGGCTTAACAATACATATTTATACATAAAAAAGCATTAATAAGGAAGTTAACATATACATGTAAGGTTGATGAAGAATGGTATAATCGTACGAGAACTAGATACTTTATAATAAACAATACCGGCTATCACCCGTGTATAACATATACATACATATATTTCCAGTGACCGCTATTGATTTTTGCCGTTTGCTCATATTACTCTGCTTATGCTACTTTTATAAACTCGAATACCCTTTATCGTTTATTTTGAAATCGTAGAGGTTTGCCAAAATAAACAATACTGAGCCCAGTTTAAAGTTATTATTTTTCTGGAAAAAAAACTGCATTATCCGCATTATTTCTTGGGGCTATGTCCTTCCGAATTCGTAACAATTTACTATGATATATTTTTAAACTCGAAATAATACATACGACGTGACCAAGAAATTGTTTCTATTTTCTCCTCTTCATGTAGCTACTACACAAAATATATCGCTTGCAAGCAAATATTTATGTCTTACATTGCTTGTTAGAACCATTCAATGAATCATCTGTATTATCGCGGTTCGGTATTTTTACGTATTTGATGTGAACAAGCTTAGAGAATTAACAAATTTTGCTTGTGTAGCGATATCCTTCATTCTTGTGCAATTGCTACTTTAAAGAGACAGATAATTTTCACACTAATAGAACACGTCGTTAAACCACAGAAAATACAGATATATTTCATTCTTACTATTGAGCTTCTCAATATGAAGTAGAACACTGGTTTACGAACAAATAATGATTAGTTCAAAGTCGGTCAGATTATCTAACAATAAGACCATGTTATGTTAATGTCAATTGATCATGCACGTTAAACACATGGAAATTGATTATTCATATACAAGGAGTATCATAGCCTGCTGGCAACTTCAAGGTATATTGTGGTACAGATAGGAAATAAAATATCCGTATTTGTAAGGGAAAATCGAGATTATTGAAAATGTTTAGAATTTTCCATGATAAATTCTCTCATCTTCAAGATTTCACCGAACGGCAAGAATCAGTACACTTCACAACCAACCATCTTCATAGTTTCACACAAATTTGGTTTTCCAAATCCTTTATATGTATAACCTGCACTTGAGAGTCACAGGGTGTGTACCTTAGTCTGAAATCACATTATAAATTTCATTCCTTGAAACCCTCATGTAAAAAGATATTTTTTTCTTTTTCTTATTTCGCAAACTGTCCCTAAAAATTAAATGTCGTTCGTCAGTATAACTTTCTACAGACTTGCAAACAGATAAATTCTAGGATTATGAGATAAACTTTTACTCCAAAAGATGAAACTGTGTTATCTACTTTTTACAGCAATATACAGCGCAAACCCTGTGGTTCCCAAGAATACAATGATTCTCGACAATGTATTGAAGTCTTCGTTTTTTTTTTTTAATGATTGTTGTTTTTAACGAGTTATTATTATTGGTTATCTATAGTAAAGTAATTGGTTAATTATGTAATTTTTAGTGACTGTAGTACTGACTAATTGAAGCTAGCAATGTCGGTAGTACTGGCCAACCAAAGCTAGCTATCAATGAATAAATTATAGACAATTTCTTTTTTTTTGGGAAATAATTATGTTAATTATTATTCGTGAATGCATTTCTTTGGACGACCCCTTCAGCAGAAGTGGGGTGCAAGACGACGATAAATTCAAAATTCTTCAGCATGTGAAAATGATTTTCTAAATAAATATTATAACAATTTGGATGTATATTTTCTTCGTTTTATCTATTTTGTTTTACCTTTAGAAATCAGTTGAGAGATATTTTTTCGTTTAGTTCCTAGCATCATGCACGTCGTTTGGTGACAATTATTGCTGGTGAAATATTTGCAACACAGAAATTGTCACGAAATGCAGAGTATTTAAGCAAATTAGCAATCACAAAAATGTATACATCTACATAGTATAAGCACTGACTGGGACCTGTTCCAGTTGTGTATGGTTAGTTTCTTGATTTTAATTATCCGTGAAAGGCTTTTTTTTCACCGTCACCTACACCTTGCAGAGGTATTCTTTCACCAAATTTCTTGTAGCTCGGTAACTATCATTTCTCTTTTTTCTGAGGAATATAGGTGTTATGTATTATTTATTGTGAGACGCCTTGCAGATGCTATTAGGCGATTCAACCAGAGCAAGAAGCAGGTTTTACAGCAGTCATCGATGCTTGTAATGAAAGACTCTTCTTTAATGAACACATAAGCTCCAGGATCGTCGCCGTTGAAGAAGTCCTTATTTTTACATTTTCATCCTAGATATTATTTACTATTTTCGCGTATTGAATATTCTATATAATCCTAATTTGATTAACCATATCGGATGTTGTTCTATCAAAATTCATTTAAAAATTCAAGAGCTTTGGAAAACTATAGCTGCGTTTTATGGATCCTATCTTAGGATTTAATACGAACTAGGATATCGCTTGGGATCGCATGATATGTTTCAGCTAACGCTCCGAGAAGTCGCAATAACTTTTAACCTTTGTCGAATATTTTGGAACAGGTCAAAGTCAGTACAAGATAACATAAGTTTCCTAACGTCAAGTGTAAAACATTGTGTTCAGAAAATATACTATTATATGACTGATATATCTGAAAAGCGGCAAGCATCTGGAAATTGAGAAATCCCTTTATAATCTCAAGCTACAACTGCAAGCCGTGGAATAGGAAAAAAAATATATGAAATGAATGCAGAAAACAACTGACTTATATAAAAAAAAATAATAATAATAAACGCTCCAAACACAGTTCTGTAAGCTAACATGTATACATTGTCATTTATTATAATCATTATTATCATTATTATTATTATTATTATTATTATTATTATTATTATTATTATTATTATTATTGTGATTATTATTATTATCATCATCATTATCATTATTATTAGATATTGCTCTTATTATTAATATTGTTGTCGTCATTGTTATTATGATTATGGTTATTATTATCATGATTATTATCATCGTCATCACTACCATTATTAATTATTGGTTCATGATCACTGAGTATGAATATTAAAAGTTGTTATCATTATTATTAATATTATTATCATCATCATCATCATCATCATCATCATCATCATCATCGTCATCATCATCATCATCATCATCATCATCATCATTATCATTATCATCATTATCATCATCACATTATAATGTAATTGCAAATGATTGAAACGGATATTACATAAGGTTAATAAACAAACGCATCTTCACCTTTGGTGTTCTATTTTATTTGAAATACCTAGCATAGAAATT
The DNA here is from genome assembly GCA_963932425.1 of Athalia cordata. NCBI lineage: Eukaryota > Metazoa > Arthropoda > Insecta > Hymenoptera > Athaliidae > Athalia > Athalia cordata. The sequence continues at coordinate 23,232,712 of OZ010625.1, forward strand.
AAACAATGGATTGGATCCACACACGTGGGTCAATTTTTTTTCTGAACTGTGGACTTGCAATTTTTACCGTACAAAGCAAAAAATCAAATTTCAATGTCAATTTTGAATTGGTAAATTTTTTGCTTTCATCAGAACAATGACTGAAACAATTAGAATAATTTTCAGCCGACAATAAAAGATTGAAGAATCAACAACCTGAGGTGTTTATCTGCTGATATATGTATGGGACACCTAGCAGTTGTGAAATCCCCAAACAGGCATTTTTACGTGATAATATGCGGTATTTCTTTCGGCAATATTTTTTATTTTTGAGGTAAACTTATAGAATGAGCTTTTTTGTATTATGCATTCACTGATTGTATGTGTGCGTATTCATTAGTTTGATTTGCCTCTTTACCGACAGAACGAAAGGAGCAAGCTAAACCAACATGGCCGGCTTGGGAAAAAGAGGAGCGAGCAGATTGTAGTTTTTTGTTCGTCCTTTGTTACTTTTATAATAGTACGAAGTAAATGAAAGTATTTTCGTGTCCTGCTAGATAACAAACATGAGTTTTTCTGTAAAAAAAACTGGTGGTAGAATGTGGCACGAGGCGCGGAAACAGGAAAAGAAAATTCGCGGTATGCTGGTCGATTATCGTCGACGGGCGGAACGTCGCCGGGATTATTATGAGAAAATTGTAAGAAATTATTTTAAAGACCGATTGAATGGTACGATGAAATATTTCCTACCAATTTAAATGGATTCTGCGAAATTCTAGCGATAATAAAACTCTGACATCGTCATTCTGCGACGATAATTCCATAAATTTTTCACATTTAGCCGATTATTTATTTTTGCATCAGGGGATTAACGAAACTTAGTTCAGGTTTATTCAAAGCAAATGATGGTGTAGTCAAATTTTTATTACCAACCTCTGTTCAGATATTCAAAAAAATAGTATACTCTGTATTTACTCTGGCTGATGAATAACGATCACTAATATCATGTTTTACAGTTCATACAGAATTTATCAGCTATAGTTTTTTAATATTTAGAAATCAGATCCTACACAATTCCTGCAATTACATGGGAGACCGTGCAAGATTCATTTGGATCCTGCTGTGGCTGCAGCTGGCGATAGCCCTGCAAATATGTAAGTAAAAATTACACTTTTTCTTTGATGATACTAAAATCACATAGGAGTTGTTGAACTTTGTTATTCCGAATAAATGTGTGCACGAATGTATGCAAATTATGTTTTTAGGATGCCTTGGCAAGGAAATGAAGAGAATCTCATTGATCGATTTGATGTTCGGGCCCATCTCGATTGGATCCCGGAAGCTCCTGATACCATTGACGTAGACATTGCTTTGACCAGTGAAGATAGGCACATCAATTATGAACGTTATCGCATAATTGTTCAAAACGAATTTCTCGGAGGTCGGTATTCATCTTGAATTGATAAGAGTTGAGTTCTCTGGGTCAACGAATTTTATTGCCATTCTTCGTTATTACGGTTCTTTAAAATGAGTTTGTCAAGATTCTTACACATTGAATGAATACCTTTGAAGGCCGCTATTTATGTCATTGATTACAGTGACCGAAGAAAAATTTCTACATCAAATTCACATAGAGGAGCAATTTGGTTCTGCCACAAAGCCAGATGCCAACAAGGATAAGAAGAAATCGACTGCTAATGCCGCAATTGGCTATAACTATGAAACCGAAGAACCTATTACTGACCCTGGCAAACCAATTGAATCACTAGGGGCGGATGATAAACCTGAGGATGAAGACAGTGATATTGATTTAGGTAACCGTGATATATTTATGAGTTGGTTTTTCTGAAATTAACTTTGTATAGATGTCACACGATCGTGTGCCATACAACTTTTCGTAGTGTGTATTGATTTGATTCACACCACAACTTTTTGCCTTCAGATATTTGCGTTGATGTATCGCAAATAGAACCTTCGCAAGCTCATGAAATGAATCAGGTGGCGCAAAAGTATGGGTTGCTTGGTGCAGACTATTTTAGTTTCTTGACTCAGGATGTTGAAGAAGCAGAAACACTGAGGCAAGCTCGCAAACAGGAAGAAGAAAAAGCAATGTATTCCGTAAGTTACATCACTTCGTATATTGTCAATCAGAAAACTGCACCTCACCTATTCAAAATACATCCTAGCAAAGTATTTGACGCATTCGTTTATTTTATTTTGAAATTGCTGTAATTGTAAAAATGGTTTTAAAGTATGTATTTAATTTCATACTTTTTATATTCATGTTGAATATTGGTCAATCACCAAAGCATAATACGTAGTAGCATTTGCTGAAAGTTCTACAAAGAATTCACCTAGATTCATCTGTTTCTTCTAGGGGCGAAGATCAAGAAGAGAGAGGCGAGCATTCCGAGAAAAAAAAATGATTGGCCGTGTCATGAGTCCACCAAGGTAACTATGGAAATCTATTTTCTCTCGCTCTTAATGTTAATGAAAAAGTTGGAAAATAACAGCATCCTATGAATTCACTACTATCATTTGAAAAACAACTGTTGCACTCTCTGACTAGCACTGATTGTGAGTACGAGGTGCCTCGCAGTACTGACTTAGACTATGAGCTATAAACCAACTCGCACACCTTGCAAATATATGAATACATTTCAAATACGATCGTCTCCGTCAAGTATGCCTGAATTTTCCAATAAAAATCATACATTATTTGAAATGTAAGATGACCAGGCTTCGATCATTTGAGGTGTTTGTGAATAAATGAATACCGATGCAACTTATATTCAAATAGTGAAACAATCACACCACCATTCTGTTGATGAACGGAATATTCGTTTTAGCTACGCAGCTAGAGAGAGTCCAGAGTATAATCCCTACAGAAAGTCGTCATCCAAATCACGCTCAAGATCTGCTTCACCAATTAATGCTGGACAAATTACCTACATTACAAGTTTTGGCGGCGAAGAAGAGGCGCATGGTAGTTCATCCCAACTTGCAACAACAAACATAAAAAAAGTCAATTATTCTCACTTGAGAAGGAGACGATCTGAGAGCCCAATTCTCACAGACAGAACCGTTTCTAGAAAACTTTCTAAATCTAGATCAAGAAGCGCTTCCAGATCAATAACTAGAACTAAATCATACAGATCACGTGATAGAAGAAAGAGCAATTCACGATCTAGGTAAGTTGGCAGTTTGATTAATTATTGTATCTTAAAAACAATCGTGACAAAAGCTAACAACATATTTTTCCTCTAGATTAAAGAACACAGGATCCAGATCGAGGAGACAAGCAAAGTCGAGATCTAGAAGTCACTCTAGACGCAGGCTATCCGGTGGTAGATTGCAACGTTCGCGAACTAGAAGTATTTCTAGATCCAGCTCAAAATCAAGATCTCCATCCAGCTCAAGGTCAAAATCGAGGTCACGTTCCCGACAAAGAAGATTACGGTCTTCTTCGAACAGTAGTTCCTCAATTTCCAAGTCAAGATCAGGGTCAAGGTCTCGAAACACAAGTCGTTCCAAAGAGAGTTATCGTAGAAGACGCTATTCTCAGTCCCGATCAAGGAGTCGTTCTAACACCAGAAGGTCTAGAAGCAATGACAATAAAACACCTGTATTACCAAGGTTAGAAGTGCAAAATTGGTCTTTTTAACTGTTGATATTCATCTTGTCATCGATTCAAGTATTCAATAGTAAATGCTGTCTCCATGAACGTGTGTACTGAACTCAATGTACTATTTGCTGCAGATATTATGGTCGTAGAGGAAAATCCTCTAGCTTGGAATTAGAATTGACAGATAATGAGGAAAAAAATATTCCACCAGCGCCTAAGCCTCCAATAATCAGCGCGAGCGTGTGAGCACATTTTATTATTACTGTATTCCATCCACTTCCAAGTGTACAGCCTAACTAAAAATAGAGTAATTTATTTCAACTAGTTATAGGTTTTAATGGAAGGTTTTTGTTTCAGGAACAAGCCAAAAGCAGGGTTAAGTACATATTCTGGTGGCGGATACAAAGTCAGTAAGAACCATAACGCTCCCTTAGTCACTTAATGCACAAAGCAAAAGAATAAAAATAACTATTCATTTTTTTACTATTGCATAACCAAATGTTTTAAGCTTCTTGAACGTATTCCATTACGTTGCAATATATAGATAACATATTCTTGCAATTTAATGGAACAATTACTTTGTTCGCTCAAAATTTTATTTGCTATAGCCATTGAGTTGAAGGTATACTAGACTCGTTAGTTTTGCATAATCGAATGTGGGTACATTAAGCAGCTTAGTAGGGAAATTTATCGTCCAAATCATGTATTTTTTTTCTGCCATCCGTGTTTAATACCCCACTCCTCTCAGACCACGATCCAATAATTTTCAAATCAAAATCACATTTGCTGATGCTAATAATTTGATCGATTTTTTCCATTCCAAGTGTGTTATTAGTTGCATCAGTATTCAATGTATTCCTTTTTATAGTTAAATTTTGTTTTTGGTTCCGCAACCCGGTTCCAAGGCATGGTATAGCGCAGTAACTTGATGGTAGTTCCATGTTTTGAAAATTGTCTCCAAGGTTCTGATATAAGATAATAATTCACTTTCCCAAGCGGGTTCCAATAACTTTCGTTAAATCGCGATTAGTGTGGCAAATTTCTGATTTGGTTCCATTATTAACATGTTTAAATCAAATGAAAATTCGGAAGTGTATTCGCGCTAATGGGATAAACTCCAGTCTTTGTAACATTGACATTTAGCAATCTTTGATTTTCAGCGGTTACTATCAATTCAATTGTACTTACATTTGATTCTTCTTTGAGATAGCATTCTGTCACTGCAATTAAAATGATAATTTCTTCACTCATTTTTGATCGACTATTCTTTAAGACATTAACATTGCAGTCTTCAAAGATCACACCTCAGGAGCGGCTTAAGAAGAAAATGCAGGCTCTGTTGAACAGGCAATGTAAGCAAGGAACTATAATAGAAAGTTGACCAAATTTTATTTTCATTAAAAGCAAATTATAATATCCTAACGTCGTTATTCACAGATAAGGCTGATAAAAGAGCTGAGCAGCTGAGAATCGAAAAAATGGAGCAGCAAAGACAGGATCGCGAAGATGAAATTCGAGAGATGTCTTTAAAACTTCGTCGAAGGTTTATATCCTCAAACATTTATCTGTAGACTTAGTAGACTGAATCTGTAAACTTTTGTGAAAACTGGACTTCTTTTATAGAGCACTATGGCTTTCTAGCACTAATCTACAAATTTGATGGCTTTTTCAGGCAAAGAGAATTGAGGCACAAGTATGAAGGTCACACCTCCGATAGTCGTTCTTCGAACTCGCGTAGTCCAAGTCTTAATCGCAGTCCCAAACCTCAAGTAATACGAAGAGAACGAAGGGATAGGGAGATGAGAGATGTCGATATTGGAAGTGACAGAGACAGGGAAAGGGATAGAGATAGAGATAGAGATAGGGATAGGGACAGGGATAGGGATAGGGATAGGGATAGGGATAGGGACAGGGATAGGGATAGGGATAGGGCTAGAGATAGGGATAGAGACAGAGACAGGGAAAGGGAAAGAGAGAGGGAAAGAGACAGACGGGACGATAGAAATAAAGATAGACACGAATCACGCAGGAGGCACAGAGAATCCCCGAGATCATCGTCGAGTCCAAGAAGTAATCGGTAAATTATAAATTCTTACTTACATTTTTGGAATCCTTACCAATTAGCTTAATTGGTAATACAGAACTACCTTAACAACAAATTAAATGTCTTCCCGCATACTCTCGCATGTGTACGACGGCATTGTTACTAAATAGTCATCTTCAAGAACATTAACAATATGATACATGTGATCTGTGATAGGACTTGAAATGACCTAACGGACAAGTGTATCGGAAGTGTACAACTTCGATGAGTGAACACTAGACATTGAGTTAAAAGCGGATGTATTCGTTAACTGGCTTCCGCAAGTAGTTATCATGTTTTTTCTTTCAGGGGTCTGGTTGACTATTGATGCGTTAAAGAAACTAGAAAAATTCTTCCATCTGCCAAGATGAAAATATTCATAATATTAAGTATTTCCAGTTGGTTTTATACTTTCTTTGGTCAATTGAATCAAAATTGAAATTTTATAACATGGAATGAAGCATTAGCGAATTTGTTGATGAATTGATTAGTTGATTTGTTCCTTGCGAGTTGCAAAATTATTTCTTCAATAAAGGAAGGTATGTTAACAGTAAGGATATGTTTCAAAATTTTGTACAGTGCTGGAAGATCGTGAATCATAATTTGAATGAAATAAAGAAACCGTACGGTTTCAGTACACGTTGATTTGAACACTTAATACATTCCGCGTTCCTTTTCAACCAAATCCAATATAAAAGTATCCTTAAACACACGTAGCGACCGTCGCTATCCAAACGAAGTCATTGGCCGGTCACATGCAATGTTGAACTTGGCCATACATTTTACAATGAATACAGAAGATTGCTATACCTATGGCTTGTTTTATTCATAGGATGTTAACTAAGTAATATAAGTTATTGACCAATTTTATCAATCATTCATTTTTAGCTGATTAATCACGCAAATAAAGTGTTACAGTCACCTTCCTAATCAATCAATTTTTATCTCACATTAATTAACTATAAGCGCACGTAGGAAATTACCATGATTGCCATCAAAAGACTTAAAACTGCGAATTGTATAATACTGATAACAGTAGAACGAGTATAGATTGTGAAGTATTCATTGCATCCATGAAATTATCTCGTCACGCTCCGTGAAATCAAGGGTTACACAACGCATAATAACTATCGACATACCGTACGAAATTGCTATGTTTTCGATTTGCTTGAAAAAAAATGATATAATTGCCAGCAACATGGCTTCTATAACGTTTGGGATATTGACAGGTGAGAAAAAAATTAAAAAATACATCAATTTAGTTGAGTATGTCTCAATGCCGGTTATTTCTATGAAAGTAGCAAGCAATTGATGCCCAATATTCTTTATTCTTTAATGATACGTATACCACTCATTGCTATATAAAGTAACTCTAGTTTAAGGTTAGTCTAGAGATAATTATTTAAATATACAACTAACTTAACAACAAATTAAATGTCTTCCCGCATATTCTCGCATGTGTGAACTACTATACTTTAATACTCCTCAAAATTTCTTATATTGAGCAGCAAGTTAATTAGTACGAAACGATATCTATGAGAGTGAACAACTATTGGTTTACAGGGGAATTGAGAGAGGTAAAAGTGTTTATTACTTATTATAAATAAGACATTTATTGTAAATTCAGACTCAGCTACACCTGGATTTGAATACAGTATCGTTCTTTTTTTCTCTCATGCCAAGCATAACGTTAGGAAATTCTCAATAGTATGTAAAGACTGTTAGTTACTTAGGACCCAATGCACTCTATGTTTAATGGAATTATTAAGATTCTATGTTATTGCTCAGTAAGCGATAGCTGTGCTAGTGGTAATAAAGATGACACTAGTGGTCCAGAATTGGAACGCTTGGTTACTACAGAGCAATCGGATAATGGAAGACTCATCAAAGGCCAGGTCACGTGTAAAACTGTGGTGCCTGATGATGAATTTCAAATTATGGTACTTATCATACATATAAAGAGTATGCTTATTCGGCAAAACGAATGTTATCTGCATTCAATATAACTTTGATAACTATTTTTCTAATTCAATTTTCATTTTATCATAGGCTACTTTGACCCGATGGTCTGATGTTTTCAAAGTAAATGTAATTCTCACTACTGGGGGTACTGGCTTTGCATCAAGGGATGTTACTCCAGAGGCTACGGAGAAAGTTCTTGAAAAAAAAGCACCCGGACTATCAACTGCTATGCTCATGGCTAGCTTGAAAGCAACTCCAATGGGAATGTTATCCAGGTGGGGTTTTTATAATCCTACGTACTGTAGACATAATTTGAGCTCATCGGCTAAGGGACTTTTACATAATTTCAGATCAGTTTGTGGCATTCGCAAAAAAACTCTGATCATTAATTTGCCTGGTTCAACAAAAGCTGTTAAGGAATGCTTTGAAGCTATTGCTGGAATAATTCCGCACGCTGTTGACTTGATTTTAGAGGAGAAAAACAAGATTATTAAGACTCATGAGCAAATACAGGGAGCTCAACATCACCGTTGTTCTCATCAGCACTCTGCTGTTTCTGCGGTAAGATATTATAATTTTGATTCATATCAAAACCGTTGACCAATGTGACTATTATTCTTTCATCCCCTAGGCCCGAATTACAAGTGTTGCTGACAGACTTAGAGAATCTCCATATACTATGATTTCTGTTGACGCAGCTCTAGAGATCATAAATCAATCATTGCAAATCTTAGATGCGGAAATCTTAGAGGTTTGGGATGCATATGGCCGGGTCATAACGGATGACATTTACTCCTACTGCGATCTACCTCCATTCCGAGCTTCTATAAAAGATGGATACGCCGTATTCGCTTCCGATGGTAAAGGACGGAGGCATGTCCTAGGTGGTACAGAAGCTGGACAAACTGTAAGCGATGAATACACATTCCGAATATGTCCAACGAGTCCTAACTCATTTACTAACGATATTTTTTCGATTAGTCAGCTTAATCATTTTTCTCAATAACGACGATGTTTAGCCAGGTTCTCTACACCTCGTTCCAGGAACATGTGTGAGGGTCAATACTGGAGCACCAATTCCCGAGGGTAGGTGGCTAAAAGACTATCCACTAAGCATAACCATTAGTTCACTTCTGTTAAGTCATCTATTTTGTTCTCTGCCAATCATGCAGAAGCAACTGCAGTTGTACAAGTTGAAGATACTATGCTTATCGAATCGAGTGCTGATGGAATGGATGAAAAGGAAATTGAAATATTAATTGAGCCAAAAGATGGACTCGATATCAGGTAAGTTGCTCAGCTCCTGTAAAATCCTCATAAAGAAAAACTATGTTCTTTCGATCTTTCCATCCTACGATTCAAGTATTGAGAGCTGTTTGATTTTTACAGAGCTATTGGAAGTGATATCGAAAAAGAAAGTCTTATTTTGAAAGCACAGACTAAAATCGGTGCAGCTGAGATGGGTATTTTGTCTGCATGTGGGTGCACCAAGGTGAGAGTAACAAAATTGCCGACAGTTGGAGTTTTATCTACAGGAAATGAATTACAACAAGCTGGCGAACCACCGAAGCCAGGTCACGTTTACGATAGTAATAAAATTACTCTTATGATGTTGCTAAAAGAAAATGGGTACAGTCCACGAGACTTTGGTATTGCCATAGATGAGTAAGTTTCTGCGTATTGAAAGTTTAACAAATATCAAGGAGTCGTAGTCTTGCACAAATAGCCTAGGAAAGCGAGTATAAAACGTTTATATTTGCCCATCTTAGAGAGAATGCAATGATCAGCGCGTTAAAGGAGGCATTGCAAGAAGTTGATGTGCTTCTGACTTCTGGTTCCGTTTCAATGGGTGATAGGGATATGCTAAAGCCAATTTTAGAGCACGTTTTCAAAGCTACTATCCATTTTGGTAAGTGTACAGAAAATATCAAACGGTAGGTGTTACTTAAACGCAATAGGCTGCTGTCTCTTCAAATGGAGAAACTGCGTCTGAACTGTCCAGTATCGTTCCAGGGCGAGTCAATATGAAGCCAGGGAAGCCAACAACATATGCTACTTGTGAATATAATAAGATGAAGAAATACATATTGTGTTTACCTGGTAATCCTGTCTCCGCAACAGTAACTGCACAATTGTTTGCGTTACCTTTGCTCAAGCGCCTTAGTGGTGATTTCTCAAAGCCAGTCGTGGTCATGGCCAAGGTATGTAGATAAATTGATTTGAAGACCTATTGAGAGTTTAGTTAAAATAGTAGTCTAAAAACCTGTTGTGATTAGTGGGTGAAATTCAACCATCTAATATCTTTCAGTTGCTTACTTCCTACAAACTGGACCCACGACCGGAGTATGCTAGAGCTATCTTAGAATGGAGCAATGACGATCCTATTCCAAAAGCATACAGTACAGGTAATCAAATCAGTAGTAAGCTGCTCAGTTGTAAAAACGCCAATGCCTTGTTGATGCTGCCTGGATGGACAAAGGAAAAATCAGAATTTAACAAAGGAGATCTAATTGAGGCACGCCTGATTGGATTTGATCAGAACTTCTTATAAAATGGAAAAATAGAAAGTTATCAGGCGTATAATATTTTATACAATCATTGATGGCAATAAATTTTTATCACACAAGAATCGTATCATGTAATCATCTATCGTCGTGACGCCAAACATGCGTATTCGACTACGTTATTTGAGTCACAAATTTCGCAAGGCGATTCAAATACCTTTAACAAAAAACAATTCCAATTCCAGTTGCAAATGAAGCAAAATTCACTGTGGTAGAATTGTATTTAAATTACGACGGCAGCACATGAACATCTAGATCATGTTATTCTTTCCCTTTTTTATTTTCGTATCAAAGTGGGTGAGCATCGAACAGTCAACAAATCACTGAAAGAAACAAAAAAGAACAAAGAAACGGAAAAATATTCTAACGGGCAAAATGTTCAAGGCAAAATTAATCCAAACTTGGAACGTATTTTTATTATCGGTCGAGCAGGCGCTGTGGAGGTTCTTGGAACGCGTTACGTCGGGCAGAGGGCCGAACGAGATGCACCAGGAATAAAATGGCCGACGGGGCTACGGGAAAAGGGCAGGGACGTCGAGTGGTTCGAGGATCGGGATATTAGAAATGCAATTATCTCGGTAAATGTTAACAATTGAGGCGTGAATAACCCGCTAAATTATTAGATTTGTGATCGCGTGCTTATCCGATATTAAAAAGGTTAAATCCGAGCGGGTGGGTTACTAATAATCGTGTAATAAAGAAACTGTTCACGGGGCAAGTGGCAACACAGGGCCTTGCCAGAGGTAAACAATCTCATTTTTCTGTCAAACATTTTGACCTGCGTTATACAAATCTGATTTATGCAAACATATCCAACAGCAGTTAGTAGTAGCGTCTCAGCTGTTGTCGAATGGTTCTCCTAAATATTCAAACTCCGATTATCGAAATATTCAGCTGTAAAGACAATCGTACACATCATCGATCAGTGTGTTCCCTCTGGCCACTTGTGGCCATTTACGGACACCTTCGCTGCTAAGGGTTCTCTTTATTCGTGCTGCACATTAAACTTCATTCAATTTCATTAACTCGTCATTGTTTCGTTCTCATTATTACTGTAGCTCGACTGTCACGCTAGCCATAAATACTACCAAGATCACCAATCAATTGGCTTGCTTAATAATCGCAATCAACAAAAACTACAATCAAACCGATTCGTGAAATCCTATCGGTCTACGTGACATAACGTTCATGAAAAATGTCTGTTTATCTCGTAATAGAAGACCCCTAAATACGGCCTCACGCAGTAGATATGCGCTACAAATTTTCAACACGGTTGTCACGTTTATTCAACAACGCAAATAGTTTGTGTACTAGATTAACCTTGCACTTCCATATAGTATATCGCGTGCGCCAATTGAAACAGCCCCTAACATCAGTCGCGCGCAATATGCCGATGAATTCTGCACGCTTCATAGGCTATGTATATCACCTAACTAAAGCCCTGCAATAATTCCCATCAAGTTCATAGGGTGCCGGGAGTTTATTGAATAATATACAATTACGGTTGGGTGATAATATGCCAGCTCGCAATCAAAAAAAATCGATCGATTATTGGACGGTTCAGTTGCGGTCGTGAAAAGTTTTTTTTTTTTTTTTTTTTAACACGGCAGAAAATTTTGAATTAAAAAATGATGTTCAATCGTTCTTAAGCGGAATACATGGGTTTCACTTACCGTTGTCTCACATCCGTAACTACAATTATCTGTTAGCTGTGTCATTAACTGACGCCAGGACGTAATTGCAACACTAAACCTGACTTGCTAGTTTGCATACCGCATGATGTGCCTTTCTGCTGGAGAAATACGACGACGGACAAACAATCTCCTAGGTATCTATATTTCACGCGGAATATTTATTGCATCGGTGATCGCTGGAGAATTATTATAGTTCATTTTTCAGTCATTGTATTCAGAATTATTGCACATTTAGTTGTTGATGATAGTCAAAGAAATCCATATACGATGCAGATTTTGCGGATACGTTATTGTTGCTGTTCCAGATATATCATATCCTCGATTATATCGATCCTTACGGAGGGAACTGAATCGAACATGGCGATCGGGTAAACAAATTTTTTTTTTGAGTAAATAATTCGCGGATAGTCTTTGCCCGGTGTTAAAATGTGAAGAAGAAACAAGTTCCAAGAATGAAGCCACAGAAGAAGGCAGTAGTAGTGGGACGCAAGGGCGCCGCTGCGGTTGCTACCACTGCTCAAAAACGACGCGCATCCCCGGAGAAAATTAACAGTTCCGATCCACCGAAAAGAGATAAGAAAACGGAAGCTTTGGAAAAGAAGGCGAAACGGGTCGAGGCGATTTTCGCTTCGGCGAAAAAGATCGAAAAGTCGGAAGATCTGAAAAAGAAGGCGCAGGAAAAGGGTGACGATTTAAAAAAGAAGTTGGAGAAAGTCGATGAAAAAAGAAAAGGAGATAAAGTTGAAGACAAAAAGAAGACGATCGAGAAGGCCGAGGAGAGAAAGAGGTTTGAAAAAGATAAATTAGAGGAAAAACGTCACAATGCTGAGAAAATTGAGGATCTTAAGAAGTCGCAGCAGGAAGAATTGAAAAAGAAGACTGAAAAACAAGAAGATAAGAAAAAGCAGAACAACAAAGATCAAGAAAAGAAGCACGAGAAGATCGAAAAATCTGAAGTAAAAGTCGAGGAAGAAAAGACCGAGGCAAAAGACAACTGCATTGCGGAAAAGAAAAAGAAAGAAGCTCAATCTGCAGATGCAACGAAGACAGCACTTCAACGTGTTGAGGATAAGGCTGAAGAAAATTCGGAGATCATCGAGTCTGCGATAACCAAGAAAAAGACAAAGGCAGATGAAAAAAAGAAGGAGCTGAAGGTCACGAAGAAAGGTGAGCGGAAAAAGTCACCGGAGAAAGAAAATAGCGGGAAAAAATGTTTACCGAGTATAGCCAAGGGGAAAAAGGAGGCGAAACCAAAGCAGCCGCGGAAGAAAACAACACCGGTAAAAAGAACCATTCTCGCTAAAAAGATAACGTCTCGAGCTGTACCAGTGACAAAAAAATTGTTACAAACGAAAATGAAGCTAGTCAAAAAATTGAGCAATGATGACTCAAATAATCTGGGTGAAACTGAAGAGGGGCCGAAAAAGTCAAAGAAAAAGTTGCCAACAGCTACCGCACCAGCGACGAAGAATGGCAAGGTCAACGACAAGAAGCCACAGTTGGCAAAACAAATGAAGTCAAAGGTAGTGCCGCGTAAGTTACCTAACGTGAATTCCGTGGTTTCGACGAAGAAGGAAGAAAAGATGTTGAAGTTGGCAGAGAAAATAGTCGCGAAAAAGAAGAACAACTCTTCGATGCAATCGGAGAGTACGAAAAATTTGGTCAAGGAAGATTCCACACTCGGTAAAACGAACGACGATCAGCTGGATTCTAAGCCCATAAAGAGAGAACTGGTTGATTCCACTGAAGATTATATACCGTGGAAAAAGTCTACTGCAGATGGTAAAAAGGCGGTAAAAAACAATATCTGCAAACCAAAAGTAACTAACAAAAAATTACCGAAAAAGTGCTTGAAAGTTACGAAAAATCGTACTGGAAACAGCGAACGCAATTCAAGTACCTCCGATGAAGTAATGTTGGAGGATCTCCTAAAACACCCAAAGACTGCTGCGGTCGAAGAAAATGATAAAAAAAATATCGTAAATCAATCGAAACAAGAAACCAACGGAGAGACTTTGCTCCGAATTGGTCTCAAGGTGGAAACGGACGACAGAGACGATTCTTCGATATCGGCGACTACCGATGGCGAAGACGATGACGACGGTGATGACGGTGACGATAACGAGGACCAGGATGATGAGGAAAAGTCGGGAACTGTAAAGAGCAAAAAACGTAATTTCAAAAAAAGGGACCGTAAAAGTCCTTCGTCTGATGCGTCGTCTGAACGAGCGAGGAGAATGAGATTATTCGGATTTTGGACCGGTCCGAAACGTCATCGAGTAGCTTCGCTTAACGCGTCAGCCAAAGTGCATTGTTTGTACGAGAATGAAGCAAGTGGTGTTTACCTCGGTGGTTACTGCAAACCGAAGGCAGAGAAAGAGAAACAGTCCAAAAAGTTAAAGGAAGACGAGGATAAGGAAAAGGAAAAAGAAAAAGATAAGGAAAAAGACAAAGATGAGGTGAAGGAAAAAGAGGTATCATCATCGTCGAAAAAGGTGCAAGAAACGAAGCCGAAGGTGGAGGAAATCTCTCCTAAACGTAATTTGAGAAACGTGCCGGGATTGCGCGGAAAGCACTGGGATATGATGGAGAGTTCTTCCTCCTCATCTTCGTCTTCCGACGAAGAGCAGCGCGCTTCAGAGGAGCGTAAAAATGTGGAGGCAAACAAAAAAAAGGTGACGAAACGGCGTAAGAAGAACGAGGAAGTAATGGACCTGAAAGACATGGTGGTCTGCAAGCGTATGGCTAGTCTCAACGCTTCGGCCATACTAGCTGCCTCTTATTCCGACGAAAAATACCACTGCAGAGGATCCTCATCTAGTGAATCCTCCAGCGAATCGGATGTTGAGGTCGTCAGAAGGCGGAAGCAGAGCGACTCGGAGGCTGAGAGGCGAAAGTCGCGGCAGGGCTCTGACCCCGACGAAGTCATCAAACAGCCGAAGAAAGTCGTCATCGTTAACCAGGACACCGACGTTACCATTACAGGTAAAGAATAAATTGAAAAAAAAAATTAGAAAGACGGCAACCAACGCAGTTTCAATTTTCAAACTTTCTCCGTTTTGGTGTCAACTAATACCCTCGGTAATTCAGACACTGCAGGGTTGTCCGCATAGGTGTTTTCCGTCAAAGAAAATAATCATTGTTCTTCGGAAAGCATTCATTTTATTGACATACACCGAAATCCAATCGCCGGGAATTATTCGAAATGATTTCAACGTTCACTTACTTAAACACAATTATTTTAGACTATTGTGAAACTGGTCACAAAAAAATTAGGAATTCCCCTTCTCCGTCGTTAGATGCTTTTAGTTTGATGGGTCCTTATTACACCTTGCCTTCTTTTTCTCAAGGCGTCTACGTTAACCAGACGAGGTCCACACACCACGAAGGATTTTGCAGCATTGCGGGTATGCAATATCGCATCAGTTCAACCAGTCACACTCAAACCGCTGCAACTGCTGTCGCAACTGAAATTCACGAACATGTGAGTTTTACCAAATTTCAAAGACATTTCAATCCAACATTTCTCTTTACAACAATCAATTCATCGCAAAGAATCAATTCCCCATAGAGCTCGTTTGAAAATGTAAAGAAATCAAGGCGTCAAGGCTGACGTTTCAATTGCTAGTTTCTTATACATTTGAATCACATTACAAAGGTGCTCTCTTTGATCTAAACACCGGCTTTTCAATAACTTTGTATAAAGTGAGAACTGAGGGTAGAAAAACAGGCAATCAAAAAAGCTCAGCAAATTAGTTGCTTGTTGCGTCCTCTGATTGGATTCAGAAAATCAGCCTAGTTGATTTTTTTTTTTGTGTTCTTTTTTTTCATCCGTCCAGACAGTCTTGTCTCCATTATCGTCTGTTGTCTCTCAGATTCATTGAAGACTTTTTACATTTGCCTTCGTACTATTTCCAGCCAAAACCTGAACAGCCATGCAAGTCGTACACTCCTCTCGGTGCTCTGTCCTCTATGCAACCACCGGGAAGTCAAGGCCCGCCTCATCCACCTATGTCACCGAGAAGACACTCGGCGTTCTCAGCCCCCCATCAGCACGGTAAGTCAAACGACCCCACCAACAAACCGACCCCCTCGTTGAACCCTTTTCCGCGGCTTTGGTCTTTGTTTTCGCTTTTCTGTGTTCTTCGAATGCTTTGTACTCGCTACCTAGGTACTGTACTTTGTACCTCATACCTACCATGTATGGAAATACATATAGGTATAATAATGCCCCAGGTTCCCCTCAATCATAATAATCACTGCAACGATAATAATAAAAAAAAAATGATAATAATAACAATAATAGAAATTACGATCAACGAGAGCAGGACCTCGATTATCATTGACGCCGATCACCGATGTATCGACGATTAAATTATTACTTTGACAAACGATCACCGACTAAGAATTATTTGTACGCGTTATTTTCATGTAGGTAAGAATGAGAATCTCGAGAAAAGCTTTCAACTTCATTCGGAAATCGCAAATCGAAATTATGATGGATTATTGATGTTCGGAACGAATCTTAAATTTTGTGAGACCTCGAACCGATGCAGTCCCTTTTTTTCAGAATACGTGTTCATACCGATGTTTTATTTTATTTATTTTTTCATATATTATAGCAACAAAAACTCGAAAAAAAATAAATTATATCAGCGTGGGGCTTCTTTCTTTCGAAGTCATAATTTTAATAAAATACGCAGCGTCTTAATGAGGTGTTGGAAAAAACTGTAGGTTCAATATACGATCAATAACCCAGTGAAAGGGTTTCCGAATATCTACATGCATTCTCAAATGTTCCAAAATGCGCTTTTCTAAAATTTCAACCCCTCTCAAGCAATGTGTTAAAAAATAGTTTTTAAATCAAAAGTTTGATGAAATCTAATTATTTTCTCATTCGCTTATTTATTTTTGTAACAAGGTGTACCAAAATCCTGCTTATTTTGAAATCAGATCACGCGCAAAAGGTAGGTAATTGTTGATGATACCGTATAGCCGCGAGACTTGAACTCTTGGTTATCAAGATGTGGGTCAACCTTTTAGCTCGCTTGAGTTGCACCCGCCGCGTGCTGGACAGGCACGATTGGCAGGGTTGTTACGTTTCGAGCAATTCCACAGCTAACATCAAACAGGTGAATCGTTCTCCTACATGCAAGTGCAAAGTATAAAGCGTCTACGTTGCACAATATATAGATATGCACAAGTATACCTAATATACTCAATAAACCCCTCGAATTAATCGATTAAAACAGAAGGATCGGATTGCGCTAATTTTACTCCACTTCCGGTTATCGAACGTACGTATTAGTATCTATAAGTATATCGCCATACACCTATTATTTTGCGATACTATATAACCGAGTCGTATACTACGCAGCAGCTGAAACATCGTATGCTTATTTCAATATTTGAATACCCAATAAGACAGAGAAGTTTTTGTACAAGTTAGGGATCATCATCTCTTCGCTGACAAAAAAAAAAACAAGTAAGAAAAAATGCAACGACACTTTTTATCGCATACGCGTATAAACGTCGTCAGTGAAACGACGTAGTAGCAACATATTATAACGTAAATTTACGTATATTTATAGGTACAAGTTACAGCATACTTGATTGCGCCAGCGGTCATCCAGATTTATGCAGTTTTTTTTCTTATTTATATTCTACAAGAAACTGCAGGGAAATTATTTTTCATATACAAAAATTATGATAATCAGTTTGCGAAGATTACGCGATGGTGATGATTTGACAAAGAAATATCTGTCTCTGATTCTTTCTTATTCGTTAAGAAATTGTTGTGTATATAGCTCGATTATTAATCGTCGCATATACGAATGAATGAAATCAATTCATTTATAAACTCTATCTTCTTATACTTCCACTTGTGTAACATCAGTAGCAGATAATGGATATATTAATGAAAGAAATTTCGTAACACTTATCATATATCGCGGGATATAAATCTGCAGTGCAGAATCAATCGATCAGTATTGAAAATGGATGAAGATTTAAGTGGACAGCGTACGTATGTATGTACCTATCGCTCTGTTATACATAGCGAACGTTATAACGTAATAATTTGTAAATGCAACGTGACATTTTTTTGGGCAATGTGTCAATTCGGGGTGAATTATTTTATTCCGTGACATGCAACAGTCGCTACCCTTATACACGTGCGTACGCGTATAATTTAAACGTATCATGTTTACGACATGATGTATGTAAAAACTGATACATGTATTTATATCTATATACCTAGATATACCTATATATGCGGTTATAAGCGTGAGGACATTCTATAGGGTTTGAGAGTTTTTCTATGTTTGAAAAGATGAATGAAATAGGTAGTTCTGCAGGTTTTTAAATTAACTATATAAATATATATATGTACGCGTAGTACATATGTACATTTACATATGTATAACCTTCACATTCTTTTCAATTTTTTGCTTGCACACACTGGTTACTATATGCATATACGACGTACACACTTCTTTCGCTTTTTAAAACATGTATACCTACGTATATGTGTATAAGTATAGGTACTGTAATACTATATGTGTAGGTATAGTTTAGCATTGGAATAAAACCGCACTGGTCCGCACAATTTCATTCTACCGAGCTAGCGGAATCTCATATCTAACGGTTATACACATGTATAAGACCGAGAATCGACAAGGAAAAAGAAAAGAGGATATTTTCTGAAGATATAACGCAGGACAATTGGACTTGTATTAAAGGTATATAAGGTAATTGGGGGGAAAATAGCGAGCCAGACATATAATAACGACTTTTTAGAGTTATCAGAGCAACACTAATTCGGCTTCAGATAGAAAGATAAAGAAAAAAAAAAACAGCCCCTTAAAAACAAAATCGAATTCCGATAATATATCGAATACCTTTTGAAAAGTATGCGATTTTTGACGTGTAACATTTTTACGCTCGGTTTATGGGACTAATTGTTATTATTTTTTAGGAATCGAGCGTCGTTTTTCACATAATATGGAAAGGGTTGAAACAGCCACGAATATTGCACTTCGCATGTGTAAAACAAATAAATAAATCGATAAGGAAAACAAAAGTGCGCTAGCCGTCGAATTCTCGAGTGAATTGTTACAAGGTAATTTTGTATGTATTCCTTAATCAGCCCCGAACAGCGGTGCAAGTAACCCGCGTATAATGTGCAGTAATCGCGGCCTCCCCCCTTTGTTTTTTCGCTGAATAATTACAAACCTGAATGCAAAACGCCACATGAATTGATAGAACTACGTAAATACATACGTAGCGTGTGGGTACATGAAAAAGTAATCAGATTTTTGAAACGTGTTGTTTATTTTTCGTCTCCGCGCTGGGTACGTTCGGGAATTGAAAGTTTAGTCAGTAATTTGGCTCTGAAATTAAAACGCCTTGATAAACTTTGAAAACTGCAGTGACGCGCCTTGAAGAGAGTACACTTAAACTGTACATAGGAGCTTTAAAGAGCGTGAAAAATGCGGAGGACGGAAATGTCTCGTAAACAGCTTTAGCTACGTGCCGTCGTCGTTTTCTACGGGCCGTGGCCGCACCACCGTAACCGTGAGTGGAATCATCGAGGCGGCAGATTGCGACGGGGGGCGACGTCGCGCCTTTGCAGCCCGAACCCAAGCTGGTGACGCACGCGTCGCGACGCCACGAACGTAGACGCCGTACTCCGTTTGCGAGTCTCTCTCTCTGTCTCTATCTCTCTGTACCGCGGGGTATATCTCTGCCCACGGCGTATTAGATACTTCTATTTATTTATTTCCCTTTCCTAGGGATCTTCTTGCGTCATAACGTCACGATCTCGTGCTCAAGCGATCCACGCGGATCCGTAAGTATTTCCTAATCAATTTTCAAGGTCAACATTTATTTTATCCTTTTCACGGTTGAAAGACCGCACCCGCTGCGTCTCTTTTTTATTTATTTATTTTCTCACCTTGCATCGGGGACGTTCACAATCTGAAATCTAATTCGATTCCAAACTGCAACGAACACCTGTTTAACCCTGTGATTAATACCCTCAATTTGCGGGATAGCAACACGTCCGTTACGTATATATGTACAGTAATTTGCCTCACCCTTCTTCGGAGTTTCGACACCACCCCTCGTAGTAATTTTCGCGTATATTTGGCCACGACAACAATTAGCGTACATCCAGAAGGGTAGAAAGTTTATTGGGGAGACACGAAGATGAAAATCCCAGCGCCTTATCCTGCGAGACGTAATTGTTTGTTTAAATGCATATAATATACATTGCCGTGTGTGTATGTACGTATAATCCTAAAACTGCGCCGTGGCACAAATGAATTCTATCAAATTTTCGATGCGTTGATGTTGTTTTTTTTGTCTTTTTTCTTTTTCAAATTATAAAATTACATTACAGCGGCGCTGCGCCTTGTATCGGTAGAATCCACAGGTCGGTCGGATAAAATATTTTATTTTCCATCACCCCTAATTAATATCCTCCGTAGGGAGTCCTACCGGTACAAAAATTTCTGAAACATACGTCCCTGAATGCGATGCGCGCGCACTGTTTTACTCCATATTTTCAATGGTAAGGTACCCGCCGATGTGCACACACATTGTTATAACGTACCCTACCCCCGTATGTATACGAGGAAGAGACCACATTGACTGTACCCAGGGAAACGCGAAGAATATATTCCTCACACAGAGGGAGCAACTCTACGTACCACCGCTATGTATACATATAACTATCATCCCCACTCTTATATGGTAAACCGTGTTCCCCACTCGTCTACTACGCAGTGTTCGGGACAACACACTGACATACGGAATAGCTCCGGTGTTCCTCCTTGATCGTGAGCTCTGAGCTCCTCTGCAGAGTTAAACAGTAATTGACACCGGTGTGATCGTTGTGTGAAAACGAATCGCGTAAGAGGGTATCCGGAAATGGATGAGTTGTTGGAAACGTGCACAATAAATCTTCAAGTTTTTACGATCGGCATGACCATTTGAAAAATCTACTTCTTTTCAGTCTTGTTTTGATTTTTGTTTCATTCGTACGTCTTTATTTATCACCCTTTATGATTGACGTCATTCGGTTACGCGTGACGTTCTAAAGAGAGCATGTCGTTCGTTGCAAAGCCGGCTTTCCGATTTTCTTGCAAATTACGAAAGAGGATCAGACGAGTTTTAAACGTTAAAATTTAATCGTAACCATTTCTTAAATCCCCCTTGTTCAGATTATATCAACTCGTGATTTATTCAAACTTTATTTCGAATTTGTTTTTTTTTCTTTTTGGTTTTTCTTTTTGCCTGTAGTACGTATTTTTTCTGGGGAATACTTATTTCAAAACAAAAACATACTATTTCGCGAAACTAACTTTGGGTCGAATTTCATTTGATTATTTTGAAACAAATCCTTGACAAAACGTACGTCTGACAAAAAGTGAAAATATTATACACGAGGGAGATATAAATTTCACCGGTGTGTTAACGGTGATACAATAATTCACAGTGAAAACTGAACGTCGCGAGTAAAGAATGGAATTATTTATTTTTTCCTATTCTCATTTCACGTGTTTCACGTTTATCACATTTTTATACGGATCTTCAGTTTAAGTTCAACTAATTGTCGAGTATAATAATAATAATAATAATAATAGTAATCATATGCGTGACTATCGTACATTTGTTGCTGTAATTACTCATTATTTGTGACTAATATAATTGGATATAAAGCAATTAAAAATTTTGTGGCCTACGTAGGATTAAACGTACTACCTGATGAGTGAAGTTTATAAAATAACAAGTAAAAGTTTTGTGTACATCTGTCAGATGTGTTTGAAACATTTGAACTGTCTAAAAGGAAGGAGCAAACGGAAATAAATTTGAGAAAAATTAAGTTGGGAGAACGAGTTAAGAGGATTAGAGTAAACGAATAATTGGAAAACATAAACTGTACACTTTCAGTCTGCTCCCCATTACTACAATCTACACCTACCACTTGAACAAACTAAAATCAGCCACAAGTGCACATATCGAAAATCCTAAATTAAAAGATTGTTGGTGATCTTTGTTTGTGAACGAGGTTTCAAAGAAAGTAGATAAAATCAACAAATATCGTGATAATACGGTGCATGCAGCAAACTACCTAAAAAGTGCATCGATATTATATAAACAGAAAAAGAAGAAGACGGAATTAAACGAACGATTAAATAATAATATATCCATGTACAAATAGATATGTGCATATGCATAATAAAAAGATATATAAATATATATATATATAAGTTTATATTACATAGAAAATATATTTTTTGAAACTGCACTTCGCGTCGTGTTAATAAAATATCTATTACTGAAAAATAAAGGACTCTGAAAATTCGGTTCGCGCGTATGTATATAATTTATATGTATACATCGAGAAATATATGTATATTTAAATTGCGATTGACAATTGATAAAGGATCAGTATAATTATAATTATCGGGTTATAAATACACTGTGTGTGTATATAAAATATATTTATATATGAAAGAGATTTATAAAGTATTACATGTTTAATGTATTTTTGGATTGCCTATTAAAACACAAAATCGACATGCTTTTGGCTGGTGAGTACAAAATTCAACGCAAACATATATAGGTATATTATAAAGTTATTGCGATACACATGGGTGCATGTATATCTATACAGATGTACATAGACGCATTCAATTATTTATCACCCGCACTTAACCTGCCCCAAATACTAACGAGCATTTAGGCTCTCTTTGATATCCATCTCACCCTACCATGTTTCACGAATATATCAGATTATGGAGTCGTTTGTGATTCCGAACAAGTATTTTATTAATACATAGCCAAAAAGGGGGTGGGGCGGGGGTGGGGGTAGTACGAAACGCAAAACTAAAAACGATATCGCTATACATGCGTTCGAAATCACTTTTGTATACATATGTACGTTATATATCTATTATCTGCGCTTCGCACGCGTTGTGTGTAAAATACATATGTGTTATGTGCACGTTATCTTCGAAAGCTCAGGCTAGTGGTAGCCGGTCTCATTCTCATTCTCATTGTCAGTTTCCGGTTTTATAAGAGCAAACGAAATCGCAGTGTGTATAGCAGCAGGATACCCTGGAGAGCTGCTATTGCGATACCGGAAAGTTCCAGGAAAATGGGGTAGTGTTGCCAACTCCAAATTTGAGAAAGTCTGGAGATTGTTCCAATAAATCTGGAGATATTTCATCAAATATGTAAATACTAGAAGAAAAAAAAAAGCTCATTCAATGTTGATACTTACAAAAACAGGGCAAAAATAATAAGCTCACTATTTCCAAATAAATATCAATTCCGGATAAATAATTTTTTTGGAGTCTCCAGACCAAATCTGGATCGTTGGCATTCCTAAAATGGGGAGACAAATTTGTCATGACGAGAAAAGAAAATTAAAAAAAGGCGGGAGGGAAGATACAAAGAAACGGGGATACTATGTTGTTGCAATGTTTTTTTGAAAAATTTGTTCTAAAAAAGAGTGAAAAATTTCGGGGGGGTCGACCGAATAATATCCAAACTTTCGGGCTTTCGTGGTGCTGCTGTTGAAATATCCAACTTGGATAAAGCACGTATCGAACGTATTGGTGTTGGTAACTTTGCTACCGTCTTATACATACACACGTCATTTACACACACTCGCACACGCACACAGGTACATCCTGCATCTGCCATAGTATAAGTATAGGGCGCGAGTGTCTCATATATACGTATGTGCATAAATATGTATTTTCATGTACATCTATTATATACCTCTATATGTATGCATAAGTGTACCTGTTTTACCACGCACAAGTAGCCGCAAATTGGATTTTTTCTTTGTAAGTACATGTACATATAATAACATATACGCTGACGTAGTATATAATTCGTTTACTTGCTGCAGAAAGGGTAACTTTTTTTCTTTAGCATTCTATGCAAAATCACGTGATCACTTCTATATATGCTAGACAAGTTTTTTTTTTTTTATTTCCTTTTTTCTCACTCTTTATATACAGACGCGGATGATGTGTAATATTGAAAATTAAACGTTCTCGGGAAATAGGTTCGAAATAAAATTTTCATTGACGCGAGGGGAAAATGAACAATTTAAGTAATTTGACGCTACATATGATTTGGCAATCAGTGTTTCATAATATCTGATGAACATATGTAGTATGTCGGAAAAAAAAGAACAAAAAAAAAACGGATGTTATATTTCCTACCTGTATAATGTGTATGGTAATTAATAACACATAGGTTAATTAATAATCTCTTTACATTCATCATATCTCTATATAGGTATATAGACAAATAAACAGCGCAAATATTACATGCAGTTTATATGCATTATTATTATAGATATACACATATCATGTCTGTACCTGCAAATAATTTCTCAAATATGGAAGTTATTATAGCATGTATATTACATTATATTATATTAAATTGTTTACTGTCTTTACTTTCAACCACTTCACATTACCGAGAAACTTTGACCGCTGCAGTTTAAATTCGGGTTGCGGAGCCTCACAATCGGTATTTATTATTGCGATCTTGATTAGCATCAGTGTGCAAAAGTAATGACGCCCGATATGTGTTGCGACTGCAGACGACTGACGACTGTTGGAAACGGTGTTTTTTTTAGAGCATCAATGTTTTGGGTGGCAAATATACTCCTAAGGGTGCTTCATTGTCGAAGTGACTAGGACCGGTGTTAGGCGAATCGAAGTAACACCGGTGTTTTTTTACGCTGTCACCGGTGTGAAAATCAACACCGAATTTTTTGAACACGAACACCGGACTGTTTGACACCGCGAGATTTTTAACAGTGTACATAATACGCGTGCGACGTCACCCCATGCAATCTCTCTTCGTCCAATTAAACGATTCGTCGAATGAAATACTGCAACCCCATGGAAAATCGTGCCATGCGTATATACATGTTCGAAAAAGTTTAAACTGTTTGGACTTTAATCTTTACAATAATTTAGCTGTCCCTCAGAATTTTCATAGATTTTTAGATATATAATTTCGGAGTTATATCATGCAGCTTGATGAAATTTTTTTTTTTTTCTCTCTTTAATTGATAGAAAAAAATTTACGATAGCTATAAAAATTTATGGAAATTCTGGGGGATAGCTACTATCGTATATATAAGTAATATTATATCTATTTTCTCTGCATTTCGCAGATATCGTTGACGCTCTGCTATAATGCGTGTAGTATATACATGTAAAACGACATGAATTGAATCAACTCCGCGCGCGTTAAAAGATTGCGCGCACTTTCACTCACCACAGCCGATTGAGAACCACTGTACCTACAGCTTGCGTATTGCGTCGCACTTGTTGAAGCTGCAGAGAAATCCTATAACCATTTAAATATATATAGGCACCTCTATACGGGCATACATCGAGAAATCTCCAGTGATTTATAAACGCGTTCCGAAATATTTTAATTATTGACATAACGACAGACAATTAGTAATCGATGGTCAAGAAACAGAAGGGCGTAACCCTCTGCCTGTGGACCGTCAATTATGATTTTCTGATCTGATAGGAACGATACTGACCATATATATGATCGCTGATCAGCCGACCAATAGTCCACATTATGGATATTGTAGATAGATATAGTATTCGGATTATTCAGAGTAAGAAGAGTACAAGAGAAAAAAAATAACAAAACTTAGTGCTTTCGAGAGTCGCGGAACAGTCGTGCAGTTTATATCCTATGTTAGGGTGTTTCAAAAAAAAACTGTTTTTTTTTAAAAAATAATCTTTTCTTCTTTAAAACACCCTAATATATATATAATATATACTATACTATAGCTAGATATTAAAAACATCGGAGGTCCAAGGGTCTGCTTGCAGTGGCCCCGGTCAATTTTGCGTAGAATGCCTTCTATACGTATAGTATATATGAGGAAAGACATGTAAAACATGAAAATGCAGATTCGCAAAACCCGGGACAACAGGAAAACGTACATACGCAGTATCTATGCACCTATATATGCACGCATAGCTATATACACATCGTTTCAAAAAGCGTTGCAATGAACGTCCGAGGATGAAGTCTGGGCTCAATGAAAACCTCAACATTTACCGCTCGCATTCGACGTAACGTCCGACCGTTTCGCGTACATAGGTATGTACCTACCTCATACATGTATATGTATCTCGTATATACCTATATATATATCTATAAAATACGCCAGGGCATTCCTGACCCAAGAATATAACGGTTTTACGACGTTTTCGAGCCTTACGGAAGGAGACCCGCTCCACGCTCTGCTTATTCTATTATTATATACTGATCATATATATTTTTATGTATCATTCGTATATGTATCTATGTATTTACCTATACGAACACTGCGCACAATTATTATACTATATACATTATATAAAATCGCATGATTTTGTCACGTGATGAATTTTCGTAAATATCTTATACTTTACATTTCCATTATTATATCTTCAATTATTCCTCACCCCCATCATACGTTCTGTAACCTCACTCCTACGAATCCTCCACCTATGTCGTCATTCATCAGCAGCTGATACCGTCATTCTGCAAATGAAATAAATGTTTGAACTGTATCGTAATACAGTGATTTTTATCGGATAATCGTGCGGTGACGGTTTGTCAAATGATGTAGGTATTTATTCACATCATATATGCCACGCAAATATGTATCTAAATATATAGTACCTATATTAATATTATTGAATGATACAGATATTTACAATTAACATTTATATTTATGAGACATCCTATACGAAGGATAAGTAACAAACAAACAAGATGAATGAGTTGTATAGATCATCTTTTTGTTCGAAGTAGGTACTTTTTTTGGCCGAGATATCAAACTTTTGGTCCGGAACGAAAATTAGCGAAGTGCGATGCGAAACTTTTGGCGGGTACTGTATATACATATTATAATATTTGTGGGCGATAATTTGGTTTGAAGTTTGATTAGCACGCGTGGCTTTCAGGGTCCATTAATTAATTCCGACCAATTATTTCCAAGTACGTAGTGAATTCTGTGTGCGGAATTATACATATATATATATGTATGAACTCTTGACATGTGAAGGAGGTTAGTGCAACAAGGATTATAAATGAAATTTTTTCAATGTCATTTTCGAATAAGATTTTTCTGACAATTCATACTTTTTTTTTTCATGTCCAGAGAATGAACTTTGAAGAAAATTTCTGATATTTCACCTAGATCATTTTTTTCTTTAGCACTAACCGTCACCCCATAGCTCAGTTGCAGTATAATGATGCAAAAGAAATTCATTCATGCATGCGTGCTTGGCGGGTAATCTATAATAGAATACGGCACGTACTGCAGCGGCAGCAAATTAACGTCGATGCACTACACATGTATGTATGTAGCAGGTGGTAGGATATTAGTTCATAATAAACATGACCATATCGTAGTTGTGTAGTGTATTTCGCCGATATAAAATTTCCCTCCACCCACGTCGATCGACCGCTAGCGGCGTTACCTTCGTACCGTTTACCTCAAGCTGCTGTGTAACCTTTAGACGGGCGCGTGACACCCCCGCGTTCGCTTTAACGCCTACGCTAAATTTACGCGCCTACGTACTTCCCTTATCCTAGTGTATATGTGAACTTATACCTACGTAGAACTGTTGCTCCGGCAGTTGTCAGTTGTCAGTTCTCAGTTGTCAGTTATAAGTTGTTGTCAGCGCTTTATGGGAATTAGGAGTTTCAAGTTTATCTGCAGTTCAGTGTATCTGTCTGATGAAAGAAAAAAAATGTGAAACCAAAATGGAATATAGGAGGCAGGAAAGAAAAAGCGGACAATCGACCAGATGCACACAAGTGTATAAAGGGTATCATCATTACTACAGTGAAGTGATTCGTAGCGCGGGCAAAGATGGCCCGGAATACCCTTAAATATATAAAAATAATGTAAGAACACAACCCTAGACACCCGGCAACACTTGGAAACGAGGGCCGCATTTTTCCTTTCTCCAGCTCTTCCCAACTTCTTCTTATTTCGTCTTCCCTTCGCGCGTCATTATCCCCAGCTTGTATCCTATTCAGCAAACTCTGGGGTTCTATGGGCTCTAGCGTATGATTTTGGAAAATAGAAACGTATATAGGTTATACCGCGCAACGTCTATCCGAATATTTGACCCCTCACAACTTGGGAAAGTACTTTTAATTTTGTGGGGTGTTAATTCTTTCCGTTCGGGACCGGGACGCCACTGCAGCAAAGATGTACGTCCGGAAGCTACGACGTCTCGGACAGATGTCTTTCACCTATTGTAAGAAGCTTCTGTCTGTCGCTCTTTTTTCCCCTCTGCTATGACAATAACTACCCATGATCAAAAAACGTTCGATTTCGTTCGATTCCCTTAAAATTACTGCTGAATTCTTCTCATTCCGAAGAATGTAGATATGTACCTGAAAGTTTGTGATGCAAAATTGTTTCATAAGGAAGAAAAAAGATAAATGACGGAAAAAAAGTTAGATACATTGCAAACACCGTGAAGGTTTTGTAACGGTTAAAATACGTAGGGGCAAGTTGCAGGAAGCCCCGGCTGTTGATGAGGTGACGCGGCAAATAATTGATCCTTGCTGCAGAATATATATATAATATCGTGACCAGGGTCAACGAGGGAAAGACCGACTGCACCGACGCGTCGGGACGCGACGCTTGCAAGATGGAGTAGTATGTGTCATAAGTGTGTGTATATTATATATATTTCCCTATACATGTAGGATATGTTTCTACGTCGCGCGACGTAGCGGAAGAAACGCGTAGTAGTACGTTGGTATACGCGGTTAACCTTGAAGCCGTGGATCGAATCACGAGAATCCTCAATGATCCACCACCCTATATTATATAGAGGGGAAAGAGGAACGGAGGGGAAAAACGTACAAGGCTTCTTCAGGTTATTGCTGCTGTTGCTGCTGATGGCACGAGCTCTGCAGGTAACGCACGCGACACCCTTGGCTTGGCTCCTCTTCAGTCTAACTGCCCGGTGGATTTAGGGAACAAAGAAGTCTCCGATGAAGGAAAAGGATCCAGGCGTTGAACAAGCTGCAGAGTTTGTGTATAAAGATGGAAAGATGAAACAGAAAAAAGAAAGAGAAAGAGAAAGAGAGAGAGGAAGGGAAAAAGGGCAAAAGGATCAGAAAAAGAGGATGAAAAATATATATAATAAGAATAAAAAGTAAAAAGAAAAGGAGATCGGTTATTGCGCAGCTGTGTGGCAGCAGGCAGATGCTTCGTGACGGCGCACCGTCTTTATAGGGCACCGGGCCTGCAACCGAATGCCCTGCATGGGTTTTCAGTCATTCCCAGGCGCACATACATTCATGGATTCATTGCACGCGCACCACTTTATACATCGTCTTCGCTGAATGCATCACGTGCACCAGCAGCACCCCTTGCTTACGATTTTTAACCGGAGACAGGGTTGAGGATTGAGTCCCAAAGGGTAACGGTAAGGGTAAGGGTAAGGGTAAGGGTAAGGGCGAATCGAGACGCAGTTTTTACAAGCTTTGGTGTAATTTAACTACACTATATACAGGGTGTTCCCATTTTAGATGAGGGAGTCCATTGGTTTGAAAAATAATTTAGATTTAATTGTAAGTTGCAGGCTTCCGAAGGGGACATCATAATATGAAGGGTAATTCAAAATTGTCCATGTTTCTCTAACCCATGCCGTGTAGTGGGTATATAATGTATCTAAATATTTGTTACACAGTATAACGTACAGTACGGCTGCGTCATGGGAAGTCCTACAGAAGCGTCCTTCTCTGTTTTATCCCCTGAATGAAATCATCCGGTTTTTTTCGTCGATGCACCTATATTATTGCACATGTACCGTGATATCTAACAGGGATTTCCAGCAATTCCGAAGACAAAGTTCTACTCTGATGGCGATCGATTTCGTTACGACTTTGTGATATGTTCCCGCGCATTGAAAAGTAACCTGTATTATTTCGGATCTTTAAACTGACCAAAATCCGATTTTACTTCGCCGAATGACCTTCACGCGACAAATGCGTTATTTCGGATTAAAATTTTTCAAGGTGATACTTGATGAACTGGAATGAAGATAGAATTGAAATCATGTTTTCAAACTCGTTTAAAAATTACCACGAAGGTGCCACCGTCAATAGTGCATCGGTAAAAAGAAAAAGGAATAGAAGAAAAAGAAAGAGAAAAAAAAAAAACAGATTAAAAAAGTTTATTTCCAATCTCCACATAAAAGATCTGAAAGTTGTGACAAATCGGCCACCATGAGGGTATATAATTTTCTCCTCAGAATTGGTAGAAACCCTCTTGTAACGTATAAAGTTCTTCAGTGACGTGTCAGAACTGCAAAACTACGACGCAGGTACGTACGTACGTAGATACGACGTGACTTTTATTTTGCCAGCATACGATCTGCACCACAGCCTGCGCAGACTGCGTTTATACTATACATATAGGTGCAGGCTGTATACTATAGCATAAACTACGCGTCAGCATCTCGATCTTCTCTTTTCAAACGTCTTATACACTACGACTCAAAACCGACTCACACATCAGGATATCGTTTCAACCGAGACTTCTGACATTTATGGGCCTGTGCAACGTTCAATAACTTTTCAAAAATGCCAATAGACGGATTTTTCTTTTTCTTTCCCTTTTTTTTATTTATCATTCATATTCGTTTTTTAAACAACACGTATTATACATTATCAGGTATAGGTCGATATATACGGTGACATTTGTCCCTGTCCGTGGGATCGAATTTTAGCGCATCAGAATGTGGAAATTATTTTATATAATACAAGAAAATATTTCGCTGTACCGAGTTGTTATTTTTACGGTAATCTTATACCTTCTGGCTTTTCACTCATATACATCAATCTTGAAAAGAAAAATAAATGAAAAAGGAAATCGCAACTTTTCGATTGGCGGAAGTACCTGATCCTGCGGGAGCTTATTATCGTCGAAAGAATGAAAAAAAAAATATGAGTAAATATTATGGGAATTCGGAATTTTTTTCTTTTTTCTATGAAGACTTCCTATACGGATTATTATATTGCTGTGCTTGGATATGTAGTACATTTCGAAAAAAAAAACCTAACAAGTGAAAAGGGGGTTACTTTTGTTTGCCCTTCAGCGTGCGCTGTTGGCGTACAACAAGCTGGTCGCAAGGTGTGCGAAGCGTAGAAGACGCAAAAGATATGGAAAGAGAAAAAGAAAAAGAGAGGTACCCTGGTTTTACCGGCACCATATACTTCTAAACACGTCCAGGTTGTATAATATGTAATGGGTATATATACGTATGTATTATAATATCTATAACGAAGCAACCTACGAATTAAAGGTAGCCGAGAGAAGCCAGATGCGACAGATGTTTTAAAACGATAAGTAAAACAAGGCCCAAAAGGGCGTGACGAGGATGATGATATTTGGAGAAAAGGCAAGAGAAACAAGGAAGCGAGGGTGGTATACCTATAAGGGCAAAAGGAGGGGGGGACCATTTGCCCCTAAGGCTTCGGTCTCGGGACGTGCGACTTCCGCCCTCAAGTTCCGAAGGATTTAAACCGCGCGCGGACCGCGTCGTTCTACAAGCTGCTGCTACTACTACGGGTATTAGGTACCCTACCCACCTTGTATCCACCTATACGTACGTACACTATACGTAACCCCTCGAGCAACTACGTCTTTACAGCCTATACAAACTTATACCGCCGCGAACACGTTTTACGTATACCGTGTTCGCCTTCTTGGTTGCCGCCACTTCTATTCCGCTGCAAAAGAGAGAAGAGAGAAGTGAAAAAAGAAGTGAGAGGAGAGAGAAGAGCAAAGGCAAAGGCAAAGGCAAAGGGGGTGAGAAAGGAACTGACTGAGGGGGACGCCTTATGCCGGAAGGAAACAAAAAACGAAAGAAACAAGAGAGTGTATCTACAGTGAGAGGTTAAGCCACTGACAATGACGAGACTAACAAGTATAACGTATATAAAGTTCCCTCTAAAGAGAAGAGACGATCGAAGGAGACATTTTTGTTCGTTAAATGTTCTCTCAACTAAAACCGTCGATGGTAAAGGGGGGGGGGGGGGGGGGGTTAAGGTATGTACCGTGTACATACATATAATGTATATACATCGATCGATTAGATACAGTTATCGTTAATATTTATAACCCCATTTTCTTGCAGACTCCCTCGACATCCTGCTCCTGATTTTAATGTTTACCGAATTGCTGCAGCCGCGATACCACGCAGCATATAGGTATATATTGTGTCAAACTTAGAATGTGCGCACCATTGGAAATAACTCAAATGAAAATCTCGTATGCACGTCGCTGTTCGTGATTTGGGACACAAAAATCCGAGCAAAAATCAGAGAAGAAAAAGGGGATGATGAATGTGTCACGGATACATATATACGTACAGATAATACTTCTCAACTTTCCGCTCATTTTAGCTCCCCCGATATCATTTACTTCTTTCTTTAAGTTTTTTTTTCCTGCTTGTCTTGTCTTGTTCCATTTTGAAGCAAAACTCGCTTGATTCCCGATGCCCCGAATTTTCTTTCGGCTTCGTGCCAGCCGTTGACTATGTACCTGAATACCTATACCTTATACATTCACGGCGCATGAAGAAAGATGCAAAACAACCAATGCGAACTATATACGGACGTACGTACTTACCTACCAGCTTACCATACGTACATACATGCATACTTACATACTCACATACTTACATATTGCTCATGTATTTAGGTATGTATAAATGCACCGATATTGCAATGTAGTAAATGTAGGTACGGACACATGCATGTAGAGTAAATGAGACGCGAATTGGAAAGATTCGCGAAGCTGTCGCGACTACCACGAAGGTACAGAGAATAGAGGACGCGCCCGGGTTATAACGTAGGTATATTAGTTGTACATTTAGATGTATGTGTACGTACGTCATACGTGTCGCGTAGTTTTTGTCTGTAGTGTTGTTTTTTTACGAAAAGAGTGGTAATAATAATGAAGAAATAAATAAAATGAAGAAATGAAGGAAAATTATACGAATAAGCCAGAAAGATAGGGCGCGATAATGGAAAGTAGAAAAAAAAGGAGACACAAGAGAAAAAAAGAGAAAGATAAGAAATACAGATTGGATAATGTGCGTCCATATACTGGTATATGCATGTGCTAGAGCGAGAGAACAATAGTTACTACATACGGAAATGGCGGCGAATGGTTCCCTGATTAGCTTCCAACCAGGAAACTGGCTATTCTATTGATCGCCATTCGCAGTTGGGATGTACACGTCGTACAGTTGAACCAGCTGTATACGTACGTATATGCAGTTGCAAAGCAAAAACGTCTTAACCAACAAAAAAAAAAACTTTTTTGTTTTTTTCATTATTGCGAAAACGTGAAGCGCGACCCACATCATAAAAATTTGCATCGATTGCACGATTTTTTCAAAAATTTTCGTTAAGACGTTATTGCTCAATACCATCCAGTTATTATATTCTATAAAGTGCATCTCAGTACACAATACACATTTCACTAACTACAGGTATTAATCGCTAATTCTTCCTTTCATTTCTGGTTCATCGAGATATCAGATAATATAGTACAAATTCTACTCATGCACCCACATATATATATACCTATAGCATGTTTACCAACCCTTATGACGTCTGCCGTTCGTGTTCTTCCATGCAGTTTTACGCCCGAGATACGAAAGCGAAGGGTAGTTCATTCGGATCAGGGAAAAATTAATCGTATATGCTTTTCACCCTTGAACTACCGCAGAATGAAGAAGTTGATTATGTTTATGATGTGTCTCATATAACATTACTTGTAAGGAGGAAAAATTATGATGCGGATAAAAAACTCTCGTATAAGTCTCGGGACTGAAAATAGAATACCCGCGAATGTCCAGTCGCATTTGATTAAAGTATGGTGTGAATTAGCGAAAATTTTTGAACGTTTCAATTCTGAAATGACCCTTGAATTATGGTTATGTTCATTTTTTGATTTGACGTTGTGGCGGTGCCAGCTTAATAGAAGTTTTTCTGACTATCGGCTAAGCTTCGGAACCCCAGCATAGGATATCGAACGTAATTGTTGCTCATTGTTGGTCAATTCATTAGAAAATTGAAACGGATTTGTAAATACGTACTACATAATATACTAATTGACGTCGCGACGCTGCATGACGTAGGTTTTCATAATCGGCTCGTTTTCGATTCTAATATAACTTCCACTGCGAATAAGAAAAACACTGAATTTTCGGAGAAAATGGGAAAGCTATCTACGTGTAAACGGATATACCTATACATATGTATCATACATATATACAGAACATCGATGTGAAGAGACGTAGAAGTTCAACAGCGTGGTAAATGAAACTACGATTACATGTAACAAATATATATGTATATAGAGGTATATACGTTCAACGAGTTTGCTGGTAATCGGGCGACGCCATCTTGTGCTTAACAAACTTTTGTAATTCTACTTTGAACCGATTATACCTATATAACCACGCCGCGGATTTTGCGAATCGTGTGACGTCACTCGTTGCGTAGGACGATCCTATACACACATACATACAGGTGGACATAACACCTATGTGTACGATCTATACATTTATATATACATTATATATAGCTTGCGCATCACGTTATCCATAAACTATGGATAATCTGCAACATTACGTAACGCGCAGTATAACCCCTTGCACATAAGGTATATATTATGTCTATGTACGCTGGCATGCGTATTAGTTATACATACCTAAACACCAGGTGTACGTCACACCGTGGGGTCATAACCAATTTCCAAAAAATTATGAATTTCTAAATGTTACAACCCTCGTTCTAATTATCACGACTATATAATTGTTTTTCATTACGTTCTTTTGTCTTATATTGCACCGTTGGTCGGTCGGGATCTGGGCTGCTGAAAAATTTAAGAAGTGAATCACGAAGCAGTCTTTTTCTTATCTTACGGCTTCAATACCTCGTTCGGTTTGACTGCGTAGGCGCGAGCAATTCGGTCGGACCGCGTTCTCCCATGGACAAGGAGTACACCTATGTATACTTTTATATAATATAGGTATAATACATATAAATATTTTGATATAAGTATTGGCAGCATTGTATATTAAATCGAGGTTCTTTCTTTCAATATCGTTGCGCCATCCATCCATGAATTACATATATACATATACACAGATATACAGATTGGCGTAATTTTTGAAAATACTTTTTTCCCCACAATACCACCGATACGCACGATTGGTTTGACGAAAACTTTTGAAAAATCTCTTCGTAAATCGCCGATATAATATAATTATTGGGATGAAATTTCATTGGGCAGATCTCTGAGAAATCTCGCAGGTTTTATTCTGCGTGTAACATCTTCTGTCTTCTATACAAGGTATATCCACGTATATACTTGTGAATTTAAGTATATAAACGTAGTACATAGTACACATTATACATATGTACATGTTTTATACCGCGACGATTCGGCGCTACTCCGGAAGCCATCTTGATTAAAGCATCAAACGCCGACATGCGGTCACGCAGTGCCACTCCGTTATCACGTGTCGAGCAGAGTAAGGCGCGCTGTTGTTAGTCCTCGTTTGCTAAATTTCTCGAATATATTTATACATCCCGGGGCACACGTGCAAATTTTTTTCACATAGGAATTCTTGCGAAACAACAATTTAGAATAACAATATAGGTGCGAAGGGATGTGCTCGTTGTCAGATTTCGGGGGAGGGGGAGGGGGGGGAGGGGCATTAGGAGGGATGCAAATTGTAGCGTTCAATTTAACAAATATCCTCAAATCTCGTGCGAAATAATGTAATCGCTCATTATTAGCGAGCAGTTATACCTATTTATGATATCTATAACATACCTACGTTGTACCTAATTCCAGCTGTTTATCAGGATATTATATGTAACTGCTGATTAGAACTCGACTCTTCAAAATTTGGGATTTGCACATCAGCTCTGGGGATAAAGATCGTATAATAAATTTCGTCAGAGAGCATAATAGGTGTGTATATAATATAATTCGAGTGTAAATTAATTAAACGTATTATACGTATGTATTTCGTTGTAAAATATTGATGCAGATTCAAATTCGTATCTATGCGTAATAATTCACCAGCTGTATGTATATATATGTATGTATGTGTGTATATATAGTACACATATGATATAGCCGAGCACGGTTTATCGAATCAGCTAAATTAGCAGCCTCTCGCGCAACATTGAGGTGATTGCGTGCACGCGGCACCGACGAAAAATTTTTCGTTTATCGTTACATAATGTTGAAACAACCGCGAGATAAGATCAACCATTTGAATTTTTTTGCCTTCGTTTCTTTCTTTCTTTTTTTTTTTTTTTTTTCTCTTAACGTAGTCAGTCGACGAATGTCGAACGGATTCAAACATCGAGCAGCTCATTCAAGTGTCACCTTACGCGTATCGGGTGCGCCAAGCAGCCGCGGCGCGCGCTCTTCGCCAGGGTCACACAACCATCAACGCGATCATATTGTATAAAGGTGGTACCCGCGCACACGCGTCCTTCTTCTTTAACGCTTGTCCTCGATGCTTAATATTTCTCCAATTGTGAACAACGCTATTTGACAACAGGCGATGTGTATAATTCGCTCCAATCAGGTATCCTGGATGAATTTTACCCGCGTGCTGTGTAAAAAGAATTTTGCACACCGTAAGAAAAAATCTTTTGCTGACAAAGTTGAAGAGTTGAAGAGTCTATCGTTTGAACAGAAAAATTATTTTCAAACTCCTTGTAAATTTCGAGAGTTGAACTTTGTCCCATTTTGTTTGAATCTTTGTTCTTCGAACAATATGTAATACTGTGTCTACAACCATCTTGGAGCCATCATTCATGGGCCATTAGAATCGATATCTAAAATTTATGTATGGAAACCGTTAGGAACTAACTCAGTATTTTAGTAGAAAGCGGCCAAGTATTTTACTGTTTTGATACACCGATAAAAATTCAGGTGAAATGAATAGTTCTCGCGTTAGTTAGGTTTGATTTTCTGAGCCTAATAGCCCTGCAGGCAGCTTCGAGAAGGCGATTCGTGGTTACTCCAGAACGATAATTTTGATTCAAATAACATTTTTTGGAAAAAACACATCACGTTAGCAAAAAATGTCCAACTATTTAGCTTTTTCAAAATTTTCAAAAAGATTCCTCGCATACCACGATGCTATTTGAATGAAGTTTTCGTAGCGATTGCGGAGGATCTCCAACCAGCCCTTTAGCTAAACAAAACTTCGTCTTCGAAGTACCAAAAACCTTTGAATCGATTGGACTTGACGATTTTGTGATTCGAAGGAACATTTGATCTCCGGATGACATAATGCGTGCGATCGTTTCATCATCGTCGTGCACTGACTTATATCTTTGCAAAAGAGCAAACTTTGTATCTTTGCATCGAGCGAATTGTTCAGTCATGTAAAAAAAAAGGGATCGAGCAACGATCCAAATTTCATAACTTCTGTACCGGCGTCTACATATACCTACATAAATCGGTCGCGCGGCGTGCGCGGATATTATACCGGAGGCGTCTTTATACGTGGCATCAGACAGGCACCGGGATTTATTCGTACGTCCTTGGCGAGGTAGTAGCTCTGCTCTGCAGCGGTGGTCGTTAGGTTCGGTAGTGGGAAGGCGGCCACGGTGAAACATCGGGCTGGACGAACCTTCATCCCGCCTCAACGGCAGCTGGCCAGTTAGTTCGCGAGGTGCCTCGCGCGAGTGTCGACGACGCGGATCACGCTTGAAAATCTCGACACTGAAACTCGGTACACCAATACCCGTAAACAACCACTACATATAGTATGTAGTACGAAAGTAAAGCCCGCGACTATCGCCACAAAACTCACGAGTAGCGCGCGTCTCCTCTTTTTTAAAAAGTCGCCGCTCTACACGTCGTTGTTGGTTGTGTTGCCGTAGGGCGGCTGTAGCGTACCACGAGAAAATACGGTATAATTATATATTTTATATAGTATATAACATAGGTATACGGCGTGAGCGTACATAGTGATAACACGTTTACATATCTATGTTCTTTACTTTACGTTTCATAGCATGTAAAGCGGGCAAGCAGCGGCGAGTTTTGCATGAATTACTAGCCTCATACACGATACCTGATAGAACCAAGAATTGCATTATCTATACACTTGATTTTGATTATATGGGAAGTTCAGTCTATGCGAAAATGGGTTGACAATTTTGGAGCGAAAAGTTAGCTGAAGCAAAACTTGGCGTTCAAACTTTCAGTCTTCCAATCGTGCGTCAAACTATAAAGCTGCATTCAGGAAATAACGTTATAAGCGGATGAACTCCAGGTTCGCGCACAGGTGTGTGATAATTAGTGTAAACAGTGCAGCGGTATATTTTACACAACTTATCACCAATGTTTATATTTTTTTTTCTTACCGCTTCTAAAATGTTGAAGTCATTCGATTCACATCCCCCCTCCCCCCTCCCCCCTCACTGGTATCTTGTACAGAATCATCTCACATCGAAAATTATACGAGTATTATAGAATCGAAACGGCGGCGATCATTGAATGAACACAGTTGATTCTGAGATAAACTAGGACAATTGATAGATTAATTGATCGATTGATTTGTCAATTTCTCCATATTTCCCTTCATGTTCCACACATAGACAAGATTGAAATCAACTAAAGGGTTTCGTCGCGTGCTCTCCTCGATTATTCATATATCGGCTCGTCTCGTGGTATTACAATATTACATTATGTACCTATACCAAGAAGGTAAGCTCAGGTCTTCCCTAACACTGCGAGCGTAATGATTTTGCCTGACCACACGGTGTTTTATGTGACAAAAAAGCATATGGCGCCTCCAAATTTTGTTTACGTCAAGCACGAATTCGAGTACTTTAATTTGGGTCCGATATTGGACCAAGGTGCGGTACAAAAAAGACTACTTTCGAGTCCTAGGACAGGAGACTTTTCTTCTTCATGTACTTTGTTGCATCATAAACGGCTACAAAATTTTTGTTTCGAAGTTCAAAGCATAAAAAACGCGTATCCCAGGCTAATAATTACGCGTATAGGTTATACACGCGTATGAATAGCGTGTTTAGCTTATCACATTTGTCAATCATTGCGCTCCGCGGGTGATATAGACTCTGCGAAAAAAAAAGAAATTGAGGAAAAATAAAAGTAAAAAAGATACATGAATGGTATGGTTGGTCAACAACATGCACATGGATTAAGCATGTTCCGAGAAAAAGATAATTTGATAATCGTCCACTCCGAGGCCTTACTTTTTTCTCTTCTATAACACCATAAACCCACTTTGTGCTGGAGAAATACATATAGCTACACAACATAATCTGTACAAACGAAAGAACAATAATCGACGAACGAAATGAAAAAGGGAACCACCGGAACCACCTATCGCCACGTGTTCCTCTTCGACCCTTGTGACAAAGTACGGCTGCGCTGAAACGCACGTTGAGCAAAGCAGGGGGGCGGGGGGGCGGGGGGAATGAGAGACGAACAATTACCGAGGTCGTGCTTTTCACGGTCGCGGGCAAGTAATTTGTAAACAGCCATTTTTATGATCAAACTAATCATCCTTATAAATCGTATATTTTCCACCTTGCGCGCGAGAATTGCTACAAAACACTCGGGAATATTTATTTTTTTGTATAACCTAATTAACCAAATCGTTTTGTTCGGCTTCGATTTTTAGGTTTATTTTCTATGATTGAAGCAAAAAGGTTTAAACCGATTATACCGATTGATCATTTGCTTCTATTTTGTTGTAAAACAGCGAAATGAAAAAAGAAAAACATTGAATAAAAAAAATCGTACCGGAATTCAGT
This sequence comes from Athalia cordata, assembly GCA_963932425.1. Taxonomy (NCBI): domain Eukaryota; kingdom Metazoa; phylum Arthropoda; class Insecta; order Hymenoptera; family Athaliidae; genus Athalia; species Athalia cordata. The sequence continues at coordinate 23,272,552 of OZ010625.1, forward strand.
TTGCTCAACGGAATTTCATATTTTTTTTGTCGAATTTACAAAAAGTTTTCGCAGAAATTTTTTTTTTTGTTCCGCTGCACGGGTTTTTTTTCCGTTACTTTCATTTTGCTTTTGCTGTATAACAATACATACCGTGTATTTCAATTTTGAGGTTAAATTTCTAGCCGGGAATGTACTCTGAAGAAAATGATCCAGATTGAAACCGTATTTACACACGGTTTCTTCCGTACTTATATACACCAAACGGAATAACAAAATCTATTTCTAATTCTGACGTAACTCTAACGTCGCGTTACACTACGTCGCATGCTATTTGTATGTATATATATATATGTAGGTATCCATGTAGCGAAAAACAATTTTTTATCTTACCTATAGTACCCCCTGCATCCACTATAAAGCATGAGAACGGTCAAATTAAAGCACCAATATTCCGCTTCTTTTTTCTGTCGTAAATTTTCTAATGTAACCTTATTATAATTCGATCGAATCCCGCGCGTTGAATACGCACGTGTTTTGTCAAGTGGAAATATCTGTTGATGCGATGCGGGATCTTGCAGACACGCACAAAGACCCCATCAACCTATCGACACCCACTTTATTATCGCCGTCAACGACGAGGACTTGGTCGAACGGACGCATTGATAAATCTACTTGACACTAGCGGCCACCTGACAATATACCTCTCTAATACCCCGAGAACTTGATCAGAAATAAAGACGGATTGATTGACGATATAACAATAGAACCGCGAATAGAATATGAACTCATATGACATCGCCCTCCCTCTCCCTTCAATTTTCTATTTCAAATATATGTTCATATCATAGAGATTTTACACACGATTACCAAAATTAGCCCTCGCTGTCGATTTCTTTAAAAAATTGCACAATAAGTTTATTCCGTTTTTATCCCCAATATTCGAATTACTTGCGAGAATTTTTTGAGCCAAGATGTTCTTTGCATTTCTTGGTATAAGTATAATGGGACATTTATCAAAGCGCTCGTATGTCGAACACTTATAAGACGAATCGATGACATTTATGTACAATATAACGGTACGCAATCGTGGCTCAAAAAGTTCCTCACGACGCATCCAAATGTGTACAAGGAAACGTAACGGAAAGCATATATTGTTATGAGTAATACTTGAAGGAAATCGTCGGCAATACTTTAGTACAATGTAAAAAATTTCGTTCGAGATTCTAGTTCAAAAATAACGGCACTGATATTACTGCTGATCATGCAACACCGTGTTTTTTTCATACATTTGAATATGTGGCAAACAGAATCACCGAGACAGATTTTTTATTGTACTTTTTTTTCAGTCGCAATAAAAATCTCAAAAAAACGCCTAAATTTCGGGTGTCTAGTCTAGATATACAGGGCATGGTGTTATCCGTTCAAAAACGGTATAATGCCTCATAGATACAATTCATATAGACGTTTTCGTACCGCACACGCGATGCAGGAAACCCATTTTATCTATTCATCCCTCCAGTCGACCAAATACGAGTATATTGCTCGGGAATTTCGCGTACGAAAACCTTTTTTTGTTTTCTGTTTTTTTGATTCTTTGTTTTATTTTTCACTCGTTCGAATCCGAACAGTCTCGATTGTGGTACGTACGTACATACCTACCTACTGCTAATGAGGATTCTAGTGGAGAGTTGCGGGTTCAAATGATCAGTTGATCAGCAGTCATTACTGATGGCGAGATTTCCTTAACGAGGCAATGTGTAGTCGAGAGTGTCCGTATATTATTGTAGGAGCTGCAGGTTAAGCCTGTACACGTTGGTATACATACATATATCATTTCATAGGGAGCGTATATATTATACGTGTAAATCGTATGTATAATTTATTCGAACGTGTTGAATTAATGGGCGAATATACGAGAAACGGTTGAATCGTTGGAGAAAAGTTGTAAAACGAATTACACACTATATAGATATATTATATAGGATATCAGATATTTGCGACTGTTATTTCTCCATTTTTACAATAATTACATAACATATAATCCAACCCTCAGTGGTGCGCATGTGTGCGACCAGTTTATTTCTGATCAACAAATATGCAACGCATGCATGGCGAATGAAATATATCTATATTTTTTTTTTCAAAGCGAAATTGACTTTTGAAAATAGTCGAGAAACAGGTGTAAAAAAGTATAATTCAACGTGGATATTTGATCACCCGTTATATAAAATCGGTTAGTGTAAAAATTTAATGTTAAAATTTTCGAAAAAAAAAAAATGTGTCACAGTATGTATAGCAATGGTTATTGTAACAACGAGCGTTGACCAACCTTGCGAAATTGTTTGATACATACGCATGTGATATTACGTATTTTATTCCTGCATATTTTTCTCAATCTCTTTCTTCCTTATTCGTATTTCGCGGAACACGTGATATTCGGTAATTCTTTGAATAACTCGTCATATCTCCGGCCAGCTGTGCAATACCGCGTGCAATCGATGTGTCACTTGCACCGGCTATTGTATACTAGATTATTACTAGATGGTATGTGTGTATAATAACATCGGAGCAACTGCGAGTGCGGTGCATTTTTTCTGTCTTTTTCCATTTTTCATCTGTCTTTTTTCCATTTTGTTATTATCATACCTTTGTTACGAAGTCGCAGATTATCGCGTAATAGGAGTATATATTTCTTTGTTGTATCAAGTACAGTTATCTGCTATCCCATGATTGACGTCGCCGAAACCCCCTGAAAGATATTATTCTCAACGATCCGGAGCATTTTAATTGACAAGTTTCACCTATATTTTGACGAAGAATCAACGCAATGACGATCATTCGTTCCGTTAATGTCGATTATTTCACACTTATATTGATAAAATCAGAAAAATTGGGGCTGAAGCGTCGCGTTTTTTCTTTTGACTGTATCAATTAAACTCTTTATCATTTTGCAGTTGCGATACTTTATAGGGCGATAAGTATGAATATAGATAATGGAACGTATAACGTATATGTGCATACGAAGAAGAATAATCGATTATAGTTTAGATGCTGATTTATAATCTCACGTGTTTTAACTTCCTCGTTCAAACGTATAATGATACATTGAGGAGACAATCTTCTAATCAGAGAAATTTCGTATATATAGGGTAAGTCATTCTAAACTCCGAGAACGGGAGGAGCCTCATTCGGCTTTCTTGCCCGGTCAACGCTCCGCCCACGAGAAAAGTGGGGGGAATGAGAAGAGTTGACTCAAAACTATAGCATGCTCAATAAATGAGGAAGTCGAGTCGAGGTCAAGCTCGAATCTCGGAGTTTGAAAAAACTCACCCTGTATGTGAATCGGGTTTATCATAATGCGAGAGGATATTAATAGTACAATCGATCGTATGAGGAAGACAATTGTGATACACGTATGATGTATTGGAAAATGTACAATCTTTATTATGTATAAACCATTCAGAAAATAATCGTCATTTTTATATATATGGAAATTAAGTGAAAGTACGTTACATATACGAGTATTTCTGATTTTCTATGTCCGCCTGCTCGAACCCATTGTCTGGTGTACGGCCCCTAAATTGCTGAGAACAATTCACTCTGTATATAAGTCTGCGCCAATCGACATCGACGATTTAGTATTTTATTTTCTATTTTATTTGTTTTTCTTTTTTTCTAACTTTAACGTGAGATAAAAATTACCCTGCTATTCGAACGATGCCAAAAGCTTTCACTTGTTATAGTTATAATCATGTTTCGACACAACGAACGCTAATCCGAGGATCGTACCTCATATTATATACCCATAAAAAATGGGTTAACAATTATCTAGACGTCTTAGTTTATTGATTTATTCATTTTCATCACATCTTTGAAATGTTGTCCTAATTTTCTTTATTCACTTTACATAATTCGATTTTTATCATTTATTTATTTAGTCAGTTTTTTTTTATTGACGAACCAGTTTGGGCAAAAATAGAAATGGGTTTCGTTGTACCGTATCGATAGATCGCAGCTGGTATCTTCTAATCTTGAGCGCCGCCAGATGCAACGGGATTTTCTTAGATGCTACTATTATACGTATATCCAGTCGAGTAATCATCTTAAAAACGAGGTTAAATTGACCTGGAAGTCCTACAAACTACCTCCGGAGATTCTCACCAAGCGACAAAGAAACCCGCTCAAAACACACCAATGCATGCGCGGCTGACAAGAGCTATACGTACGCGTTACGCAATTTCGATCCTTATTGCAAACTTTCACGTATACAGGGTGTCTCAGGACTAACAATAAGTGCGAAATTTTGAGGGGTAGTAGTAGTGGCCGAGCCGAGTAAATTCACGCACATAACACGTGGTCTCCGAAGTACTATTCCCGAAATCTAACCGGCTAAAAAATTCAGCGCTACATTTATATGCGTGTATGAAAAATCCAAATCTCTCCCTCGCGTTTTAACAAATAAATAATTTCGAAACGAAAATCCGCAATACCAAAAGTACGTAGATTGTTTGTTAGTCAAATGTTGACAGCTTTTTGCGTTAAATTTATCCGTGAGAGTCGCTGTATCCTACAACTTTACTATGTAAACTGAAGAGAACAACCGTGTTTAATCGATTGTCGCACTGCATTTTGCGGGCTGTGAAAACGTAAAGCTTATTAAAATCATCGCGACACTTCCCTCTACACTATGTACGTGATTACTCCATATACCTATGCGCTTAGTTACAGATGTCAGTTTGTTATTGTTTTTTAGTTTGAATTTTTTTTTCACTTTGTTTCGGTTGTCAGAATGATTCAAGCGCCATAATTATCCATATGAGGAATTTCACGTATAGTGCGAATTGCGAAATATAGTCGAATTTTTAGTACAGCAATACGTAATGTATGTGACATACTCATCGATAATTTTTTTTTTTCTAATTTTGTAACAGAGATACGAACTTACGAGAAATAAAATTGAGAAGAAAACAAAAAAAAAACCAGGAGGAAAATTGAAGTGATAAAGAATAAGAACGAAAAATAAAACGTGATATATCATATATAATATATATTTTTGCATACGTGTACGTTTAATTATATATATATATACGGAACATATTTTTTCTATACATGTTATTGTATAATATGAAAGTGGTAAAATTATAGACTGCGGGAGAAACGGGAGAAAAAGGAAAATCTGAATAAATTTATAAATTAATAAAATTGAAAAGGAAAAGAAAAACAAAGGTGTTGTTTGAAGAAAAAAAAATGACGAAAAACAGGTGTAAAATTTGCGAACTATTGGGGGAGAATCAAGTGCCTAATCACGGGCTCAATCATCCCTGCCACTTATCTAATTTACACCATTTAAATCATCTTAATCCGAATTTAAACTACAGTGCGATACCTAATATGAACTATTTAAACCACGGATTGTTAAACGGATTGTATTTACCACAACTGAAGGACATGATGCTAGCGGCGTACCTGCTCAGAGGTAACTGAAAGTTATTATCCATATAATTTTCATTTTCCAGTCATTTATTTATTTGTCTACTTAACCTTTTGTCTCATAGTTCTTGCAGTATACCTACTAGACGCCATTTTTTGTACATCAGCCGTTAATTTCCCGCGGAATCAATTATTTGTGCTTGACGAGTATTTATAGTAAATCTATTCATATGTATATTAGCGGTTGAATTCATTATATAGGATGAATATTTTCCCTGATCTCCAGGAAAACTAGTTTGTTGTTTTCGCTCTCGTCCTCTCTTTTTTTTTTTTCTTTTTTTCTCGTCTTTGTGGGTGTTTTTGTTTTTTCCCCAGAAACTCATCGCTTTTATTGGAGCGTTTCGCGCGCTTGTTTGCTAATGCATATACATATACTATTAGGTGCGGGTCAGTCTGTATAGGCTAACTCTGAACATAGCTACGAACTATACGAGGGAGTCGAAGGATTCGATGATGATAATAATATAGGAGTGTACCACGTCGACGGTTCAATTATTGAAATTTAACGAGTTCTCGTTAATTGTTCCGCTTTTCAGCGGTCTGCATCTGCAGCTTCTATACATTTTTTCCCCCCCATTTTATTACCTCTAAAAATTGATAACGCGTTAACGGATGGGGTCGTGAAATTCGTTAGAATACATATTTTCAGCATAGGTATTTTAAAGTTAAAAATATCGACCTAGTTACAAAAACGCGACGATTTCGTAGATTTTTCTTTTTTCCTTCGAAAATTTTAATTAAACTAAATTACAAAAAAAAATGTTTGAGCCCGCTCATGTTCTAACTTGGGATATGGTTGCTTTTCCGATTTTTATTGTTATTCTTTCAAATTAATTCGATCGAACGACGAACCAACCAATGGGAATTTTCTTATTCAGTTTGCTGCTTAACTAGTAAGAAGAGAAGCAAAGAAAATTATAGTGAAAAAGAAACAATTAGTTTAGAGAAATCCACCGCCTCATCAGTGATGCGTTTACGAGATCTTGTTAAGCGTTTACGTACGTACACCGATGTTGAAGAAAAAAATAAAAAAAGAGAGAGAAATAAATAGAAAAAACAAAAGAGAGGAAAAGATTTGAAAAATACGAAAAGAAAGATTGTGTCCGTCTGAGAATGTTCATTCGCGAGCGAACGACGCAAGAATGCCTACCTATCCTACCACATGGATGGAAGTGGCGATTTGTATTCAGGGTCGCAAACAGTCACCAGACTGGCGGGTTCAATTGTCACGGAACCTTTATAAGTATACCGAACGCCCGGACCTCTTCTTGATCGAGACGACGACGACGACGACGACGACAACGCTCGTAATAGTCACTCTACACAATATGGGTATCTCTCGCGCCTCATATAGACGCATGTGATGTGTCCCTCGTATGATTCCCGTCACCCTATTCTATTCATTTATTTATTCCTGTGCTTTAGTTTTTTTTTTTTTACTTATTTTCTGGAGGTGAAGCTCTAAGGTGTACGGGGTGATATTCTACGCCGTTGCTTTGAAAAAATGGAACGTTTTTGAAATTCATTTGATTTAGAGTGATTTTATTTCGCTAATCACTTCGCTCATAGATCCTTCTTATAATAGGACAGAAGAAAGATTTATCAACGTACCATCGGTCCCAAAAATGGAAATCCAATAACGAACTGAAAACATATTCTTACGTTACAAAGCATGCTCGCATCAAATGTTGGTAACTGTAATTGCAGTGGTTTTTTTAAAATTTCTAACCTTCCCATACCCGCGTCAACTGGAATAGCACATATACCTATACCCGTCGGTCTGATAGACCGATGCGCGGGTGTGCGAAGGTTGAGTAATTTTTTCACAAAACCATTTTAGCATTTCTAGTACTTTTCAATCAGGTGACAAACTGCCGATGAATGACGATCACTTTTCGTCGATTGCTATCATCTGTACTATATTTGGCGGATAAAATCCTTTTCGAGATACTCAAAATCGGTTACGTAAATCGATGCAATTTTCCGATGCATGTATCTATATATTTACATTTAGGAAGTGTGAATAATTTTAAGTTTTCGAAACTCGGTCAATCGTAAGCTGCCGGTATGTATATAACGCGTACGCGCATATAGTCATGTTGAAAATTCTGTTAAATCGTAACCGTAAAGGAGATTGCTGCTTGCTCTTCTCGCAATTAAACTGGCGCAGCAGCTGCACGATAGACGATAGAAATACGCGATTTACCTCGTTTGCTTTTAAAACCACGGTGTGATTTTCTTCGATACCTAGTTTATTTGAAAATGAGAGAAAGAAATTCTTTCATCGAATATCTGTACATATTTATCTTATTCATGCATTGATACCTGATAAATAAACAGATGATAAATAAATCCCTTAATTTGAGAAAATGACAAAAAAAAAGAAAAAAAAATGAAAGAAGAGCGTGGCATAAATTTAATGCGGCATATACCGGCAGGAGACGTCGGATCAGAGTTGCGCTGCTCTTACTTACAATTAGTATATAAAAGAAAGTAGCAGAACCAACGCCGTGCGCGATTCCTCGTGCGAACTTTCACATCGCATCGTCGTCGTCGCCGTCATTCGGGAGTAGGTTGAAGGTAGGCGCGCATGAATTCTAACAGAATTATAGCTATGTATACGTGAAGGAGGAGGATAGCTGTTTATTCTTGTGATGTACGTACTGTGTAGATCTCTGTATGTATAGTGTGTACATAGGTATATAACGATCATATATAAAAATAATGCTCTAACGCGCAGAAGAAGAACACGTAAACAGATCTCACAATCTCTGCAATTCTTCTTCGCTCTCGGCTTAACTCTCAGATATGATACTTATTGGGGTATATCGATGTAATGATGTGTTGTGTCTTGTAGTACAGTGTCTATATATACATCGATATCCACAACCGAGGATTATGCAAAAGAAACATCTGCAAGTTTGCGAAGTGAACCAGAAATTTACCTATACGGAACGAGATCTTCGTCTAAATATACATGTCAATGTCCTGCAGATAAAAAACGTTTCAGCCGTTCTCATTTCTCTTCGAAACGGCACCAGCTAAAGTTCCATTCCGAAACTTCCGCACTATCACGTGTTTGGCTCCAAAAATGCCTTTAAGCTTCGTTTTGAGATTCGGTGAGTTTTTCATAGTCTCGTTTCCAACTGCAGAGTTCCAAGTTCGTAGAACGAAGCGCGAGGCGGTGCCGTTTCGAGGTAGAACAGGAGGGTAATGCTGTTTCACAGCGGAACGCGAGGTACGGTGCAGTTTCGAAGTGGACTGCAGGGGATGCAATGTTATTTGTCCAGGCCATCGATGTATCGTCGTAAATGCTGCTAATCAGAAAGTGGCGAGATAGTCGATTGCTATTCGTATACATATACTATATATCTAACGGCGCGTGCTGCAATTTGCAGCAACATGAAGATATAGGATGGAGAACGACCAACTGCTGCTGCTGGCTGCGGCTGCTGCACGATTTGTCGCGTTGAGAAGTACGCGGAGTATATGGCGTATACGACTTCGGTAGATATAACTAAACCGGCGCGAAAGTCTGAATTGGACAAATTTATGTATTTATTGAATCTCGTGTGCCGTTAAACTGCGAGAGATGAAATACATATGGTAAATGTAAATAGTTTTCGAAACACGCAATAGGTATAGGTAGGTGTATAAATAAAGCACCGAGCAGAATCATGCAGATTGAAACTGGTGTGCAAGTGACTTCTGTTTCCTAATACATATTTAGAAATGTCATAGATATTATGTAAAAGCGATCAACGCAACGATTTCAAGAATTGTTTGACAATTTTTCTTTTTTTTCTTTTGTCCGCAAGTCCCCAAAAGTTTCAAATGCAGGATCAAAAACATCGTTTTGTAGAAGATACGCGAAGCAGTCGGAACATTTGAATGCGAGTAAACATATTTCGTGGTAACGAATCTACAAGGCACTCCAATATTTACCAACGTTTGCGTATAAAAATATCAAAGAATATCAACTTTTCTACTTCACCTTTTCGTTCGGATAATTGTGAAACGATTCGGAGCTCATCATATCTATTGAATGAAATATAAAATATGAAACCTAGAATAATAAAGGATATAAGCGAAAGAACCGAGCATGAAGTACCCACGTACTCTCTACCTAATATATTTCCTTCACGCTTCATCAATCGCGAATGAAGAATCATTCGTTATTAGATCTACAGAAGGTCGACGTCTCCGCGAGGACAGAATACGACGGGGAATAGATTTTGGCAGTAATTGCTATGAGGTAGCGGCAGCCTTGGTTCACAATCATCCATTGCTAGATATCCATATAACCTCCTCCTCCTCCCAAAGTAAGTACTATAATACGTACACACGTACACACATAACTTAAGTTACACACGACCCGCTTTCAACTTTCGAACGTTTCAAATAACGCGGCATCATATCCACAACCTTATCCTGCACGTGCGCAACGTCCTTACAGATATTATACATACATATAGGTATACTTCGCTATGCTGAGAAGATGCAGGGAGTTTCTCGTCGTACGCTCCTTTCTAACAGAAATCAAAGCCAAGGCAATGAGGTCGATCGCAAAATTCGCGTACCACCTATCTTTTTCCTTGTTTCTTCATTTCTTTTATTTTTCGTTTTTTAGTTCGAACAGCTATATGAAGCGTGAATTTTATCGGAGCATTATCTCTTCTTATATTTGTGAATAGACCGTGAAAAATTTCAACGGAAAAATATTTGACCCGAAAAACAATAATGTCACTTGAATACAATCGGTAAAGACGTTAAGGACTGCAAGTTCAAATTACCTCAACGTTCGCTTTTGTTGTTACGGACTACGACTTCCAATATGTAAAAAACAGGATTCGTCGACTAAAGTTGATGGTTTTGGTTTCGTGTTTTTATCGACTTTTCAACTATCATTAGCCGGATAAACTTTAGGGATCAAACCGAAGGTTGGTCTACTGATCATGAATTTAGCAGTAGAATAACATTGCCAATTGTGACCATGTACTTCCTTTTACGACGGGTTTTTTATTTCAATGAAATTTACCAAAAACTAGGTGTAGATTAATAAGCCCGTATATGAAACATAGTTTCGAATTATTTCGGCGATAACTCGAGATGTCACTCTTATTTTTATTGCAGCGTTGATAACAGGCGGCGTTATATCGCAATTAGATAATCCTAATCTACATATAATGGACGTTACAAAGTAACCAACTAGTCTGTATTGTGTACATATGGCGTATTTAATAATCGTATTCAATTAAACGACGAACACGTTCCTCGTGTAATTTCTCCTATTCATTGCATTTCGAGCGCGCAAATATTATACCTACTTATGTAATATCCACTATATATCTATTACACATACATGTGCATATAACATCATATATTATGTATATGTATATAATATATGTTCAGCGGTATATTAACTCGCTCACGTGTTCACTTTATGTATAATGTATACCTATAACTCAATTTACGTCGCACATTATTATCTACGCATAATATGATTAATGGCGCATGAATCGAGTTGGTGACGATCTTCACTAGTAATGTCATTACATATACATGTTATATATATTCACATATTTGCATGTATTTATTGCGGATTATGACCTGAAAACAATTATAACCGTTGGCTTTGAAGGCTAACTTGCAAAAATAATTGCGAACGTTGCACTATGGTTCATTGACTGAATTACTCTATAGATGCGCGTATGTTTGAACAAAAAGTACATATGTATACTAGCGTGGTCCGGAACAGGGGTGTTTTCCAATTTTTATGCACCAAATAGGGGCTTAAGCGTTTCCGACGTCATCATGCTGTGATGATTCGGACCTATTGACCTCGAATAACTTTTGAACCAGTAGATTTAGCGAAAAATCATAAGAGTCTTTTTTTGTGGAGCGTTAAATTTTATATAAAACAAATGTATTTTCATTGTTTTTGATACATTCGTCAACGACTTATAACATTTCAAAGAACGAAAAAAGTTTTTCTCATATTTTTTCCATATAGCGTTCAAAAGCCCTTGGGAGCATAAAAATTCGAAAACACCCCTGTTAATGTATAACATAATTCCCCAGCATAATTATTCTTTTTAATTAATGTATGTATTTTTTCCCTCCCCGAATCATCCCCAGCATGTAACATGTAATATATCAAACAAAGATCATTGACGATAGAGAAAGGAAAAATAAAAAGAAGAAATCAATTAACGAATGTTCGGACTGACAGAACAGCGATCACCGCTGTAAATGCGTGATATTTGCCTGGTTTTGATTTGAAAAAATCCTTGAAATTATCAGCCTGGATCTAATAATTTTACGCATGAATAGGTTAGATATGCATTAAACGAGTGCGAAAATTATCATACTTACTCGTACTTGTCAACCGTGATAAAATTCAGCCATAAGGATTGAAATGAAGTAATCCAGAGCGACCTTGCGCTTATATACGTATGTATATACCGATCTCAAATGCGCGGGAACAAGAATCAATTTCACCTTGCCAAAATAGACGTAACTTCGTGTGTAAAACGTTCGGTATATACTATGGGTCCGATTTGGCCTCCACTCAATTGGGCAATCGGGCACACAAATCGACCCAGCGATACTCTTGCTATGTACTTACGTATTATGCAGGTATAGGTTATGTAAAGTACAAAATTTTTGTGCTTATCTACTGTCTAATTTTTTGGTTATCCACCTACTTTGACGTATATACTTGTTACGTAAGTATATTAACGAAAAATATTATGGTGAAGATGTACTCGCGGTATATAGTCATTTTCAAATCTGTGTATATAGATGTAAAAACTAATATACGCACGCGATAATTTCCTCTCACTCATTCACATGGGTATCTCACTTGTATACATCTGTGTATGTACATTCAGCACATAGGAGGTATGTAACGTGGACGCCTTAACCTGTTGGCATTTCACTGCGGGGAAAGTGGCAAACCCTATAGCAATACAGTGTTTACAGACCACTATTAATCGCTATACAGGGCGTCGCATTTTAAACGAATGATTTGATTATCTAGAATACGATTTGTAGGGTCGAAGAACAGTTTGGATTAAAGTTGTGGGTCTTGAGGGATAAACCGAATTTGATGCGCGGTGAAATCAGTCCAAGACTAAGGGGCTCCACTTCTTCAAAATGTAATTCGATTGTTTGCTTATTCATTTGTTTGTTTCTCAAATTGTATCTTGCGTTAAAACGAATGGAACAAAAAAAAAAAAAAGAGAAGAACAATTTTCTGGCTTCGGGGACTCGGGAGTTATAATAGTTCAAAATTGCACGAGTTGATTAGAGTCGCTAAAGTGTGCTGAGTTGCATGTGGGCAGGCGCTGAAACCATCAAAGAACACAGTCACAGTAAAAAATTTAAGATTTTGAATAACACCTTACTTATATTGCAACCACCGGTAAAGCCTTACTTGGAAAATACATTTTAATCCATTTTTCCCTCGATTTTTTCAACAAATTTCTCATGATCTACAAGATTTCAAATTTGCCACCTTGTATATAAGGTTTGTATCAGCTTTCGACGCACAGGCAAACCCCACGATAATCGGGATCAATCAACTTCCTACTCGGTTTATAATACTACATAAAATCCGCTACTTTTTAATCGGCGAATCAGAATTTAATCCCAAACGCGCTTCCCATGAACACAGCTGCGGTATATGGTATATACGCTCGTCGTAATGTATTACTTACAATTAATCAGACAGAATGAATTCGGGTTTTCTATACTGACTTCTAACGATGAAACAGGTAGCAGTAATTCTTTTTTTTGTTCATGCTAAATTGTAGAACCGCAGATCGTTTTCCGGATCGGTCGGTTGTAATCGGGTAGGATATGCTGAGTGAGCGAAAACGATCGATACGCTCAAATGAATCTCTATATACCTAATGTTTGTAATATTTGTTTTTTTCTGACTATAAAGATACATTACAAAATTTTGCATTCAATCACATCTGCAATTAGATCGTAGTCAAAATTCGGATATCAAATTACTCGGTAAACCCTATTATAACAAAGGGCTGAAACTAGACCGTCGTTGTAATTTGCCAACCTTATAACAAACAGTAGCAGGAGAACGTAAAAAAGGTCAGACAGTTTTTTTCATTTTCGGTTGATTCGTCTATAATTGGTAGATTCGCCCAGAATATGAAGAAAAAAAAGAACATTCGAGAATCTGTAGCAGCAATCAACCATTGAAACTAGATCTTTTTCTGAAAACTATGAAAAGATCCGTCCATATTACGAGGGTTGCATTATAAAAAAGAGCTGTATAATGATCAAAATATATACCTTTGACCTTCAAGTTTGGGCAGCTCACGTACTTATAAAATACAACCAGTTTTCGCCCTTGAACGTTGGTTTTACATAGGTATGAATAGTATACATATGCATGATATATAGTCATAAAAGCGGGAAGGTTCGGAAAGTTGATGATGCACAGGGAAGAAGGTGGCGTAGGCGTGGATTATTAGGCACCAACGAGCATTGGCTATTAAGGTTAGTCGGTTGGGAGGTGACGCCAATGGTGAAAACCAGGTCGCAATATTATTCTTACTGCAATGTACTTGCTGCCGTTGGCTGGCCCTATATACCATGATGTCTATATACCTCCTATAGTCGTAATGTACCTACATACATATATATACGTGCAGGCTATGGATGATAATAACGACGAATAAGGTTTTGTGTAGGTACCATCGCGTGCTAGATTTCGAACGTCTTCCAATTTACTTTTACTACAAAACTTGTTCACATTCATTGAATTATTTAAAACTCTAAATAATTTATTATAGCACTGCAGCAAACTTTTATGTAGATAATATATATGTAGTCCGATGCAGCTATAGTATATAATATATACCTGAGCAGACCTTGTATACCTATACACATACTGCGATATATAACAGATATAAAAAACAGGAATACATATATTATCAGGATTCGGCGGGCTTCGCGATTCAATCCCATCCAAGTACTATATTTTGGAATGTAAACCTACAATTTTGATCTTGCAGGATTTATGTTCGCCTGTTTTTTTACGCTTCCATTATCGTAGAATTTTTCTAAATCCGAGTGGGATTTTTTCAAGTTGTGTGCGCGATTTTAGTTTTATGGAATCTCAAATATTATAGCTTAATCAAGCTGTAATTATTACCCCAAACCTTATACATACCCTCGTACATACCTATTCATGCTTCCTGATTACAGTGTTAAAATTATCACGCGCTTTTCGATACTATAGTCGGTTGTTAACATACCTACTCGAGTGTATACGCATGTATCTCCACCCACATATGTTACCGCGTCAAGTTTGTTAGTGCCATTTGAATACGTGACGTTTTCGCGTAAACAACGGAGTAAAGATAAGCTGTAGAAGTGACGTCTTGGCTATCAAATCGTGATCATCAGGGAAACGAGTGTTGCCGGTTCAAGTGGATGCGAATGTGCGTTTGAATGGCGATAACAGTATAAGAGTTTGCTTGCGTAATTCATAAATTATGGTTTGATATGGCGAAATAAATATTATATGTCTGAATGATCAAAAAAAAAAAGCTACGTCAATTCCGCGTTATTGACTTCATATATTTGGTCAAATAAATTATTTCAATCGAATGAAATTCTTTATCACTCAATAACCGCGCTTTTCGGTCACAAACTAACCTTCAATTCGCCGTACAACCGATAAAATTAAAGGGTCATCTCATAAGCGTATGAATCCAGCTATTTTTCAGACGACTTGTGACCGCGGATTGATTTAAAGATTGCTGCCAGAAGTAGCGCGTCATAAATGTCCTCAAAATTCACCAAACATCCGGAAGCTGTAATTTCACTCATTCGGAAATGGCTTCCAAAAAACCGAATCAACATGTACGTCACGTTAGAAATATTGAAATTCGGAAATGAAAAAATTCCAGGTCCAACATTATATATTTTTTTTTCTTATATCTACTCATCAGACGACCTGAAAATCCTAAATTTTATTTGCAGTTTTACGCGCATTGTTTACAGTTGCCACCTGAATCCCAACTGGTTCGTGAAATCGTTACCACAAGTTTTCCTTTTTTCATGGATTTGATATTTTTCGATTTCCTTACAAACGCGTCTAAACTGTGAGAAAATCTTGGGACCACTACGGAGGGTATTACCAAACTAATTGTAAATCAATTGGTCAAATCGTCTGGAAATGGCTGGTCATGCTCGAGATGATTTTCCAATTTTGTTAAGTGGACTCTGTACATCTCCGACGGTGTTATTTGCAATGGGAATAGAAAATACGAATTATCCTTTCGGATATAACGTGTAATACGTCCTGCACTCGTAATGAGTTTGGGTTTGATAATCCCTAAGGCGTGACGCGGTCGGGGAACGGTTTTATGTTATACAAAAGGGAATCCCCGAGGCACGCGCAACCTTCTGCATAGGTTTTACAGTTATGAACATCTTTTTGCTCGAGGTTTTTTGTTCTAGTCGCTATTCCAAAATAATTATTTCGCCGGATCAGAAGGATCTGAACTAAATGAAAGTTTCCTTCGGATCCTGGATCGAAGACTGCGGAGTATGATGTATAGTATACCTATGTATATACTATATATACCCATACGCGTCACGTGATGAAAAGCGACTTTTGAACGAGGTCTAAAAATAAATTTTCTATTCCCGGGCGAAGCAGGAAGGTCAAGGAGGGACGCAAATGTTAGCCAGCCGTGAAAATAGCATTTTCGAGCGAGAATAATTCTGAATTACTTTGCTCTTATATGATTCTTAACTCAACGAAATACGATTCTTCGACTTCTATACGCAGAGATTACCCTCGCCCTCTTATTATTGTTCGGATTTCGATGACCAAAACCTTCTCTCGACCATTATACCTTCGCCCTGTACGTAGGTATATACATATAATATTACGGATAGTATATACTTGATTTCGAATGATTCTAAGGAACTACTAAAATTCCATATCCCTTCTTGCTTTTAACCCCTGAACTCAATGATTACTTGAAACTTTTTATTTGCATTGATGTAAAATGGAGCGCAAAAACTTGCCTCATCCGACAACGATGATAAATTTCTGCTCACTCCCAAACCCTTTGTGCATCCACATAGCTTTATATGCATAAATGGCGATCAAAAAAAAAGAAGACAAAAAAAAAAAAAGAATCTGCCAATTTTAAAATGCGAAAAAATAGCGAACGTGTGAACGCTGCACGATCCTATTGAAACTTTTATTTGGTTTTTGAAATTTGAAAAATAAAAGTTTCTCTGAGATTTTTCAAAAGCTTTTTTTTTTTCAAACGCGTGCGTTTCTGGATATCAACATCCGATAGAAAATTGATGAAATTTCAAAAACAAAGTGAAAGCTCCATTCTTCTGGATTATAGAAAAGCCAAAAATGGATTGCGATGTATTCGTTCATGCACTCTGCTTTTATTTGCGTTTCGGAATTGGCCGTTTTTTTTTGTTTTTTTTTCGGGGCCGCCCTATACATCTGTATTTCGCGTAACCGATGCGAGTTCAGTTTTAAAAAGTTCGAAGGTTGTTTTCATCTGATCACGACTATATGCATACACCTTTCATTATACGCCATATACACTGTACACGTATACGATGGAAGAATATGGTACATCGTGACCATCGGCGTCGTTGAGACGAAGATAAACGTATAAGTACAAAATCTCCATAACGTACGGTGCGAGAATATAATCTGAAAAAAGCATAAAATTTCAATGAAAATGAGAATGTATATCCAAAAGTGTATCTCCTACGATCGGAATTGTTGGAAGTTTTCAACATCTCTACATATTATACAGGAGCTACGGAAGTTCGATCAATTTCATGATATTGTTAACCTCTGTATTGTAGCTATTGGTTGTTTTTTTGTTCTTCTTTTTTTTAGTATAGCAGTGCAAAACTTGAATATAACGAAGATCATAATTTTCGAAGCCAGATAGTAAAAAATATAATAAGTATAACGGCAGTAAGACCAGGTGCCTTTTGACCGTGCGACGTCAAAAACCTCGAGCTCGAGAGTAGGATGTTTCCTCGTTGGAAATAATCTCATTTCTAACCCGCAAATAAAAACGGTGTCTTTTACCAAAACGACGAACCATGTAATTCACGGTTCGAAGAACACGCAAACTCGGATTGGCGAGGCACGACCCACGAGTTGTAATACGTTATATGTATGTACATACATATATATATATAGGTATACTTATACCCTTTAACTTTGCACATTATGTGTAGGGCTATATTTACTTGACGGAAGATCTAATAAAACACCTGACGGCAAATTACGAGTCACTTACATATAAACTATTTACGACCACCCGTATTTCAATTTATGAAAATTATTCTTAAAATCGCGTATGGTACATAATCTGCGGGACAAACTTTCAGGTGTGTAAAAAGTCATTCATTCGATTGCAAATTATAAAAACATGTGGCATCAGATAAAGTGCTTAAAAATTTCATGGATAAATAATTTACGATCCTGAACAGTTTTCGACAACGAAATTCCGAAAGTGAATTCTTATATTTCGACGATACGGAGAATTGATAAACTTGCCATGTTGATCGATGGGATGAAGATGGGGCTTGGCACGTGGAGGGGGAAGCGAGGGGGGATTAGATGTTGACATGACCGGAAAATAATGCGTCATCGCGTCTTATTGCGATTACGTACACGAATATAGTCGCGACACAATCGGTTGGCTATATATTATAACTGCCTATCGGTGATTTGATGATCGCGGTGTTAGACGGCGAGGTGCAAGGGGGAGGGGGGCTATTTGTCCGTGTAGTTCGCGCGCGGTTTAAGAAGCGTAAACAAGCCGCACAAAAACGGTGCGTTCACCTCAAGCCCGTAGGCGTGACGTCATTCGTCCAAGCGGCAGAGCACTGCGGAGCGGGACCTGACCAGGTCACAGACCGAAAACAGGAACTAACACTCTTAGACCAACTGGCAATATCTGCAGCAGGACGGGGGAAGGGTAGGAGGCAAGGAGGGAGGAGGAGGCACAACTTGGGACCGAGTTCGCTACGCTACTCGGGAAACAACCGGGTTCCTTGACTCGTGTCTTATACATTTCCTCGTTCTGTTCTTCCAAGATTCCGTACAACGAAATAACCCTGATCGAATCAACCCTGGAGAGTAAAGATCGAACGTGCATGATCTTGAATTGGTTTTATCTCTCTTCCTTTTTCTCTCAACACAACAGAAGTCGATGCAAAGTATTCGGAACATTTAATTTAAGATAATAATCTTATTTATTTTACAATTGTTGAAAGGACTATATACTGTTTGCTAAATGTACCGTATACGGTATATTCTGCGGATCGTGTGGATCAGATTCATAATTATCGGTTTATGTACTAAATTTTTTTATTAGTAAATATATCTACTTATGTATATTCCGTTGGTGCCTAATATTTGACATTGCATTATCGATTTTAAATAATTTTTTGGCTTTCGGGTACGTACGTACACGTGTATAGATACGTATACCCTATCAAGCTATAACTTTCGAAGATGTTAATCGATGTATAACTGCATATGTAGAAATCTCGTACCTTATTCTTAACCCGTATAAGGGGCCACGAACGATCTTCAAATCTTGGACGGGGATCGTGGAAGTTGAATCCGTTAAACGGATCGGTATAGGTAAACATATCTGTTTTAATGTGGAGACACAGCAGCTCATGTGGTTAGATAAGTATCCAAGTTTATAAGCATATATTTCGTATAAATATTTGTAGGTGTTGTGCGAAGATTAGCGTGGATAGTTCGCGCGCATGTAGATATCCATGTATACCTACGTGTAAGTAGATATATAGTAGTGTCGGTATCTTCCGCGTAAATCCAGAACGACACCGCGAGGAAACATTAAAACGGGGACAATCACCTCATACCACCTATATAGCTACTGCCACGATGTTAGAGCTACGAATATTAACGATCACTTTGCGGGAACGAAGTTCGTTAGGCACCGCATAGCTGTTTAGCACTCACGATTAACAACATGACGGCTAATTTGCCCTTCTCATTTGAAATACGCGGGTCTCTCGAAACGATCTGAGGAGAAAAAAGAAACAATAAACAAAGTTCACTGCTGCAGGTAGTAGACAATTATGACTTCTGTTGAAATCTAAATATCGCTAACTGATCTACTGAATAGATTTTTTTAGATTTACTAGTTATCAATTAACTCATTGATTATGCTGGCCAAACTTATCTTGCAGGTCTCATTTTCACAGAGTATAGGTATATTACTGAAGAAATCAAGGATGAATCGAGTCCTTCGAACCTTTTTTTTTCTTTTAATTCCCTTCACTTTCCTGCACCCCATAGATACGCATCAAGGAGCGCACAGTTCGTTGAAATTTTAGTTGATTAGATAAAACAATTGAAAATATCTTTACGCTCATGAATTTAAGGAGTTTCAATTAGTAATATCGGATAATTTTTTTTTTGATTACAGGGTATTATCAACCGGCTGGTCCACTGATACAGCATCCCCCAACGCTACCACCGGTGAAAGCTCCTCCACCAGAACCAACACCGACGCCTCCCCAAAATTCAGAAGGTTCTGATGACCTTGTAGCAACCTCTACTACCTCCGGGGGTACGACGAGTGGTGGTCCAGGTAAAGAAAAAGTGCAATAGATACGAAGTCAAAGTAATGAACTGGGATACAAATAAAAGTAAATATTTGTTTACTTTCGGACCTGTTTTAGGTGGTGGAAGCTTCTACAGAACATATTGTCCGCAATACTATGGCACTCCACCGCAATATCAAGATCTCTGTTACCCACCAACGTACTCTCATCCACATCCGCATCCGCATCCACATCCACCGCCTTATTACAAGTACGCGCCAACTTACAGACGGTGAGTAAATGCTTGATTATTCACCCTATAAGTATGATTTCACATTCATTCATTTCTTTACTTCGCTACTAAATCAGGATGGACCAAATTGATGTCGTAGTTTTATTCAAATTTTTTTTTTTTTCATCTTTCTATAACGCAATGACACACTCTACTTATGGTTATCAATTACCGTTATAGCTATACGACATAAGGCATCCCTGTCAACAGACCGCAAATCTCGGCACTTAATCACGCGGAAAGGCGTACGAGATGTAATTCTACCTGTAGTAAATATGTATGATATGATGTTCGTTAGAAAACGCTATTCAGAGTTGCCACACATGCATATTTATCATCGAGTCATCGAAATCATCAACAATCGTACGCGTAAATCTAGCTGAGACAGTTGGAATCGTCGAACGTGATACGCGTTTACTCGTATACCTATTTCACAATGTGTGCAGCAGAAAAAAATTTCATCGAAGAATCAGTAAGTTTTCAATAAAATCCGCAAAGACAATAAATGCTGCTGTTAAAGCGTATAAACCATCATCAGACCCCCGTAAGCTTGTCTCAAATGTGGCATGTAACTCGCCGTCGGCGGTCGATAAACCACGGCGACTAATATAAGACCTCATAGGCCTTGACGGCAACTACGCTTCTAGGAGGAAAAACTTGGAGAATCTATCACTTGTTTGCGATGACGACAATCCAACCACGAAATTCATTGACGATGTAGTAGGGCGCTTAGCATTCTTAGTTTATTGATAACTGATGATTACTAGAACTAAAAAAAGTCTTTGAACTTGTCAACATAACTGATGAAAAATCGCTTTATAATATTAAAGGCGTGCAAAAAAACATCCACGTAAGTCCTTGGACAGTAAATGGAAATTCGATATGATTTATCGTAGCACTCACGAGTATTCGTCTTGTTTGTGGACTGAGAGCGCTTTCTACTAGCTTATTTCTCTCTTATGCTACCTATCCTGCAGATATCATGTATATCATGTAACAGCTGTGTTGAAACTTGAGGAAACTTTTCCAAAACTTGACTCTTACTGGCAACTTGTTGGACAAACCTATTCGGATTCCAAACCAGGCAGATGAATTATTGGTATTATTCTGTTTTTCACAATTCGGTCGGCTCAGTAAATGACTTCAAACATGATCCATCCTGAATTTGAACGAAACAAAGATTGTAGCAATCTTTTAAAGAAAATACCTTGGTCTTGGCAGTAATTGATCAGTAATCTTATAGTCAAAATACTAGAGTAATCGCCAGAAAATCAAGGTTCTTTTTAGAAAGATATTTTCCGCATTGTAGATTACACTTCTTCAAATGTTGACATATCTTATAACTGTGCAGCTAATTGAATGGCGTTCACATTTTTTCCAATACCTTGATTCTTATTGTCAGAGAATCTTTAAAAGATTTTTGTTTTATTTACTTTCAGTCAGTACTATGGGTATCAGGAATCAACGGGTCCTGGGGGCGGAGGACCCGGTGGTGGAGGCAGTGGAGGTGGTCCAGGAGTGGTTGAATACCAGCCACCTCCGCCACCTCTTGCGGAATATCCACCACCTCCATACTATGGGGGTTACCAACCACCGCCCCCTCCGCCACCACCCCCTGGGAATCCGGGATACATGCATCCTCAGGGAAGACCTTTTGTAGATCGTGAGTAGCTTAGTAAATCTTTAATAGAATTATAATGTATTTATACATCAATGAGAAAATCTTATTTATCATGAAAATGAAAAGAAAAACGAATCGGGTCATAAGCAATGAAGTCTTCATCGAATTAATAATGACTCAAGTCGAATCTTCTGACAACTTGCTATTTTTAGATGCAGCTTTTCAAGGCTGTCCATGTCCGATGCAGTCGTGTCCAAAAAACGTGGATACTGGGCCCCTTATTGGTAATGGTAAGGGGGCGCCAGTGGGCTCAGGGCCCGGTCTGTCATTGCCGCCCAGTGCTTTGGTAGGGCCCCCATCACCTGCGAGGGGTCTAGCTGGACTGGCACCCCCTCATGGTGCCAATGCCTGGGACACAGATCGCGTCCAAATCAACAATCATCGTAATCTCAGTTTAAACCAACCACCTCCCCCTTCACAACACAATTCCAATGGTGGCCATAATCACAAACAGAATCTGGACTGTAGAACCAAGGTATGAATTTTTCGAATTATATCACAATTCAGAGCTGCTTTTTTATTATTAGCAGTCTTTGATGAATATATTATGGATGCTATAGAAACAGAGATTTTGAATATCGGTTCACAATTATTCTTTCTTTAATATTATAGGATGAAAAAAGTTGCCAGAATAACGAGATGTCAAAATGTAACTGCCAGAAACATGCCTGCACGTCGACGTGTGAAGTAAAGACTGAAACTCTATCACCCGATGAAAAGTTGTCCGTTGTGCAATGCCCCAGTAATAAATTACCCAATTTAAAACTGGAAAATAATAACGTTAAATGTGAGTCTTGTAGTGATGAAGTGAGTGAAAATATACCTTGTGAATCGAATTGCAACGTCAAATGTGAAACTGGATATAAATGTGAAATAATGAAATGTGAACAGTGCGTTAAAGGACAAATGGCAATTCTAGATATTGACAAAGACTCTGGAATTTTGTTAATCGACGACAAACTGGAAGGTGATGGTGTAAAAGAGGAATTAAATGATGTTGTTTTGATTGATGATGAAAATTGGAATAAACCAGACTATGAGTCGACGGTGCAAGAAACAGTTGAAGAAAAAGAATTTTCTGAGAAGCCAATTATTATTGAGGAACAATTAAAATGCCAAAAGGTAACTAAGAGAAAGTTATCTCTCGACAGTCTGTCAGACAATAAAAAGAAGCGCAAAATAAATAAAAGAACTTTGTCAGTTGGGTCGGCGCGAGATTTAGCAAATAATGATCAGAGTTTGAAGTTATCGCTTCCGAGTGATACGGTTATTCAATTGATAGAAAATGTTCCTCAAATAAATATTTCAAAAAAGAAGTACACCAAGAAAGAAACTGTGAACAAAAAGCGGAAATCAGAGACAGTAAGCCAGTGTGAACCAGAAGTGAAAAAATCTAAGACTTCAAAGCTATTGATAAACACCGGCATTTCATACGCTAATCGAATCGCAAGCGAATCTTCCATAATGGAAACAATTAACAGCGTAGTTGAACAGAGTTTACAAATAACGGAAAAGAATGAACGAAAATACAAAATTAGCGAACCAACCGAAAGAAAAAAGGTTGCACAACTATTGTCAACTTTGAAGAAGGTCGCGAAAAAAATTAATTCAGTTAAAACAGTGCCTAGTAAGATCACAGTGAGTAAAGTAACTGAAATTAAAAATGTTCAAAACAAGACTCAATGTGAGGTAACAAACGTGCGGTCTCAAGAATCGAAACCGAAGTTACAGGATGTTAAGTCAAAAATTAAAGCTAAGCCTAAAATTTTAAACGCTAAATCCAAGATCGAAGATGCCAAACTAAAGCCACAGGAACCAAAATTAATGTCAGAAGTGTATAAGCAAAGTGAAACTGTTTCTAAAGCCAAAGTAAGTGAAGTGACCAATGGTATTTTAAATCGTCCTGACATACGGAAACCGACGTTAATTAAAAACAGACGTAAAAGTACAAAGAAATCAGTGAACAAGAAGGCATGTATTAAATCAGAGCAAACCTTAGCAGCTGAAGAAAATTTGGCACTTATCAGAAGACCAAGTTTGAAACCCAAGTGGAGCAATGGTTGGAGTTGGGAAGGAGAACCATACGAGGCGAAGGTTTATTTAACGGTAAGAATAGCGTTTTTAAAACTCAACGAGAATTGGCTTACATAAACGCCTGGGTATCAAACTGAGTTATTGAATTCTTGGAATATACAATGACTTCAGTAACATATGACAGACATTTTTAGGCACATGAGCGCATTACGAAACTATATTGTAGTCCTCGTAAGTTGTTACTAGAAAATACAAGTTCTTATCAATTTGTTTCAGAACGAGGAATCTGCATTTCGACGCTGCTACGCAAGCATGAGACACATAAGTGGTGACGTTCTGAAACCTCGAGACTGTGTTCTGCTAAAGAGTGGTCCACGGAAGGCTGATTTACCGTTTGTAGCAAAAATAGCGGCACTGTGGGAAAATCCACATGACGGTACGACAATTCAATACACTATCAACATGTAAAATCTACATAAATTTTTATCCCGAACTGAGAAGGCATAGATTTTTTAATTCATAATTAGAGTCAACACGTGAATTTCTGAAAATTTTTACAAAGAGTTCACGAAGCATTTCATTCACAGGTGAAATGATGTTTTCCTTACTATGGTATTATCGGCCAGAGCACACTGAGCAAGGAAGAACCCAATATGATACAGAAGATGAAGTATTCGCATCAAGACATAGAGATGCTAATAGCGTTGCTTGCATAGAAGACAAGTGCTATGTTTTGACGTTCAATGAATATTGTCGGTGAGTGAAATATCTGAAACTTTTAACAAACACTTTTTTTTTTCTTCCAATAATACCTAAGATTGGTATATTCTAACCAAAATCGTCACTTATTTAGGTATCGTAAGGATCTACGAAGAGTAGAAGAGGGTCTAGATTCACCTGGACTCATCGTACCACCGGGAGATCAATTATATCCAAGAGTCAGTCGATTGCCACCAATACCAGTGCCTGCGGACATTGTGCTTTTTTGTCGCCGGGTTTACGATTACCGTGGAAAAAAGTTGGTGAAGAATCCTGGATGATTCGAGTTTTTGTGAGCCATTGTGTATAGGAACCAAGGAAATGCACAAAAAAAAAAAAAGAAAATGTGAACCGTGTAAAAATGCACGCAGGTCTCTTATCACTTATTGTTATAGGAATGTTTTAAGGCCAGAGTCTGCACTGCTGAAATAATTACTTCGTAAGGTCAATGTACGTATTATGATGTCGGCGAATACACTTCCAATAGCAAATGTCACACGAGACCCACTGTCATTACACTGGCTTCGAAAAAGTGGTTTGCATATTTTTTAGTTTGTTCACTAACTGCATTAGCCCCCAACATGGAACAGGTTGATATGGTGAATATTTCGACAAAAGTAAATTTAAAAAATTGAAATCGGTTATTTATGCCGGTTTGTTTTCTTCCATTGATTGTGAATCGGGGTTACGATAATCAAGTTTTTGTCTCAGATCCCCTCTCTATTTTGTACATACACTATAATCAACTCGACTTCAAAACGGGAGGAATATTTATAATAATTGATTATGTTGATTTATTATCAATTGATTAGTGGCATCAAACATGAACTATTATCCAATTAGCATTGCGTTATTCTTCTATTTATTTTGAAATAAATGTTTGCGAATTTGCTACTTAGCAAGTCTTTGATTTCATCATTGATGCTGTTTTGTATTGATTTCTGTAATAGACATTCTTAGAAAATTTCATAATTTTATAGAGAGAATATTTTTTGCGAGATAGTATTTACACATTTGAAATATATTTTTAAAAAAGGCGGATGATTCCATTAGCAATTGTAACAATTTTTGTAATTCTTTGGGCAGTTTCAGATGAGAATCAAACGCAAAACACGACCATTTAGCGAAAATAGTTTAAGCCTTTATCCAGGTAAACTAGGGATATCTAAGCGTTTAGTCCTAATATGTTACAAGAGACTTCCACTCTCTGAATGTAAGTTATATTATTGATCTAAGGCTTGAAATTATTTTGCATCAGCGAATAGTATACGCAAGGAATATAAAAATATTTCATGGATCGTAGTTCATGCTTTTTTATCCAGATGGGAATGTTACGGGATGAAAATTCTATATTATATGGCCAAATAAATGTGCCGTTGTCTTGAATTTTGGACTGGAATCAAATTCGTATTAATTATACATTGAAAATGAAATTGTATTTATTCAAAATCAACTACCAAACCAGAATATCTGTTTACCGTCATAATCTAACAATTTGAAGAATATTTTTATTTAATTGTATTTAATTATTGAATTTTACATCTAGGTGAGAAAGTAAATGTATATAAGAAAATCATGATTTTCAGAAAAAGTTTCCATCGCTATTAGATATTATTCAGGATTAGAAGTTGTATTGCATAACATCTGGTTTCTGGACTAATCGGTATCTGTTTGGCCTTAGTTTCATTGACACACATGAACTGCGATTTGTCTAGAAATTAATAAGTCGACTCAGCCCAAAATACCTAGTAACCTAGAATGATGGCAAAAACAGTAAATTCCAAATAGAAAACCGTGAAAATTAATTAATCATTTACGTTGTTAGCCATAGGTGTTTTGTTAAAAATTATATTATTTAAAATTAATATATTATTGATGATTATTTAATATCTAATATATTGGACTTAGTTTATAAGTTATTTCCGGAACATGGAAAAAAAAGAAGGAAAAAAAAGATTTGAAAGACCATGATACCAAAACATTCTTTCATTTTCAAAAAACATTTGATCATGATTTAATATATTTTAATAATTTATAATTTATGTTATTATTTAAAAACACCCGATTAAAAAGAGAAGAAAAAAAACAGCGTGTTAGTAATTAATTTTATATTCCTTTTTATCATGTAAGGAAATCGGAAAGTGTAATTTTTGATAAAAATTTATCAATGAAATATGAGACGTGCAACCATGTCAAAGATCGCCGAGTGCCGAGAGATGGTTATTTGATTGATTGAAAGAATTTTCCTAGAAACGGTTAACATGGGAACATTGCACAATAATGCATATCCTTTGTTTATTTACATAGGGATGAATTTAAAAACTAACTGTATCCATAATTTATTAATATAAGCCTAGAGATAAAACCGAAGCCATGATGCTGGCTCTTGCATTTGCTCTAATCAAAATACAAAAACAGTTTGTGAAACATAACTTAATAAATTCCATTGTATGGCGCTGGATGGTTCGCTGTTAATAATATTATTTGAAAACAAACAAGAGGTTTCGATCGAATTTCTGATTAACATCACAATTAGCCGAAACATGCGTGTTTTTTCATTTTCGAAATTATAAGTTTTTTTATATGTATTTGTTGGCAAGACGTTCAGGTTTGTTTGTGCTAGTCTGTGATTCTACTTGATTGTGCTTATGATATTTTTAGATTAGTTTGGCGGAACACGAGGTTGCATTTGAGTACATCCGAAATTCTATTAGAGCACTTGACGCTCTGAATTTCAATTTGTAGTTAAATAAGGTGCTTTATGTGGATACCATAATCTTCAGTTCTCACAAATGTTACGTAATTTGACATTTTTTATTCCATACGATACTCACTTGTTTTCCATTTTCAAATCAAAAGCACTCCCAAGTATTTATTGTGTGTCCTACTGTCCGATTCTGTTATGTAGAAATATTAAGACATGGAGTTCATTTTCTAAATGATGCGAAACCGTAGTAGCGTTTCGTATCCGTTTGTCTTCAAACCCTTTCAGAGCTGTTTTGATTTTTTGCTCGTGTAACATGTGTTAGAGACAGTCAATGATTAGTCACGCTAGTCTCGGCTAGTAATATGGCTTGATGATCAACGGTCTGCTTCTTGATTTTGGAAGTTGTTAAAATCAGAATTTTCCGTCATTCTTTTAGTGATTCAATGTAGTGTGCAAATACGCATGAAGTATCTTACGCAGATCAGAACATGTGGCAGTATTCAATGAACCTTGAACACTTTGGTTTCGTGTTCTCTTCATTACAAGCCAGCCAACCAAACAGCGGTGCCGTAACAAATATACAAATACAATAAAAAGAGTTATTTCTACACAAGAATTAGAATTAGAGTAAAAGTATATATATATTAGGGTGTTTCAGAAAAAACTTTTTTTTGGAAACAGACTCAAACGTTTCTTTTGAGCCTGAAAAGATGCCTGTTAAATTAGAGCTCTTGATATTAATATTTATTTGCGCCTCTTCGCACTTTTTTATTTTCCTTAAGATTAACATGGGAAAAATATTATTTGTTGCTTTTGAAATAGTCTTCAAAATATGTCATAATTTTGATTTTTAAGCTCAGTCAGTAGTTTCACCACAAAAGTCCAAAAATCGGGGAATTTACCATAAATTCAACTTTGACCTTAAATAACTTTTGAACCTGTAGACTTGTCAATAAAGAATAAGAGACTTTTTTTTGTAGAGCGTTCGATTCCCTGCAAAAATTTATCCTGCTCATATCTATACACTAATTTGCTGGCGAGTAATAAAATTCGAAAGCAACGAATAACATTTTTCCCATGTTAATCTTATGGAAAATAAAAAAGTGAAGGAGGGGCATGTAAATATGAATATTAAGAGCTCAGATTTTAACAGGCATCTTTTTCGGCTCAAATGAAACCTTTGAGTCTCTTTCCAAAAAAATTAAAAAAAAGTTTTATCTGAAACACTATATATATTTAGTTAATTAGAATACAAAATATATTATTATATTTGACGAGATGGATAATGTACATTAACAAAAAAATAAGCAAAAAAAAAAATAAATCTACCGATTATTGTATGACACTTTTGGAATTAACACAACACAGTATGATGGCTATGATCTACTCTGAACTACTGCAATGCTGACTTCAGTATCGTCACCTTAATTCATTTTTCAAATATGGATCTTTCCGGATTTTCAGGACACATCTCTGCCTTTTAGTTTTGTAACGTCTGTGTAACATTTACCTCTTACCAAAAAGAATTGAGTTAAAAAAGTGCAATTTTGTGACATTGTAATACTGACCAATATTACGACCAGTATATGACCGGTAGTAATATGACCAGTATTGTCATACTGTAAAAGGGTGAGTTAATTGTGAAGATTTTTGAAACCACAGGCGCAATTTCTCCAGTGTCATACTTTGTCTGTAATTGATATGCATATATGGACGACTAGGTATTATGTAAGCTTTGTAGAAGAAAAATGCTAAAACCATAGATTTATGGTACAACGAGTTAATACGGTTGACCAGCATAACTGTTTATAGTTTAGATTCCAGACCATCAATTGTTGCTGTTTTCGAAGTTCATTATTGTATTCAAAAGTAACAATTATATTGTGTGGTAGTCTGTTTGGAAATTTCAAAATGTAACAAATCCTATGTGCCAAATACAATTTACAAATTCATACAAAAACTTTTCAGTTCCTTGTGGGAATGCAAAGTTTTATTGAATCACTGACAATGAGTGTTTGCATCCAGAATCATTTAAATCCTGTTTTGTGTGACAAAACGGGTTTATTGGATCTAGAATTCAATGTGAAACAGCTTCTTGTGTCTATGGTAATAATAATTTGAAATAACGAAAATTACTTGAGAATTTCTCTTGTACAATACAGAACACATTTATAGTATGTATTCGATCAAACGTTATTAATCATTCTTGGACCATCAACATTAATTTCAAAAGCAGTCACGCTAACGAGCTACTGTCATCCGCAACTATAAACATGTTAGTCTTCTGTATTACTCATAAGCAAGATCTTCCCATAATAAGCCCTTGCACAATTTCCATAGATGACCAGCTACCATGAAAAAGATCAGAACTAAGATGGAGAAGAAACGTACGCTAGCCTTGTAAGATTGTACAATAAACAGAATCAGTCTAATAAATTATTTCTCATTTTTCGTTCGAAAATAGTTTGCTCAGTAATACATTACCGTATTTTTACAGTAGGTAAGTGCTTATGGTTAGTGGTATGATACAGAGGAGAAATTTATATTTCCATCTGTTAACGAGGCTCACTGAGACTAAAAAATTCGCTTACCTGAGCTTACATTTCACGGTGGTAATCATGTTTGACCGTTATTACATCTGATACTACATGTACTGCAGCATTGGCATGGGGAATTGAAAGGAGTTAGAGTAACTTTCAAGAGATGCATTTCCAATAACGGTATTTCCAGATTAGCATCAACAGTTTTCTGATTGCAAGATTACAAGGTTGCAGTATATCGTTTTCTCGGTAGAGTCTCGTGTGCTTTATTACGTAATTAACGCCTGATACTGATGACACAAAATTATGGACCAAACTTATTGCTTTTGCAGATTAATCATGTAAATACGGTCATTGTCTCACATTAATTGGAATTGAAATAAGTATCGAATCGGTCCATAAAGGTAAAGTGAAATTTTACAACCGAGTGCAGAAATGAGGATTAAATATACAACCACACTGCAACTGCATCGAATTGTTACTAGTTACTTCCTAGACACAGCTTTGTCTATAAATTTACTGTGAAAAGGGTGTGGTAGAAATTGCGCAATTAGTAGATTTTTATTGTATAAAGCAAGGTCTCTGGTACCTCTATTACTATTACAGATAGATTTTCAAGATGGTTAGTCTATATGTATGAACAAATATTATGCATTCGCGGTATTTAGGTATGTGTAATATGCAAATGACCTCAATCGATTCTTTGTTTAAATTGACTTGGATATTTTAAAAATCAGTCGATGCAAGTTGATAGAATTATAAAATATACATATTGGAGTTGACTCTTGCACCTACCTACTATTGAAAAGTAGAAGTAATACTTCACACAAGCTATAAGGAATCCTAATTTATGTGAGATGAAGCTGCAGTTAAGGACAAATGATTACATGTATCTGTCAGATGAACGAATGTTATGCATGACTACTCGCGGATACAACAATAAAATATCTGGAATACATCAAGGTAGAGATATTGATCATGATACTGTTTCCTGGGTGAGCCTAGCATTTATAAACCAAAGAAACTGACCATGGAGAGGACACTACAAGTTGAGCTTTGAAGTAGCATACTCGCATATAACCGCCAACATGAAACTTCTGGTAAGATTTGATGTACTATACTAAATGATTATTCATTCTTCTGGTGTATTCGAAAAATATCTTTAATGAAAACCGGTCTATTATTAATTGTGCGCGCAAACACATCCTGTGATAAACTCACAAAAATATTGAAAAATGGCTTTTATAGATCGTTGTGATATTTTTGATTGTAGGTAAGGCTTTTCACCATCGTTCTCTGTATTGTTCTTGCTACAACTGCTCCAGTAGATGGTGAAGCCCGTGATAAAAGACATCTCTTCGTAGCACCCCCACCTGCGATAGTGACAGTACCGCTTATTGCGTCATCGCCTCTAATTCATGGACCACTGTTTGTGGGATCTCATTGGGGACATCCATTGCCTTATGGTCATTCCGTTGTCAAGTATTGGTGAAAGGAAATGGCGAACAAACATCGAAAAGTCTGATACAGGAGAATCTCTGCTACTGCAATCATATCTTCTACTATATCACTATATTTTTAATACAAAGTATTTTGAATTTCAAGATCTGAGATCACACTTTGCTACATTGAATATTGATTTGACTGTGATTTCTGATACAAAAATGATTTGTTCGTATTTCTGAAATAGTAGTATCTAGGATTTATAATCATATTTGTTTTTCAATAAATCGAAGAATACATATTGTATTACTTGTGTTATATGTAGTTAAATCAGATTCTTTTGGTTTTATATGTTATCATACCCTACGAATTTTGGCCGTTATTAGTTTAAAATTTCTCTGCCAATTGATTCAATGCTTGAGGGCTTAAAAAAATTGCTTCAGGTTGATGCGGTCGGACAGGTGCTAGCAGACAAATAAATCTGTGGCTCTATTTACACTCATTGTTTTATTTACAAATTATTCTTCCAGGCAGTAGACTAATCCAGTTGGTTGGTTTCAAGATCTTCTTCGCTTGGCTTGCTATCTACATACTTATCCACTATAAGAAACCTTTGGCCAGGTAGTTTGTCTAACTCGAGTTCTACCTTTGATAGAAACCATTTATTCTCTTTGATCACCTGGTAATAAAGAGATCCTGTGCCGTCTGGGCCTTTAAGTGGTACCGTGTACCACCTAACCATATCCTTTTCTCCTTCAGATTCATTGGTGACTTGACCAGTTCTTAAGGGTTCCCCAAAATATCGAACAGCTCCAATGTTGTTATTAAAGTATTGGAAGGCTTCTATGTAGCATGTAGACTTACGAATGCGTGCTTGTATTTCCTCATATGCTAGTAGCATCGCACCAGTCATGAAAAACGTTCCATATCCACATATTTTTACCAAAGCACGATTCGACAACATCTGTAATGATCATTGCGATTAGTTTGTTGAATGAGTGTGATTGTCATTAGTTGTATTTATGATTTCAGACGTAAAAGGGTTATCGTATACGTGATTAATTGATGAACAGTATCTATTTTTCGGTGAAATTTATAATTAGAAATCTCCACTTGGACTTCTATCGGTCGAGTGATAGGGAAGCGCATGAAATGACTTAGTTATGTTTATTAGAAACTTTTCTCTCACAACTCTGACTTACTTGGACATGAACTAATCTTCTTATACTTTTCTGATGTGACGCCGATTATATTTCTACCGCCGGATTTATTTACGCCGTGGTTCGATCGTGTGAAAATTATTCCGGCTGCACCAAACAACAAACGTTTTGATGTCTCAACAAACACCAACCAATTTCGAACAATTGTAAGATAAAACAAGAAAAAAAAATGATAATCGAATTGGTCCGACCTTTTCCGGCCAACTTCACACAGGTTCCATTGATAAGTCATTGAGTATAGATAGGTATTTATACTCAATGGATAAGTCCATGGTCTGAATTCGTTGGATAATATGAAGATAAGAGTTCCTTGCTTGTGAGAAAGCTTCCTAGATGTCAGCGCCTTTGTCTTATGTAATCTAGAGTCAGTAAAGGGTCTCTAATGTAATCCAGAGACTCTTTACTGACAAAGGGTCTCTAATGTAATCTAGCTCTAATGTGATCCATCTCGATGATCTCGACCACGATGACCGCATTGAAAAAAATCCAAGGAAATGGGTCTTAGATTTTTTGCGATGTTCGAGCCTTAAATAATTTCTTTTTATTTTACCGTATTGTGAAGTATTTTGACCTGAGAAACACAAATTCGTCAATAACATTGAGCTATAGCTATATAGTATAGTATAAATAAGTATACTTCTAAACGAAAAATTGGCTATAACTCGATCAATTTGGTTTGTAGATTCTGATTTTCCAGCTCTAAATATATCAAATTACAGTTATGCGAACGATTTTCATTTTCGCCGCTAAAATCTAAGAAAATAAAACATTATATACCATGTGTCCCAGCGTTTACACCGTAGTTTGTCTGGTTGCCTGCCGTCAGTTACAGGCTTACACGATAGAGCAGTATAGGGGCTCCACGCTCCGTGAATGAACGTGGCAGTAGGCAACCAGATATACTGCGGTGTAAACGCTGGGACACGCAGTACCACATACTAGTCTATAAATTTATGCCTTTCTCAGAGCCAAAAATTAACGTATTTCCCATCGTATTTTGATTTCATAAACAGGAATCCATCCCTTAGATTAAACTGGTTCTGACATAGACAATTTATCAACCTTTTTTTGTTTTGTATGTTATTATTTTAAAATAATTCAAATAATTCACAGGTATCCCCTGAGACCTTAACTATGAATTGAATCAAATGATAAATTGTAAACTTATTACCAAAATTAGTAATCTGATCTTTAATAAGAGGAATTAAACGCATGATTACCGCCGCGTTGAACGTTCCGAGACATGAATGACCCAGAATTATAAGATGGCGGCTAATCATGGTTGAAATCCTCCATTCTATTATTATTTTTCAGGAAAGGATGGGCAACAAAATCAATTATCATAAATATCGAGTAATCAATAATTTATAAATTGGTTAAAATATACCCATAGATCTAATACTTTTAGAAATGATAGAAATAATTTTTCGATTCTAGTTAACTTAGAAATATCGTCAATGATGTCATGACGCATTGAACATATAAGAGGAGAATTTTTTATGTTATTGGTATGGAAAAGAATCAAGAAATGGCTCGGAAATGGAGCACCAGGAAATGTCCAAACCAAGTTGAATTACCTCTTGAAATAATTAATGAATCACCTATTTTTTGGTTTTAGATTATTTTATAGATCGAAAGCCCTCGACAAGAAAATTCAGATCTCACCATCAGTTTTAAGGGTATAGCATAACTAAACTGACGAATTCGAATTGAATGAAACATTCATCATCTTCCCGTATATAGAGTTCTTACACCAAATAGTGAGGTAGGCAACAAAAATTCCCGTCTCCCTAGGATTTCAATAGACTAGTTTCGTGGCTGTAAAGCCTTTTTTTCTACATTGATATGTGTACATCAACCTATCGAAATTAATCGAGTGATTCCCAAGAAAGTATTTATATCTACGTAGCGATGGCTGGAGGTGGAGTGTAGTTACATCGCGTGATGACTGTAGTCTTCGGCGAATATAAACCCGAAATACAACGCAGCGACTATGTCTAAATCTCGCAAGGTTCAAAATTATACATTGCTTGAACCGTCACTGGTTACTAGCGCTCGGTTTACTATCAGTCTTCCGCGTCTCGTGGAGGTCAATATTTGTCTGTGTTTCTTAACAATTGTCATCAGCTACTCGTGCATAGATTTGTAAAACCGAAAATATAGGGGGAAAAATGATAAAACAGTGAGTGTAGCGGTGAGTGAAAATTAAATTACACTTCGCCTACCTTCAACCGGTGTGCGGTACGCACTTTTGGTATAATGGCGGAGAAAGGTAATAATGAAAGCTTTGTTGTTATTTGAAATTTTCTTTTTTTTTTTGCATGGTAAAACGAAAAAATAATTTTATCCAGCGATATCATCAAAAAATAATTTTCGAGTCAACTTCTGAAAACGTGAATAATCATTCAATCTCGTAAAACATAAGGTATATTCATGTCCAAATTTTGTCAATATATATCTGTAATAGATTTTCATTCCAATTCTTTCGCCCTTGTTTCGGCCGTTGTGTTTGGCAGTAAACTTTTTTGTCATTAAATATTATTGGTTACGAAATTCATTTATTACGAAAATTCATTTTTTATTGTTCATCAAACAATAATTGTGTTTCTCCAGAGATATCATGCGTGTCAATCTTGTAAATGCAGCACATTTTCATGCGTGTAAATTAAGAACACATCCTACGAATGTAACGTATCAAGTGTTCGGTTGCTGAAACGGCAAAGTTATGGTAACAATGTCATCAAATTGAACCTGGCGATACATAATTCTTAAATAATGTATCATTAGTTCTCAATTCCTTCATCAATAACACAGTATATGATTCAAGTTGAGAGAAAAAATCATGAATATAATTTGCAGAAAATTATATAGATTTGAATTTCTCCCACCTGTAGATATCAAAGTCGAAAACTTGATATTCGTTCAATCATGAAGAAAACGAATCGCATTTATATGATTGTAATTGGAACATGAATATTTCATTATTCTTAATTTTGTGTACAATATGAAAAATTGATTTTATATATCTGTCATGCAATCCGTAGATAGGCATTATCATGTACAATATGATGAACATATTGATTATTATTATACTAAAAAATTAGTAACCTCATGAGGCATGAATAATGCTATACATTTGCTCCGTGCTTTCTGTGGATTTTTTTTTATTTATTTTTTACTTTTTTAATATTGAGTTTCAATAATACAAAAACAATGTGTATTGTGTGTCAAAATTACACACGTTGTGTGGTGAATATTAAAATTTATAGACGGAATTAGCACAACATCGTTCCGGTGCATTTTCACCCGCTCACTGGTCGATTATAGTTAGTTATGAAAGTCCGCGTATGTTTGTAAGATCGCGAAGTGAAGGTAAATATCAAGATTGAAGAAGAACAGCTGCATCGCACATACGTTATTGCGTCACACGTCATTAATATCTTCCCTTTCATTCTATTAATACTTTTTAGCCACATGACACGTGTGTCCTGACTACGAAAAGTTGGTATTTATTGATACGTCTGTTTAGCATTTAGTTTTTCGATCTCAATAAAATTGAGCGCCGCGTTATGAGGCCACCTCGAAATTCGCTCGAAATTCGCTGTTGAATCAACTCCAGAATAGGTTTCACACCGTGTTGTGCAAAGGCAAGAAGTTGTACACTTTGTACAAGTGATGCCTGCAAAACAAAAATATAAAAAATTCATATTTCACGATGACTGTTATCCCAAGCATCGTGAATACTGTGAAAAAAATAAATGCGAATGTATTCATTGAGTTTGATCACAATTGTTGGGTGAGTCGCTCACGCGTTCATACTGTTACAGATGGTTCCAGACTGAATTTCGAACGATTCAGAATCAACATGTCGAATTACTATAATCAAAAACGTAAAAAATCGATGTAATTTTCAGATCTCTAAGACAGACACATTTGTTGCTCTGTAAACGAACAACATCGCAATCCAAACTCTAATTGCGATTTGATAAAATGTGTTTCGTTTCGTTTCAGACTCAACTTCTCAGGACTCCTCGTCGATGGATGATGGTAGCATTAGAGAGCTGAAAAAGCTACGTAGCAGATACGAAGGTCGATTAATGGCGTCGCTATACATGGCAATACTCGTAATTGCTGTGATAGCCACATCTACTGCATTACTGGCTTTCTGCATCTTTCATTTTTCTGTGAGTGTCAAAATGATGTGAGCATAGATACTAGGGTGGGTCGGGGGAAAAAAAAACATTCTTTTGGTTCGATTTTTTTCGAACTTTTTTTTTTACTTATAATCTTTACGAACATCTAACAATTTCCGAATATGATCGTTTTCTGACAAAATTTTAAGTGCGCCTGAAGCAAGCCATTCTCAAAAATAATTTAATTTAGCAATAAATTTTTACGATACTCTAAACTGTTGTTTAAAATCGCAGGATATGGAGCGATATCTTCTTCCAGTGCCTACTCTGGGGGTCATGTTGATGTCCTCGGTATCGCTTCTGATAATCACCCGGCTTGCATCCCTAATGTCGTCGGCTTGTGGTCAGATTGTCATTGGTTTGGTTTCGGCGGTTACCTTAGGTGGTGGCCTGCTCCTTTTGGAAGAACCCCTTTCGCTTTATGGTGGCATTATAGCCATCCATGCTGCACTGCCGGGACATCGGGCTCCTCTTACCGCAGTAGCTTTACTTTTAACGTCGTTAAAGTTGGCAAATTACTCATTAAAAATCACCGACGAAAGTTCCTCACCACTATATATTCAAGTGAGTGATGCAAATCATATCACACGTACTAGGTTCGTGGTATCAAATGACTGATCAAAAGAAACTGATCGTAGGCTATCTTCAGTGATGTGCGAATCCGTTTTGCTCGTAACAAAAACGTCGATTAAGTTACAGTAATGTAAATTTGGTTTACAGATAATTGCCGAGGCATTGCTGTTAGTTATGGCTAACGGAGCTGGTATATATTACAGAGGACTCACATCAAAATCTCATAGACGTACATTCTCGGGGACGAGTATAGTCATTGAGTCCCGAATAAAACTAGAGTATGAACGTGAACAGCAGGAGCAGTTACTACTCAGTGTGATACCAGCATATATTGCTGCAGAGGTGAACTTATAATACTGGAAATATGGAATTGTAACGAAGATGTAATTTAATTGCATGCTGGTTGCTTAGATCTGCTACTCCGATTACCAATATTCTAGAATCTAGTTTCTTTGGCCGAGTGCGGAAGGCCTCTGATATAGGATGTTTCGTTTCCAGGTGAAAAGAAGTATAATGCTGAAGATGGCCAATGTGTGCCAGGACGTCAGTCAACACAAACATACCAGATTCCACGAAATGTACGTCCAGCGTCACAATAATGTGAGGTGAGTAAATTTTAGCAATCATATTTTGGAAATTGATAAAGCTAGGTATCAATTTTAATAACATATTGGTGTCCAGAGGTGCTTCGTATTTTATTGGCATGATATTTCAGCTTCTAGTAACATTTTTGAATGTATTTTTATTGTTTGCAGTATATTGTATGCGGATATTGTAAACTTCACTCCTCTCTCCGAAAAGCTGTCCGCTTCTGACCTTGTGAAGACGTTGAACGAACTTTTTGGAAGATTTGATCAAATAGCACAGGTGAGACTAATTTGTTTTTGTTTCTTTTAATTGTGCACGAACTAGGAAAACCTTATTTCATTTGGTTTTCTATGGGATTTACATGAGTGATTTTAAGTTCAAAAACAATTGAGTTACAATACGGGCCATCAAAACATCAAGCCATAGTTATTATCAAAAGCCCTGCGAACCGCCCGTCAAAAAATCAAGCGTACAAACGCGGAGTGTCTTTTTACCTATCTGCGGATAGTTAATGCTTTACGAATTAATATGATCAAAGGCAAAAGACTCATCACCAGCTTGAAGTGAAAAATACCAAATTCCGTGGATCGAGAGTCAATGTTTTTCCGAGTATCTGTCTTCTGCTAGGTAAATCACTGTGATCCAATTACGGATTTAATGATGTATCTGATCGAATCAGATGTAGGGACATCTCATCGGGTCGTTGTTTCTTATCGGAGACCAACATCGCGATAAATTGATCCCTGATCACTTATGTTTCAGGACAATCAATGCATGCGGATAAAAATCTTAGGTGACTGCTACTACTGTGTTTCGGGACTTCCTGTATCACGGCCTAACCACGCGTACAACTGCGTAAAAATGGGATTGGAAATGATCGAAGCAATACGGTAAATTATTTTTCATCTTACAATTATTATTATTA
Source organism: Athalia cordata (assembly GCA_963932425.1). Taxonomy (NCBI): domain Eukaryota; kingdom Metazoa; phylum Arthropoda; class Insecta; order Hymenoptera; family Athaliidae; genus Athalia; species Athalia cordata. The sequence goes on from OZ010625.1 coordinate 23,311,604, forward strand.
AGTAGATGACACGAAGTATAATCGACAATCGTTCAATTTTATTCCAAGCCTTTACTTTTCCCTTCGTAATAATAAATTATGGCCGAGTGCACGAACCATCCTCACTTTGAGTGCTTCCTGAGTTTACACCGCACTTTTCTTCGCAAAAAAGTTGTTATATCTGATTATACACTATGATTCTTTCCAAATATCGGAAACAAAAAGAGCTTAGTCAGTGAATTCACCAGTCCTCAAATCATATAGGATTCTGAATTTTTCATTAAATAGTCCTGTAGAGAAAGTTTTTTCTGTTCATAGGTTTGTCCGTGAAGCAACAGGATTTAATGTGGGCATGAGAATTGGAATTCATACCGGAAACGTACTCTGTGGTGTTTTAGGTCTGAGGAAATGGCAATTTGATGTGTGGAGTGACGACGTCACTCTGGCAAATCATATGGAAAGTGGCGGATTACCGGGGTAAGTGTTTCTAAATACAAACTATTCATACATTTCGATACGCTGTATAGTTTTAAATCACGAATTGCCGGCAGACACCTTGGAACGTAATTGGATTTGTTCGGACGAAAAGTCTCTCTGCGAAGTTTTTCAGGTCGCTGTTTACAGATTTTAAGTTGAAAATATTATAAACATTATTAGTGGTCGGACACACATTCAACAAAAATTCTGTTTTGGAAACATAGATTTTTGGGCGTCGCAATTACGAAGCAATCGCGTTACTGCAAACGCCTATTTGACATTGACATGACGTAAGAGCTGGTGGAAAAGAATTTCATTTTATATTTATTCTTGAATCTAAGAATTTTCTGTGTTGGCTGATCGATATTGCATAATTTCAAACACCTGATACGATACTCACTGATGACAAACTTCTTGACCGAGGCCTACAGAAAATCCACCATCCTTGCGGAAAGTAGAAGGAAATGGTCGAGTGAAGTAGGGGAATAAGGGTGGATGAATACTGGGTAAACGACGCAGAATCAGTTAAACGCGGTCATGTTATGGGACCAGCAGATTCGAATCGAACGGAACGCGGAACTAAGGTAACGCGAACGCAATTCGCAGCAGCACAGCGGCACCGAATACATCTTATAGAATTTAAAAGTACGATGCCAGACTATAGGGATGTAAAAAATTATATTATTAAAATATTCTATACATGACATTGGATTGCCAACTAAGAAAAAAGTTATTGAAATTTTCTAAAGTTATAACAGATGTAGGTGTATAAAGAATTACTACAGTAAGAATAGATATTTAAAAAACATGAATTCGGCTTTACGATGATAGTCTATGGCTGTGAATTCAATTTTGTACGATGTCAATGATAAAGCACATGGTAGTGCAGTGCACATTCATCAGGATTTTCAATGCAATGTAATTTATTGAATGAGATTTTTCCTGTTAAGTTTTTAGGTTGCTGACTTGTACCAAGCGTGATATTTCAATACGTGGTGTTCGGTTATCTAAGAGCGCTCTCCGGATATATGTTGTAAAAATTCATGATCCTAAGTTGTCGAAATAAAAATTCGGACGATTTTGACTTATAAAAACTCAAGCGAATGTAAATAAAATTGAGTAACACGATCCGTTCGATTAGTCAAACTCAGCTTTGTGTGATCTTACTTACTTTGCTGGCCGTGAGTCTCCAGAGTCTTCATCATCATTGATAAGAAATTTTTCAATACAGAAGCGACCTTGAAATGTGTAGCCCCTAATCAGTAATAAAAGAAATTTCGCGTACGATGCTGTAGCTTTCAATATTATGTAGTGGTAAAGAAACTGTTCAAGGAAATACAATACACATTTTATCAAGTGATGAATATATTTTTCAGCCGGGTCCACGTTTCAAAGGCAACAATGCTTCAGCTTGGAGATCGATTTCAAGTAGAACCCGGAAACGGAGGATCCCGACAAAGCTACTTGGCCGAACATAATATCGAAACCTTTCTCATTATATCGCCCAAGGTAAGTTTGCAATAAATTCTTCCAAGCTATAGGACATATGTACATCTAAAAATATGGCACATCTTAATAAATCATTAACTCGCCTCCGTTCAAATCGTTCTGTTCTATTTTGACCTAATATAATGAAAGTAAAGTACGGTTCAATGGCACTTACTGTGCAAAGAGTTACCCGAAATTCGCTGACACAGTTCACGAAGTGTAATTCCTTCGACTAGTTAAAATTTGAATCAAAAAGTATTCATCTCACATTGCTACTCGAGACCTGGCTCAATACTGTAATATTACCTACTTTTGAACAGAATACCAATTCTTTAATGTTTGTTGGTCTTTAGACGGAGTACGAGGAACTGCGCTCCAAAAATGGAATTGATCGAATATCGGGTGGAGAACAGGGCCCAGCACCATCCAGGTATCCATAACGATCCCCTGTACTAATCAAGCATTAAAAATAGCGCAGTAATCGTTAATTATACACCATACAGATCCAGACTTAGCAGCAGGATGAATAAGTACGTTGAAAGCTGGGGAGCCGACAAGCCATTCGCTAATATCGCAGATTCAACCTTGGCTAAGAATATCGGACTTACGGTAATCGACATAATCTTCAAGTCGTTACTTGTAGCGTCTATCATTTCAATGCCAAGGATAATTTTTCGATTATTTTTAGAGTATCGCGATGATAGAATCAAATCTTCTCACCAGTACCACTAATTGTCTTAACGTTAAGTAAGTAATCCATCAACTGTATGAAGTCATATTGTTCAACGGTCTCGACCACTTGCCTATGCTAAAAAACAAACTAACTAAATTAATTGTAAGCTGCAACATATTTAGAAACCAGCCTCTGCATCCGTATGCCAGAAAAGGAACGCATATCAGAAAGCACTAGGTGATTGGAAAGATTGTTTGCATTAGCAAGAAGTTTTCGTGAAATCCACTACACAACAATATCGGATTGGATGGCGGCTAATACTTTGCAGCACGACAAAGGACCTTACGGTCATTTATTTATCCGGCAGGTCAGTTACTATTCCGTAAATAAATCACCAGAATCAACTACTGATCAACTGCAGGTCCAATATACGATTGCAGGCTCTTCAGCTTTGGCCGCAAATCTAAACGAACTTATTGATCATCATTGACTCTCCCCTCCCCGGCCGACTCTTCCAAGTAGTTAATGAATAGGTAATAGAATTAAGAATGTGTTAGTTTTACGATTGAACTTGGCAGGAATACGAATTTATATCGGGCGGAGCTTCGACTGCTCCGACCGTAACTGAAGACTCGAATTACGTGATAATCGTAACGAACTTGGGGTTTCTCGTGTCTAGAAAGAATTCAACGTTCCCATCCCTAGTAGCGAGATAGAACAGAACTTTTCAATCACCTACTGTTCGCTGGGAACCTGTAGAGTTAGTTTTTCGTTAATACTCTTGCAAATTATTTCTTATTTGTTTACTCTGCAGGCAATGGTGCAGCAATAATGAGGAAATGTCGGCGCTTACTTATTGGTTTCGAGAATCAGATAAAGAGCACCAATACAGAGTGCAGCCAGATCAGCATTGCTTATTTTACGTGATATCGTCTGTCATCTTGTACTTGGGAATTTTCTGCATTCAAGCACTTCATATGCCCAAGTATGTTATCCCTTAAGGGTACAATAGATGGTCATAATCGCTCCTGAACCTACATAATTTTCACAGGAATATCATCATCTACGAGTGTCATGGATTCGGGGCAACGTGTCTAATGATATTTGCAGCCATATTTTGGTACACTAGAAAAACCAGCGGTGACATCGATACTGAAACTCGATTACCTCGGATGGCAAACAGTCGAGGATTCCGTATCACTGTTTATTTATTCACAGCTGTATTGTCCGCAGCTAGTGCGATCGTAGGAATAATAGAAGCTGGTGTTACAGAACGTGACGCACTTTTAAGGGTGAGCGTGGTTCGATAGCTGCAGCTTAATATCGATAAAGAAACAATACAATTTGGACATTCATTCTTTGATATGATGTTAGTTTTGTAACATTTATCAGAATGACATCAGAACATCTGCATTTCGTAGCCCTTAGAAGCCCATAACTTTTTAAAAACTATGGTTAAAAATATGATGGCGCTTGCATATTTTTTTAGCAAATTGTTACGCTAATCTTGATTTCTTGATCATGCCAAGCCATGAAATGTGTCGGCCGTATCCTAATTTTAACGTACGAAGACCTCATTTCTTTTTAGGTCCAGCAATATTCGTCGGCATTAGCTCTCACAGTCAGCTGGACACACTTGAGGGCGGGATTTCTTCTCAAACTTTCAGTAATGCTGTTTACTGTTCTCGGTATACTTGGAGCGATGTCACAAGTGCCTCTGCCAAGTAACAATGACGCTCTTCATCCAAACAAGTGAGCACATATTCAGTGAAAAAAATTCATACTTTTATACTGGTAACGGTTTATTGATGTTCCGCGCTGCAGTTTCTCGGATATCCCGTACCTTGCGCAAACGGCATACCTATTGATGGTGGTGGTATTGATACTGCATGTCTTGGATAGACAAGTTGAGTACACGTCCCGGGCGGACTTCCTATGGAAAAGCAAGTTGAAAGTCGAACAAGATGAAGTTGAAACCATGAGAGGAATTAATAAAATTCTTCTTGAAAATATACTTCCGGCTCATGTCGCTGACCATTTCTTAGCCAGCCGAGCAATACAAGTACGGAATTTTTCAAATATCTCTCAGAGGATAAATGTACATTAAATAGTGTATAAAATTGGCCGATGTCTAAGAGCACCCGTATACATTAGGATTCGTGTATTCTATACTGATAATACCGAGTATAATACTTTATCATATTCAAATGGCAACACTCGAATTTACATTGCAAAATTTTAAAATGTTTTTTTTTTTAGAATAGTCAAACTAGATTAGCACTTTACCTCATTCAATTTTTTATCATCAACCTTGAGAGTTCACTCTTCAGCCGAGAATTTTATGTTACAGAAACTGTACCACGAAAGTTATGATAGCGTTGCAGTAATGTTTGCATCCATTCCAAACTACAAAGAATTTTACGATGAAACGGATATCAATAAACAAGGATTGGAATGCCTCAGACTGTTAAACGAAATCATTTGTGATTTTGATAAATTATTGTTAAAACCAAAATTTTCTGGAATTGAAAAAATCAAGACGATCGGCAGTACATATATGTTGGCTTCCGGTTTGAGTCCCGGTCAGGAAGACGATCACCGAAGTGTACGTGACAATTCATTAAAAGTTTTGTCAGCTATCATAATTTGCGGCTAGGACCGCAAACAAGTATAATTTCATTATTCATAAGTGAATGGTCATACGTCAACTGTTCAATATAATTTGAAATTTGATCACACTTCTAAGAGTGATACTCAAGTACACATAAAAATATATAACTTCGAATGATTTGGCAGGATCCTAAGAAGCAGCAGGATCACAACGTCATCGTTATGGTCGAATTTGCTTTGGCCCTGATGACCATCCTCGATCAAATCAACAAAGATTCATTTCAGCGATTCAAACTTAGGATTGGTGAGCTTTTAAATCTACGATTTTCTGCGCAAATATATCAAAGTGATATTGCGCCATTCTAGCGTGAGTCCAGCTTGCACAGTGCATTTGCCTTTAGTTTCGAATCAAATATTTGAGAGATGGTAGCTTTGTAGATGTATGTATTTTACATCACTGATGCGAATAATCCTGCTCCTAGGCTTGAATCATGGGCCAGTAATCGCCGGAGTCGTGGGTGCTCAAAAACCGCAGTATGACATATGGGGTAACACGGTAAATGTCGCGTCCCGAATGGACAGCTGTGGTGTGGTAGGGAAGCTTCACGTTACGGAGGACACGGCAGTCATCCTCCAAAATGCCGGTTATAAAGTTATCCATCGAGGGCCAACCTACGTCAAGGGAAAAGGTACGCTGACGACCTATTTCGTTGGAACACCATTCGACGGCCGTGAAGAGGAGGACTGGGACCACTATCCCAAAGGCTGAGTTCCTCATGACTCGTGATCATCACTAATAATAATACGTTTGATCGACAACAAACTAATAAAGAAGTCTGTCCAAGTCTATTGAAATGCTAAAAATGAAGTCTATTATCATTCATGAGTATATTATCCAACCATGGGAAAGGAATGATGTTTACGATCGTTTATCCAACAATTCACCCGCATAATCGAAAGTTTAAGACGTACATACATTTAGATGACAGCTTAGTAATTAAGATACTTGCCGCCCCGCCATATTATACCCTTTGGAAGTAGTTGAACGGACACGTGTATTATTTTCTGTGTTGAATGGTCGACATCTCTGTACAGGTGATAGTTACAGAAGTTTCTACAGCAAAACTTACTTTTTGTCTCGAACAACCGAAGTGAAGAGTTCCCGCTATTGCTTCAAAGCGGAGCTTAACGCGGCTCATAAGACTGGGTATTCGTCAAAATCGTATCGTATATTCTACTTTCGAATGGAGAAAAGTTTAGTTGTTTTTTACGCTCTTTTTTGAAGGAGTTGTACATTATTCAGAAGAAACTTTCAGTCGGAAAAAAATGCCGACAGCGACCCGTTTTACATTGAGGAATGCCATTACTGCAATTAAGTTAGCAGTAACTCCGATTGCTAGCTGGCCATTGGCAGTCGAGACCAAAGCCACAGTTTTTTTGATGTACAACATTTTTTGGTGTTTTAGTATTATTCATTTGATAGTAACTGCCACCGCGTTGATATGGACTATTCAACTGAATAGAAATGACTTGGAGCTCGTCATAAAAATTTCGTCAGAACTGTTTGGTATATCGAGTGCGATTATGAAAATGATTATCAGCAAATCACAAACGTCACGAATTCAGGTAAGATAGTTGAAGGTATTTACAAATATCACTTCAGCAATACGTTAGTGAAGAGAATTAAATACAGCACAAGTAACTCTGAAAAAATGAAAATTTATTTGAGTCAATTCGTCTAAAGATTTGAAAAAAAAAAATGGATGCGTAGACAATCTCTTGCGTATATAATAAGTACCTATAGGTACATAATTCTACCTATAAGTAGAGATATTATTGATAACCCGAAACTACGTGTTTTAATATCAATTTGATCATTTTCTTTGTATAAATCTGGTGATTATTGCTGAGTGATATCGCAATACTTTTACCCGACGTAAGTTGAAATTTTCCATCAGATCTTAGTAGCTGAGATGGAAATGTTTTTGAAAAACGCTACCTCTAAGGAATTGGAATTGCTCCAGTTTTACGTCGACAAATTAGTAACTTTTCATGGTACTATCTATGTCATAAGTTTTGTCGGACCGATGTGCTGTCTTGCTGAACCAGCGATATCGTCAGAGTCACTTCCGTTGACCGTATCTTACCCATTTGCAATCGAGCCATCTTGGATTTATGTGACCATGTGGATCTCACAGACAATTATACTCTTCCAAGTTGGAAGTATGCTTGTTCTCAACATGATGTACGCCATGTTACTATGGTACACTGGTGCTAGATTCGAAATGTTGTGTACTCAGTTCCAAAATGCAAAAAATGAGAATGACATCAGACGCTGCATCCAAAAACATCAAGAACTGCTGAAGTGAAATATTTTACTATTATTCCACAAAATACCTCAAAGCCCCTCTTGATATCACTTTTGGTAAAAACTAAACAATTATTTTATTTTTAGCTATTCTAGTAAGTTGAGGGTATCTATACGTAACATGGCTGTAATAGTGTTCGGTATCGCTATAATGGCGGCAACTACCGGCGGCTTTATTCTAACTCAAGTAAGTTTGATTTCTAATGCCTTGATAATGAACGTATGATGACACGTCGCATTGTTTTATGGAATTGTAGCATCCGCCACCATATGTCTTAGCAAAGTACGCTTTCTTCGAGTTAGGAGCTGGAGTGCAAGTTTTTATATACGCCTGGCCAGCAGACAATCTAATGGGCATGGTAATAATTATGTAGTTAATTTTTGACACCTTGTCGCATAGTAATGGTAATTCAAAGGTGCAAGAATTAATCAGGACCGTTTGACCGCCATCAGCTGTTTAGTCGACGTGCTGTACGATCAGGCGCAGATGTTTTTAAATTTTGTACTATCTGAAGCAGATGATTGACACATTTTCTCAGGAGTCAAGACCATATCAGTTTTGGAGATGATATCAAAGCTATATTTTCCTAAATTCAAAACTATAGATGGATGATTTTCATCAACGTGCATTTGCCTCGCGCGAGATTTCGCCCGATAGGAATGTTGATCAAACGATATTTTCAAAATGCAGGGTATAAAAGTGGGGTATTCGGCGTACGCAAGTGCCTGGATTGGTGAAACTCTGCAGATGCAAAAAAACATACGCATTGTTATCCAGAGGTCGGACATCCCGCTAACAATCTCCATCACTGGTTTACTTCCCATTCTGTCACTCGAACTTGCAGCCACAGTATGTTTCTTTTCATTACTTTGTAACCAAAATTTTTGCTGTATCACGGCTTGTCTAATCTTTAAATTCCACGCTTTCAGTGTGTAACGGCATGTTTCTCGTACATTACAACATTACACGCTTTTGCTGGTTAATGAAGACAACGAGACACAGAATTCAACGCAACATATAATGTTCGACTTTTTCATGGCTTCAAAGATCATGTAATTCGTCTTCTCACATAGAGAATTTTGAAGTTTAACAATTGTATGATCTAGTGACATATTTGTAACTCTTGGTACAAGTAATTGAGAATGGTCCCAACATATAATGCATCAACAGTACTTATTGTAAAGTGTATGCTACCATACCAGTGAATTAAAATACCACTGGAAGGTAAATGACTGGTGACCTTTACAAGATTAATTCGAATAGATCATTCTTTTGCAATAATTCAAGTAAATAACTTGTGGAAAGTGAAAGACAGTAAAAATATGAGAACGTTCGAACGCATTTATAAGAACGAAGAGATAATTGATATATAATGCGATTGAGATGCGGTAGTAATATGTGGGCTAATAGTAGCGTCAACATAAGTAGTATAGCAATTTAAAAGCCCTGACAAAGGGTTTCGCTACTCACAAGATTGGTACCGAGCAGCCAATAGTAGTTTTGATCAAGATCTTCGATCTCAAAGTCGTTGAAAAGGTCACATGCAGTTTCTGAAAAACTCGAGTTAAACTTAAAACTTTCATTGAATCTATGGACGACTACACTGAAGAATTTCGTGAGCAAACGGAGAGTTTTTTCCGGATTGATTTATTATTAAGCAGCAATCGGACTTTTTCCAGCCGGTGAAAGAAAATTGGAACGAGGATGACTACATCGTCACTTGCGCAACTGCGAAAAACCACGCTTCAATTTATTAAGACATTGCTCCTCGGTTGTACCAGAATTATCATCAAGATACTGTTTAACTGAAATAAACGCATAATTCAGTCTGATATTTTCCATCTCAGACCCGTCTTAAGTTGGGAACAGAGTGCACACCTTCTTTATATCTAATTTTTTCCCTTCCTTATACACATACCTATAATCACAGCCAAGTAAAATCAAGGTGGGAATATTTGCGTGTAAATAAAATGATGTATATAATATGAAAAATATATTATCACTATCGCCGTGTATCTTATCGACGTACCACAGGCCTTCTGCGTGGATAATAGGGAACTTGTCATAGATAAGATGTATTGAGATACGAAGGGTAACCAGTGCTGGTCATTTATGGTTACTTATTTGTTGAAGAATCGAAAACAACACCGAACTCAAAGCTACTATCGATAATCGTGCGTGAAAGGCGTATGGGCTTGTATTTTAAGGCGTACAATATGTGTTACTAAATCTCGCACACGGAAAGAGATGCGTTGAGGGTGAAGTATTTAAAACAAGAGCACTGAAAGCAATTTGTAATCCTTGAATATACGTGTGGCACATGATGTGAAACGTTATATAAATCAATTCTGAAGCAGTATTTCATGACAAGTGCGAACGACAATTATTGTGGCTCTAGTTTATTTGCCATTGTGTTCGACCATTTCCGGGGAACTATCCTAAGTTGGTGTGATAGTGATGTTTTTATTCAAATGGTAGCTTCAAGTTTAAGACCAAATGACTCCGCTGGTAAGAACCGATTACCTTTTGCGGAAGTCGAAAATAATGATATTAATGATTCTATCAGTTAGCGAATCATTAACAAATGCTGTTGACACTGTGGAGTTTATTGGTGCAGCACGAAACTTAACAGTGATTGCTTTCGAGGATCACAATAATCATGATAACGTTGAAACGGGACAAATCTATAAGGAAGGATTGGTGAAACTAAACATATCGTGGCTGCCACCAAAAACAGGCAGAAGACCTGATTCGTATAGGTAACTTTTTAGTTCTCAGGTGTATAATTTGAATGTTTATTTCAGATAGGAATGAAAATGAAAAACAGCTAAATACTACTCAATCTGAAATTGCGAATCAAGATTTTTCTTCTTGATATGCAACACGTACAATGATTTAAATCACACATAGTGACTATCTCCTTATCACAGTAATCTCTTTTTGCTCACCGTCCAGCATACCTATTACATACACCGTCATTTTATACCTCTTCTTACAATTAGTGCGTTGAGATTAATGATTGTATCAGCCTGCAACTGATGATGTATTGGATTTCCAGACATACAATCAATTCAATGCCCAGATTAGTCGTACGCGAACTCAAATCCGGGTATATTTGAAAAGCAGAAAATTTCTTTCTATTGGTCCATAGTCCGGTTTTACTCCAACTCCAATAAAATGTATGTTTCAATTTGGCTTAAATGAGAGCTACTTCTTTATTTCCTTCTTTGGGAAAAAAATGATATCGAATATCGCATTTTCGTCATTTATTTTTCAGCATCTTAGAGCCTTTTTTCTGCAATGCCGTTTTGAATACTTTAACGTAATTCGGAATGCAACAACGCATAAAAATACGTTATCGAGAATTCTTCGATGATCTCAAACAAATCTGGCTGCTCGATACTTTTGTTTCTTAAATTAGTTGTTGCAAACGTAAAAGAGAAAATGTTTAATCGCATCACTTGTTAAAATTGAAATCGATTCTTTGCATCCTTATATACTCCTAGCTGAGATAAATTTCAAGTTGCTACGCAACGCGAACATGTTTCATACTAATAATAATTTGATAATAAATCATTTCATTTTTATAATCGTAAAATCGAATAGTTTTGGAAATGTGCTGTTAATTAAATCTTTATTTATGATAGGATGGACAGATAAATTAGTTATGATATTGGTTACCCAATAAATTGGGAACGAATAGGATGAATTGCTGTTCCAGCAGTCATAGTAGTCTCACAATTGATGAAAACTAATTTTTTTTCTACGAAAAATTGAATTCTGAAATGTTACACTAACTCATAGCATAATATAGAGCAGCTTTTACCCCGAAAACGTATTTGCAGCTTCCGTAACAGCAAAACATTATCTTTTTCTTATGCACTTTCTTCCCCATGATGGAACTGCTAAAATAGCATGACCATTTGTGTCAGCCTCGGGTCCGTAGAACCCTTCTACACAAAATAGTACACCCTTTGATGTGTAAATTTTTTACTTTTGTCACAGCATAGCAGTAGCAACACTTCAACAAGATTTCATGACAGATCTGATAGACTGCCCAGACGGCACTTTATACTACACTACGCAAAACGAAAATCAATTACAAGTCGATTTACCTGAAGATCCCGTGATATATGGGGTTCCTGAGCTGAATATTGTCCCAGGATGCGTCTACAGAATTCAAGTGTTTGCTAATCCTCGCAGACATCCCAATATCGATCACCCAAACGTGGAATATAGGGTACCAGACTGTGTTGGTGAAAAATGCAGCTGTGCCAATGCAGAGAAATCATTGCCTGAGATAAAAGTAGAAGTAGAAGTACTCGAAAATAATCAGATTTTCATAAAGTGGAAACCTACTGAAAACAACAATAACATCATATCTTACACTGTCAGGTACTATTGATTATTGCTATGGCTTTTTGAAAATGTTTATAGCACATTTTCTGTAGCCTATAGGTGTACCTGTAATAAAGTTGGCGTCAATAATATGAATGAATCTCAATACATATGATTCAAGCAAATATATTGTTACTCCGGCTGATTTGACATATTAGCGATCTCCCTGTATATTTTGGCATAGTCTACTTCAGCGGCAAGCTCCCTCAATATTATATTCCTATTCTTTTGTCGGATCGTCAGCTTGCCGTTGTCGTGTAATCTATTTACCAGATAACATGTAACTCTGTACCGAGCTACTCACGAGAGAGCACTACTAATAAATACAGATTTCTACCAAAACTGATTCCAGTGTCCTATCTCGATCACTCATTCCCCTACAAATTAACATTGGTGTCAGAAAAGGGATTGGATAATTTAGAATGCAGTTTTCGCTTCATATCCCGCGAGTTGCAATAATTTGTATTTTATATTATTTATTTTATTTTATTTCATGCTCTGAGTTATTATATAATAATTTCAAGTTGTAATGTACGAGAAATAGCTTTTTGGGATTTGGATCCACTGTGCGTTGCCTCCCGTCTCAATCGGTTCTCTCAATTATTACTTCTTTTCCTCTCCATCAGCATGTCTGATTCCCATGATGTCCCACAGAGAAGATGTCTCCTAAAGGGGTAGTGAAATATTGAGCGAGATTGCCGCTGAAGTAGACTATGCCAAAATATACAGGGAGATCGCTAACATGTCAAATCAGCCAGTGCAACAATATATTTATAGCATAGACTAGGTGCCTTGCTACCACGTTGTCTATCAGAAGATCGATTTTTTCGGAATAAAATCGTGCATCTAAATTTTTGACTATGCCATGCTTTCATCAAAGAGTTCGAGAAGAATCTATTTCTTGCATGAACAGATATTCAAATGGGGTTTTTCGTGGCCTAGATTCTGTTATATTGGCGATTTGGCTTCCTAACAAGCTGGATAATGCTTTTGTTCGTAAAAGTAATCCAAATTGACCGGTTACATACGATGACGGTTGTTACCGCGATGTTCGGCTTATTTATTGAACTCATTCATATAACGTGTGATGCATTGTAATTTCTTGTGTTTACCACTGAATTATCACATTTCAGCTATGGAGTACCTACTCTAGTTTCCAGAGGAGGGTTGCCAGTCTATGATGCAGTAGAGATAGCCCAGGTATCTCCTAACAATAACTCGTTTGTTTGGTCTAACGGCAGCACAAAGCTCGATGGAATCGTCTATGTGGCTGCCAAAGATTCGAAAGGCTGCAGTGGGCCACAAGGAAGTTATTTGGTTAGACCAATCAAGCATCACAATCAGTACATACGAATGGTGGTAAGTTAGCTTTGCCAAGCAAATTAACCCTTTGCACTCCAATGATATTGGACTTATATGAATTGGTTGAGATCGAGGAATATATTTACGCCTCAAACAGTTGCGCAGAAATAACTTAATTCCCCGTAATCACTAATGATTACTAACTAATAATTACAACTAATTTTAATGTCCCCTCAGAGGGGACATCGGAGTGATAGGGTAGAATTACGATGTCCCCTGAGAGGGGACAGCGGAGTACAAAGGGTTAAACATACCTTAATATTCGTGGTGTGCATCAGGTGCTTTATATTACATAAATATCATTATGAGCACTGATAACGTCGGATAGGATACATTTGCTCGACCCAGCCATAATGTGTATTCTCCGAAGTATTCGTAATCCTAAACGCCCGTAATCGATATACCATGTCCCAGCATTTACACCGCAGTATGTCTGGTTGCCTGCCGTGAGTTACAGTCTTACGCTATAGGGCAGTATGAGGGCTTCACGCTCCGTGAATGAACGTGGCGGCAGGCAACAAGACATACTGTGGTGTAAACGATGGGACACGCGGTACATATGGGGTGTTTTGTTTTGTTATATGAAATATGTTCTATTTCTATCTACCCCATGTGATTAGAGTCAAATTGAAGTCAACTAAGTTGGTAACTAATAACCCACCACATGAAGACTGATATTTCTCAATGTTCATGAAATAGCGAATGCGTTTGAACCATACAGACTGGAGAAATGAAGGAATATAGATTTTGTTTGTAGATTCTGGCTTTTGTCTGATTTGAATCTCTTTGGTTCGGATCAATGACTATATTCTTGAGTATTTTGCATTTCAGGTAATATTTCTCATCAGTGCGATCGTTAGCGTATCAATGTTAGCTACTGCAAGCATGTTCTGGTCTCACAATCGTAAGAGATACAACATTATTCAGCCCAACATCGACAACAAAGAGTAAGCGAAAGCTATCACGACCATGGCTATTATGCACTTCTATCTGTCTTCATCAAAATGAAATTCTGCGTTATGTCTATTCTGTCATAATTATGTCCCCATTATGACCTACCCATAAATGACACTATTTAAATAACCAAACGGTATCTGTTATAAAATGGACTAAAAAATGTCATTGTTTTATAGCTATCATCCACCTATACTTTTACCATTACGCCCAACATTCGGGCAGCTTCTATTGACAAAGCGTAATACCCTATACGTTGAACAGGAAATTGAGGCAAGTGTACATCAATAGATTTCAGTTGCATGAAATGATATGTGTTTCCAAATGACGTATTTGACATTTCATGTTCAGGAGGCCATCCGCAAAGGCGAGGCAGATATGATGGAAATTTCGTATGCACGTCTAGACTTCAAAAAAGAAATTGGGAAGGGCCAATTTGGGAAAGTTTACCTTGCTAGCATTGAGGGTTTTGCCTCATCATTGGTTGCTGTCAAGATGAATAACTTTTCTGCCTCGTATAATGATGTTTCTAGAAATCATTTACTCGATGAAATTGCAATAATGAAGAACGCTGGACATCATCCACATCTCGTGCAGTTGCTTGCATGTTGCACGCTACCGTCATATCCGGTTTGTGCCATTCTAGAATACTTAGAAGGAGGTGATTTACTTGCCTATCTCCACGACATCAGAAAGCGTCTTAGCAGTAGCCTCACGAGCCTTCCTAATGACAGCATCTCTGCATGTAGCCCAAGACCAAGTGTTACTGAAAGTATGAGCATATTGCACCCAAGTACTTCTAGTTGAGGCATAAATTTATAATACTCATAAGATCACGTAGATCAGTTGTAAGTAACCGATCAAAAATTGCCTGTTAGAGATTTTGACATTGTTAGCGACATTGAGATGTTATAATCGTAGTCTTCCTATCAAAAGCAGGCGATATTATGGTATAATTTTTTTATTCCAATTTCTGTCATTCTCCATTACTTCAGATGATTTTAATGGAGAGATTGGTCATTATACTTTGCAGCTCTATATACAACATTAGGCAGTGAGCCTCCAACCACACCTAGCATTGGAGAATTTACAGAAACCAAGCAAGCAGGTGATGAGCAAGCCAAACCACACGATTACGTAAATACTTTGCTTTCTTCATCGCCACCCCATTTCACCATGAGTCGAAAACAAGGGAGAGTCAGAGCAGACAGCGTCGGACTAGAGAGTGACGAGTTTTTGAGGTTTGCTATACAAATTGCAAGGGGCATGCAGCATCTTGAGACAAGGAGCATTACTCACAGAGACTTGGCTGCAAGAAACATTCTACTAGATTCAAATATGAATCTTAAGGTACGCACGCTAACGTCGGTTGTAACATATTAACAAATAGAGTAGATACCATCAGCGTTTATTATCACAGCTATAATATACCTTGGATTATTCTCTCTTGTTTGCTACTTGAGAGAACTTCAAATGAATACATCTGTTACTAGAAGGTCTTCACATGATGGTAGATAATGTTGAAAAATAATCCAGTTATTTGGAGGCACCGTAAATTTTAGTGATTTGAAATTCGTATATTAATTGCTGTGTGTGAAAAGTGGGAAAATCATAATTTGTATAATGGTCGCTAGGTATCAGACTTTGGTCTATCAAGGAACGGAATTTATGTGATTGCTGAGAATAATAGAGCACGACGACTACCGGTCCGCTGGATGTCACCCGAAGCAATGCGAGATCGTGAGTTTTCACCAAAAAGTGATGTCTGGTCGTACGCAGTCGTCCTTTGGGAGATCGGAACGCTTGGCGCATTTCCATATCCTGACATTCGTGATGATCAACTACTCCGTCACGTAGTTTTAGAAAATAAACGTCTCACAAAACCCGCAGCCATCTCCAACAAATTGTACTCAATGATGCAGGCCTGTTGGGCTGAGCGTCCAAGCGATCGTCCTAACTTTTCCAAACTGTTGACCCATTTGCTAGCGCTTGAGGGAGCTTCATACTTTTCTGATGGGAAAAGCAATCCATGTTACACAGCGCTGCCACCAACGGAAGAAGAACTGGTAGACGATGTTCCAGGGAGTCCAAACATCTTCAACTCTTGAATCAAAATGTTCAACACTCATGTTTGTGTTAACATGTAGAATATCCCGACCCTTATTGCACCTTACAATGAGTGCAATTGGGCATTTACTTGTCACAATCGAGTAGATTTTTGTACAGCTGCTTTTTGCACAAAATCTGACACTTGAAAGCGGCAGAATTCCATCAGTTGATTGTACAACTGTGTACAATGCATTACTTATTTAGAGCCACTTTCAGAGTGCGTACTTGGATTTGTAAATAAAATACAACGATATTTAAGAAAAAATAAAAGTAGATTTGGATATGACAAGTCTCATTCACCAGCAGCCGGTCACGGAGACACACAATGTCAAAAAGAAATTTCTCATTCATACTCACTAGAATTTTTCACATCTACTGATTTGCAAAGTACCAGTTTCAAAATAAAAGAACTAATTATACTTGATAGGTATATAAGATTTGAATTTATGAAAAATGAACCGGATAGTCCATGACGAAGTAGTATTTGGGCCTTTTCCTTCATTGCCCATTTGATAAATGATTTTTAATTGACTGAGAAATTAAAATTGAGGTTGGGGCGCTTTCTTGAACCCTAAATATAGAGTCCATTTATGACCCAGATTACCTTCGAACTGTAGAGAAACGTTTGAATGGGTAAGATATGCAGTACTTTTTGTTTCTTGCTTCATATTCTACTTACAATATTCAGTTACTGTGTAAAGGAATCTATATTCCGTTTCAATGATTATTCATTCATGAGATATCTCATTATGTAAATTCAAATGCACGCCAATAAAATCATAGGAGAAATTACTTAGAATAAGAAAAGATCATCCTTGGTTGAACGTAAGATTATATATATTTATCATAATATGAGTTGTATATGCAATGTGTAGTATTCATACAATGTCACACTTGTATCATAGGTTTAACTCCTCACAGAGGATAGTAAGTATACCTTTTGCTAGGTATGGAAGGTATTAGAGTAGATCTAAAAATATGTATATTATCGAACTCACTGCAATATAATTGAATAAATTGACGCTTATGTGGGCAAATGCATATGAGTTACTGATAACTATACATTTTGAGCACAAGGCGGAGAATTTGATTTTATTCACAAATACTTCCTAACTCCTGTACCAGTATCTAGGGTACATGCCAACAGAATCATTTCAAAGTCCAAGGCTGAAGTGAGTTTAGTTGGTGAATAGTCACGGTTCTTTCAACTAATTTAATAAACAATCATGCAGAGTGTTTAGAATTTGCTCAAATGTGGAGTGCCTTACCATTCATCAAATTAGACAGAAGGAAACGCCCTTTCGACATTTTGGGTGTTTGCTGCCATATATGTCCGGAGCACACATATGGCAGTTACAGCTGCGATAGTCACAAAAAAATTATCAGACAAATGCCAGCTTGATATTTCTCAATGGTATAGTTGCTCTAATTTTTCACCCTATAAATCAGGTACGAGAGAGTGAAAAAGGTGTGAAATTTGAATCTACATGTAGATATCTCGGAAATTGCCTTGCATTACAAAATGTGGTAAGGTTGTCTGATTATCGGCATTATGTCAAGCCGATCATGAAGTATTGTTTTCTATTAAGTTACCTGAGGTTTTGGGCCAGGTGAGTGAGCCTCAGATTTCTTAGGACTTGAGTTAATCTCTTGTTGTTCCAAACGACGATGTCTCAGCATTGTTGATAATACCCCATTGAAACTTGCAGTTTTTTTCTTAGCACTACCTTTAGGAGTACTCTCCCCGACTCTTCGAACAGGCATACGAGGAGATGACATTTCATCCATGAAATCAAAGTCCGACTTTTCTTCAGTTCTAGTAGAAATAATGAAAAAATTGGTATTACATTTTGAGAGTTTAAAGCTATCCAGCATGTTGGTAAAAAGAAAATGATAAATGACAAAGTTTTCACTTGTGCTGAAACATAGTACTGTCATTTTCCATTCAACAGTGAGGAAAAAACCAAACAATTGTGATTAAACATTGAATGTTTTTATGACTATTATGGTCATGTAATATACAATACAATTCTGAAAACGTTAACCGAAAGCTGAAAATAAACGAACATATTGCTTCTTACTTATAATCTTCCGAAGTATGGTCTTGTTGCCTATTGCTGGCAGGTAGAGGAGAAGGACCTCGCCGCCCTGGACACTTCCATTCCAGTTCAAGTACATGATTATTTGCTTCGAGGCCTTCAATAAATGCCACTATACTTTCCGGCTCTAGGGTCCATTCTGCCTGTGAAGTATCACACGCTTACAGCAGATAAAGATTGTACAATAGTGAAGTGCTGATTGATGACATAAGTACATTTGGTATCCTTATAACTGTAACATTTTATGTTTATGGCACTATTTAGAGTTATTTAGTGCGTCCAGCAAATTACACTCTCTAAGGAAGAAACGCAGTTTAATCAATCAAGTGCCTACTTGTAACATGCATTTTCAAGCAAGGATGTAGATAACACACCTATGTTGAATAAAGTGCTTACAAAGTGATCAAAGACTGCTGCAAGGTATAGAATACATTAATCTAAGCGTTGAGGCAGTCCACTGACACTTTATCACTGTAAATAATGAGACAAGCCCCATACCATAGATAAGATTTCAATGGAAATATGCACAGGAACTAAAAGTACAAATCGATTATTATGATTGGAAATATTGGCGAACCATTGGTGATCCAGCTCCGTACTTCTCATCGTCGGAGCACTCGACCGACCACTCTTCTTCGTTTTGTGCCATTGTTTCAGAAACTCAAGTTTCCAGCGCGTCGCGTTGTGCGGTTACTGTTGTGAGGTTAGCTCTACTAAAGATCTAATTGTTACCGTCATATGATGAAATGCACAATAACGAAATTCCCAAACTCTATCTGTCGTGAGAAAATCAACAATAGCGGCCCAACCGGCCCAACGTTGCACGTGCGTTGTAAGCACCGCACCGTTTATTACTCCGAATTGCCTCGTACACTGACACCAGACACTAGACACGACAATGCACTTTGCAATGCACTAGGTGTACACAGTGGTTTTTTGTGACAATACGCAGGGTCACCGGTCATCAGCCAATGCCCAAGACTTTCTAATAGACTCCTCAAAATGACTGGCTACCGGTGCTTGCTGATTTTTTTTTTCTTATAGATAATTAGCATTTTATTGGTCCTTTCCAATAGACTGAAGGTTAATATTCAAAACAGTCTACGACATCCGCACGTGTTTGAACAACTGTATAAAGGGCTGATGAGGCGAAGGATCAAAAAAATTGGAACAAACCTCGATGGACGCACTTAAAGAGATATCAGAATTCTTGGATCTCAGAGCCCGTCTGGATTTAAAATCTATTGCCCTACAGCACGTGCTAAGTATGTTTCGCGCAGCACATTTTCATTCATATGCTCATAACCTCGTTTCACCATTGCTCGTACACACATGCAACAAAAGCTTTTCCAGGAATGATCGGTAGTTAATTATTACCAGACACTTTATTATGAAAGATCAAGGACATAGAAAAACAAGTCGATCCATAGTAGTTCTAGTTAAGATTCCTTTCAACTTCCAATAAGGGTGAAATTACTCATATCTGTAGCACTCGATTGTTTGGCTGATTGTTAAACATCATTGTTGGTTCTCAACCTATTCCAGGTGTCACGGGCAGTAATGATGGGATCGAAGCACTATTGAGTCTCCCAGAGATATTGCGACAACTTATTTTACTTGTACAGGATAAATCAACTTCGGTTTGCAAGGATGCAACCCTTTCACTCGTCAACTTGTCTGCTAGTGAAGCAGGTGCGAGCGCCTTGCTAGTCATATCGGAAACATCAAAGATAAGCCCAGATGATACACCGAGTGATAATCTGGTACACGTCTGTCTTAGGTATTGCTGCGAATACTTTATAAACTACAATCATGCTCTTGAACCATAGTAGATGTCATATTAAATGTGTGTCAAAGCCATCCTAATCGAATTTTATATAGTTATAAAGTGTTTGGTGCTAGAGTTGCATTGGTTGTGATATTTGTTCTCGTACTGGTCCACCAAATCTAGATATTTTACTACTAGCTTCTACAACAACAACACATTATTGTCTCTTCAGTGTGTCATCCCTTAACTATTAAATTTATTCCTTGGAAGTTAGTTCCTGGAGTTATTTTTGTTTCACATATATGTCCTCGACAAGTTCCATTTAGTTAAACATGCTTCAATGCGCACGTCTAATGTATTCTGCTCATGATGATATTTCAACCTATGACTAAAATGGTCTTCTACTCTTACAGATGTATCTTAGATAAGGAAAATCAGTTGGCTGATCCATGCTGCATGATTCTCTCTAACCTGTCCCGAGCCCACTCTTTAACAGATCGGATTGTCTCGCTAATTGAACATAGTGGGTATGGCTGGGACAAAATTGTTTCCGCATTTACGTTGCAGAAATACAATAATAAAGGAGCTACGCTGCATTACCTGGGACCTCTTTTTAGTAATCTGAGCCAATCAGCTAATGTGCGACGGTATGTGTTTTCCTAAGGTTCTAAAATCTTATCTTTGTGTCTTTGCTTACCTACATATGTGCTAAGTGACTTGCTAGTAGCACATTAATTTCATTGGATAAATCTTTCAAAATTCAAGTAATCCAACCATCTCAAAATATACGGAAAGTACTGCCGAAAACTCACTTCTGCATCTTTGCAATCAAGATTTTCGATCACTCGATGAATGATTCATTTATAGAAACGCTGTATGCTAGTGTACAGAAATAAACACTACACTAACATTTATTAACTGTTGGACGCTATCAAGATTTAGTCCCCGCAAAAATTTCCTGGAACTATGTATACGTATATTTATACATTCCGTAACAGCAACTAAAAGTGAAACATTTTAGCAGAAATTATCTGATGTCTTTCTATTATTTTAGATATTTAATGGACAAACATCATTGCGTGATTCAAAGACTTCTTCCATTCACAGAGTATCGTGAAAGCATAGTGAGGAGAGGTGGTATTGTAGGCACTCTGAAAAATTGTTGCTTTGATACAGAATACCATCAATGGTTATTAGGATCTGAGGTTGACATTTTACCAAGACTACTTGTGCCACTTGCTGGTCCGGAAGAATTTGATGATGAAGATAATGATAAGCTACCAATGGAACTACAGTACTTACCTGAAGATAAAACAAGGGATCCTGATCCTGACATCAGGTACTAATGATGGGCCCCCCCAACTACCTACCTAAGTAGGAACGCTAAAAAATTGAACGATTATGTTTAATGCTGTCCACAGAACTATGCTCCTTGAGGCTTTACTACAGCTATGTGCTACAAAAGAAGGCCGTCAAATATTGAGGGATAAAAACGCTTACGTCATCCTGAGAGAATTCCATAAGTGGGAAAAGGATAGAGCCATTCTGCTGGCTTGTGAAAACGTCATAGATATTTTAATAAAGTGAGTATTGGTGTATTTTGTTGCTCCTCTGAAAGAAATGTCATTGTTTTCTCTCTCCTCTTTATGTAAAACATTTTATAAATTTTGATAATATTACAGAAAAGAGGAAGAAATTGGAGTGGATAGTTTGAAAGGAGTGAATGTGCCAGCAGAGTATGGGGAAAAATTCAAAAAAATGGACGAAGATTTCCTTAACGAATCATGAATTAATCTGGTAATAAAAAATCTCTAATGTTCCTGTGTCTCTTTTCCTCGTGATAGCCTGTAAGTGTTTTAAATTCTAATATTGCATTGAACCGTTAGACCCATTTCAATTCACTTCAAAGAAGTTTTTAATACCGAAATGATCCAATTGAAACTTATGTACAGTTTATCGACATTCCTTTAGCATTACTATTCCGGTAAAATACGATAAAATCCTCAAAACTCTAAACTGAAGTTATTTCGGATTATTCAAGCCGAAATAAATAACTTGAGTTGGAAAAAAAAAAAAATTTATACGGCTGAAAAATCATTATTTTAAAAGAAGCACGTAATTATAATATTTCGTAATAATTCGTGGTATGCTGCTTGAAAGTTTTTTTCGAATTTTGTGAAATATTATCTACAGAACAGGGTTTTGGAAACTGCAGTGAAAAAAATTTATCTGGCCCCTGAATAAAGGCCACCCTAATATACGTGCATACGGAATACCTATCGCATAACGTTACATACTATTATGCTATTTCGTTTTTATTGCAGAAATGTCACAATTTTTTGTGTAAATTTGTTACACCAAATCTTTCGAATATGTTATAGATGACAGTAATTCTCACTTTATCGCATACAAACTCGCTCATATTTAATTATTGTCGAAAAAATAAACATCCAATCGTTAGCTTACATGAAAAATATAAAATTAAGGCAGGTACCCTAGCCCAGCTTCCAGACTGGCTGAACTTCTCAAACTGGACGCGTTGCTCGCTCTTCTTCCCATTTTTGTAGAATTACCAAAGACTGCAGCGATTTCCGCACTTTTTTTTATCGAAAGCGCTTCGTGGTGTGCTCCGGATCTGCTAGAACCATTGGCAGGCGTTCTTTTTCCACTTCCTGTCCCGCCAACATAAATCAGACGACCCTGCGGATCCCTTGCACCAACGACTAATACCTTGTCGCTGTTCGACGAAGTGGATCGAGGATTTTTACCTGGACTGAAAAGGTCGTAATCTAAAGCCAGGTTATCAGAACTACTGCCTTTTGGACGAACCTGCGAAAACAATAAACAGGGAGGGACTCCGTGTCAGGAACGAAAACAATTCAATTTCAGCATTTTTTTTTTTTTGCATTCCAATTTCATAGTTCGAAGTATTATAGGACCCAAACCAAATCAAACCTCTCTATTTGACCTCTACAGTAGGGTCAGCACTTGTCCATGTCCACGTGTCTTTTCATTACATTAAAGATAGTCATACAAAGATAGTATAACCTTGGGTCATTAATACTGAATCTCAAATATTGAATTACCTTGAGAAACTCCAAACTTCTGGAAGACGCGTAGCTTTTACTCGTTCGGAGAGTCCTTATTACGTGTGGGCTACCGGTACGACTCAACGTGCTTTCCGAGGGCATGATGCCACGCTGTCTCAGTTGTTCGAGAATTGTAGGTTGTCGTGTGGGCAATTTTCTCGGGCAGTAACATTTGTTACTCTCAGAGCAGCTGTCCGTGTCACACGAACACATAATCGTGGCTGCGGGGACTTCCGGTGGTGAGACCCGACGTGACAACGAGCAATAACATTTGTCCGCAGAGATACATGTGCAAGACTCCGAGTCGTAGCTGCACTCGCTGCAACTTACATATCCACTGCTACTTCGGTTTGCGGCTACGCCTCGGCCAAATCGTCTGCCTGTAGTAATTCGAAAAAAGGAATAGTGAAAATTCAAACATCATGGGGTTAGTGGTTATTATTATACAAATGTTATCAACGATTCGAAATTGCGTAAGGATAAGCAACTTATATCTATATGTGTCTTGTGGGGCGACTCACAAGTGTCGCTGTCTTCCGAGGTGGTGTGTCCGATCGCGGCCTTTGTGCGTCGCCGAGAGGACCTTTTCCTTCCCAATCTACTGGCGAGAACTCTATTCTTAGTGTTTCGTGCGTCGCAGGATGAGCTACTGCCCAAACTGTCGTTTAATTTTCGTGCGGGGAAAATAACAGACGTAAATTCGGTGGGACCACCTTTCAGTCGGGATACTGATCGCTTTATGGCGCGCCCAAGAAGACATGAACGTCGGGAGGTTCGATTTCTTTGTGGGCGACGACGTCTTCGCATTATGCTCGCTGAACGTTCGTATAATTCATCGCGTGTCAATGTTGCAGCCAATTTTAACAGGAACTCTTTGTACAATGGCTTTAGGTCATTGAAAGACATTCCCTCCGGATCTGTGACAATTACGAGAACCGGCATCAAACAATTGCATTTCATAATATAACAATAACATGGGGTAGCCAGACCATGGGGGTATCCATGGGGGATTGAAAAATATTAATGACAGCGACGAAAACTTACCAATGATAGCAGCTAGTATGTCGTCGACACTAGTGAGTCCTTCCTGATTCCGGAACTCGTCGAAAAGCTCGGTAAATCCTAATGGGGTACCGCCTTGAAAGTTTTCTGGTTTTCTAGTACTGCTCGAATTGAGAAAACTTCCTCTTCTTGGCAGTTCTACCCTAGTTAGCAGATCCCCACCGTCGAGATCAAGATCACTTTGCGCTTTTTTCATATGACTCATCTCTTGCTGCGTAGAAGAAAATGCGGAATCTTCGATGCCTCCGATTCTCGGGGGTTCACTTCCTGCCCTACTATTCTTTCGTGGTCTAGGTTGCGAGTAGTCCGCACCGTTCGAGGTCACGTACTTATTCGGTGGTGACGCCGATGATCTGTTCACGATCAATTGTCTACTCGCGGTACTTCTACTCCCTGGATCCTCGATGGCACGCTCTTCGTATGGCGAATTGTGCGAGTTTCTGGGCTCGCAACTATTTTGGAGATCGTTTTTTTGTTCTAGGGTGAATATTTTTTCGGAATCTCTGAAGTGTTCCGTGTACAATTGTTCTTGGCTCTTACGTTTGCCCGATTCATTTTGATGGTAAGTGCTGCGCCCGATTTTCCGGCTATACAATCCATTATCCTTTCGCTGTGAGCCGTTCCTGTCGCCAATGATTATCTCGCTATTCTGATAATCAGTTTTTTTTGATGGCTCAATATTCTCCTGGCCTTGACTCACCTCGTATAATCCTTTGTTTTTTATACTCCCATGCTCTCCGTCGTTGCTAATTGATCGCCTACCACCATTGCTCTTGGTTGTGTGCTCGCGATTCCGTATAGGGTAGACAGCGCCGCAGTTTTTAAGATTATTATCATTGGATTCATCCGCACCCTGCATGGTCGGCATTTTAACGTAATTGTTCTCAGCGCATGAAAGGGACTGACTTCGCATTCTGAAATTCCCTTCTTTTTGTACGGCATTATGATACGGGTCATACTGACCCTGACTATCTCGATTTCGTACGTCTTCTTGCACATTCCGGACGGAAATCGTTGGCTTGGCACGCGAGGAACTATTTTTATTATTCTCATGCAGTACTTTACGATTCTCTGTGGGCTGACATGGCTTATCCTTAATTCCGATTGACAATGGCAATCCCGTAGCGAGTGCAATGGACGACCTTCGACTTCTACCTTCTAGAATGTCCTCAGCTTTAACTTGAACAATTTCACAACTTCTGCTCAGTCCATTTTCCGGTCCACTGGAATTGGAGTTATCATCATCCTTTGCGCTAGACGAGGAAACCTTTTTGATTCTCGGTGGACGAACCGGATGTGGAGCTGTTGGCCGCGGGGGTGGAGGACCCGGAGGGCTTCGACCTGGTGGTTGTGTTTCACGGACGCTCAAACTTGACGTCAATGAGGCTACTGACGCTAGACTAACGCAACCAACGCCATTTCTTTGCCTGGGCTTTCGTCGATTAGCATCCAAATCCGCCAAAAGGGCGCGATATAAGGTCGCAGCAGCGGCCACAGCATCTTCCTCAACCTGGCAGACAAAAGCGTGACACTCGAGCTGCCGGACCGCTACGCCCGGGCGTCGCATTACTACTGCAAAAATGGGGGGACTCAGCCGTGTTTCTTTTTTAAACCCCCTCATTGTTCTATATAAATCGGCGTGCTTATCGCCGCCGCTTGTTGAGTTTGCGTCATCGCCAACGAGAGGTAAAAATGCGTGGTGAAGGTCACCGGAAGGTAGTTTTTTCGATCGAAGCCTTAGAGCGCTCCAAACGGCAATTCTTCGAAATGGATTCGTCTTCTCCAACGATTCGCTCGTCCGAAAAGTCAGACCTCGCCTGGATACTTCAAGTTCGGCTGGCAAGGACTCTTCGAGGCGGCCAAGTAGGTCCCGAAGTGGTTCTTGAAGACCACCTACGCCGACAACCCGGCCTGCGATGGGCGCAGCCCCTAGGTACCTCACCTAGGTAACAAAAATGATGTATTAGAGATTATTGATTCCTTGACTTACTATTCTTTTTTTTTCATGGTTGATAAATCGATCACGAATGTGCACGATTCACGTTGGCATTCCGATACCGCAGGAATTATCATAAATCCGCAATACTTATACTTGTCATGATATACCTATTTCGCTTAAGGTACCCGAATGTACGACACAGAGATTTTTGGAATTCAACTGGCTAGCTTGTTCACAAGAGTACGTGCCGTACTGATATCGCTTTTGAAACAACAATAGCGAGCGAGAATAAATTAAGTGCGTTCGCAAGTTTCGCTCCAATTCACCTGTGGATCTATCCGGCGTAAGCAGTATATGGTAAGTTGAAAATTGTGTGCTCTAATTAGTGCCCCTGTCATATAACGAGAAATATATTCACAAAGTCGATGTGATGGTATAACTTGGACTCGAAAAAGTCTAAAAGTGAATGCAAATACAAGTTCCACGATTATTCACTGGTCCAGAAGTTATACCTGATTTTTTTCGAAAACAGTCAGACTTCACAGTGTGAAACAATCGGAAGAGTGAATGCATCAGCGAATGAAAATTTATACAATCTATGCTCATTATTTTGAGGCGATGGACGAGGCGCGATTGCTTTATCGTGTCAAAGTGTACTTTGCATACTATAGAAAATCTAAATAAGTAGCTGGTATGGCGTGCGAACAGATGTGTATCGCTGACTACAATTTGTGATATAGCCGTCTGCTGCAGTTAGAGGTGACAGATTACCTTGATCCGAACGAATAATGCGGTTCGCTGTACTTATATTAGTCATTTGGATAGCAGGTGTTCCGATGTACAAAATAATAATCAATAATTATTAATTCAAATCAAATAAATTATACGGGCCGCAGTAGCTTATGACCTATAGCATAAATGTCTCATCAGATCAAATTGCGAGATTAAAAAAATTAATTTTTTCTTTTTATCTACCTTGAAAAGACTATTGGAGTCGATTTCTAAAAGATATGGGAACGAATTCGAGAACGGGAATCGTAAATCTTCGCAAATGACTCGATCAATTTTGACGAGAAACTTTTGGAGATGATTTAGTATATTGACAGAAAGTGGCTAAGTGCTTCACTCTTTCAACAGGTTAGTTACAAATGCCGGTAGAACAAACACTTTTCAAGTCAGAGCAGCAAAAGCGTAATTTATAGTTTCTTTAAAACGATAGTTCCGAATAAACAGAAGTTTTGGAAGATTATTTATTAAGTTATTAGAAATTGACCCAGCATTCACTTTCCCGTAATTTTGCAATATTATATGTATTATAACGGCAGTTGCAAATCTCAATTCAACACAAGC
Organism: Athalia cordata; assembly: GCA_963932425.1. NCBI lineage: Eukaryota > Metazoa > Arthropoda > Insecta > Hymenoptera > Athaliidae > Athalia > Athalia cordata. Next base: position 23,339,330 of record OZ010625.1, read on the forward strand.
CTGAGGGCTAGAGGCATCAGACATGAGTCTCATTGTCAATTTTTACGGTACGTAATAAACGCCAACCGATATCAGATACTATAGACTATAGTATACTACCGTTGCGTTTAAACAGTTTTCATTAATAAGCAATAAACATGCACCGTTTTAACAGATTGATTATCGTATAGCTAGTAAGCGTTGGAAGCGTGTACAATTGAGTAGATTTCAGATAGTTACGGAATCAGCGTTGGCCGCCAACAATATTATAGTATTATATCGCGTATATTAGTGCGTTTTCACTTCTCTTCTATATTGTTATGTCTTTTTTTGATTCACATTATTCAAGTGGATCTACTCGGATTGGCATTTGTTGAATTTCCTTACGCTCGATAGTGCGCACAGCACGCAATTCCTAGGCATCAAGAACGTAAGGAGAAAATCTTCGAAATTTTATATTCAATTCTTTAGAATACCTAGTTCCTCTTGATCTATAACTTTCTTGCGGAACATGTTATACCAAGTCCTACTAGCGTTAAAAACATTTGAATAAATGATTAGACGCATAGTTATTCTGGATTAATTATTCTGACAATGAGTGCACTTTTATACGGGGAACGGGCAGAATGTCTTGGCCAAGGTGTGACATGTATACGGGTTATACACTGCACAGCCGCAGGACGTGAAACTCACCGGTAATATAGCAGCAGCACATTCGCCGGGGATTCCCGTCTCCGCTTCCACTGAAGCAAACATGGCTTCTATTCTCGCTTGGACGGCACTGTTAACCCGTTTTTGTTCTTCGGCGCTAACTTCGTCGAGATTAGTGAAGGCCATTGCCGGTAGATTCATCTCAGCGTACCAGCCACCCATCATGGAGCTGCAGACCGATCTTGTATCTTCGAAGAGGGCATCGATCCTTGCTTTGCTTTTGAGCGAGCACTCGGACGGTGCTCCAGCCAACCGGAAGCCATCCTCGATGATAGACATATTTCTTTTATTTGAATACTCTCTCTTCAGATATGTATGTGTATCGATTGTACCGATTGGACCATCGAAACCGGTTGTTCAAACTTCGACACATCGAATATTTTGGGTTCCGATCATACGCAGGAAATTGCTAATCCTCGCAATCGTCATCACGTCGGGTGTGGTTCAGTTTCCGCTGTGATGCAGAAAAAAAATTATAAACGATCATCATACATATTTGATTCATGCAGGGCTCATTCATCTGATAATTTCCAGCAAAAGGTTATTCGATATGTATAGTTCGTATCCATGGTCAGTTTACCGATGGAAATGGAATACCCGAAGATTAAATATTGATATTTGAGGTACAAAAAATTACCAATAATCAAAATAATTGATCGTTTACCTCAATGTTTTGAGTCCAAAATGAGCCTAGTTATACGAAGAGCAATTATAGAAGCCTATTTTATTACTCAATTTTACTATTCATTGATTGCTTGGTCTACACGCAATGATTATACGCGCACATACTGTAGATACCTACAGTTACAGACGCTGTATTTTATGAAAAGTTCGATAAAAATGTCAAAATTAAGAGGACATTCCTATAAAATTATTCAAGGACATGCATGGCGAATTCATACACCTTATACTTATAGTGCCGTGGCCTCTCAACTTACTACTTAATCTCAAGGTCATGCATAGGTATCGTATACATAAGATAATTCGGCAAATTTATTTAAATAATCAATTGTTATATACGTATAGGATTGAGGTATGCATAAGATTACCTACTTTTTGGAAATTTAATACAGATCTGCATCAATTATCGCGCGGATTAATGGCGTTAATATATTTTCGAATATTTCTTTGATGAAAGTTGAAGGTGCAGACGAATGATTGAACTCCGAAAACATATTTTGACCTTACTAGATCTCATCATGTGATATGCGTGACTAATAAATTTCTTTTTTTTCTCCAATCGCTGACATTAGACACTCGAGTTTGAATTAAATCAACATATTAATGACCTATTAACAACGTCATTAGGTTTTAAAAATTCCGAAACGATTGAAGGGGGTGACAAACGAATGAAAAAAAGTGTTATTACACGAAAATTAAACACGGTAGACATACCACACCGGATTAATGGTGATTAAACTTCACTGTCACTATTTTCAGATTATCAGCGTTTAGTTTATAGATAAAGATACTTATCCGAATCAAGCGTATAGTGTTCTACTGCCTTTTTTTAACATTTTGCCTATGGATCTTTCCTTATCCTGGATATCAAACACCCTGTGCATGGTTGTTATTCAGGGAAATCGCTATGTATAAGAAATATCACATCTGGTTTGGACACATCTAATTCTGCCATCATTTTTCACAGTCATTCGTGATGTCGGTATAAAATAAATGATAGCGCTGCAGATTGAAAAAGTAGTCTGTAGATCTAGCGCTTTGATAGATCAAAAGGCACATGTAAGACACGTGCCGGATTCAAGGCATAGCGGGATATCAAAAATCATAAATCTCCCCCAGTGACTGTTTCTTATCCTAATATTCGTTAGCAAATTTCAAACGTCTATTTTCTTTCGGAATTACTTTATCTTAAGGGTTATTTTGGCGAGTGCACATGCTGCATAATGATTTTCTTATCACCATTTGTTAGCAGATAGTATCAAATATTGTGGTGCGGAAGTCCATAAGAATTTGTCTGAAATTTATTTCGCTTTCTGACTGCAGTCTGGTAAAACTTTGCACTAGGGTATTTGATAAGGTAGGTTCGGTATGCTAATTGAACCTGCTGAAAAAATTTCGAGAGACACTGTGCCTGTAACATATTCTGCGGTCAGATGCGCACTGGACCAAAAACGCAGGTCGCTCATAGGATGAGTTTAGCGGAGAATTTTTTTTTTCACAAAACTATGGTTTTCTTGTCTTTGTTAAAGAAAGTTGAATTTTTGTACTACGTACTTGTCAGCAAGCTTGAGGGGACAAATGACCTTGACGGGTTCAAATCGACCTAACGAACAAAGTGTCGTTCCACTATTATAGCAGAAAATATTGACAGACATCACATGAGACGGGTAAAATTCATACATCCAACATGCACCCAACCGTGTGAATACTCACTCGAGCTCCTGCAGCGTTTGTGTTAAAATCCGACGATACCCTGAGGCTAGGGTAAAGTTTCTCATTGAGGAAAATGCAGGACTCCTATCATCAATGTTTCACGTATATTTAAACTCATATAAGTACGTATTCCTGATACACGAGTTAATTCACTGCACAATTTCGGTCATCGTGAATCGGATCTTCGTCAGTCATCCTACAAAAAACTGTGGAACACAAGGTACTTCTATAACAAGTTGAAGAGAATCGCAAAACGAATATTCTCAACGCGTCGTACAGCAGAAATCGGGATTTTCTATGATTACTTAGAACCACCCGATAAAAGTAAACCGCAAGCCCGGGCCGTTCGGTCGCGCGTGCCCCATTACTACTTTGGGTGCCGGGAAAGACGCGCACGAGATCAGACCTCACGGACGATCGGCAACCACCGGGAAGACTTCGCGTCTCCGAGACTCGCACAACAGCAGTAACTTAACGGTACCGAAACGCGGACGTTGGCGCTACCTCGTCCGTTCACTCACCAGCTCTTAAAGGCTCACCCGTTTGCTAACAGCTTGTCCGCTTGCCTGCTGACTTTCTTGAACAGGCTATACGTTGAGCGGTCGATTCGGAGTTACTGTTATTTTAACCATCTCACAGAGAGCTGTAACTTAACATGCCTGTTCATTGCTCTGCCTTGCAATTTGCAGCAGCGTACGGTTCATGAGATTTATTAAAATGTATCCAGGAAATATCGTATCCATTGGTAACCTCTGCGAATCGTAGGTCATAGGTGTCGAAGAAAGGTCATATTTGTTCACGTCCTATATCAATAAAACAGGTTGTATAATTGAAATGCTAAAAAATCCTCAGCTCCCATACCGCTAGTTCAGTACAGCACAGAATTTGTTATAGTGTTTTAGTGGGTCTGCGCGGCACGAGTAAAATTCGAATATTATTATTTATCGAACAGGTTTTTTTTTTTATGACCTTGATAAGTCTGGTTAGGACTCACCCACTAAACTCGGATGTTTATTTAATCGATTTATATTTATGATGATTTTTATTCTAATGGTATAAATTACGAGCTCACGGCTGTCACGCAGGTTTTTAGAGTCATTGAGGACAAGGATGAAAAGTTTATTGGTCACGGCTAAATTACAAAGAAATTTTTTGACGGGCTTTCAACTATATACATACTTCCTTAACGTACTCAACTTTGCCAAATTCATGGGAGTCAGCTGCTGAGATAAGTATAAACGGACAACGTCGAGTTTTATTCCCGATAGGTTTGCACTTGATGACGTAAGTGCAAACTTTTTTTATTACACGGAAGCTCGAGAGCTCCGTTATAAATATTAAGATACGTCGCATATACATGTATATTGATTCGCATGGTGATGACGTGTCACCTTCGTATGGCAGATGCTACGCGATGTCGTTATACCTAACAACACAACATTTAAAAAGAGAAGGCAATTCAGCGCTAGGTAACTTCATAGTCAAATACGTATGCACGTAGCTAAATACTCGTTGCCTCAGCAACGAGGCCTTGGATCTCTGCAGCTGATAATAATTAATTTCATGGGAGATCAGCCATGTTTTATTATATCTGCGTGTTAGCTGATAAAACGTAACCGATCTGCAATAGGTGTATAGTCTATGTAAGAACGTTATCCGCATATTATAAGTGGATATACCTGTACATGAACGTAAAAAGTTAGTCAGCGTAAAAGGGGATGATGAACCAGGAAAATTGCAATTGGAGCAACCCGGAATAATTATATTGGCGCCATCCTAACTGGTAACCGTTAACAGTTATTCGACGTCGTATTGTAAATGATGTTATGGCTGGTGGTGTGAACGTGTTTTTCGCTTTATAGGTATATCGGTTAAACGTAAATCATCGTATGCGAAAACGTTTCAACGAATTCTCAATGAAATTCATCATAATTCCACGCTCGATATATTCCTGATGTTAGACCGCACGATTCATTTCAATTGATGAGGTCCGATTTCTCGAAAACGAAAAATTTCATTAAAAAGTTATTAGCTTTATAAAGGGGGAAAAGTTTTGATGTCCAAATTGACCCAGGTGACGTCGCCGAGGTCAGGCAAAGGTCAATTTCTGTTTTCAAAATGAGACTCCGTATATTCATGTCGGAATCTGCAAGTTCGATTGATTTTGAGGAAAACATTATTAGGAGACACGTGTCCTAAAATCAAGAACCAAAGAGTTAACAGCTGTATAAAATGATATCTGAATTACTTAACTTTCTTCACTCCCGAACCGTCATGGTTCAAAAAGCCCTCAAATGAGTATCAGGATCGAAATGCACGCCATGATACGTGAGTATTCCAGTAACTGCAGATGTCCGCCCGATAATTATTCATTTTTGAGTGGTCGAGCGTCACAATATTATTTTGTATAGCTGCAGCAAACTCCAAATCCCTAATTGGATTCGTCTGTGAAATCATTTTTGTCAAAGTTGTTCTTCTAGTAGGAATTCCTGCAGTGCACTTACAAAGTAGACTTACCATCCGTCGATCATACGTCTTTTTATTGTTAGCGTGAAATCGGATCGAAAGTTGTTCTACGCACATCCTCGTATATGATTCCGGAAATAGGCAAGAGGAAAGACAGAATACCTTATCCCTATAACCGCTCTTCCGCCCCTGAAGAAAGCGGATTGGAAACAGTACAGTGGATTTGAATTGCAGGATAATGTCAACCGTATCTTAAAGAACGTGATATCTAGACTCTATTTTATTTTTCAGTGAGAGTGAAATGATTTTTTGAGTTTTTGCACGTAATCATCCATTTCAACAAACGGATACTATCTCTAGAGGTCTTCATGAACCATAATATGAGTGTTGAATTCTGTACACAATCCGTTCGATTGAAAATTCATTCTGTTCACGTTAAGTAGCTTCACGATGGGGCGAATATATTCGTGCTAGACTGCGAAAGCGATTTCATCGTGCAGTGTAATCTAGATTAGGACGAATATTCAACAATTGTCATTTTAAACTTGTATCCGGATTTTACTTGTATCGTTGCTTGGTGAAAGTTATTTAAAATTTGCGAGTTTCGGAATTACAATTTGATGGAATGAAAGCCAAAGCGTATGTCCAACACAGTTGCTCCTTAGTTCACCCGATAAGTAGGTATCGAAAATATACCTACCTGCAGTGTTACCAAATCAACTCTTTTTTTCTGTCCATATCATCTAGCCTTTTGAATTGATCAAGATCGCTCATAATTAAAGAGTGTATTGAATTCAGATGATTGTCAAATTTTATGATCAACATTTGGGAATGGCAAAAATGTGTAAATAATTCGGGTGGAGCAGTACTAAAATAGAGGTATGACCGACGTGTGAAAGAAGCGGATTGAATCGGGTGTGAAAAAAATTTGAATTGAAACCGGATGAAATACACACAATACATACGTGTATACCTACACACACATGATGTACGTGTGCTGCAGTAGGATGCTTGAGATTGAATGATATCCTCAAGAGCAACGATATTTTTATTTCTTCTTTTTTTGATCGCTTCTTTTTTTATTACAGTAATATTTTTCTGGACAAAAATTCAAATACTGCTCATACCTCAATAACATTTGAGACGCAGGGAACCTTTCGCAGAACCTCTTCACAGGACTTTGCGAGGCTTCGTAAGGGTTGCTGCAAAAGATTATACCTCGTGTCTCAATTTTCATGACAGGAAGTTAAAATTTTTTATCCCGACAACTCCCATGCTGTTTTTTTCTTCTTCTTCTTTTTCAACTGAGTAAGTATTTTGAGGATCTGATCTTTCATATCACGACTTTTTTTACTCGCAGTCTCAATTATATCGACTCTTTTATATCTACCCATTTACATTCTACTTTTAGTTTCAGCTTTAATAAAACAAGAAATAATTTTCAAGCGAAATCTTACCCGAAATCATTGATATATTTCCACCGTGTGTAGACCGTACAGTATCGGGTATGTAACGTCGCATTGACCGTCAGCTGTGAAATAATAATTTACTATTTCTAATAACGGGATAAGATCAAATAGCCACTGTGATGGTCGACTGGAGTGTGCAGCACATTACGTAACTCTTCCTGAATCAACTTTTGTTACCTAATATTATCTCGACATAATAATTTTCATAGCTTATTGTTTAGACTCTTTTTCAATCCATCTCGAAATCATGCCACCTACTTATGCAATTTTTATTATTCACAATGCCTCCTTTTTCATGTTTCTGCAGTATACGTATGTATATAAATTAACCATTGAAAAGAGAAGAACTTCGAAAAATAAATTATTACATGTTCATCTGACGGGTAAATTTTCAAAATAAATATCCGTTCCACAGTTTGGATTGCTGTAAAAAAAGAAGGGAAGACAAAAAAAAGGACCGATTCTTCCCTACAGAACAACACCTCTAAGGATACTCGTGTGCACCTCCTGGGAAAAGAAGGGATGATTAGACCACCAGGTGAATTGGATTACTTAATAGGAATCAGTACATTGCTAGATCTATACTTTCCTATAGAACGATCCAATCTACCCGGTGGTCCAATCATCCCTACTTTTCATTATACTTACGCATGTGGAAGAAGGAGGAAATCATCGAGAGGATTTGGGAAAAGGTTAATAAAATAAATTACATGGATGGTCTAGCATTGAGTATTATATACTAACGAGAGCATGGATTTATTTTACACGCAATGGTGTCTTTATTGCCTGCCTGCATCATGCATACCATATACAACATACGTTTATACTTACAGTCGCGTATAATATCTTGTGTATGAATATGTAGGCTTAGATAATTATTGATTATGATTTACCTATAATGTAGCGAATATATATACATACATGTATAAGATTAGAAAAGTCTCTTTTGCATACTGGATGGCACAATCTTATTGGTGCACGCTCTACACATACAAGGACAATTATTTGCACACACATGTATATTATTAAATGCGTATACATATGTTTACAGTTAAATATATTCATACGTTTTTATTTTTATTTTTTTTGTTATGTTATGTATTTGTATTTATATATTTATAATGTGTATGTTTTTGTTTTTTTAATAGATGTTTTTTTATAAGTAGATATTTATATTTATATATTTATATTAATTGCTATAAATAACCTGGTCATATGTATACATTTATGCTAAACGAGATACGCACGTAGGTCGTGTAGGTGCTGTTTGTATATTTATATGTGTTCTTTTTTCGTATCCATATATTCATGGTAAATTGCTTTAAGTTAAATTACATAATACGCTATCACTTGACGCAATGAAAATTCTTCTTTATGAACTTTGAACTATTTTTACACCTTCGTTATTATATTCTCTATATTTGAAAGATAAATACTATAAATATAGGTATAGAATCTTGGTACAGCGCATCTTTAGTGCAAATCGTATAAGAATAATTATTGTGGACAGTTACTATCGCGGCGAGACGCGTTATTACCAACCGTGCAATATAATTCGTTTCCTAATTACGGTAGCAATTATTATTTAACGGTGAAATTTATAGCTTCAACATTGGCAGCGGCAAGTAATTTCACTGCACTATTCACTGTATAGACGTATGACTTCGTAAAACAATTTCAAATTCCATTTTCTTTTTGAGTATACTATACCTATAGCCACATCAAACGTTCTCATTAGCGCGTAACGCTCGTTTCGTTTTTTCAAATAATTTGAACTCTGACATTTTTTTGAATTAATCGAATCGTGTCAAAACGACTGTGATTGCGAATTTTCTACAACATGGTTGCAGTACCTCGTGAACTGGAACGTGCGAGTTACCTAATATACTTGTAATGATACCGATAATATCAAATGAATCGTCTGCAACAGCCTAAGAAGCTAGCGTATAATTGACGGATTTGAAATCTATCGTGGGAATGCTGGAGCGAATTTTTTCTCATCTATAGACAATAATTAGACTGAAGATCATTCATAGATTAGTGTGAAATTCTATTGATTAATATTCTTGCAAACGGATTTTTCTATCATTCACATTTATAATATTAAAATTTCCTGATCGAATTCACATGGAATTTTATACTTTTTCAACATGAGGAATCATCACAATTGTCAGGCGTATACGGTCGGCAATTAAAGTGAGAATTATACGTTTCGGCTGGTCTACCATTGCCACTTTCATCCGACCTCTTATATAATACTTAAATACCGAGTGCGATGAATCTAAAATACTTTTTAAACCTCTCAGCTTTTATTAAGCAACATTTGTACGGCGGCAACCATATTCACAGTTTGGTTTCGTATATCATTTATCGACGATAGTAGGAATATGGATTTTCGTAGAAACCGTTTGCTATACGAAACGTGCCATTACTCGTATGTGGAACTCGAACCTTGTTTGGAACGAATAACGGGCATGTGGGATATGAATTTAAAAAATGACCGGTTTTCGCCGATGTTCATTTTTCACAGGCTTTCATATAAATTTTCAGTCATTACCAAAACGTGCAATAGCTAAGGTGATTCAGTAAAAACTCAGGGCAGTATGTCGCGAATTCCATTATCATGATGGCACATGAATTCGTTGTACATCTGCTCCCCATGAGCGTGGATAATTAGAACTTAATCAAATCAATTGAAAATCATTCGTCAATTCAGTGATTTCAAAAATTGTATCAGAGAATATCCTTTCACTGATATGATGAAAAAATCCCATCAACACCCGTTATTTATGCAGTATTCGTGAAACGATTACTCGACGAAGAGAAGGTAAAATCGGTTACGAATAAGAGATTAAAAAAAAAAAGAACTTCACCGGTGTAGTTAATAAGATCGATTTATACTTCCTGCGTGTTTCTCACACTACCGGGAATCACGATTATCATACTACAACCATGTATGTATACGAACGGTAGCATGTGAGCCCAGATTGTATTCCAAAACCGGACGATTCTCACGCGATCAAAGCGAATGCCAAAGCTACACATATATGCGTGCAAAATCACACGGTAACTCAGACGGTTATAGTTAACCAAAAGTTGAATTCAGACAGAACGTAAGACATAAAATGATAGCCGTGTAAGTTACGCGTGGAATATATTGAAAACTTCTGGTTGATCAACAACGACTGTTCTGAATCGGTAGTTGTTGTAGATACCGTACGATTCTCAGCTCAGGATTTACGGTACAATTTCATGCCGGCATAAGGCAAAACTGTAAAATTATAGAGCGCAATGAAAACGGAATGATGTTTTGTGGGTTAGAATACATTACGCGAAATAACTAACATGTAAATAATACCTTGTAGCCTTGGCTTCTGGGCGGGACAGGAATTCGTAGTGAAAATGAACTGGCAATCGTTAACCGATGACAAAAAGTCTCGATATTATGCAAACGCATCCTTCTAGATGTGAATGCTGCACCTACATGAGACGAACCAGCGGTAATATTCATCAAGCCGGTTTGAGAAACCATTTTTTAACATTTTGAGTCGACCATCGCATTACCAGCTAGTCGTAAGTGCGCTCAGATATTCAGGAAGTATAGTATTATTTTTCATCAATGGTAGGTATACGTATACATGTCCGCCCGAATTATGTGTTCGAGTGTTTTACCCGCTTGACAAGTCGATTCTATTCAGGAGACATACAAGAAATTTTTTAGCTATTTTTACAAACTTTTGCAAACATTGTATAACATTTTTATCCAGTTTTGTTTTTCTTTTGTCTCAGCTACACAATTGTAGGGGCAAAACATTTTTTGTACGATTCATCTTTGAAAAGCGAAAATTTTGGCAGAAGCTAAATTGACTGGAGAAGTTATACCCATCTACGAATTTGTATTTGTATAATGTAGGTAAATTCTGAATGTTTACAAACCTCAGATAACTTTTGACCTTTAATTTTTTTAATACGTTTCCAACTTATTGTAAAACAACATGTGATTCGTTACTCACTCTACATATATAAATGTCGTGCTATCAAATTTACTTAATGACCCTCGTCAAGTATTACTAATTGAAAAAAAAAAAAAAACTGTCGTTGGTAAAGTCGATTATGCATATTCTTCAGTGTTCACAATGTCACTTGTCTGTAGAAAGAGGGAAAAAAAAATTCCCATCGACTATGTCCAAAACAACTTAAACAAACACTGCCAAATACTGCAATCCTCTGTCATTTTAGACTTAAGTGTATATCTACATTATTTAAATATACTGTTGTTGCGTGCAATAACGATGCACGATTTTCGGTTTATGTGAACAAAATCTCGAGACTTTGAAGAGCGTGCGGAGACGATCGTAAAGAATAGATCAATGAGGTAACCGCTTGACGACAGATACATTCACAAGCTTTTAAAAGGCTGTGCATCGATGATATAATCAGCAATCACATTATAACGTTATAATGAGTCTTTGACAACAGTTAATTATACTATTCTGATTAGTCTGGTGAAAGGTCAGTTAGCTGATGCAGTATATTTAATTATACCTTGTACTTCCTGTGTTCAGTCGTAGCTGGCAATGGACATGATAACTTGCCAAGGACAATGCTACGTCAGTGGAGTCCTATCCTAGCTCGGATAGCGTAGTGAAATAGTCACCTACCTGATGTAGCGGTGACCTTGTAAAGTCTTGCTGTCTATTGACCGTTACTATATTCATGTATACGACCTGGCAGGCATTGAAATTATCGGTCCTGAGATATGACCAGTCAGCCCCTTAGTAAAGCCTAAATGAAACCCTCAGTGATACACTGTCTTTGAGTAGAGTTTTTGTGTTGGGACTTACAGGTGATATACATCTAACTTAACTTAACGCAAGGATAAAACTTATGCGGAATATATATCACTCGATGATACACTTGACTCTACATTCTCTACACTCTACACTCTACATTCTACAGGTATTTATGGCATACCCTACGCTTGGTATGGGTGGCTAACGGGGCCGTGGCCTGGGTTGAGGTTGGGGCTGGGACTGCGATCCGGCACTACTGCCTCCGACACCGCCCCGTAAATATGCTCCTGGTGGTGTCTGATGATGGCCCCCTCTTTCTCCGGTGTCGTCTAAATTTAAACCGGCAACCAGTTGTGCTATTTCCCGGTCTTTTTTGTCCTCTTTTGGAAGCGTCGTACCATTTTGTGCACTAAATCCCAACGAAGCGAGGCTCCCGTGACTCCTGCTACGGTGTTCGGCACGGATGCTGTAAGAGAAGGCCCTCTCGTTGAGATGTCCCTTCCGCCGATAGATTCCAGTACCGAAACGGGACTCGGTTTCCGCGTTGTCTTGAGGGAGATCAGACGCGGTTAGGTCAGCGTGGGAGGCTGCAAGTCGCCTCGAAGTTCCGAGGGTTGATGCTTCCGTCTCTACCGGATGACGCCTGCTTCGATTTCCCATGGTACCATACGAACCGCCGGGATACATGGCTGCCTGGGGTGGTACTGGGAGTGGTGCGTAAATCGGGACTATCGGGGTTGCGGCAGGAATAGGCCTGATGCCCCGGGGGTGTCCATGATGGGCCTTCCGAGGCAAGGTAGCTGCTGGGACCAAAAGAACCGGTGCTGGTCTCCCCAGGGTACCGGCGACTGACCGACTCCCTTGCGGCATTTGATGTGGATGATGATAGTGCTGCCTGACAGGATGCCCGAGGGTGTGATGCCCGTGTCCATTGGTATAAATGGCCTGAGGGTGCATCTGATGATGCTGCATCGCCTCCTCGTGGGCTCGATTACGTTTTTTGAGCTTTTTATTTGCCTTTCTCCTAGATGCCGCTTCATCGTGCAGTAGGAGTGGCTGAGCTGGTGGTGGTGGAGGTGGTGGCGGTGGTGGTGGGGCAACGAGCTGTCGGGGTCGCGACCCCTTGGTACTCCTGAGGGTTCCCTGTTCCTGGTAGATGCCATCGACCTCGTCACGCCCCCTCGCCCAAACCTTGTGGTTCTCGTTACCGTTGTAGAGACTGAGGTCGTCAGCGGATGCGTCGAGACGTGGTGGCGAGGGACTGTCTAGCGTAGTACTGGACCCACCGAGGGTGTGGTAGATGCTTCCAGATGAGGGTTGGGATGGTGCAACGCCGTTCGTAGCCGGATCGAGGCCTTTGGCGTAGCTGCTATCCGCATACGCATGGAAGCAGCACCTGACCAGGGCGTTGGCCGCCATATCACGCTTGCATATGAAGGCGTGACATTCGAGGACCTTGATGCCTGAAGTCCTGCGGAGGACTGCCGCAAAAAGGGGTGGATGATTTGCACTGGGTGTTCTGGCGAACGGAGAGTCTAATGGTAAAAATCGTGTGGTAGAGGGTTCGCTGCTGCTACCGCCACCACCTTTCACGTGCCTTACTGCAGCGCAGTAATGCAGTGCCTCGATGGGGAAGAATCTGGTGATCTTTTTCCGATGTTCGTCAACGTTTTCCAAAAGGAGACCGTTGCTCCAAACGCTGAGCCAGGAGTCAATCCCCCTGGCGCCAAGTGCACCCTGTTCAGGGTAAAGTTCTCTCAGCGGTTCTTGGACACCCAAAAGTCCCTCTTTGCTAGCGTGAGGTACCGAGCTGCCCAGGTACAGGACCCTGCATCGGCAGTAAGGCGTAGCATTGTCTTGATTTGCGCCTCTCATTTTTTACACCCGCGTACTTTGAACCCCCGTGATCTACGAAAGGAAATTAGACGAGTGATTACTCGAAATCTCGTACACTCAACCTTGAACCTTGTTTTTGTTTAACCGGAAATTGTTGCACCAACAAGATTGATTTTTGAGCACAATGTTCAGCAAACTATGAAACTTTATTAACAGCAGCTGTAGCACAAAGCTCAGCCTCGGCTGAGGTACCGTCAAGACATCATGGCTGCCACAGCTTCTGTCCTGCTCTCTCTCAGCGGTATGCGGTCGCGTCTCTTCGTGTCTACAGTGCACGCACGTATAGGTATAAGAATTCACTTGACTGTAGTGGTGCAAGAATTCCGAGGTGCGGCACGGCACGGCACTCACCGGTTTATGTTCCCTCCACGCCGTACTATTATAGCGATCACTGGCGGATTTATTGAAACCGCACCGACGAAGACGAGCACCTCTATAAATTCACGAATCTAATACTAACAAGTTCCGGTATCCAGGAATGAGACAAAGGACGAAATTACACGCGTAAGCCTACGCGGAATTCCAGGTAACGACAGGTAAACTAAATGGATAGAATCTACGCGCACAGGTATAAAGAGACACCAGCTAAGGCTAAGGCGGTCGGACCCAGACTGAGCTGCGACGAGCCAAGAGCTCTTGGCGAACGGGGCCCGCATCGGGACCCCACAAAGCCCCTGGGGCCCACGACGTGCCACGAACTGAGAATATCGGTTTACCTGTGTCTGTCTGTATTCGACCGTATACCCAGGTATAAACACTTGTATGTATACTACGCAGACCCACGGACACGGACGCACGGTATACGCGGACAAGAAGGTGAACCTCGGCGCAGCGAAGAGGTCGCGCTATAACAGAATTCTGGCTTACCGCCTGTCCTTTACAGGAATAGGTCAGACGTTGATAGTATACCAGGATATAGTACGTATACATTCCATTATAAACATAAAGATATCAAATAAATAAATTGTTCTTTGAAACGTCATTTACTAAAAATAAACACGAAGAACGACGGAGCATTGGGAGTATCATGAGAAATATCGAAAACAAAGAGATATCTCAGCCGCGTCATACTGCGTGAAATCTGCGGTCTGGAACGACCCAGTCACAAAGTTCGGAATTCAAAAGCCGGAATGCGCACCTCCAGCGAATCAAAGAGACCAGAAGTGAGATGGTGGGGATATTTGACGGTTTATCTTCATTTCGCACAGACTTATAAATCGTAGCGTATCACTTATAGCCAACATTAATGGATGTAAAAAGAAGGCAGCCCATTGTATCCGATCCATGGTCAAATGCGTGTGAACAATCCGAGTTAGTCGAGTGCTACCTAACGGCGGATTTCAAAAAGGTTCCGTGCCTAACGATAATAGCAGAGAAAGGGCTTGACTAAAAATACTTCGTATGGAGATATCAGCGAGCACTTGTTGCTTCTTTTTCATTTCGACGATCAGCTTATTCCAAGGAGCCGCGATACGACTCCGTATTGAGGGTCGACTCACTGAGGGCCCTGACCGTGTTTCAATGTCAACATATCGCACCGTCAGCCACCCGTATGTATACCACCGGCTTAGGCCATCGTCAAAGACACACCTGTTTAAAGAAGTTTATTTTCACACACGTACGAGGAGGTCGATTTCAACCGGTATAGATGGATATATACGAATACCTACCTGTATACCTACCTATAGTTAGACGATAACTCTTTTTGTAAATGTTTATTTTTAAGTATGGCACCAATAATTCCTGCAGGTGAATGCTATGCATATTTGCGATTTCCAATACATCCAATACGTGCATTGTCCGGCCGTTTTACTTGCGGTGGGCACACCCGTATGTCATTAATATTACAGCGTTGATACAGTATGTAGGCGCATCACTGTCACACTTCTGGAAGATGCCAGCGGGTCTATAGGTATATGGACCATATCGGTAATTATGTACAAATAGCGGCCGCCAACTAAAATCTTCTGGAGGTTACTCAGAGCAATGTCCTTGACAACATGTGCAAAGGACGAAGCAATCGGAGGGGGCACCAGTTTTGTGTATAATTACCTAATATTACGTAATTCACATACTTATGTTCATGCGCATTAAATCTGGTAAAACGAAAATCGTATTCGATTCGTGGGCTGGTGTGAATCGCATTTCTTCGAGTTGTCGGGTTGGGTTGGTCTAGAAAATAAAATTGTACGTTTGGTGTCACAGGCACAATAGGGCTGTCGTCCCTTTATAACAATTGGAAGCAGTTCCGGTTCGTCGGAAACAATTTTGGTAGAGTTGATTTTAAGGAGATGAAGGCGTTATAAGCAATCCAGAAGCTGGTAAAAATAGAAAAAATTTCATCTTCGGAACATCCAAATATGGTAATTTATAATCCATTAATATACAATCTGCGTCACATCACCTCACCAATATCTACGGAACTTGTTGAGTAATAGCACAAACTATAAGCCCTCAAGGTTGATTTTTCAAGAACTCAAATTCATCCTACTGACTGATCTACTCCGTTTTAGCAAACTTAATAAATAAAGATATATAAATAGCATTTTTCAGTGTCCTCTTTTTTGTACAAAAAGAGCTGTCTCATCGTCGCGATTCGATACAAAATACAGAGATTGGAACAGAACCTCGTATTTGGTTCTAGCTAGTTTCAAGCGCAACAAGCGAGGTATTTTACTATGAGAAAAAACAGTGCTTGTATAACGAGCCAAAAAATTGGTCGCGGAGTAACGACTTAAAAATTGGAGCAATCAATTCTACCGGATAGTTGGTGGAGCAATACTCATAACAAATTAATTAATAACTACAGCTGTTATATTTTGTTTTCGCGTAGCACGGAGGTCGTCATCACGGTGACAGCTGACGAAAATATCCGACGTCGAAAAACAAATCACATTTCAACTTTATCAGCCGTTAGATCAGTTAACAACTTTGTTCTTGAAAAATCAACCACCGTCAAATTATTTTCGAAGAACCAAAAATTGCTTTCCATCCCTTAGAACGGTTAAGCGCCCCAGGTCTACGCATCGATGTGGGGTGCAGATTTAGTTTCGTATTCGTGACATCAAAACATATAAGTTTTATCAGAGAAACGTAGACTTCAAATTATTTGAAGGTGGACCCCTCGTATGGCACCTGCACGATGACTGTATATCGATTATACCCGAGGCTGTGCTGTGCAGAGATCATTTCGCGAACGAAAATTGTTGGTTGAGTGGATCAGTAGGTCAACGGTGTCGTGATCACAGGAATTGACTAGTTTTCCGATGGTGATCTGCTTCGCGAACCAGAATCATTTATTTCTTCTTCTTCAGTTGTCTTCCTATCGCAGTAAATAGATTTGCAATTTATATACCCATAAACGATAATTAATCGAAGGTATGAGCAAAGATCCACATGCCTTTCTATTGTCTGTAGATGCAGAATCCGCACCTTTTAAACTTTCAAGAAAACCGGTTTCAGACTGTTGTTGACCTCGAGATTTTTAAGTTTGTTGAATGCTTTGTTCATCAATTTTATTGTATATATTCATTCTCGGCACGATGCTCCGATGCATGGAAATTTTTCATTCCTATAGGTATTTTAATCATTAAGATATACATATTAGTTAAAGTTGACATTCCTAAATAAATCATGCATGACAACGAATGAATGTATTTTCAAACGAATAGCGGTGGCCGATAACAACCTTCCCAACGGCTAAAATAATCTATTCGATCTATTCCTCCAGATAGGTACGTGTATCCGTAGAGAACAACATGAAAATATGTAAAATGGAATGGCCAGTGGGATACGGGACTGTTAGACTTGTGATGCCTATACTTGGTCGCGACATCTCATAAAGGTATAGGTTTGGTCACAGATGTACGCCGCTGGACGTCGCCTGTACTTTTATGTAGATCTGTATTCACTTTTGCTGCGCGGGACAGCGTGTCCAACGATCGAGTGAAATGACATTGCCATTCGCGCGACATCATCTGCATATGCATTCCCCACATTCGTCGTCATCCCACCGTGTAGCGATTTACGATGAGATTTGCTTCGGCTTTCAGTTTCCTACAATATTTCTGGAAGACCTTGTATAGGTAAGTATAAATGTGCGCGTAGAATATTACAGAAGCTGCCTCATACTGTGGGACATTCAAAATATGTTCTAGTACTAACAATTCTTCTATGTGATTGTCGATCAGTTTTGGGTCATTATCGTATACGATATATTGAGATTTGAGAACAAAAGCTGTTCTAATTCCTGGAGGCACAAACGTACCGTCCGGTTGAAGAAATAAAAGTTGACCCTGAAGTGATTTTAACGCCCGCACTCAAGGAGAAGTTCAATTTAACGCTATTTCTGTTCCTTACTATGTAACTCATGAATGCAAGTCTTTATATCTTTCTAATTGTAAGCTACAGTAGAGAAATAATTAGAAATTCAATATTAATCGTTAATTCATTGACAGTAACATGTACAACAATTTATAAATCACGTTCTTTGCAATTTCAATTTGCGTAGCGCTCGCACGTCCAGAAATGTGCGCCTGTACTATATTTGTAGCCAACGTGGTACTGAGAAGCCAAGGATGGTCGACACCGTCCTATTAAAACGTAAAGTGTAAGTGCGACTTCAGGATCCACTAAGTTGTACCGATGAACAATTAAATTCCTTTCCGCAACCGACTAACATCGACGGTGAGTTTGGAGCACAGTTACTTCCTTTACCCTGAGTTCCTGTTCTGAAATCACGTACGACCGCCCCTATATGGCTATGAGGTCACCGATCCGATGCAATGTTCCGGCTTAAAGTGCTCGGCTATCTCTGCGACTGCGCGAACGTTTGCTCAACTAATGTAAGTGTACGCGATGACATTCGAAGCCTTCCGCACAAACTAGGTACATAGGTATATAAAAGCAGACCAATCACGGGCGTTCCACCTGTAAAGCATGTGCATATCTATTCGTGTAGCACGTTTAGCTCACGGTATACTGTAGATAACATACCTATATTAATTTGTGCCTCCGTAAATCTTACCGACGCGTGTAATAGTTCGTTGTCTTTTTTTTGTCACGCGTCGTTCCCGATCCAATTATGCGGTGAAAAATAATTATTCGTAAGGATATGATTTTAATATGATCAATTTTGGGTGATCACATAGTCTGGATTTTACTGTAAAAATTGAAGTTATGAGCTTCTTATGGGGAAAGTTAGCTCAACTGGATGCAACCGCGGGTATCAATTATGTTTCGAAAATATCCTGATTCGAGACCGTTCACCAATTACTGGGAATAATTACGCCCGCTAACTATATCCGAGTTGATCTTTCTTTTTTATAAACTTTTCAAAGGGGCGAATGAAGGTATCTACATTATCACATACTTTCATGTACCTACATGAAAACTGGCAGCGAAAAATCCTGCGTATCAAGTACCTACTGTAATAATTAACTGTATTTACCTACCACTTGCCTACCAGTATGCGATCCTCTACCACTCGCCACATCGTTTGCCTCCTCCGTTTTTTTCATGAAGGGCACCGGATGGAAAAACCTGCTTGGCTCTTGCTATGGCAGTGACCTGCAGTGGGGTCCGGTCTACGTCTTAAACCGTGATAGTTATCTTCAAATGCCGACTCACAATCAGTTCATTTATTTAGGTTCATGGCATTGCATCTCGTGTAAAACTCGTATTACACAACGCTTCGCAGTTTGGCAGAGATCCATATCATGCCGCCGGATATCTTCGATATTTGCTACCATGATTTTTTATTCGCTTCGATTCCACCACGTATTTGCGATACTTGAGCTACGCAAATTGCGTGCCGGTTTTGAGAAGTGTAAGCATGTATGCCCCCACAACGATACCTTTAGAAACCAAGCATCAGGCTACTGGTGGTGAGAGTCGGCAGACATCTGCCTCAAAAGCTGGCTTCGTGTACGCACGTACGTATGTATGTACGTACAACCTATGTACAGGCATATACCATACATTTACGTGAATAAACTTCACAGCTGCGGGCAGTGCGTTCCCAGAATCCGGAGAGATTATGGCCCAGCGATGTGGAGTGGGAGGGAGCAAAGTAATAGATTTTCACAATGCGCACGTTCAAGGAACAACCGGTTGTCGATCATCCTCTCTAACCGGGATAATCAAGTCCGATTCAGCGATTTATTTATCAATAATACACGGGAAATCGTAATTCGATACGCATAAGTTGTGCAGAGTTACTTGAAAAGGGTCCAGCAAAGGCACGCAGTTTACACTAGGGGGAAAATGAAAGGGCTAGAAAAGTGAATCGTTCGAAAATTGAAGCAGAATTAATTAATCTTTTCATGGGTTTTTTTTACTCGACTCCAGTCACAGTCTTTGGATACGAGTGTAAAGTCATTTTTTGTTAGATGTAAGCATAGTTACCTTACTTCGGACCTTACAGCCTCCATTAGGTACTCACTCGACGTGGCGAAGGCTATTCGGCAACCCTATAGAAATTTTTTCATCGGTGGACCAACTTGCGTGACGTGGCATAGCAATGCTGTTGAACTTGATTACAAATCGGAAGGCTTGGTTTTTTTGGTTCAATACAAAAAATATCATCGGAATGAATCGGACAAAGAGTCTGATCTTTTAAAAATACATGAGCCGATTGCCCGTGGACTGTTTGTTGCGGTTCATTATTTATGTCTATCGAAGATCTCTCAACTTTGCAACTTTTCTTAGTGAAATGAGATTCCCTCCCATTTGTTTAGAGCGCAGAAATTCGGAGACAGGATGTGGGATTTTCGGGTTCCGTGAATAAATGATAAAAATGTCTTAGTACAAAGGCTTACGATTAGTATATTTTCGGTTAGTGCGTTACTGTTGCAATAATGCATAGTACGTACACATTTATCGGCGTTTTTTGACGATATAACAATAATGTAAATTGCGTCTGAATACATGACACAGTTCATTACAATATGTTACCTATACATTCCTACGATGTATTGCACGTATAGAATCAGAAATAAACACACGTCTATCTCTGATCTCCTATTGTCAGTCGATTGTAATATGCTCAAGCTATGATAGGTCGAGAACGGAAGACAGTTTCCCTCCTACTTCGTCTTTTTATATCTGATCTTTGAAATCAATGGATTCACCGCTAAAATATTTTCGATAAACGGCTCGATCATGAACCAGAGCATTGGTTCCGAATCTGGACGATGTTGGGAGAAAATTGTTTTTCATTGTGTAGGTACTAGACTTCGGCGAGAAAAGTACAAATTATAATATTTTCTGACGAACAATTTCGTACAGATTATTACCCTAACGACTTACTGCCATTTCTGACCGTAGTTTTATCATATAGGAGTCTTACGCGATCAACTTTTTCTGATCGATTATTCTATCTTGTCAAATAGTACGTATATGCTAAACATTTGCTGAAAAGCTTCAATAATTTTTGCTATTGAAACATCTGCGGTTAGGTTCGAACTGAATTGAGGACTCAGATTATTAACACTTTGCGGTCCTCGATGAGTGGCTTTTTATCGTTTACTTTACGAAGGATTCATAAACTCATGAATGGATTTTTGTATTGAATAGAATTTCTTATGATTTATACACAGAGTAGACACAAAGCGCATACGACTATGACCTCACGCGGGTAATCTTCTTAAAGTAACTGCTATTACGATCGAAACGTGATGTCGAGTCATAGAGGTTTGGCATAATCTGCCATGGGATTGTTAGTATCTTTATAGTTCCTCAGGGCAGATTTCACCGAAATTGTTACTAAGGGTAAAAATATCGCCTTATGTATAAATTTGAACTGATACATTTCAGAACAAATGAAGATTGTGTCGTAATTGTATGCTAATTGATAAGATCATTACTTGTTTATCAATTTATCAACGAATGATATTGGCCGTTCATACAAACATGAATTGTGTGACAAAATTTACAAGATATTTACACCGATGCTAAGAACGTTTGCCATCAGTTATTCTACTGTTCTAATGTTAGGATAGTGACAAAGTGGATGCGTGGGATGTAAAATCAATCGGCGTCGTTCGCTCAATAAGGGTGCAGCGCGGCGAGTCCCAGTCTCGGTGGCTCAGCGTAGCTGTGCCGGTAACGAGAGGATGCGCCAGCCTCCAACTGTGACCTTGCGCTGTCCCGATCAAGCCCCGGGTACCTCTCATGGTCAGCCAACTCCTGGTAGGCCGGTGCCCTCGGACGTCCTCGCCCACGTAGCTCCCTGATCTGGAAAATTCAGAATGAAATTAAAATGGATGTGTCGCCTATTTTTGGCCATGTAATCAACATAATCCGTATAATCGCTTAGTCGACGTCGCACGAACGTATAATGTTATATGTATGTAATAATTGCATGCAATTTCCAACTCAGACAAGTGGAATTTTGAATTTCACGCTCATTTGTCAATGTTGATTAGTTTGAAGCCAAGTGCAAAGAACTGGCAATATAGTTCACCTCTCTGGGGTCCCTCAGCTCCTTCAGGTCCCGAGGATCTCTTCCAGTGATTGGATTTTCGTAATAACTCCTTGGCCTAAGTCGGGCTGCTTCGGCGTCAAGTGGTTCGGCAGCATAATGATATGTCCTTGGTCTGGGCCTCGCTCTGAAGTTTGTGTTGTCAACATCTCGATCCATTATCAACTCTGGATGAGCCCGTCTCGTGTGTTCCAGAGGGACAGCGACGGACGTTGACATCATGGGAACCTGTCTACCGGCTTTTCTCTCCTCGTGGATGCGACGCGAAGATGCCGACCTATACGTCACACAAAGGAAAATCTAGGGATCGAGTTTGCAATATGTCTTTGAAAAATCTGCCGGAGAGAATTCCTCGTTTAGAGATCAGATGGGAGAAAGTTGGAAAATAACGTATGTACGTGCAGAAAATGGAATTCTTGAGGTCGCCATCAATTCTCCCATTGATACAGATTGCTTAGCTTTTCACTATTCGCTATCAACTTTCCCGCGCGATTTGCGAATATTATTTCCATCGCCATAATGATTGCGTTATAATCCTCAGTTCTTGATGACCGGTAATTTTAACTACATACAAAGTCTAAAGGTGTTTTTTCTGATTTTAATTATAACGTGAATCATGAATAAACCATCTATATCTGAACAATATTAGGAATGTATAATTTGGAGCACACGCTTCCAAACAACCGTGCTTCGGAAAAAGAAAAATCATTGGTGTATGACAAAATATCAAGAGCATACTGACTTGGGAAATATTTTTAACGAGCACTTGCGTTGATGGGTGCTCTGGTTGATACGCTCGCCGCAATATTGTGTATAATTACCTGTTCACAACTGGGTGGTCCGGTTCCCTCTGTCTGACGATAGCTGGCCTAGTGACGACTTCTCTTTCCATGGCACGGAACATCTCTTTGGCGTCTTGAAACCTCTCCCGAGGGCTGACAACCTCCCCATGATTCGGCCGCGTCTGATAATGTGGACTTGGGGAGCGTTGCCTCATTTCCGGTGCTCGCCGCGTCGTAACGTGAGATGGTGGTGAAATCGTTCTGGCAGCTGGTGGTACGTGATCCGGGCTTCTCGCTACTCTGGGTAAAGTCAGATTCGATGCAGACTCACCCAAGTGCAGAGGGTTGATCACTTGTTCCGGTGGTCCACCCCATTCGTCATCTGAAATGATTGCAAGGTTGACATTGCGATTGAAGATTTGGCCACAACGCTACTTTTTAGTTTTCTATTTTTTCCTGAATCATGAAATAAATTTCGAAACATCGAATTTTTATGCTATATATGAAAAGTTTCAACAAATTTGGAAATGGTGAGGGTCAGTCCTTGGTTGGATTGACACGGAGTGCCCCTCATATATACATATGTAAAGGTAAACGCGAACGTACAAATATAGGAGGACAAACAAGAAATTATATGAAAGGAGGGAGGTAGCGAGCCTTGGGCTATGGGCCGAGAATGCGGAACTCCTACAGCCTCATCTGCGAGGTTTCATCGGCTACCAAACATACTGCAACTTTAATCGACCAAATGAACGGCATCAGGCAGATCCATGCGAGCTACGCACGTATAACGCATTATACTCTCTCTTTGGAACCGTTCGTGCAATGAGCGGATAAGTATGTTCTGCATCGTGTAGAAAATTATGTATACTTCAGATATAATCATCACAAATAACTATAATTAACCATGCTTAAGGGATACATGTGTATTTGGAGCATTTCATGTCAACTCCGTCAACGTTCGACCGTCACATTTTTCATTACTTTTCGAATTTTGCCGAAATTTTTTAATTCATACGATGATTTGCATTTCGGATTCTCCATCAGTAATACCTTGAAATCAAATCTGCATCACACAAATGTGACGACATCTACCCGCTGAGATAAAATCTCAAAGTTATTGCAGAACGAATTGTTCGTTGAATCGAACTTAGCATCATACGAGTATGATTCATTAGTCAAATTTTCGGTAAAAGTTGTTTACTCATTGTGATTATTTATTGCCAGGTAGTATTTGAATATATGAACACAAGATAACTCTACAAATAGGTATGTCTGTAAACTTCCTAAAGTTTCCTAAGCGTTCTCATACTCCTTAAGTTTGAGCTGAACAAAATCGAGCTGCACATGATTTGACCTACGCGAAGCTCGGAGATATACAGAAATTCTACTTGTAAAACACTCGACCTATTATATAATATAATCCTTTCACAAGAACTCTTCAGCTATATAACACAACGACCTCTGCAATTTCTGGTTCACCCTCTACGTATTATACCTTCACTAAAATTTTTGATCACAAAAATACTTGAACTTTGGTGTAGGATGTTCGTATGGAAGTTGATTGTGTGTAAAATGATTATTTTCTATGAGATAATTGTACAGGTTTGATCCGTGTGAAATTCATACACACCCCAAAATACGCTTTCCCGTTACGGTTGAAATGTTTTGCATCATTCCAATATAACTGAGTGATTGGTAGCCTGATTATTCGAGCACGTTTCCATACTCATGATCACCGTGTTGTTTCCAAGCGGTGCAAATAACGTTAACCGTAACTGGAAAGTGTTTTAGGACAGCGATTAGAAATAGTCTTTGAAGTTTGAACGTAAAATAGATAGAGAGTTAATCTGTAGAATTTATGGAAGTGAAATGTTTGTACATAGCTCAAATTTGTTAAAATAAATTCCTTCGTAAAACAAACTGCGGATTTCGAATAATTAAGTGTGTATGGCTGAGAGTTGTGGTGTAGGTGAATTTTGTGTACCTCTAATAAGTACATATAGAGTGACGATCTCTCTATGAACATTATTTGCTGAATGATGAAAGCGTGTCTTTATACAAACCGGTCTAATGGATTGGACCCCATTTACTTGTGACCAAGCAAAAAAACGCTTGACGTCCGAAGATAGAAAGAAGTCGCCCCGGGCATGTTAATCGCACATATAATTGCGAATAACTTTTCACTCACACTCATTGAACTCTCCCATGCATTCGATAGCGTGGTAGACGCTGATTTTTTACCAAAACATAATCAAATCCCACACTAAATTTACCCCTCCACTGTTCAACGCGAGGAGGTTTACATCCTTATAGCTCCTCGAAACCACCGTTGGCTTCAAATGTCAATCAGCATAGCCTATTGTTCGTCAGTTGACTTCCTCGACAGACTTGATACGAACGGTTAGTATTTCCAATAGCAAAGTTCGAAGATCACGTAACAGCCGTATCGGTAAGGAGAAAAAATCAGAAAACGAAAAGGGAGGTACGAAGGATTAGCGCAAGTAGAATGGTAAGTGGATTAACGGGGCTGGCTCCGAGGTCTAATAAGTGTGCCGACCCCTGCATCGGTGCATAGCCTGTGAGCATACCTATACACCTGTAGGTACCAAGCTCACAAGTATGAAACGTGGCAGAGCAAGAACCGACTCCGAACTCGTGGGTTGGCGCGGTCATATAGCTGCTATCGTTGTAACGGTATTTGTGGATCGGATGAGCTCGCGGTGTACGAAGCAACAGGTTGCCGAATACGATCCATCCGATCTGTGCTCGTCGCCACCACAGCCCGAGGGCCGGTTTTCTATCAACCTGTGCGAACCCTTTGTGTATTTTTTATTTCGTTCCAGTTCTATATGGGTTAGTCGTGCGGTGGTTCATCTCGCTGATTAACAACGGCCACGGTGATTCGCACCTGTTCTTCGTTATGGACGAGCCGGAGGGCTATATTATCGAAATGGTGAGACGCGTCCTCCGCTCCCACGCCCCTCATCTGTCTCTGCTATTTTACAAGGTGTTACGTCGTAGAGAAAGGTATATACCAGACGGAGTAGAGGAATGATTGAGAAACAAGGCGAGACGAAATCAGGCTAACATAAACTATATGCGAACCGTTGGAAATTTTATTACGTATATATATACGGAACGCAGATGGCGTGGGGAGTCTTTTCAAAACCCGGAATGCCTCGAAATTAACACTTGCCGCCCATTCTTAAATCAAATTTCTTAATCGAATCAAGAATCAGGAATGTGCCGCGCAGATTAACCCCTTTTAACAAGCTTTTGCGGTCATCGACTAACGGGACATACGAAGTGTTTTTGGGTCGCGTAAAGAGCGAGAGTACATAGAAGAATTGAATCTCACATTGATACTCGAAGAATCTGCATCAGGTAGTTATTTTTCATTCGCTTATGGCAGCGTTTGACTATATTCCGCGTGATCAACCGCGTCGCCTCGACCGCGTGCCTTATACTGTGCTCATTTCTAACGGTTTCAACGTGTCAACTGACTGTAGAGGCATTATCTATGGATCCAAGATTATAAAAGGTAGGAACGAAGCAGACGCCTTGTGTAGTTGTGTATCTCCAGGACCATGTACATAGATTTTACACATAGCGAACGTATATAGCGGTGCGGCGGCTAGAAAGTGTGCGCATGATATTTCTTGGATTCTGATATTGCGACACGAAGCCTCGCCGAACGATGCTTCGAAACTGCAACTGAAGAGTCAGATGAATCTACATCCACGAACGAACAATTCATAATCGTTGTTCGCTTTATAAAGATGACATTTTGATTTTCATAGCGAACAGGTTGCCCCTGATTCATCTACAAAGGGACGTAAAATGCGAACGTTATTAACTGTGCGAGTGAAACGATTTGAATACCTCTTTTTAACTTTATGTCCTCAGGGAATGGTAAATGTACCTACACATGCAATTAAGTAGTTGTGAATAATGTGCAAAAAGCATAGCGAAGATGACAGCACGCTTCCTCAAATTTACCGTCAACATTTCTGTATAACATACTCCATGAAAACTTCAACACTTGAGCGTTTGCATCACGGTTCATTTGTTTCATTTCAGATTTCCTTCACACTTTATAAATAATCAAGACCTCTCTCACACTCTAGACGCGTTACTCGAACATTATAATAGACCATTATTTTCTTCACACTCCACTCACATTTCATTTATTGTTACAACTGTTCCGTCACATTTTTACAAGATTTCCATGGACACTGTACATGCCGTAATCACTGCTAATGTGTACGTCCCTATTACACTTTGCACGTATTATTTGGATAGATGAATGAAATTCCTTTCGTGTTAGGAGGAAAAAAATTTCTATTAGATATTTTTGCTTTTTTCGATCAGTCGAGTCTTTTTTTCATCGCCATTTCCCAAGCGTACTTTCACAAGCAAAACTAGTCATCAGCATGAGTTGGTACACGTCGTGCACACCTTGATTATAATTCTGTCAGGTTGGCTGTCACTTATTTTTTTGGCGTACACAAAGTGACTTGATAAATATTTATTAATCCCCGCATATCGTTAAGTTTTCGCCTTGGTTGTTTCAACAATTCATTCGAAAGATTTGGTTTTGGTTGAAAATTTCAACGAACTAATCGTAAAATCAACTATATCATTCTGTAGAGTTAATTATTTCGAATGGCACTCACCAGAAGAAGAATCCCTTGATGGTCCCGAAGGTCGCGCACCCAATGGATGACGGGGCTGGTAGGGCGGAGGCGTTGCGGCACTGTCAGAGCCGATGCCGCTGCTCGTTGCGCTTCGGGTTCCGCCCCTGTCGAGGGAGGTATTCGCCCCAACGATGTTCTGATTCAAACACCGTCGAAACTCGATACCAGCCAAGTTACCGCGGTGTCGATGCACCGTGTCGTAATCTCTCGGAGGCAGCAAAATCGGTCCACCGCCATCGCGGTCTGCCGAATTTCCTCTACCTGCAACATCGAACGATATTTACAATTTGAATCAACCGTATGAGTTGGAAGCACTCGCCGATAAGTAGCGTTTGTTGGTCATGTCGCGTATATGCGCGCCTAGTCTCTTATCATCCTTTAGCCCACAAGGTCGCGACGTTCAGTTTTATAAACCGGCCGGTCGAGTCAATTGACCTCGATGAAAGAATGTGTCATGAAGTATTTCACTTCTCACTGCACCCATGAAAGAATATAACGTTTCTGAAAAGCCTTGTTCTTTACTTTGGATATCATTATTATGTTCAATATCATTGTCCTTGAAGTTGATCTGCAAGTGGACGGCGCAAGCATAGAGAATAGCACCCAATGTTATCTAATGCTCCAACATTTCCTGTATACGGCGCGCGGATCATAATGTATTATAGGGGTGTGCGAATAGCGGTAGAACTAAATTGAATCGAATAGTGCGATCCATCCGGTGACCTATAATAACTTTATCGAATGGAATAACTTTATTCGATTTGCAACGAATTATTCGTCGTTTCGAATTATTTGACACTCCTAGTACGTATACCAACACTGTTCGTGCCTGCAGTGTATGGAATTTCAGAACTTCCGTATTGCTTATCGTGAGCCAGTGTCGCGTAGCCGGCACGTTCTCTATTATAGATCAATTAAGATCTAATTTCGCTTTCTATTCTATTTCTCTGTAAAACTGAGTCCATTGGGTCTGCACTCATCAGAACCATAAAACCATTTGCTGTCGTGGATCGAATCTCAGGTTCACCGTGGCGTACCGCATTAAAACCAAACTGCCGAAACCTCTCACCAGCTACAGTTGAGAAATGATTGGCCTGGTACCGATCACCTGTGTTATGAATCACAGATAGTACATCCAGATGTGGCATCATGATTGCTTGGGATGAACCCAGGGATTTGACGTTTAGTCACCAAAGAAACTATGAGATATGTGGATATTTGGGCCCACATACTGTGCGGGACATCATTATACTTCCA
This sequence comes from Athalia cordata, assembly GCA_963932425.1. Classification (NCBI taxonomy): domain Eukaryota; kingdom Metazoa; phylum Arthropoda; class Insecta; order Hymenoptera; family Athaliidae; genus Athalia; species Athalia cordata. Next base: position 23,368,259 of record OZ010625.1, read on the forward strand.
CTACTCTTGTGAATAATTTGTCGCACGGCTAAATGTGGACAAGCTTTCTTGAGAGGGCAACGGCATGTTGATTACAGACACACTGCGGCGGGTTAGCTAAACTCATTCCAGAAAATACAACTGCTATTTCAGGAAAGCTGCTTCGCTCTAGGCATTTAATTATACCTTGCTCGAGATGAATTTACAATTGCACAATTTTATTTTATTTGGTATTATGACCGAATAAATCGTTGATACAATATAACAGAGTATTTCTCTAGTAAAACAATATGTTATTGTGGCTACAAAACGTGACACTGTGGCGACGATGAAAATTTAATTGACTTGGAAACGCTTTGCGCACTTCATGTCGAATTAGTATTGGTGCCAAAAAACATGTCCGACCCACGAAGGACGCTCTTCTATCACGATTGGCGCTTCGGCATTGTATGTGTATTTGATCCATGCGAGAAATTGACTCGCGCCCATTCGCAAGTTCACGACTTTTCCCACGACTTGGGGTGGTCCATTCAAACTCTTTTGATCATCGACTTTGATGGTAAAGTTCGCGAAGGCAAGTTCAAAATCTGATACGAATAATCATTCCAAATTCTTTTCAACTTGAGTGAATTTTAGGAGATAAATATAATTGACGAGCGCTCACCCAGCTTGGCTCTGAGCTCAGCGGCCAAAGATTCGTAGATCGAAGCGGGCTGACCGGATGCGTGATGTCTGAGTTCCCCGCTACCTTCCGAGGATTCTGACTCCCGAGTGCTCCTACCGTCACTGCCCAGATTGGATCTGACCTTAGTCTCAGCCAAGGTCAGCCTGGTTAAGTTCTCCGATTGAGAAGCCAACGCCTTTAGTTGGCCACCTAGTAGCTCTGCAGTCTCCACAGAGTCGCATCTAATTCATGAGTAGAAGAAAGTTGTACAACATACGTCACAGGATAATGAAAAGATGAGAGATGACGGATTAGGTATGGAAATTCGAATCCGATGTGTAGTAGCGTCTTGACATGAGGATTACGATCATACACACAGGTGGGTTGAATTCACTTTTTAAAAATTAACGATAGAACAATAATTGAACACTGTTCTATATAATCACCTGTATGCGTGGACGTGCACCGGGTTATTGGTGGCAGGATTCGGCAGAAGAAGAGTCGCTGCGACAACGTCTTCTCGCTGGACAGCCGCTAGTACAGCGTGCCCCGGGACCAAGTGTTTAACCGCCGACCTCGCTGATCCCCCGGGGTGAACCGTTTGAATTATTTTCAAACCTTTGCTGCTCATCTGTTTGAAATAAATACGATTCAATTAACGATAAAAATACATGACATTAATTTGCTATGGAGGTCAGCAATATTCTCGGTTTCTAATCACAAATCCTGCCAGCTGGCAACTTATAGGTATATTCGAACTTGCGTTTGTGAAAGTATGTATGTGAGTAAACAATGTACGCATAGATACCATCGCAGAATTTTGTAAATTTTCGAAGTTCAACGGGGTGATAAACGCGAAATACGAAATACATAAGTCACGAAATCGTAATTTCGCCGATAATGTTAAAAAGCTTGAATGATCATACCCACAATTATGCTACAATGTACGACTATCTGACTATTAATATTGTGTTCAACTTTGGCTCTAGTATATGAAGTTACAATAAATACAATTTCATTCAATATGCATCTATGTGTTTATTGATAGGTATGGTAGTCGATTGATGGCACGCACGTCCACCCACTATCTCCGTCGCCGAGGTGGTCATCATCCTATACGTTATTAATCGCGTCCTTAATTGCGTAAGATTCTACTGACAATGAGTCTCGTAATCTGGTTGGCGTAACATTGTCAGATTTCGTCAAGTATAATGATTCGTATACTCATCCATAACGTCCATCGACGTCAATGGCTGCAAATGTGTCGATCGCACGATCAGATATACCCCACACAGTAGAAAAGATTACAAACAGCTTGAGTTTATGCAAAACGATGATCGCATGTATACCTATACCCGTATGTGACGACACCATTTCATGAAAGTTACCGCAAATGGTAAGTGTGAAAAGCTATCATGACAAGAATTGGCACATTCATTAAGCCAGGGAGCGAACATTGTTGATGATTTTATGTCTCTGCAATTTTTCGGAACTGTTCCGTCGTAAATTATTAGAAAAGTAATAAGAACACTTTCTGCCCAGGTCAAGATGCTCGAATGATAACCAAGTAATTCATAACCAGTGCTAAGGTAAGCTTAGCTGCAAAAAGCCTATTGAACACTGACTGACCCCTGCAGCCTGCGACCGACGACCCGACAGATAATCCTACGCTGTTTACGCTTAAAAGTCGTCGGTCAAAACTGATGGTGAGCATGGGCAAAATTACAATGAGTATTAGAAGAACTTGCTGAATGGAAATAATCGCGAAGTACCGCAAGTGGGTAGTACAACACAGAGTCTGTATTTGAACTTTGGAAACATAAATTTACAGAGAAAGTGTCACGTCAATTAACAAGGTCTCACGTGATCCCATATCGCATAGCGAAAATCTAATACCGTTCAAGGGGATTGGAAAAAACCCAACATAAATCATATCTTCCTTTTACATATCTTTGTCATTTTCGCACGATCGTCACGTGGGCTCGAAAAACTTCATGATGTGTGTGTTCAATAGTTTAAGAACATGAAATTTCGTAAATTAAGACTACAGCTTTTGGTAAAAAAAGCGCTTGAGTTCGAAAATTTCATATATAGGACGTTGTCGTGGGTGTTACCTCTGAAATATCATGCACGTTTACATCGAGCTTATCCGCAAAGGTCAAAACAACGAAAACCGGGTTGCGCACGAAGATTGGTCCCACTCACCTGCAGCGTGACCTTGAAGGGCTCCTGAAGCCGTTCTCGCTCCAAAAGGTAGGCTATGGCGCCGGGCATTGCGTCGACGCCCCTCGCCTCTCTTGCCCCCAGGTACCAGACGTAGTAGGAGCATTTCTTGACGTCATTACCACCCCTGATGCGCAATGCCATTCCTCGCTGAAAAAACACAAGTATGTATTATGCATCTATACCACCAGGGACTAACATTTAGTTGAAATCATCAACTCCTATCCACACATAAAAAATTGTTCTTAGGGCGTATAATCAGCAAAACGAGTGATCCAGTCGTATCATGGTTGTGCTTGAAGTGAGGCTGCTAACTTGAGCCCTGCAACATCAATGCGATTAGATGCGAACTGCAGCTGATGAAAACCCCGATGATCGCGAATAGGTCCACTCCATTCGTATCGAGACGTGATTAATAACAAAAATGTAAACTATGGTGATACGGTGTGTAAATTTACATGAGCAAATTATTTCGGGCACCTTGGATAAAATGGTGAGATAATTAAATCCGTTATATAGCTGTAGAAGTGCCGAAACTAATTGGCCATTCATGTCAATACTTCTGTCAATTTCTCCTGGCTATTCTGCGAGCGGAATAAGTGGGTGATTTCTAAATATCAACGACCTCAGGGTATATTATATGTATATACGCGTTTCGTTAAATTCCAGCGACGACGCTCTGCTGCTGCAGCGGCGTGGGATGTTCGTGGTTCGTCCTTTATAGCAGCTGCTTGATCGGCACTCCCTCGCGTGTACTTCGTTTCATCTTGCGCGTTTTATTCGCGCGTATGCATACCGCAATTTTTGTCATTTAAGGTAAATTTATCCTGGAATGATGAATTAAAATGGATCGCAAAGTTTCATCGCAAATATTTGACCGCCGTTAACTCAACTTGTGCCATGACCCTTATCCAATCCATACGGACTAGGGAAAACCTGATAAGAGAAACTACATACTATATACGTAACTGCTCAGAATCAGCTATGAATTTGAGGGTCGCTAAGGTAAAAAGCGAGGCAAAGACACCTCAAGTTCAAGTATTTGAATCGAACAGATTTACCACATTTTACGTTAAATAATAGATTTGAGTTCATCGACGTCACCTTATAACACACATATAAGCCTGTAAAGTTGGAAACGTGTAAAACGCCAGTACTTGAAATACACATGCACGGAAGTGCGTTAAAAATTACACACCTGAATTTGCAGTGGCGAGACGAAGGAGGCGGGGGCGGCGAGAAAAGTGACGCTGTACGATGATGGGATAGAATATCGTCCACCTTACGTCCGGTCGTCAAGCAAGGCAGACGTGAGGAATACACCTCACGACGTACTCGTATACCACATTTTCAACATCACACCACGGGTAGTCGTTGCACTATTGTAAGACCGAATTATGTACGGCACTGCAACCACTTGGGTCTTGAACTCAGAGTAAGGATATCTAAGTACCAATTCTAATTCAACTTCAGGTAAGTATATATCGTATATATGAACGAACAGTCGCACTGGAGTTCGGATGTAAAGCGTCCGCGAGAATATTATTCACCGCTCATATACCTATAAAGTTATAACTCTGTCTGGCATCGGCGAACGGTTTCGGATACTATACTGCCGTACCGGTTGGATTCTGGCCTGAATTCGACGTCTTGCCTTTCCAGAATCCCTTCTCCGACGGCTGAAGGCAGGACAAATGTCCGCATCGATTCCCCAGGCTAGCTGCTAACTCCAAGACCACGAGTACCGACTTACCGAGTAAAGACCGGCACAGCTCGTATTCTACCTCCACCGCCATCGCCATCTCTACCTCTACTCTTCGAGTGGCTTTTCCCCCTCCATTCTGTACGTAAAGGTCGAACCGTAGACCCAAGAGTAGACCCACGTAGACGCGAGGTCCGAGGCCCCGTTGATGCCGCGAGTTTTCGCACGTTGCAGATCTCCGTAGACCCCATCCGTGTTATAAACGTCGTGCAATTTTAAACAGGGCGCTGCAGATCCTCGTTCGCACATTGCTCCTGCGGTACCTACAACGATCAGCGAAATTATGCGGGTACACCTGCATGGTATCTCTATAATGTCCGCTACTCCTTCAGAGGGGCATGACGACGCGTCCAGCCAGATATGCAAGTACCTACCTTTTACGTTCGGATGCCACTTCGGCCATTCAACTGCACCCAAAAACCAGTGAATTTCGAAGAGGCCTCGCGTGCCAGTTTTATTCCTGACCGATATACCAATACAGCAAAAACGTAATCGTATATGCCGTTCAGATTTTCAACTTTTTGTTGCGAACCATGATCGCGCGTGTTCCATTCTTCTGCGTGACAATACCAACTAGTGAGGTGCAAATTGGAAACGATATTTGATATAATTATACATTTATTTTCGAAAATATCAATATTTTTGGAATGTACAAATTATCCAAATATTTCTATTACCTCATACCCCCTAATCATTTGTCTTTGTTCGTGCTACAACAATGAATGGGAAGTAACTTTCATCATATTGTACAGAATTTGTGTACTAATTAAATGACTGATATGAGCCAAAGACTGTGTACTAACTGTAAGGGAGGTTGTACAAAAAATTATATGAATTATTCATGGTATAAGTAAATGAGATTGAAATTGCACATTTTTCTATCATCTGAAGGTACATTTTTGCGCTCGAAACACCTTGGTCCTAATGGCAACGAATACTGACTGAAATTAGCTTTTTTTGGTCCAAGTTCAAATTCGAAAACTCACGCCAATTGTTCTACGTACTCAACTCGTCAACTACTTAAATTGATTATTTCTATGCACAAACGATCAATCGATATTGATACAAATAATCAGGTGCAGAAATTTCTATTCAAATAGAAAAACAAATAATATTCACATTTTGTATTTAAGTAGGTACTTTTGAAAAACTATTCTGTACATCTGTGTTGATAACACTGGTTTATTAGGTAACATAATTTCAACATGTATACCATGTGTCTCAGCGTTTACACTACAGTATGTCTGGTATGTCTGTCGGTGTCACCGGTCACGGCGAGTGAACAAAGCGGGCACGCTCTGCTTTGCCGGATCCGTCAGCTCGTGACCGAGCGCCTAGCGGCAGGCAACCAGACATACTGTAGTGTAAACGCTGGGACACATGGTATATGAACACTGGAAGTGAGCTGCGACGTGCAATGAAAATTTGTTTTGATAAGAAATCTGAACAGCGAATTAACAATGATATAGCTCTGTTACTACTCAATGAATTATTTTGACTGGCGGTGAAATATATCGTTATTAAAACTATAATTACAGTATCTTTAGTAGTATGATCTTTCTACTCTTCGGAACGAATTGATCATATAAGTAATTGTAAGGAATTCATGGATTTCTTATTTATTGGTCAACATTCTTAAACAAATCTGAAAATATACCCTTCGGAGTACAGTACCTAATGTTAAATATTTCAATCTTAGACGTTCACTCATACATACATACGAGCTCGTGACCATTCGCAATTTCGAAAGAACGACTCATTAGAAAATTCATCTCGCAATCAACGCCGGTAATGATCGCTCAGTTGATATCTAGCAAGCTTACTCTCAGGTAACCCTACAAACTGTCCCCTTGGTAATGGGTGAACGCGCACGTCCTGAGGGGTTGCACAAACGGTTGTACTCTACCATTAGAATTAGCGACCATTATTCAAGGGGCATCGAGCAGCCGTCCGTACCCTACTGTGTCCGTACTGCAGCTCGCATGAACTCATCTCTTCGAGCATATTTGATATACATCTGTAGGGAGCCATTTGGCCAGAAAATGTACAAAGTGAGAAGGAAGTAGTAACATGATACCCTCTCTCTTTTTAATCCAGGAGCGTGCCCCTGCAAACTCTGTGCTTGCGCTATACATAAATCGAAATACGCTGAAAATTTCGAGTTTTTGTTAGCTCAAAAAATGTTAAAACCATTATTATACAATATATTTTAACAATTCTCAGTCTGATGAACAGAAACAACATCTCTTTCAAGTGACAGAATAGATATCAACCAAATCCATAGAACCAAGTCAACTCGCCAGATCATGGGGTACCGCGCCGGGCGCGCTCAGAAGTTCGAACGAGTCTTCGGTATACTTCTAGAGTGAGATAGGTTATCATGTTACTATGCTCTGGCACGTTCTCCACTTATGCATTCTCCCTCCAGGTGTATATGTTCAAACCTCAACTCGAATCAAGCTTTCAAGTACAGCATATATACTTATATCTGCTTATATGCTCTAAAAAATCAAAAGTTTTCGTATGGATCCTAGTTTTTGCATTCAGTGGTTCCATCTTACGGCGGGTCTCTAATCACTAGGCAGAGCTTTTTTCAATTGCTTTCAGGTAATGACACCATGGTAACGTCCCAATGGACCATCAAACGGCAGAACTTGTCGCAGAGTCCTTGAGCGAAAGCTTTCCAGGATTTGTTTCGTTCTAGCCGCATGTCATGCCGTCACCACAGTCTGCCACAAAGGAGTCCTCTATGCCGTCGCAGGTCATGGTGAGCGCATGGACCATATGGACATGGACCCCAAAGATGTGTATAGGGGGTTCTCAGCATGGGCCATAGGGGCCTCCCACAGTTTTCTGACGCGCAGCAGCATCCGCGCACACATCACAGAAGCCAGCCAATGAGAACCCCAAAACAAATTTCAAATACAAAATGAAGCTGCAGACCGGTTGGTCTGAATTCGTTGTTAGTGGCGAGTAGTGGCGTAGTGAGATAAGTGACCGTTGCAAACGTCCGTTGACTCCACCAAATCATTCAAGTTGGTTGGTTGAATCACGGGCGTATATTGTGAAGTGTACTTCGTGTACTCAAGATGAGTAATACTCCTCTTTGAACAACGGGTTCGCTTTTCCCGAGATTAATGTTCGGATACGCATCAGCTGGCAAATACGAAGCACCACACGACTCCACACCATCACAAAAAAGCGTGACAACGAGTATGGCTCAGTATGCGATGCCGACACAACCGTGAAACTAAGTAAAACAGGCTAATATTGATTGGGTAGCTGAATTTGAGAACTTCCAATCAGTTCTGTTAAGGGGTAAGTTCTATTTGAATTATGGTTTCGTCTGAATAGTGGTAACAATGGTCAAGTCTTAAAATTTTCTAATCACTTATCACGGTGCGATGGGCACCAAAATTTATCTCTAGGAAGATGGAAGGATCCACGGAACCTATAGCTGTGCGTATCGCACGTATGAACAACTTGTTACTGGGAAAGACATCTAGCCAGTCCACTCAGTTCAATGTTGGGAAGTTCTTGGCAAGAGAAGGACTATTGGACGCGTTCACACTTCTGTACGACGAATGCAACAATGAGACCTTACGCAGAGACAAAAACGTTTCTAGGTTTCTGACTAAGTGTGAGTCAATTTTCTATGAACAAATCAAATTTTATTCAGTATGATATCCTGTGATAAAAAATCATAGCAAACCAAGTATTAACAGATTGAGTTTTTCAAGGGGCCAAATCATTTGTTACTACAGTAGCAAAATAAACACATAACAGATGAGATTTAACTATGTCATGTTATCAATGAGTTTGCTTATCAATTGTTGCAGATTAATCTGCATGTAGGGACATCATAAGGCAATCAGAAATTGTTAGCGAACTAGTTGAAAAAATCACTAATCTTGTTCATTATGTTGAGTAGTAAATCATATGTTAATCACTAACTCATTGAATTATCTCATTGTTTTTCCACAGTTCGAGATATGATGGCTGATACACAACGTCTCAGAGTAAACTTGTCTGACTTTGAAGTGAAGAAACTTATTGGGAGGGGTCATTTTGGAGAAGTCCAGCTGGTCAAAGAAAAACAAACTGGTGACGTTTATGCCATGAAAACGTTGAAAAAATCTGAAGCTTTGAAGCAGGAGTCTGTTGCTTTATATGAAGAAGAGCGAGATATTATGGCAGAGGCCACTTCACCGTGGCTTACAAAGTTACAGTATGCATTCCAGGACAACTCCATGTTATATCTAGTCATGGAGTTTCACCCTGGCGGAGATTTAGCTGCTCTACTGGACCGGCATGATGGCCTGATTGGAGAAGACCTAGCAAAATTTTATCTAGCTGAACTAGCTCTGGCTATACATGCTTTACATTCCATGAGCTATGCTCACAGAGACATCAAGCCAGATAATGTGCTCCTCGATAGACTTGGGCATGTCAAATTGGCAGATTTTGGCTCTGCTGCCAAACTTGGGCCCGGTGGTTTGATATCCAGTCACATGCCTGTGGGTACCCCTGAATATATCGCACCAGAAGTTCTGAGATCTATGGAAGGAACGTCAAAAAACAAAAGGCCGAGTGCCTATGGCAAGGAATGTGACTACTGGTCCTTGGGTATAGTGGCCTATGAGATGGTATATGGCAAAACTCCGTTTGCTGGCGATCAACTGTTGGAGACTTATTGCAACATAATGAATCACAAAAAGAACTTGAAATTCCTCGATCAAGGATCCATCAATTTTCGAAATTGCGTTCGTAGTTTGCTTGAAGATGCAAATGCAAGAATAACGCATGACCAGATTATACAGCACTCCTTCTTTGCCAGTGTTGATTGGAGCAATTTGAGGCTTAAAGTACCACCAATTGTACCTTTAGTTAATGGAGTGGATGACACTTCAAATTTCACAGTAGTTTCATCTGAAATTGCCCACCTGTCGAGTTCAGACTCATTTCCTGCCAGTACCAAAGGATTCACAGGTAGAAATTTACCATTTGTTGGCTTCACTTATGCCAAGCAATTTTCGAACCAGATGCAACGAACGTCGAATGAAAAGTCAGAATTAGTAACACAGCTCGAGAATAAAAGAAGGGAAGTTCAAGATTATCAGAAGAAATTACTCAGCATAGAAGACAAAGCAACCACTAATACCATACAATGTTCAAGTCTCGAGCTTCGGCTGGAAGAAAAATCCAAGAGATTGGAGGCATCAAACAAGGAAAGGGATAAACTTGAACGAGAATTGACCAAAGCAAGGTCAGATATAGCTGGAATGAAACGGACTTTAGGTAAATATGATACGCTGTTAACGTGACTTCTGACCCTTCTTTTGGGCAACAATAATTACATCAAAAAGATGTGATCAGAACTCAATAAGTATTCATAATTGTTCCTTAACATTCTCAGATTTAGAAAGACAGGAGAGAAGGGATTTAGAAACAAGAGCATTGGATTTGATAAAGGGTGCGAAGCGTAAGTGGGAGACAGCTGAGAAGGATAAAGTGGCACAACTCAACAAACACATCGAAGCACAAACCATGAAGATAACAGAATTATGTACTTGCAACAATGAAATGACATCACGATTACAGAGAGCCGAGTGCGAACTTAAAACAGCCAATGCAGAATTGGAAAAGTTGAGAGCCTTCCAGGTAAACCATTTTTTCTTTCCGCACTTCAATTCATGCCACTCTACTGTTAGAGTCAGCAATTAAATGTTGTATGATTACAATGTTTAATTAAGTTCAAAATGTCATTCCGTGGAAATTAAATTGATGTGGAAGCCAAAAGTTACAGGACCAAGTCAGGTCTGATAGTGGCTGTGTGTCTGAAATAATATTTTACTTTAGGTTATCCCAGTTTAGAATTATGGGCATGTTTGTTAATGGAACAGAACCCATGCCGTAAACCTGTAACTTTTACTCTCATCACTATTGTTAGTGCACGAAAACGCCTGAAAATGGCAAGAGTTGTTTCAAAAGATCTGCTGATTCTGTCAAATGGTGTATCTTTAATATTTCATCAACAGATACAGTACAAAGAGTCGTTGGCTAAGACACGGGAGTTGAGTCGACAAAGTGTAGCAGGCGTAGAAAGTAAATTGGAAGAAATGGCATCTCGTGCCCATAATCAATTGGCTGATATTCGTGCCAAGTTAGAAATGGAAATGGCCAAAAATGCAGATTTAGAGACTCAGCTACGTAACGAACAAGATTCGAATCACTGCCGCCAATCAAGACTGAATGTTGCTTTGGAATTGTGTCAAAGTGAATTGAAAGATTGTCAAGAACAGCTACGTAGTGTACAAGCCAGTATTCCGGCGAGGGATGCAGAGATTGAGGCTCTGAGGAACCAACTCAAAGAACGAACAGAGCAGTTAAATGGCATTGCAGCTAGCGATCAGAGAACAGCAACCTTACAAGAGAATTTAGAGCGCTTGAAGCTGGAAAACAGACATCTGAAACAACAACTTGAGGTAAGTGAAAATTCATAACAGCAATACATCATCGTCCAAAGAACTATGTGAGCTCAATGTAACTAGTGTCTTTTTTGTTCATCCAGCTCGCAAAATCGGATTTGAGTGATACGGTAGTGAATTTGGAAGAGACTGAATTGCTAGCTCAGGATTTGGAGCGTGTGTCACAAGATAAGGCTGCTCTACAGCGCAGACTCCAAGATACTCTTGAGAGAGAGGGTTTGTTTTCATTCCTTGAGATTTGATAACTAACAGGTATCTGGTAGCCCAGTTCGTATGAAGCATTGCTAATTTCACTTATATGTTTTCCATCCCTTTGCAGAAGAATACTTGCGAAAAGTAGGGAATTTAGAAGAGCTTCTGCGCCGTTTTGAACACAGCGTCACCAAGCTTGAAGCTGAGAATGTCAGCCTCAAACAATCCGATCGTCAGACGGCAGGAACTAGCAGCATTTCTCTTGCAGAGTCTGAACAGAAAAATGCATTTCTGGAACAGCAATTGCAGCGAGTTGAACAACAACTACAAGCTGCCAGAGAAAACGCCGCTGCAGAACGCCAAGCAGCTAAGCAAGCTCAGTCTACTCTGTGGAAAAAGGAAAAAGAATTGTCCGACGCTAATTTGGACAAGCGTATTGCATCTCGTGAAGCAAAGACAGCAGAGGAAAAAATCAAGGTCTTGACCGATGAAAAGCAAAAAATATCTGATAAACTTAGTGCTAGGATTACGGATGAGGAATCAAGATCTAAGAAACTATTGAAAGAGTTGGAGAGTGCAAGGCAATCGCTTGCAGAAGCCACCAAAGAAGTTTCACGTAACAAACTCCACGCAGATTCGGCTCAAAGGGTAAAAATTTCTTCAATATCACAATATCTTGCATCGTTGCTTTCTTTAAATTCCATCGCATCATTGATCTTTCATGTCTAGAACGCGATAAATTAGAAGGTGATCCTCTTACTTTGTTAAGATAGGGCATTTTCCAATATCTCGAAGGAAGTAGGCAAATCAAATAATGACTGATGAGTAACTTCCATGATCCTCTATCATATTCAAAGTGCCATTAACGTTCTAATAATTATGAAGGATTGCAAGTGTTTACTACTCACGTTTCTTTCTTTTTGTGATACTTTTGCACAGGCCTTGACTCAAGCAAACAAGCAGATAGAAGAATTACAAAGTTCGAGCTCCTCACTTCGCAGAGAGTTGGATGCTACACGTAAGCAAATGAGAACAAATCAAGATCGTGTCGATACTCTGAATTCTGAAAATAAGCGTCTAACGGTCACCATTACAAAACTAAACGAAGAAAAGATCCACTTAGAATCTCAGTTGGAAAAACTGCAGCAAGAAGGAAACAGCTATCAATTGAACATTGACCTTTTGAAAGAGACCTGTACTGTATTGGAAGAACAATTGACCGATTATGAGAGATTAACCAGCGACCATGAGACTCGTGAAAATATCTTGATTCAAGACAAAATGAAGCTTCAACGAGATCTGGAAGTTGCAGAATTGAAAATACGCGATGCTCGAGCTGCACAAGACAAGGAAAAAACCTTGAGAGTTGTTGCAGAGCGAACTGTGGAGCGATTAGAATCGGAAAGTAGCGATATCGAAGACGAAATAAACGGTTTGGCTGCACAAAGAGACCAATACAAGAAACTTGCTCAAGACTTGAGTAGCCAGGTAGCCGATTTATCGAACAAATGCGGAGAGTTGGAATGTGACCTCTCAAACACGAAACGTTCCCTGGAAGTGACGAGAGGAGAGGCCATAAAAGTTAAGGAAGAAAGTACGGAGCATTTGACTAGATTGCACCAGTTGAAAGAAGCCAACTTTGGTCTTATGGCTGATTTACAAGCAAGTGTTGATCAGGGCCAAGAGTTGAGATCTAGAATTGCAGAGCTAGAAGGTGTCCTGGAAGAGATGAGACAATTTTATCAAGAGAGAGAAATCAAGGCTGAAGGCACAAGACAACAGCAGACAAAGCTCATTGATTACCTGCAATTAAAACTTGAAGAAACAAACAAAAAAAAGAAAACTGTCTGTGACAAAATCTTTGGCACAAAACAAAAAGAAAACTTGCCACCTAGCGGGGCTGGTATGCCAGTTGGTTATCGTGAGCTTGAAAACCAATTGGCTAGAGAGCGAGCTAAAGTAAAAACATTGACTGACCAGTTGTTGACCCTCCGGGCCGCTCAGGCTTCCGCACCAAATTCCGCCAGCCCATCCTCCCCAGAAATGAAAAAAAACCATAAACTAACAGAATCTCCATGTGATACTTTGTCCCGAAAAACATCTCTACAGAGAATGTGGGGCAATACGCCACATAAGTTTGACATTAAATTAGCTATGCGAACTGGAAAGTGTGCAGCTTGCTTGGAATCTGTTCATTTTGGAAAGAATGCAGCAATTTGTAGCGAGTGCCAGATTATGGCTCATCCCAAGTGCTCGTTGATTGTACCCACAACGTGCGGCGTTCTAGGAGAAATCACAAGGCATTTTGATAAAACATGGAAAGCTAGCGAAGAGAATCTCTCTAGCTGTGCTGACAGTATTCAAACCTTGGGAATTGATCAACCAGACAACCCCAAAGAATTTATGAGTCAAAAGTTGGTGAGGATCTCTTTGTGTTTACTTACTACCATCATGTTATCCACCCATCTAACCTTATCATCTTATCCACTCAGCTTGGATGTAGTGTTCTTGAAATCTGTGTTGGTCTAAAATCAGTGTATTGCTTTTCAGCTGGATTTGAATTGTATAGTGGAATTAGACCAGGAAGGAGTTCTCTTATTAGGAGCAGAAGAAGGCCTTTTCTCATATCGACTCACCAAATCACAAGAAGTTACCAGACTCCCGAGAGTTTCCAGAGTTTATCGATTGCCTCTGCATCCGCATCAAACAGAAGGAGGTCCTTTCCCCTTTTTCAGTATGGGATTACAAGGTCTCACACGAATCCAAGGCGTTGTCAGAGTTCACCAATTATCTCTGCACCAACACTTAGGTTTGGCATTGATGATAGCTGGCGAAGATAGACAGCTTGTTGCTTGTGAGCTCAGGCAATTAAAAAGCAATGCTTTAGCAGCAGAGTGTTCGCGACCAGCTATTAGCACCACGCCAATTTTGACTGATTGCGACAGTTGTCATTTGTATCAGTTACGAGGAAATTTATTATGCGCAGCAACCGCATCTCATGTTGTGTGAGTTTCTTCACGCATTTTTCTTTTACTATTAGGACAAAAAACAAAAAAACTCATCATTTTCGTGATACATCTAGCTTATTGAAGTGGACGATCCAAGAAGATGGTGGAAATTTTATCACACTCCGTGAATTCGCAACTAAGGAACCATGTAGTTGTGCTCTCTTTACACGGAATCTACTGATCGTCGGCTGTAATAATTTCTTCCAAATTGATCTTGATGATTATAATATTGATGGTAAGTGAAACTTTATGCCCAGTTCACATTATTAACAGGATTCGTCGACCATAAATGTTGGCACTAGATCACAATCTCATTCCCAGATTCAAAAGGATCTGCCTAGCTAATTTCATTTCATCATACAGAGTCATCACTTTGAAATGAATCATTAAGATATCTCAAAAATGTCGCCATTGACATTCGAATTAACGTCAGCATTTAATATTTCTGCCTCAGAATTTCCTGACCAAGTTGACTCTTCATTGAGAGCTGCATTGCAAGGCGCAGCTAGGGTCGGCAGTTTTCCAGTGGCTGTTCTGGATGTCTCTTCCACATCACAGTCAGTTGAACTTCTATTGTGTTACAACGAATTTGGCATTTTCGTAGACGAAAGAGGCCGGCGAACACGAACTATAGATCCAACGTGGAGTCATTTGCCATTCGGCTTTGGTAAGTTCAACGGATTATTCTCATTCCTTCATTGTTTCGTAAAAAGTGAACCCACTGGCCATCCCTCAATTCTACAGATTCTTATCTATTGCCCCATTCCACTATAAATTGCTATTCAACCATCATGTCCACTGATACTGAAAATTGGAATTACCTATTAGCTTTGGAACTTTTTTTTCTGATACTCGCATTCTTGGTCATAAAAGAAGGTCTCATGGTTAATGCATCACGTTATAATAAAGCTTTCATACGAGTGAAGTGCATCAATAGCATGCCTTTCATTTTTCATTGACGATGTCAATGTCTGACACAAAGGTTTTATAAATCAACAATACTCAAAAGTGTCTACAGCAGACTTGTAACAGTCACTTTACATGCAAATTCATTGTATGCTGCATTTAAAATGACAGCAGGATGTTGGTAGACCAGAAGAACCAAGAATAATTAGGAAATTTAGTTCATCCACAAGGAAAACTGTTTTCTTATTTATAAACTGTGGCGCCGAATCAACCTAATATACAATACAAATTATTGAGCGACATATATTTCATCATTTGTTGTCATGAACTCCCCAAACAATCTGCCTCTGAGTTCTACATCGCTCAAATCAATGTTATAATATTAAAGGCTGCAAAATATGTTGTGATAAAATCATTGAGCCCAGTAACATTTGCGCAACAATACACATAAAAACTGCATTTCATTAATTGCAGTTTGGGAGCAATGATATTATTGCATATTGAATTTTTTCATTTTAATAGACCCTGACTATGCATAAATCAATAAATCCACATACGTCAGAGTTATATTAGGCGAGTACAATGAATTATGATAACTACAAATAATATTAGGTACCCTGGTTTCAATACTGAAACATTAAGTATCGAGTAGAGTTGTACGTGATTAATTCAACTGTTTTTGCACATTCTTTTCAAAATGTTAAGCCAAATGTATCATCAGCCATTTGTGTTAGTTCATTCCGGTTCATTCATCTTCGTTCTCTACGATATCTAATAGGGTATGACGATTCAATTTCAGCATACCGAAAACCCTACCTATTCATCATTCATTTCTCATCCGTGGAAATCATCAAATTAACTGGAGAATCATATAGATCGTCCGCAAAAACCTCTGAGCCAACTTTAGTGGAATTCAATAATCCTCGGTACTTGGGACCAGCCGGTGCTACGGGCATATATATTGCTGCGATAAATTCAGCTCTGGAAATTCTGAAGATTGATGGAGCAGCCACCCAGCCTGGTCGCACCAATAGCCTGACTAGCTTAGACACATTGTAAGTATTAAAAAAAATTTCATACACTCGATGTGGTGGTAAGGTCCTTAATCGTAAAAATGGCTGTTCTGCCCCAATATCAGCGATCTGAACTTCTTTTTTTTTTCAAACCACTGATTGAATTAAGCATGTGCAACGTCACCGATCGTGGTTTTTGCACCTTGCACTTTCAACTCATATTCAATGCCGATATGAAGTCCGACAAACAAAGACAAGGTTTACTTTTACCTTCCGATGTATCACATTTTTCCTCATTTTCGCTCTTATGTATAAACAATGAAAATCTGTTCGTTGTCCGCTTATCTTGGATTCATGGTTTATACTTCGAATAATTGTAATGATCCAATCAAATGAGCTTGATAACACAGTGGTTATCAAAATCTGGTGCCAAGAATTCACGTGCGGTAGATAAGTGAAGTGAAAAAGTTTCTTAGACACTGAACTATCTAAACTCTTCTGCATTTGAGATCTGTTTTGAACTAAACAGAAAGAAATATGAGCGGCAGAAAAGGATCAAAAATAGAAACGATTTGGATTATCCGTGTTGCAAGTTAGCGTGAAGAGTTGCATTTCTAGGTCACTCGAGTCAAGCAATCATGTGTATTAGAAATAACTGAGGTGTCCAGTGATTGATACAAACTATTGGAATTGCAGGCAACAAGACGATGAAAGCAGTTCAGAATTCAGCTTTACTTCTAGTCTAATGGAGGCACTAGATGGTCAGGGTAAACGAGTACATTTCTCCAACCAATCGAATCATTAGAAGACCCCGTTTGCATCTCATCGAAAGTAAGATCGCTGTGAATTAAGTGAAATGCGTCAAGTCTTCCATCATTTTAGTGGAAGACTATGTTATAAATAGCGATGGAAATATGCAGTTGAAACAGTCCCCAAATACATCGTACTTAAAGCATGAGTAACCCATGCAAACCGAACTATTCTGATAGCCAACTCAAAATACTTACCTACCCTTTTTTCTTACCGGCCAATGCATTAGTGTTGTTTGCACTTAATGTCAATGTTGATTTCTTCATAGGCCTAGATTGAGCAACAACTATTTAAGTACAAATAACATGATCTGTATAATGTTTACAGACTTGAGTAATATTTCACTTCGAAGTTAGATGTTTAATAATTTAATGTATCTTCTGATGGATAGACATAATTGATTATCAATACTATGACAATAATATAATAATATATTTTTTATTTTCGTATCAGTATTGGCTATTGTGTAATTTTTCCACGACCCATTAGGGAGTGTTGCTTTAATAAATATGGATTTACTTGTAGTCATTCGTTAATTTTTTGGTCTTTATAACGTTAATTGGTGTTCTTTTGTTTGCAACAGTATGCAAAGTCGATTAGTTTCGTTTGATCTTGTCTTGTGGAATGTCTTAATACAAATACATTATTCTGGTGATGCATTGATCCAATTCTCAATTAGAGTAGCCAAAACGTATTTCCGATGTTATCGAGCTAATGAGCGGCTCCAAATTGTATTTGCAGCGATTTTCCTTTTTTGGCAACCCATCCGGTCGCATAACGAAATAAACGGGACATTCGATGTATTCCAGCGGTAGAATATTTCACGGTAAATGCTGCACAGTTTCGGGCGCTCAACTAACAGTCATAATGTATGATCATGGTATGCAGAACGATGCGACTTCCCGTCACCCCTGACACTCGCTCCATCGCGTGCGAATGCATATTCATTATATATATCATTCAGTTGTTCCTTCAAAGTCACTTTTCTTTATTAAACAGCGGCTCATACCTGCATCTTTGATTCTAAGTTCAATACCCTTCGAAAGAGTTGACTCGTGGCACTTTCGTCCGCCACAACTTATAGTTTATTCAACCTATTCCGTCGTAAACTATAAGTAGCAAGCTGTTTCGCGTTCTAGATAAAAAATTACTTACAAAGTTACAAGGAGGGTCTATAGAATCATTGATGCTTTATTTGTATTCTATGACTTTTTTATCTGGAAGATTGTTCTAAACATGTAATTATATGAAAGATTTATACTTCGTTGAATCAACCGTTCAGTATAAGCTTGAGGCACTTTCCTTTGTAATGACAACAAATTCAAATTACTCAGATGAATCATATGCCATGTATTGTTGCAGATAAATTAACTGATTATATTCCTTTGCCTGAAAGTGAGAGAAACTCACCTACAAAATTGAACTTTCTTCAAGAGCAAGTGACACAAACACTGTATAGTTTTGAGTCTGTTACAGATGGTGGAAAACAGGGTCAACTTTGTAAATTCGCACATTTTAATATTAGAATTTCGACGCAATATGCTAGGTTCCTCTCAATTTCATCGAAAATTCGGAACCAATCGAGTTGTCGTCGCAAGCCTTTCAATTCGCAATCAATAATGCATATCCACCAAGTGATCGATGCAAATCTTGTACTCAGACTGATCAGACCTTCAATCAATAGCTACCTAGCGAATGTGAAAGCACCATTACTGGATGATTTGAATGCGTTTTCTGGCGAAAAACAATTTCTGAATACATGTAGAGAAATCCAAATTTGACAATGGCGGTTCTAAGTCCTTGACAGAAAATTACACGATATGGTAATCTACGATGGTTTTCTGGGACTGGCTAACAATATGCATGGTCAATGACGTATTGCAAAGGTCATGCCGTACAATAAGGTCAAGATTTGATGAATTTTGGTGTCTAATTAATGGTAGAAATATAGTTAGTCTAAGTGTACCTTACTCAAAATTCAAACTGTTTTTATTCTGCATTAATAATGAGATAGAAAACAATACAATAGCGCGTTCAAACCTTTTCCATGTAAATGAATTCATAGCGAGTCTTGCATCACTCATTGAGCCATTTGACATAGTGGGGGGTACCTCTGTTATAAAAACTGAACCTGTGCTACCCGATCATGATTGCTTAGAGGTCTACGAAACGTTCTCAACAAAAGCTGAAGTGAGTTTACAAATCTTACCAATAAGTGGGATAAATAGTGAATCATAAAATTGTGGTGCCCGTTAGAGCGATTTTGCTTATAGGAGTAGCAACATGTCGCAGAAAAGTGAAGAAACTGGGCATTACAATGGGGATCGCTTATTTCAACCCCTAGAGTCAGGCGAAGAAGTAGTGATTTCTGGAATTGCCGGAAGATTCCCCGACTCGGATAACTTGACACACTTTCAAGAGAATCTCTTCAACAAAGTAGACCTGGTCAGTAACGATGACCGCCGTTGGAAATTAGGTGATTAATGATACTTTATCCTAGCTGAGAGTGAGTCTCGAGTGCACTCTTGTTAGAACTCATTCATTTGAAGCTACTGTTACGGTAACTGTTTTCAGACCATCCGGAAATTCCCCAAAGAACTGGCAAGATAAACAATGTGGGAAAATTCGACTCGCTTTTCTTTGGAGTACATTTCAAGCAAGCGCACACCTTAGATCCCATGTGCAGAATGCTATTGGAACATGCCTATGAAGCTATTATTGATGCTGGGATTAATCCACGACAGCTTCGTGGAAGTAACACTGGCGTCTTCATTGGTGCCTGTTTCTCAGAATCAGAAAAAACTTGGTTCTATGAAAAACTGCAGGTCTGGATAATATAATTTCAAGTCATTATCACAGTTTGAGCATGCTATATTCTGCAACGCAATATTGTACATATATAATCCATGAAATCTACTTTTTGCATTAGAATTTTGAAAAATTAGTTTCCTTCTGCTAAGTCTTGCTTTGGGACTTTTAAATTCCGTGTAACACATCTTTGCCTCTCAATACCTTCTTAATAATATCTCAATTTCACTATACTCAACTTTCGTAGAATACTAGTTTGCAATAAAATAAGATGGAATGAAATATTTTGCATCAACCTAAATTAGAATATACTAGTTGAACCAAGTATTGTTATGTGAAAGTCAAGATTGAAGCGAGGAGTGAAGGTATCGATTTGCATAGGCGAAAAATTCCAATACTTAGTGTTTGCTTGAGAAAGTCATACAATTATTCAGGTGAACGGATTTGGTATTACTGGCTGCAGTCGTGCGATGTTGGCAAATCGAATTTCTTACTGGTTGGGCGCAAATGGTCCAAGTTATACAGTAGATTCGGCATGTAGTTCTAGTCTTTTTGCGTTGGATCACGCATTCAGAGCGATCAGAAGCGGACAATGTGACTCTGCCATTGTTGGAGGAGCTAACTTGTGTCTTCATCCATATGTATCGCTACAATTCTCTCGACTTGGTATGGCATTTCGGCATGATGGCTCTAAAAATTAAAATACTGCAAAAAATTAAAATCAAAGTATCTCCTGATACTGCAAAAAAGTAAAATTGAAGTATCTCCTTATCATTCACGTCATTGTAAAGCAACTATGACTTTACCATGACTATTTCCGCACTCAAATTCAGTGTCCAAAATGAATTGTCAGCTTCTCATGTCTCCACTGCTTCATAGGTGTACTTGCAACCGATGGCCGTTGTAAATCGTTCGATGCTGATGCCAACGGTTATGCTCGGAGTGAAACTGTAGCTGTGATTTTCCTCCAAAAACGCAAGGACGCAAGACGTATTTACAGTGAAGTTATTCATACAAAAACAAACTGTGATGGTTACAAAGAACAGGGTATTACCTTCCCTTCGAGTGTGATGCAACAGGCTTTATTTGAACAATTTTACCAAGAATGTCAAGTCCCCCCATCTAGCTTGGCTTACATAGAGGCACACGGTACTGGAACAAAGGTCGGTGACCCTGAAGAAGTGAATGCTCTTGACAAAATATTCTCTCCTGGTCGAACTACCCCGTTGCGGATTGGAACCATCAAGTCGAATTTGGGACATTCTGAACCAGCGAGTGGTCTGTGCTCTGTTGCCAAGGTACGATTAAGTTGATGATAGTTATTGCAAAGAAGTATTTGACACAGAGAATCCATTCATATATTGCACAGCAAGTTAGTGTTCTGTTTGTTGATACTAAAAAATTGCATCAGGTCAAATATGTTTGAAAATTAATAAACTCCACCCATCTGTACTTTTGACGATTTAAACAAAAAGTTTCTCGGACTAATCGTACAAGGAGGTGTTCCGGTAGCACTTAATAATGTAGAATTAACGCTTTTATCTTGGACAATTAATGAACAAAATTAGTCAATCAAGGATAGACTGATAACTATTGCTTATCGATAGGTTGTAGTGGCAATGGAAAGCGGTTTCATCCCGCCAAATCTGCATTACAATCGCCCTAGAGAAGGAGTGAAAGCATTAGAAGATGGTCGCATCCAAGTCATTACAGAAGTAACCCCGTGGGAAGGTGGATATGTTGGTATGAATTCTTTTGGTTTTGGAGGTGCAAACGCACATGTTCTGCTGAAATCAAATCCGAAAGAGAAAGTCAACGGTGGGGCACCAAATGATGTACTGCCAAGACTTGTCGTTGTGTCTGGGAGGACAGAAGAAGCAGTTACCACTCTATTGGAGAACGTATGTACAATTAATCTATCTCACAATCAGTATAGAGAAAATATCAATACCTAATGGTATTGGTGCACATGGAGATAAGTCTGCACGTTCTTGAGAAGTACAAGATTTTCTACAGTAGATCAGCACTACCTTTCTACCATCCAACTTTTGAGCATGATACATACGATTTCAGCTCGAATCCAAACCAGTCGATGTAGAATATGTTAACCTTTTCCATCGTATACAAGCTGAAGAAATCCCGGGGCACTTATATCGAGGATATACCATTCTGCCCCCAGTTGGCATACCAGAAAAGGTTATACGGGATGTACAGCACTATCCTGGCGCTAAACGACCAGTATGGTTTGTGTTCTCTGGAATGGGCTCTCAGTGGGCAGGAATGGGTTAGTATTGACTGATAGATGTGTCATTAAATAATAGGAATCAAGTATCAAACCGATGCATTATAAAATGATAACATAGAGTTAGAGATGCTAACTGAGAACTCTTGTGATCCTAGTGGATGAAAAAGCAGAGGATTCCGCTATTTACACTGATCCCTATTTCCGCATTCCACAGGAGAGACTCTCTTAAGACTTCCTGTATTTGCCAAGGCCATCCAGAAGTGTGATGCTGTTCTCAAGCCTCACGGTGTGGATATTATTGATATTTTGACCAACAAAGATCCGAAAACATTTGACAACATATTACACTCGTTTGTTGGTATTGCTGCAGTACAGGTACAATACGATTATCTACAATAAAAGTATAGGTCCTTCAAAAAAGGCCGACTGTCAAGTATCAGAATATCGTCTATCGAGGGTGTGTGAAAATTTTCAGTTACTCAATGTATTGCTCTGTTATCTTCATCCATAGATTGGCTTAGTGGACTTATTGACATCAATAGGAATTGTGCCTGACAATATTATCGGGCATTCAGTGGGAGAGCTTGGTTGTGCATACGCTGACGGGTGTTTTACAGCAGAACAAATGGTTCTGGCGGCACACTCTCGAGGTTTGGCTTCAATAGAAACCGATACAATTCGCGGTTCCATGGCAGCCGTTGGACTTGGTTACGACGATTTGAAAGACCTATGCCCACCTGATATAGAAGTCGCTTGCCATAATGGTCCTGAAAGCTCAACTATCAGTGGACCAGCTGAGTCCATGAAACAATTTGTGGCTAAACTCCAGGTAAATCCTCAGAGTATCTACTCACAGTTTTGTATAGATCCATATAATCCAAGTGCACCTGATGTTTTTTCTCTTTTACTTGAGAGAGAGTTATATCACAGATTTGACCAATAAAAGCTTTTCATAATTCTGATAAGACTTCACTTTTTTTCACAGGCAAATAAAATCTTTGCTCGGGAAGTCCCCTGCAGCAACATTGCCTACCATAGTCGCTACATTGCAGAGGCAGGTCCTAGACTATTGGCCTACTTGCATAAGGTGATTCCAGATCCAAAACCTCGCAGTCGGAAATGGTTGAGTACTTCTGTACCACGTAATAAGTGGACAACAAATGAGGCTCGTTTATGTTCAGCCGAATATCATACCAACAATCTACTCAGTCCAGTTCTCTTTGAAGAAACATCTCACCTTATACCAAAGGATGCTATAACTATTGAAATAGCACCGCATGGTTTGCTGCAAGCAATTTTAAGGCGGTCTTTGAATGAGAATGTCACTAACATTGCTTTAACCAAACGCGGCCATAAAGACAACGTTGAAGTCTTTCTTCAAGCTGTAGGAAAAATGTTTGAAGTTGGATTGCATCCACAGTTGACAAATTTGTACCCTGAGGTGCAATATCCAGTGAGTCGTGGAACACCCATGATTTCACCTCTAGTGCGTTGGGAACATTCAGATGACTGGTATGTCACCAGCTACAGGATGCAAGAGAAAATTGTTTCTGGAGAAAGAGTTGTCCAAGTAACGCTCAGCGACGAGGACTTTGAATGGATGGCTGGACATGTGATTGATGGCAGAAACTTAATCCCTGCTACTGGTTACTTGCAATTAATCTGGGAGACTGTGGGAATGATGATGGGAGAACTGTACACTGAAGTCTCAGTTGTCTTTGAAGACGTTAGATTTCATCGAGCGACTACAATACCAAAAGAGGGTAGTGTCGAGCTGACGCTCATGGTTCAGAAAGGTAAGACATACCCAACTGGTTTTAATGCTGATAACTACTAAGAATATTTGTATGAAATATTGGGCGACATCAGGGTTACAATAACACACATTACTTTCCTTTAGGGTCCGGTAGATTTGAAGTCGTCGAGAGTGGTGCTGCTGTCGTAACTGGATCTATTCGTGCGGTATCTAACATAAGTCAAGACCGTATAAATCCTGAACTGCTGACAGACAGCGAGGAGGAATTATTAGTGATGGGTAGAGATGCCTATAAAGAGTTGCGCCTCAGGGGTTATCAATACTCTGGAGTATTCCGTGGAATACAGGGTGTGTCAGTAACTGGTAACAAGGGACGTATAGCTTGGGAGAATAATTGGGTGGCTTTCATGGACAACATGTTGCAAATGGAGATCATTGGAACAGATACTCGAGGTCTGTTCGTTCCTACCGGAATTCAAAAGCTGGTGATAGACACAAAATCTCACTTGACCAAAGTCCGAACAATGCCTGACGATGACAGAGGTAAGAACAAATTATAAGAGATAGAAACCACAATTCATATATCAACCTCTTTTCCTCGCAGCATTCCCAGTACAGGTTTACAAACAACTAAACGTCGTCATCGCTGGTGGAGTAGAGATACGAGGATTGAAAGCAAGTGCCATCAATCGTAAGAAACCAGCCGGGGATCCCGTCCTTGAAGCATTCAAATTTGTGGAACATAGAGATCAAGCTGAACTAAGCCTAGAGGTGATAACTCGGCTTGCCACGCACGTAGCTCTGGAAAATCATCTTGGGGTCAAAGTAAAGACCGTCGAATTCATCGGTGAAACAGATGATATATCATCTGGAAGTTTAACATCACCTTTGATCCAGGAGGTGTTAGGCGACTTACCATTAATGCAAGCAGACATAAATGTTATTGCGCCTGTCGGAAAGTTTGCCGAAGACGAACTTCCGTCTACCATCACCATCTCTGAAACAAAAAAAATGGCCAGTGAAGCCAGTGCGCTAATAGCTGTTGGTCATGGACTTCTTGCAAGTAATAATACCGAAACCTTGAACCATGTTCGAGCAGTGTTGAAGGATGGAGGATTCTTCATCGCCAGAGAGCCATTAAATACTGACAACGATGTTATGGCAACAGTACGAAAACAGAGCTTCGATGTTATACTAGAAAAACGTACCAACAAAGAATTGATACTCTTGCTACGTAAGACTGCTAAGGCACCTAAAATAACTACGATAATCGAAGTTAATAATAATGAGTTTAGTTGGCTCTCTAAGCTGCAAGCTGCTCTCCAGACAGATTCTGACAGGGAAAGTAGCAGCAACAGTCAAATACTTCTTGTAGCTGAGAAAGATTATGAAAGCGGACTTTTGGGACTAGTCAATTGCCTACGAAAAGAACCAGGTGGCGAAGTGGTACGAGGACTGTTGATCCAAGATTTGCAAGCCCCGAAATTCTCATTGCAAGATCCATTTTATTCTCAACAGTTGAAATTAGACCTCGTGCTCAATGTTTTGCGTCCTGGCAAGATATGGGGAACTTATCGGTTCTTCCCACTAGATTCACTGGAGCCAAAACCTGTTTACCATGCCAGAATAGGCCAAATGACCCGTGGCGACTTGAGTGCAATTAAATGGGAGGAGGGTAGTGTACATCCCTCTGTTGATCACAGTAATTTAGTTACAGTGAATTACTCGTCGTTGAACTTCCGTGATATCATGATAAGTACGGGTAAACTAGCGGTAGAAGCCTCAGCAAGATCAAGACTGAAGCAGCACAGTGTGATTGGATTTGAATTTTCTGGCCGAGATGCAAGCGGTCGTGCGGTTATGGGAATGACTGGTAATGGAGCTATCACAAATTTATGTGAGCCTGTCAAAGGGCTTGTATGGTCAGTGCCAGCTGATTGGACATTGGAAGATGCAGCTACGGTGCCAGTAGCTTACATAACAGCGTACTATGCTTTTGTATTGAGTGGTAATATTAAAAAAACTGATAAAATCTTGATACATGCCGGAACTGGTGGTGTCGGTCAAGCAGCCATCAGGTTGGCTCTTCATGCAGGGTGCGAAGTTTTTACGACTGTAGGAACACCACAGAAACGAGAGTTTATCAAGACTCATTTCCCACAAATCGACGACGATCATATTGGCAATTCTCGAGACACAAGCTTCGAGCAACTTATTCTCCGTAAAACGAAAGGAAGCGGTGTAGATATTGTCTTGAATTCTTTAGCTGAAGAAAAATTACAAGCCTCAGTTCGTTGTTTAGCACATGGTGGAAGATTCCTAGAAATTGGCAAGTTTGATCTTGTAGCCAACAATATACTTGGAATGGAAATTTTCCTCAGAGAAATTAGTTTCCACGGAATACTGGTTGATAATCTATTTACTGCTTCGCTCGAACGCAGAAAAGAAGTGGCAGACTTGTTAAATGAGGGACTTCGCTCTGGTGCAGTTAAGCCTCTTGTCAGAACCGTTTTTCCGATGGACCAGGTTGAAGCAGCATTCAGATACATGGCTGCTGGGAAACACATTGGCAAGGTTCGATAAATGTTGTCATATAATATACAAATTAATGAAAGTTGTCTCAGTTCAGTAATTTGGACTGTAATTCAGGAGCTGATTAACGAAAAATCGACGATTACAGTTTTCTGATTTCTACTAAAAACGATCAAAACCCTATAGCCCGAATATTGTTTACAACAAAAAGTGGCACTGTAATTAGATTACAAAAATTAAAGTATTGCTTTTCGCTCTTCAGCTCTCTGGTAATTTTTCAATACATATCAAATGCACACTCGGCAAGATTTCAAATCGATTTTGCAATCTCACCTAGCATACCCACAAAGATTCATAGGGATCATCATCAGTTCTGGGAACAACTATCATTTTTTTTTGGGGTAACAAATTTACTAATTAAATAATTTGCTTAGGTCATCATCCAAATGCGCGAAGAGGATGCAGTTGGCCGATCTTCTCTACCTCTTGCACTGCCTCGCTACTATTGTACCGAAGATGGCAGTTACCTCATTCTTGGTGGCCTTGGCGGTTTTGGTCTCGAACTTGTTGATTGGCTTGTACTCCGTGGAGCAAGGAAATTTGTTCTCACATCACGAAAGGGGATCAGCAATGGATATCAACGTATGCGTATAAACCTGTGGAAGAGCTACGGTGTGCAGGTTGTTGTCATTGTTGGGAAAGATGCCTCAACGTACGAGGGCTGCAAAGCTATTTTGAAAGAGGCTGTAGCACTAGGTCCAGTGGAAGGTATATTCAACTTGGCGGTAGTACTAAAAGACAGCCTTTGCGATAAACAAACGGTAGAAACCTTCGAGGAGTCTCTCAGAGTCAAAGCCTGGGCTACTAAACAATTGGACAAGCTCTCGAGAACGATGTGTCCAAATCTCAAACGATTTGTAGTATTTTCATCAGTATCTTGTGGTAGAGGAAACGCAGGGCAAACGAATTATGGAATGGCCAATTCCGTAATGGAGAGAATATGCGAAACCCGAGTGGCAGATAACTTGCCAGGCCTTGCTGTTCAATGGGGGGCGGTTGGTGATGTTGGATTGGTTGCAGAAATGCAGGAAGATCATAAGGAAGTTGTCATTGGTGGAACTTTGCAGCAAAGAATATCGTCTTGCTTGCAAGAACTGGACCATTTCCTGCAACAAAAATCTCCAGTTGTAGCCAGCATGGTTGTTGCTGAGAAACGAGCTGGCGGGTCTGGAGCTACAAATCTCGTAGACACCGTTGTAAATATAATGGGTAATGTAGATGCTGAACAATGTATTGACATTTAATTTCTTTTGTAATTCATAATCTAATGGTACCATCTCAACCATGGACAAATCTAGAATAATCAAATTTCAGTATTGTAAAATCTTTTTTCATCGGATATTTACATCTGCATAGCGACTTGATCAACAGTTTCAATACAGCAAAATACGTGTTTCTTTATAGGACTGAAAGACCTTAGAGGGGTGAGTCTGCATTCACCTTTGGCAGAATTAGGAATGGACTCTATGATGGCAGTTGAGATAAAACAAACCCTAGAACGTGAATTTGAACTATTCCTAACTGCACAAGATATCCGTACTCTCAGCTACGCTAAACTCCAAGAAATATCTCTCAAGCTAACGGCAGAGTATAAGAAGTCTGGAAAGAAATTGGCGAATGAAGCAGAAGATTTAGGGGGCATGAAAATGCTCATTCGCACTCTAGGTATCGGCGAGCGCAGTGATGAAGTTTGTGTCTCGTTAGCAACGAAGGCGGAAACTGGAAGAGGAGAAATTTTCCTAATACCTGGAATCGAAGGAATTCACACCATCTTCCAGACTGTGTCTGGTAAACTCAAGTCTCCAGCAACCTGTCTACAGCTTGCCAACTACTATTCAGATTTAACGTCAGTAGAGGATATGGCGAACTACTTTATTCCAGTAAGAACCATTCGTCAAATCCAAAAGCTTTTTGATGATATGACCTTATTTCATCTATATATATTATAACTATCTTTTATGATATGAACAGCACGTCAAAGCGCGCAACAAGGATCGCCGAGACTTCATAGTAGTTGGATATTCGTTTGGAAGTTTAGTGGCTATAGAAATTGCAAGACGTTTGGAAGCGGAAGGCCTTTCTGGTCGACTTGTATTGATTGATGGTGCACCCGACCATATGAAGGCAATTGTCGACCAACACTTGGCTGCAGATAATGATGACCAGCTGCAATCAAATCTTCTGGTGGGGATTATGGATATTCTATCTCCAGCTCAGAGCACAGAGGTAAACTGATTTTATACAATCACAATATTAACGGGGACGATCATTCACATCGTTGATACTGAAGTAGAGTCATTTGCCTTTTTTTTTTTTTACCGCCTTGTAGAGAACGTCCGTTGGGCATTGATACATGTTCAAGTGAGTCATGAAATAGTACAGATAGTTCTGCAGATAACGGTCAATTGCACCTGTCACGTTACATATATCATGACTTATATTTGGAGCTTCCAATTCTTCTAATCCGGTACATTTATTCCAGCTCTTTACTGAATTGCAAAATCGCAAAAGCTGGGATGACAAGTTGACATCATTTGTAAAACTTGTGCCTGAAGATCGAGTTATGAACTTGACACCAGAAGACCAAAGGATAACCTGCACAGCTATGTACCATCGCATTAAAGCTGTCATCAACTATAACCCTTCAGCGCTACCACCTCTAAGAACACCGATAATTCTCCTCAAGCCTAAGAGCCAATCCGTATCTTCAATCTCCAATGACTATGGTCTAGAAGCGGTAAGTTTACAGACGAGAATCTGAATTCCACCAATAACTCAAGCAAACCATGAACATTGTCAGCCACACAGAAATAGGCATTATTTACCCAGGTAGTTCCAGTAAACGGATTATAGAAAATTGACTAATCCGCGAATGTTCTTCTAAACCATGTTACAGCTGACACGGGAGAAAGTGGAAGTACACAATGTCCCGGGTAATCATGTGACGATATTGGAGGACGATATTTGTGCAGCGGCCATTAACGGAGAACCCGTCGAAGATGCTTTGACATTCAAGAGGACCATAATGGAAGATGGTGTAAATGTAGCGCCCATCACCCATCATATGGTTGGAAGAAGCTAAGATGATGAGAGCTCTTGGATATAAATTTACCCACCTCCTGCCATCAGGAATTGAAATCTTCTCATTACAGATAACGTTGAACTGACAGATAAAATAGTGAATTTATTGCGCGACATTTGCATCAAGTATTTACTTCTGTACCCAATAAATGTGGATCTTGATGCCGAAAAACGCAACTTGACAAAAATTATACTATGGTAATATGGTATCATCATCACTATATTTTTGAGCATGATGTCAACATTTTTGTCTATAACGTTCATAAAGTAATGTTCGACACGAAAAAAATAAACATTATACCACTGATTTTCTTTTATGCATCCACGTTTTAATGTAAAACAGATTACACATACACATCATACATACGTACAGAAAGTGGACGTTGATATTTCACTGCACCGGTCCTAGTAACAAACCTAATAAATAACGTTTGCCACACACGTTCTCATCAACTCTTATTGTTAGATATAATCATACGTCAATCATGTATTCCAATCATCAAAATAGAAAATAAAAAACCTATCGTTAATACATTAATTATCGAATTCATTCCCCCATCCGTTTGATTTCCTTCATTTGAAATACCATGAGAAAACGCTATAAGTTTAGAAATCAACCAGTAAAGCTACCTAGTTTATTTTTGTGTGTCTCTTTCACAAGGCAAAAGATAAGAGACATTAGGGTTGAACACTTCGATATGCGGAACGTAGATACTGATAGTACCACAATCATGAATAATTGATAGTTATTGTTAATCGATTAATAATTCTTGCAAAGGTGATCAGAATGACCAAAAAACACTAACTCGATCAGAGACGAAACTTCAGACACTTTTTAATCTTAAAATGAAAAATATTTTCAAAAAACAACAAATTCGTTGACACTTTCTTTTCAAAGCTCCATAGGCTCGAGATGTGCTGAGGAGTGATTCAAATCATCAATGTTGTTATTGTTGTTGTTATTGCCATTGTTGTTGTTGTTTGTGTTATTGTTGTTGTCATTGTTGCAATTATTGCTACTACGATCTTCGTTTAAATTAGGTATCGGAGTTAATGTGTCCCGGGTTCTTGGCAGAACCCTAACAAGATGTTTTCTAGGTGGTTCCCAAAGTACCAGGGCCATGGATGGGCGTTCTCTGCAATAAACAAAGAGAACTTGATTTCTGGTAACAATAGGGTATGACCTTTTGTAACAATTGTTACATTTTATCAAAGATAAATAAGAAATTTCATGCGTAATTGAGTTTCTTTGTCTTGATCAGATAAAAACTAGGGTAATCAAACTAAACTATTGTTTAACTCATGTTGTAGAACTCACAGTTTTGATAGCAATGTAACAGGAATTAGAGGCTCCTCTTGCATTTGTCTGAGCTCCTCTGAGATGACCAATCTTGGTTGTTTGCCATCATTCTGGTCTATATCCACTGTCTGAGCAGTGTTCTCCATGCCTGCATTTGTGTACTGTGAATTATCACACACAGGCTGAGATGCACCAACAATTGTTGTAGAAGTGGATGAATTTTGTTCCTGATAATTAGAACTAATGTGCAGTCCTTGGAAGTGAGATGCCATTTTTTCCTCAGTTATGAACTGCTTGACTTGGCGGCTGCAATTCAAGATTCGCATAATTGAATTTGGGCTATTTGCCGCGAATAAATTCACCCCTATTCACTAACTTTTAGTTCTTCAATTTTTTTATTTTTTCGTCATCGCAAAAGTCCTAGGACAGCAAATTCTTTTTAAACTGTTAGGGATATAAAATTTCCAAGAATTTGAGGTGTCAAGAAATTTGTATATAAAGAGCCGAAAGAA
The DNA here is from genome assembly GCA_963932425.1 of Athalia cordata. Taxonomy (NCBI): domain Eukaryota; kingdom Metazoa; phylum Arthropoda; class Insecta; order Hymenoptera; family Athaliidae; genus Athalia; species Athalia cordata. The sequence continues at coordinate 23,399,598 of OZ010625.1, forward strand.
TAATTTGCCGTGATAAATCGCGTTACTGCAATCTAGAAAATTGTCTACAGTTCAATGACCACATATCAATACAAGATCTGCATTGGCTAAATGCAGTAAATTTAATCGTTAGAGTTTTGTACTAAGTACATTGATAAAAAAGGGGATAATTTAATTCAATCAAATGAGATTTTATGCTAAAATGTATCCCTAGTTTTTATAACGATTCTCAGGAAATGAGACAGGCTTCATGACATTTTACAAATAAGCAGAGAATCAAGACTTCAAGAGTGATTTACTTGTCGGTGAAAATTATAAACCATTCAAGGTTTGAAGAATAGCTGTTTCTATGGACAGGATGACATTTTGTGAGAGATTAAGAAGTACTGGATAACTCTATGCATACTCACGTGTCTGCGATATCTGGAGTGTTCAACTTCCTTTTGTGATGCAATGTAGTAATTCCATATGCCGGCTGACTTCTTTCTCCGGTGAATCTGATTAGATCTGGTTGCTGCAGGGCTGGAATACTCCACGGCATAGAGAGTGTAGGGACTTGCGGCATCTGAAGCCATGGTCCACCTTGCTGAGGTGAGTTCTGTTGACCCATCATGTGTTGGAAGACGGACTGTGGAGTATGGAGATTAGCTCCGCCCATCGTACTCTGCATCGGAGGGTTAACATGGTATTGCATGGCTGTTGTCGCAGCTACTGAATGTCTCCGGTCTTTCAACTTTGTCTTGAAACTTCGTGGATTAACTCATAAGTTAACTAGGCTCGACAAAAAAATTTATATGTCAATGCCAAAGCTAAATATCTTTAGAAATGACACCTCGGTATTTAGGTGTATCGTGATGTCCGAGGTTAAAGTTTGCGTTCGTCTACTTCAGTGATGCTAGTCTTATTAGATGCTTAAAGAAGCAAGCTTTTTTGCTGCGGGCAAGGGTGTTGGTTAACCACACTGCCACTACACATGACAACAAGACAAAAACGATTGTTCTGTGAAGAGTGAACCAATTATGAAGAGAGTAAATGATGTGAGCAACAATGACTGAAAGTAAATAGTTTCACCTCTGAATATGTTCATTGGGTCGAGGAATTGGTCCTACTAATAATTGTTCACATACTCCTGGCCCCCGTGAATCACATCCAAATTTCTAATTTCAGAATCCAAGTACCCAATTTTCAATTCACCAAACATTTACGCCCAAAAACAATTTTTTGATGAAACTTTCAAACTGTAAAAAAAAGTTTGCATACCAAGAATCCCAACTGGGATGTCGGCCGAATTTATCACTGATCGGTGAAATTTATCCTTCACCCCACAAGGACGTACTTGTAGTCGACTCAGTATAAAACTTTCCGCTTCAATTCAGGGTTATTATTTATTAAGTTTTATTTTGGACTTTCGCCTTACACTAACTGTTGGCGAGTTAGGCCAAGAGAAATAGAAGAAAAAAAATACGCTGTCGTGAGACGGAGCACCGAAAGTTCTACAATTTCCAAATGACAACAAAAATAATGACGTATACCGAAACCAGCATGCAGCGCTACTGTTTCTCGCGCACTCACGCACGTTTGTGGCGGTTCTTGGGTTGGTTCTTCACCGCTTCTGTAAAAATACTGTGGTAAAAGCAACGAGTAAAAGTGTGTCACCAGTGCCGTGATCACATACGATGTCCTCTTCGGATCATGGTGTTTTAATTGCAGGAAAAGAAAAAGTCGCTACACGCTGCGAGTTATCGCTGATATCGAAGGAAATTTTATCTGAAGTATCTGAACAGTTTTCCGCTGAAAATAAATGTAATGGTTGTTTAATTAAATTATTATCGAAGTTGGAGTTTGTTGGAGCCTTAATTGTTTAATCATCACCAACACTGTTTTTGGTAAAGTTTCAGACGAATCGTTACTACAGCTTCACGGTATTTTCGGCAATGTTTTCGATCGAGCAGTAGAACTACATGAGTTGTCTAGGGTGACGAAAATATGCTCGACACCGGTAGCGGGAATTTCGAAGAAAAGAACTGATGCACGGTGGTTTTTGCAAGTGAAGGGTATTTCCGGCGAACAATACACGCTTTTTCCTGGGGTTAACTTTTGCAGCTGTGCAGCATTTAGGTGGTACTTTCGACAGTTCAATAATCTTAACTGTCTTATTTAACCTTGCAATTTTCATGCCCACTGTTATTTGACATACCAGAAAGGACACTCGTTGTCTTCTCTATTCAACAAACGCCATGGTGGAACAGAACAAGCTAGAACAACTAGATCAGTAGCCTGCACTCATTGACATTCTCGTCAATAATTATTTGGCATAGACCCTCGTCTCATCTTATGACACAAAAGAACTAATTCTAATGTGATATCTGACATTGTGCTCTTAAAATTAATCAAATATATTTAAGAATACTTGTACATAAATCAATTAATTCAGGATAGTTTTTCATTGACTTTGCACTAATTAGTCTCTCTGACCAATTGGTTTTGTATCAAAAAATTTAACGGTTAAATGGTTTGGAAACCAAAAACTAAATGAATAATAAAAGTTGTTTATTTTAGGTACCATGTTATAAATGATGAGGTTGCTTATACCTGCAAACACGTTTTAGCAGGGTGGCTGTCCTCACTTGATACGCAGAAGCTGTGTGTACAGGAAATCACATCCACTCATTTTCGCGATCTTTTGAAATCCCAGTTGATATCTTGATAACATGAGCTTCGACTCTCAGAATTATCAACTTGTTGCCAAGTTGAAGAATCTCAAGTCTGTTGTGCAGCTGCTTAAGTCTGTCAATTTCAAGGAGGTATGTCGAGAGTCAAGTATTTGCAATCGCAGAGATACCTTTGTCTATCGAGTCCCTGGTGCTCCAAAGTCTGAGATTGATACCAAAGCTCGCGATAGGCCCTCCAGACCAAATTACAATAAGTTTATTAGACACCTAAATTTGAAAGTTTGATCTTTAAGAATGAGATACTCTAATTACTGACTCCACATCAACAAAGGAACTAGTTTTTTTCCATGCAATAAGCCAAACTGAAGATCAAGTTTTTCTAATATAAGCACTTCGAATACTGGGTATTGCAAGCATTTCGTTTCAATCAGCCCAAAGCCAATCATTATTGACAGTTGTTATTATCACATTAAGTATCCGAGTATTGTTAATAATATCAATCATTGGGGTTTGAGCCACACAATTAGTTTCAAAGACATTCTTCAATGCAAGCCATTTTAAGACATTTGAATTCTTTAAAACTACATCTCATATATGTCATCAGAGTGCAACATGCTTGGGAACACACAATGGATTGAAAGTAACAGTCGAGGATGCAAAATGTATGCAAGCCAGTGCGTACATTCCTTCAGCGGTCTTTGAAGAGTTCAATTTGAAGCAAGATGTCATATTTAGAATTAATTTATCCGTTCTTGTTGAGTGTTTGTCCATGTTCTGGGGAGATATAAACACTCAGGACAGTTCTGTAGCCCTACAACTTTTTTACGAGGTAATAGTCAGATAATTCAATCAGAATGAAATAGTTAGATCATTTTGTCCAAGTTCATAAATTGTGATGTTCTGTATTAAAGTTGTGATAAAATTTTGAAAATGAGCTTTGACTGCATTTCGATCTCATCGTGAAGAACAATTTTGTACTCTGTATATTACTTAGCAGCTTTATAACAGCTGAAAATAGAAATTGCACATTTTTTGCTTGAACACTTTAAAAACTCATTGTAATCGTTAAATAGTCACAGCTTGAGTCACAGTATCATTGAGGCAAGAGAATTTTTAAGCTTCATAACGAAATTTTGAATCAATTTCAATGGTGGTATTGTATGTGAAGGGTACTGGCCATCCTGTGACTGTACTCATTGAAGAAGATGGCATAATAACAGACTGTTCCTTGAAAACTCAAGAGCCAGACGAACTGCTGGATTTTAATTTGTCCCAAGATAGTGTGATGAACAAAGTTCTACTGAAAACGGAATTACTGAGAGATGTTTTGTCAGAATTAGATCCAACCTGTGACATATTAGAGGTGGGTGAATGTTTGTTTCGTCAATCATAATCAGTGACATTTGATAGCCAGTACAGCTTGAGAGTGATTTCAAGTGTAGTGATTTCAAGTGATGAGTGTAGAACCGTTATTAGATTTACATAGTCATTAATAAATTTGATTAATGATATCATCTATTTTGGAGATTAACTCATTCGTTCAAACGTGAAAATACGAATTCCAACATGCCCAATTGCTTTAATGGCAGGAGAACAGGAGCCTGAACATGTCTAGCCGATGCCACTTTGATAAATAATATTCCTTACTTCAGTGGACCTGAAATAGATTTTGATTTTTGATTTTTATTGTCGTAATAAAATTAGTACGAAAGTTGAACAGGATTATATTAATGTATGTCAAATGTTTGTCAGCTCCTGCTATCACCTGATCCACCCTACCTCCGAATCAGCACCGATGGGGCAGCCGGTGAATGCCAGGTCCAAGTACCACGGGACTCCAGCCTTATAGAAATATTTGAGTGCAATGCAACAGCTAGTTCGTGTTATAAACTGGCACATGTTAAGCCAGCCATGAGACCTTTATCCTGTGCTACTATGGTGTCAATTAGAACAGATGAGTGTGGATTATTATGTTTCCAATACATGGTCAAAACTGAAGATGGGCACACGTGTTATGTCGAGTATTACGTAAGTTATATTAGTTTTATTATTTGGCCAACAACCACCTTTCATTACTTTTGTTAGACTCGAATCTAGAAATGTATATTATTGTTATCTCTAACCCAAAGCGTGATGCTTTGTTTTTGGGGGTGTGATTTTAACATTGCCAGCCTGCTTAGGAATTCCAATAGTCAAAATTGGTCAAGACTGGCCAAAATTCTCATACTCATTTCTGTTTTTGTGAGCCAGATAAACAACCAGTAGTTAAGGTATAACTTAATCGCTTGCTTTTCAATCTTTCAGATTTCTCCTGTTGTTGACATGGAAGAATAATTCAAGAAAGTACAACATATAATTCATCCGGAGCGAATGATTCAGTGGCTCTAAGTGCTTCATTTCACAAGACTTGCACTACTTATTTATTTTTGCTGCAAGAAATTTTCATTTCACTGTATTTCATTTGTTTACTACAAAAATTGTTCAAGTTTTTCATAATGTGTGTTTGTTGAATTCTATTTGTTATAATCTGATATGTCATTAGAGGACTTAGTTTTTTGTTACTTTGTACATATGACAATCCAAACAAAGCACACTACCAAAGTTTTTTTTTCTCACAACCTTAACTACTTGTGTTCTCTTCGTATTCATGTCGTCGCTTACATATTAAAGTGCCGGGCAGATCACATATATACTTTCAGTCCTCCTTTTCAGTTAGACTGAAAAAAGTCTGTTACCCAAGCGCAGGGATAAAGGCTCCACGTTATGTACGTATCTATAAAATCGTTGTTAGCTGATCCAGGAGTCCGATAGTTTCAAATTAAATTTATTACTTCCGAACATAAATCTCATCATTAAGATAATGAAAGACTTACTAATCTTTTGTATATGCTGGTGACCTACTACATTTCGAAATGCTCATTTTTCATCATTCTAAAAGTTGACAATATTGATTAAGAAAAAAAAAAAATTTGCATTATCTTACACTTATACTTTCCTCACAATTACTGCTTTGCTTTATGCGCGTAATTATTTTTTTCTTTACTATGTCGGGAGAAAATAAGCTTGAGTAGTAAAAATAACACGACGTCTAGAGGTATAAAAACCGCTTTGAACAAAACTTAGCAAAGTAACGCGGTCAGGGCAGTTTTTAATGAACAGCAAGGATATATTTTATACAGCTCCATGCCAATAAGGACACCTTCAATCATATCAAAAGGCAACTGAACCACGAACAACAATATTTCCAAAAACAAACAGTTCCTCTGTATTTTTTATTCTTATTTGGACGGTAAAAAGCAAAAACGTCTTGACCAACAAAAATTTTTTTTTTTTTTCAAGTATTGTGAAAACGTGAAGTGCGACCCACATCATAAAAATATATCGATTGCACCATTTTTTCAAAAATGTTGCTTAAGACGTTGTTGCTTAATACTATCCGTTTCATTTCACCCGTGTTAATGACCCACGTCTTCAGTCACTGTCGTCGGTGTTTCGGGGTGGCCGCGTCAACGGCAAACGGCTCTCTTCGTCCGATCCGTAGATAACATCTTCGTCTGATTCATTGATCATCGAGAAAGCCGGATTATCTTTCGTGATCGATGAATCTGAGGACGAAAGAATTATGTGAAAACAACTATAAGCCACTCTTCAAATCTACTATAAATTATAAGACCATATTGTTAGGTGGAATAAAAAAAATCTACTTATTGTGGAGTCAGAAATCTCCAAAAAATTTTTAAAATCCTCCACGATCTCTTGTAATATCAATCGTCCATAATACTATATTGAATTTTTGAGAAGACAATTGCAATACTTTTTCCCCATTTTGAGATGGACTGGCTGCGCAACAGTTGAATCTTCTACATTTATTAACTCGCTTTTAAACGTTGTCATACTCACGTTGTCCGTAAACCTGCTGTAAGGCTGGCGCGTAGACGTAGGCCATGGTATAGAGATAGAAATTAAGTAGCCCATAAAGTGCCATGAACTGAGCAGAAGTTCTGTAGTATGTGGATAGTCGAGATGCGAAGCTATCCTCAAAGACACCGGTGCCAAAGTGTCGCGCCGTCACCAGTGTACAGACTCCAGCCACCACACCGGCCAGAAGCGTCAAAAACCGCAGTCTTAAGTCTGCATAAATTTCGTCAAGGCAAAGGCCAAAGTTTTAACATAAATAAAAAATGGTTTACATATTGTATGAGGCCACTGAAAAATTCAATGCCTCATACGCTTTACGCTTCGTCTTATCACTATAAACCAATGGGTATAATGTGTTCGTAATTTTTTCCTGAAAGTGCATACATTCAATTGAATTACAAATAACTTGTTAAAAATTCAATAATTAGTTTTGCAATTTGTTGAGAAAATCCAACTCTGCGCATTATCGACATGCAATATCTACAAGTCCACTAATAATGAAACCTGACTAATTTGTTTTGCGTGGATCGCGACAGCCAGGATATTAACTATCCACCTGCTCGTAAACTAAAAGCTTAGAAGTATCATTATCACTATTTTTACCAAAGTAAGGCATCGACCGCAACTCGCTGTACGCCCGCAATATCAGCAGCAAGAGATAGGCCACGTAGACTCCCCCGACAGCGAAGAAAAACACTTTAAAACCCTGAAACAATGAAGTGAATTGCTGTACGCTCGCATACACATGTTCGGGTTACTTATAGCGACGATTTGCTAAATGGTATTTTTTTTTTATGGATGAAGCAAATTTTACGAAACATTTGATTAGCAATTATGCACTCTCCTTAACGTGATGAAGTATCATCTATTTTTCAAAATATTTGATTGCCTCGTTTGAGATGAGAAACTCTATAATTTCTGTCATTCGATTATTTCTTTACGAACAAGATGTACGGCAGCAATACATTGCAGTTTCGAAATCTCGACAAAAGGCTTCAACTATAACTGAATGGTGTCAACTATACGAAATTTCAAGTCGCAAACGATAGGAACATGACTGCAGCATTATGATGCGGAAATATCCTATACATATGAATTTATAAACTATAGCGGTATGCAATAAACTAGAGAGTTGGAGAGAACGTCATGCGGTCGGCAACCCTTCGCGGTGTGATCAGTTTTTCTGAAAATGGTTTCAATTTCCGTTCGACTTTCGATGTGATGCCTAATATAGCAATGATCATGACGAAGTTCAACTGTACCACACCTGGTTTGTCCGGTTTGCTTGCGGTCGCAACGTGAATGGTCTCATCGTTGCGCTAACGCCCTACCAACGGGGTTGCGATAGCGAAACTGTTTAATACACTCTTGACTCTACTAGAAGAACAGGGATTTGGCCTCAGTTCCAAGGTTTCACTCCAAGGTTGCGTTCGCGCCCGTAACACGTGAAGAGGTGTCCCCCAGCATTGCCGAAGATGAATTACTTCCGTAAGTGTTTTTATCTTATAATCCTGGTTCTCTTATGCGGGTGGTCGTAACTAATATGAAGAAATTCTAATCACGCATTAATTTGCACTATTTCCTATACTTCGGGCTTTCAGAAATCAAAATCATTTTTTTCATTGGAGTATCTTCCGGAACAACCGCGTTATTCTCCACGGTCGGATGTTTTGCCAATGTGGGACAGCCGGCGACGGAATCGCAGAGTATTTGGTTCCCACAGGCACATTGTGACGTAAGGCATCTCCGAGGATGCTCCAATCTTCACTTGGACGCCGAGCAGATCCTTTACTCTCCAGACAATATTTACCAAGAAGATCCCTCAAATGCCATATGTGATGTAGAAGGAGATGAGGGATGTGAGCTGGTATACAAGGTCACTCCTGTTCGAAATCCGTCATTTGCGGAAGCAGCCCAAGCGAATCCTTGTCCGGTCGATCCGCATTCCGTTGATCGAGTGCTCTTGCCCCACCCTCATAATTGCAGCTTGGTAAATACAATATCAGTCAATCTATTCACTGTTGGATAAATTCTTCTACAGTCGCATCTTCGCACAATCTTCAAACGTTCATTCCTAAGATTTCCAAATTAGGACGATCAGTGTCAAATTCATACGCATTTGAACAACACAGAGCTGTTTAATTCTGTTCTCCTTTGGATGCTGACAATTCCTTCGCTTAGCTACATCATAGCCAGGTTCATGCGAATTTGTAATTAAATTAAAATAGCTAGCTGTAGTAGTTTATGTTAGTATTATTACTACTTTTTCTTTTGTTACAAAAAGCGTGCCTGGTTATCAAACTTTCTGATGGTATTGGGCCCGTTTTACTATTTTTTCGTCCACGATGTATTTTTATTTTTCGCCGAATCCCCGAGCAGAAAATCTGAGTTATTGGCTTATGTGAACAGTGAAATTAATCATGAGCAACAATTCGACTTGCATGAATTGTTGCTCATGATTAAACTGGCTGAAAAAGTCGATTACATACGGTATTCAAATAGGTGGATCTCTTTTTTTATCATCCTGAGCGCGTGGACGCATAACTCTGGTACGGCCGAATCCACCCAACCATGATCACGGGAACTTCACTGTACTTTTTGGTATCGCCATAGTTATATTTGATAGCATGTCAATTTCAGTTCTACAAGTGCGACTGGACCACGCCGGTTCTTTTCGAGTGCCCTCAAGACTTGCACTTCAACACCGACCTTCAGATCTGCGACTGGCCCTGGCAAGCAGGCTGCGACAGCGAGTGGGCAAGATGTCCGCGTCCTCCGCCGTTATGTCCTACCCAACATCGGCGTCCCATTCATCTACCCCATCCTCATCTGTGCGATCAATTTTACCAGTGTAACTGGGGTCAACCGCACTTACAAAGCTGTCCCGATGGACTTCACTTTAATCCAAGTCTCAAAGTTTGCGACTGGCCTCATAGTGCGAAATGTCAAATTTGTTAACCCTGAACGTATAAGTGTAATAATATTTAAATGGACACATGGCTCTATACGGTACCAAACTGGTCGTGTTGTAAACTAAGTGTTCGCAGTCTAAACTGTGAAAAAATAATGGCAAATCCTCATGGCAGGGCATAAGTTTGATGGCCTTTCAATCAGGGGTTTGGTTTTAGATCGCTCCTAATCAATGCTGTATGAACTTTGCCTGAACCGATTGAGATATTTCTGTTCACATAGCTTTATTACCGTTGATATACATAAAAATTCGTATAGCCGTTCACCTGCTTTGGATGTAAAGATTGTATTGGTTAGAAAAACAAGAATATTCGATTTACATTCAATAGGACGGTTTAAAATTTACTTATTCGAAAAAAAAAAATAAACAGCTTCTAGCCAAGAAGCTCCTGATCAAATAATTAAGTTTTCTAATGAGATCTAGAAACTACACGGACTTATTTTGTATTATGCGTGCAACGCCATATGCACTCAGAATTTCAAAAGCGTCTGGAATTCGGATTTACTCGTGCAAGCTCTACCTACAATTAGCGTTCCATATTTGACTGCTATATAAATAATGTATTCGAATCAATATATCCGCAAAACCAAACCAAAACGTTGAGACGTGCAATCAGTACAAGGTTTGAGAGATTTTCCTTCAACGTTCGAAAGCATGATAATTTTATCATGATTACCATGCATTATACTGATGGATTTGCTGCTTGTCGAAACACGAGACAGAACTACCTTGCTGCCGTATCTCTGTGATCTATTCTTACAGAACAAATTCTTAAATTGTACTGGCTTGAAATTCGAGTTATGATCCCGGGATAACATGAGGACTATTCGGAAAGTTTGGAAGTTCGGGAGTCTTATCTACTGGTTCTCTATAAGATATCGATACACATCGGCTCCAAATACGGATTAGTCGAAATTAAGGTTCTCAATACTCGATTATAGTTTCAATTTTTGCCTGCTATATCATAAGCCTGCCGAGTCACAGAATGGTGACAGCGTTTAACAGAAAAGTGAAGACTTACGTAGTAATTTGAAGTATCCAAGACGTAATTGTAAGTAGGGTCTTCAAGCTCCGTGCAGCGCAGCCACGTAGCCAAAGTTAAGGCTGCTCCCCATAACATTCCCACAACCACCAATTTCGGTAGATAAAACGTTGCTAAACGTCTCTCATTCTGCGTGCAATTATGGAAAATATGGTAAGCTTACAAATCTGCATGGTATAGCTCTGATTTACATGAAGGAACATAAATGATAATACTGTAAGTTCATAATCGGAGGAAGAGACAATGATTTTTGAATTTAATTTTCAGTAATATTTTGAATTAATCACCCTCTATTTTGTTGCCATATGATACTACCCAGAATGTTATTGTTGCAAAATGAACCGATGAAACGCGTAACGAATTGTCAAATCCTCATCATATTGTTAGTTGGCTCTCGGGTAGAAAAAATCCCGAATTTATATTACGCTAAGCTTACGAGTACAATACATTGTAATTCGCTATTGTTGGTGACGTAACAGTTGACAGTATACAGGATGAGTTAGCTCTACTCCCAAAATGAGAAGAGCCCGATCCGGCCTCCTCATTCAAGTCGCGCGCTAAGCTCGGAAGAAAAGGAAGTGAGTGGCGTTCGGGCTTTTCCCGTAGTTCGCGATTTAATGCTAACTCGCCCTGTATATCTCTTGGTGAGGCAAGTTGTATGTCCAATTATGAAGAACCGAATAAAACGAATTACAGAGAACAGAATGTCATACATTATTATCGCATTATAAATTTGTCATACAACGATATATTTTGCGGTGGATGCAATACGCATTTTGTTAGCGTTGAATTTCAAACATTAAGCCTGTGAAGTCCGCGTTTTTATGTAAATAATTAGTACTATCAATACGGCGTTCGTACATTTGTATACGCAACAACTGATAAAAAGAGCTGTCAAACATTTTTTTTGCCAATAAGTGTACAAGACGAATCACCACTCGTGCAAGAAAAATGGACAGAAATTTGCACTTTCACACGCGGAAGATGCGGCTTGGATTTTATACTAAATATTATTCTTTCGACAAATCTAGGCAAAAAAAATTGGCATTGCGTTGAACTAATGTATTCATAAGAACGCACCTGACGTAGACCGTGATATACACAGAGCCAAAACATGAGAATGGCACATAGAAAAGTTGTCTGCAGAATGGCATCCAGCATACCAGGCACCCAGGAGTTGACGAGAAAAGTCATCGGAAAAAGCGGATCTATAAATAAATAAAATTAAAAATTAAATTTAGTCATAAAAATTGAGCTACGCAAGCTCTCGTTCGTCGCTACGGTAATATCGTTAGTCGGGTGTCAAGGGTTAGTGAGAGGATCTTTCGAGCTTCATTAGTTCAAGAGGACTGAGAATGATTGAAATGTGTTCTAAATTCATTTCGAATTCTGATTTCGGTGAATTTACTAGCTCGATATGTCACTAGCCTCGACATTGTGCTCGACAGAAAATACGAAATGTGGGTAAGTATAAATCAGGTTGAAACTTACTATTATAAAGTATTAGTAAGGGCAAAAGAATGGATAACCACTTTTGCTCGATTGACCAATCGTGCGCTGGATATTTACGCAGGGACAGGCCGAACCAGCACTAAAAATGTAAAACGTATTAATACCATGCGAATGATAATTACATAGGAAAATTATCAATTTCATTGGTTTGATATTGATAGTTCGTATGGCTATACTTCAGGTATTCAGGCTTCGATATGCTCATGGATACATACCGTAACCATGAAAGTGGCCAGCAAAAAGATCAAGCGAAACCAGATCTCGATCTGCGTGAAGGCCGGATTGTAATTCTTAAACTATGGGAGAATAGAAATATGAAAAGAAAGTTAAACTCGAACAAGAATTACGAGACATTGAACCTGACACATGCTTACTAACGTAGAATGTGAGATCGCGGATTGTGTATCGCTGATAGAAGCTTTCTAGGCCATGGAAGCGGACGGTGATGATGTAGTGAGAGTAGTCGAGGAATCCAAGATGTACTACGACCAACTCCTCGCAAGACTGACGCTCGCACGTCAGGTGCCTCGTCCTGGTGATAAAAACATTTAAAATTCCAAGCGCGCAAATAACGAGTAGATACAATATGGCGTCAATAAGATCGCGTTAATAATTGTATACCTATTATATATGGTATATGTAAACTTAGCGTCGCAAATTGCAGTTCTTATTGCGTTTATATACCCTCGATGGGAAAATGCGTTGACAATTAATTTACCTGTTATGGCCGGCTTCTGGCGCCAAAATGGATACAGCCCGATGATCCGATGTTTGACCATCGATGGAGACGCTCACTTGGAAGCTCTCGTCGTACCTTTCGTCTGAAAGGTATGGGAAAACAATTCGGTGACAATTTCGTGCTGATAAATTAATTATAGAAAGATGAGATTCATTTACTATCGGTGTTCGAAGTGGATAATTTCGCGATGACCCAAAGCTGTTGGCTGTAAGTGGACAGGGCTGGTGTACGCATGATATAAGGTCCTGTAGCCATCTCGCTACCATTCAAATGTGCTTTTTGCTCAGTAGTGGAAGTGATCGGTGGACCTAGATGGGGTAGAAATGAAACTTACTTCCCGAAACGACTTGTTTTTTTAATCATTTCATCTTTAATTCGTTTCATACCTGCAAGGCCAATGAACACAGCCAGGCCGAAACACGCGAAAAACGCGACAAAAACCATAACAAATTCGCGCTTGTGCATGGAATACAACCGCATTTGGACAGATCTGAAATGTTAGAGATTATCTCGTTAAAGAGTAATATATCGATCCTGATGCGTAACTATTGAATTACAACTGTGACGTTTCTATAAACATATTAGTATGTCTATAAGTAATCAGTTACTTATATTATACCTTTCGCAACGATCATGGTGATAAGCGGGTGCGATGTACTTGTTGAATTCGCTGAAGATATCGCTGAATTGAGAGAGAGCATTCCTGATTCGGAAGTTCCAACCTCCTGATGGCAAGTGGTACGAGTACCCTAAATTTGATCCATCCATCTTCGACATTGCGGAACGTTAAATTCTGCAGGATATTGAACATCTGTACATTTTAATTATTTTGTCCATTCGGTTCATTCGGCTGTTGAATGATTTCGGCGGGAAGAAGAACCAAAGGGACAACAGGTGTAAACCGTAATTATTAAAGCGATGTATCAATGGATATTTATAAACCATATATTGGTTGTTAAAAAAATACAAGTGAGGATTGGCTAACAAACTGAATAAACACTGTAATCAGATAATCAATCAGAATATCAAGATCAGTAGAGTGCAGATACATACATACATATACGATAATCAGGGCGGATTTAAATTTCGAGTCAATTATGTACTCGCTGTAGCTCATCATAATTGAGATTACAATCGTACTTATATCTAACACTCTCGGGTGCTTGCAGCGTAAACAAACATCGTATTAAACAATTTTCGATGCTATAGCTATATGTAGACGTCAATGCAGCCATAATGCCGATTGACGATATGTGGGAGGATCGTCGCGCACCATCCAACAATTTCGAATGCATCTTTATCGTGATGCAGGATAGCAATCATTGTTGTATGAATATGAAGATATGCAATCAGGTAGGAACAAATTGGGGTCGCGAGTTTTGTGACGAGTTGATAAGGTGTCGTTGAGGGATATCGAACGATCATATACGAGGCGGTGTACTCGGTGTAAAATTAAAGCGACTAAAATTTACCTTTGAGAGGGTTGCAGGGTGGAATGCAGTTATTGCGGGTTGCCGTCGTGATGGACGTGGACGATAAGGTGGACTGTGTGGGCGAACATCACAACAAACAGCAGAGCACCTGACGGAAGGATGGAGACGTTGTTGGCGTTCGTAGACCACGCGGATCCTGTGCCTCCCAAATATAAGCTATTAACAGTGGCACAAGGAAGAAAAGTGTGGTAACAACGGCGGCGCACGGCGTCGCGACGCCTCATATTGATCGCGTACATGCGCTTCGCGTCTATCAACATACCTATTGTGTCGATACATTCGTTATACATCGCAGTTTTGCGAATCTTGTCATTCGTAGATTGCGTGTATATACGTCAAGTATGACATCGTCTGTTGCTTGCACCATGATTCAAATATCTGCAGTTGCTATTAGTTTCTCTTACTAATTTTTACTGCTGCGATTTTTCGAAGGATTCTCGAAATTCCTACCATCATGCAAACGCATTGCAAAAAAAAGGATCAACCGCTAAATAAATCTCTGATCTACACGCAGTAATTAGAAAGCAATAATCAAAGTATGTACATGAGTCAGCGACTCATTGGTTCTTCTACCAACAGACAGCGACCAGCGACAGACTCGAACTAGTTAAATATCCTTATACATATAATCACAGCTTCTCCAAGTTGCAGAATATCGACAAGCAGATTCGCCGAAACAGTCTTAATTCTCCACCGATATCCTATGATACTGTGTTTACTGTTTGAATATGCCGTAATTAGAGTGGAACATACACCTTTTGTGCCGCGCTTATCGTTAGGCTAATGCTGCATATAAATTTGCATTTAAAGATCTTCAATGATCATATAAATTCGTTGGAGCTCATACCTAACGATGTACATAAAAGTTACAATTAACCAGAGTGAGAAGATGTGATGGTCCAAAATTATAATGCTTACAGGGGAAAATACGCATAACAGCCACCAGCGGATTAATAAGTATTGAAAATTAATACAGTTGAGCGTACACGTATCTAATGTAACTCATCTACTTCTGCATGAAGACGTGATATGGTAGAAAGGTAGAAAACTTTCGTGATTATTACGCAACTGCAAGACTTTACAAACGCGTGTATGTTTTTGAACGCACAGGGTGAATCTATTTATTGCGTTGTGTATTTCCAATTTCACCTTGCATTCGTCATAACAAAAAAAAAAAAAATTGTTCGACTCGTAACTTTTATGAAGTACTCGTGAAAATGATTAATGTATTCAAAAATACGTGGAAATCGAAGATTAGGACAGAGCCACTGGAAATAGCTTAACGATGGATTATCGAATATGAGAACTGAAACCCATCATTGATATACTTGGAACTTCCCGGAGATGACTTTTCTTTTTGTTATAAAAAACCTTCTTGCAACCTAGCAAACATCCGGATCTTTTTGAATCATTGAACCTTATTACTGTGAAGATTACCTCCCGAAATTAAAAAAAATACTTACACCAATGAATTGAATGGAAAGAATTAATGTGAAATTCGTACAACAGGAGCTAACGAAACCGAATTTGTGAGGGAGAAACTATACGAATTTGTACAAAACAGAAATGGGCACGCACCTACGTTTTTTGGCTAAGTACATTTACTGTTTTTCGGGAAATGACAATACAATCTATTCTCTGAAGTTTATCAAGCTGTCAATCCACTTATCAAGCTGTCATTCAGAAAAACAATAGTTCAAGGTTGAGAGATGAATAACGATGTTGAGAAAATGAGTGAAACAGCCGAATCGCGGATGCAAGATTCGATATTACATCTTTTTTTGAACAAAGTAGCATGTATACGCGCGCCGCATTGCAATGTTTTGTTATTGTTGTACATTTCCATTTTTGAGTAAGTTTTATATTCAATGTCATACGAAGAATTGTGGTATGTATTCCATGCAATTACTAGAAACCGTTTCAATTCACTCTTAAATATCTTCACAATTGACGGTTAAGTTTTCATTGTTACGTCTATTTTGAACGACATAAGCTATGAGAAGAATTGTCACATTCGAATCTGAATCTACAACTCGATTTGCATTCTAATTAGTTATTATCTCGTTGTACGTCTATTTTGTGAATGCTCCTGATCGGCTATTGTTTCATCAAAAAACTTTTGACTGATATTATCCGTTTCGTCAGTGCTTTCATATTGAATTTCGCCTTTCGTAAGTGATATTTCTATGTTTAAATGTCCGTTAATGCGTGACGTCACTACTACTAGCTTGTACCCATTTGCATTTTAATTTTGAATTCACTCATTATTACTTATAACGAATGATTATTTATAGATTTTCGTATGCGTTCCCTCCAGTTTTGAGAGCCACAAATATGAAACCTAAGTATCGATTGCGATTTGCACCTGTTTGCACTGGCATTAGTTTCGTTTGCGCTCAATAACCGGATATTTAGTTATTAGGAATTTAAATATTACTTGTCACTACTGCAGAGTAATCGAACGAAATAAACGAGCGATGATGTGAGAGGATATGTATAATTTCCTGGATGAAGTTTTGTGTGGACTATTCATACCTGCGGTCAAATTTTATGTTCATCATAGACATGTATTTATTTGTAAAAAACTGATGAAGAAATCTGAGTAGCAGATATCAAAACGAGAGAAGTTACTTCAATTATTTACATAATAACTTTTAGTTACACAATTATGTACAAAGTGTCGCACAATATGGTACGTTTAATCCCAATACTTAATTTTCCCATCCCAACCAGCCGTCGCAAGGCGAGATGGTTCGTGTGGGTGCCAAAGTGTGGAAATGCAGACTCCTTCGTGAGCTTTCCACTTCTTGTACAGTTTCGTTGTTTTCCAGTCCCATATGTAACATTTGCCATCTGCATCGCCAGATACGAGGTAGCTGAAAAGGTTCAAAATCAATGAATAATCGTTGATGAATAATTTAATTTTCTGATAGTAGTGATCATTTTCACGTTTATCATTATTGCCATTCAAGTCCATGAAAGTTTACCTCATATCGGGGGAGAAATCGAGTCCACAAGCATATCCAGCAACCATATGCCCCGTGAAGGTTTTCTTACGGTTCATTTTGAATCGATTAAGGGCAGAGAAGATGACGATTTTATTGTCCATACTCTGGCAGGCGAGCCACTTCTGATTAGGGGAAGGAGTTACAGCTGGCATAGAATGCATTGTTGGGTCAGCTATGTACTTCATATCCACAGGAATATCCCTGTAAATAAAATATATTTCTTTTGTTACTGTTACTGGTCTTGTGTACATGGGAAGGGTGAACTTGTTTGGTTTTTACAGATTTTACACTTTCAATTGTCAACCAACTTGGGTGCCTTCTTAAATTCAGCCATGCAGGGTAAACTAAATTCATACAATATTTGCGCTGGAGATATTCAGTCTTAAGTTGTACCTAGTAATGGTGTCGAATGCTTACCATTCCCATACCCGGAGACTTTTGTCGTCTGAAGTAGTGACGAATCTTCTATTTTCATCCACGAACGTTATCGTATTTACAGCACCCAAGTGCCTGTCATACTCCTGTGTAATCTCACCGGACCTGATATCCCACTGAAAATATGAATTGTACAGTATTAATAGTTTATCACTCTTTAAAATCATCACCACAGCATTGCAAGCTTGAATTGTCGATTTGTGTGATGTAATTTAAACGTACAGAATACGAAATACTTACGCAGATAATTTTTTTATCGCTTGTACCGGCTACAAACAGATGCTGCTTATCGGGGTCAGGGTTGAATTTGGCACAGTATGGTATTTTTCTACTAGTAAATCGACTGATGCAGGCACCAGTTTCAGTGTCCCATAGTTTGACATAACGATCATAGCCAGCAGATAAGAAGCGTTTTCCATCATTATCGAAACTTACATCTCGGACAGCCTGCCGATGACCATAGTATGTGCGCACACACCTTCTGTCTTTGTATACCTCCCACAACTGAATAAAATAAAAATTGTTAGTTTATTGACCACAAATCCATATTTACCAAATAACGTACCTTGACTCTACAATCCATACTACATGAGAGAAGTAAATGAGCAGTTCGGGGGAACCACCGAATCTGGGAGATACCCTTGGTATGGCCATCCCACGTATGAATCTGAGATTTTGGCAAGAAGCATCTTTCAGGTGGGGATTCTGATCGCAGATTAACCCCCACATCTTGAGGTGCGTGCAGGAAGGAACGCCCTTGATAATCCACACTGTCTTTGACTAAAAAAGTACAAAAAACAGATCAGTATTTGGACTTTGACAATTGTCGATTTTTTATGAAAGATAAACAATTATGGTCAGTTTTGCTCAGATGAAATTCGGTTTTGGTCGTAATGGTGTGGATAACTTCGTTGCTTTGGTCACCAATGTGTGATATCCAAACAGCTTATAAATAATGTCGATTCGGAAGAATCGGACATTAAATATTCAAGTTAAATTATTTCACAATCTACTGTTACTTCACTATCTGCCATTAGTGAAACGATAATAACGCGTGTAATGGTGAATCGAAAAAATGGATTTTTACTCACTATGCAATACAGTCTTTTCTTCAAGAGGTTTGTCTTCAGTTTGTTTGCCCCTCTTGTTCCTTTTGGCTAGGATTTCCTCAAGCTCCGCAGCTTCTTCATCCGATGGTTTCATTACCCTGCGTTCATCCACATATCCTCCCCATGGACCAAGGAATCCTTCTATGTCCGCAGGATCATTATTTCTATTTCGTTTTCTTTTATCAGCAGGCCTTAACTCTGTTGTTTCGAATACTGTCTTTGCTCCACTTTCCTCAGCAGCCTCTGTTGCACCAATGAGTGTTTTTCCTTCCTCAGCACTACCATCCACTGTTGGATCCAGGGCATAACCTTGGAGATACAATAATTTGGATTATATAGCAAATTACTAACAAATATTTGCCTAGCGTAAAAAATCACATGATATATCTCAGGATGTTTCACAAACCATAACTGGCAAATGTTCTACGTTGATTTTCAAATTGGAATTCGCTAATGTGTGCTCTTTCAACGTAACCAGAGAGCATATTCTTTGTTGCTCGTTGCTGCTGCGTTTTGAATGGATTGTCCGGTCCTACGTCAGGTGCAAATAGTTCTTCAAATTTGGGGTTATGCATCACTTCTTTCGACGTCGAATCTATATGACGCACGCATAGTTCTGTACCCTATACCGATTCAACAAATCAAATGTTTAGTAAGAATGGAATGCTAGCGATTTGGTGGAGGAAATAATATGAAATAAGGAAATTCAGGAAATTAGTATGCTTGATTGTAGATTAACTTACAGTTGGAATGACTTCTGGTGCTAGCCTGACTTGTAAGGCGAGCGAAGATATAGACTTGCCCCCAGGTAAGGGCTTTAAATGTGCATCTAGGTCTGTGGAAACCGTCGAAAGGTTAGGAACGTCAACCTCGGTATCCGCGTCAAGAACACTGGAATCGTCTCCGGGGTCACTATTGTCATCGCTACTTGCATACTCTCGAAGGGCGAGCATTTTTCATAAAAGTAGTAACTTATATTAAGATTAATTTAACACAATCACTGTATTTTCTTTTTTCCTATCAAGCGACAACAAAATCACACTACAAACGACAAACAGAGTCACCCTAACCACAGAAATGCAGATGCTGAAATGGGAAACAGCGTGAAACCATGGGGGGAGAACGGTACGAGCGCCAGCGTCTAGCGCGCTATGCACCAGTGGTCTAGCGTCTGATTCGCCCATGGATTCGGCACTCGCGGCATAGGCGGTTTCAAAACCTCCAATTTCAAAATTCAGTTCTTCACAAGTTCGTTGTATGAAGAAGTTCAGCGTTGACTGAAGATTGTATCAGTCAACGAGTTCACTGAACGACAAGTCGAAGTTGAATAGAAAGTGAATATCAAATGATTGTACTGTGTATTATGATTATGATTGACGATGTATCAAGTCTTACTTAAATATCCTTATTGGTGAATCGAAATAGCGTGCGCTAGTTGCTAGTATTCACTTTGCATAATGTTTTATTCACTAGAAATTTGTAAATTCAACAAGTTGACGGATAATTGCATGATATTTCACGTTGACTGAGGATTGTATATTTGACACTATTTGCGTGTTTGTATTGTCGTCGCGCTTGAAGCGAAGGATACGAAATTTTGCGCTATTCAAAACCTGCAAAGTACTAACGGTATTATGTAGTTCAGTGATACCGTTGACTGTAGAACGGTGATAAGTCATTGCAAACAATACAAGTATACAATAATCGAATATCTTTACTACTGATCAGAAGAAATAAACTATCTTCCACTTTTATCACAAGTTATCCATAGTTTTATATTTACTTTTTCACACATTATGATACATACTGAAGGAGTGAAGTTTTCTGATTCATGAAATTGGATATTAGAAAAGTAGTTAAAAATATCAGAAACATTATACAATCCAGTCAATGAAGATAAGACGACTACAATTCCTGTATGCCTTAACCATATTATTTGTACCAAATACAAAATTATGCATATTAATATAGAAACAAAAAATTGCGTTTGTTTATCGTTAGAGATAGTACTAATCTGTCTTCTGTTTTCAGATTTCATATCGTCAAGTTAAACCGAATAATAATAATGGTTAAATGCAACTATGACCGATGCCAATATGTAATAAAAACTAAAAGTAAAAGTTAATTCGAAGGTTTGTAACCCTTTGCAAGCGAGGTTACCATCATCTTTACAAACAATTTACAATAATGGTCAGATGGTGAATCTAATGCATAACATTCATGTAACCATCGATGTTCACTTAGTATCTGCTACTGTCTGATGTTATACATCGCTTATTGTAAGATGATATTAAAGTTGGAATAAGAAGTACATGTGATAAAATGGCAAATAATATATTATTCGTAATATTGTGTGTAGTCAGTGAGTGATGAAACACAGGTTTTGATTGAGATTCTTGAAATACTCAATTGTTTGTTTACAGTCTTTTTCACTGGGCGTATTTGACGCTTTGAAATACTGATCTTGTTGATGAGATTCCAATTCTTTTTTTGCAGGTAGTAAAATTTGTTCCATGAGAATGGTTGTCCCTATCACTGTTCCACTTTTTTAAACTGTAATATGTGCAGCAACGTCTTATCGACGATCTGAGGTAGCTTGCTTACAATAAAGGCTGAGAATTCACTGAATGTATTCTTTACAGATTTGTTGTTTTTGATCGTCAAGTGAACTGCGACTGGTTTCAGCTGTTTTTCGAATATACAAATAAAACTTATAATTGGTACGCTTGACGCTGGAAGTTTCTCGAGTTCTTCAACCATTGAATCGGATATGCCAGCTTCTTTATCTAAAATGCTCAGTGTTGGGTCAAAAATAAGCTTCTTATTCTTACGCCCATGCCACAATTTGTAAAAACCTGAACATTCTAGAATAATTCTGGTATTATCCTTTGAATGCACATCCGTCTCTATCTTACACTTTTGCTGCTTGGCTTCCCTGTCTGAAGTCCCAAGTTTTACATCCAGTTTCAAAACTCTTTCAAAAGTATCTTTTGCTATACGTAAAACAGTGTCAAACCAGGTCGCTATAGTAAAATGTTCTCTGTAAATCACCTCTGGTTGGAGAACACTGTCAGGAGGTAAACCGGTCTTCAAGAATTTTTCACCCCGAATTGACAAACTCATTCTCATTTTCGTTTTCTTTTCTACTTTTGCTTGTCTTGTGAATAGCATAGAAAATAAATCTTTGTGATCACTTTCTTTCGCTTCTTTACAAACTTCACGCGACGTTATACACTGTTGTTGAAAATAGTCTACTGCTCGAATGCATATTCCTAGAGTAACATTGTGGTTCAATTCAATTGGATCTTGAATGCACATCGGTTTATCGGTGGAGAGCAGGAGAGGGTTGGATGTAATACTAACGTACTCTTTGTACCTAACCATAGAATTCGGTAATTCTTCTACTTTGGTAAAACAGGTTTTAGGATGCGCTTTGCTATCTAAGGGGCAAACTACTTTAGCATTGAACTCAAACCCGGCATAAAAGTCAAAAAACGCAAATAGTAAATCTGGTATAGTAGTTTCTGTATTAATAGGTTGGATTTTAAAGTTGTTATCATAATTTACTTGCCAGCCCTGAACGAATTCCGGTTCAATAGTTGATTGTAGTTCTGCTACAGGGGGAATTATAGCTCGTTCTGGTTGTTGCAGAAAGAAGATAATTAACATGGTTAAAGCGTAGTTGGATATTCTTCCAGTACCAGCTATACTAAAGAGCTTTGCCCAGAACTTAAGAATTATCACCAGAGGTTTTAGCCGTGCATCCAGCGATAGATAGAATTTTATTAAATCAGAGTTACGCACACCCAGGCTGTTTTTAAAGCTGACATCGCAAAGAATATTTGTGGGTGCGTGGCGACATTTAATAATGGGTGTCTTTGCATTTGGTATCAAAACTATGTCTGTGAAAATATTTTTCCGCTTGAACAGCAGAGATTTAGCCATCCTGAACACTTTTTTTGGTGTCCAGTCAGAAGGACTTGCATGGTCCTCATTTTCATGTATTGGCAACCCTGAAAATTAAAATAAAACTTAACAAGCTGTACAGAGTGAAATGTTTTAAAAATTCATAACTGCTTGTGTATCAATTCCATCACAAACCTATGTCCACGTAAACGTCAAGATCACTTTCCTTAAAACTTAATCCAGTGACGGTTGATCCATATTTGTGGACCTTGCAATGACGGAATTGTGTCCTGAAGATTTCGTACAAGCTTGAACAAACGAATCCATACTCTCCTTCCACAACAACATCGCTATGTTGTATGGCATTTAGAAATGCAATCAACTGACTGTCAAAAGTAGTTTCACCTTCAAATATTACTTTAAAATCTTCGTATGATAACTTGTTTAGATCTTCCGTCTTTGCTGGTTTCACTGAAAAGTAAAAGCAACAGTCAAATGAATCGTCAGAGCTGTGTATCAGATATCGTCACTAAGTTGTTGTGCGCAAATTTTTACAGAGGAAGTTGTTAGAAATTTTTGAAATAATCAATTCAGATTCTAATTGCTTACTGTTGTCATGAAATATCCTGCGTTTGATGCGCAATCTGTGGTTGCGTATGAAAACTGGACGACTCATGAGAAAGTCAACTGGTGCACTGGAAAATGAATTTTATTGCACAAAGCCATCATTGTAAGTGATTTTCTAGTATTCATGGTTAGTGCATAAAATGTTGGAAATATACGTGTATGAAATATATCAACTTCAATGACATTATACTACTTTACCCGAATTTGCTCCCGATTTTATCGGAATGAATAGAGAAAATTCGGAAATCTCACCTGTCTTCAAATTGTATCAGGGCATAGCCTCGTTCGAACCTGTGGCTTTGAATTGATCCATACTGGAGGAAAAAGTCTACCAACTCACGGGTGGTGAGGTAGGGTGGACAATTAGAGACAAAGATTGATCTTTCTTGGACATTCTGTTTGAGTTGTGCCAATCTTAAATTGTTTGTATGTTTTTTACCACTGAGATGGCCTTGATATGAATAATCGTCGGTAAGATCGATTTTGCAGACTTCACACCGTTTAGCCATCACAGAAGCAGTGTCTTTGCGTTTGCAGTCACAACGTTTGAGAAATACTATGTATCCACATCTCCTGGGCACAGAATAACACCATTTTCAGATTCATACAACATCAAGCCATCTTGTCAGGCCCTAACAAACTCTATGGTAATAAAAACCTGAGTGCCCAGTCTCAGTCCACATATGATTTTTCTGTCGTTAGCTAAATGTATGCAGTGTTTATATATGCGAGATGATTCTTGCGATTCAATTTTTTTCCCAGCGTTTCAAATATGCTCCATGGATTATTTCATACTGTGGTGAATCAACAACTCTTAATTCCAAACTCACTTCAGCTATTGAGTGTTTCTGGTTAGCTCTGATTTCGAGCTTATCGTTTATTTTCTGCAAGCTGAATCTATTTTTTGCATCGTTAGTGACAACTTCTTCGATATCTTCAATAGTGGAGAAAATAACTTGGTTAAGAGATAATTAACGGAGACAAATCCGTCTGGACTAATAGTCAGACCTTCTTCTACAGCTCCGTGACAGAGGTGCACGACTTTTTCCTGAAAATTTGATATGTACTCAATCATATTATGAAGCATTATTTCATTGACAAGGCTAGTCATAATTATTGCGCATTATCTTCGCCAGTAACAACTGTATAAATTTCAACTGAGGCATAAAGCTAACCAAACAATACATCAATTGGTATAAATTACAAGAGTTAGAGTTTGGATCACTGTTAGAACGTTAGTTTTTCGAATAATAGAACCCACTTCGTTCGAACGAACCTTTGACGCCGTAAATATTCATATACATCTGAACGTATGGGCTATAAACTATAGCCAAATTCGCAAATATTACGAGCGGATAATTCTCACCAGCTGGGTCCGTCGAGACACGGTCGAGACTCTCATTTCGATAAAGTTTCGTTGTTCGATTTTCGCGGTCGACGACTATAGGTAGAAGTTGTAAACGAATACGCCTACAGAAATACATTCATACATGTTTACCACTACTACTACACCTTCAAAATGTTTTGCTTAAACTTGACTCGGTAGCGTCTTCGCTATCAATTGCGGGTGGTTTGTTTATGAGTGCGCTAGAAGAATAAAATTACAATTTTGGAATGATTTTTGACTTTTAAGTGGAATGGAGGCTCTACTTCCCTCGGAGATAGCAAGATTAGTCTTCGGTAAGATCTTCAGCTATTCTAAAAAATTGTTACTAACCTTTATTCCTGGCAATGTTGGCGGGAATATCAATGTTTCCTGGGTACAATTATTTCTTTGAGGTTTACTTGCGTTTGTTACACATCCGTACATTTACTGATATTAAGAGATCACGATATATCCATGATGTTTTTGAAAGAACTCATTGTTAGAATAGAAGTTCAGCTTGACAATAGGGGATGTAAGCAACAACAATCACTGGACAAGTTGAGCCTTGCAGCCACAGATGCATTGATATTATCATTGCATAACATATTTTAGGATATCTTGAAGACCAAAAATGTGCCGAAGCTGCTAGATCATTTCTGGAAGTATCTCCACATCTCCAAGAGTGTCGTACAGCTGTATTGAGTGGACGACGTTTCAATACCCGTGTTAATGGATACACACTTATTGACATCTTTGACAAATTTTTTGCTGCTCACGCATTGGGTAATTGATCTTTTTTGATCACTGTTGTATATCTTCAATTTGGGAAACAGAAGAAAAGAAAAAACTTACACTTCAATTATAGTGCAGGAAAGGTTGGGCAAAGTTGCAGACTGTGAGCAAGTTAGGCAATGTGGAGATTTGTTGGAACAGCTCAGATTTTTGATTGGTGGATCTCGAGGACAACGTTTTGTTGTCAACATCAATGTCCCATCACAAGTACTTATGATTTTGAATACATAATATTCATGTATTTCTTCCACCTGATATTTGTAACTATTCTGGGTTGAAAATTACTTTCAGGCAAACTCTCAAACTTATGGAGGCTCTCCACAGATAACAAGTAGTATTCGTAAAAGGCATCATAGTGGTGGAAGCGATCGAGAGCGTACAAAACGGACTCCAAAATCGCTACATCAGTTATTTGAAAAGCACCCTGAGCCAGTGTCCAGTCAACGTGAGTGTCACATTCACAATTTCTGTCAGAGTGATAAAAAATCCTGGTGAAAAGAAACAGGCCTTAGTCATGCATTGTTTTCTACTATATTAAAACCCTCTAGTAGGATGCGATACGGTAGAAGCCACACCCCTGGAAAGCTTACCTGGGCATACAAATTTTAATATATCAAGTCTACATGAGCCCAGTGCCAACCAAAACATTGAGGGTGTTTACTGTACTTCAACCAAAAATGATCCTAGTGATAGCCAGTCGTTGGGTGATCTGCAGTCACAACATACATGTGATAATCCAGAGTTACCTTCTGAATTTTCGCAGAAAGAAATGGAACAGGATAATTCAAGTAGGAAATTTAGCAGTATTGTGGAAATGAATTTGATTTCTTCCACTTAGTATAAAAATTTAATATTCCTTTAGAACTTTATTACGACTGGTAAGTCACTTACCAAGAATATGCAATAGGTGGGAAATTGGAGCAGCGTGGCCCAGCGTCTGTATTTGTCGAAGGAAAAATCAGTGAGAACCGTATCGTCGAGAAACAAAAGGAAAATCCCACGTGTAAAGCAAAAACCATGGCTACAAGTACTGATGAATTAACTACTTACTCTAGCATAGAAGTACAGACGACTCCATACGCACTTTCTGAATCAGAATCCAATGAGTTGGAGGATGAGCACATTGAAAATTTGAGCGTGAGTTTTGATTACTTACTTGTGTACTAATCTTTAACTAAATAGATAAATTATTTTGAAGGTTCAATATTAATTTTTTTATGGAGAAATTAGACGGAACTCTGAATATCATTTACATTACTATCCTTTGATTATTGGTTTGTGTTGTAAATTCTTAGTTACTGACCAAAGAACTGCTTAATCGGACGGAATTGCAAGAGAGAATAGCTGAAAATATAAACAAAGCTATACTCCCTATGGATATGCCTTCCAAAGATGAAAGTATTAATGAATCTTTGGGCGGCGAGTTGAATACCTCAATCATGGCAGAGTTGAACAATGCAATAAAATCTATAGTTGCTGCTACAGAAACGGATCCAATTTTCGAACATTTTTTGGATGAAATCATAGGACCAAACTTAGACACTGATACCAGTCCAGATGAAGATCCTGATGTCAAAGCTACATCAGAAGCAGTGACTAATTCTCGGTAATTTCAAACATTAAAAGTTCTCATTCAATGTGTAATATAACGTATAGGTACCTATTGCACTATGTAATTGGGCACTTCTTCGGTGTTCCTTATAGGATACAAGAAAAACCATCGAACACGGCTGTAGTTGACATGGACCTGGAAGAAGAAACGGCAGTCATATCGGGCAAATGTCAAATTGATTCTAGTGTCGTGATGGAAGTGCCCCTGAAGCAGCGATTGCGTAGTTCATCTAGGCAACAAAACAACAAACTTGAGGATGATGGAGATAAGCCAAAAGATGTAGAAAAAACGGATAATTCTCTTGATGATCATAATGCCGCAGCTATATTGAGTATTATCAACGCTAATATCGTCAGCGAAAAACACACGGTGGAAAAGACTACCACGATCGATTGTAGCGTTGCAGGAAAACTCCCAACAGTTGTTGAATCTGCAGAATTGGTGGAGCCTCCAATAACATCGTCTGAAAAACAAGTTGCCGATAGCACGGAAATAATTGAAAATGATGGCGCAGATTGTCAGAATGTGGGAGGGTCTGTACCAGAAATGCATCAGCAAGATCTCATTAGTGAACAAGAAATGATGGCAATGCCTACATTAATTGTTTGTTCTCAGGAAGAAATCAGAGAATGTGTCGATACTTTATGTAAGTACATTGTAATAACAATCGAAAATGAACTTGATAGGTGCATGGAAAATAGATCAAGATAAACGTATCGATGACAAAAAGTTTGGGCTCTATCTATATTGTACAATCGAACAACATGGTCCACGAGAAATTAGAAATTTTTTTATTATTCTAGATCCAGTGGCGACAGCTGGGCCTTGTTCCGAAGCTCGTTTTATCCCCATTGCCCCAAAAGGTAGAAGGATTTATTTTGTTACTCTCAATCGCTGGAACTTTGGACACTATTATTGGTATATATTTGATTGCATGTGTGTGTTTTCAGGATCTGCAAGACCGAGCGCAGTGGTACCATTATATCTCAAAGCTGTGCAAGTCCCGCAAATTCAGAAGATTATTCCACAACCCATTGATAACAAAGTTGAACATAGAAAAATTAAACCTCTATCTCCACTCAAAATGTCTGGTACTAATAGAAAACGTAGTCGCAAGATAAATCGAAAAACTAAAAATCTGAAGGCTGCTATTATGCCACAAAATCCTGGTGTAGATGTTGAGTGTAGTTCTTTGGCAGGTTTAAATAAAGAACAATCTAGTCTTACAGAGTTGGAATCCATAACGCTTTACGCAAATGAAAATAGTTTCGGGACAATGATTGAGACTGGAAATATGCCCACTATAAATTTAGATGATTCTATGACTCTAACAGGTACTGGTTTGTCTCCTTATTTAAAACTTCATGGGACGAAGAATCTGGGTCAAGAATTAGAATTACCTTGCGAAGCATCAGTCAACCAGCTACCTATAGAAGAAGTATTGGATTCCTCTGCCAAAGTAGATGAACCAATCCTATTACCTCATACTGAAAATATTTTGATCACAAGAAGAACCCCAAAATCACTACTGAAGAGTAGAGCTAAAAATAATAGATTAAGCTTGTCGACTCCTCGACGACGGAATAGTCATATAAGAGCTTTGGATTTTAACACGCCTATGAAATCGTCAAATTCCGAGCAAAAAGCAGGAGACAAGAATGCCGTTAAATTTTCGCCAAAATCATCTCAGCGAATGAGATCTGTCTGCAGAACAAGTCTTTTCAAATCACCACCTTTTTCAAATTCTACCACTATGTCATTGAAAGGTAAAACTCCAGTAAAAGATCATACGCTATCCAAGGTACCAATTGCCACTAGAAGCCCAGCTCCAAAACTCATGGGCGGATGGGATAAATACACAGGAGTTGGAATGATCCTTGGTGGCACATCTCCGCATCCTAGTTCTGCATCTTCAGTATTTGGCGATGATGAGCCGAATCCTCCCATCAAACCACCAGCTACGATAAAAAAGAGTTGGGATGCTGATTTAAGACAAGCATTACAGGATCATCAAGAACCTACGAGTTCAACATCCGTGACTAAAAAGGGACAGGGAAAGGGAAAAGGTAAAGCGGCAAAGAATGGTAGCAAAGGTAATGAAAGGAAGCTTCGAAAATCTGAGAGTAGTGAAAATGAAAGTACCAATCCGAAGAGGGGGGTTGAAAAAGTCACAGAACAGAATCTTACGGATACTAAAAGAGTAGATAAGAGGAAAGCTGATACAATTCTTGGAGAAAAAAATCTTGCAGTAGTACTGAAAGAAGTAGAATGCCCTCTTATAACTCACAATGTGGAAACAAAGGAAGATCCAAATCTTCAAGTGACTGATATAAATATGCAGAGTAGTATCCCAACATCCAGTGAGAGTGCGACAAAAAACAGAGATGGACTAATTTCTAAAATTGCTCCTGCAAGCCAGACAAAAGCAAAGGCAGTGGTCAAGAAGTATGCTAAGCTGAAAACTTTGGAAACATCGATTAAAAAGGGCAAAACAAAAGAAATAATCGACGGCACAGTTATATGCTCAACTAACACCAGCCAAAAAAAATTTGAGCACCTGAAAGTTTCGCCAGAAACTCGTAATCAATTACCTCATATGTCACAAATGATTGATCCAGAAACACCCAGAAAAAGTGACAATTCTATCAGCGTTCCGCCTACCCCCAGGGTGCTTAGCCCAACCAGCAGCACCATTACTCCATTTACTAAAATTACTGGAGAGTTGAGCAAAATTCCAAGTTTTGTCAGTACACCAGAGTTTCCGCCTACTCCTAGCATAGCTTTGACACCAATGGTAATGCAAGAAAATACGATCGACGAAATTAAGAAGGGAAATTATGGAACTTGTTCACCTTACTATCAACCTAGCAATGAGCAACCAGATATTTTGAAAAAATTCAACAGCAGTCTGTGTACGAAGGAAAATACAGAAGTTTCAGCTGTGATCTCTTTCTCAAAGGCTGAGGCTGGAGTTGTCAATGTAACAAACCCTGTACCTGGTGATTTTACCATCAATACATCAAACAGTAAATTAGAAATAACACAATTTGAAGTAATCAAAGAAAATTTACCAAAGGCTGAAGCAAGGAAGGAACTCAAGATTTCGTCAGCTGCTGCAAATGTTGATGAAGATCTACCACTACAAGTAAATGAAAATGACGTACAGAGACCCAGTGCAGAGAAAATATCAGAATCTGATCGGAATTCTAGCTCTACGAGTGAAAATGAGTCAAGTAACTCATCTTCATCCGATTCAAGCTCCTCATCATCGTCATCTTCATCATGGTGCAGTTGTTCAAGTATTGCAACTACTTCTACACCATTCAAATATGTGACAAAATGCAAAACAAAATCTGGTCTGCACAAGGAAATAAGCAATGACAGTGATTTAAAAAAGGCACCAATAACAACGAATGATTACGATCCTTTAAAAGATATTTCTCCTATAACAACACATGATGCGTACATTTTACCTACAATCAAGGAGGATCTCGTTGAAATACCAACCACCTCATCATACCCAGGAGGGGAAGAATCGCCTGTAAAATTAATACCGTTAATCAAAACTCAGGAAGAAGTTGATACTGGTACGCATGAAACACCAGCCAAAGATGAAGCATTACTATCTGAAGCTAATATTTCTGAGACTCCCAGTAGTTCTAAATGTGGTATGGAAAATTTAACAAATTTAAATTCAAAAATATCCGCTCTGGATGGACCTAAAAGAGATCAAGGTAGTCTGAGAGAGAATAGCACTCTAACTGAAAAAACCCATGTGGCTTCTACAAGAGCAAAACCGAAAATTTTGAGTGTGCAACACTTTTTACCAGATGTTTCAGCTACACCTAAACCAACTTTGATATCAGACATGACAAACATTACATCGCATCCTTATAATAATTTGCCAATTCTGTCATCTGTTCCTCTGGATGCTAAACTGGGTATGCAATTGGAAGAAAAACGTTTACGTCTCGTGGCTAAGTTGAAAACGAAACCTCAGAACAAAGGATCCCTGCAGAAAGTTAAAGTAAAACAGGTGAAATCAACTACCAAGAAAACTCATAAAACTGAATCAGAACCATCTAAACCACTTGATAGTGAGCAAAAAGATGAAGCTAGTAAACCAGCTCCATACGATCCATCAACAAAGACTAAGCCAAAAGGGGGAAATCCTGGCAATGCAAAATCACGAACTACAGAGTCCAAGCCACATTCATCAAAGTTAGCGTCTGAAAATGAAAAACAGGATGCATGTAGTACAGCCCATGGTGATGTTGAGAAATCGTTAGCTACCGATAAATCGAAGGGTTCTGAATTTAGGAAGAAAAGCGATACTGATTCATCAACGAAAAATAAATCTTCAAAGGCTAATGATCCAGAATTAATACAGAAAAAACAGGCATCTGATGTAAACAACCAACTCCCAGAAAGCAGACTTTCAATGGATAAGAACGTATTTGTAACTGCACAATTAGCAGACAGTATGAAAGCTGCTGAACCATCTAAGGCCACCTCTGAAATCATAGATTCTACAAATTCAGTTAATCTTTCATCAAAGGAAGTACAAAAGTCGGGTATATTACGTAGAAAGGAGTCTACTGATCGAGAACCTGTGCCTGGAAATGAATTTCCAGAATCATCACTGAGTCGCAATAAAGATGAACGGTGCGGTGAGGCCATTGCGATTCCTATAAAGAAAAGCCAGGCAGTTTCGACACTCAAAATTGATCAAATTAAACGGGATCTTTTTAGTGATGAGGATAATAGCGATCAGAGAACTACGCGGTCGAGAACACGTCAATTATCGGATGCTCAAAAAAATGATCCTGGAATGGTAACTGTGCTGACTGGTCAATCTGAAGGAGAAATTACTGAAACTAAAACTTCTAGAAAACCAAAGGAAGAATTAGCAACTGTTTTGGAATGCTTGCAATTAGTTCCAGCGAATAAAACTGAAGTTACTGAAAAAGCGAGCAGCAGCGCAATCTCGAGTTATAATAACCGTGGCACCTATGACATTATTTATGATGATACGGTACCAATTAAAAAAAAGAGAAAAAAATTCAGTAAAACGAGTCTAGAATATGTAATTTTTGTCGAGCTCCGCGATGAAAACTTCAAAGAATGTCCGAGAGTAATGACACCAACGGATTACGAAGAAATATACAATTTGTCTCCAACACCAAAAAAAAGAACAGTCACTAAAAAGCTATCTATCAAAAGTGCTAAGCCTACGAAGGTAGATGCTTCAAAATCACAAGGCACTGTTGGAAAAATATTGAAGAATGAACTCACAAAATCATTACCTACTTTGTCTTCTGCAAAACCAAAGACTTCTATACCCAAAACTAACAAAAATACGACGAAGGTGCGGCCCAAGCTGACCGATGAAAATGACCAAGCGGTGCCCAAAAGTAAGATTTCAAAAATTTATTTTGCGAAATTAGTTCCAAACAGTTTTGGAAATCGTGATATATTATTGATTATCCGTTTCAGGTGGCACCCAAATATCAAGGAAGAGAGGACTGACTGACTCGGAAGAAGAACAATCGGTGCGTTGCTAGATTTATCAGAATTACAAAACAAGCCTGACAAGTTGCATAATATCGTTACCTTCGCAATATGTTGATGTTCTCGAAATATGTGTAACTTTGCAGGGGAAGAGGAAGCGACGTATTGCCGATCCGCAGACTCTGTTGAACAAGTTAGATTTGGACCTTTTTCTTACAACTGTTCACGGACCTGTTTAACATTAGTAAGTTTGTGTAAGATACTTGTACAATCTATATAATATGATTGAGAGGTGTAAATATTCTATTAGGACCACAAGGATGCTGGGCATTGTTATTTAATTTTAATCACAATATTTTTTATCGTGATTCGCATTATTCTCCAGGGGTATGCAATTAAAGCATAATTGTACCTCATAATTATACAGCTTGCTACGCTATACAAAATAATTCTTGGAGCATGTAAAATGGTTTGTAGTTGTTCACCTCTGGAGGATTCGATCAACTACATAAATCATTTATGTCAACAATTTTGCGGCCCTTCGAAAATATAATACTCTAACAAGTGGCCTCCTGTTGATAGATAAAAATTGATATTTAATCTTACTATTTTTACTGTAGTTTTATTTTTTGTAATAAAAGAATGTTATTGTTTGTACAGCAACCTAATGCGTAGTTCTTCGTGAAAACAGTATACCATATAATACAACGCAGTTATTTGACTTTAATACACAATGAAATACAAAATCGTTCAGTATTGGGAGTGAACCTAGTAATATATTAATCCATATATGTTAAAGGACTCGGATTGTTTCCATTGCTTTTAACACTTTGCCTTGGCTGCCTCATCAACATCCGCGACGATGTCCATAAACTTTCGCCACTGGGCCATGTTCATACAGATTCCTGTTGAACGAAAGAAGGCAATAGGAGATTTTTGTTTTTGTAGAAAGTGTTATTGTCTACAGCATAACTATCAAAAATTACAAGGTGTATAAGCGTACCTTTTCTACCAGGCTTAACATCTCCATCTTTGTCGTAATACATCTCTCTGATATCGACAAATAGTTTTCCTTTGAATTCTCGAACAGTCACCTGCCGATTGCTTCCTAGATCCCAAACGGTATCCTCATCCTTTTTAGTTTCCTTTTTTGGTTTTTTGCTTGGTGCTGGTTCTTCATCAGAACTTTCTCGCTTAGTCTTCTTGGGTACTTTTTTTTTAGTTTTTGGCTGTAATACAACATAAAATATATGTTCGAATTAACTATTCCTCGACACTAACTTTGTTTCCTGTGTAGCGTGAGTTTACCTCAGAGTCACTGCTGTCACTGCTCGACTCTACATACTGTTTGGACTTGGGCATGGCGGAGATCAATGGTCATCCAAAATTCTCAAGCAATTTTACCTGTGAGGTTCTTTTGCATATACAATTTCACCAGATCTGAAAATTGATTGAAGAAAATAGATCTTAGGTTAGTTCGTAAAGGAAATACAGAACATTATACATTTTGTAGCTTTGACCAATACGTATTCTTTTAAATGAGAGACTAGATTTCAAAAAACTGTGATTGGATATTGCGAATATATTTCGTTAAAAACGCACAAGACTGAACGCAATCGGCAGACCATATATTCGCCGATACGTTAAGATTCTGATATTGAACATGAATTTGCTAAAACTATACTTGCTGGCTCAAGCTGAGTGACTTTATAATTACATGATTGGAAACGTACGTACCAACAATATTTATTTATCAAATTTGAAGGATGCTGTGCAGCATAAAATCTCACCGTTACAGGAGCAACGACAACCCAAATAAGAATAACCGTTTTATGAATTTGCTTTCGTCGCCGCACACAGTAGTGACAACTATTCAACAACGGTTCAACTATTGACTGTTCACTAGTATGCAGGGCGGTAATTCAATGGCGGTAAAATCAAAATTGGTTTTTGCGGTTCATTGTGTCTACTGATCGTTGACTAGTTGACGTTGACTGAAGACAAATCTTCAGTCAGCGTACTGATTTTGAGAATAGAAATCTTCAGTCAACATTGAGAATGGACAAGAAACTACTCTGATATAACTACTAGAAAAAATTGAGGAAAAATCAATAAAAGACGATGAAAGAAACTGTGCAATGAAAAATATTTGTTATTGTCAATTTTCATAATCAATTAAAAATACGCCACATGAAATCAGCTCCCCAAGATCAATTTGTCTGTATTTCCAACTGTGGAAAAATTTTCGCCCGATTCAGGTGATAGATTTTTTGCAGTCCTTTCGGGCATTTGTATAACACTTTTCGGCAATAGGATTCCTAGAATTCCACCAACTAGAACACATAATTAAATTACTTGATTGTCAGAATCTACAAGATGGTTGTCATTCATTTATTTTATCGTGTGCACTGCAAAAAATAATACTCACATACAACGAGACTTCCAACTAGGAAAATAGGAACTTCGCAATTAACTTTGAGCAACATTCCAAACAAAACATTACTCACAATCGCACCTAGTCTACCAGCAAGCAATGATGAACACATTGCCATGGAGCTATAATGAATAATATTGTTATTACATAATACTCTAATAAAAATTCGAACCAGCTCGAATATTGATAACGATATCAGACTCACTTTACATTTGTCGGAAACACATCTACCATTACGCTGCCGAGAACGGTCGACGCCGTTGATATCATCGATGAAAAAATGCAAGCAACAATCAGATTCTGCATTGATGATTGCACAAAGTAAATCAGAAATCCGCATATCCCAGGAATTACCATAGTGGCAACTAAAAAACCAAAGAAAAGAGAAAATTTGGATGAGCATCCTGCTGATTCAGGTGTAGTATTTATACATTTTTTATAAATATTTCATCATTGCCTGGTAAAACTCTGTGGTCCAAACGGTTCGACAAGGACGTCGTGATGATGTTCCCCAGCAGACCGCTGATTCCTATTATTATGGAGATCATGAATACTTTAGGATCCATCGCATTGTCGCATGATTCCATCGCAATATCGACTGAAAGATCCGAAGCTGCAGTAATATTTGTTGCAATTGAAATGATCTGCGTGTTAATATTAGTTACCACATCCCTGATCTGTTCGACGTTGCCAACGTTCATGAGATCTGAGTTATTTTCCTTTAGGTACATGAGTTCGCATACCGTGATGGTCTGATTCGGATGAGATTTATAAAAAGCTTCGAATTGATTGAATAACTCTGGAAGCCATAAACCCAGACCGTAATATCTGTAATGTCAGTTTTTCATTTTTGTAACATATCAGAATAATGTTCTGTCACTATTTACGGCGATACATACCCGAACATGTTAGCGAACATAATGACGGCGCATAAAATCGTGTAATTCAAAAGTGGTGGAGAAAATAGACAGCACAGTTGTTTCCACATTATGATAAACGTTGCACTTATAGATTTTTTTTCGTTTTTGCAGGGTACAAATCCATCCTCTATTAGGGACGTTACCTTTTGAAAGATATTAAATTAGCGAATTGACTCAATACCTGTGTATATAATTATGCTGGAGATACATCAATCAAAAAAGAAAAGTTTAATAATTTGAAATTGTAATTCAACCCGACATTACACTACGCGATCACATTGACCTTGATATTTTTGATATTTTTGATATATTTATGATTCCTTATACTTGCGGTGATATAGGAGGCGAATTTTGAACAAGTTGAGTCTTTAATAAATACGAAGATTTACATTGCTCTTATCAATTAGGCCTCGTTATATCTATAATAGAGTTTCCGAAGAAAGCCATGAAAATTTTTCAGAATTTGCTCACGGTTCGGGAACCTTATCGTTTTCATATGTATATATACTGTATCTTCGCTATCGCAAACAGTAGTTCAATAAAGAAATACTAACCGGAAATTCGTGCGGTGGTTTTGTCTTGTTTATTGAAAACATCTGCCTCATAATTTGCAATGCTTTTTTGTGATCCCCGGTAGAGAGTAGAAACTTTGGTGACTCGGGATATTTCGATAATAAAAATGCTGATGCCAGACTAGGTATCCCAAAAATACCGACGAAAAATCGCCACGAGTTAAACCTGAATCCGTATAAAAGGAAATTCATATCTCGGGGAATGACGATCCACGCAAGAACTGTAGGATAACAAAAAATATTATTTTCAATATTCTAGGACTGGCAGTAAATAGTCGCTCGATTCCTACCAGGTAATATCAACCACGCAACCGTCCAGAATATTCCTAAACCACAAAGGACTGCGGCTCTATTTTTTTCCGAATGGAATTCTCCCAAAAATGAGGCTATTATCGATGCAGGCCCACCGATTCTGAGAAATCGAGAATGGTTATTATAACATTAAATAAAAAAGGAATTTTTTCTTTTATGATATAACTAACATAAATTCAGCTTACGTGAATCCGCTGAAGAATCGGAAAAAACAGAATATTGTAAAATTTTGTGAGAAAGCTGACAATAATGTAAAAATACCATCGAACATCAGACACCATACAATAATATTTCTTCTTCCAATAGCGTCAGCTAGAATACCCCATAACATTGCGCTTGTGGTACCACCTGTGAAAAATTATAATTATATATCGTATCCGTACAATAAAATATAACACCTGTTGTTTCAAATTTACCGCTCGTATTTATTATTATTACCTGTTACAAATGCCGAGTTAAGAATTCCTAGTTCAGCCGTTGTTAATTTGAATTCACATTCCGCAGATGGTAATACATACGCGCTTAATCCATTTTGAAAACCAATAGCAAACACAGCAATTGCAGCGGCAATTAATAACACTATGTGATAACGACCATACCCTGGAAGTAGAAAAAAGAATTATCACTGTTTTATTAATTTTATTTTGTCATCACATTTATCAAATACCTATTTCAAGCATAGCTTGCTCAAAGTTTGCAGATTCATTGCCTGCCGCCGCAAGTGATTCGGTACTTTCTGAAAAATGATAATAATTCGATTTGATGATTTGTATGAATTCAATTTATGCATGTTGGGGGAGAAAATTTTAATTGTCGACTATTATAGTTTATACTCACGCAGTTGCTGATTTTCATTTTTTTTTTCCTCGTTCATTTTATTATTGAAATAAAAAATGAAAATGAAAGATAAAAAATCACTTTCAAATCTGCGAAAATTCAAACGCACGCACTTCTCTTCCCGACAATACTTGGGCAATCATTCCCGTGAGCTTGGTACTTGTACTGTTTCTAAGAGTTGGAGTGCAGTAAATTACGGGCTTTCATTTCATTCATGGGTGTATAATAAATTCAAGCGTGTTATCAACTTGTTGGAAGAAAAATAAAAAAATTAGATCGCGACAAAAATAATCAGTGATTACAGTGCGCTGAATCAGGAAACAATATGATATACTGATTTAATTATTTATTGTACAAAATGGCGAACAGGTTCGAACATTGGACTCCCGATAATACTGATCTATGGAATAATGCGGGAGCAAAATTTCGATTTCAGAAATAGGCGAGATAAGATAGTTTCTGGATTTTTACATTATCCCGTGCGCGAAAATCATAGAGAAAACTTTACAACAGCTGAGAGCATAATTACACATTATAATTTTTAGGAGATTCGAAACTCATATTTATCGCTATTTATATCTTGGCATATTATTTATGAGTTTTTGATCAGAATGTATTTCTACAGTTTGTCAGTGTCAACATCACATGCGTTACCATACAATCGTAATATACTCTCTGCATGACTTCGATAATACTTAGTGTTAAGAAACGATGAGGAAATAGGTATAAGGCGAAAAAAAGAGAGAGTGGAAAATCATTTTGCAATTCATTAGATAAGAGTTGTACCAATATTTATTGGTTATTTATTGATTAAATACCAGCGGAATAACTCAGTATAGATAGATCAATTCGATTACGACGAGCATACTATTCCATTACAACATATAATATAGATAATGCAACACAGAATAGCAGTAAGTTGGAATCAAGAACAAAAACGCAGTTTTTGAAATAAGAATGATTAACATTCTGAATTTAGAAATAATCCAAAATCAGCTACAGGGGATTCCAATTCAAACGTGATTGGGTTTTATATCAAGAATAAAATATTATAGATCGAAGAAATCAATTTTTTACGTATGCCTAGATTAAATTACGGAAAGCTTTGACGTAGTTCGAAAATAAAAATAATTTCTACTTCGAATGTTGAAGGTATTCTCGATCATACAATAATGTTTTTTTTGTGTTGAACAATAAGATTAGAGCGATATTTTATGCGTCAAATATAACAACCCCTAAAGTTCAGTTCTGTTGAATTCGAAGAGATGGCGCCACAAACCCTTTACAGCGTGCTACCCTCCAACCTCGGCTGAATTCATGGCAACTATAATTTCCCCGAAAGATATGTTGAATTCGAATCCCTCATACTCTTATAGAATCTAATATCTGGTTTAGATAAAAAAAGAGAAACATCTTTTTTTCTTCACGCATGAGTTGTGCAACCCTTGGCACGATTCGCTCAGTCATTTCGTTGATTGAAATAGCATCGAATCGAAAAAGCAGAAAGATTGTGAGCGTTTTGGTTGCGCGATCAGCTTTCTTTTTGGGAATCTTTTCCAAGATAACTATCCTATTGTAGCGCGATTCAACCAACCCCTATAGAAAATCCATTGAATTTCACATATTGGAATGGATGGCACGTTGTAGTTACATCGTTATCCGTTGAAGAGGCGCAGATAGATAAGTAACGCGTTAATCCCAAGTTCGTCACGTTCGGGGAGTAGAAAAAACGGGAAAAAAATCTCGACAAAGGTTCCAACAGCCAGAAAAAAAAAATATACGTACGATTTCTTTATTTTTTTATTTTTTTTTTTGTCATCTTTAACGCGTTATTATCCTGCACCGATGATTTTATTACTCCATACTTCAAATTCTATCTGAAAATTTACCCCCTTTCTGTTATTATTATTATCCCTTTTTCATAGGAGACTTTCTACCGGGGATTCCTCTATCAATGTATAGAGAGTCTGGAAATGATAAATAAATATAGTTACCATAGAGCAGTTACTGCTGAATTATACGATTGAAAATGATACACTGCGGAGTTGCGCGATTTACTATATACCTACTATATTCATAACGTATTCTGGGTACGTACACGAAAGTAATAGTGGTAGTAGTAAGAGAGGGGGAAGGAGGAGGAGAAAGAGGAGACCCTTGATTTTTAACCCTCGACTTTCAGCCCTTGCTCGATCCAACTTTCAGCCCTTATTTCGCAACCCCATCGCGAGACATTCGGAATGACTTATCAACCAGGGTACTGGGTTAATTCCGATACGAATCCATATACTAGCTATAAAATATATGGAGTATACATACCAGAAATCCTTCTCTGTATTTATCATGAATATCTGAAAGAACGAACAAGGGTCTTTATAATAATATTATATACGCGTATACAGCGACTAAGGGGAACGAGTTTCTGTTTATTTTATAAATTTTAAGCACGTACAAAAGTAGGCGGGTCCTCTGTGCTGAAATTATAGAAATCAAAAGTTTTCTTATTGCAGCAAATGAGAATAAAGTTTTAGAAACTTACTATTCCAAAAACGTCAACTTATTTCCAATGAATTTCATTCCTATATACCAAATGACGAGAATCGGAATTGACTCGGGGATGGATTTTCAATTCTGATTTACAATGCAGGATTATGGGTAGCACGTAGAAAAAAAAAAAAAAAAAACTTTCATATTTTCACTCTAATAAACGATCATCGCAAGGAAGACGATACGGGTTTTTATTAATTAGTAATTATAGATGATTTTAACGTCGCGGATAAGCTCTCGAATCTTTCAGACTTTATATAATACAGCATGCATGAGCTTATGAATTCGTTCGATAATTACAGGACATCTGTGAATGGCGATGAGCATATTTCTAGTGCGTATTTCTTGTAACTTAATCTTCTTAAATTATAACCGTGAACGTATTATATCCATCGTTTTATGTATGAATCATATTTTCGTATGGCATACGAGTTTCAATTGTAAACCTACAATTATCCTACCCTAGATCAAATTCCCTGCGAGTATACATAGCGTATCTTCCAAAATACAAATTGGATAATCAGGTTAAATGCCTTATTAGACTAAATGGATTGACAGTAGATATTATATTTCAAAATTCTAACCTCGGCAGCAGGCGATGGCGGTTACTAAAATTGTACTATAATATTTATGCGCTTGATCTCTAGGATCAAATTCTTCAAGGTGAAATAAAATATCAAATCGAACTTCTTCTCTTTCCCCTGCTAAATATTTCGTTTAAATTAATTTCTTATGGAATATTAAAGCCACCCGTTCCATGTATATATATACCTATACGCCTCTGAATAAAAGCGCACCCCTCATCAGCAATTCGAGAGGAAGTCAAATATATATTTTTTTCCTCTTTTCTACGCGCATAATGTATCCGAGATATATAATATAGACACTTCCGGCGTATCGGTGA
Source organism: Athalia cordata (assembly GCA_963932425.1). Lineage (NCBI taxonomy): Eukaryota > Metazoa > Arthropoda > Insecta > Hymenoptera > Athaliidae > Athalia > Athalia cordata. Next base: position 23,440,816 of record OZ010625.1, read on the forward strand.
CTTATGATTGGCGCTTCTCGCAAATAAAAATGTTAATGTTCCTTTGTTACATTCTGGAATATATTAAGGTTCTGAAAAAGAGAAAATATATTACGTATTACATAGAAACAGAGATCACTCGCTAACTTCAGCAGACGTCTTTTTTACAAATTTAGAAAATGTAAAAGAATCGTGAAATGGAATAGATAATATTATTACCTCATACACGAGGGTGCTTCCGGAAGCACACGGTTAAATGGTTCTTCTCTTCTACATTTTTCCTTTATTTCCCCGCGTATTTAGCTTTCCTTCAACGCGTTCTTCTTCCGTTTCAGAAAAAAAGAAAGGAAAAATAAAACAAATGAGAAAAAAAAAACCGACGGCCTTTTTCGCTTCGAAAACTCCGACTCAACGCGAATTATTTTACATACTTTACATTTCCGTCTCGGAGGCGATGAAAGAAACTCACCTCAGATGGGAAAAAAAAAAAAAGAAAAAAGGTGTCCCAAATAGAATTCATTCCAACGAAACAAACATTGACCGAATCAGAATAGTCAATGCTACAAAATTGTATTTTATATATAGATCTACACCTATTCAAGGATAAAAAGGGTTTAAAGGGTGGTCCGAGGGGCAGTGTAGGGTTAGTTTAGGTCAGGTTAGAAAGCCTCCGATGATTTTGTAGTCACTCTCTCCCCCTGAGCTCCTGAGATTTTGTCTCTTTCTCTCCCGCGGGGTCTCCTGCTTCACCCCATTTCTCGCTCGATCCATTCGGGTTTTAATTAACCAACTACGCCGCGAGACGACCAAGAGAGAAATGTTGTCCTCGAGTATTTACTCGGTTAAAACGAATCCTAGATCGGATTGAAAGAGGTTTTTTTTTTTTGTTTGTTTCTCTTTTTTTTTCTCGTTTAATTCATCATTCCCTACGAAGTAGTGTGTTTAGATTATTCATAAAGTAGGTATTGTGCTTATCGCATAATTTTTTTTTCTTTGTGATCGAGATATTCGGGTTGATATATACATATATACCTATATTTTTTTTTACGGTAAAACAGCTATGTCGACAAAGAAATGCATTCCATACGCTTATATTTGATGTGCTTCATGAAAGAAGATATTGATAGGAAGGATGGAGGGCAGCTGTAATATGAAAAAAGATTATTAAGTTTATCGAGCTATATTCTGTACGAAGAATATGTATGAAATTGGGGTTGTTTAGGAGACTGAATATAGGATTTTGCATGATTGAAGCCATTGTGCGATTTTATTACGCATTTCTTATGTACGTAAAATATACCTGGGAGATTATTTTGTGATATATTATCTATATATGTATGCCGATTTTTTCTGATTCAGAATACTTATTTTTAAGCTTTTTTCGCTCTAAAAGAGAAAAAAAATGAAAAAAATCATACATTACGGGTGGTGATTATAGCTTGTGATTACTTTTGGGTTTGGGGGCAGACATCGAATTATTTTTTTTTGGTCTATCCTTACGCAATTCGAGCCCAGGATCACGAATCTGCTAACTAAATTGATCTACATACTGAATTTTACAGTACAGAAAACTGTATTGAAGTATGATGAATTTTAGCCGCAGCATACAACAATGAACTTCAAAACTCCTTATTCGACCCAACTGCCGCGATCCAACTGACACCTCTTGTCCAAAAGTAATTACGTTCGGCTTAAAATCTCTAATTTCTGGGTGAAAAAGGGTGGGAATTCCTTCTCCAACCTTTTCTCTGCACCCCCTGTGCCTCCCCCCGGAACCATGGCTCAGTCCTTTATTCGGAATTTTACGCACTTTACGCGTCTTGCTTTTGCACTGAGGAGTCATCCCGTTGTTTAAGACAATAATTCCCGTAACGGGATTATCAAAAGTGTGAAGCAGTTAAATAACTCAACTCCTTTAGAAAGGGTGCTGGGCGATCAATCGAAAAATCCTGCCGCTCAGAATCATCGTAGAAACTACGCCACTCGGGTATTCTCTTCAACCCTTTACAGATTATTGTATATCTCAACCTCTCTAACCCCGAATTTTAAATCCTCGACATCAACGGCAGCATCTGCTTTTCGCTGATTAGGTCACTGTGATGGGACTCAACGCCCTCAATTCAAACCCTAATTCTCACCGATTCTTTATCCCTGATAAAAAGGTCAGAATTATTCCTGACGTCGCGGGTAGAGAAGATCCTGTCATGAATTTTGCAATAAGATTATGTTTTCTTTTACTTTCCAACAACCGGGCAGAGGAAGGATAATCTTTTTTTTTACCATGTCATGTATCAATAATTTCAATACGAGGGACAACAGAGCTGCAGCTTGTTTTTGCTGGCAATATCACGAGCTCGAAACAAAGCGTTGGAATAATTCGTCCGAACAAAAAAAGGATATTTTTTTTTTCTCAGTTAATTAAAAACTGAAAGAAAATTTTTGACTCTACGAGCTTTATATCGTCGTGGAATTGAGAGCTTCAAACTATGCGATAACGATGGGAAGCTAATGGCATTCGTATTTGTGTTTTGGAAGAGTTTGTTTAAACATTGAGTTTGAGTGGCCGGGCATTAGTAGTAGTCCTAGTAGTAGCAGTAGTAGTAGGCGCGCTTTCGTTCAAGAGTGAATTCAAACAACCAGGTTTCTGCCTTGTGCGAGTAAATAGTCGGTAATGAATTAGTCGCTACGATTTCGTTTCGGTGTATAAAATATTCCAAAGTCCACCGCGTATCGCAAGCTGTATAAGTATACGCCAGTTCCCTCAGTGATTTTCCAGTATGTTTAACTGTAACGAACAAATATAAACGAGCGAAAAACGATTCTATTTTCCCTTTTCAATTACCGTGATTATACGTTTAACAATTAGAAATGTGCGAATATTCATTCATTGTTAACATAGATTTTCCAAATTTCGCCTTTGGATAAAGGGCACGAAATACGTATTCCGCGTAACCCTTTAATCTCAATAATAATAACAATGATAATAATAATCTATTTTCCCGTCTGGAAGACATCGAGCACAAATTAGCCACCCTTCTTGTCCCAAAATTATTATCCCCTAATATACTATATACGAAATCATGAGACAGACTTCCATATAATACAAGCCTAGAAACAGTTTCGCTGATAACGCAATTTCGCTGAGAAGTTACTCACCGGAACATATCGAATCACGGTCTTATACATGGGGTGGTAAGAACTGTAAGGACAATGCAAGGGATCCCCATAGAAAATATAGAAGGAAATCACTGCGGCAAAATTCTTCAAGGATCTGATAAAAAAAAGAACAAAATTTCTATCGGTACGAAACAGATTTTTTAAATAATCGCCCTTATTCGTGTGCGTGACAGGAGCAATTTTCTTCGCCGATGTTTGATTTTTTTTCACACAGGCGATGAGCTTTCGTGAATTATGTGTATTTTATAGGTATAATAATGTATGCCACATTCCGTGCAGAGAATCTATCGCTCTTTCATCACGTATGATTATTCCAATTTCGCTATGCGATTCCACGCGCACGCATAAAAATTTATGTCTCGGTCGTGGCCCCCGCAGGTTAAACGGGGTTAGGATTCCAACGTTAGTTCTACAGTGTTCTCTATACATTGTTGAAAAGACGGGGTTGGAAGCGGCGCCGCGATGCCAGAACGTCAATCAGCTCCGGCACCTGTGAACACCTGCATGAGGTCAGGTGTCGGTTAGAGTTTGACTAAATTTCCGGCGAGAAGAAAAAAACAATTGAATAAATTCAACCGCGGCGATTCCCACGCGGGGTAAGTACCCTGTGATCATCCCCCGTAATAGAAAATAAAAGTAAAGTGAAAAATCGAAATTTCGCTATCGTGTAATTATATTGAAAAATATCTAGAGCTTTTGCACTTAATTCGAGGCATCGCATGTTGCGATCATTTGGCACAGACTCTGCACTCTGATATTGAATAAATAATTTGTGGGGAAAGAAACGAACACGTACATAGCAAGGATATGAGAGAGTTTTCGCTGAAATTTAGGGTTATGGAAAGTAAATTGTAGGCTTTTAGAACGCGTTAATTTTGCAATGTTCATGTTAATAAATCGATGTAGAAATTATGGTGGCTCCAACACCCCTGCGCAGGAAAGACCGTGGTTGCTAGGTAGTGTTTGGCGTGTTCCTAGATGTTTCGTTAGGCGTTAGAAACACCCGTCAAGTCTATAAACTAATATAACAACCCGAACCCAAACCAAACCTGACAATTCCCAACTATACCAACGTCAATACAATAGGTAAACCGTGTAAATTATTATAGGTGTATAGAAATTACTCGGCAGTACATACCGCTGTTTCCGTTATAAATCTACTCCATTGGAGAATTCGGGCATCGCGGAATATCATTCTTGAGAAAGAAAAAGAAAAAAGATAGAAACTAACCGTTGTATTATTCTCTGTACATGTTCATACAAATGTCTCATGGTATTCCCTGTAGAACATGATTTCCTGTATAGGTAATTGGAGATATTTGAGGGGTAGGAGTAAAACAGGAAGATTATATGTACGTCTAAAATGGATAACGAGGAACTCAATGCGGCTTGTAGTATAGAAATAAATAAGAATTTTCCCCATGATTCCTGTTGAGAAAATCGATCGATCGGGAATAAAGAATTGTAAACGACTTTAAGAGTTGCTATGGAAAACCCGATACTCTTACGCTCAATTATTATCGGTAATAGGACCGAGTTATCCTCGTGTTACGAGCTCTTATTCGAGAAATCAGAGCGCAGCCTGAGCTTCCCTTGAAACCCCTCTTGTTCGAGCTACTGGTTGACGGGAGCTTGTTTCGAACTTTGGAGGGTTACGGAGCGAGGCGAGGACCCGAGAGATCAGACCGAGCTGGAGCCTCCCTGAGTTTCTGATTCGAGTGACCAATCATGGCTCGAGCACTTAAACTCGCTAACGATAAGTGATCTCGAAGAAAACTACTCTTACGATTAGATCGCGAGTTCTGTGTCATGTCAGTTGCGATCTTTTTTCGTTTTTCTTTCTCGTTATTTTTTTTTCAACGATATAATGATTGAACGTCATCGGTAAATGATAACGATTTTTACCACTAACTTGTTATACTCGATTCCGTTTACTCCGTTTCTTTGTCCCTGGATTTTACTTTCCCCTACTATTTTCTTTCCCATTCCTCCTTTCCCGGGCTCGTATAGCGTCCCTATTTTTTTCCAGGTTCTTCTTAATGTAATTCCGAAAAAAGCGTAACGACAAAGGATCAATTTTCTCTTATCCCCATTGTCCTGAAGAAGGTGGTACTGTCGCTATGCTGTACGGGCCGGGCACAATGACACTTGACGAAAAACCTTAACTTTATTGACTCTTCCTTCTTTAAAAGCCAATCAAATGCCCTCGATACTTACAGGGCAAGCTCACCCCTCGTTCATCAAATAAAAATCCGAGGACCTGTACAGCTCTTTACAACTGTTACGGTCGTCGAGGATCAGCTGGGAATTATAGAATTCGGTATATATAGTAGATAGAAAAGCTGTTCAAATATCAATGAAATTTTAGATTTTGTTAAAATTTCACGACTGTCAAAAACGGTAATACCTTTACATGAATTCTACTCGTACTTAAGTACCGTGTCGGTTGAAATGCGCGAGTCTCGCCTTCGGGGCACACACAAAGATGCGGACGTGACGCTAGACAGACGTGACATCTTTCCTCTTTCCCTCTTTCCCTCTTTCAATTCTGCAAGCGTTTCGCGAGCGTATATAGTATATAGATATACATTATAATATATGTCTATAGAAGTTGTAAGTCGCCAAGAGAGCTATATAGGTATGAGGGAAAATTCACAAGGTGGTGCAAGAACCGTGCCGTGGTAACGCCAAGTACCACTTGACGTCGTTTCCCCATCCCAGTTTTTTGGCTTCGCGAAGTCAGCAGATCGGAGATCGCGGATACTTGCGGAAAAGACTGAAGCTGGAGTCGAATATGTCGGGTGTAGGTATATATAGGTATACATGTATATATATTCGGTGAATCTGCTGGGCGAATAATATCCGAATATTGAGACACTGGGCGAGGACTGTCGCGCTCGTAAACCACGCTGATATGAATGCGGATTGCTCAATTTTGTAGTAAGCCGAGAAACGTTTTCACGAAAACCGTGAGACAATCAGGATATGCAGGGAGGGTCCTGCACGCGTTCTTCATTTTTACCCCCTGCTACTGCTTTATTGAACGCAAATTATCGCCCCTTCGGAGCCCTAAGCCCGAACCGATGATACCCATAAATCCTAAATCCCAAATCCTAAATCCTGGTTTCATTTTTGCCGTTATAGGTGCAGCAGGAGCAAAGTAATGAATCTATAAATCGAAATCAAAGTTTAACTTTCTTCTTTCTAAAGGGAGTAAGAGAGTAAAAGTAAGAAAAAGAAATAAATTCACAAAAATTGACTGATGAATGGAATCTTCAAACTTGACAGGCATGTGGAAAAGATGTCGGATTCGGATGCTAGTACTATCGAGTGTAAGGACATCAGCGATGGCGAAGACCCCGAAGTTTCTGTTGCTTCAAAAACCGCGTTGGTCGACGACAAACTCGCTGAGTTTGAGAAGCTTTTGGAAGCGATCATGGAGTCGCGGTGTCCATCACCGGACGATGACGAAGCCGGAAGTGAAACAAAAAAGAAAGGTACAGTTGAAGATACCTTCGTTCTTTATTTTTCCTACCAGACCATCGCATTGAGAATTTTATAATTTTTTTCTATTCACGAACACATTAGGTATATCACGGAATAAATAATTACCGAATGAAATTTGTGAAAACATTCAAACAATTTCCACATGCACAAAATATTGTTCGTTCATATATAATATACGGAAAATGTTGAAAATTCTAACTGGGCAAGGGTGGTAATATATTACGAGGGTTTATCAAGTACCAAAAGTCCTTCTGGTTTTCGGGGGTTACGGACTACTGCGGCAATTATCGGAGTTTTTCGCTGCCGCGAGTCGTCGAGGGGGTAGAAAAGAGAGTTGGGTTTGGTTCTCGGAACGCAGAGGACGGGTAAAGCCGCTAAACGCACCCACAGCACGTGAAAAAGGATTACTGACCGTATGTATGTACTTTCCGACCCTATAGGTACTAGAAAAAAAAAAAAAAAAAAGGAAAAAAAAACAAATAAAGACCGGGGATGAAAAGAGCGTTTTTCTTATAAGTATAACCTGTTGAGAGCTTTTAAAATAAAGGAAGCCAACGCTATGCATCTATCCCAATTGCATGTATAAAATCCATCAGCATATATATTAACATATTAGCTGTGACGAAAATCTTTAGTAAAATATATGTGAAAGATCTTTTTCTTGATTTTAGGGGAATGAAAATCAATCGTATGAACGAGGATTAAAAAGAGCTTTGATTTTTTTTTTTTTTTCATGGAGTAAAATAAGGCAAGGACCTACTTAAGAAGAATGAATAATATACTTCATGGCTTGTTAGAGCATTTCATAATCTAAAGTCCCAATTAGCACCCTTGTTTGCGTCGCGGCGACCCGCGAACCGTAAGGGTTTTATTTATTTATCCTTTTTTTTTTGTTTATTTTTACAAAATTCTACTGAAGAAAGCTTTTTTCCAAGGGATCCGATATGTACCTTACTTTGTAAATTCTTAAATGTGTGTACAGAAGCACAGTTTACTGAACGAACGTTTTAATTCGCTCGACAGGATTCTTTACTTCCTTTCATCATCGCATACTATATGAAGAAAAAAAGAGAAAATAAAATAAAATAAATAAAAAGTCACTCCGCAGCCCTGTACTTATTATTATATAATATTGTGACGTCAAACTGCCACCTTATAAACTCTGAAATTTTGAGTACGCCAATTACAACTGTTCTAATTATTCTCTTTGGCATGACCGTCGAGGCGGGAATTGAGGACCGTCGTATTAATACTTGCAGCGATTGAGGGGCATGCTGCCAGAAGATTTGGGGGGGGGGGGGGGGGGAGGGGAGTGGGAAAATTTTTTATCCACCTAATAAAGTTAATCCCCTTGTAACACCGCGACGCCCGGCGTCGCCGACGCCACCACCGCAGGGAATTAGTGTAGGTATATATAAGGTATACCATAAGGATCAGTCTGTGTAAGGGTGCTGTTGACGTCCTCCGTGGAAATCATTAGCACTTGTTCGGATTTATTAATCTGCCAAACGTCAACTCATCAAATCATTGCGAGGGGAGAAGAAAAATTTAAGAAGAAGAAGAAAGGAAGAGATAGAGAAAAAAAAAAAGAAAAAAGAAAGACATATTAGAGCTACGGATAAATTCAACTTTTTCTTACGAGAGGGTAAAATATTTTTTGCTCAAACGTTGTAAGAAATTTTTGGAATTCTTTGACGATAATAATGATTATAATTTGATGTCTAGCCGAAGACGATAAAGCAGCTGTCGCCGCGTATAGTTGCAGGGGCCCTGGCAGACAGTAGCGTGAACAGAATTCAGTACTGGGGGGGCTAAGCGTCGCTCTAAATTGCAGCAGAGAGTCGAAACTAGAATATTCAGAGCTTGGGTAACCTGGTCGGGTCGTGCCTGGATCTAAATTAAACTCATAAAATGCCCGGAAACCACAACGTAGCGACTGTTTAGCTTTAGCGGTACGCATTTGGCAGCCTAGCCTCATACGAATGTGTGGCAAAAGGGAGTTTTCAGCTAGTACATACCGGTGGGGGAAGTAGGGTAGGTAATACTAACACTAACGCCATAATTAAAATAATAAATTCTCCCACACTGTGCGACATTTTAAACTAATTTACAACCGCTATTTTATGTATTGTGGTATAACGTTACAACGTAGAGAATGCTATTCTAAATTAGTATGCCTATACTCGACCTACACTCGCACGCGGCACAAAATCACCCTATTCGTTAAACTGTACCGGAATACTTTTGATGAATTTATAATAAAACACCGACAATGTCGAACCGAAAAACTTAAAATTTTTCTGTACTCATCTCCAATCGGAATAACACTGAATTGATTTATTAAATAAATCTCAGGGTCATCCGCAGGTTTCTGCAGAGCGAAGGTTCTTATATTCGCGATGCCAGAAATGCAGTATGCTAAACTTATGCTACGTTATACAGTTGAGAATGTTGTGTGAAAAATGACGTCGCAAGTTCAAAACCCTCTAAATAAGAAATCACTCTCGAGTGTGGAGGAACATTATTCACTCTCTCTCCTTAAACTCCGCAAAGTGAAATATCCCCTGAGCCCAGAATCCTGGTCATCAATTTTCACCCAAGTTCTTTACAAAATGTATACAAAAAATTTACACAAAAATACACCAACCCTGCATAAGAATATAGTGTACAGCGCAAACGTCATTTCCGTTTTATCATATATGTATATGAGATAATATCAACTTTTACCCTCCCCCGCCCCCCGTCCTCGACGCCGTCGCCAAATCGTATGGACGTCAACAATTTTGTACGTTCGATATATTTGTGAAGAAATTTTCGGCGAATTGTTCGGATAATTTTGGGTTGTGCGCAAGCAATACGGGGAGTAAGATGGATAGTTTATACCGTCTTTGAGAATGACCTCCTTCTCCCTTGGGGGTTACGAAGAGAGTAGCCTGAGAGAATCATGTGGAGTGTGTGGAACGCGGTGGTTTGGATTATGCCAGGAATTCGATTAGTGGTTTCGATTCACCCTGGAGAGTATATATAGTTACCGAGACGTCGAACTTCGTCGCAAAATGCCTACCACCGTGACCCAGGCATCTAGAAACTATTTCCAACTTTTATATCATATATTCCACTAAATTACCGCTATGAATGATGAGATGCTATTAATACAGGAAAAAAATAGAATCACATTTTCGATAAGACCGAGACACGTTTGTCAATTCCAAGAAATTAAAAAAAAAAAAAAAACAAACAAATAAACAAAAACAATCAGAAAAAAAAGAACCTTCGTAATTCGAAAGGAAAAACATCGGTTTTTGTAAAAAGATTCTATGTATTCGTGAAAAAAACTGAATGAAGAAAAAAAACATTGAAAAAAAAGAGGAAAATAAAAAAGAAAAAGTATTCTGGGATAAGTTCATTCTCTTAAATGCCTCGGGCAAAGAAACATAATACTGCACCTCGTTCTTATAATCTTTAGAAATATTTCCACCCTTCGTTATAAGTTTATACGCCCGGAAATGCCTGATAATTTTTTATCTGCGCCTGCAGTAGTAGCGGCAGTAGCAGCAGTAATTCCTTGTTAAAATCCTCCCCCACCCTCGACTCGCCTTATTAAAAGTTTACTTTATTACAATTTTTCTTTCATTTTTTTCTCTTATATATAACTTATACGTATTTTGAGGTATTACACCACATCCCGCGCGGCTATACCTTAACACAATCTGTTCAATTAATTTCGTACAAATGAGGGAAGCAATTTAGTTAATCATATCAAGTTGTATAATTTCTCAGAGATAGATAATCCAAAAAATTATTTAACTTATGTTATTGTATATTACATTTACTCGTTGCGTGGATATACCTCACCCGGTATTTCTAATCCATCCCATGAGGGTAAAAAAAAAATTTTGCGGAATGAAAAATATGTTTTAGGCTACTGGCTTTTGTATAAGAAAGCTCAATGGGACATTAGGGTGATGAAAGCAATCCATTCCCCGCAGCGTTTTCTCCTGACGACCATCTGGGAATATCATCTCAAATATTGACCAATGAAGCTTCTGCACGCGGAGTACTTCAGATATTATTTACTCTTTCGAGAGATTGAATTGCCTCACGGGTGGTCCTCAACTCTCAACAGTTTCTGCTGTCGAGTTGTTGAGGTAGAAAAAAAAAAAAGAAAAAAGAAAAATCGAAAGAAAGGGAAGAGTACGTGGGGGAGAAAAATCAAAAGTAGGTTTCGAAAACCTTTTCTGACCACACTAGGTCACATGTATAGCTCAACTCCTGTGGCGTAGAAAAGACAAAAAACAACGAATAATAATAATAATAATAATAATTCCTCTCATCCCATCTGTCAACTGAGTACACTCGAATGATTCGATACATACAATTCACGAATCAAGAAATAAGGTTGTCCCTGTTATTGTTGGCTTTGTTATCATTGTTACCTTCTTCTTTTTTTTCTGTTCATCAAACGATGTTCGTGACAAGCGATTAGTCGTCAATCGATAAACCACTGAGGGTAGAAAAAAAGAACTGAACAAAAGAGGCCCTAAGTTTTTATCGTCATCATAAGCTCTCTCTTCCCCTACTCGAGATATCTCGAAACAGTTTTGCATTTTATCGATCGATTTCAGAGACGTTACGAAGTTTATAATAAAAGTACGAGGAATCTATTATCTCGTGACGTAATTCTACCCCATTCTGACTTGAGCAAATAGGCCGGTAGTGCACGGCACCGGTTGACAGAGCGACCTCAGCTTGTCCCTTAAGCTAAAACTTGTTTTTGTATAATCCCTATTCCAGTTATCAACTATGCGCCCCTCGGAGTAAAACGTTTCTTGTGATTACGACGATATGATATTTAGAGAAAAAAGAAACCGTAGACAAAAATGTGATTTTAAGATATAAAATAATGCAGAACTAAACAGTGCGGACTACAATTGGCTGCAATACCGAAAGTACCAGATAGTCGTTAGGGATTGTTTCATACCTTATTCGGATGATGGACGGATGGCGTGCAAATTGTGCGACTGGCTTCTGCAGGATATTCGCTAATAATTTGACAGTCGGACTCGAGATAACTGACAATTTGATGTTTTATAATTATTTCTGCTCTGCGGAGTTCGGGGACGTGACTAGATACTTTTCGATTTAGTTTAGATTCGGTACTGGCTGTACCTGGTCGTGGTGATTTTATCTGACTCGATAAGAAATCTAGGAATCCAGAAACAAGGACAAACTCGCGTAACTATGTATTATGTATATGCCTGCTGCAATATACGATTCAAATTCAGAGGAGGGTTGATATCGAATCAGTGTTCCAATTTGTGCTCAACGAGAAACTTGCAAACCCCATTGTGCGATGTCACGGAAATGAAATCAACGAGGATAAAATAAAAATAAAATACAATGGAAGATATAAAATAAGATGACGACTTTGTAAACGATTTACCATACGCTAAACAAGTAAGACGTTGTTTCAAAAAAAAGAAATACGCGTACATCTTTCTCTTTTCGTATTGTTTTTATCCTGTGAAACGGTTTTCAATTTTAATGTAAAAAATTCTATTCTTCTTACGTTTCGATTGAATTCGTAGGGATGTCGGGGCCTGATGCGCCGGCGGATTTTCGTCTGGAGTACATCGGATCCTTCGTTCAGAAATCCTTGAAATTAAAACCCGAAAAGTGGGGACGTCTCCTTTTGACCGAAGATTACCGTAACACGGTTATAGATTTTCTCGACAACCCAAGACCCCCGGCGTTGTTCGTCGTCCTGACGCCAAACGCTCAGCTCGTAGCATCCTCTGGATTCCCAATACCTTGTCAAAGGACGAAAGGTGATGACTCTAAAGAAAATTCCAGTCATCCTTAATATCGCGTCACACGCTATCGCCACTTTCTCAATAAATAAAAATTTCAAACCAGGCACTTACGCTGTAAAAGTGAAGCTCATACCAGTGCCAAAGGACAAAGTTGGCTGCATAAAAACCCTGATATTAGGTGACCTCGCATCCAGAGTTGTAGATGAACTCGCGACACTCGTTGACGAAATATTTGCTCCCTTACTGAGCAATCCTGATAATCACAGAGAGCTTCCTGATATCGCCGTCCAGGATCTCGGCAAACATGTTCATTCTCTGAGGGGAACATTGTACCAGGTAGAAATTGCTGCATACCATATTTTAATCTTTGGAAACAATTGCATCTCAAACGAATCGATTGTAATTTCAACTCAGGTGAAGGGTCAGGTAAATGGCAGGACCGTTCTTCCGATGCCGGCAGGATTGGAAAAGGTTGGTGAAGTCGAAAGATTGGTCTCTTCTACCGGACCAGAAGCCGTTGATTTATATCTGAAAAGCGCAATCGAAGGAGTCGTAATTAAATGGGCGTATTTGGTTAACGACGTTGTGACTCATGAGTCCAGCACGGCGTTTGATAATAAACAAAATCCGACGCCAAATGTGGAATTGGAATATTGGTCGACAAGATTAGCCAATTTAAGGTTTCTTCGTCAAATTTTACAGGGCGTTAATTTGCGTTGGACATATTCGATAACTTGATACCTTTGTTCTTTTTCGTAGGTACATTTTCGAACAACTTCGCGAAGACAGAGTAAAAAAGATGGCGATTATTCTCGAGAAAACTGACAGCGCTTATTACCCGTGTTTCCGTACACTTTTTGGAAACGTTGTATCATCGCTTGCCGAGGCGAGAGAAATTTCCTTATACCTTTCACCGCTGATGAGGAACTTCAAAACGATCGAGGAGACAGACTTCGCTGAAGCTAAGGCGCTGATGGGCCCATTGATACATACCGTTGGGCTCGCCTGGAGCAAATCAAAGTACTACCAGAGTTCCTCGAAACTAATTATTTTGCTGCGACAAATCTGCAATCTGCTCATTCAAGAGGCTAGAAGATTTCTTGATCCCTCCTCGATATTTCAAAGCGACGTTGACGAGGCTCTACAAAGAGTACAGATTTCCAGAGGTGAGTTAGTTTTTTATTCCTCATATTTTCTTCTTTATGTTTCTTTTTTTTTTGTTGAAAGGGTATAAAAATTGGTGAAATATTTTTTTAATAAAAAAACTTTACGGGTGGGGTTTGCTCACTCGGAAACGAGGGCGTGTAGATATAACTGTTCGGCGAACAGATAGACAGAAATTGAAGAAGATAGGATTTGTGTGAGGGAGTAAAGTTGAGTCATAAGTATTGAACGTTCAGTTCCATTGGTGGGGCGTTTATAACCTTATAGCTGGTTAGGATAAAATTTCTTCGGGACGAGCTACATTAGGCAACGTTTCCTCTTAGGAGTTCTCGAAGAATTCAAGTGCCAATTCGAGCGTCGAAGAAATGTCCCTGGCATGAAGCCAGACGCTCCTCCATGGACGTTTAATCCTATAGCAGTTTTCCATCGTTTGGACGCGTTTTTGAAACGCCTTGCCGACATCGAGTGGCTCTTTCATACGGTATTAGAATTTTCTAAATTAGAAAAAATAGAGATCGGTGGAATTTTGGGGAGATCATTGAGCACAAGAGTCGTCGGTGTTTTTAAAGAATTTCAACACTTGTTCGCATCATTTTCTGCAAGGGCCAGCGACGTTCTCGAACCCGACGACGAAACGTTCGCTGTTGATTGCAAAAGATTTAATGACGCTATCACTGACTTGGATAGCAAACTTGCAGCAATTTTATGTCAAGCATTCGACGATTGTGCAAATCTTGAAAGTACATTCAAAGTAAGTTCTAAATAAATCTGACTTCGGAATAGCATTTCCGCATATGAAGTCTTTTACAAATAACTCAGAAGTCCCATTGATTTCAGCTCATTAACATAGCAGGGACGGTTCTAGACCGTCCAGTAATTCGGAAGCAATTTACCGACCGGTATTCGAGGGTCCTGGAATTGTTAAATACTGAATTAACGATGGTAGAGGTTCTGTTCAACCGCGGAACTCGCGGTGCAATGAGCAGCCTTCCGCCGCTAGCAGCCGCCTTACGATTTACAAGCATGCTGAGACAGCGAATCGATTTACCCGTACAGTGCTTTAAAGCTCTGCAACATTCGTAAGTGTTACCAGACCGTAAGCTAAACGTTCAACGGAGTTTCGTAGGCAGCATGTGTTGACACGGCGTTGTTTTTCCATTTACTTTGCGTAGAATAATAGAAACAAAAGATGGAAAAAATATAATCAAACGTTACGAAAGACTCATTGAAATTCTGGGCACGAGAGAAGAATCTCTTTTTCACGATTGGGCAAAAATTGTACCAAACTCTGTAGACAATGGTCTAAATCGATCGTTATTAATCAGAAATTCTGATTCTTCTTTGGCTCTGAACTTCGACCAAGAGTTACTGGCGGTTTTGAGGGAAGTGAACTACCTAAAACTCATATCTCACACTGATATTCCTAACGAAGCTGTCGAGGTAAGATTTTTTTATTCAAAACTTTGAGATTAACTCGAATTATTTTACTCATAATTAATATCACAGGTATCGGAGAGATCGGAAACTTTCAGAAAATTCCGTACTCTTCTCGGCAACACGGTAGATGCGTACAACAATATTCGAAAAACTTCACGAAAAGTTGAGTTTAATCTTATCGAGTTAGAAGTAGCGACGATCGACTCTCTTATTTCACGCGGTGAGAATGAGTTGTGTTGGAAATCGGAAGGTCTGCTAGAGTATATCACGGAGCTTGATAAGCTAGTTCATAGTCTTTGGACGCGACTAAAAGCGACCCAAAGTAACGTTGAGAAGATTGAAAGTATTCTGGAACATTGGACAAAGACGCCGCTAATCGAGCGCAAGGATCGTAGGAAAGATGCCCTTCTATCGATCGAGGAAAGAGCTGATAAAGTTGCGAAACGTTACGATGATATTCGGAAGGCCGCGGAAGGAGTTCACGCGCTTTTAGCTGAAAACAAGGCGCTTTTTGAAGCCACGGAAAATGAGAACGAAAACTGGGAGACGTATGTAAACTTTGTCGATGGTATCGTCGCGGAATCTTTACGGAGGGCTGTGGGATGTTGCCTAGGATATCTTGCGGATAATATGGACCCCTCAGGACAAAAGGAGCCATTACTTGAGGCAAAACTTGAACTGAGAGAACCTGACCTTTTTTATGTACCATCACTCGAACCGGACGATCCTGATGGACTGGATCAGCTGATTGCCGGACTTCTGAATGATATGATTGGAATGGCTGCCCTCGTACCGCGGTTGAGTCGAAACGCACCGGGATATGGTGTCGAAATGGAAAGTGACGATGACATCAAAGGCATGAAGTCAGAAATATTGACCGGGGTGGCTAGGGCAGTCGAGGAAGCTACAGAATTTTGCGGGATCTTCGAAGGTCTGTTTGTCATTGTCATTGATATTTTGCAAGTTAAGTGATTTTCAATGTTCGTTACTATTGAATTCAGGATACGCTTATCTCTGGCTGGAAGATCGAGTGTCGGTGATGCAACAGTTCCTTGAATATAGTCGGCAATTGACAATGGACGAAATGGAAATGATCGCAGCCCAGGATCCAAAGGCCCCGAAACGATCGCCCCCGCGAATGGAACAGTTCCGAGAACAGATCGATCTATATGAAGGCCTTTATCTGGAAATCGAAGAAATGAATTCCTCGAAAGTATTTTGCGGATGGTTCAGAGTCGACATTAGACCGTTCAGACAATCCCTTCTGAACACTGTATGTAAATGGTCTAGTATGTTCAAACGACATCTCGTCGAGCGCGTCACAAGCAGTCTCTCCGATTTAGGCTCGTTCATAAGGTTAGTGCAAAAAGGTTTCACCAATATTTGCATGAAAGTATTTACCTGAAAACTTTATTTTATAGACTCGCCGACGAAGGTCTCTTGCAGCAGATTCAACCAGGAGATTATATGGGTCTTGTTAGGGTCATGGGATTCCTCATGCAAGTTAAGGAAAGACAACCAACTACAGATGAAATGTTTCAACCGCTTCAAGAAACTGTCGAACTTTTGAAATTCTACGATCAAGATATACCGGAAGAAGTTAATGTTCTGTTGCAGGAACTACCGGAGCAGTGGGCGAATACTAAGAAGTTAGCACTGATGGTCAAGCAACAAGTAGCACCATTACAGGCAGGCGAGTGATTTTAAGGGATGAAATTTTGAAACTTTACCAAATCGGAATATAAAGAAATTCGCATAAGTTTTTTTGTTTTTTAGGTGAAGTGTCGAGAATTCGAGGTCGGGTATCAGCGTTCGACACAACAATTGGTCACTATCGCGAGGCATTTCGCCGTTACGGTTTTTTTAAGTACAATTGTGAGGATCCTTACAAGCAGCTTGACGAGGCTGACAAAGAGATTTTGATGCTGGAGCGTCAGATGATGGATATTCAGGAGTCTGCGTCCCTCTTTGAAGTAACGGTTCCCGAGTTCAAGCAGTTGAGGCAGTGCCGAAAGGAGCTGAAAATGTTAAAGCAGCTATGGGACTACGTGCATATCGTGCAAAGTAGTATAGAAGGGTGGAAGACTACGCCGTGGAGAAAAATCGATGTTGAAAACATGGACATCGAGTGTAAAAAATTCGCTAAAGAAATACGAGGTAAAAAACCGATGCGGTATAACACGTACCTTAATTCTAGACTTTTTTCACTGATTTTCGGGTGATATCAACAGCATTGGACAAGGAGATGAGGCCCTGGGATACGTACATCTCCTTGGAGGCTACAGTAAAAAATATGTTGACGTCCCTTCGAGCGGTTGGTGAATTACAGAATCCCGCCATCCGGGAACGGCATTGGCGTCAGCTGATGAATAGTACTAAGGTATCGCTAGATTGTACGAAGCGTGAGCGTCCGACTATTGAAATATGAGGTTCTTGCTTGTTCTCAACAGAAAATATTCCGAAAATATTTAAATAGTACCGTCTGAATTTTCATCTTGCATAAGACTCCTCGGGCAGATTGTTAGAAAATTTATTCTCCACACAGTTTCCGATATATCTTCATTTTCTGAAGATAAAAACAAAGAGAATAGAAATATTTTAATACAACAATGTAAATAACAATAGTCACACAATGAGTTTAGTTGCACCGCTGTATATACGCTATCGGTGTTACAGAAATTGGGCAACATGACTCCGGAAATGACCGTAAGTCCACTGTACATATATGCACAATAATAAATTAACAATATTTTAAATAGTCGTTTAGTATTTCATCTAACTAGGTACAGACATGGTAAGCCTCTAGGGCACTGTTGTCTACATTGTTAATCATGAGCAAACAAATTTATACCAATCATCAGGGCATTTCATTCATCGCTAGTTTGTTTCTATGCACCAATATTGCTGAGTAGAAAACTCATCTATTATATTTTCGAACGTGTATTTATATTTTTATACTCATCTCACGATCACTGTTATTGTGACCATTGCATTATATTCATGCTTTATCAACCTTCGCAAATAAACGAATAATAACACATTCTGATTTTCGCTTACTTTTTCATCACCATACCTCATCATTATCATCATCATCATCATCGTCATGATCATCATCATCATCATCATCATTATGCAAATGATGCACGCTTCCAGCTAATAATTTGTGATTGATGTAGGATAGGTCTATGAGACAGGTGTCGGCCATTTATCTATAACAGAATTAATGTCGGTTAGGTTCGATTCGTAATGGACGCGTCAACTACCTTGGCTGACCTTCTCGAGCTAAGTCTACACGAATGCGAGGACGAAGTAAAGAACATCGTAGATAAAGCGGTGAAGGAAATGTCGATGGAAAAATATCTGCGCGAATTGAACGCGACGTGGTCCGCAATGGAATTTGAAAAAGAGATCCATCAACGGACAGGTGCAAGTCTCTTGAGAGCGAGTGAAGAGCTGATCGAAACTTTGGAGGAAAATCAGGTCGAGTATCGAACGCGCATTACGCTGGAGGTTCACGCTGCGATAACGATTGAATTGTCTTCTGAAATTTTTTTTTTTTGATTTTATTTTCGTAACACAGGTGCAGCTACAGAATCTGATCACCTCAAAATTCATCGCACATTTTTTGGAAGAGGTTTCAACCTGGCAGAAGAAACTCAGCATCGCTGATCAGGTTACCACAGTTTGGTTCGAAGTACAACGTACTTGGATGCACCTCGAGAGTATTTTTATGTCCTCGGAAGATATTCGCCGCCAGTTACCAGTCGATTCAGATCGCTTTGACCGGATCGATGGGGAATTTAAAAACATGATGCAAGACATGGCTAAAACACCGAACGTAGTTGAGGCGACAAATAGAGACGGTTTGCTTGCAGCTTTAGATGAGCTTCAGAGAGAATTGGTCCTGTGCGAGAAAGCTCTGGCCGAATACTTGGAAACTAAACGGCTAGCATTTCCTAGGTTTTATTTTGTCTCCTCTAGCGACCTTCTCGATGTTCTGTCGAACGGTAATCAGCCGGTGATTGTCGCGAGACATTTGATAAAACTGTTCGACTCGATGGCGCGGCTCAATTTTATCGACGTTGAAGAAGGGGCGCTCAGACGATGTTCCGGTGAGTACATATAGCGATTTTCACATAAGGTAGGTAGTAAAATTGATTAATACCTGATCAGGAATGCACGCGAAGGATGGAGAGTACGTGGAATTCACAAATTGCGATATGGTATGTGCTGGACCAGTTGAAGTGTGGCTAAATCGTCTCCAAAACGCCATGAGAACAACGATACGTTTTTACTTTGGGGAAGCGGTTGTCACATACGAAGAAAAACCCCGTGAGCAGTGGCTTTTCGATTATCCAGCCCAGGTTTCGCTTTGTGGTACCCAAATTTGGTGGACGACTGAGGTGAACCTAGCGTTCTCGAGGCTGGAAGAGGGATATGATAATGCGATAAAAGATTACTTGAAGAAACAGATCTCCCAGCTGAGCACATTGATTACTTTATTACTCGGAGAACTTACCAAACAGAATCGGCAAAAGGTCATGACAATTTGTACGATCGACGTTCACTCTAGAGATGTTGTTGCCAAATTAGTTCAAGCCAAAGTTGAAACTGCACAGGCATTTCAATGGCAGAGTCAGCTAAGGCACAGATGGGACGAAAAAGAAAAAGACTGTTTCGCCAATATATGCGACGCACAGTTCAGATACTCTCATGAATATTTAGGGAACACTCCCAGGTGAGTATAAAAAAACAGTAACTACCACCGACTGCGTAGTTTCTTCATTATTTCTTCATCTGCATCACAGATTGGTTATCACGCCACTAACGGATCGATGTTACATAACTTTGACCCAATCTTTACATCTGGTGATGGGTGGTGGTCCCGCGGGTCCCGCTGGCACGGGCAAGACCGAGACGACAAAGGACTTGGGTAGAGCCTTGGGAATAATGGTTTACGTTTTCAACTGCTCGGAACAAATGGACTACAAGTCTTGTGGGAATATTTATAAAGGATTGGCTCAGACTGGGGCCTGGGGATGCTTCGACGAGTTCAATAGAATTTCGGTGGAGGTTCTGTCCGTGGTAGCTGTCCAGGTGAAATCAGTTCAAGACGCGATTAGGGATAAAAAGGACAAGTTTAATTTTATGGGGGAAATAATTGCCATGGTACCATCAGTCGGAATCTTTATAACAATGAATCCGGGATATGCCGGGCGTACAGAGTTGCCAGAAAATCTCAAAGCTTTGTTTCGGCCCTGCGCTATGGTCGTACCAGATTTCGAATTGATTTGCGAAATTATGTTAGTGGCCGAAGGATTTCAGGAGGCTAGAATACTGGCGAGAAAATTTATCACCTTATACACCCTTTGCAAGGAGCTTTTATCCAAGCAGGATCACTACGATTGGGGACTCAGAGCGATCAAGTCAGTTCTCGTAGTAGCTGGAAGTCTGAAACGTGGTGATCCGGGAAGACCAGAGGAAGAAGTCTTGATGAGAGCGTTGCGAGACTTTAATATTCCCAAAGTAGTCTCCGATGATTTTCCGGTGTTTATGGGACTTATCGCTGACTTGTTCCCCGCTCTCGACGTTCCTAGAAAACGCGATCTTGAGTTTGAAAAAACTGTAAAACAAGCAGCCACGGATCTGTCGTTACAACCGGAAGACGGATTTATATTAAAAGTTGTGCAACTCGAGGAATTGCTTGAAGTGAGGCACTCCGTCTTCGTTGTCGGTACAGCGGGTTCTGGGAAGACCCAGGTCTGGAAATCATTGTTCAGAACATATCAGAACATTAAACGAAAACCAATGTACAACGATTTAAATCCAAAGGCGGTAACAAACGACGAACTTTTTGGAATTATAAATCCAGCTACTAGGGAATGGAAGGATGGATTATTTTCTGTTATTATGCGAGAGCAGGCAAATCTTGGCGGTGATCATCCGAAATGGATCGTTTTGGACGGTGACATCGACCCGATGTGGATCGAGTCTTTGAATACCGTGATGGATGACAATAAGGTTTTGACACTTGCGAGCAATGAGAGAATTGCCTTAACTCCAACGATGAGGTTGCTCTTCGAAATATCCAATCTCAGAACTGCAACACCAGCTACCGTATCTCGTGCTGGTATTCTGTATATAAATCCCCAGGACTTGGGGTGGAATCCTTACGTGACAAGTTGGATCGAGACGAGGACACTTCCTGCTGAGAAATCGAACCTGGTTATATTATTCGACAAGTACATACCACCGTGTTTAGAAACGTTGAGAACAAGATTTAAAAAGATCACGCCAATCGCTGACATGGCGCACGTTGAGATGCTTTGTCATTTGTTAAATTGTCTTTTTCAACCAGATCTGACTGCAAATGATTTCAGTAAAGAACATTACGAGCTTTATTTCGTCTTCGCTGCTGTATGGGCTTTCGGATCATCCATGTTTCAAGATCAGACGGTTGATTATCGCGTGGAGTTCACCAAGTGGTGGGTAAATGAGTTCAAGCAAGTTAAATTTCCATCGCAAGGAACCGTCTTCGATTATTTCATCGATTACGAAACGAAAGCCTTTTTGCCCTGGACAGAACGCCTACCAAAGTTTGATCTGGACCCAGATATTCCTTTGCAAGCAGTATTAGTCTATACTGCAGAATCGATCCGAATCAGATACTTCTTAGATTTGCTAATGCAGGAAAAACACCCGGTTATGTTGGTTGGAACCGCAGGAAGTGGAAAAACGGTCTTGGTTTCCGAAAAACTGTTACAGCTTTCTGAAAACTACGCGGTAGCAAATGTCCCATTCAATTTTTATACCTCCTCCGAGATGTTACAAAAAATCCTTGAGAAACCTTTGGAGAAAAAAGCGGGCAGAAACTACGGTCCACCGGGAAATAAAACACTCGTATACTTCATCGATGATATGAATATGCCGGAAGTGGATACTTACGGGACCGTCCAGCCGCACACTTTGATCCGGCAACATTTGGATTATGGTCATTGGTACGACCGGACGAAGCTTTCTTTGAAGGATATTCACAACTGCCAGTATGTTAGCTGCATGAATCCGACGGCAGGATCATTCACAATAAATCCCAGACTTCAAAGGCACTTCGCCGTTTTTGCTGTCAGCTTTCCAAATACGGAATCGCTTACAATGATCTACGCATCTATACTCTCGCAACATTTCGCAAATGTAGAGCATAGGTGAGGAAAATAGTTCTCGTATTTTTTGATTCAGCAATAATGACGAATGTTATTTTCAGGTTCCCGCTTACGGTCACTGAATTATGCAACCCGATCGTGCAAGCGTCTTTGCAGCTGCATCATCGTTGTTCACAAGTTTTTCTACCTACAGCAGTGAAGTTCCACTACATATTCAACCTTCGAGATTTATCAAACTGTTTTCAAGGTCTGTTGTTCAGTGGGAATGATTGCTTGCAAGGCCCCTCGGACGTCATAAGACTTTGGATGCACGAAACTCAACGTGTATATGGGGATAAATTAACCGATGAAAAAGATATAGAATCGTTTGCAAAATTGCAGTTGGATATTCTGAAAAAAAATGTTGAAGAGGTGGACGAAAGCGCTGTACTTGAGAAACCGAATATCTATTGCCACTTCGCAGGTGATGCCGCATTCGAATAATCAGTTATGAATTCTAGTTCAAAGAAGACGAAGATAACGCGAAACAATTTCTTCATTTTCCAGGAGGCATCGGGGACCCAAAATACATGCCAGTCTTAGACTGGGCGGTATTACATCGTCTTCTAACAGAGGCTTTGGTAAGCTACAATGACCTCGTCGCGGCAATGAATTTAGTCCTTTTCGAGGACGCGATGATGCACGTGTGTCGGATAAATCGTATATTAGAGTCACCCAGAGGCAGCGCTTTGCTGGTGGGAGTTGGGGGTTCGGGAAAGCAAAGTCTGTCTCGACTGGCGGCATTCATAAGCGCCCTCGAAGTTGCGCAAATACAATTAAGGAAAGGTTACGGCGTCACGGATCTGCGAACCGAATTGGCTGGCTTGTATTCGAAATCTGGTCTCAAAAACGTCGGAATGATGTTCCTAATGACCGACGCTCAAGTCCCAAATGAACAGTTCTTAGTTCTCATTAACGATATGTTAGCTTCTGGTGAAATTCCTGATCTTTTTCCTGAAGATGAGGTCGAAAATATTATAGCTGGTGGGTATAGGAATTAGGAAGATCGAAACGAGCCGTATTAAATTCATACTTTGATTCTTAGGCGTTCGTAACGAAGTTAAAGGCGCCGGGATTTTGGATACGCGTGAAAATTGTTGGAAATTCTTCATCGATCGAGTCCGACGACAGCTACGAGTCGTTCTGTGCTTTTCACCTGTGGGATCTACTCTTCGTGTGAGATCTCGAAAATTTCCAGCAATCATCAACTGCACTGCGATAAACTGGTTCCACGAGTGGCCACAGGAAGCCTTGATGTCCGTATCCAAGAGATTCTTGCAAGAACTGAACGAACTCCCAGAATCTTACAGGTAGTTGGGTAAAATGAATCTATTATTTTCAACTCCCGTGATTTGCTACTTTCGTTGTTTTTCGTTTTCATTCTAGGGAATCTGCTGCTAAATTTATGGCTCACGCTCACACGAGTGTAAACGCAGCGAGTCGTTTATATCTCGCAAGCGAAAGACGTTACAATTATACGACGCCGAAATCTTTTCTTGAACAAATTAGTTTGTACGCCAAGTTACTCGGTACTAAATCCAAGGAGCTTCAGGGACGTGTTGAGAGACTCGAAAACGGGTTAGCAAAGTTGAGATCTACTGCGGCTCAGGTAGATGAACTGAAAGAGAAATTGGCTGTTCAGGAAATTGAACTACAACAAAAAAACGACGCGGCAGACGCCCTCATCGCCATAGTCGGAGTCGAGACTGATAAAGTTCAAACGGAAAAGGCTTTGGGTATGAGAAATAATTGCGTTATTTTCGTTGCGATTATTGAATCAATTTTTAACGTCAACTTTTAATCCGTATTAGCTGACGAGGAGGAGTCTAAGGTTGCGATAATCGCTCAAGAAGTATTGAAAAAGCAGAAGGACTGTGAAGCGGATCTTCTAAAAGCAGAACCGGCACTGTTGGCGGCACAAGAAGCTCTGAATACCCTGAACAAGGCAAATCTTACGGAGTTAAAATCCTTCGGATCACCTCCTGGCGCTGTTACCAATGTTACCGCCGCAGTAATGGTGCTTTTAGCACCCGGTGGTAAAGTAGCCAAAGATCGAAGTTGGAAGGCAGCAAAGGTACACATCGAAAATGATGTGAAAGGTGCTGGCAACTCAATCATTTACTCGCATTCCATTTTCTATTTTTCGCTACAGATCGTCATGGCCAAAGTCGACACGTTTTTAGACGCATTGATAAACTATGACAAAGAAAATATACACCCGGAAGTGATAAAGTCGATACAGCCATACCTGAAGGATTCTGAATTCGAACCAGAATTCGTACGTTCAAAGTCTGCAGCTGCCGCAGGACTTTGTGCCTGGGTTATTAATATTATTAAATTCTACGAGGTGTTCTGCGACGTCGAGCCAAAAAGGAAAGCGTTGGCTCAAGCGAACGCCGAATTAGCGGCCGCGCAGGACAAGCTTGGTGTCATAAAACGAAAAGTCGCTGTGAGTCTGATTAAATTTCTTTGGTAGTTTCAGAAAATTTATGAAGCGATTATTTTGCATAAAAAATAAATGACAAAGAATCTTCTTACCGCTAACTGATTATGAAAATGTTACTAAGCTATGTCTGATTTTATATTCAGTCTCTCGAAGAGCAGCTGGCTAAATTGACAGCCGACTTTGAACAGGCTGTGGCAGAAAAATTAAAATGTCAACAAGAAGCGGATGCCACAAATGCCACAATTCAACTTGCTAATAGATTGGTCGGTGGTTTAGCTTCGGAAAACGTCCGATGGGCAGACTCGGTTGCAAAGTAATGAAATATTGGACAATAATTATGGAAAAAAAACAGCTGCATGCATCCATAGAATGGAGTTCAATATGTTGAAATTTCAGCTTCATGCAGCAAGCGACGACCCTACCAGGTGACGTGTTATTGGTGACAGCGTTCATCTCCTACGTAGGCTGTTTCACGAAACAATTTCGTTTGGATCTTCAAAACAAACACTGGTTCCCATTTCTTCGAACTCTAGAACCTGCTGTTCCAATAACTGAGGGACTAGATCCCCTCTCACTTTTGACAAACGACACGCAAATTGCTAAATGGAATAATGAAAGCTTACCTAACGACAGAATGTCCACAGAAAACGCTACCATACTGACGAACTCCGATAGATGGCCATTGATGATCGACCCCCAGGTATTTCTCGATCAATTTCACCCGATCGGAGTAATTGATAGAATTCCTATTTTTTTTCTACAGTTGCAGGGAATAAAGTGGATAAAACAAAAGTACGGCGATGAATTGCGGATCATTCGTCTAGGTCAGCGAGGCTACTTGGATGTAATCGAAGAATCATTAGCTAGTGGTGCGACGGTGTTAGTAGAAAATATCGGCGAAACGGTAGACCCTGTCCTGGATCCATTGCTGGGTAGAAACTTGATAAAGAAAGGTCGGGCGATAAAAATAGGCGACAAGGAAGTCGAGTACAACGCGAATTTTAGATTATTACTCCACACTAAACTCGCCAATCCACATTACAAACCAGAAATGCAGGCGCAGACTACCCTCATAAATTTTACCGTGACTAGAGATGGACTCGAGGACCAATTACTGGCCGAAGTCGTAAAAGCGGAAAGACCAGACCTTGAAGAATTAAAAGCCGAACTAACTAGGCAGCAGAATGACTTCAAAATAACTTTGAACGGATTGGAAGACTCTTTACTTTCAAAGTTGTCTTCAGCCGGCAGTAACGTACTGGGTGACACTGCGCTCGTAGAAAATTTAGAAACGACCAAACGCACGGCTGCCGAGGTCGAATGCAAGGTCACAGAAGCGAGAGGTACGAGTCGTGAGATAGACGCTGCAAGAGAGCTTTATCGACCGGCTGCGGCACGCGCCTCTTTGCTTTATTTTATCCTGAATGATTTGAATACCATCAATCCGATATACCAATTTTCCCTGAAGGCGTTCAGCGTCGTTTTTCAAATGGCTATTTTAAAAGCTGATCCAGCACCTGACGTAACTGGACGAGTTAAGAACCTCATCGAATGCATAACTTATTCCGTTTTCATGTACACAACCCGGGGCCTGTTCGAGTGTGATAAGCTGATTTTCGTATCTCAGATGGCATTTCAGATTCTATTAACGAACGGGGAGATCTTGGCCCCTGAATTAGATTTTTTGTTGAGGTTTCCAATTACTCCGCACGTGACGTCGCCGGTTGAATTTCTCTCCAACACCAGCTGGGGCGGAATAAGAAGCTTGGCCACTAGGGACGACTTCCGGTAAGCTCATGTCTCTGCTAAGCTACAAGTGCTTAACGACTTGCGACCGTATAACACGTGACGAACTTCCCAACATTTCTTTCTATTATTTTTTTTTTCTTCTTTCCAGGAATCTGGACCGAGACATAGAAAGCTCTTCGAAACGTTGGAAAAAATTGGTAGAGTGCGAGTGTCCCGAACGCGAGAAATTCCCTCAGGAGTG
Organism: Athalia cordata; assembly: GCA_963932425.1. Classification (NCBI taxonomy): domain Eukaryota; kingdom Metazoa; phylum Arthropoda; class Insecta; order Hymenoptera; family Athaliidae; genus Athalia; species Athalia cordata. Next base: position 23,467,528 of record OZ010625.1, read on the forward strand.
GAAAAACAAAACCCCTCTACAGCGTCTCTGCATGCTCAGAGCTTTACGCCCGGACAGAATGACCTACGCGATATCTGCTTTTATAGAGGAAAAACTCGGCCCTAGATACGTCGAGGGCAGAACGGTAGAGTTCGCAAAATCCTTCGAAGAAACCAGCCCATCGACACCGATATTTTTTATACTATCACCAGGTGTTAATCCTCTGAAGGTATAAGGGATTCCGGAAATTATATCGTACGATTTTTGTTGATTATTAATTTTCTTTTATCTTAACAGGACGTTGAAGACCTCGGCCGTAAATTAGGCTTCACTTTCGACGGCCAAAATTTTCACAACGTTTCCCTAGGTCAAGGTCAAGAGGTAGTTGCGGAACAAGCCATGGACGTAGCAGCGAAAAATGGGCACTGGGTCGTGCTGCAGAATATCCATCTTGTTAAAAAATGGCTTCCGTTATTGGAAAAGAAACTGGAAATCGCCGCTGAAGGCTCTCACCCGAATTACAGAGTTTTCATGAGCGCTGAACCGGCCAGTACACCAGCTGGACACATTATACCACAAGTAGGTGTAGCTCAGAAATTACTGAAGAAACTATTTTCATGAAATTAAACATTTTTTTCCAGGGCATCCTCGAATCGTCAATTAAAATAACGAACGAGCCTCCAACCGGGATGCAGGCGAACTTGCACAAGGCTTTAGATAATTTTAGCCAGGAGACTTTGGAAATGTGTGGAAAGGAGGCGGAATTCAAGGCCATATTATTTTCCCTGTGCTATTTTCACGCGGTCGTGGCTGAGCGACGTAAATTTGGGCCACAAGGGTGGAATAAAATTTATCCGTTTAACGTGGGTGATCTTAACATAAGTGTGAGTGTACTTTATAACTACTTGGAGGCAAGCCCGAAAGTACCATGGGAAGATCTTCGTTATTTGTTCGGAGAAATTATGTACGGCGGACACATAACCGATGACTGGGATCGCAGACTGTGCGTTTCCTATCTCGAAGAACTAATGCAGCCTGACTTGGTAGATGGAGAACTTCAGCTGGCCCCAGGTGGGAATTTGAAAGCCATTATTTTACCGTGTGTTTAACCGATCCGCATGATAGGACGTTTCTCGATCAGCAGACACCTCTTTCTCTAGGATTTGCCGCTCCTCCGAACACAGACTTGGTCGGTTATCACGCTTACATCGACGAAGCAATGCCCCCAGAATCTCCATACTTGTACGGTCTGCACCCCAACGCGGAAATTGGATTTCTTACCACCACATCGGAGAATTTATTTCGTACCGTTTTCGAAATGCAGCCAAGAGACGCCGGAAGTTCAGGGGGGCAGACCGTGACCAGAGAAGACAAGGTGAACATCTGATAAATCTGACACAGTCATTTGCCGGGAATAATACCTGGACCGCGTTTCTTTTATTTTCAGGTCAAGCAAATCCTAGACGAGATAATGGAGAAGCTCCCCGAAGAATTCAACATGACGGAGATAATGGGAAAAGTAGAGGAACGAACTCCCTACGTAATCGTCGCTTTTCAGGAGTGTGAAAGAATGAATTATCTCACAGGTGAAATGAAACGATCACTTCGAGAACTGGACCTGGGTCTCAAGGGCGAACTTACTATTACTTCGGATATGGAAGTCCTTGAAAATGCCCTTTTCTTTGATCAGGTCCCTCCGATTTGGGCCCAGAGAGCTTATCCTTCTTTGCTAGGGCTCACAGCCTGGTTCGTTGACCTCCTGCTAAGGTTGAGGGAACTCGAAACATGGTCAACGGATTTTGTGGTAAATATAAAAAATAACTTTCGTCATAATCCTATTCCGACTTTGAAATACAATACTTTTTAGTTACCTGCGTCAGTTTGGCTAGCTGGATTTTTCAATCCGCAATCACTGCTCACGGCGATAATGCAATCGACAGCTAGAAGGCACGAATTACCTTTGGACAAAATGTGCCTCCAATGCGACGTGACTAAAAAGAACAAAGAGGAATTCACGTGAGTATAGAGTGTGCATATAAATTGGGGAAACTTTTCATTACCCTGCGCGATATCGAATTTCAAATTCAAAAGTATTTTTTACACTTTCACGGAAGGCTTGGCGCCGTTAGACCTGGTTTAGTCGGTGAATGTTGGATTTTGAATATTCACTTGATGTTTATCCATATTCATGTGGCCATTTCCATCGGTATGGTAAGGGTCATGTATACCTTTACGACAAATCTGCTTAGGTATACACGAGTATCCTCCACTATACACATAGGAATATTCGTAATCCGTAACGGAGTCAAGCACGCGTCCCTTCAACCCTTTGCGGCACGTAATACGGTCTAATTAAGGAAAACTACCGTAATAACTCCTCTCGTCAGTTATTATTTAATACTTAAGTGGCCTAGTTCGTAACATTCGAAAATTTCAACACCGCAGATCTGCACCAAGAGAAGGGGCACACGTTCACGGAATATTTATGGAAGGAGCGCGGTGGGACGTGCAGACTGGAATCATAGTAGACTCCAGATCGAAGGAACTTTTTCCACCTATGCCAGTCATCAACATTCGGGCCATAACTCAGGACAAACAGGACCTCAGGAACATGTACGAATGTCCCGTTTACAAAACCAGAACTCGAGGTCCCACTTACGTTTGGACTTTCAATTTAAAAACCAAGGATAAACCGGCAAAGTGGACGTTAGCCGGAGTCGCACTTCTTCTGCAGACGTGAAAATCAAAAGTTCTTTTTCTCTTCTCTAATTCCAACATATGTTATATGTGTGTACAGATTTGTAAAAAGCCATCAAAATACGTGTTACGAATAAAGTGTTTTTCAAAATATCGATTACTTCCCTCGTTTCATTTATTCGGGTAATCCAACCCCGAGGCGGGCAAAGCTACTATACGCATATAAAAAGAAAAAATGAAGGGAAATCTTAAGCTTGAATTTCTTGTACCGCAGGAGAAAGAAAAAGAACAAATGTATTTTCTTTTAGCGAGGAAGTAAGAGCTAATAACTTTTACATATTTGATCCAGAATCTATTCTGTTTTTATTTTAAAAAATTGTTCCTTTCACAAGTTTGAATACATTTACAAACACACACACACCGATGGTAATTCCAGGATACCCGGGAGGAAATCTAATTTCTTTTGCTAACATGATGCAATTTTTATTCCGGTCTACAATGCGGAAAGCTTTTATCCCCGAGGTAAATATGTCTTCGATGTTTCTAGCTGACTGCAGGTTCTGGGTGGTTTGTGAGCAAAGGTATCTTGGAAAAGCTCTTTTCCTTTTCTCTCTTTCGATTTTTTTTTTTATTATTACTATTATTATATTTCTTTTCATTTTGTTTTCTTTATTCATGTATTTATGTATCTATTCATTTTTTCTTTTTCGTTCTACGAAGCAAATTACATTCCACCTTGTACTACAATACGCAACAAAACAATGGAGGGTCTACACGAAATGCGATATTGAACTTGCAAAAACATTAGAGACACATAAAATGGAATAACATTCGCACCGCAGAATTGCTTTGGACACAATAATTAACAGTCGTTGAATTTACGCGTGTAGATAAAACGGTAGAAATTCGTTATTGCTTGCAGTGGTGAGCAGAATCGTTGTTATATACCTACACAATACGTATAATGAAAAAGCAGGAGCAAATACGATGTCAAACATAAGCGTAAAATGGATAGCTCGGTATACCTTTATCGTTGACTGTCAAACGAACCGGAATGGTTGCAGCTATTTTGAAGTTGGTATTCCGTTTGATTAAACCAAGGACTTTTATACGAATCTGATGAGTGAGAGGGCGAGTGCCTGATGAAAATTCGTGTACGTATAAAACCGGCTACTATGAAATGTATAGCTGCTGCTCCTGGAAATGTACGAAAGCAAAAAGGGCCGGGATAACTCCTGAATGGATAAACTAAGGGGTAAGGAGGGCGCCTGTTTACATGTGACCATGGTACGTTCCATTGTCCGTATCATCGCAATCTACAGTTTTCATTAGCCAACTAAACAGCACGTATCAAATATCCGTCATTCATCCGTCAGTCAAGGAGAAAATGGGGCTTATATGCGTACGCATGATATCGGTTTCAGAATTTTAAACCTGTACCCAACGCTGAAAATTCAAATCCCTAATTATGATATTCGCTTACCAGAATATCCGATATCTTCTTGATAAATTAGAGGTATACGGGTAGATATTTCTCGAATTTCATATTTTACGTATTTCAAATAATCAAATATTCGTTTCTTATATGACAAGAACACAAAGTGGGAAACGATACTAAAGCTGCAGATATTAAAGTTTTGACAAATATTCTATACACTGGTTTTTAATAAAAGAATATATCCACTGTTGTAACGGCTACCCCGTAATATAAATGCCTATATATGCATTCGCGATTATTAATAGGAGGTCGTTAGCATGACAAATCGCGTGTCAACTCGACGTGTCACCGTCCTGTCCAAAGTCAAGCTAACCGGGAACCGTAATGGCGGGTGGCTTTCGCCGCGGTGTAGACCGAAGGGGTTAACGTATATCAAAAAAAGATCTTTGCCCAACCAACGAGACAAGTGAAAAATTATTTTTCTTTATACATCTTCATTTTCAATCGAATGTTATTACGTATACGTGTGCGTTTATAATTATTAGTCCTGAATGAAACGAGTAGCGCCGACCTGTTCACGTGTAACACGTCTGAGAATACACGACAACGTCAACGGAGACGGTTGATTGATATTTGAATAACGACGGGATTTAGCCGAACTTTGGTATTTGCTCGAAGCAGCTAGTGCGATATTGTCTTATTGTCCCCGTTATAACGGTAGCTAAGCAAACGCTTCGTTGCAGATTATTCCCTCCTCCGTAATAATTAATATACCATATAGTAGAGACGTTCGTGATATTGTCAAATCCATTATTTCACTGATCCAATCTTCCAACCCGACGCGTACGTACGAGTCGAATGAATTTAAGATTACAAAATGAACGACAAGAAAAAAAAAAAAAACGAAAATTTTTAGTAAATCGTTCACGATGACCCAAACCTAGTGCATGTAAAGCCGTTTAAAAGTCGTTCTTTATACGGAGATGACGTCGTTATACTATAAATGCGATAGGTGCGCGATGATCCCGTACGATATTAAACGTCGCCTTTGTTCGGAAAAAGGGTTCATTTTTCATCTCCATCTACCACCACGCGTAGGTTAATCATTTTTAAAGGACCTGCACCCGGCTGTCCGTCATACTAACGTCCTTATATTAAATAACTGACGTGCGAGTGAAACAGGGAATTAAATTTAAGAGGGTCAGTCAAGGGGGTTGTGCACCGTTCGACTGAAATAATGAAATCCTCATATGACAGGGTGGGCGAATGGAGAAGCACAGTTGAAACAGAAATATGTACCATCATAAGTGAGAATACCAAATTTTGTTACCCTCGAAAAGGTGCAATCCAAAGTACGTTCGCAGTCCTCGAAGCGTTGATCAAATTCGGCGCCTCCAGACGACTGAAAAAAAAAAAAGAAAAAGTTATTCATTTTTCTCTCTTTTACATTTTTCATACCCCATATCAAAAATGTATACCCTGTGGACTGTACACGTATAGATACATCGACTATAGCACGCAATCATCTATCGTCGTTGTTAATATTACAAATGTAGGTCATTATTTTTCATCAAGTTCGACGTCAAGTTGTCAACAATTTCGTGTTTCAACGACAAACCCTTTTTGTGTTCATTACAACCGCGTTCAGGTACTCGTCCCTCGTTTCAAAAATTTTGAAATATTCGTCGAGTAGTGAATTCAGATATTATACGTATACGAATTCAACAGCGACAGCAGCGGCTCACGTGGTAGAACGTGCTTTTCGTTATTTATATTTTTCCCTCACTTCCATACAGAGCGAGTGCAGAGAAAGAGGCGCACGCGTTTTCAGAGAAATTCCTATGCGTTTGTTCAACACCCTATATCGCTACTATGTACGAGGTTTATCAAAAGATACACGAGCGTGAAATACTGACAAATTTGTGGATTCCTGAGCGGGTGTGTTTCCAACACGAATAACTCGACACCGTTCCACGCGAAAATGACACGCGCGTGCGGACTGTATGTAACCTCTTCTTTTTTTTTCATTTTATTCCTTCACTTTGCTTCTTTATTTTCCAGAGAATAAAACTCGATTCGCATATCAAATTCCGAATATGGTTTTTTTGCAGTACGACGAGACGAAGAGAAAAAAAAAAGAAAAACTCCCGACATCCAGATTATATTTTTTATACGGCAGAAGCTGCGTAGATGAAAACATGCGTAGATAAAACGTGAATCGATTACACGTGATAATGAAATTTGAAGAACCGTTTTCCAGACCCTCAAATATTATTATGCAACGACGCTGCATAATCATGCGATTCATTAGTTTCGTTTTGAATAAATTAATTAAAAAATACGCCGCCGCTAGACCTGGGATTTTATGCAATGATCATCTGGCTCTTCGAATCAGTTGTATAATACGAAGATAACAATTCACGTTATTTCAATCCACCGTATAACCGAGGAATTTACTTTTGTTTTAAATCTCTCATGGGATTCGTTTTTATGGGAATATTGGAGAAAAAAAGAAAATTCCATAGGATAATCAAACGCACGAATGAATAAATGATATTGAAACTAAACGCAATGTACTTTGTGCCGTGAAAAATATTTTTATACATACCTATATCTGTATTATACACGATATATTTTATTTCATCTCTCTGACGTGGATATAAAATCAAGAGTAAAAAGAGAAAGACCGAAAACGCGGGGATGCGTGATGATGTGAAAATTGAGACACCCTTTATAGACGTCTGTGTATTATACACGCACCCGTGATTGTACCACGTCGCGTCAGCTTACAGAAATCACATTTTCGTCAAAACTCCAATCACTTTACTATATGTATACACAGAGAATATTCAGAGAGTAACCGTGTAGAGAGCTGTCGCTCGCACGAACATATATTTCTTTTTACTTCAATTTTTTCTTTTTTTTTCCCTTTCTTTTTCATTTGTTTATTTTGCTTTTTTATGTATATCCCCCAACACCTTGTTAATTTGATCCTTTTATTCACCGCGTTGACATTTTTCGAAGGGCTAAATGGAATGGGTATCCTTGCTGCGTATAAAAAATGTAAACGATTCTGATAACAATTCTCCTTTTTTTTTTCTCCCTACAGATTTTTGTATGTTTCGAAGTTGTAATTTTTTTTACCGATTTACCGGGTTCGACGTGATTAGGAATGATGAAATTTATGCGATTGAGGAAATAGGCTCATCGTCGCTTTTCGGAAGAGTTTTTTGAGGGAGTTTAGGGGGTGAATATTGCGCATCCATATAGTTCGGATGTTGGCATAATATCTCACCGCGCCTAATAGGAACGTTATGATGTTTTCAAGGGATCACATAAGATAAATACGCGGAGGTTCAATAAGCCCCATAACGGACAGGGGATCTAGGATTATGGCATAAATACTGCCCGTAGAGGATATGACACGTACAGCACCAAATATCGCGAACGACGTACGACAAAAGCTCTCGTCTCCTCAGTGGATAAACAAGCTTTTTATAAAGGCATTGAAATTGGTTGAAAACTCGATACTTTCCACCGGTGAAAACGACGCGCTACTTGTATTCCCATTTCACGCTCGCGCTGTTGCAATTCGAAATTCGTATGAAAATTGGGATAGATTAAATATTTTTGAAAATACGCAGTGAAAAGAAATCTAAAAGTAAATCTCTGCATCATCGTCGACTTCGATTCTCCCTGTAAAATAGAGAAAGGGAACCTGCAGCGCTGGGGATATTGAGGATATATACATATAAGTATATGTATATATCTTTCACATACAACTGCGTATATGGCACATATACCTAGGTATGTACGCACATAGAAAGGGACGAGGGAGAGATTTGAGCCGCGAAGCCACAAGGGATACGGCTTTAACTCGACGTCGTGGTTCTCCAACTTTGATATTCCCTTGTCTCGGGATCGACCCAGTCTCTGGAGCTTTGGTTTCTCTCTACAGTCGAGTATATTCCGCCGCTAATTACCGTATCGATTACCAATTTGACCGATAAATATAAAGCCGAAAATGGTGCTTATCCCATTTCGCATCTGGCTGAGTTCGACTTTTTCCCCGTAAAATAATTAGCCGAACCTAAACAGCGGTTGAAATGAGAAACTTTCAATGAAATTTTCTTTACGAAACACTTGTCTGTGACAATCTCATTGTCAGTCAGAAAGTCAGTCGGTCGTTTGACAGTGTTGGAAATTCAACGATCTTCTTGGTCAGAATAGTACAATGTAGCGTTATTGGGGGTGGAAGAAGTGATGCGAAGGTTCCCGTGGCCGAGTAATTACCCCTCCCTTAAAACCAGACTAGACCCTACAACTCCAACCCAGTTGGATGACTGCCCAGCAGTTAACGTCAACGACAGAACTCGATCCCAGACACACGCAAGGTTATCAACCTGCGATACGCTCCGGAGACGACGGCGACGTCCTACCCAGAATTCACCTACCCTGGTAAAACTTTACTATAAAAGAAAATGAAGAGAAAACAAGAAGAAGAAATAAAAAATAAAACTAACTTCGATCATTTTCTATCTTATACCCATACAACGTTGAACAATGCGGAATGAAATTTTAAAAATTGACCTTGAAGGAGAAGAACTTTTTAGCTAGTGTTACAACTTTTGACTTGACAATGAGTTTGGAAATTCTGGGAACCACTGAACTTGGGAATATAACTATAGCGTTTCCCCTGGACCAGTAATTCTGTTTCAATTAAAGCAAAGTAAAACTCTCAGCAGCCATCAGTCTCGTGGTTGTACTCGAGAGCTTTGTTTTATTGTAAGAGGGAATTATTCTTTTTAATTGTGAGGACCTCCTTTCTTTTTCTTTAATTTTCACTTTCCCTTACTTCTACTGCACCGTCACGATTCAATACCACTATGCCAGATTTTCTCCGCAGAATAATACTTCCTTTCTTTCTTAAAATTGAAAGAAAAAAAGAATCATACAAATCAGACATTTTCAAGTTACTCAACACAACTAGTTTCAAATCCCGCGTTCATTTTCCCCATGAGCTGCTATCCCGATCGATATAAATACGGTGTATTAGTTATAATGAGATACCCGGGCGTAAACGCAAAATACAATCATCTTAGTACCGAATTACTGGAAATTAATTAAGCAGTCGCGTATAAGAGAAGAGAAGAGGAGCGAGGGGGAGAGGGAAGAAAAGGAGAAATTTAAGGGGTGACTACGATGGGTACGGCAACGCCACCAGGAGAGGCGGGTATCTCAAGGAGAGAAGACAGCCGAGGGATGACTTGGCTAACTAGAGGCCTTTGAATATTACTCGCTCAACTCAGCAGATCTGTAAACCAATCAGTAACGCCTCACCGATACGAAACCTAAGTCGGCCTAACTGGATTGCTTGACTAACTGCTTACTTGATTACTTGTTAGTTAGAGTAGTGAAGGAGGTACTCTCACTATACACCGGCAACTAGTTAGCGGTGGTTAGACCGTTCGATCCAAAACGATCAAAACACCCTTATTAAACCCCCAAACTCGAAAAAATCATAATCCGACCTTGAATAAAAACTCGTCAACTCGCTGATTCGGTACAATAATAACGTATTTTTAATTGATTCTCAAATTTCGAATGAAAATAAAAATTCTTATCGAGAAAATTTTCATCACACGTTGTCTAGAGAAATATGCGTATATTAATAACGTTCATTCTGCAGTATGAAATGATGGAGAGAACAAAAATAAAAAAAATAAAAAACACAAATGAAAAAGAAATAAAAAGAAAAAAATTCGGTAAACAAATTGAGACTCGATTCGCCGAGCAAAGTCTACTAAATTTCACCCCCTAACACGTCCAATCTAGAACAGCATCATATTTTTTGTAACTCCCAACGGACGATACGTAGGACGCGAAGTCCATCGTTGGTCCATCGTGAACGAGATATTTGATACCTAGCCTCACCAAACACGGGACACTGATTGTGTGCTTTGTCTCCGGCACGAGCTGTAAAACTATAGACCTAATTAACGGTATAAGTCTAATTAAAATCTGGACAATATATAATCGGGTTATATACCACGGACACGGACAGATGGTCTCCACGTTTGTGTTGTTTGGTTACTCCGAGCAGTTGTTGGATGCTACGGGTTTGACTATCATTCCTCTTCACAAACAGTTCGATGATGAGCACGACGAAAACTGTACGTGAGCGCCAATAAAGAGAATGTTTCGATGTTTGGTGACACCTAATTATTTCACCATCTATACATACATATATACCCTTATACCATGTACGGATATACTCGTCGACATGTATATCTCTGTGGTGAGCTTTTGTGGTGTACCACCAAATCACATTGATGCTTTGTGTTATTTTATATCCCACCGCCTCTCGCTCAACATCGCCACCATGAGAAAATTCATCACGATAATACCCCTCCGAAATATACATTCAATGTGTTTTTAAAAAAGCTTTTTAAGGATTAGTACATGCACGCTCCCATTTTACGTACGAAATTTACAAATCAGCGGATCCAATTTCAGAAAAAAGAATCGGGTTCGACTACCTTTTATTTCTATCTACGGCTCCTGCCCTCATTTGTATATATTACGTGATAAGTAACATACGACACCGGATTATTACTGCTTATTTTACTTGGTTTTTTACATTGTTCTTTTTTCTTACAAGCTGCCGCGGCATCGGTAGAAGATATTCTGCGGTGTAACATTAAAATTCAAGACGCGTCTTAATTTTACGAGGCGAACTCGACGAGCTTGTATTATTCTACCCTTCGAACGTTGAAAAACCTGTTGCCTTAGTTCAGCATAGATTGCGCGACCCCTATTTTTAACGTGGTTCATTTAATCTATGAGAAACTATACCCTAAGAATATATTATTCCCGACATGCGATCATTATAATTGGAACAGGTCGCGCATGTTATATCGTAGGATTTAACTGCAGCGGGATCGATGATGGGTCATTAAAAATAATTTGAATTCGGTCGTTCGGAAGAAAAAAGAAAAAAGAAAAAAAAAGAGAAAATTGTTAACAAAATATATTCTATATATTCGCATTTGTAAAGAACAACGGAGTCAGTTTATCTCACTCTTGGTCAAGAAAAATGGCCCCCCAAAAAATAAATTGATCAGATTCTTTTCTTTTCTTTTCTTTTCTTTTCTTTCCCTGAATTTATCGGTACTAAAATTCATGCGCTGGAGAGAAAATATTACAAACTAATATTTACCTTAGCCAACCCCTTCGGTCCTCGGGAAATACAGTCGGTGAAGCGATTCTTTCAACGAACCATCGGGCGTTATATTTCTAACTCGATTACGAGAGAACGTGATTTATTAAAACGTTGATATTGCCTCGATAAACATTATCTGTACGCTACGCACATCCTGATCCTGCAGTTGGCCGAATATACACAATTAAATATCAGATTAGATTATCATCAAAGTACTGAAAGGGGGTTGATATATGAATGCGGAACGTTAATGCTCGTGATGTTAAGGTGCTTCTGATCGACCGTGGAAGGAAAATAGTTTCGGTATTTACATGTTTCACATGTGGCGACAGAAACCGGGTAGTTGGTCTTCACGGTGTCAACTGGTCCGGGTAACACGAGCTTTATTCCATTGTGTCGAACTTTCGAACAGTTAAAATGCAACAATCGCTAGCAATTTGGAATACAATGGATAAGGTGCGATGCCGCTTGGGTGACCACATTGTGGACGGTGCAGACAGGGGTAAAAGACGATTTGCATGGTTCTACCGGTCCTGCTCTTCTCTCCTCGGTCGTACGTTCCGCTCGTTCCACTCCAACGACGAGTATACATATGTGTGATACCTAATTGGAAAATTGTTATTATTCTCATGTGCAGACCTTGTTTAAATGGGTTGTTCAGCTAGAGGAGCTACGGGCTCGCGACTCCTGAGGGATAGATGGTGGCGGGTAAAGGGTGCCTGTCATTGTTATCCTGACGTCTGCGGTCCTAAAAGGTCGTCCCCTACTTTTATCGAGCTAGAAGAAAAGAAACAAAAAAAAAAAATTAAATAAATAAAGAAAACAAAAATCAGACCCAGTAACCGGCAGGTACAGACCCACGCTTCAAAATATCTCAGAGTCCCAGATTTTATTCACCCCAATTTCCTCGAGTGAAAGGATGACGGACAGCCAGTCACCCGTCACTGCCAAAATGAATCTGTGTCTTTCATTTAAAAAATATAAAACAACTTATTCCGCGTATCAAGTTTAAATCGTAGTGATCTAGTTGTTTTTTATACGGAATAACGAAAAACATTTCTTGACAGCCTGTTTCGATTACTCATGGTAATATAATGATGGCTAACGAGATGATTTTTCGAACGAGCTCGATACACAATGTCGCAGGCGATGAGAGTGGCAATTTAGAATTTCATTTTTCTTGTTTTTTTTTTTTTTGTTTTTTTCTTTTTAACGCGGGTCTATTGAAAACCGTCATGATGGGAGCTCATAACCCTTTGAGCTCTTCGGGTTTTGGTGTTATCTCGTCCCGGCGGGCATGCCTCCTGTGAATGCACGGATAATCCCCATTCGGGTATCGCGCGACTAGACAATGCCCGGCTTACACTTCGCATATACTGTTCTATTCCTCGGCGAAAACTCCTTTGTGTATAATCTACGGGTAAACGCAACAAAACTCTTAATATACAACGTCACATAAACCCTCCCCGCATGTCCCGCCTGAAGATACCATGTGACATGCCAAGCCGCGTTCTCCGTCTTTCAAGGCCCCAATCAATTTCACGGATCAAAGATCGCAACAATTTATTCGAAAGTCATAAGAAGAGTCTGCAGATGAAAATACATACTGCACACGAAACATGCTGCCGCCGCACTCGCCCACTGACCAAAAGGGATTACAATATGAATAATGATCACGTATAGTATTCAAAGTATGTTCGCGATATTTTTGACCCCGCGATTTTCATGTATGCATATCCATACCTCCGTACCAACTCGGCTACAGCACGTGCGCCCGGATAGCTCGAGGGTTCGACGTTAGCCGAAATGATGATGTGTTATTATTGTATCCGTAATCCAGAGCCTAAGGCAAAGCAGATGCAGCATCGTTTACCGATCACAATTTAGTCCGTACTTTCTATTATGATAATTTATGAAATAATAAGTGCTTCCGAATTCACTTGCATCGCATTTATAAGGGTTGATGAACGAACGGAGACTCTATTCTTCGGGAAAATATTGTTTCTTCCTTTTATTTCGTTTTTTTCTTCTTCAAATTTTCTTCTCCATCTTCGCATCGCTTACGAGGGGTTTTCACAATTGATTTTACCGGATCTGAATTGTCACGCTTTTCATTTCTATGCCTTGTTACATTTTCAATTCAGGCGTGTATCATCAAGTGGGTTGCCGAGTTCACGTCGTATTACCCCGGTACAATAAAGTTCTCTAAACAGTTGAATAGTTTTTCCGATTGACTTGTGACGCGATCGGAAGGTACAACCGGTGAAAAAACGAATCGTTGAGAAATAAGGGCACTCGCGGAACGTACCGTTGAGTTCCGGTATACAAGAGAGCTAAGAGTATAGGAAAAAAAAGGAAGAAGAAAAAAAGAAGAAGAAAATACGGGCACTGCCAAGTAGTCGCCACTAATAAGGTACTCCTCGCGCGGAAGTCGAGGAAAAGAATTTCACATTTACGGACGAAATTGTCCCGAATAAATTTTCTGGATCTCCTTTTTTATTTTTATCTTCAACCTTCTTTTTCTTCATTTTCTGAGCTCTCTACCGCAGTGGTAGTGCACGCGAGGTGGGCACTCGAGTTACACGAATAGAGGGTCCGAAACTCTGAAAAGCATAAATAATGATCATTTTCGTAAAATCCCAGCACTCGAGTTTTGTTACCCAGCGGTAAAGTACCCTCGAAAAATGAACGCGATGATCTTGTTTGTCTTTGCCTTGCAGTGTTTCAAATTCCTATATAGGTAAGTTGTTGCCTGAGTCTTTCGTCCGGTCAGATTGTATAAATAGTTTCGTATACCATATGCCGAGACGACTTTGTCCATCAGGAGTCTGGAGCAGGATAAAGGTATAGCTGGTCTTGTACATACATCAAATCGGTGGAGGATATTTCTTTTGATTTTCTGGATCACGCGCAGATGAATAATAGCGGTAGAAGGGTAGCCCAGCTGCAGATGTCGAAGGATTAAAACAGGCTTTGCTTAAAATTTTTGGGTACCACAGGATCCCCTTACCACTGGATACTACCAATCCCTTGATGGTTGATGGGTTGCCCTTTTGAGCCTCTCACAGCATCCTCTTTTAGAATATACTCGCGAACTGGTCAATAGAAATTCGTATGAATACCGAATAGCATAGCTGGTGTGGCACACGAGGTCAGAGGTCGTAGGCGGTAAGGCCGATGAGGGATTCCTCTTCAAACAGTCTCGTCCACTTTGCTTTTTCTTGTTTTCTTTTTTTAATTTTTTTCGTTTTTTCTGTTCACTCTTATTCAACTTTTATACTTTCCATTTCAAATGAAACTCGTGTACGTGTATACAGTCGCTTGGATTTAATCAATGAAAATTCGGGTATCATTCGAATCTAAAACGTTGACTTTTTTTCAAAACTTTTTCCTCCTTTCGTTGGTATACATATTTCCTTTACGGCACCTATTCACGCTAATTGAATATTCATACCGGGTACACGAGTATAATATTTACATTTTAGTAAATTATCATATCAGCCTTCCGGGGAGTCGTGTTTGCGGTCGGAGGGGGTGGAACTTATACTTGAGGTTGTTAAATCTGTTAGGATTGCCCCACGATGCGAACAGAGCGAACGTACCAAGTGAAGCGTGTATGGGTACGTATATTCCACGTGTAAGACAGATACATATGTATTCGAAAGTACCAAAACCACCTATAACGTACATAGGTGAGTACAGGTTGGAGTTAGGGTGGTTTTTGGCATATATCTGCCTACTTAATGCAATGTTTGCCGTTTCGCCCGTTTTCGTAAGCCGTGCATGTATGATTTTAGGAGTATATCTAAACTACTGCGCTTCTGGCTCGAGCCGACTGATTCCAACGCGGCCAAGAATACAAACATAAAACTTTATCGCGTTTACAGCGAATAGCAAAACTGACGTGTAACATTATCAACCACGTGGTACGTACGTATCCGAGTTCCCAAATAACCGAACTGTCTTTTGCTCCAACCGATCATTAAGTCATCTCTGCATCGTGCGGTTAATAGTCAACCCGCAAGAATAGAAACTATATACATAGTTATCGATTTCTTCGGGGAGGTTTTGGTGCCCGACAAATTTCGTTTGGAACTGAATTAAAAAGAGCCCTTGACCACGGTCAGTCTCCTCCCCAGTCACCAACGTGCGTGATGCATGTTTGCAAGCAGTCTGCACGAAGGGCAGTTTCCCATCGGCCATGTTGGTTCCCAATTAAACAAATGCTCGGCACACTACTCCAGGCTCGAGAACCCCTCGTTTAGTTTCGACGGAAAGTATACATGTGTATGTACATATGACTGTATACATTATACATATGGGGGATGATGACGTGGCGTCGCATCGGTGGCGTCGGTGGCAGCGCGTTGCACGTGTCGTATACTTACTCGTGCAATGTACGCGATCGGTTTTATATCCTGACTCCGTTATATGTTACATTGGCAAGGTCCCTTCGGTCTGTCCAACTCGTCCTTCGTTTTGTCCACTGGGGGTCCATGCGGTGTATATACGTGTGTTATATATTCCATCCTTTCCCTCCGACCAGTTATTCTGCTTCAACCTTTCAGAATCAGAGTGTGCGCGATGTACGTAACCTTGCCCACGTACAATTCTGTTTGAATTCATAATTTTTTACACGCCACTGGAAGATCTAATTGAATGAAGGTTTGCGTAACATGCGTATATGTGTGTACGGTATATACCTATCTATCTACTCTACTCTGCTCTCCCTTGTTTGTCGGTTGTCTGTGCGAAGGTGGCTTTTCGATTTCACGTTTCCTTAAGCACCGCTTGCTCGCGAACGAGTTATACCCACTTCCCTTGATTATTAATTTTCAACTCTTTTACTTTTATTTTCATTTTACTTCAATTTATTGACTTCCACTTGTTTGAGTATGTCACGGTCCACCGTCGAGCCAACTTGATGAGTTAATTAAGAAAATAGATAATTATGGAAAAATGCTACTTTTACAGGCACTAGTTTCTTTTCTGGCGAATTAATAAGCTGTTATAAGATCAATATTTCTATCAACTAACGCAGTTTGTTCGACTGCATATTGTTTGTCTGATAAATATCTTGCTTCATTCAAATATCTAAACACAGTTTATTTGAATTGACAGATATCTATAGTCCCCTTGCAACATGCCGATCTGGATATACATGGATGTATATAACCAGCTGCATTAAAGAAAATGCTAATGTTCGTGTTTCAATTTCAAAATGAAAACTCCGTCGCTCGTGTATTTCGCAGTATTACTCATTCTTGTCGTTGGTAAGTTGTTGTATACCGCTATTAAAAAATATCAATTTCTTTCCTTTACGTAGATAACTAAAAATAAAGTTTTTTTTCTTTTTTGTTCTTACTTTCAGTTACTCCGGTTCAAGCTTTTGAACCTGTATGTGGAAAAAATCAAGTACAGGTTGAATGTGCACCATGTAATACAACCTGTGGCCATTCAGGACCCACAGCGTGTCCCCAGGTAATTATAATATCGTTCAACTTGACGATTATTTTCACGAATCGTTTGAGGAATTTAATAAATATTTTCTGTGCGTTTGATTAAACTTTTTGATCAGTTTCGATTGTTTAATTATTTGTTCTTATATTTTTTATTTCAGTATTGCATCGCAAATCCGCTTCCGTATCAGAATTGCGTTTGTAAAAGTGGATACTGCGTTACCCCAGGACCGAATGGAAGATGCGTGAAAGCTGGATAACAGTTTGAAAAAAAAAAAAATCTCACGTGTTGATAAAATTCACCAATTCTTTACCATAAAAAATACATGTAAAAAATTTCATTTTCAATTTGATTCGACCCAGTTAAAAAAGAAAATCATATCCATTATGGTGAAATTTTCTGATAACTTTGAATACGAAAATTTAGAATGAAAATCAGCCGAGATGCTAAAATTCACGAAGCAGCGATACGCATAGCTACTCTGTAAAGTCCGTCTGACCTCTTGGTTTCCTTGTTAGATTGCATTACCTTCTTCAAATATTGGAGCAGCACTCTCTCGCCCACTTTCTATGTAACATACATACAGGTATGTATAAACCAATGGAGATGCCCATCAACCCCTTCCGGGTCAGGCTATTTGACTTATCAATTGTTTATCCGCATCCGATCGTCGTTCGAGAGAATATTATGAAAGGTGAACTTCGCTCAGACTGAAGTCAGCAGAGGATATATTAAGCGTACTCTCGGTGCAGAATGGCCGAAGGCTAGTTTAGACTCAAACGATGCGTGTGCAGTGGTTATTCGATGATGGGTCAGGGAATGGATGAGCTTGCGAAAAACACGATGAATTATTTATTAGACTGAGTGCAGGTAAGCGGAGATAAATGCGCCGCTGGTAGTTTCGAAATGTATTTATACATATATATACAGGTATATATTTTATTACTTTCAACGTGTTTATCGAGAGGGTGGAATATATTTTTTTACCAAAGAGTTGAAATTATTTTTTGGAGGGGGAAAAATAAAGAGTTAAAACAGTCTGTTTTAACGATTACTTTAGCTACGAGTACTTTTTTTCCGATTCATTTTTTTTTTTTTTTTTTTAAGCGGAGATTGACTTTATTAAAAGTTTTTGTTTAGTTTGATGAGAAATTCTTCTTGGAACTGGAGCGTCTTCATAATCACCGTGTATAAAGACGGTAACCTTGTGGAAAATCGGAAATTAATTTGTCAAATTTTTTTGTCTGCGTATACATATAATCCCCGATTGATGCTTACCTAAAACGAATTTCGGAACTTGAAGGCTGATAGATTTTATCTACATTTATTACGTGTTTTTTTCTTCTTCTTCTAATCAAGCGATATTTAACTTACTAATAGTCCAAACGACGTTGATGTTGGCTTTCTAAACTAAGCTAGAGAGTAAATTTGTCCTTTCACGAGTGTTTAGCGATGTTAGTTTCGCAAATCAGAAACCCTGAGTAAGCTATAGCTTTGTACAGCTACGAATTTCGCGTATAGTTGCAGCAGCGACGGATTCTGGGTGGTTAATTCCGTCTGCGGTAAAACGGGGAGGACAGGGGAATCCTCAGAGTTCCCTATACTACATCTATACGTACGTACATGTATCTGTGTGTCTGAAGGTAGTGGAAGCTTCGTGCGGTGCGGCGCGCCCGTTTCAAGAATAATTAGAAATTCTGTCACCTTCATTCCCCCGGCCACCCTTAGCCCGGTGCTCTAACTTTATCCACGAGATGCTGCAGCTGAGACAAAGTCTCTGATTATCTCAGTGATTGACTCCACGGGATAACGTAGTAATTCTCCGTCTCGCTCTCCTTGTAAATAACTTCTGGATTAGACGGGGGAAAATCTTTGGTAATAGGAAATAAAAAACGAGCTATCTAATATGAAATTATATATGATGAATAACTTACGTCGTACACAAAAACATATGAGTAATATAAAGCTATATTTGTGGCGTATTAGCCGGCTGTGTTACTGACAACTCAAAAAAGGGTTCCACCATTTTTACGAATTAGCAAACAAATTACAGAAATCAATTCAAATTGGCACTGGAGTCCAAGGGACATCCCACCCGACAAATGTCATCGACAGATGTGAAGGGTGAATAACCACCCAGCTGGCTGTAAACGGTACTTGACAAAAGACTAGGTTTGCTATTTTTGAATACCTTATACGATGCCATCTGAGAGTGAAGGTGGTTTCGTCTTCGTTTGGGCTTTCTTGTTTTCGGAATTTCGAAATCACGTTTCTTAGGACTCCAGGGTGACTCTAATCTTCTCGCCCTATGCCGAAATACCTCTCGAGGAGATGAGATAGAGCAGTAATTACACATTGATTGAAGTTTTGTAAATGGAATAGCTCGTTAATAGATCTATAACGAGTTAGCCTAACGTTGAATAACGATTTTCTAAACGAAATTGCTGAAACAGTTTATCTTGCTCGTTGATTAAAACTCATCTCATGAGATCCATTTAAATTCGAAAACCGTGTCGCTCATTGCCGATTCGAAATCACCGAGTTAAATTTGTGAAAGGAGAATGTTGAACGACAAATCATCCCTCAAATCCACCTTCTTTTCTACAAATAATTATTTCACTATAATTACAACACGTTTGGTACACCGCAAGTTATTTATGTACTTTCAGTCCAGATATAAACGACAAGCGATCAAAGTTGGGTTAAAATATGTTAGTGAAAACGTGTAAACAACTAAATTCGTCACCTAAACGCCGAGCTTAACGGCCGAAACTTTTCCGCTAACTATCGCATTAAAAGTCGCTAACAGCCAATTTCGTCTGTTCGGCTTTTCGCCGTTCAAGAGTGGCGAAGTTTTCCCCGTTTTCGTTGACTTCACCAACCTTTTATGTATTTTTTTTCCTTCTTCTTCTCCCTTGTTGATTGGACGTCGGATCGGGTCAGTGGGCCAGGTTCGAGGATATGGCGTGCTCTCCTCCCCGTTTTGATTCTGCAACAAAGGGGGAAGCAGGTTCCGCCGTTCCTTTTTTTCTGCAGAAAACTCCGTAGTAAATTCGAACGAACGGTGGTACGTCGTAGGCACCTTATACCGCGCCCCTTGCTGCAGAATCTTCGCCAATTGAGTTTTCCGTTGTCACCGACTGACACGACGCCATCCGCGAATGGTTTCGAAGCGGGTTGCCGAGGTACGGGACGAGGGACGCCGAAGGCGACGAGGGGAGCTGAGAAGATAGATTCTGAGGGAGAGAAGAAGGATGAATAGGAGGCGAGACAATGGGGACCGTCGAGATTGCATGCCGAGTTTTCCGAGTAATTAAGCCTCCGTATTTCTCTATATACCCATCCTGCGCGTTGTATTATTGTCAAGCTTTTACTTTTTTCGGGAAGTAATACCTACCGCCAGGATGCGTTATGACGTAACCGTCGTATCATTCAACCGTCTTTATGTATTACTGCTAAAACGACCGTCAGAAATCCGCCATTTTTCAATCATCTTTATCTTCGGATCGCTTAAAAAAAAAACACCACATGCATGCCCTGCAAGGAAAAGAAAATACAATTCCGATCAGAAATATTTCTACGTAAAGTTGATAAGTTACATAATTTTCATTCCACCATTTTTTGATGACAATAGAATCGACAGAGAGAAGGTCAGATACGAAGTTAGCCCCTACATGCCAGTTGCGATTAACCCGGTGACCTGAAAATTGTAATCAAGCCTATATCAGATTAAGCGATCGTTAGCCTCGATCAAGAGGGTTCACTTTCTAAACGAGATTAAGCGCGAGATGGATAAATAGAATCTATGGAAACCTTTACAAGACTGCGTAACGTATCAACAAATTACATCTAAACTAAATTACCGGAGATTTAAAGTCTTCCTTACAGAGATACCCAAAAGCTGACACGTGCGATGCGTTTCGCACTCTTTGAATCCGCGAATAGTAGATTTCTAATGATTTTTGTTATATACCGTCGACGAAACCTAATTGATAAGTTAATTTGAACGATTGAAGGTAAAGTCAGCGTAAAGCGAGGGGCGCGATGGAAGTCGTAGTACGGCCTTCCGCTAAGTGACCAATAATATATTGCGTTTGACCGCAGGAAATTCAATTTCGACAAAACAGCCATAAGGGCGGCGCAGGACTTTCCTTGGGTCTATGGCGACATTCTTGTCTGTATTTCAACCACCACCCTATAAACCTACCGAGGCAAGAACCAGGAAAAGACTGATTCACTCTTGCGCGATACTAGCGGTGACCAAATAGCATTTAGGCTAAAAGCAAACGCGGATTCGGAAGGAAGTCCGAATTGATCACCAGGATTACGTTGACAAAGTGGAACCTAGTTTCCCACTATATGCCCCTTCTCATGCCCTTTTGTCTTTTCTGATTGTGAGCCAGGTGATTTCTTCCCCAAAATATAATGGAATAATTACTCGAGTGTGTATAATAGTTTATTAACCATCCTAATGCCATTCATTGTTCCTCGCTACCTTTTTTTTTTTTTCTTTTATTTTGCTAAAAAGACTAATATTTCCCACGATAAGAACATCGGCTGACGGATACAGTGAATGAGTGTAGTTGAGTGGTAAAGTAGCAGTAAGTTAGTTTGTATGGTTAACAATAAGTATACTGAACGTAAATTCGATGACATATTTCAGCTATACCTTATCACATTTTTTATCGTCGAAAATTCCAGGAAAAGTTGCGCCCGAGTTTCGTTGCATGTATAAAAGGCCGAATTGTAGAACTGCACTCATTACACGCGCTCAAAATGTTCTGGAAAGTAATAGGGACAATTTTAATTCTTTGCGTAGCTATTCAAGCAGCTGACGGTAAGTGAAACAGTTTCGGATTTTTTTACTCATCATCTGACTAAGTAAAAACTTTCTCAATACCTTCGCCTTCTGTAGTTTCAAATCAAACTGATTGTGGCCCCGAAAAGATATGGCTAGAATGCGGATCCGCTTGTCCAGGGGATTGCCAACGTCCCTGGAGAGTTTGTGTAATGGAGGTTAGAATTCTGGCGATGGAGAAATATTTGAAAATACTATTGACGTTATTATTCCGATCTCTCACTTATTTTTTTTTTTTCAGCCGTGTGTGCCAGGTTGTTTCTGTCGATTTCCAACCCTGTGGAGTGAAAGGCTGCAAAAATGCGTGTTTCTCTTCCTCTGTGGAATGCCCGGTTTGGCATGGTAAAAAAAAAACTAGGATTCGGTATTATCGTAACCGCTATATTTCCACTGATATTTCGTGTATTCCCGATCCAATTGTAATGAAATCGTGATATTTACCCAGAAATAAATATAAATTTTATCTAACTATATGTGTATAACTTGTTCAATTCAATTCTTAAACAAATTCGAGCTTGACATCGGAAGGTATGAATGCATGCGACGAGCGAATTACATATGGAAGGTCATATTTAATCATAAAGGTGCTGTATATTGACTCAAATTTTTCTTTCCGTCGTAGTAAAATAAACATGATAATTTAGAACATACCCATCTCATACACGCGGTGTTAAAAATGGGTCAAGATCATAATTTGGCAAGGTTAATTTTCCGAGGTATTTAAATATTAGCGTGAAGAAATTTACGAATCATTCGACGTATCGAATGACAGTGTGAGGATGTCTAAAATTGCAGTGCTGCTCCTAGTAATTTGCTTGATTTACGCAGTCCGTAAGTGGATCGTATTCTACTTCCTCACATCCCAAAAATAACCAAACAAATAAAAGTAACTGACCAAGAGACAACTTCGGATTTTTTTTTTAGGAGCTAAATCGCCGTGCACCATCGGAGAAGAATTTAGTAATTGCGCACCAGCTTGTTACCCAACCTGCACGGATCCGAATCCGACCTGTGAAGAACCAATCTCGGTTGGTAAATAGTCCTAATTAAGATTTTGTCAATTTCTGTAACGCTTTATTTTCATTACATATATTTTAGGGGTGCAAGAGATCCTGCGTTTGTAAATCTGGTCTCGTAAGGGACGAACGTCCAAACAGATGTGTTCGACTGTCGCAGTGCTCGATGGAGAAAGGAAATGGGAAAGGAAGTTGATATTTAAAATTTTGAAAATCGAAAGCAAGTCGAATGATATCGAATCGCGCTTAATTTTCAGCAAGAAATTATCGGATGGATGTATATCGCTCTACGGTTCTATATTTGAACCTATTCGACGTGTGTTTTCAAATAAAACGAATATATTCTAGCTGCTAAATATTAAACATAAGCAGTTCTTGATCCCATATTTATTGCGTCTGTAGCTATAAACGGCGCTGAATCGACGCCAATGAACTTGAAACTGCGCCTTCGTAGAAACTGGAGGTAACTAGAGCAGCGAGTAAAGCGATATCGTATCTCATTTATATGTATACACATTTACACCTGACTCACTGTACGTACGGTATCGCTGCAAGGCTGATGTCACGCAAATATTTGCGGGTATATCTATGCAAACGTGTAAACGCTCGTGAATATATATTCATGGTATTCCAAGGTGTCATTGACGCGCGTAAAATAGACGAGCGTATGATCGTTCTTGCATATATAAAAGTTGAAGAAGCTCGTATACTGATTTTTTTGTTCACAAGACTTTATAGGATGACATTTTAGACGCACGTGATTGCGATATCGAATCTTGAAGAACACATTTTGCAACACCAATACTTACATTTCCTGTACGTATTTCGTCTAAATGCAATAATTGTACAGCTGTTATACCAAGGACTATTATTTTCAAACAACTCGATGGCGTCGCAAATAGAATTTTTGCATGTTCTCTCGTCCATGTCACGTGTAAATTGAATTACAAATGTTTTATTGTCGCAAAATTATTTTTCTAGGCTAACCACTAATTTCGTCATGCTCTCATAGAAATGAACACCACGGAATTATCGTAGAATAAAGAAATTTCTTTCCGTAATTGCAAATTCATAGAAATATCATTCCAGTTTATATCTGCACTGTTTCACTTTCACAAAATCTCAAATATTCCAAAAATAGAATGATGAGGATAACGAAACAGTTTATCGCAACTGCAAAAATATGAATATGAAATTATGAAAAAAGAAAAACAAAACAAAACAACATTGCAAATATTCTGATTTAAATGCTAAAAACCAGAAATATTCGTGATAATGCATTAAAATCGCTCGAGTTTTAC
Source organism: Athalia cordata (assembly GCA_963932425.1). Taxonomy (NCBI): domain Eukaryota; kingdom Metazoa; phylum Arthropoda; class Insecta; order Hymenoptera; family Athaliidae; genus Athalia; species Athalia cordata. Next base: position 23,491,499 of record OZ010625.1, read on the forward strand.
AATCAAGAGATAAATAAGCAGGTACCTGGTTATTCCTGGCCTAGATTATACTTGCTTAAATACCAATGCAAGTCCCATGGTTCAGCACAATAAGTGGCGACATAAATTTTGTCAACATGTTGCGATTTACCTTAGCGGTTTTCTTTCTCATTTCTCTGACGTACGCTGCAGCACCTGCAGGTATAACCCGTACTTTCACGATAGAAGTAGAATGAAATTAAACAAAAAATAATTATTGAAAAAATATTTTCAGCCGCAAAACCTCCGCGCTGTGGTCTTAACGAAGTATATTCGAAATGTGCATCGTGTGACAAAAGCTGTGATAATTTTGATCCAGTTTGCACCAAGGTAAAATAATAATAGTTGTTGCATAAAAATTCATTGTTTGATACTTTTGAACATAATAAAAATGTTTTCCGTTCTCGTTTTTCCTCTTCAGCAATGCCGAATCGGATGCTACTGCAGAGAGGGCTACGTCCGAAATTACGAAAATCAATGCATACCGCAGTATATGTGCTGATTTGAAATCGATAATTCAAAGCATCATTCTAATTTCTTCACGTTATTCCGATTGGATGATAAATATGAAATAACTACGCAATAAAACAAATAAAAAACCAAAAGAAATAGTATTGATATTTATATCCCTTTTCAATACCTGAGTCAATTTTAATCGCAAAACTGGAAATTAGCTTCTGAGATAACGTGCCAATAGGTAGAAACTGCAGTTTTATTGGACGATGCCTAATGACGTTGATATTTGTGGAGTTTATGTAGAATAAGTTTTCGCAACTTTTTCGCTGCGCAAAAGCCGGTTAGTAGGTATATAAAGGCTGATATTGAAATGCTGTGTTATCAAACAGAATTTGTGTACCTCCAACATGTCGCATTTGACGATCGTCCTGCTCCTTCTGTCTTCCTTAGTTTATACCAATGGTAAGTCTTATATCATTATCGAACAGAATTTACCTGCCCATACGTTATACAATGAAAAATCTTCCAGCTGGTGGAAAAAAATGTGAGTCTGGCGAAGAATGGTCGGATTGCGCATCGTGTGACAGGAGATGTGATAATCTTAATCCAATTTGCACCCTAGTAAGTACTACACATACCAACTTTTTGAATACAATCTAATTTATTTTTTTTGCAGGAATGTCGAGTAGGCTGTTATTGCAAGAAAGGCTACGTGCGCGATAAGTGTGATAATTGTATACCTGAGAACTGTTGCTGAATCGTCGAACTTTAAGTATCTTGATATTCAATGAATAATAAACTTTTGATGTTGTAATAATAAATAAAAAGAGTTCAAATACTTCAATTTATCATACTTTACTTTGTTGGAGTGCGAAACACTGTTATCTTTGTCACGATGCAAGATAAATATATCATTCTCTTCCACCATCATAATGCGTATAAAAAAACAACAATAATTTATCAACACAGCTGAATAATCTTGCACTAAACTATAAGTAAGTACCAATGTGAACCTCGTATTCAGTCACTGCAAGGATTAACTTCTTCCTCGAAACCTACACCATCGACATTATGCGATTCGCCGTTGTCATACTTTTCTTACTAGTTTCCTTGACGTACGCCACCCACGATCGTAAGGATTCTCATTCATTTTTTTCGTTTTAGATTTTGATAAGCAAAGGATATAAAAAATTATTCGAATATCATCTCGAATACCGATAACTACCGATACTGAAAATCTCACAAATTATACTTGCAGGTGAAAAGAATTGTGGGAAAGGCGCCAAATGGTATGGCCCTGATGATTGCGGAACGTGTGACCGAGACTGCTATGGGAAACCTGACGCTTGCATCGCTGTTAGTACCAAATTGTCAGAGAATCACTGGACAGGATCTAATATTTTTTTCTTTTTCAGGCATGTCAAATAGGGTGCTTCTGTTTACCCGGTTACAGGCGTGTCAATAAAAGGCTCTGCATACCTGAAGAATGTTGCTGAACTGCTGATTCTTCCACCCCTGTAGTGTGATTAAGTCCCGAATTGTCATTCCAATTATAATACCTACATTAATGAAAATAAAATTAAAACAATTGAACGATAAATATCGTGATGAGTTTGTAATTATTCATTTCCCAGGATCCGAGTTAGATTATCATGTGGGAAACCCAATCTCAAGCGTTGCTCCGCAAAAAAGTTTAATTTAGCCTCGATTAGATTCTTACGATCATCGGTACAGATGATAAATACCGATCACGTAACTTCGCTTAAGCAAACGATCAAAGTCGTGAAAAACACCTGAAACAACCCAGAAATTAAGCTATATAAGCGGGTGCCGAATAGTTTCGGGCACGAGATTTGAAAAAATTTGGACAAAATGATGAAACCGATCAGAGCCGTGATGTTTTTTGTTGTCATCTGCATCTACGCTGCAGGTAAGACGAGTATTTTATCAATTCGACATTCTATACAAGATCATCGACAGATCCGATGAAAAAATAATCCACAGGTAGTTCATCCGCTTCGTGTCCAACTAATGAGATAAGTTTGAGCTGCCAAAAATGCGATCAGTACTGCGGGGAGCCTTCTCATTATTGCATACAGGTAAGGTTTGAAAACGTGGAATGTCCATCCGTGAATTTTTATTTCGATACTGAGAAACTATTTTCATTGTTTAAGTTGTGCAAAGCAGGATGTTCATGTAAAGAAGGTTACATCAGAAGTGTGGCACATTCGAACGCCTGCATTTCTCAAGAACTTTGTAAAGAGGCATCACCCGTGCCTGGACTGAGGATACCTGAATGGTTGAAAGCTTGGATTTTGGAAGAAAATTATGAATCATAAAATTTGAATTATTTAAACTTTTTTTTATTTAAATTGGTTTTTCATTCAGTACTATTTTTACTGTAATAAAACTGATTCGAATTGCAGTGGGTTGAAGAGGGTTCATTCCAACTGAAAATTAATTAGCCTGAACCAGCATCCCAATTTTTTATTGTTTTGCTACAGATGTCAGCCCAAGCTGACAGCCTGATTTTGACCGAGCGAACTTCAACTTTGCTGAAAAGTGAACATCCAATCCTCCGCAAAACAAACAAATTCAAATAATTCCATGAATGTTGGATTATCGTATTGACGATAATATGTTAATTATTATTAAGGCGCAATACGGAAATCCTTGTTTTCTGAAAACAGGTAATACAAAAGAAATAAATAAGTTGCTATCGTCCAGCTGAATAAGCTCAGATTAGCAGGTATATAATATCGGTTTCCAGCCTTATTATCAGTCATCAGGCAACTGTTACACCGATTATTACACAACCATGATTATGTTGCGATTTGGCGTTGTTCTGTTTTGTTTCGTCTGTTTGACGTACGCTACGAAGAAGGGTGAGCTTTATGAGTTTTTATTGAATTTTTCATAAATAGTTTGTAGAATTACCGGCACGTCCGAATCTGCATCGTTATCATTTTTCATGTATGACAAATCTGCGAAACCGAGTAAATATTTTCAGAGGATGACCACTGTTGTGGAAAAGGTGAGCAATGGTACGAATGCGCAACGTGCGACGTGGATTGTTACGGACAACCTGAAGTTTGTACCGATGTTAGTACGACCAGTTGACATAATTCAATGTATAAATATTCAGTATTAATCACCAGGCGGAGTATAACATTAATTCTTTGTTTTTTAGGAATGTAAAGTAGGGTGTTACTGTAAAGATGGTTACGTACGGGACAAGAATTATGTCTGCATACGCAAAGAATGCTGTCCTAATTACCACGATTATTGAGCGCCGAATTATAGTCCGACAATCAAACAGTCCTGCAATAAATTAATGATAATAAAACTTTCTGTTCATCGTTTGAGACCAAAGTTTGAGCTAACCACTTCTAGCTGAAAATGAAAAGCTCATTTCTTGACGCTATTCGGCAAACCCCAAATTGTTATTATAAGAAAATTTCGTCTCTCGGTCGAAAGGCTGCTGAAAAGTGACCGATGAAATTTGAATCGCGCATGTGAACTTTTCTGCGATACTCTGTGTATTAAAAATAAAAAATAAAAACATTTTAGACCAATCGGTGAATCCTTTATTTTACTCCTATACGTATTGAATGAGATATCTAAAAAATAAACTTTTCAACGGTTGAACTGTTGTGGACATCTTACAAGTGCATTATGCATAATAAAAGATAACTGGTGATAACGCACGTATATCGGACAAGGTAAACGAGCGAGGACGCTATAAACACCTGGAAAAACCAAGAAATCAGCTATATAAGGCTCTTGCCAGTTAATATCGTTCACATGATTTTCAGTCAACCTTACAAAATGCTGAAATTATTCACAGCGTTACTCTTCTTCGTTTCGATCAGCGCCTATGCTGCAGGTAAAAATCTCGAGTATACTAAAAAGACAAAACTCACTGAATCATTTCACGAATTAATCCGCAGGTGGTTCAAACCCTTCGTGTCCACCTAATCAGGAATATTTGGAGTGCAGAAAATGTGATCAAATCTGCGGGGGTCCTCCTATGTCTTGCACAGCGGTAAGTTTCTCTGAACAAAACTATACAATATCCGAAGTAGATCGTTTATTTTAATGTCGATGAATTTTTTTTTTCAAACTTTAAGCAATGCTTACCCGGATGTTCCTGTCTAGATGGTTACGTGATAAGTGATTCTACGTATTCAACCGGATGTATTTCTCAAAAAGAGTGCGACAGAAGATTAGGATATGGACCGAAAAAGCCGAAAAAGGACAAATGCCATTAGGATCAAGAGAAGACGTTTTAAATGACCGAAGTTTCGATTGCGATGGAACGTATCAATTGTTGAATTTATACTCTTTAATAAGACTCATTCGAATGGAGAAATTGGTTTTAAGCAATGAGATGACGAGTTCAATTCCTGAACAATTATTCAAAGCATTTTTCTTTTTTTATGTATAAATTCGATTGGATAGTAAATTTTGAATATATGAGTAAAAAAAAACCCCGAGTTTTGACCCCTCTCTGTTTTGTTCATTATACTTTCTTATGCGACCTAATCTGCATCCTTATAGTGTAATTAAACTTTAGATCGTTACACCGATTGAAAAGTCCTAACGCGAAACGCTTCCTACGATATTTGAATCTTCTAGGCTCAGAGGAAACTGACGATGCGAAAAATTTTTTATCGCCACTTGACAAAGTTTCATTGAGCATCGATCGGTATTCTTAGACGTCCAAATATTTATCAATAAATATCCATTAGATATCTCGGCCATGGTAAGCGATGAAGGACTTTTCAAACACCTGCGCAATTAACCCCGAATTACAAACCTATATAACGTATTGCACAACAATTTTTTTTTTATAATACTTTTACACGTTCTAGTAAAATGTCGAAATTCATTGCAATCGTACTCCTCTTCGGTTTAATCAACATCTACGTTCCAGGTAAGACAAAAGTTGTAGCTTTTTTTTTTTTTTACATCGTGCAAAAACGAACAACATTCGACTGACTAATAAATTTGATAAAATCATCCGCAGGTGGATCAGCCATTGTGTGTTCACGAAATGAGATCAGTTTAGAATGCAAAGGATGTGATCAGTATTGCGGAGGACGCCCCAAGTTTTGTACAAAGGTAACAAAACCATTCAAAAAGGAATTATTACCCGTACCAAATACCACATTGATTAACCATGCAAAATGTGGGTGATTATTTTTATACCAAGACACCTTTTTACCATTTAAGATATGCTTACCGGGATGTTCCTGCAAAAAAGGATACGTGAGAAGTGCGGCACATTCAAACGGATGCATTTCATCGGAACTTTGCAAGCAGATCATTGCGGAATCGGCAGAATCGACGACCGAACGGGAAATTACAACTGATGAGATTTATGACGATGAAATTAGAATTGCGTGAATCTTTTCGTCTGGACATTAAGTTTGTTAGAATTTTTGAAAAATTCGATTGACATCTTTTTTTTACCGCATTGTTATTATGTACTAATATAATTTTCATTGGAAGTTGTTTATTGAACATCAGAAAAATCAAATGAAAAATAAACGGTTACTGAAAAATTATTTGCACATTTGTTTCGAACAAGATAATATAAAGCAAAGGTAAAACAACAGGGACATTGTATCGATAAAAATATTATCTGAATATATTTATTCAGTCTTCCGAATTCAGACAAACGAAGAACGATAAAAAAGAGCCACATTCAAGGATCCTCGCCGTAGTAAGTAAAACAATTTCAAGATGAAAGTTCTGTGTTTATTTTCATCCGTTTTTTGGGTGCTCCTCGTCATCTGTAAGTATTGAAATATGAACAATAACTCCGTTAGTTCAAATTTGAAAATGATCTTTAAACTTTTCTTTCGATCGCTAGTTAGTCAGACGGTGATTTCCTGTCCAAAAAATAAGACGGCGTCGTATTGCGAACCGTGCGATCAATTATGCAGCGGAGATGTGCAAGCGTGTCCATTTGTAATTATAACAATTATAAACAAAAATTATAAACTAGTGTTTAAAATAATTCGTCGTGAATTACGAGTTTAACTTTCTTTTACAGCTTTGCAGTACCAAACCTATATTTTGCGAATGTGATACTGATTTTTACCTCGTTGATGGGACGACTAGATGTGTCAGAAAAGAGGATTGTCCAAATGCTTCCGCGTGTTGAAGGTCTAAATTAATCGCGGACAATTTAATGTTAACAGAAGAGTAACGACACTGATCTGGCGTACTGAATAATTAATGGAAAAATTTCGTTCATCTGGTGTAATGATTAAATTGAATTACTACTTTGAAGTCTTTGGCTAATATGATCGTGCAGCTGCAGGATGTAGTTTAATATAAGCCTCGTACCTAAACGTCAAATTAATCGCATGACTGAATATCTTTATTAATTAAGGATGCGGTTAATAACTTGGCTGGATCACACTCCCCCAAAACTGAGAGATGAGCCAAGCCTCGGTATAACTTCCAAAACTGGGGCTCGTCATAAAGCAATTTGTCGTTAATAGAATTTAACGGCACTTCACATTATATATCAAACGAAAATAATAACCAAGTAGGAATTCAAAAACACAAATTATACAACATTCACCGATACAATTCCAGCAATACATGTAATACGATCACATCATAACTCAGCAAAATCGTACTGTTTGGCTCGCGTTGTAACAGATATGAAAACATAAATAAAATAAACCAAAAAAGAGAAAAAAAAGGAGACGAAAAATTGAATACGTCCCAGGTGAAAGTTGGAACAAAGAAGATTGTCAGCGTGACTTAATATTCAATATGTGTAGGCACTGAAAGGATATTGTAGAAATAAACAGAAATAAAAACGAAATAAACGAGGATATTCTGCGCCTTGTGTCGATCGTTTCGACAAGATGTTGCCAAAGCGACCATTCGTGGCATCTGAGGATCCCTATGTACCATATTCCTATACTTTGAAAAAGTATAAGCTCTACACATCCCTTTCTTCTCCGAAATGAATATCGACAAGCGAATAGTACAGCGGTGCGCTTTTCTTCGAACATTTCAGGTCCTCCGTGTATCGCGATTTAATTAAATTATAAAACAATTTCTACAGCTGAAAATCAGTCATCGCCCATTTTCAAAATTCATATTTTCTTTTCGGGCGAAAAATTATTTTACACGGAACAATCAGGTGTACGTGTTATAGACGCACCAAGCCAGAATTCCGATCGTATTCTTTCGATTCAACGACTCGTTTTCACCCCTCTCAGAATTATCTCTTCATTGGGAGCGGAATTCGAGTCGCCGAATTAAAATACTATACAAAATATGTGATTCGAAAGTTTACGAGTATTTTCACCCTCCCTCGCGTCGTTTCCAATTAAAACTTGTTTGCTATAGAATAAACGTTCATCGACCAGCGCCAGCCAAATTTCATGAGTCGGCTGTTGTTGGTCGTTTTTAATCATGATGGTTCGTTGTAAAAACAAAAAATTTCGGTTTATTTTTTTTACAAAAGTGTTTTGTTCCTCGAATACTCGACACCGCCGCGCGTGTGTTCAACTTGCGATTTTCACATTATTATACTCGGTCGGCTGTAGGAGCAACTTCGCTAATGATTTTTATTGTTCAACACGACAGACCTAAATTTTTCTCTAATTCAATACGTGAAAAGATTATTATTTCAATTGTTCATTCATTTATTTTGTTCGCCGACAACAAACCATCTCGCGACGGGATACAATTAAATTTGTGATTTTATGTATCGTGTGAAATAAAAAATATGCTCGACTAAGCGGAAAAGAAAGTCGAATAAATACGTACGGGAGAAAAAAAATCAAAGAGTTTTGAAATGCGGATTCTGGGAGCAAAATTATCTGCCCGTTCCGTACGGTTGCTGGCCAGCTTCCGTTTGAACAAAACTGTTATCAGGGTTGAGGCGAAATTCGGAGCATATTTGGGTCCAAGTTTCCGGTCGAGTGCCTCAATGTGCTGGTCCGATAAAATAGAGCGGCTACTGGCCAGAGACAATGCACCTTTTGAAGTGGACCCCGAGGGGGATGTTTTCGATAGAAAGGGCATACATACAGCTTTTACGTTGCCTGGTTACTCGCTGTGAACTCGCCTGTATGGCAGGGCTCAATTAAATTCCTACTTGATCAAAATTAAGCCTCGGATGTCCGAAGATAAACCTGCATTTCGGATGACAACTATAATAGCGCATGTGCAATTTGGAACAGAGAATATCCCGAATAACCGTGAAGATCGTGTGAAATTTGAATATTTGGGAAAAGATGACAGAAAACGAAAATATCACGGTTCCCATCAGGCCACAACGCCTCATAGGCTGCAGTGGAAATACACAACCAGTTTGCGGTATGCCAATACCGTAGGCGCACAGCGTGAGTTGATAATTATTCGTTACTTCCGCAGATCAAAAAAACTATATTTTTCGCCTGGTGAGAACTATAGAACTCCGCTTGAACTATCGATTAAAAAAAAGAAACAAAAAACCAAAAACTATTTCTGAAATTTTCAAAGCGGAAAATAGAGCATTCTCATTCAATAAAATTTGAGAAATCCGCGAGTGAGTAAAGGTGCGATAAGAATTTCGTTGTAAAAATGCACATTCGGGATTTTTACGTCTTGAACGATTAAGTTGATGAAAGAGGCGTTTTAACGCGAGTACACGTAACCCTCATCCCCCAGTTTGCCTACGGGGTGTCGGAGCCGACGCAATGGTTCTGCAGCTGACGAAAGTGCAAGTGGTTTACAGTTTACTGCCTCAGGGATGGCCGCGAAATTTTAATCCACTTTGAATAACGAGGTGGCGTTCACGCCATAAACACGAAAACCGTAAAGCTGTCTTGCATACTAAATCGACCCTGAACTCCCGATGGTCTCTGCGCGCATTACCAATTTCTTATCGTTACTCTACGATACCTTCGGTACGCCTCGAATTTTCGATACACACGAAGCTTACACTCGTCATTATCTTTCGTTACATTAAAAATAAAACACGTAATCCGCTGAGCACCGCGCTACAAACTAGATATCTCAAAGATTCGGGTGTCGTCTCCTCAGCGACCGAATACCCGATAGAAATGAACTTTAATTTATAGCCGGTCGATTTTTCCCATCTGTGGAGAAACAAAGAAGCTCTTAGAGGGTAGTAAGAGTTTGCAGGATCGCTGGAGGGACTCGTCTGAGACCGTAAAATCTTTTATTACCTTCCATTGGAAATTAATTGAAGAGATAGACGAACATCCTCTAAAACCAATCCCCAACATCGCACCCTGTATACCTGTATACGATATCATAAAACTGGCGAAAATTCCACCTATTCAAAACAGTACCACGCGATGTTTAATCTCTACGATTGCACTCAAGATTTCAATTGTTTTGAAATTCTCATAACAATTCCTCGTGCGGTAAAATCATTTAAGAACAATAATAATTTAGTTGTCGTTGGTCAGGACTGGAAGATCAGCAATACGAAGTTAAGTGTCGTAATCTTTATTGCGTCTTGTTGGTCATTCGTTCCGCTAGATATTATGAGACTTTTCTCGCTCTGTGTATCGCCGGACATATTTTACAACCGACGTTACAAGTTTTACCTTCACGTATACGTAGTACAGTGTTTTATACGCATTGAAATATACGTATGTGCATATTATAGTTTACGATGGATCAACTTGCACTCGCATGCCAATCTCACCCTTCCCTGTAGTTTCTGCAGCAGCTGCAGTTAGCAACGTAGATGATATCGGTGCACACTTATACCGCGGGTAGAAGTTAAACGATCGTATTACACATACATACTTAATATTTTGCAAGTTTCCTACGTATACACATACGATACACTACGCGACGCCTACGCAAGGTTTTATAAATTGGTGATGTAAATCCCGCGATGTAGCTCTAATCTCCGGCTACTACTACTACTACTACTTTAATTTTCTTATAACCGTCAATAATAATTAATCCTCCGCATATCCAGATCTATGGAGAAATTGCGTGTAAATTAGCCAGAGCTCGGATAATACGTGGTACAAAATGGTCAAGTGCAACGGTGCGTGTACTTGTAGTAAAATTTATGCGAATTAAGTTGCAGTTAAAGAGAAAACCTCAATGAACAGAAGTATTGATTTATAGCTATACCTATATAAATCGTAAAAGTGACGTTAATAACGCAGAGGTTTGATCTAAAAGTAATAATTTTTATCCTTGGACTATTTCAATTCGATGTCATCGAGGATCGCGTGATCTTCGATCTCTTGCACTCCATTAATCCATGATATTTATAATAATTATGCGGATCAAGTACGAGAATAAATCATACATAATCCACGTATACGTACGTTTTGTAACACGAGTAATAAATAATAACACAATTGTTGGTTTTCTTTTTTTTTTTTTTGCTAATTCTTATATGTAGTACCTAATCGAAAGTTAGAAAACGCTATTTCAGTACGAGATGTATCCGATTCACTGCAGCTGTGTTTCAAATCTCGGTCCATATCTGCCGATTTAAGGCCTTCCATATATATTCAACTTATAGCCGAGTGCCGCGACAGATAGGACAAAACATATAGTTGCATTATACATACGATGTTGTGTCAAACGCGATCGTAAAATCATTTTCCGATATAGTTTAGATATTCAGTAGATAAGCTCGGTATTTAAGTATAATTTATCTCCAAGCTTGCGGTGATATTTTCTCAACGTATAGTGTAAAATTCATATTACAGAGATAGAAATAGAAGTTGAAGGTGTATAACGCGCACACGGCGCAGCATAATGCATCGCGTCAACGCGCCTATAAGTCGCCTTGGACTAGTTCGAGTTCATAACCCTGTAAATAAGCGACAGCACCTATCGCGTATACGTCAAACACCTGAATTCCCGTCCTGCACCGCGAGATTAGACCCTTTGATTTACCTCGCGATAAAATTCAAAGCCATCTATGCCGAACCCAATTCCAATTCGGTCAACGGTCAATTTTCTAACAAGTTTTTTGTTCGGTGATCTCTTCGCGACTTTTGTCTTTCACCACGTGCTTATCCGAAGCAAAGAAATATGAAAGAGTTCAACGGATCTCTCGTCGCTTTTTTATACTGACAAACAACTCTTTGGCTTACTTCCAATACAAAGTAGGTTACAACGACGAATCGTAAGTGGACGGTAACACGGATAGAATGACATTAAAAAAATAAATAAATAAATGAAAATCTGCAACTTCGATCTCCACTCTATCAAATTCGAATAAATTCTGATAGAATATAGAACTAAATGTTTGAAAACCGATGAGTAGAACATGCGGACAAAATGTAAAAATAACAAAAATTTGTATTATCTGAATCTATACGTACATCGATTTGTGGAAAGTCTAATACGTGAACGTTTGTCATCTGCGATTGGTCGTTTGGTGTCTCGCCCATCCCCCCTGAAAAAACGAAAATATCATTCTCATGCTTTGAAATTTATAGGTTGAAAGACATAATTCTACGTTCTCAAAAAATCGTAATAGTCAGCGTATACAGCAAAGTATCTCGACAAAGTATCGCATAGTTTTACGTTATATGCATATATACGAAAATTTATAGGGTATATTTAACATAAAAAGTAGACGCTTATGTACGGACGGATAGCGGAATAAAATCGCTAGCAGATCTGTAAAGGAATTTGGTAAATTTCCTGTTTTTTCTTCCGAATAATTATCAGCAATATTTTTCTCTCTCTTCTCTTTTTTACAAGTGATTGTATCTGATATTCGAAAACGGAGTATGCTACTTACTTATGGTCTGACCACTCGTACATATATACGTAGATATCGGCTATTAATAATGTACATAGTGAAAAGTAAATGGAAACGTGAGCTGCTGACATTTTCGCGTATTTTCCGCCTTTCACTAACGCTATAAACGGTTCGAGAATCGATCTTTCACTTTATATAAATTACATACGTCGCCATTATCCTAATTGTCAGATAGCCATGTAGTATATATTATTTCCAGTAGCGATCAAGCGTTATATCATAGGTTGTACGTATATAAGTATTATAAGGATAAGTAAATGGTTGCAACAATCTGCCAGTTTTATGAGAACAGGTGGAGCAGCTTCGTGATTATGTAGGAAAAACTAGCAACACGCGGTAAAAAAAAACTATTTAATTTAGGATAAGATCTATAGGGACAGAAAATTGTTGGCGAGCCAAAGCCCCATTAAGTTTGATAATTTCCCATCAGTTACCAACGCGCGGACCAGGAAACCGCGACAGCTGGGTGATCCGACAAACAACTGGCATTATTTTGCAGACTCGTCCGATCGCCGTTCTTCTGTTTCTTTCTTTCTTTTTTCATTTTTTACATATTTTTATCCGCGTATGTCGAGCGATAAATAATCAACATCGCATCGCATTGTTTACACGTTGCATTAAAACGTGTAGGTACGTATAACAACATCCCATCAGGGATGAAAAATTATAACTAAAATTTATATCGTGTATATGCACGGCAAGTTCATGCGCTGCATGTCGCGTAGTTTGTGATGAATCGATAAAATTTGTCAGTTTCCACAGCGGTGCGAATTTATCGTCTGTCTGTATCGATTTCAATTTCCGCGTTAAATGCGCGACTTCCGTATGCAATTGTTATTTACGTCAAGGTTTTTTTGGATGAAAATTTTGCGATCGTCGTGTCTGCGCGTTGTTCGTAATAAGCGCGGTTTGCTCATCGATTTATCGATCAATATTCTTATCGTGAGAACAACAAACGCGAGATAATTTTAAATGAGAAATCCTTGTACTATACACACACGGTATATGCACGGCATTTATGCCGTGCAATAATACCCAATAAACTATGGAATCTGTATGATGGGGCGAAATCATCCCCCGTTAATGCCGAAATAATGACTGGGGTGGCAACATTCGAGTACCCTCCACTGCTGTATACGAGTCTATGGAACACATTTTATACATACATAGAACTATGCGTCGCGAAGCTGGAAACCCCGCGGGTAGCTTCTGGGGCCTTTTTCGGGGGATAAAAAGAGGGAAAACGGGGGCGGGGAGGAGGTAGCGAGAGCCCCACGTCAATCACGATGCCCGGCTCAGTATATACATAATCTATATATATGTATATATAGAGGCTAAGCGGAGAGAAAAATCACAGCCCCGAAACCATAGCTGTTAACTTTTCTGATGGAACCATTTGTATGCAGATTTTTCCTGCACATTTTTTACGCCTCGGTCACTGCAGACCATCGCGGCGCAGCGTCGCGGCATCGTGCCCACTTTTAGGATCTGTAACGCGGAGAATATCGATCGATTATCGATGTATTATTCTACTATCTATCCCACGTTATACGGAGACGCGTACATCGCGGGGGCCGTGAAAGTTCACAATACTTTGAATTCTAATATACGTTGAGACGAGTCGTGCAACTTTAAAAATCATAATACGACATCGAAAGCATATCTAGATGTAAACCTACCTACGTATATGTATATGAAATTCATTATACGAAACGACTGCGACTGTAGATGGGTCATTTTGTGGGTGGATCAATCCTTCCCCATTTGCATCCCCCTTTGACTAAAACGTGTGCGTACGGACGCACACGTACGAGTACATGCATATATAGGTATGTGTGTGTATATTTTCGAGCTGCACAACACACCCTCGAGTTAACGGCTTTTCAAATCGTTAAGCTCTTTACCTACTGCCTGGAGCCATCGCGTTAGTATATGCATACATGTATATGTGTATAGAAATATTTAGTAGCTATTGCGGGCTTAATTCTGCCAGATTTCGAATCGCAGGAATTACATACAAAATATATCTACGTGGCAGCGTTTCTGTGGCCACGATTATTATACCCTCGCGCTTCATATACATCGCGTATAAAAAAATGAAAACGAAAAAAAAACAAAAAAAAAAAAAAAAACAGTTAGAATCATCAACCCCCCGCGGATTTATCCCGGTTTTGCTTCATTTGTTTGTCTTACCGCTTATGGAATGAATATTGTTGACAAATCCACGACCCCAAATAAAAATCTCTGAAATGTTTGCTCTTAAAGCAACGCCAACGCCAAGGGATGATCCGAAACCATCGATTGATGGTCGTCGCTGTCACTTCGATTTCACTCCTAGTAATTCACATTCAGGATTATGGAGGTGTACCCGCTGATGGCTACTAGAAAACGATGGAAACGAATGACATTTGTATTATTTCAGTTCAACAATTTACAGAATTATTCAGTAATTAAAGGACGTCAGTTTTCGTGATAGAAACATGAAGGTAACAGATTCCGGGGTTAATTGAATATGATCAGGTATCGCAGCGATATCGAAAAATTGATGGAATGCGGCCGATGATGTAGAAACAAATGAAATACCTATATAGGTATATGAAAGTGAAAATAAATTTGAATTTGAAATCGAAGGGGGGCGGGAGGGGGCTTACAATTTGAACAAGGTTTGTTAGGGCGAATTAAAAAATATGTATATGATATACACATATTGCAATTTCCTGCCAACAAAGGAAGCGAGGATCGAGAGAGAAAGGTTGGGTATATGGGGTGTAACGGGACGAGGAAAGAAATATGGCGAGATGCGCGGGGGCCCCATTTCGTTGCGTTACATACTGGGGAATACCAAACTATATAAACACACGCCAATTTATATGCAATTACTTTGAAAGAGTAAAGATGGCGCGTTGAATATACAATAAGCATCTTTGCATGTAATGTGCGTACATGTACGTACGTGGGGCCGCACAACGCCATCTGTACAAATACGAGTTCTAGGTCACGTGTCAAACGAAGGGTTAAATTACATCGAGTTTTAGTATATAGGTATATAATATATGTGTATACATATAGCTGTGTATAAAGTGAATAAAAAATAAAAGTGGGCCACGCACGTCGGCCCTTAGCACGAAACGTGTTCGAAGAACAGCTAATTGCATTCGATGGCTCCTTGATAAGATAATAAGTGAACTTTATGAGGTTTTCTTTTTTTGTGCGGACCTAAGACATCAAGGTTGTTACGTTACACAAAAAAAAAAAATAAAAAAAACGTACAGGTGTAGATCAGTCCCCTATAAACGGCAACCCTTTTCAAAGCCATTAAGAAATTTCTTCCCCCGTTATGAGGGCTCGAATTCGTTCCACAGACTTTAGAAAATCAGAAAAGAAACTTCACCGAAGAATTACAAGAAAGAAACAAAGAAAAAAACGATCTAATGACAAAAGTCTTCGGTCGCACAAGGGTTGAGGTTTAGATGGGTTAAATAATGTGCAAATTAAAGGGCGTGTTGGTAGCCTCTTTCTTTTCACAATTTTTTTTCTTTTCTTTCTATTCTTCTTGTTCGAAAGAGGGCGAAGTTATGATTTGGTTAAAGTTGGGTTTGATTCGGAGCTCTGAATCCCAGCTGCGCCGGAAGTTCGGGTTAAAAAGGGATATGTGTTTGTTTGTCAGTCAGTGGAAGTTACTTAGTTTTTGAATTTTCAAAAGTCTGTTGTCGCCATTCAAATGGTTGATGATAATTAAGAAGGATTTAATTTTTCCATTTATATTATTACATAACCCGGCCGCCGTTATTCGAAATTTGAAGAGGGTCGAGTACGCCGGTACCGCACGATATTTCGGGGGATCTCGTTTGAATGAACATTGATCACAAATCCACTCACCTTCCAAAAATAAAAAAAAAAAAATTTTCTCTGCTTTATGGATATGAATTTCTCTCTCCAAGCGTTCGGCATGGCTGAAACGAGGCAGAGTGAATAAAAAAATGACACTAATCGAATCAGAGCATTCATTCAGAAATTTTAACCTGCGTTATTCATGTATACCGATCTTTGACACGGAAAAAAAAAATCCCGAAATATCAAAATTAAAAATTTCGAACAGAACGTGCGCGATTATTTTACCAGTTTTCAGCGTGCCGATACGGACATGTGTAGGTGCAATACATATATATTAGTATCGGA
This sequence comes from Athalia cordata, assembly GCA_963932425.1. Lineage (NCBI taxonomy): Eukaryota > Metazoa > Arthropoda > Insecta > Hymenoptera > Athaliidae > Athalia > Athalia cordata. Next base: position 23,507,949 of record OZ010625.1, read on the forward strand.
GGAAAAAATGTTGCTCCGCGATATTCGTGACTGTTCTTTAGTTCGTTCCTCCGCTTCGGGTATAGGTATAACTATTGATGTTCCTTATATTGGTTTGGCTCGATATTTTACGGAACGTAGCCTAACGGCTCTATCTCTAAACCCCATAAAATGAAATTGTACGTCTAAATCACCGAGGAAAATTGCTTTTCAAGTATGTGACTCCGTGCGGTATAATATGACGAATGATTTTCCCAACGTGAAATATAGTAAAGTAGATAAATATAACACAAGGACGTATCGATATCTGCAAACTATCGCGCGGGTGGCTCCGAAAGAACACTGATTGTGAGTAAAATAATAAATGCAAAACAAATAAATATTAAAAAATTCCGCATTTCAATTATCCAAAACGGTACGAAAGTCTGACCCAGTGAACTTTATTATTATTAGTATTATTATCATTTTTTTATCCGATTTCTCTTTGAACATGGACAAATTTTTAGATACAGTAGAGTGAATGAAATCATTCTTCCTGTTGGTACTACGCTATCATATTTCCAGTTCGAATCTTTGCGGATTTTTGTGAAAGCGGTCTGTAGATATTATTATCGATAAATATCAATCAGAATCGTGGGCAGAATAGGCAGCGACCTCGGAGTTCTTGGAAGATCATTGCGCTGAGCCAGGGCAGACGGTGCCACATATCAATTCGAAGATAACAATACTTCACGATAAGCACCGCGATGCGTCATAGAAGAGCATATCCGGTCTATTCGACACGGACCTACTTCGATCCAGAGCGAGTGGAAACCCCGGCATTTGTCAGGCTAGGATAGGAAACGATTGGCGCATCGAATGTAGGGGGAAACAAAAAGGAAGAAAAAGGATGCCCATGGTTTCTCCTTTTAGAGGATTTTTCCCTCACTTATCCAGAGACGTTTTGTAAATTTCGATTATTATTTCTTAAAATTGAGTGAATGAAATGATTTTGGAATAATTTTTCGGGGCAGGATAAAAAATGTTGCAGAAAGTATCGAATAATAATTGTTTCAGCAAAATAAGAGGAAAAATCATCAAAAGTATCGTACGTACATGGCTTACATTGAGAGGGTGGGTAACGTATGAGAGGTAATAATATGAGGAACACGGATCAGTGAGGAACTGGATTCGCAGTAGCGCCGATCGCGCGCGAGGAATGCGACCCATTGAGCGCTCGCCTTCCGTGAAAATAATGATCCAACGCCCTCCAGGTTTTTGGAAAACTGTTCGTCTCCCCATAACTTCTGAGCCCTCGGATATTCTTGACATCCTTTTTCGACCCCACCTCTGGATATCTTGACTGATTGACCAGCCCCGGGCTATATGAGCTTCCGAACGATTTCTCTCCATAAAGAGACCTGCGGCGCAAGGATCCAAAAAAACGATTTCCTCATTTTTCCTCACGCCTGTTTTAAGACCCTATCTATTTGTTCCTCACCCAAAAGTGATCAAAAAACGTGTCCTTTACCCGGTATTCTTGGAATCTGATTAAATAATCGTCAGAAAAAACGAAATTATCGACAAAACTCTCGTATTGCAGATGATAGTATACATTATGCTGATATCCGGAAGACCCACATTTTCAGGTCTTTCCCTATTCGGCCGAAAGCTTAACCTCGAGAAGGGCGACTCAATTTTCGTAGAAATCTCCTTCAATTCTCAGCTGGGTCACGCGATGACGCAAAAGTTAGTCACCGTTTGTTCCCAGCTGATTGTGAAGCTGGCCTAGAACGAAACCTCGATTATTCGTTTCCCTCTACCGAAGAAAAGCAATTTCGCCCAATTACTGAAGGAATTAGAATTGGATCCATCGCATCGCTATAGGACACGTTTGTATGTACGGAAAACCAACGAATGAAGGAAATTTCCCTCAAGCAATAATTAGTGTAATGCAGTTTGTTAATTACCGTTCTTTGTTTTTGCGTTCTTGAAAATCGAAAGAGGTCAGGGTCCATCGAACGGTTCAATGATTCATTTTTCCTCATGATCGCGGAACGTAAATATGAATGAATACGATATATTTCAAGAACAGTAGGTGATGCAGGAACATAAAAAACGGAATAAGGCGATGGAATTGAAGGAGTATAGCCGTTGAGCTCGTTCGATATTACGCGATATGTTCTTTCTCGTGCAAACGACGATCGTCGTCGTATATTTTTTTACACATACTCTTATAGTTTGTTGCTTCTTTCAAGAGAAAAGTTTTCACTGAGTGATCGGCGGCATAGCTTCTCTGAAAATCCCGTTATCTGAAATATGAAAAGTAAAAAATGTGAGAAATGGACGGAATATACAAAATGAAATGAAAAAAGAAAAAAAAAGAACATGGGGAAACGTCGGTCTGACGAGAAAAAAATACGACATCTTTGAACAAAAGTGATTTAACCATAAACACATCACCCTACCATTTCACCATATTGAACTGCTGCAAAAGCTGTTGAGTGTAAAAGCTAGCTCGGGGAAGCTGATATTTTTCAAGTGACTCACAAGGGTCTCATTTTTCTTGATTTCACAAAACAATCTCCGGATTTGAATTTCAAACCTAGACACCTTACCAAGATTTCGCTACTCCTACCGACTGCACGAGGCCAAAATCTCTGCAATCGTCGCTCCATACATAGTATACGGATACCGTGCAGAAAATATTCCAAAAAATATATATATGCGTATACGTAGATTCCCATATCCATAACTTGAGCCGCCTGCAACCTGAGTAAAAATATCTGCAATAAAAAGAATACAAAAATACAAACTTGGCGAGTATTTTAGAGCACCGTGATCCCGTCACTCAATTTAAAATAAATACCGCTGCTTCTGAAATTCGACAAAATATGATCCCGTGTTTAGCGATTGTTTAATCAACGCTGCCTAAGTATATACTTGGAATTTAGATCGCACGTTAAAATATATCACGTTACAATATTCGTCGAGTGAAATTATGGTACGCGGTCTACGTTCACTAGCCTTTATATGTGTAATGCTGTTGTAAACTCGCGACACGTCGTTGTACCTTTCGCAATTCTCTTTATTCCAACTCTTTTACAAACGTCTTTAAATCCCTTGAGGTACACAGTTACAGATATCCCTTGTGATAACCCCTTATCGCTCGGTCAGGTCTTGAACAAAACTGTTGATAATTTCTACGGTCGTCGTTGGAGCTCGTCGGCTGTCAGTCAGTATTTTGTCAAAGTCTGAGCCCAACATAGTCGATGCGAAACCGCGCGTCTACCGTGCGTCATGCCAGTTCCGTAACAATACATACATTCAGTTAGTTTGTATTTGCATGATAATATTCCCGGAAGGGCAGCGTTTTGCTCACGTACCAGCAGCAACAGCAGCCCGCTAACAGCAACAGAAAACGTATCGCTGGTGCCATTCGAAATTACGACGCAAGCTCCACATACTCGGGCGTTAGCGACGCGACGCGACGCCATATCGTCAAGGTAACAGTAACCGGCAAACCGTGACCGAACACGGTCGTTTTGTCGGAGACTTTCAACCCGAACGATAACTTCGAATCAATTAGAATACCCGGCAGTGTGTCAGAGGCAGGTTTATACCTACGAAGTTTATTTTAAATAAGATCACGAAGAAATTTTATTAGATTTATTATAGGAAGATCGAGTGAGAGAGGTGAACTCGCGGTTATTTCAGCAAAACATCGTCGAAAGTTGCCTTTAATTCCCGTCAATTAAGATAACGCCATCTATAGTATGACTCGCGGTCGACCTTTATATACGGGATATTTTTTCGGTGCTGTGGCTCGTAGAATTATCTGGCATCATAGTTATTTCGAGATCTCTAAAAAAACAATGAACAACAATGACGATATGCAATATTATAACCAGATGAAATAACAACATATCTGAGATACGCAAAAATAATGTCCCGAAATCCAACGACATTTTTTAACGCAACAAATACAAAAAAGCAGAGATAATTTGATCGGATTATTTTTTTTATTTTTTCTACATCGCCCTGAACCGAACCACCGTAGGCAACAAATTTCTAACGGAGTATAATTTCTAATTAACGCGAGCACCTCGTTACGTGGACAATTAAACGCATATCTACACGATCAGGAATTAAAGACGAACTACGTTCGTACGTTACGTCTTAATGAAAATCTCCTGCCTTAACGTATATATGGGTATATAGGTACGGCACAGGGTCAATTACACAGTTAATAAAAATTAACATTGTCAGTGCTGCATCAGCGGTATTTGCGCTGAGGATTTGCCGTTTCAGATTCTCAATTATTACTCTTTTCTTTTTTTTTTTCTCTTTTTGTTTCTCTTTCTTTTTTTTTTCTCCCACATAATATACGTTGCGTATTGCAGAGAACTATGATAATCATGATGCAGATAATGATGATGATGATGATGATGATGCTGATAATGACCGCCGACCTGTACCGTGCTTATCTTCCGATACCTCCGTACACTTTACATATTACATGATAGTTTCGAATAGCAGATACACAATAATTAACATTATATATAACTGGCGTCATTCACGTTCGACATACTCATCCACCGTGTCCAAGGGTACCCTACGTATAAAACTATTCGAGTTAATAATGTGACGTGAAAGAAAGGTCGAGCGGTTTATCCAACTGCAAGATCTACCGCAAGAATGCACGAACGTTTCATACGTGCATTGAGAATACGGCGGTATCCGGACGACCTTCTCAATACAAATAACAATGACTACCGTTAATAAATACCTGAAAATATCCAAGAGACTCTGGATTCCCACCCCTTCTAGGAATTAATGTAGTTTAAGCCGGGGGCAGAACGAGAAACGAAGCTTGTTTCGAATGCTGCAACAAAAACTACTTTTTTTTTTGAATTCTAATACAATTGAAACTTAAACAACACATCTTACCCATGAAATATGATCGATTAGAGCATATCTACGAAACCTGCACTCGCTTTTTAAGGGAGAAGAAAAAAAAGACAACGGGGTACAAAGTTTGTGAACATTTGACGGTTGTTTTGTGTCCGTTATATATAATGTATACGTTACACTACGCGTATATTTTATATTCACATACAACACAATTGCCACGCCATAGAGACACGTAACAAGTTTCATCTCCTATTTATTTATCGTTAGAAGTATATCTAAGAACTGACCGGAAGTAGATACATAAAACTAACCCAGTATAAGGTTTTGGAGGGAGGGTTTGGCCAGTGGGGCGTAAAACGTCCACGTTTATTCTGTCGTTCCGAAATGCACCGTGATGATGGGAAACGAGTAGTAGATGTAGTACAAAAAAAAAAAAAGAGCGTCACGTTCGTTTGCCGAATTAGGGTGACTGGGCCACTGAAGCTGTAATATATGCGCTTCTAAAAATAACAAGATAACTTAATGGTCATAGTTATACACCTCGGATAGCCCGCACCTATTCCAGATGGCAGAACACCTGTACGTCTTCTACCAGCATATTATACCCTGGCACAGGTATAGTTGTAATAAAAAACACAAAGTAAACAATACTTGAAACTGAAGAGCAGAATTATTCTGCCGGTAAAAGAAGGAGAAGGTGAAGGTGAAGGTTCTTCTTTGTTTGAATTTACGAAATGCGTAGATCGCTACTCGCAGTAGGTTGGATTGACCTAGCCCACTTCTTCGCCCGTTAATTTCCGGCACCTGCGAAAAATAAAAAAAAAAAAAAAATAAAGAAACAGAGAGAAAGAGAAAACAATATTGATCGGCGATGACGCATCGGGATTCGGAAGGGGCGGAAGGGGGTCTCACGTTCGATGCATTAGGAAACGTGTACGTACAACATGCGCACGCCTGATATAGGTAGGTATGGATATACTTATGTGCCTACATATACGTTTGTAATCCAAAGACAACATCAAACGGGCGGTGTACCAAAATCCTGGATTGAGCCGCAGGATAAATAGCTTCGTGGGTAGGTAATATACATACATAGAGACGCGTGTATTTCTTGTATGATGTACAAATTTGTATTACGTTCGTCTACCGTCTACTCTATGCGTACCTCTGTACTATGTGATGCGTATTTTCTCGCCTCTGGCATTTCGGATGGTGGTGGCTCATTTTGGTATCGTGTACAATCTCTACAATTTCGATGGCCTACCAAACGTATATCATAAACACGTTTATTAGAGATGCAGGTTTCAAAGAGAAGGACGACAGTTTCTGTTTCACCACCTTGCCTAGGGCTGGTCATGTCTGTGGAACATCTTCTGATCGGTAATACAATAGATTTCCAATTTCCCAAAGTGAATTTTCACCCAAAAATTTAGAGGAAATACGTGGCCAACTGAAATTTCGAAAACAATAACAAAAGAAACGAAAAGAAAAAAAAAAAAACGCTCCGTGGGAAGAATTCTACAGATAAAAGATAGGGCGTGCTATCACGAGCAGAGAGCAACATAATTAGGTATAGTTGAGATACTAATACATATATTCGTATCTGACTTGCCGAAATATCGTTTCAGTTTCCGTCGGCAATATAATCAAACTACGTTTAATTACAAAGGAAACACATGTTACGCCGCTCGCAGGACATTTGATAAGGTAATACGTTGCTGTAGGATATCTTACGTTGCAACCACACCTCGAATCGAAGGATGGAAATACGGAGATGCTGGAGAGAGAGAAAACCGCCTTTGAAGTTTTTATGCGCCGTGGCTGTCTTCTCATTTAGATTATAATACGTATGCGTAGATAATTCGGCGAATGATTACTGCATCAAAAGATTTGATCGGCAAAAAAATTTGACGCTCGCGTTTTTAATTCTCGCATGATTATAGTGAGACAAAGAATATCTTGTGTTACAGATTCCATAAAATTCTTGCTCTATTAATCCCCCATCAATTCCGTGATATTTAGGGTCGGTTCTTCGCAGATGTCCCAAAAATAGATTGAGAGCTGAAAAACGATATTGTTATATTAGCATATGAAGTACGAATTTAATGCGTATATTATGAAACCCCGCGTCTTTGGCCAAGCTTCTTTTTTTTCTTTTTTCGCACGGTGCAGAAACCCGGGTCGATTTCGTGAATTCAAATACACACATAACACATGTCTATATGCCCCGCAAATAAAACAAAAAACAAAAACCGGCGTTGGAACACGTGTCTGGTCCTTCCTGGGACCCGAAACGTTCAAGGTTTCGAAAATAAAAAGTATAAGAAAGAGGAATGAGAAGAGGGAGAATTAGAAGTTCGGCGATCAAGTAGAGTAAGACGAAGACAAAGAGAAGCAAGAATGAAGAGAACTGCCGTAATAAAGAAAAAAAAAAAAAAAAATTAAAAATAATTATAATTCCTTAGCGAACTCCACTGCGCAGCGGTTTGACCCATATATATTATATTCCGTAGCGCGCAGTATAACTTCAAGAGGGATCTACGGAGGGATCACTCACTCACATTTACCTATAAGTGTAGATATTTATTATATAGTTCACATTTACGCGAACGAAACGTATCCCGAGCCTACGTATACGTTCGTCACTCGAATTCCTAATACTTTATTTATGTATGTGTCCGGCATTATACGTGGTACCCCTACACGTAAGGATTACATAATAGGGGTTCGACGCAGTAAGAGAGAGAGGGAGAAAATAGAGAGAGAGAAAGAAGGAGTAGAAGAGGGATGGATGGATGGCGAAAAAAGAAAAAATCGTGGGGCCCCTGGGCCACACATGCCTTTGACTATATTCCGAAGCCCAGCTGCCTGTTCCATATAACAGCACGAGTGCCTCAGAGCTCAGAGTTCCCCTTGTGCGAATTATCGCAACCTTGAGATCTTCCGTCGGAGAAAAGAGTGACGCGTGCAGAATTTCTGGGCTAGGAAGTCGTTCCCTTTGCAGCAAAAATATCCTCACCATCTGCCCCATCCGATCAAATACGAACCAAATATACACCAAATGAATTCTAAGTAAAGCGAGGTATTTAGGTATGTAGGATTAAAATAATGGGGTAGTTTGCGTTTTTGGTTTCTCCTCCCAGAATACGAATCATATGAATTTCGTCTCCGAACTGATTGAGATTGGCAGCAGAAGTAGCAGCTCGAGGAGGATGAAGAGTACGAGCGAAAACCGGTAGAACACGATCGTCCCGATTCTGAAAAAAAAAAATGACAAAAAATGTCGTTAAATAAATGAAACAAAAAAAAAAAAATAAATAATAAAACATTTCGAGATGATTTAAAGCGCATTGTCAAAGTAGGTACGTTTCTCGTGTACCATAGATATAATATGGTTATATACGCGCGGTGGAGATTTACGAGGATTTGATCCGGTCCGAAGCTGAAGGTTGTATAATGTAACAAGCTCACCTCTATTATTATTCCCATTATACACCATAACTATTTTTATGACTTTTTTGTCCCGGAGCAGGTCGGATATAGAAATGGGGCGCACGGTTTATTACCTGCCCTTTGTAAGAAAGTGGAGCAGCAGCAGCAAAAGCAACAGCTCAAGATTCTTTCTATACATTATATACCTATACCCATCCAGTATTTGAGTACGCATATGATGCAGATAATAGTCGTTTCCAAACAGAACACCACGTGAGGAAACCCCGCTGCGAATAAAGATCATCCAAGTCAACAAGGGGGACAAGGAAAGAAAAAAAAAGCAATCCAAAAAAGACGCCATCTTCTTTGCTTTACCTTCTGCAGAGAGATTTTTAAATATCAATATTTTATTCCCAAAAGTATATCTCCTATCTTCGAAATTTCCGTAGTTATCCGCCGATATACCCACGATAAGATAGTAAAATAGAAGTAAGGGAGCAGAGCGTAAAAAAAATGTGAAAAAAAAAATTTTGATGCCCTTGAGCTAAGCCAGACTAGCAACGTGGCGTCTATCGCGCATAAGTGTGAAGTGCGAGCCGTGAGCATGAGGAGGGAACAAAGAAGTTGCTGTGTTCCAAAAAATACGAGCTGCTCGATTCGTCGCATATTTTCTCGAGTAGGTATGTAACATTTTTCGCAACGCCTCGCAAATTGTCTATACATATATTCCGTAATACGTATTATGTAGTTTGTACGGAGATGCCTTGCACATACCACAATAAAATTTTTTAAGATCAATGGAATTGATCTCGCCCGAATATCATCATATGCCTCGAGGCCACAATTTATAACGTTGCGTTTCACCAAGTCCATCATCCCCGACAAAATATTGAAAACCCTCCGGCTAAGTAAGCGGAACTCGAACGAAACGGAAGTCATCAGAATATTATTTATCAGATCCGGCTTTTCTAATCACCCAACTTGAACGATCCAGCAACAATTGTCTTGTCAATTATTATCATTCTTATTTGGTGTAAGAGTTTTACCCCTGCGTTAATAATATTTCAAGAATTTAAAAGATTCCACTCTTACTGGCTCAAAAAAGAAAAAAAAAACTGAATCACTTTTTCAATAATTTTATGAAACTAGTTAATTATTTTTATTTGGACAAAAGACTATATCGTCTCGTCGGTGAATATCGATAAACGTAGATAATTGCGGTACGAGTTCTCGCAGAATACGTGCGGATGATAGAAAAGGAAGAAAAAGAAGATAGAAAAAAAAACAAATCGACAAAATATTCACGGTCAGTTTAACGTGACTACTTTAGTCCGCGGAATTCAAGCCGCGCGAGTCTATTTAAGCAAGTGATTTCACGTGACGTGTTCCGTTGGTTCGGTTTGGTCGTTTGGTCGGTTGGCTAGTTGACATTTCTGAGCTATAAACTGGTAAGTTTTTGGTCGTAAATCTGTCATGTCGGATTTTTAAGGTCTCTCTTTGTTAGCTACAGATATCGCGGTCGCGAACGGATCGCGTATATAAACTACAAGAAATTTCGTAAGCGGAGAACATCGCCGTACTTTTTTTCAGTCGAGATACAGCACTTTCGAGAGAACGGAAAGGGTCGACTGAAACCTTACCGTTTTTTTTTTGTATTATTTCTTTGCTCGCATTACAAAATATTATGTATTATATCTATACATAGCTGTACCAAAAACAGAGAAAAACTAAACGCGGACTCCCGCGGGCAAAACTTTTAGTTTCGACGAAATATCCATCGGCCGGTATAAACTTTGAGATGTAATCGGGATCGGAATTGGAACCCGGAGAAGCGTTATAAGCCAAATTTATCTAGCTCATTTTTACCGTTTTAGTTATTCTGCCAATTCATAACATAAATAGGCTTACGGATATATTTAATCACCGCTGCTGATCCCCGCGGATCTTGCAGGTCATCGACATCCAAAGATCGAATTGCAGATATTTATTAGCTTAGAAAGAAAATAGTGAAACAAAAAAATCGAAATAGCAGGCAGGTTTTTGTTTTTTCGTTTCCTCTTGTTTCACACTATGGCCATCTACCCAACTGAATTGGAAAGACATATAGAACATACGTAAGTACATATATGTATATGTATATAAGAGCTACAATTTTGGCAATAGCTTGTTATCAAACAGCGCTTCTTTTGATGCACTTAATACAACGATTTATAATTATATAATTGACCCTATGATAAAGCCCATATGAATTGCGAAGTACTTTTGTAGATCGTTCTATAAATCATTATCTTATATAGGGTTATAGAATCTTCCAATTTAAACAATTGAACGAAACAGTAGTACAATAATCTTTCTAATAAAGTTATAATAATGAACGTAATGTAAAAATTATACGTAATTAGCCGATGTTTATCTACGCATTCGAATGAAAAAATTTTGCTGCAATATAATCAACGACTTTTTTCATAATTAGACGATTAGTATTTCATAATTATACAACGATATGCACCAAATAAAAAGTGGAACTTGTTCGTCGAAGACAAAAGGACATAGATAAAACAGAAAAAAAAATGTCGCGTGTCGGACCACGATAACGAATATGCGCCACTTCAGACGGCTGCAGTGTTCAAAAATGCATTTGTTGAACTCCGTAATGAAAAAAAAGGTAATGAATTTGGTTTTTAAATTAAATTGGGCCACGGCCCAAAAAAGGCAAAACATCTGTAGGTATATATATAGTCAAATACGAATGTGTGCCGCCTACACGGGTGAATTTCCGCATCAACATACTATATAAATTAACATATATAAGTAAATTATCATACACATCGTGATAACAACTTTGAAGAAAAGGCTCGGAAAAATTGACGCCTCAAAAGTGCATTACATTATCATATATTTTATAGTATACATGTAGTTATGCATTAAATACACCTATATTGGACACCTGCGTTTTAAAAATCTGGAATTCATATTCGTACACGTTGGATGAAAAGAAAAAAAAAAAGAAATTAAAAAATGAAAGGGGTCGAAAAAACTCTTCAGCCTATTTCTCACATACCTACACCTATATAGAGGTTTTCATCCAGGAGTTGCAGGGGGTATGAGTACGTTGTAAAAAACTATAAGCCTTGTGTGGACTTTATGCAATTTTGCAAGCTCAATTATTTTTAGGATCCGTTCCTTCTCCGCAGGGAGTATAAATGTACCCCATGCGTATACGACGCGTACATGTATGCCGTACGAGTACAGGCTGTATAGCGCAGCAACGCGACGCGAGGATCAGTTTCTTTATGAAAGAAAGATTCGGACATCTGCAGCACAAAACCGCATCCGGATCCGGTTTTTAAGTTCCAAGATATATTCGTACGCGTATAATTTTATTTTTCTCCTTTTTTTCTTTCTTTCTCTTCTTTCTTATTCACATAGATGAAGTGGTGTACCGGTTGCACCAGAGAACGGAACAAACGAACGCTGCTGCACACACATAATATGATATTAAAAATACATACATATAGTTCAGAACAACCGCATAAATGCGAGCTTAGAAATGCACTTCTCAATTTTATTTACATGCGCTCAATCCATTGTTTGATTACATTTATATAAATGTACGGGGTAAGTATCCATATACCGAGCGCGTTCATGTGTGAGCCACGGGTGAAGCAAAAAATTGGAATAAATAAAAAAAATTATATATGTACGCCTGTTTTTTCCCATATGAAAGGAGAAGCGCGCTTTATGATCTTATGGCACATATCTACATATATATGTATATATATACCGAATGGGGTCATCCTATACGGGCCTCGTCTGCTCATAATATGGACCCCTAGTAAAATATCTAAGTCCAATACATGTTATGATTATTTTAACACGCATTCAGATCTCGTGTTCTATCGGGTGTTTTCCGAACAAAAAAAAAAAAAAAAAAAAGGAAAGGAAATCTCGTTCGTCCTTCGTTATAGGTACAATGCGCACCCCTCGGGTTGCTGATTTTCCCTCACCCTTTACGCATACGAAATTTTTCGCATCTTTTATTAGGGCACCTGCATTACAGTGCAGGTGTGTATGTATACATATATCTAAGCGGTATTAATAGGTGAGCTTTATCAGGTAGATACAGATCAGCGCTATATTCTCATTCTCATCATAGAAATTTTTTTTCTTCTTTTTTTTTTGTTGTTTCGTTTTTCAATCGCAGATTGCGTTCGACGATAACGAATACTACTATAACCCGTACGCACATCTTGTGTGCACGATAAATGTACATATACATATAATACATATGTACGTACGTACGTATCTGTTCATCGATGCAGACCTGTCCGTTATGAGGCACGCAACTTTTACTCGCGCTATGGGTACCAGCTACCACATCATACATCCCTCGCCTACCACCGCGCCGCATCGAAGTCAATAATTAATTTCTATTTCACCTGATATATACCCACATAGATTAAAACTAGTTTCAGCCCCGGAGGGTTCGAACAATTAACAGTTTGACAATAATAACGATGCAGAGATTAGAAGGAATCGCATAGAGAAAGGGGCGTGGGTATTCAAAAATATTGGGGGAAAAAGTGCAGAAAAATTGCAAAATTTATTCATCTCTGTTACACTACACGTCGATGTGTTCGTCATGGTTTTGCTAACTCACAGATCGCAAAAATTGGTATACAGCGAAAAAAAAAATAGTTATTATTATTGTTATATAGTATTCTTTTTTTATACATTGTAACTCAGGGGCGGTCGAGCGGTTAATAAAGAATAAAATTAATAGTTTAAAGATCAATGTGTGGATTCCCGTAGTGAAGGGCAAACGGTCAACGACAACAAAATTAAGCAATAAATAAAGGCAAATGCCGAAATGTAAGATTAAAGATGCAAATTGATGAACAAGCAGAATCCAAAGAAATGAGAATAATAAATGCTTGGAATAAAGGCTTGAAAATAAATATTGGGGAAAAATTCTGTATTCTTTAAATGCGGGTGTTCGTCAGAAGTCAGGCTTCAGACTGACGATCGGAGTTGTTGACAAAACGAATATTGGAATCAAGAACAAAATTGTGGCAAATAGTTGAATATAATTTGGGGGTAGGTTTAGGAGGCGGATATAAATCAAAGGGCATAGCCCGCAAATATAACAATATGTATAATTGTATGAATGATCAAGAAGCTGTTGTATGATAGCGTGAGATGTGAAGTTGAGAGAAGGTTTATGATCCATGACTAACACGAGTAGTTAATGAAGAAGTAAACATTGAATATAATTAAAAGTGGTAAGTATGTAAGAATCGTGTGCTAAAAACTCACACAACGGTGTGTCCGTGTTAATGCATCAAACGCAAAAAATAGTATACATAATAAAAACTGAAGATTTTTTGGTCACACTGCAAAACGAAGCTCTCAATATAGATCTCTGATGATAATTAACAATTGACCTCAATTGAATACATTGAGGGGATAAGAACGAGAAGATGGTATCCTTAAAAGAAGAAACTGAAGAAGTAACAATATTATATAAAATACATAAAACTTATCGATCGTTTCAAATGGAATTTTGATCGATTTTATTTCTCAGGGATACGTCTTCCTCGCAACAGTGAAGAAATGAATATTTCTTGACTGCCAAAATTAGGCATATTTATGAAAAATTGAAATGAGCTTAAAGATAAGGTAGAACTTTTGAAGTACGTACGATCTGCATTCACATAATTTCCGTGCTCGTATCAATCCAGTATGAAATGTTGAGAAAAGATAAAAGAAATGTATCTAGTTGTATAAGGTAGTAGTTTTCTAGGATATCCGAACGGGGGTTGCCGCCGTGAGTCTGCGGGTTAGAGTTGATCGCGTGGTGGAGGAGCTTTTAGTTGAAAAGTGGGGGTTTTGTGTGGGTAGAAGAGGAAGCGGCTTTGAGGGGTGGCAACGCCGATGCCGTAGGCAAGGGTGCTGGATGGGGTGGTTGACTGCAACGCTGACGTAACGCGGAAGGTGCAGCAGCACAAGCAGCGGTGGTGGTGCTGCTGCACCAGCGCAAGGGGTGTTTCAGGGGATGATGCAACTCCGCGAGAACTGGGCCAGTGGGACTTGAGCGGCCATCTGCGAATCCTCTCTTCCGAGGGAATAACTTCCGCCGCGTCCCGCGTGTCCTCAGAAACTGGTTTTTACATTTCACTCCGTACGATACGCGCTTTTTATATCCTTATTATTATAACACGTCAGAGAGTAGTGACCGTTGATTGTAAAAAAAATATTTTTATTCCAATGTCGATATTATATTTTTTTGTTCTTTCTCACGAATCCCAATCCCTACGATCCCCCGATGTGCCTCGTGAATCGGAGTTGTCGATCATTTTTCGACACTTTTTTTCCACCCTCGATCAGGAATTGTGAAATTGAACGAGACCAATTATGATGGATATTATACCTCCTCTGCAGAAGACGATTGTCAACCTACAGATACTCTGAGATAAGTTTAAAAAAACTTTTTCAAGTGTTCGTTATCATTGCCTGTTAGAAATTAGGGTAGTTTGTGTACGTACAAGAGTGTAGAGCTTGCAAAACCGCGAACGGACCAAGTATCTTTGATAAAAATCGCACGCCGTTCATTTTTTCGCGAGATTCTTTCGGAAGTTTTTTCTGCAACAAATTTCGATCGATGGTCCGTTTTGAATTTTTCCGCGTTCTTTTTTCTTGGAGAAAAAAAAAAACTCCTTAGCGGGTCGAGGGATTTCACCGCGGTAACAATTCTCAATTCTTTCTTTCTTTCTTTCTTTATTTTTTCTTTCCTTTTTTTCTATCAACATATCCTGACGCGCGATGTATGGTTGAATCGCTATGTAGATACTGCACATATATATATACGTATATAGGTATACGAGCGTACATCCATTGTATTCGTTTCAGCTAACAGGCAGTGGATAAAACGAAAAAACAAAAGAACGTCTATTGTGTGCTTCCTGTACTAATTTGCACTTGGCATTCACGGCACGAAACGCGACTCGGCCTGGTGCAGGACCGAGAGACAGACAAGTCTGCAGTTTTGATCGTCTCTCATGGGCTATGGCGCTACATAGCACACATACACATTAATCATCATCCATCGCATCAGCTGCGGTCTGGCTTCGTTCTTCGAATTAATATTGTATAATCACAAGTTATCGAATGAAAAAAAAACAAAAAACCAAGAGGGGCAGAGGAACGGGGAAGGGGAGGGGGGGAGGGAAGGAAACGCCTCGAGTTTTTAGTCCGGTAAACCATTAAAACCGACCAATCAGCGTCGATTAATTTCACTGAAAAATTCGCAATCGTTTTTTTAAATTACACGATCTTGAAAAGACAATAACGAATGAAGCCGAAATCGTATGGAGAAAAAACGAATAATTAAAATGAGGTTTGAAAAATGGTTGATCTGCATGTTGAGATAATAATCACGGTGACCATAAGAGGCGGGGCTTTAATCTCGAGCGGAAAATCACGCGAGAAAAACTGTTGCAGCTGATCGTCGGTTGGGCTCGGACGATTCAAAAGAATAATGCACTGACCTTGCCTCTGCACGATCTACGCAGTTTTCACTCCGTAAATATTAAAAGAATTGCGAGAGTTATATATACCTACGTATACATATGTATACGCGCTCACATGTTGTTATTTGTAGTGAGTAATAATTCTGCACCAGTTCTTATGTAAACTCTACAATTTACGTTACGTGTTATGAGGCTATAATAAACTGAAACGGATTAGTTCGTATCAAATAATAATGAATATAAAAACAATACATAGGTGGTATAGATGTGTGTATATATGTATAAATGGGCACGCATATTATTTCAATAACAAAACCTATACGTTGAAAGACAAGGGAGAATGCATTGAATAAACGTATGGTATTATTAGTTGTGTAATTATTGCCAACGCTTCATCGGAGAATGTAATCTTGGCAAAATTTATTATTTTTCTTCTTTTTTTTTATTAGAAGCGCGGCGCGTAATTATATCGGCAAACGGAAAACAGAAATAAAAAAAACATATATAACATATCGTATACAAATAGGGTAAATACGTGACGTGTTGTTACATTCGCGATATGATTATTTACCACCCTCCGTTTACGGTGCGTAATTAATATTCGATGGAAATCGTTGATCGATATAGAGACGATCTACGGTTTTAAAAATAGAATTCGGTTGCGTAAACACGCGTGTGGAGAACCAAAACAAAAAATATATGCATATGTACGTGCAGAAGCGTGGTAGCTGGAATGTCAAATCGAACGAACGTGATTCAAAAATATTTGATGCAGTTTGAGATTCGAATTTTAAAGATCACTGCATCATTATACCCCGCCTCGGTTCCGTCGGCGATCTTATACGGGACGCTGAAACCGTGCAATGGCGGTCCGATGTATGAAAAAATAAAAACAGAGTAAACGTAAGAAAAAAAAAAAATATATATATGTATATTAAACAGAAGCATTAAAATTTCGCGATGACGAATAAACCACGAGGTCAGCGAAAGCGCTTCTTTTTTCTTTTTTTTTTACATACATATGTATAAATTGTATATACATCATTTTTAACGTTCCGACTGCGAAAATCAAACACGTGTGTTTCGCACTCTCTCGGTAAACAAAATCGCTCGTACGGAACACAAACTCATTACGATCTTCATCGTCACATTGCGACTGCAGCCGCAGTAAATTTAATGCGTTTTTATGCATCAACTTGCAGTAGAGATTAAAAAAGACCGAACGTATTTTTATTCCTACGAAAGCGCGCATATTACGCACACACCTACATATATACACGCGACCGTAGTCTAATCTCGTTATAAGAACACTCATTTTTTTTCTCTTTTCCTTTTTTTCTTCTTCTTTTTGTACAATTATGCGGCAACAAATGATGGAATAAATAAGTGCATCCGTACCGAAACTTCGGTTTTATAATTCGCATAATTTTGTACGGGTTGAATGTGCAGTCACGTTGCATGATTTGGTTTTTGTCAAATTATTTAAATCTACAAATATACCATGTATCTCGTACGGATGTGTATGTATAATGATACAAACATTTTGTTCTGTTATACGTACGGTGTCGTTTGTAAGTGCATTACCCATAACGCATTGTAAATGTAAATACACGTGAGGTTGTGCACGAATAAATGCATAAGTACATAATACATATAAATAAAAAAAATAACGACGTGTTCCCTGTTACGACGTGCATATGTGTGTACGTCGCCTCATATCATCTAGTGGGTGCGGTCGCGGTATAGAGGACACGACGAAGGTTAAACACGTACTGCGCATCCTAAAGTGACAGAGAGAGAAAGAAAGTATGACCCTGGTGCATTCTCGAAGGGGTAAGGAGAAGAGGGATAAGAGGAAACGAAGGGTTAGGGTGGGGGGAGAGCAGCGAGGAGTGAAAAAAGAGGAGAAAGAGAAGAGGGAAGCTGGGAGGATGTGTCAGTGAGCCAAACGGACCGTATGCATATATTATATGTGAACAAAATGCAGGTTCAGAGCTTTGTATATGGGTGTGTCCCACGAGATGTTGTATGCTCACATACGTAGATCCCTTCCTTCTTTCCGAAACACATGAATATAGTTTTCTGTCGATTAGGTGTGTGCACGTATTACGTTATAACAACAGAAATGCACCGGAGACGCGAATCGCCCACACCGATCCGTCCCGCCTGCAAATAAAAAAAAACAAAACCAAACAAAACAAAATAAAAAAATTGCTCAGCTTCCGCAGAAAAAGTTGCAATCAATAGAAAGAATTTTTTTAATGACACGTAGGAGAGCAATTCATTCGATGTAGAGTATGTGAAAAAAATATCTAACGACGTTTCTGTTGATGCGGAATAAGTGTAATCCGGTCTTGCTAAAGTGCAGGATGTATGGTGCAGTGGATGAAGTTTGGAAGCGAAACTAAAACTTCTTTGACCTTGGAGTGTCGCACCATACCAACACATTTCCTATCGCTTGTGAATTTTTTGTGCACACACACAACTGCAGTTTGTACGTGTGATGCGCTAACCAGTTTTTATTTTTCGTTCAGACTCACCCTGAATCAAGCCCTGGAATTTTCTCCTCCTCCTGTTCTTCGTCATCTTCTTTTTTCATCTTCGATATCTTCTTCTAGTCTTTATTTTTTGTTATTCGTTTTGGTCCGATCTGCAGCAGCCGTAATAATATTATAACAAGACCTTACATAATGTATCAATATTAATGTCTCTAACAAGAACGAAATTTTATAGATGTAAAAGGAGAAGAAAAAAAAAAAACATCCGTACGCCGATAAAGCGCATTTGAAACTGACTTTACCATATAACATATGAACATATCGCGTCGATCCAGATTAAAGTCCAGTTCCCATATAAAGTTCTTCTGCAGCGTCGAGCGGGATCAGGTTCATTACAAGTGGTTCTAAATTAACTCTTCTCGTCCATGACGCAGCCGATCGAGAGATCTTTTGATAACGAAAGCGGAGAGGAATGCATGTAATATTAATGTAGTCATACCGTGTATATGGATCGATGAATTTGTGTATGGAGGTTGTCGGTAGATATCTCGGCTGGTTCGTACCCTGTAGAGTGTAGAGTATGACCACGTCGGATCGCAAACCACTAACTTGCTTGAACCACCTGGAAGTTCTTCTCGTTTAGATCGAACGATCTGCAAAAGGAAATGGATGTTCTGTCCATAGTTTTCTGAGAATTCATAGACCAACTGTTAACAATATTCCGGATGGATGGAGTCTCAGGGTTGAACACAGTTTATTATCGATTCTATTCGGATCACCTAACAAACACCCGATAAGTTCAGAGTGTTAATTATGTAGGTCGCAGTTTCTGCAGAATCGTGACAGACGGACTGTATAGTAATTGTCAGTATTGGCTGTTTCCAATTATTCCGTAGCTAATTGTAAGCCAAGTTCTACTTCGTTAATTGGACCAAGTTCTACATCTCCGATTGAAGATTTAATTCAAAATAGAAAACAATTAACGCCATGCGCGTGAGATGTTTCTGTATTATACGTCCGGGTATTCATACAATTTTTCATTATGGTAGGTATATCATATGGAAAAAATTTCAAACACCCATTCTGTAATGAATGAAAAAATGTGAGAAAAAAAAAAATGAATACAATAATCATGGCGGTAATTTAATTAGCAGTCGTTCCATAGAGGCTATACCGTTTAGAAAACCTTGGAAACAGTTTAGACACACATTCGATCACCGTAAGCATTGTCAGCCTCCATTCCAAAAATAGCTCGGGTTCCAAACCGCGCAGGGCCTTTTCTTCCTTTCTCTTCGTTTCCAGTCCCACCTCAACCACCTTCAAGGGCCCTTCGTTCATGACGTCACAACCGGTTGGTGCTCGTATAGTTTCAGTCACAATGTGTGTATAGATATACGTACAAACCATACTCTTATTGCCAACATATAGCGACGAGCCGTTTTAGGCTGATCGGTAGAAAAGAATTTGGAAAATAAATTCATGGAGGATCAACAAAATGTATAAATGTTTCTCGGGAAGTGAAAGTTCAAACTACTCCTACAACATTTTTTCTTTCCTTGTAATTACTCGAAGTTCCGCGGATATTTTTGGGCCATATATGAAGAAAAACCAGAATCTATAGAAGGGGACGGATAATTTCTGCGTATAGATTAAATACTCACACATCAAAAGGCAATTCGTGCGGTGACAGAGAGTGGGCAGTTTCAAATCCTACACAACTTAGTCGTTCACCTACTTGCGAAGACGCTCCATGAATGGACTGGAAATCAACTACTGGTCTTCGTTAGATCATTGATCTGCTGTTACAGAGTTAGATATAGTGAAAACGTTAAACTGCACCGATCAGAGTCTTCTGAATTAATAGCAAACTATAGAATACCACTGATGGGTTACAAAACTCTAGATAAAATATTACGTTAGCGGTCTGCATATGTGTTAGAAGATAATTTCCGACATTTCCTCATGCAACGTAAAGAAGTCCCATCAGCTCCTCCCTCCTGGGTTTTATCTTCACCGGAAATCTGTCCTTTGGCGGAGAAGGTTTTTGGACTTCGAAATACTACACACTATGGCGAGATATTTGTTTCGTCCACAAGCGTATTTGGTATGTTGAGAAAAAAAAGAAAGGGTGAATACTAAAAGGGTTTCATAGAAACAAACTGCACGAACTCTGACATTATTGATACACGCACGTAGTGTATCCGCACCATGGTGGCTTCGGATCGCGTGCAATCAGGACAAACAACATGGAACAAAATAAATTGCGTTAAATCATTTAACGTAGACGCTTGTCACTCCGCTAGATAATCAACCTTTCACCCTAATCTGCCCTACGGTAGGTACAGGTAAAGCAACCACGACGATCAAATTTTCTTCGTTTTTGTTTTGTGCGATGCTGAAAACACCGTGCAAGGTTTTTACGAGACGATCGAGTGGGACGAAAATTGACGGTTTATTATGTAATTCATCATCACTTGACGGAAGATTTGCCGTGACATATGAGCGAATAGTATAATTCATAAAGAATATTAATGATTCTCTTGACCCACGAGGAGAGTGACCGAGACAAATCAAAACGAACTGCTGGCACTAATTATATAGGCAAGTAAAACCGATTTTGCAATGAACTTTAAACACGGCGCCTTTAAAACAAATTGTCCATTACGTACGTGTATAATTTTCTCTTTCCATCTATGATGGGTATTAAACGAAATTATTCTCTATGATATCTGAAGCTGTTTATAAATGTATTCGATATGCAACGCGATCATTAAATAAAATGCTAAAACATCGCGTCCTTTCCAAGCAATAATCGTCATCAATGTCGTCTTTGTAACTCCTCAAGTATTACATACATATAGGTATACAAGAACGATGTGCGGTGCACGTGTACATGCAAGTCGAAACACGAATGTAATAAAAGCGAACATGGCGATGACGGCGATCGGAGATCGCCGATCAGGAGCCGTTCGTTCGTTTCGGTTCGTAGAAAAGAAAATACATATGGTATTATATATATGTAGCGAACGAGTTGGTTAACGTTATATACCTGAATATACCGCCTCAGTTCTTATACCTACCTATATGAACTGCCTGCAGACTCAAACTGGCAGAACGTCGGACGATGACCTGACGGCCTACTTTTTCGGGCCCAAAACAAGGGCTCGTCGTTATGGGTGTATCATATATATATGTATAACGAGAGAACGAATTGGTCATCAGGTCCATTTTTACGATCCGTTAAAAAATCAAACTTGAATTCAGACCTATTTTTATCGGGTAACTAACCTTTCCATAAAACAGGACGGAAGAAAGAACAGTATCCCATGGGAATAAAAGTAATTTAAAAATTTCGATTTTTCACCTTAAAATCCAAAAAAAAAACAAACAAAGGCCTTTAAAAAATTTGGATTAAGGGCAAGAGATTGAAAAAAAATTCGCAGTATACCTCTATCTCGGAAAAACGATGACAATCTGGAAGATAAAAAACTATTCACAATTCAAAAGTTGTATTTTATCCGCGTGATTTTCTGGAAAAGTTTGATAGCATTTTCAGTTAGCTGAAAACTAGAAGAGAGAATCGCGGAATCCTGCGATGCATATATTTAGTATAAATCGATTTGGCCAGAAATTGGCCGATAAAAAACATTTCACTCGCTTTTCGGAGTTGAACTTGAAAGCTAATTGACACTTGCTCCCTATCAGCTAGAGAGATGAAATCTGATTCGGAGATAACTCTTCCCGCCCTCACAGAAGCACGCGTGTGTGTAATTGCACCATTTGAAAAATTTATACATACACACATTGCATGTGCCGGATAGTAGTGATTGATTTTCTATCCACCACCAGTTTTGATCGCTCGTCGTCACCCTTATAATTAATCTTCTATCAGGCGAACTGTAAATCAATGATATTTCAATAGCGTATACGTGTATTGTATATGGTATAATTATTCCCACACACTCCGAGTTTTCACGGGGCTGCTAATTTCCTATCAAAATATCGTTTAATTTTCAAATAAATGTACAGCGAATATTTGAATATTAAATATAAACGATAGTGGGAACGAGCGAGCCTTTACTTTGTTACTTCGAACTAGAAGTTTTTTCAATAAATAATATTCAAGCTATACGTGCAATATACTATACTCGTACGACATCAGGTTTTGCCTGCACAGATGTTGTCACAAAGGAATCTAGATTAGACACGTCATTCTTTTCGCTTGCTTATGCCGAATCATATTTGCAATATAAAAGAACCCCTCCATCTTTCTGTCCTGTAAATCGCGCCCGTTTTTTTTTTCTCCGCGCTTGAAGACCCGTACAAGAATTGTGTCAGCGATGAAATTGGCCAGTTTTCTAACCGACGATTCTAAAAAAGAAAATTAATAATCTGAATATATGTATACTGTTATTATATCGGTGCACTATATAAATTTTGTTATCAAGTCTATCTAATAAATATCTCGGTACAAATCAAACGATAACCAGGTGATCAAAATCCCGAGTTTAAGAAACAACCTTCATCTACAAAACAAGAAATTATCCCACTATAACTTCTCTCATATCTTTGTGAAACCGCCTGATTCTGTATCTTAAGTTTCACGGATTAGATGGTATTTAAACTCGAGATGGGATAAAATGTTCGGTTCACCGAACATTTCGCTGAACTGATAACTAATTTCAAAATGGTGAAAATGATTCGAGCTTCCTGAGAAATGTGAGGGGGGAAAAAAAATATAAATAAATAAATGAATCAATGAAAGAAACAAGATTGAATAATTGCCACAGCAGATTCTAAGGTTGATAAAAAATTTTTTTACAATAATTATTAATATTCTTACTCCTGTTAATCCTCATAATCTCCCGTTTCTTCTTTATAAAGCTATAAGTAAATGAGGTGCAATAATATTTGCAGTACAGAATAATCGGTGTGTTTTTCGGTATACCGCGAATTCGACAGACTCGTTATCACGTACCGCATTCTATTCTATTCTATTACAGAGAGAGATAGAGAAAAGAGATATGGAGAGAGAGAAGCAAAAAATTCCGATAGTCAACAGCGTTATCTTCTGGTTAGGTTGAGGTTGGCGTCTGTATCAATATTAAAAGTATTAGATATAGCTAATAATAAACAATAAACTAGTCGTAGACTATAATTACGTAGGTTGAGTTAGGGCAGCACATCGACGTGCGGTAATCAGTAGAAGCTGTTAATAGCCTTATCTTGGTCGTCGGTCGTTGGTTGCTAGCGGTGGCGGTAGACGCAACTTGCGTAATACCTACTCACTCGCAGGTCAACGAATCCACTAGCTGCTGTTTCTAATACCACTACAAACTAAGCCATACTACTATTATTACTATATCCTACCGCTTTATGCAATTGCTGCATGTTCTCGCATAAGCTATGAATAGTGTTACACCGACTAGCAACGGGTATAACGCAACCGCGTATCAAATCTTTTAATAACAAATATACGACTCATGTATGTTCGTCATATGTGTAAAATGCGCGTATGTATATCACGTTTCTCTCATTCATTACACAGAAAACGTTAGTCATACTAAAAAAGTCATTTTGCCAACGTCGCCTCGTATTCGAATGAAATAAAGTAAAAGAACAAAAAAAAAAAAAAAAAAAAAACAGAAACAGAAACAGAAAGAAAATATTTTTCAATTCTCCCAAATTCTATACGTTATACACCCTGCATGTACCGAAAATTTTTGCATGATTCAAGAGCTTGATGAATCCCAGTGAAAATGAATGGGGAAATGAACCTCGGTTGTGTCACCATAACTAAACGAATCTGCATGAAATAAAAGGAAATTTCTACCCTCTCGTACGTAGGTATTAGATTTGAAATAATTTTTGAACAAACTCTCGGGTTGATTAGACCCTTTGCTTTATTACTCAATGTAATATTATATTCAGTAAAAAAGAATTTAAACATATATCGCGGCCCGCGAGGTACACGTATACGTGCATGTGTGGATATATTATGCATTATACATGCGTAAAGGTGTGCGTATGAATGGTAAACACAAAGTTGACGAGTATCGCTGTGGTACAAGTTACATAACCCGGAGAATGGATCTTTAGCATATTTGAACAAGTGTACATAGTATAACGTGCACATATATGCAAGTGCTCGCGAGCATGCATATCCATGTAATACTTACCGAGGTATTAATAAATATACGTATAGATTTTTATCTCTTTTCATTTTCAATACATACCTATAAAATATTGGACTTTTTCTATCTATTGAAGTGTTAATTGCCACGATTGGCGGAAGCTCCTATGGATAGAAGAATCAAAAATTTTCATAAGAATTACGTTTAACATTTTTCTACGACAAGTACCAGCCCATCGAAAGTGTGATGTTGGTAGAAAGCATCTGTCCACCTTTATTGTCATCAGCTTCATAACGCTACGTAATTGTCAGTCTTTACACGTTCAAGAGCGCCTCGATCGCATAACAATCGACGATTCATCGGCACTATAATATCAGCGTTGCCTGCTCAAGTCTTATTGAAAAAAAACCGATGAATGATTAATCAAAAACATTCGGTTCATCTCGACTTCACGGGCGATCAAAAGGTCTCCTTTAAATGCTCAATGTTCGATTGATTTCGGAGAGAAACTTTCTTTCGGAAACTAGATAAGGGACATGTAAAGTTTGAGCTTTCTACATGCACGGAAATTTACGGGAGTCGAAAAATTTCCCGCGCTATAAGGCTTGTATGTGAAAAATAAAATACTGTAGTACAAAAAATGAATGAATGAAGAAAAAAAAACGGGAGAAAAGCTCAGCCGTGGTGTCTAGTGGGATGTTATTTAACTAAATTTCGCGGATGGTTATAGTTGCGTAACTGAATTATGTGGTGTTTACTAGAACCTCATGTTTTCTCGGCAATATAAACTCCATTTACATAATACATAAATAATATTAAATAGCAATTTCACCAGTATATTTGTAAATAAAGACCATTGTAACTTTCTTCTTGAAGGAAAAAATATATAAATACTTAAATGAATGAACGAATAAATAAAAACCTAAATATGGGTGCGTTTAATGGGGCATTTTTTATTTTTCCAATCTTATCAGCGATAAAATTTTTAGGCGCAGCTCACAATCAGCGACGTTGTATAGAGAAATAAATTGCGATCGTGGATGCGCGAGGTAAACGTACCTATAAGTTACCTCGGGATGCAACCGGCGTTACGATGAAGAACAATAAACCGAGGGGGTGTGTGTGTCACGTGACATATACAATATGTGAGCTTTCTATATAGGAATTGAAATGCATTCCATAGCGACCGTGCAAATCTTTATACCGATTTACGTATAGGTATATATTATTCGTTTGCCCGAGGCAAGTCACGGCTCTTCCCACTTACAGTTGCATACCTAGGCTAGGCCAATGCGATTTTATATACTGGGTGTGACTCGACTCCATTGATCAATGTGAAAGCAGGTGCTGCTTATATACGCTCTGCAGCAAAACCTCGCCCTTTTTCAATCACGTACATGCAAATAGATGTGTCGGATGACGTTATTACGGTATATGCACAGAAATTTCAACGAGTTCCTTAGAAATGGGGAAGAAAAATAAAAGAAAAAATTTCCAGAGTCGACTGAAACTTTATACATTCGAATTCCTTTGCATCCGATATTCATCGTCGCGTCGCTGCTTATAGGTACTCGTGTTAAGTCACCTAGGCTTCCCTCATACCGCCGCTCACAATTATGCCTTATTTCATGCTAATTCTGGTTATAAATCAGATCCGTAAAAGGTTAATTGCTTCCTACGCTCGACGGTGAAAACAGTAGATTGTGTATGTACACATCCTACGTCTACATTTATAACTATATTCAGATCGAATCTCCAAAGAAATCCAGACCATCTAGCCGTGACTTATCATACAAGGAGGCCTTAGATATAAAACTCCGCAGGAAATTGCAAATGTATCAATTCTCGCGTCTCATGAAAACCAAATGCAAGAAAAAAAAAACGAATTTCCAACCGTAAAAACTATTGCTGTGTTCAATTTATATAAAACAAAAAAAAATGAAAAATTATCACTCCGAAGAAAACAATTGAAATGATTAATATTGCACGATAATTATTAAAACGATCGATCAATCCCCACCTGGAACATATGCTGCTTATATAAAATCCGTGGGGTTTTGTTAGTATTTTTTTTGGTTCGCACGGTCACGTGGTCATAGAATTGGCGATTTTAATGCAAAAACTGTGCAGTGTATGATAAATTTCCCTCAGAGCTCGGATCGAGAGTATATAAAATCTGATAAACTATCGTATACATGTGTGTCTGGATTGGAGGACAAAGAGCGGTGTGGTCGCTCCGAGAGGTCCGTTCGCCTCCTGGACGGACTCAACCTCCTCTCTGTGCCCTCTGCTTCGGTAACCCCCATCGGTTGCGTCTCGACGCCGCGACCGTCAAGAATCCCTTGCAGTTTTTGAACATGCGCAATGCGATTTAACCCCCGGACTGACGATCCCTGAAACCGAAAGTGTCCGCCCACAACCCTCTGGCATTACGACGCCGCCCCTGAACCTAGACCTACACCCCACCACCTAACTATACCACCACTACAAACTCAACAACCACCAACACCACCATCACCACCACCCTCGTCAAACGCTCGCAACCCCAACCTTCAAAACCTCCTGCAGTACAGCGAACGCTATAGCTTTGTCTGAATATAGCTATGGGTGGTTTATGGGCGGGGGGGTTACCGCCTAGTTCAATCTCTAATAGGTCTAGTTTCTTGCGATAATAGCCGAGAAATCTGACCGTTACCGTTCGAACATATTCGCGATGCATTTTTTACGAATTTAAACGGCGAAATTTCATTTCCAAGCTTTTTTCATAAACAAAAAAATTTTCATTGCAGAATCAGGGGGTTCTTGTCTGAAAAATTTCTGAAGAACTGGATCATATTCGGACTCGGTTCGTGATCGCCGATAAATTTTTCTTCGCATGACCGCGATTTCTGCAGCTCTGCCGAATTCGATACCTTGCACGCGTAAATTATCGACGTACGAACGGATGTGTGTGTACCAATATTATACGACACACACGCAGATGTTATGAGAAAAACTGCGGGCGTATCAGTTTCGTAATGTAAGAACCAGTCACGTAACACTTATCTGTTTATGATTTTTTATCGGTTTAAAAGATAAGGTCCTGGCCCCTGTGGCCGATATTGTATGTGAGAGAATTGCAACAGTTTCTGAGTAATGGCAGATCGTTGTGCATGGGATGCAGAAGTTTGTCATTTTTTTTTAATTTTTTTTTCGTCGATGTAGATCAATTGATGCTTTTTATCATCACGGATTGTTTTTCGTTTCAACTATTAATGCGCGTATGAAGAACATATCCGTTCGAGTTTAGTGAATTATTAAATCAAAAAATGAGGCGTGTTCATTATCGTGCGTATATTATGAAAACCAACAAAACAAAAACATCAGTCGATTTATGATACTATATAATGCACATACGTATACAGGCGTACGAAATCAGAAGAATAAAGCTGAGAAACAAAAGAAATTCGCTAAAAATATTTTCGTTCCAATTGTAAGTAGGAAATAATAATATTTATCGGTTATTATTTTATACGCAGCTTCGATGCAGATTATCTTATCGAGCTGAAATAATTTATCGACCGGCTGGCCTGTTCGTCATTCTTACGAAATTAAATACAAGCGTTCATGCTGTACAATTTCATTTGATTAATTTCACTTTCTTTGTTCAATTTCTTTTTTTTTTAATTGAATTTCTTCTTTCTGTTTTTTTTTTCGTTCTTGAAAGAGACTCGCTTCAAAGTTACACCTAACTCCGGTATTCGGCACCGTTTTTAGTTGAAATTTTTTGCGGCAACTTCAAGGTGCTGGCATATTTTACGCGTGCAAATTTATTCCGATACCTCAAATGTTAAACCTGAGAAGCGAACGTGCGACGCAATTTCTCGGTAGATAAAAAAAAGATCTGTATTATATAGTGGGTAGTAAACGGGTAACTAGGAAGAACGGTATTGTCATCGATATTGATACATTGTTGTCAACGGTATTTCTCCAACAGTCCGCATTAAACATTGAACAAAAAATGATCACGTGTCGATCTTTCGGCGGGGGGGAATGTGCGTAGTAGAAATGAAATGTGATACCTATTTTTTTCTGCTTTGTAGCTTTTCTAAGTGAACTTATCACCTGAAATAGTGACAGTTACTCGTCTAGGTCGCAGATACGTTGCATAGGTTGTTATTAGTTTAAAGAAAAGTTAATTACCCAGCATGGCAAGTAATGTGATAAAAATAAATAAGGCAAAAAGAAAAAGGAAAGAAAAGAAAGAGAGAAAGAAAAAAAAAAGAAAAAAGAACGACTGAAGAGAGATGGGAAGAAAAATAAATATGCGTGTACGCTGTGAATGTGGACATGAATGAGTGTGGGAGAGAACGTTGTAGAAGGTAGTGGAGAATTCGGTGTGAGAATGTGTGGGTTTTACGCATTGAGAGCCGGCGTCTCCCCAAACTCCCGCGGCTTTTCCATCTCTGTTGCGCGTTATCTTTCTCTATTCTCTGTGCGTTTCCAGCGGCAAACTTTGTGTGACGCGCGTGAGAGCGAGCAGGATAAGGCGAGACGAGGAGGCGGCGTAGGGCGTAAGGTATACATACCTATATCGCGAAACGTAGTACGCGCGGTGCAGCAACTCGAACCAAGAGCAGCAGCGCCAGGATCATCATCCAGCAGCAAGCAGTGTTGGATGCGATGCGTCCCGACGTCCGTCTGCAGCGGAGGGCAGCAGCCAACGGTGGGCATCGATTGGCCCGTTAGCCGTGACCCCCACCACATGCTTTCCCTTTCATCCAATGGGATCTCACTTTCGCGCTCGCTGGCTGTCGAGGCCGCCGCCGGCACGCAAGCACGACCGGCTACCCGATGCCGTTCCTCAGTGACTGGTGCAACCATCGTGCGAGCACTCTCGTTAGTACGGAGTTTGGAGTCAGTCAGTGAGAATAAAACAAAAGCTAAAGCATATTTTTTATCCCAAAGCGAAGTAAACTTGAAAAGTATAAATAGTTTACGTATATAATAAATCAGGAAAAAAAAAAAGAACTCCCGAGACTTGACGATGTTTTGTTTTTAAAAACTCTTCTACGTATGACCAAGAATTTGTTTATGGTATTTTTTTTTTGATATCCCATTTGAAAAACAGATACAAAAAAAAACACCGGTGTTCTTTAACCGAGTGATTGTGGTACCGAAGAAAACTGTTATACTTTAAAGATTTATTTGTGTAATCATTCCCTGAAAGTGCAAAGAGACGAAGTAAAAACAGCAGATAATATAACGAAGATAAGAAGGACCCGCTGTGCGGTATGAGAAAATCGAATCGTGATCATCATAGACAAGATAATAAAGCGAGAAAAACCGAGGTTGTCAACCTCCGTATCTGAACAATATAGAAAACAAACAAACAATAATAAACTTTTAAAATATATTCACGTATATTATCATTATCAAATCACGGATTCATGTATGCCAAGTGCGTCGTAGCGATTTTTTACGTTTGTTGTACCCATAAAGCGTTTATTACATCAAAACGTAGATGCTGATAATGAATTAAATTACCCGCTAAAAAGAATATTGACAAATAAACTCATCATTTTTTCCATAATAAATGAATGAAAATAGGGGGTTCAAAAAAATTCACCGTGATCCCGTTCCTTCCGATTGAGCAATCGAACGGCTACGCGTAACACAACCACGTGGCTCTCGAAGTTCAAGTTGAATGGGAACCGGGCGCACGCTTCTGAAAGAACGCCGGGTGCCCACCGATGCATCTACGATATACGTCAAAAAAATCACAACTGTAGTAAAAGTCGAAAATGAATGAAGCTGATAAAATTTAAAGACCATAATAAAAATAAAATCGCGATCATGTACCCTTGAAAATTAAAGACCCCGCCCCTTTCGTTATTATTGTAAAACATTTTTTTATCTCCGAAGAAAATTTGATAAAAATAAAAGGGTGTGGATAAACAAGAGAAGTAGAGAAAGTGACCGACAACTATGATGATAACGACGCATTAAAGATACATACATACATCGGTACGTCGTTTCGGGAGTTTTCGGTTTTTTTTTTTTTCTTTGCCAGTTTTATTTATAATTTCCACGATTTTTTTTTTTCGTATCCGTTATTGTTATCGTGTTGTGATTATATGATAAATACTTTTTGCACCACAAAGACCCTGATCGAATTCGAACATTCTCGTAGTTTTATATAAAATTTCTTCTTTTATCAAAATCTTTGGACTTTGAACCCGCGATACTATTTCAAAAAAATATCGATCGTTTGTATCGCTCGAAATATAATAAGAAGAAAAGCAAATAAGACAGAATAAAAAAAAAACTAATCCAAAATGGCACCGAGACGTCACGCGAATGGTCACGGTGGAATGTTGGATGCAGGTGGTAACGAGTTGGCAGATATGATGGCGAACGGTCATCACAACAATAATAATCACAATAACAATAACAACATTCAAAATACGACACGTTGTTGTGCACCGAGTGGAGAATGCCTCCGTGGAGATTCACCGATACGTTTAAATCTCCTTCAAGACGCAGTTAAAGTAACTTGCAACAATGAAAGCTGCCCTGTCGGCCAATTTATGCACAGAGAATGCTTCGATGCATGGGAACAAACGGTATTAACTTACCTGAAGGGTTGCGGTCGCGCAAGAAGCTGGTCAGAGCGTCAACGTCATCAAAATCTTTGGACCAAAAAGGGTTACGATTTAGCATTCAAAGCCTGTGGCTGCAGGTGCGGTAGAGGTCATCTTAAAAAGGACCTCGACTGGATGCCACCTGGTCTCGTTGCCGTTGGACATCGTCCCGAGGACGCTGAAGCTAAGAAAAAGAAACGTAGAAATCGCCAGAACACGAGACCTTCTTTAGCGTTATCTGCCGGACCACCTGGACACGGTACTCACGGCGTTATCGGAGTCAACAGGGGAAGCGAAGCTCAGATGATCGAGTCCGGACGTGGAAGGGCCGGATCTTTGTCGTCGAGCACCGGGTCCAGCTCTCCTCCGGCTACCAGCGAACCGAGTGTCAGTCCTCTTCACCAGCCACAGTCAATGTCGAAAAAGAAAAACAAAGTTGATTTCTTCAGCGACAGAGCTAGGTGAGTCTATTTCAAGAGAATTAGGTTTTATCATTGCTCGATCGCAAAGCAATTCGGTCAAAGATTTTTTTAATTGCGTCGTAACGCAACATAAACACATAACGGATAACGTCTTATAACTTGAGTATTATCACCGTACGGCATATCGCACAATAGAAAAACCGATCGTCCCCTTTGACCGTCTCACGTTTTGACGACTCGAAAATGTTTACTATAACTAATACGTACGAAATTCTGTCTTACAGCAGAATTACGTTCTAACTTCTTTCACCACGTTGTTCTCTCACTCGTACTCACGTTTCAACACGTAGAGATAAGATTTTACGGAAAAAGAAACAGGAAACTTCTCGTCTGAGGTCAGAATTCACTCTACACGAAATTTCTAGACAATGTAGGAAGCTACGTGAACAATAACTGTGGTTATAATACGCATGGAAGTTCCTACCTCGTATCAACACCTTCTGTCTACTATCCCCTCCCACCCTTTCCGTGTTCAAGTCTTCTCTAATTCCTCTGGGAAACCCGTCGTTCCTCAGTCTGTCTGTCTGTCTGACGTTTTGTGTTAGTCACTCACCGCACCACCCTTTCTATTACCAGTCTTCGTAGACGTCGACATTCCTCGTTCATTCTCCTCTCTGTTTTTCTATTACGTAACTCCCCACCATTATCCTTTTATCCATCTTCTATTCCGAGAAGAAAATACGAAGGGTTCAACTATCTATCGATACACGCGTACATAGAAAAACAAAAAAAACGTAAATCAAATAATAAAATAACGAAGATTCCATTCTTATTATACGCGTACACGCGTCACACCTATGCACCTAATCTCACACACACCTATACCGAGTTTTTCTCTCTTTGAGATGAGGAAGAAAAAGAAAAACAGAAATAAAATGAGGAGGAATCAGATGTTAGTGCCACACCCATGTTATGGTTATATTTAGATCACCGACTAGAAGAAACCTTACGTATTTCTGCCGGTAGTCCCACGCCAATCGAATGATCGAGTTCGTTCTTGAGTCTCGAGTATCGATGCGGCACGGCCTGCTGACTGCTGGTAGCAGTTACGTTGAAAGATTTATATTTCTACTTTCTTAATTTCGTCTATCATTTGCCATTTGAGTTCGGCAAACGATGTGCCAAATGAAATGATCGTTACGTAAATTATTTCGTTAACACGCGGTTGTATCGAAACTAATTCTCGTTACTCTCGAATGTTCGAGGCTCTGCACCTCGTGCGCAGTCTGATACGAAACGAAGGGAAGCAAACCAGTTGGGTTGGCTTTCGGTTTAGGTTAGTATATAAGGAGGAAGGCGCCAAAGAAAGAAAAGGAAGGAATACCGGTGTGTAGATTGTGGAACGTAGGGCCTCTGACTGTAGCCTTGACCGTGGCCGTAGTCGAGGTAAGACTGACTCAGGGTCGCCGGCTGAGAGAGTGAGCTAACGATATCGGAACACTCCTGTATTTCCGAGGCCACCGCATATGTCTTTCCAAAACATACCGACGATGAAACTTGCATTACGGGATGCAGAAAAAAAAATATAAAAAAATAATCAGATGAGTCGTTTTTTGAGCGGGCTATAAATTGATTTCTATATAATTACACCTTCGTATTTTCTTATCGATGCAGGTACCTTTTTTTTTCCCCGTACATTTTATATGAATTTGCGTTGAGAGGGATGATAGGACGTTATACCTAGTTTATGTGTAGAGTTGGGTTTCGGGGGGATTGAAACAACCCCTTGGCTCGTGGACTGGATATAAGAAGAGGATTTATATCGGTCGTATTGCGGCTCCAAAAATGTCTGTGCGGCTGGTGCAGCTCCCCCAGCAAAGTTAGCAGCAAAAAAGAACAAAAAAAAACGAGAAAAAAAACGAAATAAATTTCAACCCCGAAATAGCGCGAAACGTATTCACACTTTTTTATTCAACCGGAAGAAAGGAAAAAAAAAAAAAAAACAAGAGAAATGCAAAAACAAACTTCGCAGTCTAGATATACCATGCACTAATTCGTTGCGAAATTGTTCTTCCAAAAAATTTAATACAATAAAAAATTTGTTTGAAATAATTTCTTAGCCCCACTCGTCGTCCGTAGAAAAAAGTGATCTGGGTTTAAGGAACCAACCCCTGATAGATGAAAAAAAAATTTTCTTTTTTTCCAGCGTAAACCTATATCTCGTTTTAAAATTTATAAGCCAACAAACTTTGACCATCATTTCTTACTCGCTCTCTGTTTTTCTCTATCTCTTCCTCCGTCGAGTCTTCCGTTAGATCTGGGCGAGCAAACTAGGATATGATAGGCTAGCTGATACGATACCGAAGCGTGATGATAACGGTGATTCCGTCGTAATTCTGACCTAACTTTTCCGTAACCCTAAGCCACGCACCAAAGGTATGCACGGTGAACTGCTGATCAGGGCGTAGAGGTGAAGTCGTGCTTTTAGAACGCCTGTATTCTATAGGGTAGGGCAGTGAGAAAAGACACGTGCTGATGCGGGCAGCAATCTGACCCTCTTCGTCTTCCCTTCTTCTTTCTCTTCTAATCCCCCCCCCCCCCCCCCCCCCCTCTACTCGACGCTACCCAGGCACTGTGTAACCATGAAACCATCTATGTGCCTTCGTTTACTTCGTGATGAATTTTTCATTTTCGCCATGCGTGCAAGCGTACATGATACACGTATAATATTCCGTTGAATAGGAGAGGAGGTAAATAAGATAAGAGGGAAAGGATATTTTGCAACGTCGAATGTATCAGGTGTGGTGAACATTGTCCTAGTCCCAAAGAATTACGCTACTCAATCTTTTATCAAATTACAATTCTTACGTATCAAGATTGTTGTCCAACTTTTTGCATACCATCTCTCTCTCTGTCTTCGGCGCAATGTATTCATGTATTTTCTTTTACATCAAGGTACAATGTACCAAAAGCACAGAAGTTGGTCGGAGGACTCGCCCGCCGTATTCAGGATTTTTGTAATCCATGCTTGTGTGGGGGTTTGGGGGGCAGCTGTGAAGAGAAAAAAAAGGCAAAGAATACATATAAAGAAGCTGTGTTAACCCGATGCTGTATGAAAAGGAGGAGTGGGGGGGCAAAAGAGGATTATCTATCTGGTCAGGGTCACATTCTCGACGCATCTGAATAAATATTTTTCAATCCGAGCTACTCGACTCCTTCTTCCACCTCGACCACCACCTCCTTATCCGTTGCACTCCCACGGTGTATATTATACGGAGAAAGAGAGGCGAAAGGCGTTTCTCTCTACGTGCAGATGTTATTTTTACTTTTATCAAACCGAGCTTATCTAACTCTCAAGTACCCCTCTGTCGTTCTGCCGCTTATAATAACTGCTGCACCGTTTGTAAATGAGTTAGAGAAAAAAAAAAAATAAGTAAATAAAAATAAATAATAAATAAAATAATAATAATGAAGAAGAAAAAGTTTTTTTGTATTCACACGGATAATATAGCTGAATTTCTGACACTTTCGGCGGTCGTTAAAACATTACCACGTTTTTTCGGGTGGGAGGGAAAAGAATTTTATTTTTTATCCTTTTTTTTTCCAACCTCTGCAAGTTTGTGGTTGACTTTTAAAAATCGTAGCACAGAAATTTGAACGTCGTTTATCATGCATCGTTTCTATAATATATATCTCAGTTGTTTCCTGTTTTATCGATATACATTGGATGACGATTATTATAATCGGATAATAATGATCGTTTATGTAAATAAATATACATACGTATATAATGTGAAGGAATTGAAGCACGATTTACAATTTATACGAAAGCCCATCTGCAGCATTATGAAGCTCGTTAACTTTTCTGCTATTTGATTATACAATAACCGCGATTTGATATCATATCTAATTACTGTAATCAATTCCAGAGTTATGATAATTTATTTCATATCTCACAATTAGTCTCGGAACCTTACTACTTCCAACTAAGATTCTCACCGCCTCCGCACGACCTTGCAAATGAATATGAACGAACGAACGACCGTTTTCACCGATCAATGCGGTGCTCATGCCCGCGATAATGGCTCTCGAAATAAACGTAAACATAATATATATATATTTATGTCATCAATTATTTATTCAATTTTTACCTCGATTCTTTTTCAATCATTTATATACGTATAAAACAAGACAACGCAATTAATTAATCGTACACTAATATTATGCCTGAATAAAGCTACAAATCGTTATTAATCATAGCTATATATAACGACTCGAACTACATACGTATTATAATTTTATTATATTATTCCCACGGGCTAAGATGAGAGCAAACAATAAATTCATTTGGCAAAAACAAGAACAAGTCAGCGTTATTATTCGGACGGTGAAAAAACAACCTTTTCAATGGATGTACGGCGTTCGAATCATTGATCGGTGATAGGTTAAATTTTTAAACTCTCGTATTTTAAATTTCAATATACTTGACTACTCTTTTAAATGTCACGGTCACAATTTGTTGGTTCTCAAACAATATTTCGCGACTACAGTAAAACAACGTGAAGTAAAAAGAAAAAAAAAGAAAATAAAAGGAGCAGAATCGACCGTGTATTTTTTTGCTTTTTAGCAATTATCATCTCGGTCTCATGTGACGCGAAAAAAAATTGAAGAAGAAAAAAGAACAAAAAAAGGAACAAAAAAAAACGCATCCTTACAAAACTTGGAGAGGAAAAAAGAGATTTGCAATACCGGGGTAGAATTCAACGCTCTCGTCTTTAAGGCATCCTTGAGCTTGAGCAGCTTCGTCGTTGGTTCGGTTGGGAAGGTCGAAGTTCAGGGTCATCCCCTAAAATTCCCGGTCCCTACTGTGCGGTAGACCCTATTTCCTCCCTCTATAGTCTATCGTATTGTTTACCGAAATGAAGACTGTTCAAAAGTCTTTACCTATTGATTTTTATTCAATTCATTGTTTTCTCTCTTATTTTTTTTCACTACACCTGATAAATGCGCGAAATATCCTTTCCTATTTTATTTAAACTCGGCAATACAAGGTGCAGTGCAGAGAATATATGTAATCACATAATCGCACCACACGTGCTCCGGTCGTTAAACTGATATTAAAATTTACATTTGTCAAGGACTTCCTGCTCAAAAATATTACATATAGGTATAATATACATGTTGCTATTCTTCATTATATTCTCTATTAGTCTTTCTGCAGCTGTTTAGAAGATACATCAGCAAATAGAATATATCATGTACATACATACATCCACGTGTATTATATGTATCGTGAATCTTGTCTTTTTTTTTTCGTTTTGGTTTTGTTTTATATATTTACAAATTGTATATGTGTCAAATTTTTTCTAAGTACGTACGTGTAATGTTAAGCTAAAATTAATGACACATTCTATCGTTTCTTTTAATCTCTCCGTAGAATTATTTAGTTCGTATTGGTATAGATGGGATACAGGTATGATTATGTGTATTAAGGACACGTGCACACATGTGTATGCACACGTGTATGTATATTTAAAAATACGCAAATACGCGTATCCCGTCGTGTCAGGAAGGCCCGCGAGCTCTGACTGTTAAAAAGGATAACCTTGAAAGTTAACAAACAATTGAATAAATTTCTGAGCCTGGTTTCGCTCGGTCGGTTGGGTTGTTAGTTGGTTGGTTAGTCAGGTACGCGATGCGGATACTCGTGACTAATTTTGACGGCCTTTAGTAAACGATAACCCGAATTACACGCCCTGTAGGTTGTGATCGTGAAAAGGAAGATAAGGAAGAAAAATAAGGTCACGCATATTCCGAGCGTGGCTTATAACTAGCATATTTTGACGTTATTTAAAGAATATCATTACGCGCTAGCTAGCTCATGTAATTTTATTTTGCTCGGCTAATGCAAATTTTTATTTTTCGACGGCTGCAGGCGGCGCCTACGTATATCCTCGTATAGCATGTAAAATTTAGACATTATTATAGACGTGTCGTTAACATTTATCAAATTTTTATACGCCTATTTTCAAAGCATTTTTATCTTTTGACATTTTACACCCGATGGCCCACACTTATATGAGATCATCCGTCTTCCGGTTATGATAACGTATGAACCATGCGATGCATCACCCTGATTTTTTTTTTCCGTGTTGTAAGTTTGGGTTCAGTTTCGGGTTCGGGTTCGTGTTTCGAAAATAATCCCACTGCACATCGTCAATTAATTTTGATTGAGTTAGCGAATCTGTTACTCGTTCGGTCGCGATTAACGAGAAAGCGGTGGACCGATCTCCCCAGCTGAATGCGGTGCTGCAATTTTGCTAATGGCATCATCATTCCCATTACCTCTTTTTATGTTTTTCTCTAAATTCGTACCGGTATAGTAAACCCCGGGGCGAAACCCATGGGTGACATTTTTACACTAACGGCGTCACACGTCGTGGAATAATGCAATTACAGGCTGGACGCTCGGCGCGGACGATGTCCTGCTAGTAATTTTTAAACAATAATCGTAACTAGAGATGTTCTAGCAACGGGTTAGAGGGTCGAAAAGCGAAACGTAGCTGTTATACAGGACTACATGGGGGAAAGGTAATTTCCGTAATTGGTTCATCCTGACACGTTCGTTCGTTAAACGGCTACAGGGATATCCCGGTAGATTACCACAATTACATAAGAAAACTAATCAAAATTTCGTAATAAAAAATTTCACATTGGCACGAATCGTTCTCTTTTTTTCCCCCCCTGCACCTCGAATGGATGTTGGAAAATTCTTTTGAAATAATTATTTCACCGATCGTTCATCGGATGAGAGTTTCATAAGTAGGTGATTTTCTAAAATATAACCTCGCGTCAATCGGCGATAAATATACATACGGTGTGTAGCGGAGTTGGTGTATTTTTGATCAAGCAAAAAATAGTGGACGATAGTAACAGCGGCACCTGCTGCCGTAGAATCGTCATCTCCGATTTCCGTTTTTATTTATTTATTCATTTTTTTCTTTTTTATTCTTCGACGTGGCATTGGTTCGTTCCTCGAGGATGGTCTCGCGTTGAAAGCTCGCTGATGTCGAAAAGAAATGAAATAATTTATCACGCCATTCGAACGTTGCATCCGATCTGGGCGTGTTGGATGTATAATATAAGACGAGGGTATTGACGAGTTGGAATTTCTCTCTGGTCTTAAATTTACCCGAGGCGTCAACGAGCCACTGTAATATGTACTATATATAGGTAGACCAAACTTCGGAATGGGGAATTGGAGAAGAGAGAAATACGCGGTGATTTCGAATAGGTTATTGAACGAAAGAGAGAGGGTATAGAGATTTTGAGAAAGGGAGAAAGATAACGCACTCGGTGGTGGTTCATGACTTAACAAGGAACCACCGAGAGATCGTTGAGCCAAAGCCATTGGCAAATGGGAAACTGCGGAGTTCGGCTGTGTGTTAGTTTCAACCTTAGCAAAGGAGTCTTCCCCCCCCCCCCCCCCCCTCTATCCCCCTTTCATTTTGTTGGTGAATATTCAAGTTTTGCGTCAAGGAACAATGCCGCCTACAAATAAATCATGCAACGCTCTTTCGTTAAACCAGAACAAAACAACCTTATAGAATTGAATTCTCCCGGGTGTTCACCATACCGATCGTTTCGCCCCTAACTTTACCTTATAAGCCCGAGGCGATCGTACGTAATAGAATTTTCGTTGTTACTGATTGTGAGCAGTTAAGAATAAAGTATTCCTCGTGAAACTTTATACATCTTTTTACCTTGAAAAATTAAACTGCGATAAGGTTTAATTTACGAAACCGACACGTCCTAGATAAAACGTATTACCTATGTAAAAATTAATAATGACTTCTCTTCCCTCCGGGCAGATTGCTCGTTTCTAGCCACGCGTCGTGACGTTTAGCCTATGAAGGCAGCGCTCTGTAATTAATAAGAGACCGTGATTATTTTTATTCGATGATCGGATAATAACCGGCTATCTGTCAGAGCCATCATCTCGAGCACTCGCCACGCTGCTTATAACCATCGACTCTAGTTTTAGGTTACATCATTTCGAACCACACGCGTCAATTCATTTGTGCATATATCACTGACCTCATAATATTTAACACTTTCTTCGGGCTGGATCCTCTTCTCCGTATCCGACCACGGAGAACGTCGAAGAAATTTTCTTTTTTTTTTTTCTTCTTCTGAGCTTACATGGGGTTAAAAATCGCCGTATATACCCACGGATATGAGTTCATGACGGTGACAAAGAGTAAGAAACTCTCTTTCGAATTCAGTTTTGAGGACCCCCAGCGAGTTTTCGAGTGCCTACCTTACCCTGCAGTAGCGCAGCTCTATAGTAGTGTAGATATCGTTCCGCTTTGTGGTGGATTTTTAACCAGCATCAGCATCAGGAAGTGAATATAGTATGAAGGAGGTAGAGTAGCTCGTATGCTCTTCAAGTTGCTTCAACGGGGAAGAAACTCGGAAGTAACTCTCGTACGTTGCCGTACTATAACCTACGTCAGTAACAAAATTTTTAGTGTTTGACGTACTTCAGTCGAGAGTGAGTGACAATTAGGGTACCTTCTTTCTTTCTCTTTCTCTCTTTTTCTCTTTTTCTCTTTTTCTCACACAATATCTCGACATTTCTACGTACATACGGGATTGCGTAGAAGCGTATAACGGACATAATGCACCGTACATATAAGGGTAGATAGAAGTGAAGAGTAAAGTCCCTTATATGTCTGATTCTGACACCTAGTGTTTGTCAACTCTCCGGCAAACAGACTTCGTATAGCTGCCTCGCAATGTATGACGTATCCTACATTTAATGGACGGATTTTGCCGTCTGGTTGTTGGCGATGGTTGACGATGATAAAAAAATCTCGAGGTAACCTGATATTTTGCAGTCTCCGTTGCAGAAGAGGATTCCCCATCCGATGATTGGAAGGCAAATATTTATTTCCAAGGGGGTGTCGTCGCGAAATGCGTGTCTGTCTGTCTGTCTGTTGAGAGAAAAAAACGTTGCATTTTTCCGTTCATCCTTTGCGCGTCGGTTTGCTGTGATTCTTTTCGAATCGAAATCCGTCTGGAAATCATCCTTCTCCACAGGATGGAATTCATTAAAATATCTGTTGTAATCTTCTTTTCCTTTCATTTTACCTGTTTTTTTTTTTTTTTGTTATGCTTTTGTTTTGTTTTTTCTTTATTTTTTCAGTTTCGTTTTACCACCTCCCCAATATCGTATCAAATCACGATTGCCGCGGTGTTGCTTCTCGGTGCAGCACGTCCGGGCGTCGTTATATGGGCGTGAAAATATACTTTATAAACTCTGCACGTACCAGCCGGGCGAGACGTCGACGACGAACGTCGGGCCGCGCCCTTCCCCATCTGCAAACTTCCAGCACATAGTCACCATGCATATTTATTTACCTATTAATAGAATCACCGTCTTTAATATACAACCGCATCAGATATTACTCCTGATTTTTGATTTATCCGTTTTTTCTTTCTCATTCGTTCTATGGTTCATCATCAATCGCTACTTCTAATTTATCCCATCTAAAATATTTGAAAATAAAACTGAAACGCGGAATCACTCGTATCGAAATTATAGCCTGCACAGGCCCGAGAGCGTCGGAAAAAAGAAAAAGATGAAGAAAAAAGAAGAGAAAAAAATTGTTTCTTCGCATGTATGAGATTCCTAAAAATATACTTGAGTCTATAAAATAAACTGCTTGGAGAGAGAAAATGAAAAGACAAAAATACAATATATGAATAAAATAAACTTGAAAATTTGCATTTTGGTCGGTTTTGTTGCTCTATCTGGTTATAACATACCTACTTGCGAGAATGGAAAGGAAAGAAAAAGCGGAAATTCCAGTTATTGCAAATAATTTTTTGACCGATTATAATCTTTTTTTTTGCAGGACTCATTTAAAGTACAGAGTTCGCTTTTGAAACGCCAGATATTCTCACAAATTAAATTATCATACCAGGGACGATACCGATCGATTTCGATGTGAATAAAATTCGTCATACCGATTATACGCGTACGTGTATAATGTAGTTGTCTTTATTAATCCGTCACGATTCTCCACTCCTATACATTGTCGTCGTACTCAACTCATTAGCACTGCACCTGCACTATGTGTTTGCCAGGGATTTAAGCTTTTGCATAATGTAACAGGGAATCGTAGTGATTACAGCTGTGGTATATTGCACCTACATAAAACCTCCTCCACACTAATCTACATTGAAGAGAAAAAAACCGTTGCAGCTGCACGCAGGAATCGTATTTCGCACAGACATCACGTTTTTATAACGATGAATCGTAAAATCAGTAGTCACGGGATTTGTTCAACATAACAAATTTTTATATACCTAATTGCCCTGAGATTTTGAACTCGCCACGGATCAGGATATTGTGTGAGCTTTTTTAGCAGCCGGAATGGAAATAAATTTAGAAGGGAAAAAACAAAAAAAAACAGATTAACAAAGCAAAGCTCATTTTAATCAGCGATTAAACTCTGGAGTAAAATTGTAATAGACAAGGAACAAATCCTAACTAAGTATAACATAGTATGAAAAAAGGGAAACTTTCATTATCGCTAACCTAATCCTGAAAATATATCAGAATTTTATCCTCTTACTTTTCTCTTTACTTATTTTTAGTTACGATGCACACGAAGTGCAGTACGAAGGCGAACTTTTCGCGTATAAGGAGTAAAATGTATAACAGTTTAGATATTCTTTATGCCTGGTAGACGCGTAGATATAACAGGGAAGAGGTGGCTGGTGTGTAACGCGGAAGGAAGAAGAAAGGAATAAAAGTGTAGTAAGAAAGGATAAAAAAAAAAAGAAAAAATAGGAAACAAACTAAAATACGAAAAGAAAAGACGGGCGTGTAGGTTGCAGCCCTGAGGGAAGCTGAGAAAAATGTGCTCCGTTGGCAGCTGGTCGTGCACGGCAAAAGAGCGAACGAAGGGCGAAAGAAAGTAAGAAAGAAGAAAAAGGAAAGAGAAAGGCAATCTAGGTGCTCTAAAGATAGGAGGCTATTTTCCTCCGCTACCGTAGGTACCTGCACCGACATACCTTATACCTGCTGCTTTTTGTCAGCCATCGCCAACAGCTATGTGCGTTTTTTTTCTATTTTTTTCATTTTTTATTTCAGTCGAGCTTTTTTATTTTACTCCAACGAGATCCCCGCATGCTAAAAGCTCGAGTTTTTTTTTTTTCTCCTCTTCGGTAACCGAACTACTTTTCGAATAACGTAAAATATTTTTTTTTTGGTTTTTTTTTTTCTTCGTATTTTTCTGTGAAAAATGACGAGACAAATACTTCCTACTTTTTTTCTAAATTCGTAAATTACTCTCTACTCTCGATTTTCGATATTTTTTTTTTATGCAATTTGATCGAGACACGTATATAATACTACTACACGTGATCGTACGTGTTGTACAATTGGTACTAATACGTCGAATAAACACATGTGGGGAATTGATTGGAATGATAATAAATGCGTAAGTGGTGGCCCGCATGTGTACCGCTTGCGATTATACGTATATCGCGACTCGTATGGATGAGACACGTATTTACTACAAACGAACGCAAGTTAGGGGTGGGTGTGGCGAGGGGGTAGAGTTCGTTGAGAGGTGTCGTTACTCAGCGTGTGTGTTTTGCGATCATCGCGATGACGACGACGCCGACGAAGGTGGTGGTGGTGGTGGGTGGCAGCGGTGGGGTAGTGTTTTTGCGCAGTTAGGCAACACCGATGAGTCAGTGGTTAGCCATCCTTACACTCGGGGTTTCAATGTTATGCACCAGCTACAATTCCCTCCTCGTATATATTCGACATCTTCTTTCTCCCTCCCTCTCTCTTCTCGAAAGACGATTCACTAGGTTACATGTAGCAAGAATCTAATTAACCGGAGTAAAACCAATCGAAGATCGAAAATCGAGTTATCGAAATAAAGAATCGGCAAGCTGGGGAACAACTATTTGAATCTATAGATAATAATTCATTAATTTTCTTTAGCGGATGAGTCTTTAGTTTTATATTATTTTCCTCCCGCCCCGACAAGATCGATTATATCTCGAAAACATTTTTT
This sequence comes from Athalia cordata, assembly GCA_963932425.1. NCBI lineage: Eukaryota > Metazoa > Arthropoda > Insecta > Hymenoptera > Athaliidae > Athalia > Athalia cordata. Next base: position 23,551,560 of record OZ010625.1, read on the forward strand.
ATTACGTTATAAACGAAGAGATATAACTTTTAAGGGGTTTGCTTCATCTTTTTCCCCTTGCACTTTTGGCGCAGTATAGTTATACGATAGATTTATATCGTAGATAAAAATGCATCCGAGAAAATCGGCAAACTAACGAAACTTTTCAAGTGCGAACAAGTCCTAGTAACTAGTTAATTACGGTAATTACGGCAGGTTCCTGCTAAGTATTTCGCGTTGAAAATCCCCGAGAGACCGAGAGACAATTACCGAGGCTTGTATCAAGATAGCGAGCTGTTAATTCGCGTCTCGTCATACTCTATCTGATTATATCAAGCCTCGGGGTAAAATGATTACAAAGTTGCAGCAACAGGGTAAAAATACCATGGAATATTGCCCGCGTACACGTAGTTGCAAAAAAACAAAAAAAAAAACGACATGGTAATTAAATAATTTCAAACGTTAATTCGATCTAACACAGATTTCGTACAAACCCGATTAATCTAATTAAAAATGTCAAGAGAACTTACGAAACTTCGGACGTCTTTGTCGTTCTTTCTTTATTCATAGAGCGACATAAGAAACTAGAAAAATTCGGTTTGTATGACGTAACGCGAAACGAGGTGGACTGATGTATTAAACTTTGGTTGGGTTTGATGAATAAATAAAGATTAGCAGTTTGGTTTGTCGGTCGGTAGGTCGGTTATATCTGAAAAGGTATACAGATATAGGTAATATAGCGAAGTATACGATTCGCGAACGATGTAGGTGGTGGTCAAGCGGAGAAATATTCGACCGGCGCGATCGTAAGACTCGGAAGTTCTTCGCTTCAGAGGACGTTCCAAGGTTAGATAATAACCCTCTTCCTCTCCCTCTCTCTTCGCTCTTATATCTCCGTCCTTTTCTACCTCCAACATTTTATCTTACCTCTTTCTCTTTTCTCTCTCACCGACGAATAGCACGATCCGGATTCTGGCCAATCTGGTTTTGGACGAGCTTAAAAAACCGGTTTGCCAAACGACCGTAAATTGAGTAAAAATATTTTAACTTTCGTAATATTTTCTTTTCTTCGATTTATTTATTCATTCTTTCTCATTTTCATTTTTTCATTTTACTATTTTTTTTTACTATGGATTCGCATTTTCAATGCCGCACGTAACTGTAACGCGGCGTGCAGTTTTCCCAACGGTTTTTATCCTCTATTTGTTTTTATTGTCTCGTCAACATTGATAAAGAAAAAAAGGGCAGAAATGACGAAGAATTTACAAATAAAAATAAAGTACCCCGAAAATTACGAGTCCAAATTACCTTGGGGTAGAAGTTTATCGTTTGTTCTACACCCTGTGGCATCGCAGACTACTCACGAAACTGAGGATATCCTATACTCTCTCTCCACGGCACGAGATGCCTGCACGTTTCTTCATTTTATCGCTACAAGCTTTGCCACGACGCCATTTCGAGGGTTCTCTCGCTGCTCGTGGATCACCACGCATCTACACGTTTTGAATTTTTTTTTTTTTTTTTTTGTATCACGTACATGTGCCACATACACGCACTTCCCCTACACCGTGCTGGTTCGTTTTTTAAGAAAACCGTCCGCGAGGAACTGGTATTCGGAAGGAAAAAAGAAAAAAAAAAAAAATTTAGTTATAAATAAAATGCTGTTGAATAAAATAGAAGTGACATGACGGCACTTTTATAACCAGATATACTTGGGTTATACAAGACGTATCAGAAACAACCACATTATTTCAATATTATATATCCGAAGTTGGAATAGTAACGATGCGAAATTGATAGTAAAAATAAGTTTCACGAAATTACGGAAATACCAAGTCACGATAACGTCTTAATTCGAACGTTCTTGAGGCAGCATGTACAAAAAAAAAATTCAAATTCCCTGTGAGTTTTTCGACTCGTGTAATGGACATTGAAACTTTGAAAAAACAACTTTCCGACTTTACACAGATTTTTTCGCGGAAGCGATAGAGAAACCCTCATAGTATTTTCTAGATTTCATACGCGTTTCCGTGAAAAATAATTCCGTCAAAGGTAATCTCGACGTCGCGTAACATGGGCGTGTATACGTACACCTACGGTGTATACATATATGTAATATGCAAGCACGGTAACCTCCTGAGCAATGCGGAGAGCGATGTATTATAATTTTCTGCTATTTTCACGTCGATGAATAACGTAACGTAATGTAACGCAACTTGTGGAGTGTGGATTCGGTCTGGTGTTGACGATTTTGTTGCTCACCGGGAGAGAGATAGAGAGAGGTTGGACGTACCAGGGATGGTTGCATAATGATGATAATCGTTGCAAGGCGCGAGTGTTTGATGAAATTTTTTGTTGGTAGGTGTGTTTTAACGTACTACCTTGTACAAAGTTGCTTTGCGTTTCGTGTGTTTCTGCATGTGCGCGCAATACTTTGGTCGACCTTGTATTGACATTGCCGAAAATAACTAACGCGGGCGACGATAGGACGAACAGCAGGAGCGAGTGAATGAGATAGTTAGTGAGTGAGTGAGTGAGTTGCTGAGTTGAGTCGAGTCGAGTGGATGGAGTTAAGGCCAAGGTGAAGGCCAACGCCGCAGTTACCGTTCTTGTTTGCGTTCCATTAATGCTGCTTCACTTTCTTAACTCTCGCTTAGCTTTTATCATCTCTTCCTTCTTCTCTCTCCTTTTCTTTTATTCTCATTTTTACTCTTTTTCTTTAATTTCCCTCCACCGATCGCCGTGATTCAATTTTTACACACCAAATTCATCTCTTTCCGCACTTCCATCACCACCGATTCTCCTCACCGCATGACGTCACGCGTGTTCTATAAATTGCAATTTAATTGTTTTCCCCACTCCAACACACATACATCGATCCATCATTCTATCGATCACGTTCGTGAAACAGAGTAATTTGTAATCTCGGAAAAGAAGGTCACGAACTTTTCAACCTACAACGTCCACCAAAATAACGAGTCATCGTACGAATTCCGAGTTCAACAAATTATGCCATTATTATGTTGTGGTATGATTCAACATGGCGTAACGATGTTTCATCAGTTCCTTACCTTACATTACGCGTTCCTCTCGGTATGTAGTTTATATTTTCAGGTTCTCCGGACCCAAGAGAATTTCTTTTTGCTAACCCTCCATAACTCTATGTACTTTATATACCTGCATGCAAAGCTTGACTATTTCTTGTAAACGTTGAAGACGCATTTTCCATGCCTAAAATTGAAACGTCGGTTACTGACGTGCGCCATTAAAGCGTCAATCGGAATCGACAGAAGGCTTAAATTGTTCCCTCACATACACGTGCCATACCGCTTAAGCATACACGTACGCGTATATTTTCGTACATTTCAAATAAGCGATGTGGAAAACGCGCGGGTAAAATGTTAGTGTATTTTACGTGAAGAAAACTGGATTTGACGTGATATAAAAAAAAAAAAAAAAAAAAAATGAAAATGGCGAGGCGTTCGTTTTCAGCTGCTGCTCCTCCTCTCCTCCTCCTCTTTACTTTTGGATAAATTTTAAACAGTGTTGCAAATTTTATCGTACGCGAAACAAGTATTAATATTCTCGTGCGGCTTTTATAATAAAATAAATGAATAAATAAAAAAAAAAATCAAATGTACGATGTCTCCGAAACCTAAATTACAAGTTCCTTACACATGTATATCTACCTACTCTCTGTTTCAATCTATTTTTCAGACCAACGGTATAAACGTGTTTACTCGTTTCACTTTTCGCTTTGGTATATTTTTAAAAATACCTCATTTACCTATACAAAGTCACTCGTCACATCCACGAAATACATATATTCACATGCAGCAGCAGTGCCAGTATAATATCGCGACTGATTTTATGCCTCACACAAAAATGGATCATTCGATCCATAGATCTTTATAGGGACATAGAACAGCTGTTCAATGCCTGCACAGCGACTTTCCTTCCGTCGCTCGTGGAAGTTAAATTATAAGAAATAAATTCAATAAATAAATTTATCAACACTTGTTATCGCGGTTCGACCGATTGGGCGATGTTTGGCATAAATGCGCAATGGAGAAATATATGAAAAAAACGGCAACAGAACGAAAACAGTTGATGGAAAAACGGTGTTTTGGCGTAACATACGTTTTTTTATTTCTCTTCGTTTTTTTTCTTCCATTAGGCAACTTGTCTCTAGGTCCGACATAGTTGCCGCAGGTCAGTATCTACGCCTCAGGGACATAATATTGCGATTACTCGGTGTCACGACGCCCTGACGAACCGTCACGAGGTTTCTTCTGGGTTTTTTTTCTTCTTGTTTCTTCACTCATTTGTTACGCCACGTTCGTAGAACTGCGATCGAGACCTTGTCACGCAAATTATACGTTCTATGTATAACACACAGATTTTTTAAAATCTCTCTTCACTTCCCCACGCCTTTGGTGACGTAAGAAAAGTATCGGTTTCGGTTGAATATGTACTTTTCATTCAATTCAAATGGTTTTTTAGGCGATAAAAAGTACGGCGCGAAAACACCGTCTTTACAGATTATTTTATTCAAATGTATGCGTAAAGTATACCTTTACACACGATGAAAAACTATCCACTAAGTAGTCATCGAATCCTTGAGGCGACAGGAAACAGCGAGGGAGTCAGGAGATCAGGAGTCACACAAAGTGACTCACGCGAACGGAATATATTCTTCATGAATAATATATCTTGTGAAATTTGTTTCACATACATATGGTACACGCTTACATTACGTGCTTACAAGTATGAAGCACGTGCGGAAATGACGCAATAATTTCGGCACCGCACTTATTACTTTTTGCCTCAATGAATCGATAATTATTTTTCTTTCTTTCTTCTCTCCGATGACTTAGCAAAAATCGCACAGAAACATAGCTGAAATATGAATAGCTCAAGTTACGCACATAGTCTCTTCCGAATTACACACGACTGCAGCAGCATTTTGTATACTCTTTCATTTCAATTGCTTTTTTTCCTATCTTTTTTCAGGCAAAGCTGCGGAGCGAACGGAATTTTCTCGAGGCGTCTCGACTTCAGAGCTTTCAACAGCTTGCCGAGGACAAAACTGAACTCCTATCATATTAAGGTAAGTCTAGGGCATTTTTGTTTCCGAATTTTTTTATTTTTATTTTTCTCTTGTCCCAACGCCGTTTGCGATCCGCAACGACGTTCGGTCAAAGTGCAACAATTCAGGTTAGGTAAGTAATATATTATGTATATCCGCACACGTACGTGTAACCTACACCTTAAACCTGTATCAGAGAATTTGTAACTCTAGTGTAGAGCTCAGACTCATATAGGTATACGGCTATAGGCTATTGAGTGCAGAACGGTGTCAACATGTTTACCGCGCAACACTCGCTCACTTACTCGCGTTCACTCAATTGGCTGAACTGCCGCAGCGAATATACGCGATGGTCAATTGCGATGATTAGTACCTGGTGGAAACTGCCGTTATATATATATACACCACCGCGCACAGCACATATATCTATGAAAATATATAATATTTATTTTATTCACGCCTCTAAACATACGTCGCGTTGCGTCGCGTTGCGTCGCGTTGCGTTTTTCAGAAAAACAAACAGAAATACGGAAAAGCTGAATTTTTGTTCATCATAACGCGAACAACCTCAGCGATTTTTTCTCACTAAACACTGACCTGCTCTACTTAAACTACGCGTAGTTTTCTCCCTTCGCAGAGTTGCGTTCTAAAAATTATGTACAACAATACGTAATGGGGGATGTCGGAGGAAAAGTTCTTTAATGGTGAAACCCTCTCCGGCCGGGGTGCTCTCGTCGAGTTTTTTTTTTTTTCGTGTTCTCCTTTTTCTTTATAATAATATTCTACCAGCTCTCATTCTTGTTTTCCATACAAACGCCCTCAAAACGCTTCAAACTCATATCTACCCGCGCGTAATATGTGTATACGATATCATCGCAGTAACGTGCAGTGCATCATGGTCGTCCTACCCCAAATATTGAGAAAATCAATAACGCTCTTCCGCTCCCCCATGCATTTCCTACTACGCACCCCAAAGTACGCACTTGCATCGTAACGCACCCTTTGCGATTTATGCAACGCACTTTTGGCGAAGGGCTTCTTTTAATGCGCTGCTCTATATACATATCTCTATAAAATACGTACACACGCTATGTGATATATATGAACGTAAATCTCTGCAGGGAGCTAGGTATATAGGTCCATCGCAAAAATATACCTACCTACCTACGTACATACATACGCATCGCTCTCTCGTTATTATTAGTCGTGCAGGTACAGTAAAATTAAAAACTTTTAACGGGGTTGAGTTTTTATTTCCTTTTTTTTTTCTTCAAATTATCATTACGTTGGGAACCACTTTCATTCATCGCAACAGTGATTAGCATATTTAGATCGCATGAGAATTTTGGAAAGAATTTTAGAAAATATTCAACTGAGACAAGTTACCTCTATAATTGAGATGGATGACTCATTTTTTTCCATTTCGATTTGATTGATAATTGGAGAGGGGTGGATAAAAACTTACGGTTTAACTTACTTGATAATGAACATAAAAAAAAATTATAATCGATAATGACCCTTAGCATCGAACTAACACTTTTGATGGCGATACTAATTTTTTGTTTTTTTATTATTTTCTCTTATAACGAAGTACTCTAAGATGAAAAAAGAATATATTGTATATATTTATTTCAAACAATAAGGGTCACGGCCAGATCGATTTGCTGTAGAAATATATGCCCCACATAATATCTATAGTATAAATAACTATATCGATCTGGTGGACCGATATTGATAAAACTTTGCCAGTCTTCGAACCAGACGATTATTATTAGTTCCATAAAAAAAATTTGAAGGATTTTTTTCTTTTCTCGCATGTTATGTGGAAGTAATGTAATTTATGTGTAAAAGGATTTTTTAACCGAAGTGTACCTATCGCGTCACCCTAATCTGAGTGTATTGAGAGGGAGAGAAAAAGAGAAAAAATGTAGAGCAACGGCAGCGCGCGGGTGGACAGCCCTAGGGTTAAAAAAAAAAAAAAAGAAAAAAGAGAGAGAGAAGTAGAATGAGGGAAAATGTAATAGAGAGAATGGAAAGAGAAGTAACTCTCTGCATCCTCTGCAGCTTGCATTCGCGTTGGTGAAACGAAGGGAGTAGTTTACCCTCTCGCAATTCGCCCCGCATGGCAACGAGGAATGAGAAAACCAAGCGAACTCACCGACCAATCCCCCAACTCGTACGTACGTTGCAGTAAATTCTAAAATGCAAGGGTTGCCGTTCGCGTTCTGCATACCGATATGCACCCTCCGGAGGCTTCGTGTTGCTGCTGCTGCTGCTGCATCATAAAGACTGACTTGTGCTAGCGCAGCACGATTTTCACTTGAATCAGAAATTTTACTTGCGCGCTTCCTTTCCAGTTTTTCATGTTGTTCTCGATAAACTTCATTCGACTATTTTTTCATTCATCATCCTCCGTGTGTATACGATCAATTCGACAAACGTATTTTTTTTATCTTAAGCGACGATTACTCGAAGTTAATGAGATTAGTTGAACGAGCCGAGTAGCGGCTGATGTAACAATGCGTGATGTTTTATCTAGCGGATACGAAAGCCGCCCGAGTTAACGACGCAGTTTATTTCAAAAGGAGAGTATAATCCGTGTAGCAAAAAAAAAAAAAAGGAAGAAATTAAGGTGCAAAGATAATAGAAAAGAAAGAAATCGAAAATCCCGCAGTAACGCGATATATTTTTATTCTGAAAATCGATTCGTTAGCGATGGAAACCTGCACGTATATCGAGCATCCTGAATTACTTCCAACAGGAAATGGAAAGGGGGAGGGAAAAAACAAACAATTGCGCAGCAGTTGCGGTCAGAAGTGTCGCAACTATGAGTGACTAAATATAGAAATGCATTTATCTAATTATGATTATTTTTTATATATTATATCGAAGTTTCTTTCATGATTAATTCAATCAACGTCTCGTTAACACGATATAATATCAGGGCAACGAAGGTGAACGAATGTTGTTATACAAATTTATACGGTTTACTCGCGTCGTGTACTTCGTGATGATTATAATAAAGTTTTTGGTAATTTTCATGGGCGTTATCAGGTGGTAAAATTTAAGGATCTACGAGCTTGGTGAAAATTACGTTATATTTTAAGTAAGAGGGAGAAGTTTAACTTGTGGAAATTCTGTTAACGAGTTGAACACTTTAGCTCCTATGTTGCTCTGGATTTCTCTGCATTGAAGAAACTTTGAACTCGCCACACCGCCCATGTTATATACGTATAGCTGCTCTTACAGTATACCGTACTCTTCACCAACTCAACCTCAAAACGATCCAACGAAATTAGCACGCTCACCCAAAACCGAGCTAAGTTTCCTACGTCAATCGTTTATAACACTGTCCGAATTTAATCAACCTCCCCTACCTCCCACCTTCGCCGGCAAACCAACCTACAGAATTATATTACAGCTACTTTGAAACTAGCGATCGTCAAACCCCTTAGGTAAGATAACCCTCTCGAACATTCCAACCAACCAAACTCGAAGGACTTCGATGTCCCAAGTTTACAATTATTCCTCTATGCTTATATGCGTGTAAAATAAAAGTAATGGGGGAAAAAAAAACATGGTAAATCAATTAGAAGTTTGGAGAAGACGCGTGACGTTTTCCTATACCCGTGTGCCAAAACTGCGCAGTTTGTACAGTGTGACGAAATTGGAGAAGGGAAAATCGATCACACTGGATTACATACATGGTATATGATGTGTATCGCTATTATTTACATAGCCAGTTACCGAACTCGGTACGTGAACTGGTTTATGTTAGTCGGACGATCTTGTTATACATGCGTTTTAGGTACTACATACCTAAATACGTTTCAAGTTTTGTCACAGGTTGGGTTGCACCAGACGATGAGATAACGTCGATGACTCGAAAGCTGGCTATCCCTGAGATCAACGGACATTGATTCCCTGCTTCAGGTTGACACTGATTTACGACAGAACTACCGAGCCGGCATTCAGCTAATAGGAAACCTTACCTACTATTACCTATTCTACCAATCTACGTAGCTACTACGATTTCATCCGAGCGCTAGTGTAGGCTGGGACTACATATTCATTGTGGAGATATCAGGCCAGTTGACGTTGGTTTATCGACGTTCCTTTATTCTGTTGAACTCTTCCAAGTCTAATTATCCCTTTTTTCGTATCTGTTCAATTTTTGTTTTGTTTCTTTCCATTAAAATCTGGTGTGCAAATAGAAACCTGATAATGCGCGAGGGAAATAATGATTTTTGATCGAGCTGCAAAATTGCAATAATCCATCGGTGCAGGTGGTTTCAGAATTTCGTATCTCACGGAAAAAGAATCTAGATACTTCTGGATATCGTTTTTCACCCTCCCGATTTTCTACGCTAGCGTATGGGAGCGCGAACGGTTTGGTGTAGTAGGACGTGGGCGTTTGCCCTTGAATTTCATCCCTGAACTGGGATAAGAGTTGGGGTTCTCTTGGGGCGGGACCTACCTCAACCCGATCGATAACTGGGAGCCGAGGTTCCTCTCACCCCAAAACGGTGGAGCGCGGTCCTTCCGACCCTAAAAGTAGGCTCGGTAAAACCCTGTCTCTACATCAACACATCCTCACTCTGCACATTTACACGAACCCAAACCTCGACCTCCGCTACGTGTATTCCCTACCGGGGGGAATATTATGCCCTTTTATGTTCCAGGACTCGTCGTTCCCACCATACGGCCATTCACGGTCACCCCAAAATACACAACTGACCTTGGGCAAAATTTGAAAAAATTTTCCATCATCATTCTAACATAATCGTGGGATTATTTTTTATTCCTAGTTTAGAGAATGACAGAGAAAGAAGGAAATTGTAAGGATGAGAAAATTCATTGAATTCGTCGTAGGATGCGAACTAAATTCCGGATCAACTATTACTCATCTTTTTTTTTGTTTGTTTTTCATGCCACTCGCGTTTGTCTCCCAGTCTTTCATTTGTGCAATAATAATTGTTCGCCGATAATTTGGCTCCTGCAGTTACACGGTATATCATACGTCGTGATTTTTTCTTCTATTCTCTTTTTTCTGGCACTGCTGTGAACGTAAAAGTGACATTCATCACTGACACCACGCCATCCGAGTCTCCCTTCTTTCGCGCTCGTCTCTGACCTACTACGTTATTAATGAAATACCAGAATCTCTTTTTTTCTTTTTTTTTGTCAAGAGAAATGACCATCAATCTGCCAGTCGATGACACGAGCTTTGGTTCACGTTCGTTCCTCTGAATTTTATGCCGTTTGACGTCAGGACGGAAATTGCAAGAACAGAGTAGATGAGTAGTTATTGATGCATCAGGACGCCAATTTATTGCAGCCCCCCCCCCCCCCCCCCCCCCCCTCACACCCCTCCCAACATTTGTTTTTCTTCTGCAGGATTATCCTGAAAATATTATTCCAGAGTATGATCGGAAGATGATTAATTAACATAGGTATGTATATACGGAGATACGATCGCCTCTATTTTCGGATGATAAATTATTGCTATCTGAACTTAACGACTCTGGAGAGGCGATAACAATTTTCTTTTCATTTTTTCCCCTCTCTCTCTCCTGTTACGTAAAACGCAACCGAGTAACTTCAATACGGTATAAAAACAAATAAGAGTGAAATAGATTGCACTTCGTGTCCTTCCACCGCAGGATCTAGAATATCTGAGGTTCGTCTTCCTCTCTTATTCTCGGTGAAAAAACAAAGAAAAGATAGAAAGTCGTATGTATCCTGTATACTGACAAATCGGTTCGCCGAATGAATCCAGACAAAAGAATGTTACGAGAAAAACAATAAGCAGAAAGAAATATACGCGGACGTCATAATCGCGAGACAAATGCTATGAGGGGTTATAGTAAAAGGAATCTTGCCGCTGCGCTGTTAAGGGATGATGAGGACGGTGACTGTGTTCAGGCGGTTGAATTTGTGGGGTATATGAGAGGAGAACAAAGCACAGCTTTGAGAAGAGAAAAAAGTAAAAGAGAAAAAAGCCTCGCAAATATGACTAACACCATCTTTCGAAAGATAATGCGGATACTGCCGGTGCGGTACTTATGATACTGAAATGATAATGCCTGTGTACAGACTTTCCGAATGAGTGAAAAAATGGAAACAAAAAAGGAAAAGAAAATACCGAAATAAATGAATAATGGAAAGAAAAGAAATATACTATCTACTGTTGGAAAGAAATGTCATTTTGACGTTCTCGATAGCTTCTTATTTATTTTTCGCCCTGATTTCAATTTGATTCTCCACTCTACTTGAAGTATATTAGGTACGTATTAGCTCGAAGGTTTGGTTCTCGTACGAAATATCTTTGCGGTCCAGCAGCTGGGATAGTCGGGGATATATGTGGCGTGTTTTAGGGTTGTCTCAACTAACCTATGGACCTTTGCCTCATTCTAGTTTGTAGTGAAGAGTGGTGGTGGTCTCGCTTTAAACTTGACGGTTTAAACTGGAAACATCACCGCGCTGTTGGCGGTTGTATTATTTTAGGATGATGTTTGGCGACCCTACCCTAATTCTCTTTCTCACTCTATCTGTTGACGTCGTTATACGAAACGACCACACGCACCTCGAACCGTTATTACATAAATTGTTATTCAATCACGGAATTATAAATGAACGAATGTGGTTATCCTATTTTAATTCCGATCAGTTTTCGTTTCTCTGCACAATGATTCTGTATTAATATCATCATCATCATCGTCATCTTTATTGTAATACCGCGTGCGTGTCGACGACGTGTCGTGTTTGTAATGAATGGTATTTATATACATATGTATATATGTCGTCCGTAGGTATAAAATATATGCGTGAAGATGTGACTACCGCGATAAGGCCGGCTAATGAATTACACCCAACGTTCTAGCGGAAGGTTATGGCAGTTCCACACTTCCCCACGAATTGTGTAAGCCAGGGGCTCGACTCGACTTGACTCGACTCAACTTTACTATATTATACGCATACAAATACTCTACTCTCTCAGTCCTCCGCCCGCGGCGAAGGTCAGCTTAAAGGGGCGCCCTTCGTCATCGTCGGGATGAATTTAACCGAAAGGATTAACATTTTAAATACGCCCCTATTACTTGTGTCGTACACTTTTTATACAGCTTTTTTCTTCTTTTTTTTTTACATGTCATCCCCTCTTCATATATGATTTGACGTGACAAATTGAAAGAGGTAAAAAAAAAAATATTCAGATAGTTGGGATTGATTTTTTTCAGGATTCTCGAGCTTTCGGATATCAGCGTTTTTGACTTTCTTTACTTTTTACTTTGCTGAGACGTGGAAGTTTGCAAGTGGGTAAACTGCAGTTGGAAGTTGCCTTCCGAGACGACATGGTCATGTACGATACAGGTAACGATCGGTGCAACGACGAGGAGCTAGTGGATGAAATTTCAACTCTGTATCGTCGTCGTTGTACTTCTCCTCCTCCTCCTCTTTTTACCTCTCGTCGTCATCCTCGTCGTCGTCGTAGTCGCCATCACGAATATAAAGACTCGCAAGGTCGACTTGTTTTTCTTCTTCCTAGCTCGCCGCAATCTCTGAACTGTTTTCGTTTACTGATGCCGGGTATTCTTCTGTTTACCCGATAAAATATTACTCTTCTTTTTTATCGCCCCTTCCCTTTACTTATTTCTATCTTTCTATTTTTTCCATCATCTTTGTTTTTCTTTGTTTTTTTTTTTTTTAATTTTTCCATGCGCGGCTCTCTTCACAAATATCGATTATCCCCCCCACCCCTCAAACCTATCGCACTTGCTCTTCAAACAAACCACGCATCACGTATACCTAATAGATATTTTCATGGATACGTCATAGATAAAACGACACAAACGTACCTTTCAATAACCTGATATACCGAACTGTGTTTGGGATCTTCCGTTGGTTTGGCGATGAGAAATAACTTATATGATAGAGAGAAAAAAAAGTACAAGTATATTGCATTGGATATATACGCCCACTTCCTCATCATCGTTTATTTTATTTATTAATTTATTATCGTCGCCGAAGTAATATTGTAGGTGTACCGTGCTTTTTTTCTGCAGGAAATATGGGCGAAGTGTCTGATATAAATGACGCCTTACGAGCATCTCTATATCAGCTCTTCAGGAGGTGCTTTCTACGAACCACGGAGGCTTCCAACAATCTATAAATACTCTGCAAATTGTCTCTACGGGTTCCAGAGGATGCGAGACGGGTGCCAATCAGCGATCTTGCTATCCAACTTTTCGCTCACTTTCCGCACCCGTTTGAATTTTTTTTCTTTTTTCATTTTATTTGTTCCGAATACCCTACTATTTTCGAAATTTATTCTGCTATATATACGTTGCCGGGGTAAGGAGCCGTTTTTATAACGATTCTTTTTTTGTTATTTTCTTATTTTTCTTCTCTTCAACAAATCGCACGATGCACTTTGCGCTCCGCTTACTGAGTTTGAGGGAGGTCTTTTTCTTCTATTTCTAAATTATTCTGGTATATGGAGGATGTTTAGTTACATAGAATATCGCTGGTTTTCCAAGTATAAGAGGAAATTGTTTGGTGAAACGCCTTGTAGTTACAGATTTTATATCTTCCCTCGGGTATAACCCTCCCCATTACTTGGCTCGTGCCCTTACCGCACGATTCTCTTATATTCGTTGGTTGCATCATACAATTTCTACACACACACGCACACGTTATAGTATTACTGCTATGTGTCTAGAGTCGAAAATGTCGGCCGGGTTTCGTAACGCTCCTCATCGCTACACGCTTTGGGGTTGCTATTCTATGGGGTTGTTCTCTGTGACCCTCACACCCTCATATATCCGATAAAATCGTACTGCCAGGATCCTGAACTTCTCCCCGAATATCACGTACCCACGTGTATATGTCTATTCGAATTACCTACCCCATGCAATTTCACTGATCATGATCGTTATTGCGTATCGTACATCGATATCCGTTCGTCCAAACTAATTAATTTTTTTATACAATTGAAAATTTGCGGTAATAGAAATGTAGCAATTGATTTTATTTATTTTTTTCTTACCTCGAAGAAGCTGGCGTCGGTGGTGCGAGCTAAGGGGAAGGTCGAAACTTTCCTATTCTGACGATTCCTGCGGTGTCACGGATAGTTTGGGTTAGAACTTGACGTTCCAAGTTCGCATTATAGTCCGCCGGCGGTTTCGCAGCAGAAATTCTTCGTGTCAAAGAGAAGAGAGACAACGACGGGCTGTGAATCGTTATTGAATTCTGCTCGGCAGGTTTTTTCATTTTCACCTTCTATATATCGTCGGTTATTTCAATTATCACGTTTCTGTTGTATTCTGATATGGATTCCATACAGCTAACGAATCGATTGGTCTGATAGTATAATAAATAAATAAATAAATAAATAAATAAATAAATAAATAAATAAATAAATAAATAAATAAATAAATGATTAAAATATAGAAAATGAAAATAAAAGCGAGAAAAACTATCGAGACACGCTGCAGCGGAGACCAGAGATAAAGTAAACGATATTTGATCGAGATGAAACTTGAACCAGATGGCAATTGACGAGAATATTAGATTCCCTTGATTGGTTGCGTGGCTGTATTGAGGTTTTCTCTATTTCTATTTGTCTACCTCGTTTTACAAAACTCGTTGTAAATGGGTCTGTGATTATCGTCGTATTTGTCGTTGAAAACCATTTGGCAAAATGTTTTTTAGAGGCACCGGCCTTCGCTTTCATACTTACGTAAAAAATATTTCGTCGCGTCATTCGACGATCGTCGAGTTACGTACCCGCATTATTTTCTATATTTCAGCTTTCAATTACCGGTTTTCATGGTGATTATTGTGGAACGTAGTTGTTATCCTCAGTGCAGCAGCACCACGAACAGCAGTTTATCTGGAGCCACGTGAGTCTAGCTGAAATGAGAAAACAATTTAAACTTTACTCAACTGTCGTTACAAACAACGATCAATTTGCCTACATGAAAACTTTAACCATTATATTATACATACCTATATACACTCGTATTCCCCGAACCAAAAGCGCCAAGACCACGCTGGACATAAACATGAGATATGGTGGGCTGGACATAGACGCGTTAATATGATAATCGAAAAGTAAAAGCACTGTTCTCAGAAATAAAAATTGAAATGGGCCAACTCAACCCGAGAATTTACCGCTTAGTTTCTACCATCGTTTGGTTTATACCTATTATTTCGTGTTGTATACCGAGAAAATTTCGGATGCGAGGAGATCAGGATAACGGTAGTGTTGAAGTGTTTAAAGAGTGTGAGGTGAGCTGGTGAAGGAAGAGAATTAAGGCGGAGTAAATGGAGGGAAGAAAATCTCGGTGAATCGCATATCGGAGGTGGTTCAGACGACGGCGGTTTGTTACACGCGATAACCCTTTGGTTAACCAAGTGTGCAGCAAGCAGTGAACTTCGGAGGTTGGTGATCGTGAGCCCAGTCGAGACCCGACACCCTATTTGGTAAACCCAACCCGGCTAACGCCAGCAGACATTGGCTGCAGGCAGATAACGTCGTCAGACACTGAACCCTTCTTGACATTAAAACGCAACCCTCACACCTTACGTACGAGCTTGAATATCAACGAAGTTCACAACCATCGTGGCCTCTGAATGTCAAGGCCAAGGTTCACCGACTTCCGGATGTCAAGAAGAGAGGATGGAAGAAGAAAATAAAAACGTAGCATCAGGTGGACGAATGAATGGGTGGATACAACACGAGGGGGAAAAAAGAGAAAGAAAGGGGCTTTGAAGTGAACGAGGAGTGACAGGTGTCGTTTTCGTTTCAGTCATCTCTGTCTGATGCTCTTCTATCCTCCGGGATGATATTTTTCAGAGGGTTGGTCGGGGTTTGCCTGGTTATCCTCGCTGTCGGTGCAGCCAACGTTGCATACTTTTTCTCCTCGATCCAATCTCAATTTTCCCTAAAGTAGCCGGAAAGTATCTTGGATATGGACGACGCTACGTAACGCCTCCAAGCTATACGTATATAATACAACCTATCCTGTTTGCTACTATCTGTTCCACTCAGCCCACCGTTACCTTTTATCCCTGACATCATCCTTTTTCTCCTTCCTTCTTCCTTCTTCATTTTCTTTTGTGAGGTCGTTGGATATACACACCAAACCCAACGACTTTACGGTTCTTCCTCCTCGACCTATCCTCGTTAGTTTCAGTCATCTTTTTTTTGTCCGTCTCTCCGAATCCAGTAGAGCACGTGGCTCCACCGTACGCAGATCCTCCCCCAGGACTAGAATTATATCAAGCTTCGTTTAATCATCACAGACATTATCCCCAGCAATTATATACCATCAAATGTAACGGAGCGAGAAATGGATGTAGTGAAGATAGACTCCATGATCCTCTATTATTCATTTTTTTCCTCTGCTTCTATCCTCGGGACATCAATTCACCGTAGGTACATATCAGAGGAATAATATTACAAGGGATGAGATCTCTCAGAGGTTTGGTGAATGCGTTGCGAATAGCGCGTGGAATTTACAACAGATACGATACGAGTAGTACGAGTTGGTATACCTCTCGATGTTGGAGAGGTCGTGGGTTTTCGCACCCCCGACGAGTTTCTTAACGTTTCCAGGGTTCAAGGGAAAGTCGAGGAGCAAGAGGAGGAGGAGGGACTCGTCCCTGGAGGAGGGTGGGTGCGCGTCATTAGAGAAATTAGCGACCCTTATTTTACGCTCTCAGCTTTAAGTCTGCGGGGGTGGGAATCAATGGCGCAGCTGACAAGGTCGTCGGAGCGCAGGCGCCCAGACGATTCTATCGACCTGTGCAGCGTTGCTGCTGCTGCTGCTGCCTGCAAGCGCCACAGACACGGCCTACCCACCCCTTGTTCCCATCCTGGATTTCCTCCACCCTCCACACCCCCGCTGACGACCGTGGGCCACGGTGAACCCTGCGCTGCATCGGGGTGGCCTTGACTCTCTACTTTCCCTGATAATATACGACAGACTACCGGGCGTCGCCTGGCGTCGCGGCGCGCACACCCCACCCCCACGAGCACCGGAGAACGACGAATCGAAGAGAGAAGCTTTGCAACCTTCCCGCTCAACCGTTCCAACTTTTATATCTATTCTCCATTACTTTCTCCATTACTTTTTGACATTATTATTTTGTTTTCCCTTGAATTATTATCCACACGGTTCCTCGTTGGCACGTTATCATTCGTCGCTTTTATGTGGGTAAATACTGTTTTTCGTTCTGCCGATTAGATTCCTAATTCACGCGGATTCTGCCCTGACCTTTCACCGCGTACACCCTAATCTACCAGCCAGCCACCGATTCCATCCTTAATCAGATTGTAGAGTTGATGAAATATGGGTCTGTGTGTAAATGCGGGACACCACACCGCACGCGTCTGTAAAGTTTCTATCTACATAGATATTGTGGAGACAATTTCAATCGGTTACAACTGTCAATGGGTAGTGTTAGAGAATAACGAGGGTTTCATCAGGGATCAGAAGGGATTTGTTGGAAAATTGAAATAAAACGAAGAGACGGAGACTGTTTTGGATATAGACAGGGAGATAACAGTTTTTCCATCGATTCGCGGTTCTTCTGCTATGGTGATTTACGACGACCACCCTGCATCTCTTTCTCTCCCGAAACTCGCTGTTTTATCGTTTTGACTTTTGATGCTCGTTGGGTTCGCTTCAATTCAACGGCATGGCCCTCGTCCCGGCAAATTGTTTCGGTAATACCAATACCTACTCCCGAATAGTGTGCAATTATTTCGCATTTATATATCTTGATTAACGCAAATTTTAACCCCGTTTAAACTCAACTTAAAAAAGCGGCGGTTGGGTGAAGGGAAATGTTGAAATTTCACTTCTATATTTGCACCTATTTCGCGTTCACGCGAATAATCGTCAAACACAAAACACAGTAATCTGAGGGAGTTTAAAATCGGTCAGCCATCACCGGCAAAAAGGACGCGCATCCGTTTACCATTAACTAACGAATCTCCTTTATATCGTCCTTCTGTTCCCGTCCCCATGTTACATCCCCTTTCACTAAAACTCTCCTTCCGCGAATACGACGGGAAAAGAGAAAACTACGTCGACGTTCAACATCAACGTAGACAATGCTCCGATTAGGGCACAATGCGTTGATCTTTCGACAGCTGACAAGGCTTTAACCACGGTTCAGGCGTCACGACGCATAAACCGTTCGGTTGTTCTCACTATGGTTTGTTTTGTATTGTAAATGTCGTTTCTTGATAGACTATGATTCCACCGTCACGAAAGTTATTTCATCGGTTCGCTGACTTTCGTTTCAGGATTTCTATCGCAAAGATAAATAAGAAAAAAAAAGAAAATAATAATAATAAATAAATAAATAAAACAAACCGGATTTCTGCGCCCCTGTTTTCCCGAGGGGATGAGAAGGGAGAAGCAAAAAAAGCATAAGAGAAAACAGCGTGAGCTGCGCTTTGACCTGTCATAGTTTTTTCCCTTTTTTTTTTTCTCTCTATTCCTTTTCTCCCCTTCTTAATTTTTTACTTTTTTTTTGTTGTTTATTATTATTACTACTTTTCTATTTGTTTTCTTTTCCGTTCTCTTGCAATCGCGTCAAAAGACCGACGCGCGACGTCCTTCTAAAACATCGTAACACCCTGAGAAAAAGGGAGTAGAAATATAATTGCTTTTCGCCGAAAAGATTTTACTGCTTTTGCTGCTGCTGTAATAGCAGCTAAAATTGCAAGGCGAGAGCTTTTACACATTCTTACATACTTATACACAGACTTTCAGTTATATATCTGCGACAAGTTTTTCTTTTATTAATGTTTTCTACTACCCAAATTGCCGGTGGTGCTGCTATAGTTGATTGCTCGGAGAAAAACAATTAGAAACGAAAGTTGCCCTCAACGATATTCTTATTTTTATATATACCTATACTTTTTTTTCTCTGGATTTGGTCTCTGTGAATTGTATCGGAAACGTCGAAAAGTTTGAAGAAATTTTTTGTTCTCTCAGTTCCCACCGTTAGGTAATAGCAAGTGAAGTATCTGATGTTTTCGATTATTGCGTCTGGTTCGGCCGAGTTCAGCGATCTAACGATTCTTCGGGGTTTCCAGAATCGATGACATCGCGTCGCGTTTTATTTATGGATTTATTGAAGAGAAAGTTGATACACGTCGTCTCGACGCGCGTTGTTGTCGTCACTTTGCTCCAAGAAGTTGAGACGCAAATTGCGGATAACCTTCAAAGGATATAGAATCTGAGGACGTGCTTCGCGGGCCATCAAAGAACCGGGGCTAATCAACTCCTCCAATGTCACAAGCTGTTGACTTAATCTCAGAAAGCTCGTCTACATCCCGCAAGTTGTCTGATGTAACCAACCAGCCGACTAGCTAACCAGCCAACGAACACGTGAACGTAAATGAACGCGGAACGGAAGATTAGGAGAGAAAAATCGAAGGGGCAATGTCTGAAGCCCAGAGAGGTGATAACCCCAACAGAGGTGAGCGCGTAGGCGAGAATCTAACAAAAAAATGAAGAAAGAATAAAAAGGGATTCTTCCGTTCACTCTTCTCCCACTTTTACAATTTTGTGGTTTTCTTTTCAAGAGCTGATGCTGTTGGATAAGGAATCGCGCACCCCCTACAGGAGTTTAGGAGATGCGAGACCGGCGACTTGAGACATAAAAATAAGTCGTTAGAGGCAACAAAGAACAACCACCGACTGCCAACTGTCTCCGGTCTAGAAACTTTTCTATTGGTGTACTCTTTGCCTCCCTTCTCCTAAACAAAAAAGAAAAAAAAAAAGAACAATGAATAAATAAATTTTACAAAAAATACTCGTTCTTTTGCAAACCTGCTCTCCGAAAAGATGAGGTGTCATGAATGTTTTTAAAACTGCATATTATATCTTTCAAAGAGGAAGCAGATGCCCGAGAGAATTTTGAAGCTTTCGAATGATTTTTATTTTCTTTGAAATTTCTCTTCTGGTGCAGCGAGGGGTAAGGGACTTTGCTGTAATTAATCACGATAAATCCGTGCTTTGTGAATAAATTTAAAAGTATACGACGTTATTACCTCGCGATAAGATCATCGCCATTGTCATTGAAGTCCCGTATAACTTAATATATAATGAAGACGCATGGTAGCTCAGGTAGGATCATCGTAATGGCTTATTGCTATTCTTGGGAAAAACTTTTTTAAGGTACAAGAAACTCTGTCCCCGTCTTTGGCGTCCTCTTCCACGAGATGGAACCGGGTTTATTAAACTTTTTATAGTTCTAAGGAAGAAAAAGAAGAAAGACGAAAAAAAAGGTGGGGGAGTGGGTAGTGGATATATTAAAAGCCTTTTTTACCTCGGGCAATATATTATTCTTAAAAATATTTATACCCCCCCCCCCCCCCCCCCCCACCTTCTACACAAGTGGATTAAGCTCCCCGCAATTATCCGGACGACTAAAGTTATGTAGGTTGTGGTTGTTTTGGTTATTACCTAAAATATTTTGCTCGTGCGCGCTCATAGCCTATTCTTCTTCCTTCTGGTGCAAAATCCCGAACTGCCAAAAGCTCAACGACTGTACACTATTTGTTACTGCAAGGAAACAGACGTCATAAATTCCCATTATTATCGGACTCGCGAGAGCTTCTGCCTGTTTCTACGCAATCCCGTACTGCAGACTCCGAGTGTATCCGGCACAGACTACTCGGTTATATTGTGTAATTCTATAAGGGCCCAGTTGTCTCCGGAAATATCCTATCTCTCTTTTTCTCTTTCTTTTGCCCCTTTTCTCTACACACCACTTTACAGCGGCGGAAACTATTCCTATACTCTAACTGGCTACAAGATTTAGCACAAAATCTCCACGATTCATGAACGCCAGGCTAATCCTACCGGGGCTTAGTGAAACCTGCAAAACAATCTCGAGCGTAAAGGACTTCGGAATTATTAGCAAAGCTCGTGCTATTATTTAAACCCTGAACTGCCTCTACTATTATCGTTAACGTGGTGTACGCTCAACTTTTTATAAATTAAATTATATCTCCACAAAGAATCGAGGGGGAAAAAAAGCTCTTTTTTTCTTTTCCCTTCTGGTAAAAAAGGGAGAACTACGCTCCGCGGAAAACTGTTCCCAAAGTTTACGGCGTAAAAATAAAAAGAAGTAAAAGAAAAAGAAAGAACTGACGAAAAAAAGTGATCGTGAAACGAACACGCGTCGATGGGCGTTAGGGTGATTCGCAGTCAATTCCTGGCCGATA
The DNA here is from genome assembly GCA_963932425.1 of Athalia cordata. Taxonomy (NCBI): domain Eukaryota; kingdom Metazoa; phylum Arthropoda; class Insecta; order Hymenoptera; family Athaliidae; genus Athalia; species Athalia cordata. The sequence goes on from OZ010625.1 coordinate 23,572,883, forward strand.
AGCTCCCGAGTTTTGCATCTGTGTGTGTGCTTCTTTTTTCTTTGTTTCTATGTATACGGATTTTTTTTATTTCCATTCTACGTTTCCGTAAAGCTAGAGGATGCAGACCGTCTGGGATTCCTAGCCATTGACCTTCTGTACAGCTGGGGGTGAAATAATGGAGGCTTTCGGTCCTTTCTTCAGACTTTTTTTTTTCTGTTCCATTTGTTTTTCCACACCACCTTCATTTATTTATTTATTTATTTATTTAAATATTTATTCATTCGTTTACTTATTCAATGCAGCTGGGGTATAAAACTCTGGGCTATATTTTTCTCCTTTCCGTATTACAATACACGGTATTACGCGCTTGTACATAATCCATTCAACTTTGATCGTAACTCTGGCGAAGCTTCCAACTCCGTAAGACGTCAGTTTAAATTGTAAGTTATCCCTGTTGTATATAAGTAGCGTAGAAGATGCTGAAGCACGTAGACTTGGACTCCCCGTTGACTACCCTCGGTTCTACTTTATATGCAAACTCTTCCCTACTGGAATTTAAGTAATTGGACCAGGTAATCTTGGATATAGGTTATTGGGAGTTGATCACCAAATTGCAAGGGAATTCTAGCCCGCCGGTGTAATCCCAAACCATTTTCTTCCACCGTAAACTAACTAAGTTTAAGAAATCCACCTGCTGCTGCGACTCGCAACATTTTCATAAGAGTATTTTCAGAATCTACGATACCATCCTCGTTCCTCGTACTTCTCATGATGCACTACTCAGAGTACGTTTCAAAAAAATTAGAGGAAAAAGAATGAAATATGAAATGGTTAAATTAGCATTTGCATCAGGATACTGCTAAAATGTTGAGCCTCTTAGTTAAAGGATCGCGATATCGATCATCGGATATTTATTTAGACTCGTGTGTGTTTATTTATGCTGATTTATCACGAGGACGTGTTTCGTTTACGTTATCTTTAGACGCTGCTCTCATCACAACAACGTTAAACATCTTACTGTTCTACTCTACTCCAATGTTATTTTATTTTTATTTTTTTTTCAATATTTTTCTACGACTGTTATTTTTTGTTAATCTCTTAATTTTTTTTTCCTTCTCATTTTGTTGAGGAACGAAAGACTGTCTAGTCGCTGCAGCAGTCTCCCTTTCATCCCTTTCAATTATATAAATTCTTTTTTTACTTACTTTTCTCTTCAGCTGCTTTGGTGAGGTTTTCTCTTCTCCTTTATTCGTTTTTTTTCTCTGTTCTTATTCTTTTACCTGACTTGTTAAAACCAACGGTTCGGCCTTAATTGAATGCCCTTAAATGAGGGGGGAAATCGTCCAAAGAGCCCATGTCTGTATTTTAATTGTCACCGCAGTGGGATATACATATGTGTGTGTAGGTATTATGGTAACTATACAAAAAGCTCCGAGTGGATGAGTCGCGTTGTACTTTGAACATATTTTTCTTTCCATTTTCTTACTTTTCTTATTGTCAACGTCAAACAGATGAAAAATAGGATACCGCATCTCTTTTGTTTTTTCATATGATTACGAGTGAGCTTTCGGGGAAACTGGAGTATACTTATATGCGGTACGGGTTGTAAATAACATATCTAACGTATTACTAACTTAGTTTCTTCAGCTTTCGCTATAGTTGTCCGAGGTCAGTTGAGTGCCCTAATGTAAATTATGTTCACGTTTCTGGCTTAGGTATTTACCGTTGCGAGTTAGCTATCTTTGCTTCTCTTTCTCTCTATCTTTCTTAGTCTTCTTCGGTGCTCTTCGACTTTGCGCTGACACAGGAATTTCACTTGATCTCTAAATTTAACTTCTGAAAACAGCGTTTCAGGCTACCGTAGAGAACCCTACGCTGTAATATGCTTTCGACTTTTACCAGGTCGATGATGTTCCGCTAGTTAAAATTCACCGATCATAGAAACTTATTTTACCGATCTGTTAATTTTTTTTGTTTTCACACCGATGAAATATTTGATTTCATAGTCCGTAATAATTCGGTAATCTTTTTTTTTGTCCGGGTGCAGTGGTATTCTCCTGACTTTCAACCCGACGCTCGCTGTTTCCCTTCATAGTCGTCGTGTTTTCTACCTAAGAGTGACAAAATGCGGCGATTACCAGGAGTTGGTCCCTCGAGGGCGGCTCGAGGGTGGCTGATGACGCGCTCGGGACCTCTTCAGAATTAACTACTATCATCTTTTCCTACCGCACGGTTTCTCTACCTTTTCATTCCACACACCTTTCCTCCTTCGTATAGCTCGCTCAAACTCAACTTTTTTATATTCACTTTTGTTCTTTTCATTTTTTTCTTTCTTTCTTTTTTTTTTTCTACTCGCATACGAGTAGTTGAGTGTAGTGTATAATGTGTATAAATTGTAATGGTTGTCTCTCTCTCTCTCCCCACCGATCGCGTCGTTCGATTTTTTTATTATACTTGAAAACTCGTTTTACTGAAAACTTCAAAGCACCCATTGGAGATGATGACATGTGTGCACTCGCGTTATAAGCCTTTTGCCTCCTGTAGCATTCACTCTCCGCGGGTATAATATAATGCTGGAATTGGATAGGAAAAGAATTTTTATTACTCCTTGGCACGATGTGCATACTCGGGAATTTAAACGAGGGAAAACCTTCTGCTTCTCATGATTCTCCTCGTATTCCCCACAAATTCGACTGTTGTTACATTATACTGCAACTAATGCCACCAGTAACGACTAAAATTAGGCATCCTCCTCGCAATATTTATTCTAAATTGTTCGGAATGTTTTTGTATTATTTTTCTATTATTATTACTTTTTTCAACACACCTAATAACCGGCGTTTGAAGTAGAATATATTTTTCACGTGGACGCGGTGAATCTCACCGTGCCAAGTGATCGGTATTTTTTGTTTTTGTTTTTTGTTTTTTGTTTTCTCTTTCCTCCCCTATAGTATAACGTACGATATCGATTTTGGTTGGTCGTATATTTTAACAAGACTAGTCGTTGATTTCTTATCTTTAGATTGAAATCTTATCTACTTCGCGTGGATTACAATCTGAAATTTTACTTAACCAGGATTTATTGCTAGATCCAAATTCCTCTGATATTCGAACATGAAAGATCTTACGAGCGGGTGGTCGTATATACGCCCAGAAATAACTCGGGCCACTGACTTGAGCTTTTCACTCGCACGTGTTTCGATGTACACATACGTTGTATGTGTAACGACGAAGAGAACATTGAACGGTGTAGTACATCGCACGATTTTAAAACGATAAACTCTCAGCACGATTTCCCTGCCAAATCGGCAAAATGTATAGCGAATCGATCTCGGCTTGAGCTATGAAAAATATTTCATGGTATATTACAGTATTTTCTCGCCGGAAATCGATAATTTTTACATTACGGTTAATAAGTAGATTATAATTAGCATAGGAATGTGGAGTATATGAGACGGAAAAATTACTCACACCAAGGCGAGACCGCTACGCGTACGTGCCTATCGAAAGTAAGTCCTCGTGTAACGAGAAAAGATCGAGCAGCGTGAGGTGCGCGTAGGCGCCTCATTCTTTCTGGCGGCACGACGTGGTCATTATCATCTCTTAAAAACAGCCATCACGGAATGTTTAACGGGTGTGCGTCGCAGCCGAACTTGCCGTCATACGGTTAAAAAGGAGACGTAGCCAAGCGCGAGCTGCAGAAGAGAAAAGCTTACGGGACATACTTTGATTAAAATTACCTCGTCGCGTCGTACATGTGCGTCTTGAACAAAATTAAAAAGAGAGAGAAAGAAATCTAGAGAAACGAACTAAAATTAAAGGAAAAGTAAAAGAAAAAGAAAATATCCTATAAATGCTCGGAGTCATATCCTTCTTGAATACCTATTCTAAGGTTACCTTAGCCGTGAACATTAATATCCAAGAGTCTCCGCCTCGCTGAATACTATCTTACTTATTTTTATTTTTTTGTTTGTTACAGGTACGTTATACGTGGCATTTAATGTTGGGGTACAAAGGTAAGCTCATAATATACAGATACGTAGGACGGATACAGTAAATCCGAAGTTTATTGCAAACATTTTCTGCGGTGTCACGCTAACGTATTACTTTTCGAACATTTTGTTGATACAGATTATTTCCGGTTACGATTTAATTCCGCGAATTAATTATACGCGCTTGTTGATAAGTGGTCAAATTTTTATGATGCAATACGCGACCGAAAGATTCGATATTTTCATATCTGTAAAGAAGATCGATGAAAAAAAAAAAAAAAAAAACAAAAAAAAAACTATCGAATTTTTTGCAAGCTCATCAGCCGATGAAATCTGATATTTTTGCTGCGTTAGATAAAATGTGCTATCGCGTAATTATAGTGTGCGACTATAAGTGACGGAGCCTATTTCCTACAGTGTGTTGATGGGCTTGTTTTTAGTGTCGGTGTGTATACCTACTCGGCATCGAGTTTTGTAGTAGTGTAGTGGCGTGCGCGGGTTAAAGCTGACGTAGAATGAATCCCCGCTACCGCACGCCTAGCGCAAGAATAGAGACGATAATAGCGCCTGTAGGCGATATCACTGACCTAGCCGAACACACGACGTATACAACTCGGTATACGTACGTATAATCTTCGTTAGCCTTGTGTGTCGAGTCATCAACGCGCGTTAGAGCTGCCTCGCTTCGCCTAGCCTCGCTACGATGGTTATACTCTGCCTACTCTGCCAGCAAGCCTTCCTTCCCTACTGGCTCGCAACCAAGGCTATGAGCTGTGGATCGACGACTGACTCTATGGCGGCGTGTGTAACCGTCGGTCGTTGACTGATTATTACGCGTTGAACGGCCTCGTTTCCATTATCCGCTATCAACGACGACGACCACCGTCTATATAGCATGTAACAGAGATTAAGGTGAAACTATTTCTAGCTGATGTAAGCTCTGCAGATTTTTTCACTCGCATCAGTACACTCTATTTGTTCTTTATTCTCTCTCTCTTTTTATTCTGGACAGCCGTCCATCTGCCGGAGAGTTTTGTTTGTTCGGAGCAGATCGTTATACGTTTTTCAGAATTTACGTGCACATACTTTCGCTATTTTTGGTTTTTTAACTTCATCGCAGAATAGCTATGTTGTAATGCACACCCGTCTCCTCTTCCTTCCGTTCTACCGCACGATCCTCATCTGTTCCCATTCTCATCCGGAACTTATTTTGTTTTTCCTCGGGCAGCTGCTGCTGCTGCTGCTGCTCCTCTTGTCATCCTCGACAATAGTGGACTGTGCAACGTACAAAAATGCTGTACGAATAATGGAGAGTAGGTACGCACGTACAATGCATGCAGAAACTTGAAAGAGTCTCGGATGGGAAAATGAACACGAATTGCAATTTTTCGGAGACAGACGACTCGCGGCTGTAAGAATTTTTTTTTTTTTCTACGCCAAGACACTAAATTTTGTTGTCGTCTTTTGGTATGTACTATACGTATTATGATGTATGATACGTCTGATATGAAATCGTCCATTGCATAACACGGGATGTGACCGCGTGCGGTTTTTTTTTTTTAATCGTAGAAAATTGAAGTACGGTTGGGTAGCTTCCGCGTGGATATTCTCGATCCTGTTTTGGCAAGCGAAAGAACGTCCGGACCGACTACCAATTAGGAAGGGAGTAGTCTGACATGTCTGGTCGCTCTGCAGAGACCGTTGCTGTGTGTTCCGTTGTTGTTGCCGCTGTTACGAACACAATAGCGTAGAGGAGTGCCTCGCATAACAATGTAACAATTCGAGCGCACGGACCATGACCTAACTGACGCCGACGCCGACGCGGATGCGGATGATACGCAGAAGGGAGCATCTCGCCCTTCGCCTTTGCTTCGACTCGACGTTATATACCTACACATTTGCCCTTGCCCTTGCCCTTGCTTCCCCGTCTTTACTTCGTTCCTTTCTGTCCACAATTTTCTCCACCCTTTCGAAAAACGATGAGAAATAAAAAGAAGATAATCGGAGACGTAACAAGAATAACTGTGAGTTTCGGCTAATTTAAGCTATCTCCTTGGATCGTAATTAATAAAACCAGCCCGTGAGTTTCGTGAGTCTCGTCGGCGTTCGAGCGTGGCGCCCCCGTCCTACGACACGTTAATAAGCCAGGCGTCGTCTACTGCAGCCTGCAGACTTTTGAGGAACCGAGCTTAATGTCGTGAGTGTTGGAGAAAAAAATGAAGAAATGAAACAAAAAGAAAATAAATAAACAAGAAGAAGACCCTCGACGGGAGACCGGAAACCAGCTCACATTTCGGCTGTGAAACAAAAATGCAAATTCAACGAACCGTTTTCTTACTTATTACCTAATTGTCGACGGCGCTTTTTCCATCTTTCTTTCTCTCAGCTTTATTCATTCTTTCATTTTCTTCTTTTTTTAATTATTATTATTATTATACACGTACGTCTTCACGGCCGGCTACAACGATCCCACTGATAATATTCGCTCCTCGTCTCTCTATTAAACCCTCCCTACCACCGCGGTAATTATTATTAGAGAAAATGTTTCTCTACTCGACACCTCATTATAACAAACTGGCTGGATATTATGACGTAAGGAAAAGTGGAGGTGGAATCTTATTGAAGATGAAAAGCCTCGGAGTCGTTGTCGACTTCATTATAATATGTACCGCGATCTCTGGTCTAGGGGAACAATTGTGTGGTATATTTGAAATTGAAAGGCACATCCGCTAAATAAATCGGTCGCTCAATATCGGTGGCAGCAGAATTACCTATACCCGCGTTAGGTGAGATTGCAAATCTGCTCCTTTCTCGCCGCGCAGCCAACAGTAGTTCTAATTGTAAGTCAACGGACTGCCTACCAGCCTTGCACCTTTCCAATTGCTATCTCAAGTTGCAATAGGTTATCGGTAGTCGTTAACACGCCGTCGTTCGCCTTTTGTGTAAACAGACCCGCTTGAAGTTGCCTGCATATATACGCGTCCCTAACGTCCCTATATACCTACCTATAGTATACTGCAACCGACCATATAACCGTCGTACACATAAGTACGATGGTCCCGATCTCGGTCAATGACCCTATGCATGTACTCATACGCGGACCAACAACTCCAACACTGGCTAGTAACACAACCGATTTCTCTTTTCACTGAGAAAAATTATTACGCACTACGAACGATCGTCCCGATGAAACGTCCCCAATTTTTTTTTCCAATTTTATTTCTGTTTCAATTTATTTCTTTTGATTTTCTTTTCAATTCCTTACATGATCGATCACGGTCGGTAGTATAAGTTAATTGGTTATTGACGACCAAGAAATGCGAAGAAATTAAGTATAGGTGTCACACCTAGCGACTGTGCCGCCATTATTCATACGGCCTCACCACCACCTTTGTTTTTTATCATTAAATATATCGTACTTACGATATATTTTTACTACGTATGAGAACACGTGCGCGATTCACATTCACGAGTGTTATACAGTATATAGGTAGGTAGGTAGGTAGGTAGTTACTTTATATCATCCGAGCAACTGTTGATTCCGTCATAACGGTATCGATACATTGAAAATTTACCGTATTACGGTCCATTTCGTCATTGAATTATCCCGTCACGAACCAATAGCGAATGAAACGTGATGAAATTTCAGTTCAAAAGTGCAATTGAACGATTACATAAAATTGGATGTCATTTTAGCTGCACTTATCACACGTCTAGCGTTTTCCCTTGTTTCTGATATTGTGTTTCTGTCCAATCTTTCCATCGTATAGTTACAGTTGTAGGACGTCAGTCAATCAGCAGTGCAGTTATACCGCAGGGGGAAAAATGGTGGTAAATTCGGAAATCAGAAGCGAAAAGTTTCGGTACGTCAGTGAAACGGGTGTCAGATACTGTCACTTTTTCTTATTCTTCTCTTTTCGTTTTTCCCTCTTTGACCCGAAGAAGGGGTCTAATCTACCGGATGAGAACTTGGGGCGCATGAGTGCCGGTTGGTATCAACTTATCAGAGCTGAACGAATAAACGAGAGTAAAGAAAATGGAAGGGGTGGCGAGCGAGAACCCCCTTTTCGTATCGTTACAGTGTTCAAGTGGATAAAATACGCCAGTGAAAGAAAAAAGGAATGAGACTCGTATCCGGAAAAGTATTCGATTAATAGTAAAGTTTGGGAGGAAAACCTCCGACGCGACTACTGACTCTTTTCTTTATTCCGAAGGATACTCACCACCACCACTACTACTATTACTATGATAACGTAGCAGAGGGTGAAGTGAGAGAGAAGATCAAAAGAGAGAGGAGGAAAAAAGAGAAAAAAAAAAGAAAGAAAAAAACTTTCCGAACAAAGAACGAAAGCCTGAAGCAGGAAAGCGAGGATATGCTTTGAGGAAACTTCTACTTCTATGTACAAAACTCCTATCGATATTATCGTCTGTCTAACCAGTTCACTATATTTGCACGCGTCTACTGAAGCCAACGATATTCGATACGACCGGATTACGGTTTATGAATAAAGTAAAAAAAAAATCAACTGTCAAGAGAAAAAATCATCTCCATTTGTTCATGCGATACATACGTCGTTTTATCAATTTTTGTTAATATCCTCTGTCCCTTTCTTCCGTCAAGGTCGACGATGGGCGACTTTAGGGTTGGTTCAAACTTACGAGCTACGACCCTCCGACGTTTGGATAACAAAAGAATTTCATGATCTTTCATCCGAGAGACAAGATTTGAAGGGAAATAAAACTTCTAAAAACGAAGAGATGGAAATTCCTCGCGTGTCACCTGAATAATATGCTTTATTCTTATTATTATCTCTTCCCCCTTCCATTCTTTCGAGGGTTGAAAGGGATTGGATCCCATATAAGTCCGGCATCTTTCCGGAATATATATATATATATTTTTCTATTAAGATGATATCCGTAACTAATTCCTATACGTCGTTCATCGTATTACCGATAACATCTTAATACATAACTGTGTTTGTTATCGTATTTGAAACATCTGTTTTAAATCTTTCACGCGGTCTTTCCAAGCATGGATTACATAGTTACATAGTTGATACGTGCAATTGCAACGTAATACACGTACCATTTTTCCCTTCTTACTTTTCAGTTTCTGAATCGTCAAGTGGATTTATTAAAATCTTGGTTTATTTATACATCAGATCGAGTGATTAACGTCACCTACGCAACGATCGATAAAACTGTAGGTCGTACAGTATAGATGGAAAGTTAAAATAAATTCCTCGTTGAAACATTCTGAAAATGATGAGGGTTGGACTTTGCGAGTCGATCGTTTGATTCCCGACAAAATATATATATATATTTCTGAACTTATTATTTTCCTCTTTTCAAATTCTTTCTCGTATTCGTCAGTATATACATATATTCGGTTGAGAAAAGAGATCTAAGGTAAAAATTCCTTGAGTCTACTCAGTCGGGAGACCGTAAAGGTTTGCATACAGAATCGTATCATCCAGTATATACGACCAGCTCATCCATGAGATGTATGTAAGGAGCGAGTGCTGCTGCAGTCAAGATATAAGATAGGAACAGAGGAAAGGCTATGCAGCTAGAGGGACGGAACTTCGCGTCTGTAATACAGACGCCTTCCACATGTACTCCAGTAGTTACGATATAGATATGTACATTTTCTACAGACATTTCTGAAGCGCAAGTCGTAAGCAGAGTATATCCCGTTTTACCTTGTCGAGGTCGCGGGACGGGGTGAAAAAGTCGTATCAGATTTTCGTTTGTGCTTCAGGTAACGTAACAGTTTTCTTGGGGGGGGGGGGGGATGAGAATTTATTCACATGCTATTCAAACGCATACGCATACGTACGTGTCTGCGTAATACGTATAAGGATGTTGAGTTGCCGTCGATGTTTTTCGTGCCGATGCTATAGAGGTAACAAGAGATTCCACTTTACGCACGTAGACATGAGAAAACCGACGAGAACGAGAAAACCGACGAGAACGACCGCTCTTCAGGATTTTTTGCTCATGCTTTTCTTCAGCTGCAGAGGTTTCCTTGAGGATCAAACGAAAAAAAGGAAAAGAATGGAATATCCCCAGACTACGTGAAATATAGAATTAAATGGATGTATATTGTATACACCCCCATCCAGGATCATCCCCTTAGCCTTAAATTAAACTCGAAAGCAGCTCTTGACGTCGCGCGGATTATCACGGGCGTGCAGAGAGAATATCGAAAAATGTTCGCCCTGATGGAGCGAAAAAAACTGATTGAATTAATCCCGGCTAATGTCCCTCTACAGAACCCACCAGACGAGAGACCAAACGCTGCGATCTGAAAACTTAATTCTTAGATTTCCATGGTTACAAAATGAAAAAAATATATTCATTCCGAGAAGAGTGAAGCAATTGCTGTGTACGGATAAAGAACGAGACTAGATTCCACTTCAGGGTAGGGAGATGAAAAAAAATCGCTGATACACATCCTTGAAGTATATATGTTGCACTTGACGGAGGAATATCGGCAGAAGAGACAAGCGCAGGTGTTGCGTCCGATAAACTCTACCAATTTATTTGATCGCCCATCCGATCGGCGTTGCGGTGGTCAGCTGGTTGTAGCTGGACGGACTATATGGTTGGCTGGTTACTTTTATATGGAAATCTGGTGTCGATAGTAAAACACAGGCAAAGTGTCGATAGGCGCATTTTCAACCCTTGTCCGCAGAAGTTTTCCACGTCGTCAAATATTTGCCTCTGCTATTTTTCCTGTTACTTCTGCGCAGTATTTTTAAGTTCAGCTTTCTTTTTTAATATATTTCAAAATATCGTTTGGATTGTATGATTTCCTTCATTCATCGCTGATCATTTTTAGAAGATATTGTATTCCTCGGCATCCTGTTATGTCCTCCCATAGCGCGGATTTATTTTTATCAATATACTCGAGACGCGCAATGGTATTATTTAGCGAATGAAGGAACTTTTCATTCTTTGTCGATTCCTTTTTTTTTCTTCATTTTCTTTTCACCTTTTTCTTTCTTTTTTTTTTTTTCCTTTTTTTGGCAAGTGGGACTTTTGCAGATAGAAACTCTTCTTCGAGGTTGATATCTGTCGCGGGTGGAGTCTTCTTTCCCTCGGCAGCCCCGAGGCGAGACGCTTGCTCGTCTGCATTGCGGATTAAAAAGGAAGAATTTCTTGCTCCGAGGTGCAGCCAGCCGAAAGAAGTACGAGTATTGAGACGCTGACGAGGTCCTTCCACCCCCGCCGGCCCCTTTTTCTCTCCTCTTTGCTCCTCTTCGACTCTGATTCCCGATTCACGATTCTCTTCGTTTTTGCGAATTCCTTCCGGACGGAAAACGTCATTACTTCTTTTTTTATTTTTGGTACGCGGAGGGTTTGGGGTCGATGGAGGAGGAGATCGACCGATGGGAGGGTCGGTGGAAATCCCCAGGAATACCCGTACTTCGATTACTATTTTTCATCGTCTATTGAATGGCAATTAGTTCCTCGCATCTTGAAATACTGCAGGCTGCTCGCTTGCTCTTTTCTCCATCTCTCCCCCGCGATGTCTCAAGAGGCGCATGGAAAGAAAAGTTGAAGAAATGACACACACAACTCCGCAATAGGAATATAACATCTAGAAAATAATGCAAAGCTTTTACAAAGCGTATCAAAACATGATGAAGAATCTGAAGTGCGACGTCATTGGATAATTGGTTATCTTCTGTACATTTAATGTTGTTTGAGGGATGGTTTTTCTGCATTTGGCGTAGTTGATTCCGCAGGGCATTGCCTACGAGACTCCTGCAGAGACTTATACCTTTATTTTTTTTCAAGCCTTCTAACTTTCCGATTGACGGATATATTTGAAAAGAGAAAATTGCTCCCGTGAGATTACCATCGACCGATTACCAGGACCATTATAGGCACTCTGGAGTTTTCGGAGTTGGTAGGAAAAACGCAGTAGACTGCAAGACTTCTGCTCGGGACAGATGAATTCAACCTATTCGATGTTGCCCTTTGAACTCTGTAAGAACTTTCAACAAAACAACCGTGGAATTAACCCACATATAGATATGTACGAAAAACAGATGCAGGGGCCTTCCGATCCATCCAACCGTCTGGGTCGACTTTAATTTAGAATAGGGTGTTCTACATGGTCGAAAATTATTTATACTTAGATAGACACTTCAACTTCCCAAAATGATTCTACGATTATCTTCTTTATCTTCTTTCCCTACAGTGGATTCGGTGACAACAATTGCTAGATTTCAATATTTTCTTCATTGGATGAAAATGCTAGGGGAGCGTAGTGGGGTAGCAGAATTCATCTGACGTATAATACCTATATCTTGTACGTCGTTTCTCTTGGTATTAGTGAATTTGAAGGAAGGAAGGAATTACATAAAAATATATAACGCGGCACGGGTGTGCAATGGTGACAACGCACAGGTATATAATATACACCGAGGGTAACTGCAAGCCACCCTACTACGCCTGGAGGGATAAATTCGGCGAAATGTTTGGCAGCTGTCCCCGTAGGAACACCCGCGTATTTTTCATCCCTGAATTTCTCACCCTTACCACTTATTTAACGCGTGCAATGCGCCTCGCCTCGTCTCGTCTCGTACCCCTCAACGGTTATGTCCTTGTCAAGAATTCGCACAGCACACTTCCGCAGGCGTAAACAGGATACTTAAAAACTTGCTCATCCGGAAACCACCTTTATAGGTATATAATACCTACCAGGTATTACGTTATACGTACGACGGAGGTATGTATATAACTACCCACCTTGTTTTCTAAACGCGCAAAACTTCCTCCCGAACGGTTAGGTAACTTAAGCCATACCTGTTTATACACATGATTTTATTTTTCGTTTTTCATTCTTCCTCCGTTCATTCCTTTTTTATTTCATTATTATTTTTTTCTTCTTTCCTTCATACTCTTTTCTCACCTTATAACGTCTTCCTCTCGCCCATTCAAATCTTTGACGCAGCATCGAAACCCAGATCCCTCCAAACCCTTCGCGTTGCGATGAAATCAAAAAAAAAAAAATAATCCCACGTGAGAAGTTGAAGACGTTCAGTTTTCGCGACTTTTGAATCTTTAATGTCACTCAATAGATCGTAATCGCCAGCGATCTCTGATCCAAATAAGCCGCGACATAATCTTCGTGTAATTTCGAATTATTGGGAACGTGAATGAGTTCACCTTTGACTTGTTGTTGGGTAACCGACTTGCTCTTCTCTATTTCCACCCAATGATGATGAGCTGAGAAGTGTTATTCAGTTGTTTACGTTATCTCAACTCTCTTGAGGTGCACGTGACACGGCTAACAGCAACCGCAGAGCTCATTCCAAACATATTGCGCTCAGCGCTCTACTACGTGTCCGTAGTCACGTAGCATTTTGTAGTGTAGAGTTGAGTTCAGATTTTGGCTCTCATCCCGCACAATACGAGAAGTTCTCGACCTGCTAGATAATCGAATATTTAAATAAAGTTGCGCAAAGTATCTTTTCGAATTATCTAAATCTAGACGATTTTTTTAAAAACTTTCATGCCATTTCAGTCTGTACAGATCTATTTTAACCCTTTCAGAGACCAATGCGCCTGTACCAAATTTACTAATACATACCTCTCGTCTCTCGTGTAGTTCCAACGTTCACGAACGTTGACTCTAAAGCGTTTTATCTGCATTTCATTTTTGTTATTTATAGAATGCGATTGGCTATCGTAATGTCCGGTCGTGTTTTAGATTTCATGAAGGAAGGTGAAACTGTTATCCGGAAGTTTGCGAGTTGCAGTCGCCGCCGGTATTACATTTTTTTTTTTTTTGTTCTTGTTTTTTTATTGTCATTTTTATTTCCCGTCTTGTTTATTTACAGCTGCACAAGTGCAATTGCACCATGACTAGCGCGAGCAGTAGGCGGGCTTGTTTTATTCGATAACAATTTTGCCCGTGGTATCAGTGCTTCTCCTTCTCTTATGCAATTCCCTGAGCTGTTCCACCTCAATTTACTTGACGTTAAATTTATGTCCCTTTATATAAAGACAACGACAGAAGAGAATTGCTCCAGTTTATATTCTCGTGTGCATTGTTATGCAGTTTGGACCTACTAGATCTTCTCACATTGGCATGGAACGATTTCGAAGGAAGAATTGATCTCGATTATTTTATTTTAACTTCAAGTAGCACGTATAAGGTGACCTTTGAGTTCTTTGCCTCGCCTCGCCTCGTATCGCCGCCATTGCTGCTTTATGCCGTAACTTTTACCCCGTACAATTCAGTTGTGGTGTGTGATGCCAATAAACCGAAACCACCGACAAACAATGCAGGTCGTTATTTTATTCCATTTGAGTTACAATTCAAACTCTACCTATATCATGATATCGGGTTACAAGATCCTGCGCGATTCGCACGACTTCGATATTATGAAAACCCTGATTTATGCCGGATTCAAAAGGTCCTCCGAACGTGCAGTACAATTCCAGAATATATAATATTCCATTTCCCCTTCGCACTGTATAATAACGCTGTTGGAAAGAAGGAATAATTGATCGATTGTTTTATTCAGATTTCGACAATGCGAGAAAGAATTTTTCATGAAGTTCATTCTAGCAATTTAACCCCTGTAGAATTTTTTTTTTTTTATTCTCACACTGGCGTCTAATATGATTCTTGTGGAACCTTTTCGTTACGTCGGTTCCGCAGGGATGAGGAGCATGTCTCTGCGTAGAGGCGTGGTGTCGGAGACGTGGCGTGGCGATAGAAAAATGAAGTATCAGAAGAAAAAAATATAAAAGGACGGTGAATCGAAGGGAGGATAAAAAAGAAGAGGAAAGCGAGGAACAAGTTAACTATGAGAGCAACGATGCTCCTTGGACCTATCGGTTCATCTCAAACAAGTTGAAACTGCCAGCTGAGAGAACTTATCCCTTACTCCTGTCAGACGACTCGCTATATACATCGCGAAGCCACGGCGATAGAAAGATCAGAAGAAAAAAAGTAAAAAAAATAAATAAATAAATAGAATAAAGGGGATACGAAGAACGTCATTTCGGTTTATTGAAACGTGGCGTTAACCGGAAAAATTCGTACAGAAAGTAAGAATGATGTGACTATTGAAATAGACAACCGAAGTCATGAGTGCGCCTATAACTTTTCTACCTTTCTTATCGCCTCGCTTATCCTCCCGCTATGTCATTCCTCGTCGAAAGATAAGAGAAGGCGCTTTTCTTTCATCGAAGCAATTTTCGATCCCCATAAATTCTGACAGTGTTTGACCTTCAGTCTTTTACGCTCGAGGGTGCAGAGGCCTCGGCGTGGATCCGACGAAGGGTGAAATGAGGACGAAGGGTGTGAAAGGAGAAAAGGGCGAAGGGAAAACGCGGTCTAACTGGCAGGTTGTCCTCAGCTTGGGTTAGGTCAGGCATGATGTAGCCGGTAAAAGAATAAAACGCCACACTTCAACAAGAATGGACGACATCCAGACACTAGTTTACTCGTTACTGTTGCCCTCAACTTTTTCTCAACACCCACTCAAAGTACTTGACACAACTGTCACTTTACGAGCCGCAAATATAACCACCAGACATCGTTTGACCATGACCCACCCACTGCAGTCTCGTTATACGACAACGAACATCTTTATGCACCAATAAAAAGCCCCTTGAGCGTATTCTTTCATACTTACTGTACGGTAAATTTCGGTTCCATTTGTTCTTTCGCATCTAATATAACAACTTATCGATATTGAAACATGTAACATAGTCTCGGGTTATTAAGCGAAAGTTGCGGTCGTTTAGGTGATTCAATCCGTGAAATATTTTCCGATATTTTTTCACAATGAAAAACCTGTTACAGACATTTCCGATCAGGCTCCTACTAAACATAGGTTGTCGGTACGTTAATTTCATTGCGATTCAGGGTGGCCATCCGTGACCAATAAATCATTGTCACTAGCCGCAAGGGGAGGTGTAGTTCCGCAGTTTACATATCGGGGGGGAAAGAAATAAAAGAAATTCATTCGTATATAATTCGTTGACGTTTCCGGTTTTACAGTACAAACCTCTGTCCACCCTGAATCATATCAGGGGGAAAGAGACAGCTGTGTAGATTATATCTTCTATAATAAGTACCGATGCATGTAGCGGTTCAGTTTGATCATTCCGATCGAAGATTTTGTTGCAGATACATCGTAATTATAACTACTTCTTGTAAGACGATTGAGTTATCGCTTTTAGATATGAAACCCGGACTTACAGAGAGACCGCTCATAAATCTGTGTAATAAGTTACGGTAGCTGCAGTTCGATATCCTGAAACTTAATTACATTACACCTATCGCATTCATACATATGGTAAAAATTTATTACGGCACATAACCAATTAATTTTCACTTTACGTGTAGGCGCTATCCGAAAGTGGTTATTCCTTAGCTGTGTAATTCTGGTTATTGAGTACATACTATACCTACGTACTTTGTATATGTGGAGAATTCTATCCGTTGAATCTGATCGTCATCGTCATCTTGCAAACTCTACTCTATAACGAGTGAAATCCAGTAAAGAAAGTATTGGAGCTCCGGGTACCTATAGATGTAAAAGTTTCCCCTACGCTGTTTGATCGAAAGCTTGATTCAAATACGTCGAACTTACCCTCCGAAGTTTGCGCTTGATCGCTTGGGGCCTACGGAAGGAAAAGAAGAAGCGACCGTAGAGGATGAAAGGAGAAGATTCTGTAGTTCTCGCTTGAGCCGCTTCTACTTGCACCTTAGGCAAACCAGCACTGTTTTTCGTTTTCTACTTTTTTCTCAGCTTCTTTCCTATTTTCTCAACCCACCCTTCGGTTTCTTCCAAATATATAAGGCATACACGGGTCTTTTTCGTCCCGAAGGGACAGTGGTAATCTGTGAGTTGTCAGGCGCACATCGTGGTGGTGGCCTAATAGAATTTGAATGTCGTTAGTTGGAGTAACCGGGCGTAAGGGAGGGACCAACCTTATCCCTATTACCGGTTAGGGACGCCCTCAGGATCTTCTATTAAGTTCCTGAATTATTGGGGCGAGAAAATGTGTCAAATTTGATGATGTTTCACGGCGCGGTGTAGCTGGTAACTGCGCGTCGAGGAAGTTCAGGATTGCTTTCCTGATTTCTTTTTTTTTTTTCGTTCTACCCTGCGTATAGTTTCTGTTAAAGATTAACCTGTGTTCAATCATTTTTTTTTTTTTTTCTCCAGTGCGGAGAATAATTTGCGGTGAATTTAATGAGACTGATAAACTTTGGTCGGTATACAGTCGGTTGAAAAAGATTCATCATAGCACTAGCAGCAATCGGCGAAAGTGCTTTCAAAATTTCAGGGAGGAAAAACTTATACTTCCGATGAGAATACAGAAAGTGAAAAGTTACCGTTCACTGTTGCTGTTGGTGCGTGTATATGTAGAGAGTCTGGGAAACATCAGAGTATCGTTATACGACTTTCTAGACGCGTCCATCTACATTTATTTTTGTTTCTCTATTCAATACTGTCAGTAAATTGAAAACGTACATACCCGAACGACAAAAGCCCTCATTTTCAAGCTCACCATTATGCTCGGCTAGCGTTAAAAATAAAGAGCCAGAAATGTCGGAGGCATCACGATCCGAAAGAACTTCACCCGTCAGATCCTTCGAAGCAGCTACTTTGCCGCAGTACGTCGCCGCGTTGACAGGTTCGCTGACTTTTTAACACTTCGAAGTCTCGTATAACCTCGCAAAACTTCCACCATTTTAAAAAAATTCTGTATTGACCGTCTATGGGTTCGAAAGTTGAGCGCCCATCATTATTTCCGTAGCCTTTCTTCTGATATATTTTATCGAATTACAGCTTGCCTCGGTGGTTTTTCTCTCGGTTGTTGTCTGGGCTGGAGTTCACCGGTGTCAGAAATACTTATTGAACAAAAAAACTTTACTGTATTCAAAACGAACCTCATCGGGTCCTCGTTGAATATCGGGGCAGCCTTTGGCGTTCTCGTCGTCCCCTTTCTGATTGATTGGATCGGTAGAAAATCTACCATGCTTTGGTTAGTCCCGCCGTTTTTGGGCGGATGGGCACTTTTAGTAGTAGCTGAGAAAAGCCTTCCGCTTTTCCTGTTCGGCCGAATTATCACCGGCGCTTGCGGTGGAATGTTTTGCGTATGCGCTCCCATGTACACTGCAGAAATTTCTCAACCAGCAATCAGAGGTGCCAATTTCCTATCCTGATTCAAAGAGCGAAAAATAAATTCTTACTTGTGACATCCTTTTAGGAAGAATGGGGGTATTTTTTCAGTTACTTCTTGTCATGGGTATTCTGTACGCTTACTCCATCGGCTTCATTAATTCCGATCCGTGGATATCAACTCTATGTATGTTGGGCCCAGTCTTGTTCCTAATGATTATGGTATTCATGCCTGAGAGTCCGCTGTTTTACATTATGAAAGATAAGGAAGACGCAGCGCGAGCAGCTATGCAGTTTTTCCGTGGAAAACGATTTGACGTCGATCCTGAAATCGATGAATTAAAAGTTAGTGCAGGCATACGGGGACGTTCATGTATTTTTTTTTTCTAATGCATCCTTAGAAGTCTCGAAGACTTTTGTGACTCACATCCCACTTGATTCAAAGGAGTCCGTTGCCCTGAGCAAATTGCGTAAGGTGAATATCGAGATGTTTAAAAGCGGGCCAGTGAAAAAAATGTTCGGAATTGCCTACGGGATGATGGTGGCTCAGCAACTTTCAGGAATAAATACCGTTATATTTTACTCCGTGGAAATTTTCAAGGCAGCCGGTTCAAAGATGGACCCACTTTTGGACAGCGTTATTCTTGCTATCGTTCAGGTCATTGCTTGTCTTCTTGCTGCTGTGCTGATTGATAAGGTTTGAGTTTAAACTCCTGTTATCTGATTTCAAATTTTCATCCTAATCCAATCATCCAATCATTCCAAGCATCTTCGCTTTCCAGGCAGGAAGGAAGTTGCTAATGATCGTGTCCGAGTTCGTTATGGGGATCTGCCTGTTCGGTCTCGGTGGATTTACGATGATCAGAGAACGCGACGTTCATCTAGGGGAGCGAATCGCTTGGTTCCCGTTGCTGATAACAAGCATTTATATCCTAGCCTTTTGTTTCGGCGCAGGTGAGCCATGCCCTCAGTACATTGTCCTCCTCGAGAGCAAATTCAGGGTTTAGGACTGACTTTCAGGTCCCCTTTGTCCCACAGGACCCGTGCCCTGGGTCTACATGGGTGAAATATTCCCTCCCGAGTTAAAGGGTGTCGCTTCTTCGAGCGCTGCACTTGTCAATTGGCTCTTAGCGTTCGTAGTGACCGTTCCTTTTTCTTCGATGATAGCTGCGATCGGGAGCTCCGCTACCTTCTGGATATTCTCTGTAATTTGTTTCCTCAACGTTGCTTTCTGCTACTTTTGCATGATCGAAACAAAGGGAAAAACACTAGAAGAAATCTTAAGGGAACTGGGTGTCAGCCGGGCAGCAGGTGCCGCTCCCGTTTCCCAAAATACTGGGGAGGATATCGCGAAAAGAAAATAACTAGAATCCACCCCGAGGGAATATCTATACTTTGATCGGAACTCGGAGAGCCAAACAAATAGCTACTTTTTTGAGAGTATCATTACTGCACTTCGGATGCTGCGAATTGAAAATCGAATACCTGCAAATATCCGGGAACCGGACTCGACGGACACCGGAAGTATAACGACTGAAGTGGTGGTCCTAGGTACGGATGATGTAGGGGAGTTCTGAGGGTATACGGATGAATTTTAACGACTGTACAGTCCGCTTGTATGCATGGTGTATAGTGCAAAAATATATTTTAATTAACGAGACGAAGAGAACGAACTGGGCAGGGGGAGGGGGAGGGGGAGGAGAGGTGGTGCAGGGAATTTAATTAATTCTCGGTATGCTCGCGAGTTCGCTCCTGCTTTAACGACTCTTTGTGCGTGTTGAATTTTCAAGGGATTTCAAAGAATCCTTTATAATTGTCGTCACACGCGTGCCTTGACGTCTGATGGTGACCCACACACGATATATTATGTTCAACAAATATCGTATCCGTTAAGGAGAATAAATTGGAAGACTAATCGAAAAGCGTCCCTCGAACTTCGTTTTCGATTTACCACCAGAATTCAACCAATATTATCTCTGCAGCGACAACAGCCAGTGCTAAAAACGAGTTATTCGTAACCCACCTCTTATTAATCTCTGGACCACTTCTCATCTCTTGCAAAAAATATTTTAATCTGGTGGCTGCACCGCGCTGACGTGAACAGAGATTACCTAATTGATGTTCGTGCATGAATTAATGCGAAATCCTTCTCTTCTTGTTTGAAACCTTGAACCCAAGCAGCCATATTCATGGTTGGCATTCCATCACTCAAGGTACGGCTTTCGTACACTTCCATAATATATTGTGGCTAGCTAACCTCCTTGATCATGAATAAAGGAGAAATGGAACTGCCTTGGATTCGGTCTGCGAAAAATGCTATATTGCGCAGCAATGGACATCAGCGAATGGCTACTTCTCTTCATCTCTCTGGTACGGTAGTATTATAATTCAGCGTTACCTACCTGCTGTAATATCGATGGTAATTCGTACACGTGGCAATAAGCCGCTCCACTAATACTCGTCCCTCTACGCCTTCACCCCTTTCCCATGTTGCTTCATAACCAGCTCCCCCAAAAGCCATGTCAAGCGCAGAGCCGGCCCACTATAGGTACGCCCTGAAATGCATGGGGTTTAGGTACTAAACTTGACCCGTCGAGTATAGAGATGGTAGGTATGCTACTCCACATCTGCACGTAATGCAATTTGTTGGGTGCATGTGTTGGTAATGGCCTTGACGCTCGGAGCAGACAGGACGTAGTGCATTGCGCGTGCCCCGCCCGGGTGGAAATATGTGGGACGTGGAATCGCGAGGAAGGAAGAGAGAATAGAGAACGAGAACAGAAGGGAGAAGCTGTGCAATATTATCACGTGACATTGCGAGAATGGGTGTAGCACAGGCGTAGTATATATATTTACTCGACGCCATTGACCACGAATAGTCTGTGTCAATAAGGGATCGTTCCGTTCCATGCAAACTGATCGTATATTTAGCGCGCCCACTGCAGCTCATTCTCTTCATGTTTAACCCTCTGTCTGCGGAACATATTTCGAACGATCGTGCCTCGAAATATACCGCAGTATTATCATAGACATATCATGGAATTTGAAAAAACGAAACTTCCCAGACGTACAAACATGATAAGAGGGCAAGGATAACTCAATTTATTATCAATATTTGCTTAATAATAGTTCATGAAAACGAAAAATGTAGAGAAAGAGACTGAGAGAAGGGTGTTAATCAAGGAAGCAAAAAAGTGTCTGTCTTCTGTACACAAACGAGGCGGCGGCATGTGGAGTGCAAAAGTGACGAGTTATGTCGGGGTAATATTTTTGCGGATAAAACTTGCAAGCTAAAACAGCAGATGCCCGGCATGCAGGGTCGCGTGTCTTGCGCTTCTAAACTTCCAGACGCGTTTCTCCTCATTTTATAAAAAGGTGTAAAAGATATTCCCTTCCTCGTGGGAAGGAATTATTTTTGTTTTAATTTCACAGATGTCGGAAAACACGCGAAGTTTTCTGCTCGTCAGTAAATTTCTACCGATCGACGATTCGTATAGTCTGATCGATGTTTTTCGGTTTCTTTGAGTTTTCTTATCGGACACAAACCAATTCTGAGTTCTATTGTCATTCAGTACTCGTACTTTGGGCAGAGTCGCGTCTATTCCAAGCTACTCCTACGTATGCCTTTTGCATATTTCATTAGATTTATTTATCCTATCGATGTGCTGTCCCGCCGGATTTTTCTCCAACATATCGCATGAGCAATTCAAGAGTCTGATTTCTGATAACCAAGTCTGAAGAAATGTTTCTCTTGAATCGATTCCCCATGATCTTCACTCTGTTTATTTAGCTTTGCTCGGACTAAAAAATGAGAATATGTAAAAAAAAAAAAGTTGATAATTACGAAGGGCTGTTATAGGAAGTCCAATTAGTATCGCCAACAGGCGAGTCAAAGCCGGTTATCTGTGTAAGGCAAATTTCGTTTTCCCGCTAAAAACCAATTCTATCTCTTCGTTGATGTGGCAGGTATTCCAATTTCTTTAATTTTCGAAAATCTCAATCTCGCTGCTCCCCGCATGAATTTATGAAAAGGTACTTGAACCCACTTCTTTATATTTCGTCTCTTTTCCCGCAGCACGTTTCGTTTTTTGTTTTTTTCCTTTTTTTAAAGGAAGAAAAAGAGGAAGACTCGAGCAGTCTCGTAAGGCTTTACGTAAGATAGAGATAAGGCTCTCTCTCTCTTCCTGGCTCGGAGTTCTTCGCTTCTTGTTTTCTCTCCTTTTCTCCTCTTTTGGCAACTTGCACGCAACCTGCAGCACTCCAAGGCTTCGCACACGCGCTCGAGCTTCACGTAAGCATAACTTGCGCCAGCAGCAGCGGCTGGTGAACCAGGGGGGAGGGAGGGAGAAATCGGACTTGGAAACCACACGCGAGTTGGTTGGTTGCGCCTTCTCTTTACATATGTGAATGCGTGTCGTTTCGCACACTTGCCATTATCGCTATATGTGATACTAATGTGTGTATATATACTTTAGCTACGGTTGCACACTGCACCAGTCGAGCTGCAGTGCTGAAAGGCAACGCGACGCAACGTAAGGGCAATACCCTCGCGTATCACAGAAAGTATAACGCACACACTTTAATTTTCATACCTTATGCATACGAGGCGAAAACTCACACGTTCGTATAATACATTACCATTATACGTATATACAGTGGGAGTATCTCTTTCGAATGCATCGATTATAGATTCAGAACCGCATGCACCAAATTGTAATACGTACTTTGCGCCGCAGAAACTTTGTTGCTTAATTGAATTCCAAGATATTCCTTTCGTTTTATTCGCGTTTATTTAGGAGCTCCTCCAGTCAGTGATTAACGAGGTGGGGTCTTGAATCGGACTGAGTGTGTATTATCTGAAGTGGATGATGAGAATCCGAGAATGGAGCTAGATCTTCAGTTCAATCCGAACTCTGAGAAAAAATATCTCGTACATTCCAACTTAGAAAATTAAAGGCACTGATCAATCAACATTATATGTACAAATATAAATTGTTACCTATACCTCTCTTGAAACCGGGGAACTTGATGTTCAACATATCGTTCCAGTTGACATCCATTGAATGCAAATCAGCCGCGAATATTGAATACATATGCGGAAGTTCATGTGTGAATCGGTGAAAGTAGAGCAAAGTCTCCTGAACTTGTTCTTACCACGGTTGTTGTATAACGTTCATCGATGTAAAAACCTCTTCTAGTGATTACCAGTATTCGGCGATTCGTGATATATCGGGATAAGGCCGACGGACAGCGTTAATAATCATTTCCTATTTCAATTTTGATGTGACCTAACCGGGTGCAGCTAATGCAATTCCATAGATCGTTCTCGTTGAAGGTCAGGGTCTAAAATCCGCTCTTGAATTCAATTGGCAAGGCTCGCGAATGTTCACACTATCATTAGATGCCCTTTGAAATACGCAGCGAATAAATTTGACTGGCAGAACAAGAACAAACAGAAAAAAAAGAAACAAAAAAAAAACATTTCAATGGTAAAATAACAGGTAACATTTATACCCCGCAATTATACAGTCTCTGGTTTGAATGCGAGACTCGGAGTGTATTTCAAATTGCGCGAGTGACAGTTCCAAAACCGCGAAGAGCGTATTACGATTTACAACCAATTAAAACTTTCGAATACCGTGTGATAAAATATACTTTTGCGGTTATCTGAACTGTCCTCGTGCCGGCCAAAGAATATCCGTAATAAGCGCAATTTACAATATTCGTATTGAATGGAGAATGTTAATGCTGTCGCGGTACGAATTTATTCATATTATTTATTTTTTCCCCTCCAATAAACGAATTATAAAAAACTGCGGACGAAGGCTAACCAACTGAGAGATCCTTTATTTACGCTTCAAAAACTTTACACCAGAATACGCGAAGAGGCATCGACAGACTACAGCAGTTTGGCTTAACGATTGTTGAAGTGCGTATCGCAGACTCTGCAGGGGAGGAATGCAGCGTCCCCCCGATAAAAACACTTCTACTTACACATTTTTCCTCCGTATTATCTGGCATCCTTCAGAAGTACACGTAATTGTCAAAATTAATAGACCCGAGAGAACATATCTGCGCGACGTCGCGTCGTCACCTCACTGCTGCATAGGGAATACCTAATAATTGATGCGAAAAGTTCTGCCTACTACATATATAATTGATGTGGGGAGTCTCTAATTCTTGTATTTTTGTGTCGTTTTTTTCTTTTTTTCATCTTCTTTTATTACGTATACCAGTTTCCAGTGTGTAGTTTAGCCATGTGTTCAGGGCTATATTCTCGATGGGGTGATTAGCGCAGAATTATTTGCCCTAATTAAACGATCATCGCCTTTACATGTATCATCCACGTGGCTATTTTTTTTTTTTCTTCACTCGTACAAAGCGGACATTTTACGATCTTCCTTAATCATATCCGAAGCTTTTTCAGCGATCATGATTGTCGGAGCGTTGGTATTACCTGAGATGATTGTAGGCATCACTGAAGCGTCCACGACCCGAAGTCTTTTTACTCCATGGACTCTGAGACGTGAATCCACAACAGCCCATTTATCTTTGGCAGGACCCATTCGGCATGTTGAAACATAATGATGCGTTGAAAAAGTGTAGTGTCTCACCAGACATTCCCAGTATTCGTCAGAAAATGCAGCAAACTTAGCGCATTCACGAATTGGTTCGGGATTCAAACGTGCGTTGAGTTGTTTGAAAACAGGTGCCCGGCTAATTTTTATGGCTAATTTAATACCTTGCACCTGAAAATGAAGAACATCTGATTGCACTATGTTCAGTTTGAATGGATTCTGTTGTCTGCTCTCAAAAAGATAAACGACTTACAAGATTTTTCATATCTTCTGGATCGTGAAAATAATTGAAGAATATCTTTGGATCATGATCGGGATCGTTGTCGCTCAATTCAATGTAGCCTCTGCTTTTTGGACGTAAGATTACTGGACGTAACTGGAAAGAACGCTTATTCCGAATTTTTTTAAAAACACTGCGAAGATCAGGCTTCAAATCGGGAGAAGGGTTATACATATTCTCTCCCGTTGGGCTGAAAGACATCTGAATATCGGGGTAATCTTGAGAAGGATCGGCGTATCTGTAAATTTATCATCCAAAAGAGGTTCATCCAAATTGGAATATAACACACATGTCGAAAGAAAAGAAAATATATTTACCCAGAGTTGACATATCCAACAACCTCGGATGATCCTATACGGTACAATAAGCCATCCTTCTTTTCCATGAAATCTCTTATCGAGGATGAAGTTAATAGTTCGGGAGCGTCGAGATCAGTTCTGTTGCATGGAACGTCAATCAAAAATATAAGCCCGCCGACCGACACGTGATTCGTTAGATTTCGTCCAACGCCAGGGCTGTTGTGAACAACCTCGATTCCCATGTCTTTTAGATGTTGTTTGGGTCCTATTCCCGACAGCATTAAAATTTTGGGCGATAGTATCCCTCCCGCTGATAAAATTATCTCCTGATTGGCATAGACGGTATAGTCTTTGCCTTCTCGGCGGAACTGAACACCGTAAGCAGTCTTCGTTGTTCGATTCACCAGAATTTTTCGGACCAGAGAGTTTGTGCTTACCACAAGATTCTTTCTACGGGAGGCTGGACGTAAGAAGGCTTTGGCTGCACTACATCGTAGCCCATCTCTTAGTGTGCGCTGTTCTTCTTCGAACCCGCTTTGCGTCTCCGAGTTTGTATCCAACACTTTGTAACCCAAAGAAACAACAGCCTCCAAAAATAAATCTGTCAGTCCATTTTGATATCTGATTCTTTCTATTGTTAAAAAACCATCGGTTCCATGATACGGTGAACTTCGGTATCTCGGAATCGTCATGTTTTCGGATTTTTTGAAATACGGTAGGATATCTTTGTAGCCCCATCCGGGATTTTCCAAATTCTTCCAGCCGTCGTAATCCTTCGTATTACCTCGTACGTGAACCATTTCATTATGTGCGCTACTGCCACCTAGCATTTTACCCCCGCTGACAGAGCATTGGTTACCGTTCATACCTAAACAATAACTTGTGGAGGGTTCAGCCTTGAACATCCACTGATGTTCTTCACTAGCTTGGATCTCGTCCATCATGGGAACCAAATCTGCAAAAAGTGGTTCATCACTTCCAGCTTCAAGGACCAATACTTTGTTGTCTCTAATCTCCGTTAATCTGCTGGCTACGACAGATCCCGCAGACCCAGCACCTATCACTATGTAATCGTAACTTTCCAATATTTTTTCTGTCGGGACAATTTTCACTCGGTTTTTTCGATCGACTATGTCGGGTCTGAACAGCCGTATTAATATCTCCACAAATACGATGTAGCCAAACCCTGATCCGTAGGTTAGAGCCATGTCGAAGGCGGCGTAGGCGCAGGCGGCATTCATTTCGAAGTCAATCTTGTGTTATAAATTATTTTCAACAATGAAATCGAATGAGAAGATTCATCGACACTATCGTTGCTGGCACGCTCTTTGGAAGGTAACTGAAAGCTCCTTTTTCATATTCTTACTATATATTGATAACTAGCTCTCGTCAAGTATTATTCAAATGCTGGAGAGTTAGTTGGTCTTGAATCGAACACTGTTTGCGTCAGTTGTTTGATTGAGAGCCTACAAACGCATTGACCTCAAAACGAGTCTCTATTGCCCTCCAAATGAATTATGGTTTAGCTATCCAGTAGACCCACCGCAAGTTCTGATCCTGCTTATACTTTGTATATGTACACGCCACACAATGTCACTGTCAAGCTGGATGTTAGCACGTATACAGTCAAATAAACGTCATATTCATTGTACTACATTCAATTATAACTGAACAAATTGCGAAAATTTACTTTTACACACAGCGTTAAGCCGTAGTCGAATTTGTTATTCACCGCTTTGACTAAAATACAGAAGTAAGAAGAACATAAGTTGTACATACAACAAATATACCTAACCTCATTTTTATCAGTTATTTTATCCTTGACAATTTTGTGTTGATTAATATTCTTTTTTACACATACCAAAGTCATGATATATTTGCACCATATTGTCACTGACATTGTGCCCAAATATCGTTGCGTCCTAGAACTTGATTGACAAATGAATTTCTCCATTAAAAAAATATACGAAATAAATAAGCACGATAACGTGATCAATTGAGTGCGGAAGCGTGGGGTAACGTGAGTGAGTGAGAGGAAAAAAGCTAATTTGCCTTTGTGCAAACGAGCTATAGCGGCGAGAATAAAACTTTGTTTCGGCTAATTTACACCGCCATAAATTTTCCTCTGGAGAAAGAGTAGCTGCTGCCGCTTCTGCTGCTATGTCGTTTCGTGTCTCTGTGGAAAAGAAGTAGAAGTGAGAAACGAATAATGAAGAACTTGGGGGGAATAACAAAATGCAATTTCTATAACGAGAAATTCTCTTCACACCTCAAAACAGCAGCAACAATATTCTTATTTGAATAATGAAACAATGAAATTTCCGTGATGTTCGAGAATGAATTATACAAACGATTTTGAACGATTATCGCTTATTTCGTTGCTTTTCTCTTTCTTTTTTCGACACAAACCAAAAGCTCTCGTAAAGTTCCTTTCGAAGAATAGTACACCTTTTTCCTAGGTTAGGATGAAGCTAGAAAAATAGAAAGTCGATCGAAAAAAGATCGTCAGGGTCAAAGATTTGTCGAATCGGCATGGAATTATCCAGTGCTGAACGTCGATCGAACAATAATTTCGATCATGCTAACGAATAGGTACAGCAAAGGCAAATGCCGGATTAAAATATGATTGTTGATTGTTGATTGTGTTGATCATAACATTGATCAACAAATCGAACAAAGAGGAGGGTGTAAAGTACTCTAACATGGTGTCGTTTCTTTCAGACAATTTCACCGTGTTTAATCTTGGGCTGAAACCGTTTCGTTTCGTTGCTCCGTATCAATTGGAGACCATTATTTATGGTTCCATCTGCAGACCCGAAGCTGGTTCTAGTTCGCCGTAGCTACTCTTTCTCGAGCTTATACGTTTTTACCTCCTCTGGGAGTGTCGAATAAAATGTGACGACTTTTCTGTTCAGGAAATTAAAATCCCAGGGTTTAATCAGCGCGAGGCATCGAACAAAGGTCTCCACTATGCAGCAACGAACGCATACTGGCCAATCGTGTAAAATAATAGTGATGCTGCAGCGGTGTGTTTTTCTTATTCATTAACTCACGACACGTCTTTACCCCTCTGCGCTCGTAATGGCAATTTAATTTTTCTTTCTTCCTCAGAAAGTATCGATCAAAACGAATGAAAATCTTAAGGCATTTATTCAGTACCAAATGCAGAGCAGCCTGACGTTTTATATAATCTATAACAGCACCTCCTTCATTTTATCTACAGAAATTCCTTGTATGTTTTTTAAAGAGAAAAATTGAGCAGATCCTATCCCTTTTTTTGATCCATCGCCTGCCAGCTGCAGCAATAGTAATTTCTTTGAATTATACCTTGCGTTATAAAATGTGGTACGATGCAGTCGTCTGCTCGATCTCATATGGTCGATCCCGGACAAGAGACCAACTGTGTACGATATCGCGTCCCCGCATCCTTCTCATCTTATCTATAATTGACTTCACTCTCTTTCAAGTTATAAACAATCACTGAACTATCACTTTTGCGGTCTACTACCTTATCTCGCACGGGCAACGATCTCTTCGAACCACTGTACTGACGTTACCGTTGAAGCGGTAAAATTACTAAAGTAAAATATCCCAGTGTGTCGAAAAAATGAGCGAAATAATTTTTTTCGCAAAGAATTCCTCGGAGATGCAATAATTTTTATAAGCCGATACACTCCGGGATTCTGAGAGATGATCTGCAGCGAGCGTAAAGGAGATCGCGGTAAGGATAGAAGGTTCGCAGCATGAAACAGATATTCTTACTTTGTAAGATCGATGACAGTCTACCGTCTGAAATTGCATCGAACCGTCGAACAGGAACGAGAAGAAGTTCGCTCGTTTCACATCAACAGGTTCGGCCAGTACACAACTTGAATGGAATAAATGGCGATTGATTTCTTTGTTCTTTCTCATTCTATCAACGCTTTAAAAGTTTCTCTCTGTTTTAATAATCTCGTGATTCAGTCACCGGTGAACTCATCATCGTCGTAAACATAACATCCTGCTCCAGAGTTGTATTTTGCAGACTTTTATAGTCTGCAGCAGTACAGAGATCGTAATATGCAAAGTTTGGAGTGATGTACACGCGTTATTTTTACACTCAGCATAACGGTGTGTTTAAAGGGCTCCCTGCATTTCTATAAATGATCGATATATTATCAAAATTATAATAAACTTATCATCGAACGAGTCTCGTCTTGATGAGCTATGCACATAGCCTGCACTGCGGTTACGCCGAGTATAAAATTGTATGATGGATAAATTGATGCTGTCAGTGATATATTTTTTAGCGAGTTCCCTCTTTGCACCCGATATCAGTCTTTGCGGTTGCAGCAAAAAAAGTTCACGATAAAAGAAAATGTTTGTTGAAAAAAGACAAAAAGAAAAAAAAAAAAACGAAGAAAAATAATAAGGAGGAAAAGTAAAACGATGCAATGCAAGAGCGGCTAGAACTGCGTGGGCGTGAAGAAGGCAATCGCTTTGCTCGGTTGGTAGGGCGTGAAATGTAAAGAATTGCAAAACCTCTCTCTTTACCGAGGTGAGGAGAGAAGAGAAGAGGTGTGCGGGATAACAGAAGAAAAAAAAAAGAAACGAAAAAAAGGGAGAAATGAAAAGCGATGGAAAGATAGAAAGGTACCGACCTACACGTATGCACGGAAGGAGGAATAACAGAAATTCTGTATACCAAACTTCACACAGCATCATCCCTTTCTTCAGCATTATATACAATACACATGAGAATCGTGTTTCTCCATTTGTAGCACCATGTGCATCAGCAGTATCTAACATCGGGGAAGTCTTATCAACTGCAACACTCGTGTCTCTTTGATGGGTTTTTCTTGCTCCTCCATTCTTTTTTTTTTTTACCCCCCTTCCAGTTTCCCATTTCTGCAATATTCTTTTCGTGTATGTACACATGTGCAGTAACTTCTTCGCTCTGCATTTTCTGTCGATATACAGTTGTAGCCACGTGAGATCCTAAGCTTATATTATATCTACTGAATTGAAAAGCTCTTTTTCTTCGCAGTAAGTTTATCCTAGCGACTCACAATGCCAGGTATTGTGCCCTGTGTCCTAATAGCCACAATGTTGTACGATGTGTATAGGCATTTGTGCATCTGGCTTTTTCATATATAGACGTTCTCATGTACATCATATACTTTATCTCTTTCATAAATTTTTTTTTTCCACCGCAAATATGTGATCTCTTTCAGTTTCTGTTCACTTGACAGAACCACCGAATACGTTTGATATTAAAAATAATCTTCGTACACATTTACAATCGGCGTTTTTTTATTATTTCGATTTATCAACGTATTTACGTACATACATGTTACGCTGCTTTCCATTGGATCGCACGATCTGCCCTGGTTTGTTACTTATCGGTTATCGTTTATCGCTTGGAACGCTGCTGTTGCTGCTGCAGCCTTACTCACCATTTCAAATTTATTTATAGCTCGCTCTCAATAACGCAGCCTTTTAATGCCAAGATTATGCACTCGTACTTTGATATTTTACGTATCGATAGGTTCATTCGATGTGCCGAAAAATAAAACCGAAATTACTCGATTATCTGAAATACCGAAAAATTTAAGAAACCACCCAGTGGCTGCAGCTGCGGACCCTTTAAATTTTACGCTAATAAGGTATATATACGTATAATATGCAGACTGAAATTATCATCACTCTGGTATGCAGATTAAGTTTCTTGTTATTGCAGCAAACTCTACTAGGTCCGAGAAAAACTGTTATTCGGTCTAGCCAGCCAGCTGCTTCATCTGACTTTACTCTTCAACTTCTAGCTTGTATTCGGAGAGCAGACTAAAGAGCAATAAATCTTCTCATAACACTTGTCCCCTTTTAGTTCCCTTTCTTCTCTGCCGTCTTATCATCTCCCCATAATTCTTTTATGGCAAAACGTGACAATACTGAAATCTCTAGAGATAATGATTCGGATCATTGCCGCAATATATCCAATCGTAAAAATGGGTAAAGATTTTTAAACGCGTTAGATCGATCCTGATTCAGCAACAAAAATATGAAAAGGTTCGTTTCATTTTTCAGAACCATAGAATTAGAGTATTTCGACCATACTGTAATGATAATAGTTAACGTTAAGTGTACATAATCGTAAAGTAAGAAACAGCTAATAGTGTCAATAGCAAAGAAGACGATAAGCTCAGTATCATCGACTTCTCCCAGCCACAGGATTTATTTTATACTGCAGCTTTTTCGATATTTACCTAGCTAGACCAACAAGTACACATGTCATGTGTAATTTACCCACTAACGACTTCGAGGTCGTACCGAACAGAGAAAGACGGGTAAATGAATTTTATTTCTAGAGGGATGGAGAAAGGGATGGACGGACAAAGAATATGAAAAATATACATCATGCGCTCCACGAAATTTCAAAATTTATCATTTTTCTATTTATATGTTACAGGTAAGCCATGGATTCGATTCTGCAGTCGTAGTTCTGTGTACCGTAAGTCCGATCAACTATAATATTTAAGATTATCGCATTCGGCATTTCTCTAATTAAAGTTTGAAGCTAGAAAAACTGAGAGCAAAAACCGAGCGCACCTCGATCAGTTTTTTTTTCTTCGTTTCGTGTCATTCTTTCTTTTTTTTTTCTCTCGTCACGTTTATTATTGCATGCGATTCGCTGCGTTCACATTCGGTTATTTTTACATTCAGCATCCGTTTTGGTGTCGGCATAGCGTCTACATACACCTACTATACATTTGCCAAAGTAAAATCACCGGAGCTCGGCACACAAGTGCGTGTCCATTTTTTTTTTAATTTTTTTTATTCCCTCTACCGAAACACAAGTCCATGTCACTCAAGTTCGCGACGTTTCAAACGGTGGATTTTTGGCGGTTACGCGTGTGGTCCATAAAACAAGAAACAAAAAAAAAAATCAAAAGAACGAAACCGCGAAAAAATTCTCAAAGGTTTTCGCACGTTCAGTAAAGTACAAAGGAGCTGAAAATTGAGGAGGAAAAGGGGGAAAAAAAAAAAACTTTGCCCGAAAATTTTCACCCCCATCAGTGATACCACTGACTTGACCTTTTTATTTGATCTTTCTCATTCGTCGCTCTTTTTTGCCACGTCTGACCTCATCGTGCGAAATATATTCTACCTCTTTCGTACCAGAGCTATGTATATGTACTTTACATATTTATACTTGTAAACATTATCGTATGCACAAAATTTTATCGGAATTTATACAGTGTATGTTGTACATTCCCGATATAGCTTGAGTATAATACGTACAGCTGTAATAGAGCGAGATGTAAAATACCAAACACGAGAGCGGCGAGTTATGCCACTTTGATAAATATTTTCAGAACGACTAACAAGGGTTGGAATTATATTTAGGATTCGGATTTAATCATCTAATTCACCCCGTATTTCGCTTCTCTTTTCCTTTCCCTTTCGATCGTTTCAGATATACCCGTGATTCATAAATTACAATGCCAATAATTCACATCTCGACATCGCGATCATCGAGAAAATTTTCATTCGTTTAAGTTTTGCAGTCTCAGTATTCCGCCGATTACTTTTCATTTTTTTTTTTTCATTTCTTTTTTTGCTCCGTGAGAATATAGATAGTAAAATGCGCGTGTGTTTTATGCTTCTTTAAATTCTCTTCTCAATCACATATACTGCGGTTTATCTGGCTTTGTCATGGGTTATCAAATTTATTATTGCAAACTTAGCAAACGCATGTCGGAGATAGATAATGAAGTAATAGACAGTAATACAAATATATAATAAAGTTCAATTATGAACTGTAATTTTCTCAAATAGAATAACTCACATATATTATATTATAAACTGTACGTATTTACTTCTTCATATAATTTTACTTGCAACAATATAACAACGAACACTCCAGATAGTTACGCTACGTTAAATTGATACCCGATAAAAATGTTGCACACCGAATGATGAAATGCACATAATACAATTTCATTGTTCAATTTATTCAACAATCATCACGCGGAGACGATATGATACTTTGGAACAGATTTTTACTTCAATCTTACTTTCCTATTATTTTTGAAAGTTTTTTTTTTTCTATGATAAACTGACAGTAAATAATATTTCCAGTTGCAGGGGGTGATTTTCTTTTTCTTTTTTTTTTTTCGTTTTTCTGAGACGGAGGGTTGGGGAAGTCAACAACTCTCGTATAACAAGTGGGTGGGAAATTGTGGTACCGTTAGTTTTTCATAGCCGCAGTTTATTTGGTTTAGAAATGCCGACAAAACGAGTTCAGTGGCAGATTTTCTTTTTGTCATTATTTCAAAGAACTCTTGTCTCGGTGACGTTAGTGCATACGGGAAACCAGAGGTGTGAACGAACCCTAGAGCTATTTTACTCAATCCTTTTCACACACATGTATTCGTATAAACTTATACTCCATCTTCTCGACTTCAACAAACACCCGCCAATTGAAAAATGTTACGCATTACAGTGAACTGAACTTTTTTCTTTCTACCGAAATAGAAGCTTCATTTCCGCAGTTTTCAGATCTTCGTGTAGCGACACGAAAGGTATTTTCCTTCCAATTTCTGGTACAGCACTCTGCAGCGATGCTGCTACTATGGTGTTATATACCTTTTCAACGTAAAGTAGCAGCAGTAGTAGAAGCTCAGCTTTGCGGGGTGGCTTTTAGGGGGTTCAGGATTTAGTAACATCATCCGTCCAATTAACACTGCGCTCTGTTCTCGTGAAAATAAAGGGAAAAAAAGTAGCTGAGGTGGGGATATACATAGTGGCTCTCGCTACTCATCAGTTCACATCGTACTCCACGCTGAGTTCTCGACACCCAAACCAAGCGATGCAAAATAAACTTTTTAATTCAATCGAATCGAGCGGGAAAATTTTTCGGAGCACAAAATACAGGCATCAAAATTCGCAGACGACTATGTCTAGTCATACGCTTTTATCTGTTTGAAAAAAAAAAAAAAAAACAACAAGAACGATGTCATAAAAATGATAAAACACAGATCGGATATCGATTTGATTGGTTGTCGTATATCCAACGTCAGGTGTATTGTATAAATCACGAAAGGCTTTGGAAGGGACGATCGTTTTATAGAGATGGTAAAATTAAAATCTATGCGACGTAGACGGACGTTCAGTTCAACAGATTTAATTAACGAACCCCACTTTTTACACGTCTGGCTATCACTCGCCATTCATTCTTTCTTCTTTTTTTTTTTCTCAACGTGCAGCAAACGTCAGGAACGATCAAATACTTCCGGAAAATTATTTATGAATAAACTAGAAACTACAATAATGGCAGAGTGATACTTTTATAGTTGACGCTATTTGGTTGAAGAAAATGTAGTTAAGAGTTCTTCACGTTCCTATTTCTCTTACTTTTTCATTTCTGTTTCGACTGTATGCGATTCTCTTCATTTCTAAAAATATATGATTTATATTATACAGCAGGTATAATAATTCGTATAAATGGAAACGCGACGCGATGTCTACTTGTTTCGGCTTTCGTTTCGTCTTTGTCTTCGTCATTGTCTCTTTTTTTTCTTTTCTCTTCATAAGGGAGACAGGACATAAAATGCGTAGACGTCTGGAGGTTCGCTGCAGTCTACGGAATTCGGAGAGAGTACGTTTGCGTCAGTTTGTGAAACCGGAACCGGAAACTCGACTCTGGGTGGTTCGCGGAAGAACGGTGACAGATTTCATACACACCGCGATGTGCGGCGGTGGAATGTTCGAATCGAACCGAAACTCTTCGTCGTGTTGAGATTGCTGCTGCGCTGGTCCGTCGCAATACTAACGTACGATGCAGTGGAAAATGGAAAGAGAAACATTTCTCCCCATTACGATACGCGATGTCATACGTATTACGTACGTACACATACCTCATGACGGGTACGATAAATGGCGGGCGAAAAAATTTCTCTACCGATCGACGTTAACGTCGCGACGTTTGTGGCAGGAGTTTGATGTCACCAGATACTGTCACGTTCAAACGTCGGCTCTCCATTGTGCAACGAACTCGTTAATGAACATCGACCGGAGGCTTATACACATTCTCTCTTTCTCCATTTCTCTCCATCTATCCTCCGCTCCCTCTCTCTCTCCATACGTAATGCTTTTGAATTCAACATTACCGCCATGAACTAGCGGAGGAAATTGAATGTCGCCGATGCAACTCTTGTTTTAACGGGTAGACCGATGGGCTGCCGCCGCTGTTTCGCCGTCACCGACAAACCTATGTAACGTCGTTTTACCTATACGTTTACATATATCGGCAACGAATTGTAATAATATGGATACGAGTGGGTATATCAACTGTAAATGACAGCTATTCAGCGATACAATATTAGAGATATAGCTAGAAACTTTTCTGATTTATTCGCGAAGGCCTTTTCAACGTTGAATCAATATTGTTTCTATTCCCAACCCATCGCACCCGCTAAACTGAAAAAGTTACGGGCTCCTGAAAACCGAAATTTTTTTTTCATTGTTGGATTTATTTAGAGAGACCAAGCATATATCGATTATGTCATCCCTTAATTTGATTTACCGAGAGAAATACGTATACACCTATGTATAACGCCGCACGACGATATACGATAATCTTTTTACTCATACGACTGATCCGCTGTGCATTGAAAACGAGCGCGAGATAAAATACGATGCATATTGTTCATTATATCCGCGTGTTGTTTTTTTTTTTTCATTTTTCTTTCTTTTTTCTCTTCTCTCTACTTTGTTCTTGCCTACAGTCTTAACGCAACAATGGCCTGGGTGTGGCGAATATAAGTCTGAGATGTAATTTTTGTTAAATTTATGGACCCTGCATTTGCAGTGCATGTCTATATAGCTCGCATGTTGTGTTGAATATTGCTTGAGTATATTTCATTGCAAAAAGGAAAATCACGCCCTTTTCTCCTGATATAATTATATTAAAACAAAAAAGGTGTTACCGAGTATTCAAAAGGCGTTTAAGTTATTCCCGATAATATCTTACCCTCAATTAACGGTTGTTAATTTCCCCCCTCTTTTTTATTTTCTCATTGCGGTAACTCAAGGTGGCAGTGGGGATTTTTCGCGTTACTTGTACTCCCTTCTTCTGGTTATTTCCTACTCCCGATTTGAACGACAAATTTTATCAGATAAATTCGAAGGGGTTGAAAGACCGAGGGTTCCAAATGAAGAGGGTAACTAACCGAATGGAACTGCGAGCTTCACCTTCTTTCACGCACTCTATCCTTCTCTTCTTTACTCGATTCTTTTTCCCACCCACTTCTCTTGTCGCACTAAGATTTAAAATGCAGATGGAACCCATTCAAGAAGCCGCTCGTCGAACAACCCACCAATTAATTTCATTACCCTTCCTATATTCTAGCCCCTTATTTTTTAACCCTCCAACATTCTCCGCTGCAGTCGCGGGTTACCCGAAAAGAGAAACGATGATGGAGGGGGAGGGGGAGGGGGGAATAATCGTTACAAAGTTTTGATACAACCAAGCTGATTAGCTTGGCTTATACTTTATCATCTTTGTTCTTAAAACATGCGGTTCCGTATAGCAGTTTTCATTATCAGGGGAGATAATTGAACTAATCGTAGAAGTATTTTAGCTTCGAATATCGTAGACGGTATAACCTCTATATTATTAGATATGTTTTAATTTATTTCATACTTAAAAAACTAGCAGCGCACGCTGCACTGGCTTAGTGCAGGGCACCATGAAACAAAGATTATCTTACGAGTAGAGATAAAGCAATCCCATGCATATTTACGACAAACAAACGGAAAATTTCTTCCCCTGGAAGCTGTAGCGCGGCAAGATTCGTTTTTTTTTTTTTTTTATTTTGTTTCCCTTTTTATTTTTTATTATACTCTTCTTTAGTTTGCACCGCGTTTTATTTGCAGAGCTCGCTTTGCATTTAAACATCTAGTTTGCTTAATTTATTCGTTCGAAGGGCGGGCCTAGCTGCTTCTCTTACTACGGTCCACGTAAAGTATGAATAGTCCACTGACGACGCAGAAGGTGTATAAGGTAGATATAGATAGTTATACCGGCAAAGCGAAAACTTTCTTCGTTAAGAAAAGACGGTGGCCATTATTCTTACAAAAATACCAGGGACATTATTCCTGCGGGAGGACCTATTCTGTTATATACTGCAAATCAAAATTCCAAACTGAAACGGAATTCGTAATTTATGGGTCAATCGTTTTCCCCTTTTCTAATACCCCAAACATCAAACTTTCAAAATTCCCTTTAGCATGGGCAGGTTTAAGTCCATGAAAAAAAGAAAACTGGGGGAAAAAAACTTCACCGCAGGCGATAAGAGTATGAACGCGAGGAGAGGTATGTATTTATTTAAACCTAGACTGGGGATTGCAATTCGGTTTGAAAATGAAATTTGTGGGAAGAGTGAGTTTAATTGGAGCTTAGTTCGCGGTATTGTCTCACAGTGGTTTACGAGGTTAAGGTACGTTTTCTGGGGATATAAGGTGTCCCTTGAAGGGTGGTGAGTTGGGGGTGGTTTTTAAGGAGGTTGAAGAACACCGCGAGGGAAGTTTGCACCTTGGGTTGATGCTGCCGCGCTAATTTTACGAGGTTAGTTAACTCTTGTAAGACGCTTATGCTCAGTCTTATATTATATACATACAGACGGAGGCTACTAATTTCATAATTTAGACGAGACTTGGTTTAAGTAGTTTAAATACATGGTGAGATTATATGCCCGACGATTAGAGGAGGAGTTATAAGAACTGAACAAACCACTACAGAAATTGAAAAAAGAAAAAAAAAAAAAGAAATACATATCTATATCCAAACTTCTACACATGCCCCACGAGACAAAATATCCAAACTTATATCTCGAACATTATAGAACCGTAAATGTAACCAAACCAACTATGGAAATTCGTGTTTCGGAACGTTCTGGGAATGATTCCGCCCCCTAAATTTTGGTATAACAATTGAAACACTTTTTTTTTCTTTTTTTTTTTTTCATTGGTTGGTTTTTACGGAGATATGAGAGTTTAAGAAGTCCCTAGTCGAGGGGTGGATTCTATCCTATAACCATACCGGCGACAAACCTAGCGCCAAGGTGATTTGGTTGCTAGTAGGAAATTTCCATACCAATTCACGGTGAGGGTAATAAAATTTAAACAGCGCTCCGAAACTTTATGGACTTGCGTTACCAAGTGCCTCTATACTGGGTAGCGTCTGCTCGTATATAGCTGTATATACATACCTTAGTTCACCAACTTGGGAATTACGCGGGCAACACCCTATTAGCAATAAAGTAGGTGCCTCGTGACTACTTGACTGCTGCTGCACCGCGCCGCCGCCGCTGCCGACACCGTGCTAAAACCCGAACGTAATCTAACGTAACGTAACATAACGTAACGTCTATACCCCTTTCTCTCAACGTTAAACTTTCGATTGGCTACAACCGCGTAGTACCAGAAAAAACTTTTACTAGTAAAAATAGCTGATGTACATCCAAACTTTTTTCTCTTAAACCCTACAAAGGTGCTCCTCTTTTCGTATACTGCGCTAATTCTTGCGAATCTATGTATAATTAATGTCTTGAATCTTTGGTCTATTCGTCGCATTAACATTAAGTACATGATGAACATTTTTTATATTACTTCACAGTAAATCGCGATGATGATGAAGGGTTTTATTCGTCTCGTCGAACACGTCGCGTGGTAGCGAAGTGTAACGCGGGAATCCCGGAATACTTGCTAATTCCTACCACCGCAGATTATTATCTGCTTTAATCGCAGTTCTTCTCTTTTCCTACTGACTCTAACGCCTAACGAGGCATTGTCCCCGTCCGCGTCGCGAGGCTGCTGCCTGCCAGCGGCTGTTCTACCACCCTATTATACAAAACCGACGGACGCCAAAGCAAAAGAGGCGTCGCGACGCTCAGCCTCTTCTCTTAGGAACGAGTCGCATTAGGCATACGAACGAGCTATAAAACGCTTAAATTATGTATAAATTATACGCGCCAGAAAAAAGAAAAACTGTTATACGTGTTACAAAGGGTCGCTTTCCAAGGGCCATTCGCGCTAGCTAAACGTTATAGCTGTGACAATTTCTCTATACGGAAGTTGAAAAGTTTCGTTACATGATCGTTATATCCTACATCATATACGTATATGTGCTGTATTTTTTATTCCATTGCGTTGAGTGATCGCGGTCTTGAGGGAAACGTGAATAAGTTTGGAAAACCTGGCTCTTTGTGCAGTAAATCACTTTAATATAAATCCTTTATTGCTCTCGGTTGAAAATTACCTATCAAATAGTCTGCAGACAAAGCAGTTGAATAAAGTCGTTTTCAGGACCCCGTACTGCTCTCGGCTGCCACCACCGCGCTATAAGCATTTGCATAATGGTCCATACGTTTGCAAGGAGATCGCAGGGGGTACGAGTCTTGCGGAAGTAACCCTTCCACGGTCTCGCGTATAGTTAAAATTCACAATTGCTTGTTTGAGTCTACCATTGTCTCGCTTAATTGGCAAACGAAATATCGAGGGCTTAACTCTCGAGCTTCGGGAAATTCGCGGGCAGAACAGATTTTGTCTACTACCACCTGCACCTTGCCACAATCGTTACTTATTATACCATTTACTTTGTAAGACAATAAAGAGACGGAGGAGAAAAAAAAACAAAAAATGAATAAAGGGGAACGTTAAACCTTTTTTCAAGTTATAATCTTGGTCGATCGTAACTCTTTTTTGCACGGTACACACCACCAGGTTCCTTATCTTCGTCCCTTTAGTTGCCATTCTCTGCAAAGTCCTGGGGCACGCGGCAGTCTCACCTCACACATAAACAGCCCATATTTACGAGAGGAGCACGTCATTTTTGCGGATCCTCAGGCCATTCGTATGTAAAACAGTCCGACCAAGCAGGCATGCAGCCAGGCGGGTGACTCGGGACTCGCTCTTCTCCTTTTGCCTCCATTCCCTCAGCTATCAGCTTCATCCTTGCAGAGCAGCAGCGACTCCACAAGATATGCAAATGTCACTAATTACTGGTAGCACGGATTACACGAAGCTCTCTCTCTGCCTCCGTCTCCCTTCTTTTCTCTTACTTACCCTACAGCAATAGTGGTTCCGCACCGCCACGCGAGTCTTATTCGAGTCGTTGGGAAAGACGTCGTTCACTTCCCCCGATTATATCTATACATTACTTCGCCTACTGCCGCGACCAGATAACTAACACTTCGTAACGACTTTGGCTAAAATCCCCTGCTCTCGTTGAACGGATGGCTTGTAATTCCGACTCGAATGCTACGGGCTACCATGCCCCATCTAGATTATCCTTGAACAACCCATTCCTCCTACAATTAAGAGCTTAGAGAGCAAAGAAAATAGGAAAACGGAGGTGTACCAGCTGATCTTGTAAAACTAGATAAATAAATAAACAACCTGAAGAGATATCATGGAAGGAAGTTTTATGGGCGCGGTTCGACCGAGCGCTCTCGGTACAGCAAACGGATTAGTAACGTTTCTTAATTCTCATTTTATATATACCTACTTGTGTTCGAACGCATAGTCGTTCTCCCTGTAGATTTAATCTACCATAGGGCATGCCTGACCCATTGTTTCGGTGGGCAAGGTACACGACTAGATTGGTGATAACCGCGATACGTACCGAACGATAGATCGGAGGTTGCAGTTGGAACCGCAGCTGAAACGTTCTTGGGTCAGCTCTTTGCTCGCGTACCAGATGAATCACCTCTTATTCCACGTTTCTCTTTTACACAGGAGTCCACCCCCGATGCATGTAAAACCTTTCTCAGTAGTCCATGGGTACTGCTGTACATGGACTGAAAAAAAATAAAAATAAAAATAAGCAAATGAAAAAGTGTATTCAATCTACGATCTACACTCTGCCCATAACTCCGAGTCCGAATACCTCGCGCAGCCACTTAGATGCCACGGTTATTACGAGATTAAGCTCATAACGAGGGAGGAAAATAGAAGGAGGGACGAGTTTAATAAAGAAGACCAACTCGAGAGGGTCGAGGGCTACTCGACCAAACCCTTATACAGTCTTCATTCAAATTCTTCTCTTTCGAGGGGTCAACCTCACGGTCAGATTAGGCCAGGTTAGTTTTATCTCCCTTTTCCGGTAGGTTGCAAAGAATCGATCCTGCAAGGACGACCCTTTATAAATCGTGAGAACAAAAAGAAATTCCCTCATGGCCTTAAGATCGGAATTGCTACACTTCTCAGCGGGTTCGATGTGCCAGAAGAAAAAAAGAAGAAAAAAAAATCCATTCCACTCCGACAGCCTAGCAAAATTAATCGTTCGTTCCTCGGTATATTGGAGCGCCGATTATTTCCGTGACTAATATTTCCATCCACCATGTATATAATCGCAAACGCCTTCGATCATCCACTCCGATGATCCGTACTCGGATACATCAGCTTATTAACAGGATCTTACACGGCTATCTTTTTACCATATCTCGGCAACCTCGACCGACACGCCACACTAAATCATCTCCAGGCAATCAGGCTGCTTTGTGTAACCACTCGGTAAAACCGCATCACCAACCTTCCTTAGCCTACAGAACTCTTGCTACTTTGGCTCACGTGTGATATTATTCATATATATTATTGCAGATTCTGATTCAGAATTCATATGAACATCCGAATCGATGCGCATACATTTGCTAGATCGATGAAACCGTTACCAGGAGGATTCTAAGCTATCTTCTATTCGTCTATCACCGAATAGAATATCCTCCCAAATAGATTCAATCATTCATTGAAAACTAAAGTTCCGCTTTATAATATTCGGCAAATGTCTCGACACCACCAGCGGCACTATGATTAGTAACTGCAAGGCCACATAATTTCTCGCGTACAATCAAGATCGAATGAGTTTCCTGAACCCCGACTGTCGAAGTCGTCGTGGTGCATGAATTGTTATTTACCCTGACGTACATGTGAAGCAGTATTAATTTTTATCTTTACTCGGACCTCTAGGAAGTCCTCGACGTTCGCACAAATCACGATGATGAGGTGAAAGAAGAAAAATGCGATGGTCTCGATAACCTTGTCGACCGATATGGGAGGTATTGCGGAACGATTATGGATCTCGATTTACGATTATAATTAACGAGGATTGAATACATCGGAGTCGTACTCTTTTATATTACGCCAACATTTTTTTTTTACCAAAGCTACTCCCGGTCGGTTTTCTCGGCACATAAACCCTTTCATGTAATCGGCTGTTCTTCGTTATGTAATTCGTCCTCAAAGTCTATCCGCCAAGTGCTGCACCAGAAACAGCGGTCGCAACGCGATACGATCGAACCAAAAAATAATGCAACAAAAAAGAAGAAGGAAAAAAAAGACAATATGTACAAGAAAGAAACTTGAACAGTATCCGTTCTTTCTTACAAGTTCTTGTATACCGCGGCGACCCCCCTACGATCAGCAAGAAAAACTACCGATACTCAACTGTGCCGTAAAATTCACGTGCATATACACGTATGTACATGGATGTAATACACTGTTCAATGAAATTCACCCGATCACCAGAGCCCCATCCTGATGCTGCAGCTGATATACTTACACACTCGTACAAAGTTGCGCAATTTAGTTAAACCTGTTCTGTTCTCAGCATTGCTGCTGCTCCTGCTGCTGCTGCTGCTGCTGCTGTTGTGGTCCCTTGGGCTTAATTTCATTCCATCGACCTCGAAGAAGGTATAGGGTAGGGTATGCACGAGGAGTATAGACTCCGCTTGCGAGATCCAATCGTCGTACTCTGATTTTAAAGCACCTTTTAAATTGAACAGCGTACAACGATTTTCTCCCGATATCTTGCCAAACTTCATGAATATACACCTTATACAGAATATCATATTGCATTGGTGCAGATTTTTTTTTTTCCTTTTTTTTTTCACGATAATCGGGAACGCCGGAATAATAAAACCGATACCCAAAATTAGTATTCAATTCCACGAAACGCAGAAACATACTTTGTTTCTTTATGGATCGAACAAACTGCCGTACTCCTTCGATGTCGGATGATACGAAAACGCGTTCGACC
The DNA here is from genome assembly GCA_963932425.1 of Athalia cordata. Classification (NCBI taxonomy): domain Eukaryota; kingdom Metazoa; phylum Arthropoda; class Insecta; order Hymenoptera; family Athaliidae; genus Athalia; species Athalia cordata. Next base: position 23,616,258 of record OZ010625.1, read on the forward strand.
AGATTATTCAAGCACCGGGTCATCGAGTTTCGAAATAATATAATCCGTCGATTGCCATTTCTGGCCACAAGCAATTCATTTATACGTTTTGGTGCGATCATCGCTGTAAAACTGGTTCTCGAATGCATCGTAAATTGCACATTAGTAATCAATTACAGAAGGCGCGGCACTCCCTGTCTGCCAACCTACGCTGCCTATCTCACCGAAACGTCACGTGATGTTATTATACCTCTACAATGCATCACGTTTTCGCTCCTCTCTATTTTTCATACAATGTATTAACCACCGTCTTCCATGTTTTCGCTCATCAAAATTATCTGAGAATCTCAAACTACCTATATATCTTACTTCGCGCTTCACAACTTTATTCATCATGTTTTTTTTTTTGTTTCTCTTTTCTTACCGGACAGAGACATTTTTTCTCTTCAAAAACTTTCTGACGTTTCAGCAGCAGTCGCTGGAAATTGAGAAGTAAAATAGAATGTCAATATCTTTGGTATAGTTGGAATGAGAATAAGAATAAGTAGAAATGGATGGTATGTATGAGATGGAGGTAAAAATAAAAGGCGCGACAAGTGGCCAATCCAAAGTCGAGTGTGTCTGACACACAAAAGTTTCGCAGTATCAGACAAAATATATATATGTACCCTATGTAGCACCTATATCTGCGTTGAGCAGCGTAAGCGTAAAAGATATACGAGAATGCCGGGGACGGTTTCTCGAAGAGTTTTTGCCAGACCTCGTCGTATTCACGACGAAACCCATTGCACTCTATCTCCTTATCCTCTTACCCACGTTTCATACTCGGAAAAGAATGCTTCAGACCGTAGAATCAAACTATTTGTTACTCTACTAGAAAACTCGATGCTCGAAAATAGTTTTTTCTTTTCTTTTTTTTTTCTCCAGATTAATTTCGTAGTACGTAGAAACAAACTTACTCAGAGTATGGGTGATTCCAGAAATTGTAACCACCATTTGTCCATCACATAAACAATTCTAATTTTTCGTCAGAAGATAATAGCTTTTGGGGAATCTAAATTTTAGGCCAAAAATCAACATTTTTTTTTCTCGTAGCTTTTCAACGCGCTCTGATGTATATCTTTCTTAAAAACACGAATCCGTCGACTGAATTAGGCTACTAAATTGTTGGTTTCCATGATTTTCAGAGACTTGAAATTGACATGGAAACACTGAACACTAAATACTTCACAGTTTGAGATCGCGTTATTTATTGCTCACCTTTACTCTGCTGTCAGATAAATCTGCGAACATCAACACTTACTATGATGCACGTGTGAGAAAATGAAATCCAATCGCACTACCTCGTACATGTAATATTGCAGAAGCGCATGGCTACAATGTGTTTCCCTATAGAAAAGGTCAGATGATTAGAAATTATGGATTAACCTATCAAAAGTTCGCAGTCATTGAAGGTGTTTATTGGTTTCTCGAAGACCATGACACGCGTTGGACAAGTAATGGATGTAATAATGCGTGGTCTTTATACTCTTAGGTTCAAATCTACAGTTCACACGATGTACGTCTCTCTACCATAGCAAAGTTATTTTCTCCGAGTCTTCTTGCGTAATAATAACTGTTCTTAACAAATTGCACGCAGTCTCCCATTAACGACTCATCATTACACCGTCAACTATACTTGTAGTACCTCGTATCCCTGTACCTTGCAACAGCAAAATCTTCGCGATTTAAACAGCTGTCGCCCTGCCCTCATTATATTAGTATGCGAAGGCGAATAAGAGGAAGGATTGAAAAAAGTAGGTCTTGTCCTGTCCTGTCCTGTCCTGTCTTGTCCTCTCCAGGCTGCCAGCAGTATCTGAAAAAGGTAACGGGGCCGCGTTCTCGTTCTCTACTATGCTCAGTTTAGCCGCAACCTGCACTTCAGCTATTGGAGCAAAGTTTTTTGATTCCTTGACCGCTTATTTCCCGCAAGGCGTCGCGACGCTTCGCCCCTGAAGGCGTGCCAGAGGTTCTGGTTTACTTAGTTAGTTGGTTAGTTAGATAGTTAGCGACCAGTGTCGTCTGTATCGCAGAAGTTGTAACTGTTGAACGCTGTTACTGAGCAAAAAGCCGACCCGTCCATCCTGTCCTTCCGCGTGAACGACCAGTAAGACCCAACGTTAGTTCAACCACGTGATACGCTGCAGCAGACCAGATCAGGAAGTCGTACCACACATTTTACCCGATCTCCGATGTGCACTTCGATGACGTTTTATATCGCTTATACCGATCCTGATCAACGCCCTGCATGTTAATCCATACCGGCGCGCGTCCGTTGGACCGATATTGTATTTCTCGATTGACGTTATCCTGGGAATAATCATTTGACACTTTGACGTATCAGACATGTCGTTGCGCGTGAATAACTCAATCAAGTTTATCGGTTTTCGTGAACTCATGTTTTACAGTTTTATTGCTGATCTTCATACCTCTGTACCCTCGTGGGTGGAAATGAATACTAACGTTCCAACTACATCTAGAAAGCAGGATGCAGAGTAAGAGATAATCGTATGAAATTACCGCTAATCGCAAGTAGGATAGGCGTGAATGGTGGATAAGTCATGCTTCGTCAAACCGCATCATCTAACAGCATGAGGTTCACGGTCTTCGATTTGTTAGTCTTATAAGTCGTTTTACAGATCGCTCTCGAGTCGAATGAACTTGCTATTGATCATTCATAAATAATTATCACATGAATATCCGGTGATCTTTTTTCTCATAATTCCTTCCCGGTTCATCTGAAGATGGTGAGTTGGTACAAGAGACGAGAAATTATAACTCGACTTACCCAGCCTTTTGCCAGTACACCAATAGGCCGATTCGCATCCCTTTCTCTCTTCGTCTGCACGACAACCAACTCTCCATCCGTCTAGCTTACGGGATCGTTGACCTTAACACTGTGTTTTCGATAAGCGGGGAAATTTATGTCCTGATATCGGCGTACGACGTACACTTTGTCCGTGATATACGCTCGGAGTAAATGCATGTTAACATGTATAAATCCGCGATTATATGTACGAATGCAATTCTCTCGTGGTCGAAATTACAAGAAAAAAAGACGAAAAAAAATCATTTTCGAGTATAAAATCAGAATCGCGGGTTCCTTTTTTATCGTATCATATAAAATTCGAGTGTGAAAATATCACCGTGTGTATATGGTTTGAAAAAAGACGACATAATAAATCCGTATATTTTATAGCTGAGGCAAACGCATACCACCCCGTTATATAATAGTCGGTTAAAGTAATTCGGTACAATAATTCTTACCGTCGCGACGTTAGGATTGGAAATTCTTGGCTTTTATCGCTGCGATATCTGTAATGAAAATTTATACACCGTAGTGTACGCGAGCTTGCCCAGGACTGGGATAAATTTCAAAAACGTGTAAATACGTCCAGAACACGTGCGACCATTTTATAAAACTTGCTCGTCCCCAACTCCTCGATTTATAGAGGTGCGGTTTTCTCAAATCTGTATACAACATAACTATTTCGATTTTCAAGTCCTCGTAATTCGTCACGACATCGCTAAAATACATGTGTATCTTCCCGTTCTAATTTTCATAACATTTATTCATTACTCACGCGATATTCCCTGCAAAACGGCTTTACTCGTCTCTGGTTTCCAAGTATTTCAATAAATACAATTTTCAGATATCTCGCGTTGAGCGTTATCGATCAAGGCCAGATGTAGATCTTGAATATCTCGTTTGACTTTTCTTTTCTTTTCCCTTTTTTTTTTACCTAGTTTCTTTCACCTCCTGCAGTTTGACTCAACTTTAAGAAATTCATAAACCAATGTGCAGAGGTCAAAGAACTACGGACGGTCGCCGACTGCTAGTTGGTATACCTACGTGCATATGATACATGCGTATGTATACAGTATACACACCAGGTGTATATATATATATATAGTGGACAATAGTATGCCATTTTCTATGACTCGGCGCACGTGGAATACCAATATCTTTCTTGTATACGTTTCACCCGATTCAAACCGAAACGGATACATCGGTCCCTTGATGTCTGATTAAATTCCTTGAAAACTTTTCAAAGCTTTTCTAGAGTCGATTTTCTCCGACATCCACTTGGAATTGCACGTATACAGTTGTATCATTGCGGTCCAATAAAACTATACTTTGCGGCCGCTTGTATGCTGTGTACGATAATCTTTGAAAAAATCCTCACTCGGAACACATATCGCGATAGACACGCGGGGTCGATACCATAAATAAATCCTTACAGAGCTTGGGTCAGCTGTATTAACAGGTTTTTCTTCGATTTATTACCTACGTCTGTATATACCTATGTATCTTACGTGCACGCCAATGCACCTCGCGACACGCCAACGCCCCGACTCAAGCCGATACAAATGAGGGTCAATATTGTGGTACGGACAAGATATACCTATCCGCCATTTTCTGACTCTTGAAAAATTACTTAATGGATTTGCAAATTTCTTTCCACTTCAGTGAGGTGTACGGATAAATGATAACGTGGACGTTGCGCTAATTCATATACGCCAGATCGGGGATATATGTACTATAAATACCTACTACAGACTACTAACGCGTAGCTAATTTAGAAGTATTTTAATCACCGCATCAAATCACTCCGCAACGCTCAGAGCTTTTAATTTTAGCAAATGAGGAGTGTATTTAGAGTACGAATATAGCGTAGCAAAGCGCGGCCCTAATTCCCCGGATCACCCCTCGCTAAAATAACGCGTGATGATGCCTAGGCTCGTTGATGTAGTTATCATCCCCTTAAAACAAGACCCTTGCTTTTAACGTTTCCCTTTCTATTTACACGATATTTTATGCCCGTTCTAAAAACTCGAAAATTTTCCAAGAGCCACAACGTAGAGGATCTTAAGCATCGCTTAAAACATTATAATGCGCGCAAATGGTAACTACCGATAATTATGTAAATAATATTTTTCAGTTTAATCAATCCGAAGATTTCGTTTTCCAGCACTACGCGGTCTTGTCGTTAATCTTTAAACTTGTAAATTATGTATAGAACATGATGAAACGCGTGTAAACACACAAGACGACGACCGGCCCCTAAGCAAGCAAGCAAACGCGGGAAGTCGTAACGCGTAATCTCAAAGTTCATGGATCGAGGAACACAACCCGATCGGTAATAAGATTGGGACGTGAACAACCTGGCAAACACGGAAGGAGAGAAGGAGAGAAATTAACTCCTTATACATATGTACATTGTAGACACATACGATTGACTGCACCCAGAATCTTGGGCTCTAAGAATTCATACCAGACTCAATATCTGCAGGGTAAAAGGGGCTGGAACACCCTTAGGAACATTAGTTGCCGTATGCATATATCCATATATCCATATACCTATATACATATATGCACATGTACATACATACATACATACGTTTTAGACAGGTTTGTTTGCCAGGAGAACAACGTACTTTGTGGTTCGCACTGCACATGGTTAATAGAAACTAGCGTATCAACTAGTGTGGAAATTATTTCTACAATGTTGCTGCAGGAATTTCACTCGGCTTTCTCTGTGTATCGATAGTTATATATAACGATTAAATTATTTAACATTACATTCGAGCTGCGAACTGTATAAATTCATGATTAATGTTGTTCTCGTCATTATCGTTCGTGTACACAGCTAGACTATAATTTCCTTCTATTTAAATTTACTTTTGACACTAAACTGCGGTTCAGGTAAACATATGTACAAGTACAACATATATATTTATTGGACTGCTTTTGATTTTTGTAAAACTATAAGGTGCGGTTAATGTTTTCCGTACACGCGAAATTCGAACACGTTTTTCACCGTACAGAACAGTTTTGTAGCTAGTCTGGCACGGAGTAGCTCACCCCTTTGGTTTATTTCTTCTTTTTTGCTACCGTCGGGTTTCGCTTCCCATCGCCCATCTGAAACCTTCGCATTTCAACGTATATAGTAGCTTCCTCTCTCCCCCCCCCCCCCCCCTTTCCTCTATTTTTTATTTTCTACTTCTTCTTTCCATTTTTATTTTACCCAAGGGATCGCTCGTTCGCGCGCCGAGAAGCCGCAAAGACCCGGTGGTATATATATTTTTATCTATATACATACGTATAGGTATATATATACTTTGAAAACCGCGAACGACGACGCGCGAGCTTACCGCAACCATACCACCACTGCTGTACTGCAGTAAAGCTGCAACAGGAACGCATGCGGCTAACTTTAGATGAGAGTTAAAAATAAAAGAAATATTGTAAAAATATTCTCAAGGCTATTCAAACAACGAACATACACGACGTGTTTGTGCAACGGCACACTGGTGTATATCGTGGTATAAATATAAATATAGTTGTACGATTGTACAGAAACTGGACCACGTAAGAACGATTGTACTCGTTGTACAGTCACCGTGGCGGTGGAAAAGAAGATAAATTCAAAGTTGATAATGCGTTCGTATAGGGCGGTTTAAATTCCCATATATATCTGTAATACCCCGCGTCATATAAAGAGCGTGCGGTTGGTTTTTCGCGTATTGCGCGAAGGTTTTATACTTACATTTTATTTTTAAGCCAAGGGTAGAGAGTGGATGTCGGCGTTATGGTAATGTCGAAGGTTTACTGCAATCCTCTATTCCCCACCCGCTCATGGTCTGGCTTTCTATTTATGATGTCTTTGCCCCACACGGTGTTCTCCTTCACTTTTACTTTCCTCTTTTCAACCCCTTACATATATATCCTTAAATAGTCAAATTTCAATTCAAATTCAACAATCCCTGGCACGCTCTATAAGCCGTTAAAAAAGAATGTTAGAAGTGCAAAAAAAGAAAACTGAATAAAAAATGAACTATGAAAGAACGCAAAATATGTTACTCGCTCAAGGACCATCGTATTTCCACCTATAGCCGTGTACATCAAATCTTTTGTAAAAAAAAACGAAAAACAACCGAAAACATGATAACTCAAGAAATAGAAAATAAAAAATAAAAATAAAAGCAATATAAAATGGGAAGAAATTTTTTTTTTATGATGTTTCCAGGGGGGAGGGGAGGGGGAACTAGTTCCATATAAAATGGCACAATATGGGGTTTTATGTGTGCAATAATGCGAACACCGTCTGTCAGGGCAATTGTACGGTTGATATTATTTTCCCATTTCTCACGTCGCTCCTTTTTTCTCACCCCTCTCGAGACGCCATCCCCATCCTTCTTTTTCACCTATGAAATTTCTATGATGAAAGTGCGAAGAAAAAGAAAAAAAAAACCATATATAGGATAGGAAAAAGCAAAGACGAAAAATGAATCAATGAGTCTTACAAGTGATCCATATGATGGGTCGAGTGCCGCGAGTGTTCCGCACCCTCTTTTGTTTTACCCCGCTCTCGCAAGGTTTTCTTGGCCGCTGATCCTCCTTGCAATTTTTTTTTTCTCTTCGTTTTTTTTTCTTCTTCTCTCCTGTGTTTTTCTTTTTCAAGCTTTTACTTTGTGCGGCAAAGTGTTGCAAAAAATGCTACCTAAGTAGGTACTTGTAAAAAACAAGAAACCAAGTACGACTTACAACACACTGTGTTGATGCTGATGCTGCTGAGCGACCAGAATAATTAAGCTCTTTGGCTAATTACATTTTTGCGCCATAGCGGTAATGTATAACATGTATAACTGAGTAAAGTAAAAGTACTCCTATATACTGCAAGAAAAATTATAAACAAAAAAAAAAAAGAAAGCGATATAAACATTCGTTTCTCGCAGAGTTTAATTTTGGTGTTTTACCTACTCGAGAAAAAGGAGAGAACATATACATATAGGTTTGAAATTAAATAAGAGGAGGTTGGAGATAAAAAAAAATAAATTGAATAAAATAATGATGAAATGAGAACAGGGTAAAAAAAAAATCATGGACACGCAGACGACATTCCTTATGTTACTTTAGCAGGGAAAACGTATGTCTTTAATTATCGCACGAGCGCGCTAACAATAATATAGCTAATAATTGCTCGGCGTTTTGTTTCCCGCGAGGAATGGTCCGTTATCACGGCTTGTATATATATAGATATTTTGTTTTGTGTTCCTGCTCTGCAGTGGTAGGAGCAGTTGGGTTTTAATTTAAAAAGTTAACCAGACTTTGGACGCTCGTTTTCACGTTGCTTGTTCTTAATTAATAGATGTTTTTTTTTTTCTTATTTGTTACAGGTAAGTCTAGTCTCGGATTAGCACTCGGTTGGTTCTCTTCGTTGTGTTGGTTTTCCATCTAAGATAAGTAGCCATTGCACTTTTCTACGCTGCTAGCTCAAATATTTAGTTTTCTCGAAGCAAGTTTTCAACCCCTTTTCTCCATTCCCTGAGTAAAGAGTTATGCAAACTCCTTCGTGACGTAAACTATACAGTGCTATTTTTTTTTTTGAATTTTTTTTCTTCTTCCAAATGAAAGTCAATAAAAATAGCGGCCTTAATTATGTCTGACTTGAAGTACCCGTGTGCTTGCGAATAATGACGAAGAAGGATGAGAATCTTTGATTTTTAGGATGATCCTGAATTCTATATATATAACATCTCCCTGTCTTATTTATATTCTTATTTATGCCATCCATCGCTCAACGGATAAGGAGGAATCAAATATTCATTCGCGGGACAAGTCCAATCTTAAGTCCCTATGCAAGAGACGACGACGTCGCCGAAAGATTTCTTAAAGGATTATTTTTCACCCTTGAAAAATATGAAGCAAGACATCCGAAAAAATAAAACCACCATCTTTTCTTTTGTAGGATTTTCATTGATTGTTGAAAAATTTTAACACGAATAAATTTCAAATCTTATCCAGGTGCAATAATTTAATTCGAACGTGGTCTTAGTAAATGTAACAACGTTCTCTTTTTTTTCTGTCTTTTTTTTTTATATACTTCTCGTTACTTCCCTTCGTCATCCTCTTGTTATGAAAGAAATTGGATACCGTCTTTGGTAAATTAAATGAAAATCCTCATTCCTCTCGAGGTTTTTCTCCTCTTTTCGCCTTTCCCTTTCTGAACGAATCTGAAAAGTAACTTGAGCGGTTATAATTGCTATTCTTAATCCACCCTTAAATATATTTTTAATCTTCGATACTGTACAGAAGAATATTCCTTCCAATTTTCTTGCGGGTTGGGGAGGAAAGGGAGAATTTAAGGCGGTAATACAAGGCCCTTGTCCTTGTGTCCTGTTGACTTTTTCATTATTTCCCATTACGCGGGGTAGTCCTCTAATTCTCGTTGGAAACCCAATATTCGAGATCATTTGATTAATGCGACTTAATAACCGGCGTTCTTTAGATGGATAGGTATATACGTATAGATGTATTATACATACTTCACTCACCCGCCGGTTTCCTCCACGCGAATTAGGAACGAAGTTAATTTGCCCTTATTAACCCATCGCTTCCTCGCTACCGTCTCAACACCCTCTTTTACTTCGACCCCTCTCAAACAGCTGACGACCTGCAATCACCAAGGAATTCTGACCCCCGTCAGAGATTTCAACTTCAATTATTCGAATCAATTGAAAATACACCGACTATCCAGTTTTCGACTCAAGTCGGTCAGAAGATCGTTTAAATTTCGATCTTATTCATCCCCTCCCATAACCTCCGATCAAATTATTATATACGATGAAAAATAATGAAAATATAATCGTTACTTCGCGATTTAAATTATGTTTCGCGGTCACTTGTGTATACAGTCCGGAGTAGAAGCGACAGCTTTCTAAATTACAAGGCAAACTAAGTTGGCTTTATTATAGCGGTGATAATTCCCTGAGCAATATTCTCAGTACGCGCGATTCATCATTTTGCCTTATGTCTACACGCGTGCGAAAAGAAAAATAAGACGCGGCTAACGTCTGCGCCTGTTTTATGCACAAAGGCTAATGCACCATAATCTACACTGCAGCATAGAGAGCTTGCTGCACGGTCTTCAATGCCATTTTCTTTACACCCCGGTATATACGCTTCTCGTATCATTTCCATGCGCTTCAGAAGTGCACTATAGCCCCTGCAGCCATTGACGTCCGTCGCCGTGAACTCGAGACCTTCGCACCAGCGACACTTACTTTATTCACAAATATACGCACACGTGAACATATCTGTGTGTGTATATATGGTATTTAACACACGGTGTGTAAATACATAATATACATAAATGTACGCGACTGTACTGCAATTCAATGCAACCTTCAAGAGAACGTTAACTCCACATAAACTCATGCTGGGCTTGTTACCACTGTCACTTCAGTTCGTCTTCTTTGTCCACTAATTGTTCACTTTTTCTCTCTATCTCTCTCTCTCGTTTCTGTTTCTAAAGAAGACATTTTTTTCATTTCCAAAACCACCGGAAGAACGCTCTTCAACACTTTATATTCATGCACATACTTTTTCGAGAGTATAGAAAATTGTCCCGTTCTCTAACCGAAAAATTTGCTTTTCACTCCCCTGCTACGTTGCAGAAGTACGATCCTCTTGGTATAACTAAATCGTACAGGTTATGCTAAATTAGAGGCATCTGGTGGCGAGTTTATCTTAATCGTATCAAAAATTCCTTACTCAAGTAGATATCTGGTTTTAATATGTTGTATAGGTGAAAGGTAGGATACACCAAAAGAGAAATTAGTCGGATGAGAGAATCCGTTGTGCGGTGAATCAACTCCCTGTCTAATCTAATCCGCCATAAACGGCGTCTTCAGGGAACCGGAAAATAAAAATTAATTGATAAAATCTCTCGAGATGCATGATCGAGTTTCTTCTTCATGCTCGCAGTGGTATGAGGGAAAATTTACTCACCCCTCGCGCGGGAAAACATGATCGGTATATTCGAGGGAGAGGGAGATAGAAAGAGAGATGGAGATGGGAAAAAATACGATTATCCTTGTGAGAACCCGGAAACGCGTAATACGTTGTATTAGAGGAAATTCGACTGATAGGGAATTCAAGTTAGGGAGAAATGTGACGTAACTTCCGGAAGTGACACGCCTACGAGTTGATTGCGATCGATCGAACGTTATAGAGCTATAAGTTTGCAGCGAATTATTTTACTTTATTTTTTCCTTCTTCCTTCTTTGTGTATCGAGTTGCTGCGGGATACAACGGAAGTGAAGGTGAAAGCCTGAGTGCCAACCTTATTGTGCTTTGCGGATTTGTAGCAAGACGTTATGTACAAGTCCGTATTCCGGGATTATAGGGGTGGTTGTGAAATGTGGAACACGCATCATCCCTAGCACAATCGTACAAATGAGTCCTTAGCATCCCCAGGGAATTTAGGAGACCGAGGAGAAAGCAAGGAGTAGAGTGGAGCGAAGAGAGGAGAAGAGATACTCACTAGGATGAGAGCACGTGTATAGCGCGCTCGAAGATTATAATTAATAAAATATCAACGTTAAGTGCAGCCAAAGCTTCTTAACCAAAGAGCCCTTAGGCGCACGGCAACTCATCGCCTCCTCAACACGACGCGAGGCAAAGGGGGTGGATGGGGGGGGAGTTGTTGTATCTACTAGCGAATAAATTAATTGTCACTTCAAATGCCGCTGAGGCTACGATTTTAGGTAAAGGTTATTATATTATTACAATTCAAGACGTGCAGGAAATGAGCGTTTGATATTTTTATTTATCGGATTTCACGACGTCCGTGCCTGTAATTTTTTTTTCAACTTCCGATTCTTTTTTTTTTTTTTTTTGTTTTCTATCTATTTCCTATAAATGAGAAATGAAGGGAATTGGATTTGATAAAAGTCGAAGATGCTGAACCTTGTCGAAGGTCGTCTCAAAGACAAAGGGAGAAGGCTACGTCTTTTCGGGCTCATGCTACTGCAGGTTGATGAAGACAGGGGTGGGTAATGCATCCGCGTGAAAGTGCGAGACTACAAGGTTTTTCCTTCAATTTTTCCTGATAATTTCCTTTGTGAAGGCCTTCAACAGCTCTCACTTCAATCTTCAAAGGAAACTCTTCTCTCTCTCTCTCTCTCTCTCTCTTTCTCTCTCTATCCCTGGACTGCTGCGTACTATATATATATTTATACTCGAATTGCGACTTCCAGGGATTTTTCATCATCTCAATTTTGAAGCGGGTAAAATATATATATGACGTATAAATCGAGTCTCGTCGACAGTTGAACGTACGCTTCCTCCTATTTCTCATATAATTTTTCTTCTTCTTATTTTTCCTTTTTCATTCCCGTATAAATAAGCTATGCACGCGACCCCCCACGACGACGAAGGCGACTTGCACGCGACGACAGTCAAGATTCGGGGATTACATGCGTCGTCAAGGGATTTTATTTTTATTAACTTGATACGTATACATATACACGTGTTTCTTTCCCGTTTTCCTGCACTCATGCGAAGTGACAGCTACTAAGGAGAACACGGAATACGTTATGACCGCGAAATGGAAAGGAAGAAAAGCATTAGAAAAAAGAAAAACATTCCACGGAAAATACTACCTCTCCTTTTGATACCAGATTTGGCAAACTCACTATCCCGCATGAGTCACACGCGAAATGACGAATTCGTAAGGGAAAACGGATGCCTTACCCCAGGGGATGAATCCTTCGAGATCTTGTAATTCGGAAGATGACGATTTCTTGTTATATATACTTTATATTTTCCTCTGCACTCCGATTACCTCATCATTTCTTTATTTCTTTCCTTCTCTTTGGAAGATCTCGAGCACCGAGTGTAACTTTAATATGTAAAGATGTATCTAGTAGGAGAAACTGTTATAGTCGTGCAGCAGTAGAGGGACACGCAAATTTACCGAGTAGCGTTCCGTTAAGAGGTCGCCTTTGTCTCACTCGACAAATTTATGCAAAGTGCGATTCAATCCGATTTTCCCCACGCGCGCCAACGCCACCTCTCGTCTCTCTACTCCTATCCTTCTCGCGGCTCGTTTCGTCGTTGTAATTTAGCTAACAGCCACTTCGTTGTCGTTCCGATATACTGAAAACCAACCCTATAATATGTATATATACGACGCGGCGTAGCGACTCCCCGACCCTTATTATACAGGAAGACGTGCGACCCACCAACGCATATTGCTCAGCGAGATCAGGTTAAGCTGTTTGCTCCGTAGATTCGTTCGCAATGCCAGATACAACAATTATGACATAACGGGTGTTCCACCCATCTTGGAAACGAGAATTAGATTTACTGTACATTGGAAAGAAAAGTCAGGCGATACTCTTGCAAAGTGGTTGGTGACTTGAGATGACATGAAAACGTCGAGTGTTTTTTACGAGTGAAAAAAAGCATTTCCATTTCATTCATTTCGCGGGACATAACATGTATGTATGTGAATTATTTGAGGTGGGTTCGGGTTAGGTATGTGTTTCGTTGGAAATTAGCTAGTCCTTGGGACTCGACGACCCGGTGTGGTTCGCTGCAGGGTCAGGTTAAGCGTTATGCGAGAAGAGGGGTTTGTTTCGAGCACTGTAGAGACTCCGGTGAGTTCAAGAACCGTGAATTATTACCACCTTGCGGGCAGAAGCATTTGCGAAATTAGCTTTGGACAAAAAGCTATTAATTGGAACATCTCCGTGGCAGAGTTTCGAACACTACAGACTCTGTGTACAGTTGGAGATTTAGTGAATCGCAAGTAATGGACTCTAATTAGCCGTACGCGTTGTCGATTTTTTTTTTTTTCTAAACATTGAATTTTCTAGTCAGTCGCGGGGTAAAATAATTAATTGTATCAAAGACTTATCTCGTATACATCAGACATCTATACGTATACGTTAAAACCTTCTCTTTGTCGAGTTAAAATATTTGTCAGAACTTCTCAGACAAAGTAAATACTTTATGGGAACCAATATCGGCTCGTATATATATCATATAAATTCGCGAAAAAATTCATATGAAAATTTCGCCTCCTCGAATTTCTCAATTGCGAAACGCGATCGGTAAGGGAGGGGGTTGGAATGAGGCACTCGTAGTTCGTCTGTGTCCTCGAATTGGATCCTGACGACGGTATATATTGGAGAATTTCTATCATTGTCCTCCGCCAATCTCACGGCGTACGGACGGTCGAATATCTTTGATAAAGAGAAAAAAAAAAAAAAAAAAACGCTTTGGGGTTGACCTATGTGATGCGGTTGTTATTATTGACTCAACGCCCTCCAAATCCACTCTAAAGTCGATTTCTCCATCCCCTTGCTCTTCACATCTATTTAAAAAAAAAGCCTATGAACGAAGAAGGGACACGAGAAAAGCTGCAAACAAGAAATACGCTCGCACGGAGAATCCGTTTATGATTTCCTCAAAGCCGATCAGTCGACATTCCCTATCCAGACTTCTATTACTCTTCTTTTCTATATTTTTATTATATTGCAGTATTTCTATTGTATTCTATAAATACTTCTCGCTCTAATCACTTTCCCAGACCAAATTCTCGCCGAGATTTTCCCTTCGTCTTTTCGTTACCGAAAGTCAGTTTCGACTATCCTGCTCACTTTCACCTGTTGTTGACTTCCGATTTAAGTTATCTCCCGTCAGTCTGCTGCAACGTTCGCGTTGTCAGTTTTGAGAGGCTTTCCTCGTTCGCTTTTGCTACTCGCGTTCGTATAATTAAAACGTTTACGACGTAAAGTGCCGGCGAGATGACGAGGTGGTTGTATTGTATGCATATATATGTATATATGAAACGGGAGACTGTCTATAAGGGATGTGGAAATTGTACACAACGAACAACCACTACGACCGGCAAGAAGCCCATCGTCTATTGTTTTGTATAACATTGTATTCTCCGGGAATTCTGTGGGGTGGATTGGCCCGAGACTGTTAGACGGGGGTTTATGAAAACAAGAACAAGCTATATACGTGTAAACTTTCCGCCCCCGACGCCGACACAAAATCAGTTCTGTGCCTAGTACGATTCGTGTTAGCTGTTGAGTTTCGCAATAATTTTTCTGTACAATGAAACAGACGATTTGAAAATTGTCTCATACTACTTACCCATGTCTGGAACGGATGTCGGAGGCTCAGGTGCCACAAACACCAAAAGATCTTCCAAAAGTATTTAAAAGTCATGGATTTAACAATTATAAGAAATTTCATTACTATTTCAAGTTTGAACCCACACATGGCGTCAGAAACTGCAGCGTTTAACTTTTTTTTTTTTCTCCGATACGTCAAAGTTTCATTTCACTTTTCGAACGTAACGTCGTATATATTCTTTTGAGAGCGGTTGTAACTGAAGAATAAAAATCAACCCCTGTGAAGAAATGAATAAAAAAGGGATCATAAAGCCTATACTGCCGGTTTTTCAGCGATTTCATGTCATCCTCAAAAAGTAGGTATTCGGGGGGTGTTTGGATTCAAATACTGGAAGGTTCCAGGGAGAGATTAAGGACCCCTTAACGCTGAGTAGGTATAGTATAGTGTGACCATATACTCTGCTCTCGCTATTCTTCAACTGTAAACCCGTCGATGCGTAGCTGATTTATAAGTCCAGTTTCGCAGCAGGACTTCGTCCGTAAACTAGTTGGAGAAGCGGCACGCACGAATGAAAAAACTTCTTGTGTGGAGTTCGGCCTCTGCGATCGCATGCAAAACGCACGACCGAGGAGAGCAAAACACCAGCCGAAATAGAAAAGTATTGAAAGATGAAAAAAAACAAAAAAAAAAAACAGCAAATCGACGATGCGAGAGAGCTAAAAAAGTAACATGTGTATACTACGTGCGGTAGTTACAGGGTCGTGAGAAAACAAAAAAAGAAAAAGAAAAACCTAAAAAGGCGGATTTTCAGAGACAAGAACGAACGTATTTTTATTCAACTAGATATGTTCGAACCAGCTTTACGTAATTCGCAATATTTGCATTCTGAAAAAATTTATATATTATAGTACGTATACTTAAAATCGGAGCCTCCGATCCGCACCATAGACCCAAAATGTAATCCTCCTTACAAGATGACATACAATTTTTTGTCTTTTCTTCGTTTTCCCTCAGGTTTTCATGAACTTTCTTCATTCGGTGAAATGTGTAAATTTCTTGAAATTTTGGTAGCTGTTCTTCGGACCAAGCTTTCATTTATCTGGACACTTTTCGCTCGATAAATCACGAAAGATGAATTACAATCGCTTGCTACTGCCCATCTAATATCTACTATGCGTTTAAACACATATAAGCGTGTATTGCAGATAAGTTTTATTTTTAGATTTTACGAGCGAAAGAACAAAGATTGCCAGTCGAATATCTGGGTCGTTAACTGTACCGAATCATTCAAAGTTTATCGCCAAATTTTAACGAGGGGATTTTTCTTTTTGCTTTTTCCCCTCTTTTTATATTTTTTTATTTTCAGGGGTTACGACTCACGATAGGAAGTAGTATAAGGCTCGCTATACTGATTTCTCCAATGACCTGTGGAGAGCAGATAGTAGAGACCCTGGTACTTCTCTTTACCCCTATACGTCGCATTGTTAGATTTAGTGATGTAGTTGAATATTTTTTAGTTTCGAAACCAGATTATTCGACTTTTGTGTACTTGTTACCCATACATTACTATTACTTTTTCTTTTTTTTTTTCAATTTATTTACTCCTACTCAACCGATATCGAGAAAGAAATTGAGAGAGAACAAGGAAAGAAAAAAAGGAAGCTCTTTGAAGTATGAAGAATTTGAAATTGAAAGAACTCAGAGTTTTTAATCCTCTTTAATTTTGATTCTTTAATTAACTGCAGGCACCAGGCACCTACAAAACCGCTTTGAATTTTATTTTCATTTCAACGTCAAATGAAAACTCTCGGGCCTGTTCGTTCCGCTCCTCCCGTTCCTAAATTTTCGGGTCAGTGAGCCGGCAACCGGGCGGTCCACACGATATTAAAATATAAAAAGAGCTTTTGAGCTTCTTACCCTAATTCTGATTATTCGGTGCTCCGCGGATGCTCTCATTACCTTGTACAAGGGTTACGTTATACCTACCGTTATCTCAATATCTTCTTCGCTCCGAAAGTAGAAAAAAGAGAGAGAGGAGGCGCATATAAAAAAAATCTCAAGAGCTTTCGCGCGCCTTTTTTCACCCTCCTGCGTCTATACCATAGAAATAATTTCGCCGGTACGCTGAATAGCGGACCCCCTGCGTCTGATAATAATAATAAAATGGAAATAAAAAAATAAAAAGAAAAAAACTACCCGACCCCTTTGGATTCCATACGATTTTTTGGAATTTGCTTTCAGCACACGAGCAGCTAATTTTTTTTTTTTTTTTTCTCTCCTCATTTCTTTGAGCCTTACGCCCTGTTACTCGTGTTGGGAAAAACTTTCGACCTCGGGCGGGCGAATGTAAAATTGCAACGGTTTGGTTGGTTTTCAACACCATACGCACATAGTGCGAATGTGGCTCTCATGCACAAACCGTTCACTACTTTCATTTGCCATTGATTCGACGCTCTCTGTGAGCATAATATATGATTACATGCAGTTTCTGATTCGAATTCGAAAATATGATAAAGCCCGGAACGTGGTAAAAAAAATCCTGCCAAACTTGATTGGAAGCGAATTTCAACAGATACATGTTCGGACGAGCGATAAAGTGGTTTAACCTGAAATGATTCTTGCCATATCCTCACTTTGGACTGCAGGTGCTAAAAGATCATCATTTATTAAATTTCAAGTCATACATTGTATATTATTCCCACGGGGTATGGCTATACGTCTTCACGCGGTTTGTGCAAATGTGTAAAATAACCCTTTCTCTTTTTAAGGATGGACTTTTTTTCATCAATCTTTTTCTTTTTCTTTCTAATTTATTCGTGTTTTCTCATTTCATGTGCACGGGAGCATATGAATTTTACGTAGAATTGCGAATATGCAGTTTATACATATAATGCGCTTCGTTACGCGCGGTGAACTGCGAACGAATAATTACTGTCTGAAGATGAAGATGAGAACATAGGATCGTGTATCATATAAACATAATTCAGTATCATTCTCTTTTTACCCTAAAAAAGAATCGAGCGTATTTTTTCAAGTGTATTATATATTTTTATTTTCAAATCAAGATTCGCGGTGGAAAATCGTCGCCAAGTACCCGTAGGCCCGACGGTCGTCTTATTACATTTCCCCGAAATAAAAGTATTTAAGCAGCTTTGAATTTAAGTACAAAAAAAAAAAGAAAGGAAGAAAAGAAAAATTATCAATAAGTAAAATAAATATAGTGGAATGAATGCAAATGATACAAGACGATCAAGCTCAATTGCGGATGGGGGGAAAAAATATGTTGTATATTCAAAGAAGTGATTTTCTGCTGTGCAGCACAGATAAAAAACGGAAGGAAAACGGTTTTTTTTTGCGCATACATTGTATGCAAAAAAATTGAATCTACCCGTCGCACATCATTTTTGAAATTTATTTATTTTTTATATTTTGGGGTAGGCTGTTACTGACTTCGCAGGTGTTCCTCCCCCCTGCCTTATCACTAACCCTCTCTTCCCCTCCATTCGGCGTGCACGCGTTCGTGCGCAGAGAGCTCTGCAATTATTTTAGTACGTACTAAATTAACAACCCTTCCGCGTTGCATAATTAATAGCTTGGGGGAGCCGGTCGCGCCGCGCTGGCGGACAGCAACCCACGTACGTATATGAAGCCGGCAGCAAATGCAGTAACAGACAACGACATAGAGGGAGAGAGGGAGAAACAGAGAGATATAGATACACACATATACCACCCTTTGCAACAAAACCGTTCGTCAATGTCCCTCACGCGATCGCGGGGGGCCAACATTGCTGCTGCAGGATTTTGGGGGCCACTGGAACCGGCGGTGGTTACAGTGAATCAGCAACTAACGGATAATCTATCCCGTATTCTACATATATACCATCGTATCTGATGTTATACAACGCGAACCAGATCCTCGATGTAACCGCCCGTTTTCAAAAGCTTTATTCAATTGTTTAAAAGTGCCTTTTAAAAAATCCATCGTCCTTTATTCACCCCCTCATTCCTACCGCTGCTGCAGGCAGAAATATCATCTGCAGGGGCGATGGATTACATAAAATAAAAATGCTTGTAAAATTTCAGAGATATTATATTAGGCGTGTATTGAGAGGGAAAAAGTTTTTTGATCTCTCTCTATAGCCCTTTTTCTGTTTTTCAACTCTCCTCTTATTGTAATGGATTTTCATAAATATTTGATCGGTCAGTGTAGGACCTATATATGTACACATACGAGGGACATATTTTGCGATGATTATTTTTATCGGTTCACATCTGCAGTAATTTTAAAAGCCTATACATATACGAGTACGTATAAATGTAATCTAACGAAAAGCGAAAAACTCCTTTTCGCTCTTGACGTTTTCGTTTGGCTGGCTGTGCATAGCGCGTTGTAATTCACTTCTTAGAGTGCATCGGTGGTGGAAACGCGATAAAAATGTCCGCGCTACGCTTATGCTCACTTGTTTTTTTTTTTTTTTGTTTTTTTTTCAACCTTATTTTTCATGTGTACTACACACTTCGTGTATGTATATTTACATACGTATATTATACGTATATATTTTTTTATCCACTCCAGGGCGGATCGAGTTACGCGAAGTATTCGCTTTGGTTTGGTTTGAGCCTACTTTGCGGGCCAAGACCGGTGATCTCGTGCAGCGCGGAAGCCGCCAAAGAAAAAGTTTTTTAAAAAGTTTCTTCATATATTCTTGATATCTATTATTATTTCGTGGTCATCGAGCCGTATACTAGGGTATTTTTACCTTGAGATATAAATCGGTGACTCAAAGGAGTTATGATTGTCTTGACGTGTTTACCGACCCAAAACTAACGCATGGTGGACAACTCTCTATTTACGACCTAAACGGATCGGACTAGACGATTAAGCTGTTAAAAGCTCTGGCTACATACAAACCACTTTCTCGAAATTCAGACTTGCGACATCTTTCATCCCGCGCAACTGTCCGACAAATATTCCTCCCATGTAAGGAAACTCGAACTTACAGATATCGAGTGAAATATCTTATTCGTGTTACCGAAGACAGTGAAAACAGTAATAAATAATGTATGGCGACTGATAAAACTGTCGGGGAAATGGATGAGTCAAATGTTACTTGACTTTTGAGTTACTACTCTAGAGTGAGACAGTAGGTACGCACCTTCGCTGCACTGAGTGATATTCTCGAGCGTTGCGACCTTTTTCATATTGGGGAAGAAGAGGGTGCAAAAAGAGGAGATGAAACCCAGTGGGATGAGGATGCGCTTCTACGACACTTTCAGCCGTCTTATAGAGATACTCTTATAGACAAGATTTGGCCGCTCTAGAAATTCACCAAACCACAATCTTATAGATTTCGTTTTGCTGCCCTGCTGCTCGACTCCCAGGATCCAGTTGGCCTGGGACCTCGAAACCCTCCTCTCAGTCTCGTCCTTCTTCTTGAGTTTTTCCTCTTAGTCCCGTCGGAAGCGCGTTTGGTCGTCGAGTCGAGCCTCTGAGAAGCTCCGAGTCTACGCGCCGGCAAGAGCTTACCAGCTGCGAGATCCGGGACAAAGTAATTTTGCTCATCCCTACCGAATTGAAGGTCTAGCGAAGGACTTGTAGGGTCTTCTCAGAAAATCCGCTTACATCAAAGTGGAAAATGGCCATTTATGCAATTTACAAGGGGGCTCGAATCTGGTGGAGAGGTGGGGATTCAGCTAGAGATACAGCTACAGTAGAATGAAAACTAAAAGCGTGAGAGAACGAGATGTAACTGAAAAGGGTTATTTAGTTGCTCGGTTTATGCTTCAGATTTACAAAGCCGGATTAATCCTGTTGGTTATTCCAATCTCATACCCTTAAACATAGCCAAAACTTTACCTCTCTGAACCTTGAATGCATCCAAATAACATATCCAAGAGCTTTTGTTACTCTCTATACGTATTCATGTTCACCCTGCACCCACCGGCGGTTTTAGCCATAACTTTTCCTAGAGAGCTATCCACGTACGGATTAATATCGTTCCGTACTGATTCATTCATAGGTCTGTTTGAACGCCGATAATCTTGAGGGAACACATCTGGTCTGGCCTATGCAGTAATGAGTATCAGATACGTAACTATTCGTAAATAGGATTGTCAATCGAAATAAACGTAAACCAGAAGAGTGATCCATCGAGTTTGTTTCACCCCACTCATCGTAAAAAAATCGATGAAACTACTCTCTCAATTTCCGCGACTATTCGGGGTCCCGGTTTGATATGGATAGTATACTCTAGTAACGTTACGTTACGTTACGTTTATTTAATGACCTGCAGTTCGATGTATACGAGGAGCTACGAAGCACTTCGAACATTGTCCAAATCTTAAGGCTTTAGTATATGACCTGAGTAGATACTTTTTCGAGTACTTCTAAGGGTCGTAAAGTCGCGCTACCATTTAATGGAATTTCATTCGACTGCAGCTGGTATCTTATGTCTGACGGAAAACGCGGCGAAAAGCGTAGTCAGAGTGATGATAGGGAAAAGAAAATCCAGGTCCTTTCTCTCAGGTTCTTTTCTTTTCCGTCCTCATATACGACGCTTCTTGGCGAAAGATTGGCACTTCTTGAACCGTAAGTAACGTGCAATCCCCGGCTTAATCATCCCTCTTCTACACCTTTTTTGGCTTCGTTGTCCTAGAATTTACTATCTTCATCATCTTGGTTCAGGCGTAATACGAGGATATTAATCTACGACGCGACTCTAATGAAATCCTCTGACCAAAGGTGCGTCCAGTGTCTTTATATTACCAGATCTTTAACAATCTGACCCTCGCCGTTTTCTCTTGGGATCCGAAGAACGTAGTAGCTCGTGCAATTTTCTGCTTTCCTGAGACGAGTGAAATCATAAAATATAAACTGCTCAAGGCATTGAAGAATGAAGATCTCGTTGGTTCGACTTTCTTTAGTTATCTGAGAGGATGATTCGAACCGTTTATTACCTACATCTCGACGCAGTTGCTACTGCCGATTTTAATTAGGTGTTCGTTTTACACGCGTAATTATAACTCTTGAATGTAACGAGTCAGTGCGTTTTAACAACACCTTCAGAAAATTCTTCGAAAAATAAACCGTACTTGATAGATCTATTCGCCAGACATTCCCTAAATTATTTCTGTTTTTCACCACCATCGAGTGACAGTCAATCTCAATTTGTCGAACGGTCAACCGGTAACCCAGCTATTCCAGAATTTTCGAACGCTCAAGTCAAGGACCATCAATAACAGCGACGCACTGAAAAGTCTCGTTACTCTCGATGAGTCGACACCTTTTGCCCTGCAGTTTGATTGCAGGGTGGTTTTACTCTCGTTTTACTATATACGTCACGTTTCCAGATCGCGTTTATACCTCGTCCCCCTTTTTAGTCGACTAGGTAGAGCGACGGCGGCGGTGGTGGCGGTGACGGCGGCGTCGAGGCGTACGCACTAAAATTTATACGGACCACCAAACGTTTATGCCTTCGCGATCCAAAACGACCCCATTTGAGATTCCGTCACAATGAAATGAAAGTGCGTATATATAACGTAGGCTTTGGAATCCAATTCATTTCGACACCAACACTCCGTCACCCTCATTGGCATAGTCAACGCGGATATCTTTAAGATAAAATCTGATACTACCGCTCGTGAGATTTCTAGAGATCGGACGTTATACCTTCTAGTTCTCATCACTTTCCTCGTGGTACAAAGTTCTCTCTTGAGGGCCTCTTGTAGTTTACACTACGTTTGTCCTGATTGCACACGAATACATCGGACTGTGTGTGGTTGTCGACACAAGAACGAATCGACTGGTTTCCCTCAGGCTGCAATAGGAAGTACCGAGTTTGATCATGGCCGTCGAAAACGGCTGCATCCATAATATCATCTTCTTTGGTAGATTGAACTATTGAAAAGTATGAAAATAGGTATAGCATATAGAAAAGAAGAAAAAAATTGATCAGTCGGCGAAACGAATTATCGAGTTAATGGCCAAACGTCGTGAATAATAATCATTCAGAACAAAAGCCTTCAGTTAATTAAATCGAGAGAACCTGTGACGAAGTAATCGTTGTAACCAGTTGAAAGTTTTCCGAGTTTCCCTCCATTCATACATAAGATTAGCCGAGTAGGTACGTGACTGATTGTGAGAAAGGAGTGAATCCTCAGCGAAGCGTTAGTAGTCCGATTTAATTGGACCCACGATCCGCAGGTCTTTGTATTTGGAACCTGCTTGCAAAATGAGACTCAGTTCTGTCACTTCAACCCTCCGTCTTTCCCCCCTCTATTCTGAAACTTCGTCGATAGCGAGCGTCACATTCTGTCCCGTGACATTACCAAATATATCGCAACTCTCCACTTCAAATTTTTATCTTACTCAATTGATCACTTAAAATCTTGTAGCGACACCACCCCACCTTCCTCTATCGATATCTTCTTCGAGAGTGGCTGATCTCTTGATCTTTATTGCCTTGTTTGAGATATTAGGCGGTCTATATATATCTGCAGAAAGAGAGAAAGAAAGAAGGAGAGAAAACTTGTTGCACAGCTGGTTCTCTGAACAAGGAAATGAATAAACCGATCCACGCGCGCCATTAAACGTCCACGCATTGCGTCTTCCGGGTCGGTTTTGTAGGCTAGTAGTTTTTTGATCTATTTTTCAGTTTAGAAGAGAGAAAAAAAAAACAAGAAGCAGAATCAACTTGCGCAATGCGAAACTCGAGCGACCAGCTTATGATCGTAGGTTATTTACGGTGGTTATAAACGTCCTCGTCTGGGGGTTTTCGCCACTAGCACAACCGCCTCCTTGTTTTTTCGTCTATACTCACCACTACCGACTAAGGTTTGCCCCCGACAGTTTAACGACGAAGGCGGATGGAAGTTGAGGGTGAAAACCTTTGTTGACATCGGGACGTTATTGCAGAGGCTTACGAGCCGCAAGAATAAGAATGGAATATTCAGATTATGAAGAAGGTGACTGTGACGTTGCTGTCTACATTTCTGTCGTTCAAATTGTTCCGTCATTCATTTTGTCCCATACCAACCCTGCCCGGTTCGAGATTTTTTTTTTTACCCATGTCTGAAACCATAGTTTTGCTAAAAATACTTTTTTTGGTCTTATTGCAGATGGAAGATGAGGGTAACCACGGCAACGATGACACCAGGTGTTTTATCTTGTCGACCTTGGCCGCCCTACAGTGGTCTAGAGTTTCTTGCGTCCTTTGCCGTGCGGCTATGTTAGTCTTTGATAGGTATCCACTGGTGGACGGTACCTTCTTCCTATCGCCCAGACAACATTCCATCTCCTGTGCAGAGGTAAGTCAGAATTCTTATATAAATTCCCACGTGGAATTTCGCGGTTTTGTATCACCCGTTGCACTTCAAAGTTTGAGGTTGAATGCCAGATACAACGGCCAGAGAGGAAGGAAAATAGAGAAACTAATAGTAACCGCCGCACCCCGGGGAACGAGGGAATAGACAGTCTCTCCTATCTTCTCCTGCATATTTCCGTTGTTCTCGTACACAACTAGCTCGAAAAGAGGAACGATATAGTTGAGTCCGTACGAAATGGTGAAACGTCAGTCAGACTATATGAGGTAGCAAAGTTCGCACTCTGTAAACAACCGGTCCATAGAGACTCGTGAAACTCGTGAGATCAGGCTCTTCGTTGCAACATAGATGTAGATGTTACATTGCCAGTGTTCGGATAAAAGTGAACTCTCTGCACTAAATGGCTAACGAAGATAGTGTATACACGTTGTTTTTGGCATTCGCAGCCGTACGCCAACATCGGCCAGACTTAATTGGGCGTAACCAGCGTTTCTGTTAGCAGCACATTTTCAGTTTACTCAATTTATTTACACTGTTCGTTCTTCCTCACGGAAAGAGCACTGTACTTCTTCTGTCTGAAAAAAAAAACTAGACATTTTTTAAACATTCGCCGATGAACCATACTAATGACAAAAATTAAGGAACTGCCTATCAAAAACGGGTTTGCTTTAACGTATGATTCCAGGTGAAGGTCGAAGGTCGCACTCAGTTTCTATCGGCTGTCTGCATGAGCTGTCTCGAAGGCAGTGGCGGATCTCCAGTTCGTTGTCGAACTTGCACACAGCCGTGGGACGGCTCAAGTCTTGTGCTCGGCACAATGTATAGCTACGATATTTTTGCTGCGATGCCTTGTTGCACCGAACGCATAAAGGTAAGCATAATTAAGGGAGTGAAGGTCATACGCAGGCGTAGTCCCAGTAGCTATAGGTTACGAATCACATTTCTGATGTCTTATTTTGTTGGGGTTTTTGAAACCTGCGTTTTCGGGATGGCGTATATATTGAGATGTGTCTGGGGGAAAAACAAAAAAAAAGCAAAATTATAAAATCGGTCATCATAGGTTATCTACTACAGGGGATCGTTGTTATTATTTGTTGCAGTGCAATAGCTGTCAGAAACCTCTGCTACTTCCTCATCAGAGACTCAACTTCTATTCGGACTACAGCCGAGTGTTTGCTTGCCCTCATTGTAGGGCATTAGATGCGCACTTTGTGAAGCCACTGTCTGTGTGCTACACCCGCGAACAGTTCCAGCTATATAGCCAATGGCCATAACAAGGAAAGTGTCTAGAGCAACGTTTCATCACCAAAAAACCTCCGGTCTCCTTACACCCCCTGCTCTCATTACTCGAGGCGATACTTTAGTCGTCTATTAATAATGATGAAAAAAAAAAAAGAAAAACAAGAATACGGGGTAATGAATACCTCGCGTGAAGAGATGAGAAAAAAAAATTAGGAGATTAAAAGACGGTGGTTTTTTGAGCGTGAGGATGACATAGCGAGTCCTCGTATATAATAAAATGGATCGAGACATTGTATTTTTTCGTACTCTAAAATTGGTAGTCGGCTGTATAATGTTGCTATAATGTCGCACCAAGAGCAAAAGAAAAAAAAAAAAAGAAAAGATTTTTGTTTTTTATATCTTTTTGTGTCGCGAATCCGAAAAAATGGGTCGTAGATCGAATCAACGGGTGTGTGTTTTTGTTTTAAACATATTTTTTTTTTCCTTTCTTTGATTCTTCGTTTACTTTATTACGAACGTCAGCGCGTGATGAATCAAATGTGCTAAATATATTATATGTTTACAATTATGATGTAAAGATCACCATATTACCATATCCCCTTGCAACCCTACGACCCTGGCGGTTAGGAAGAGATGAAAAATATTTATATCATCAAGTTTTTTTCCTCTCACTCAGAGCTTGATAGAATCGATTGATTTATATATAAATATATTGATCGATTTATTGATTGATAAGGTTCGCTGTAAGCTAAGGATTAAGTGTTTATGATGAGTGATCTTTTGTTGATCTAGGATCTAGGATAGTACTGCGTCGATCGGCGGCGGATGGCCTACTAAGGTAAAAGAGAGAGAAAAAAAAAGAAGGAACTAACGCGCGAATTAAAATTCCCAGCCTTTCGACTAGTCAAAGCTAAAGTTCAATTTACGCGACATAAAAATATTAAAATTACCTTAGATCGGTGCTAGTCTGAGGTTCGGGTCTCAAAATATAATCAACCGCATTAAAATTTTACTTTGAAATAAAAAAAAAAAGAAAAAGCAAAATACACGATATACTGCAGATGACTCGACGAAAAAAAAAGAGGATTTCATCCAAGTAGTCAAATTATTAATAATCGAATTAACTTCTTCTTTAACATATGTAATAATCACTTTTATAATCCTAATGATAAAACAATCAAATTTTCAAGAACAGCAAAAAACTAAAAGAAAAAAAAAACAGAACATAATAATCAACACTATTGTTTGTTACTTAGATAATGAAAAAAATTGTTTTTTTTTTCATTCTCTCATTGTTTTCCATCTTTATTATCCCTAAAAGTAACCAATTTATTAGTTTAATACCTATCTATATATCTCTAGGCGGCCATGTTGTTTTGTTTAAGGTTTTGACGCTCATATAATGGGTTCACGTTAAACATTTTTATGCAGGGTGAAAATTGAAAATAAAATAGAAATAAATTAGACAAAAAAAAAGAGGAAAAAAACAAGAAAAACTATTATCATATGGATGATTTTTTTTCTTATATAACCGCTCCTTTGAACGATCGTACCTATTTATAGAGTTACGAATCATCCGTACAATGATAATTGTTTGATGAATCGATGAACTAAAAAAAAAAAACAACAAAAAAACAATTAATAATAATAATAACGATAAATAAAGTAAGTAATCCTTCCAATTAGCGTTTGAAAGAAAAAACTTAATTTGATACCGGTGTAAATACTATAAATAGGTATAATAGTTATATCTAGAAGTGAAGGAATACAAAAAATTTATTATACGGGGAAGAAAAACATTTTTTTTTCTGTTTTTTTTTTTTGTTCAATTTTTTTCCCCCATTTTGTTTCTTTCTTCTTGGCGATGCTGGTCGTTGCATTATGAACTAGCGGCCGTCCCATGCAGACTTACCGCCCAAATGATAGATTAAAAAATCTCTTTTCCAAAAACAAAAAACAAAAAACAAAAAACGAAAAAAAAATAACGAAAAATATTAGATGATTTTATTTTTTCCCAATTATTTCATCTTCTCCTCGTTTCTACGTTATTTTATGTTCACACCTTATTATTACTATTATTATTCGCAATTTCATTACATCTTGTGATCATCACAACTAGACAAATACCATATATTACCTGAAATCGTGTGCATGAAAATTTTCACGATTCAAACTGCAGGGAAAAAATATAGTTCTACGGGTAATAATGAAAAGAAAAAAAAAGATCGTATCTCGATACGATTTCGGAACAGAAATCCGTATTAATAATGTAGATATTTTATATTAATGCAATCAACGATTTTGATCATTTACAGTTCCCTGAAATGGATATGAAGTCGTAAAAATTTTCACAATTCACATTTTGAGTATAATTAATATTCACACTCGTACTGTATGATATAATCTAAATATAATAATTTCAAAACAGATGATAATTCAAATGAATATATAACTAAAATAAAATAAAACAAAATACAACTAATAAATAAATAAATACATATATAGATATTATAGGCAATGGATTCTGGATAGCCAAACACGATATAAAGGTTATTATTATATATGTTACATTTTATGTTACATTAGTTTTCATTTCTATATAATAAAAATAGATTTTAACAACGACGACGAAGACGAAGACTACGACGCTTGAAAACCGATTAATAATTGACACTTAAAGTATATCGATATCTCCAACAGCAACATCAAAGAATGAAGAAAAATAAATAAATTCATGAATAAAAGAGATGAAGAAGAAAAAAATGATAATTTCTCAGAGTGCCAAATAAGTTTTAGATTTTCATTTTAAATAATAAATGCATATTGTATGAAATGATTAATATACAGAAGTTTTGTGTTACTGTGTGTATATTATATAATTACAAAATACTTATATATTATGTATATACACATCATATATATATATATATATATAGATACACATCTCTTTTTCTATCTGGTTATCCAATGATGTCGCGGTAATAGAAAAGGAAACACAAATGAAAAGAAATAAAAAGATGGGAAAAAAAAGTTAAAAACAAAAAAAAAAAAAAAAAAATGACACAATTTATAATAGATAAAAACAAACTACGAAGTGTAATAAGGACTTTTAACACTGGCAAATGTGTGCTCCCTACCATTTTCAATTTTTCACTAATATATATACTTAAAACAGTGATATGATTATCTTGTAGCGAGAATTATGATTTTCTTTTTCTTTGATTTTTTTCCCCGAATAGTCTGAAGTTCTACACTCGGATAAAGAGCGCCTTCAGTCTCCGTTACCCAAAGAAAAAAGAACAGGATAAGAGAAAAAAAGAATTGATAAAAACACGGTTACAAAGATTTTTGGTAGAAGAGAAAAAAAAAAATGAATGATAAATAATAGAAACAAAAGAGGGTAGAGCAGCTGATTATGGCTTTAGACCAAAATTGGGTCATAGTAGAAAAATGCAAAAATGAAAAGATGAAAAAAAAACATTCATTTATTCGAATCTCCGAGTGATAATGATAACTGAAAAAAGTCTGAACACAAATTCACATTTCATAATTATGACACCCGTTACATAAAAACTATTTTACATGGTAAAGTAATTTCGATCGCGTTCTCATAAAATTAGGTAAAAAAAAAATAGAATAAATTAGAACTCGTTGACTGAAATCAGTGGATGAATATGATCGGATCAATGTGTCAATCGGTAAAATAGATAAATTCATCGAGTCTTTGCATTACAACAATAATAACATACGTGAAACGTTTTCTCGCACCTTCGAAACAAGTATCACGACCATTTCGAATAATACCGACATAGCAATTTATAGTAATTCTTAGATCTTTTATTAAAATTCCTTGCAGTACAATTAATTGATGGGAAATTGAACTGAACGAGTTTCTTATAATATAATTATTAATGCGCAACGTAAACTAAGGTGAATTGTTATTTGAAGAAGAAGTCGGGAAAATTTCACACGCGATGTAAAAGAAAAAACGTATGCGAAAAATCTGACTCTTATATTGTAAACGTTATATATCATATATAATTCTATGTGACATTATCGTTTTTTTTCTTCATATTATTATTATTATTATTATTATTATTATTATTATTATTATTATTATTATTATTATTATTATTATTACTTAATGTATAAATTAGCACATTTTTGTATGAATATATTTCTACAGTTATATATTATTGAATAAATAACAAGTTTACTCAATTATAAACCGGGGATGCAGCGGAGGTTGTTTTGTAAATCTTGATGACGATCTTTTAATTATCGTGATGATGCGATGACGAGGACAATTAGGACCTTGAAACACCGCTGATGGGATTAATACAAGGTTAGATATTTTTCTTTTATTTTTGTTTCTTTCGTTTTGGTTTTTCTTCCTTTATTCTTTCTTTTAACCCAGAAATAATAATGATAACGTAATGACTAAAGTTTTCCGCGATGAAAAACGATATCGATACATTATACCCGGATTTGTCCATCATTATTTCCCTTCACGACGTATACCTATAGTATGGAAGCGCAAAAGACTTTCAACTCGCAACAATTCGGAATAATTGGAAGGCCATTTTTCTACAATAAATAAACAACGCGCTGCACAAAAATAAGTGTGAACAAAAAAAGAGAGAGGAAAAAATCAGAAAAAAGCACCGTAATAAATTTATATAATAATTATATAGGTGTAAGGTTCGAGTGTAGAGTTTGATATCGGTATACATTTAATAACATGTACGTAAAGTTAATAATAATTAATAATGCGGAAGAAATATATAAAATTATGAATAATAAAAATCAGTAACGAATGGATTCGGATTCTTCTGAGAAACGAAGATGGCGATGGTGATGATAATGATGATGAGGGTCATGATAATGATTGATAAGGTTTGTATTTTGAATATAGATACTCGATAATGTATTTGCTATGTAACGTATTAGGATTTACTTACAATTTGTACCGCAGTTGTTAAGGTTACTTTTTTCTATTCCGTTGACTATGAATATACGATTTTTTATACATTATACTTTTGCTATGATATTAATCGAAAGAAACGAGAAAGAGAGAGAAAAAAGTGAAAAATGAAAAAAAAAAAGAAAACGTGGAAAAGTTTTTGTATTTGACGTTTTTAGAAGAGAGATTTATTGGTAGAGTAACAACAATTACCGATCGATATATTTATCTATTTGAATATCGATCTGATAATCTGCATATTCATCGTTCGGTGAATGCAAAATCGCGTACGGTTTTTTCTATAAGATCATTTACATTATACACATACAAGCTTTTACGATAAATCCGTTTATTATAAATTTTGATATCCGAACGCAAAAAAAAAAGGAAAAACTAAAATAAATGAATAAATAAATAAATAGTTAATAATAACGAAGGAATCGAACTACGAAGAAGTGTTTGCGACGACGAGAATCATTAAAGGGATAACGATAAGGGAAAAAAAAAAAAAAAATGGAAGAAAAAAATAATTATGATAATTTAAATAATACAGTAATAAATAAATAAGAGAAAAGGTTATGTGAGTGGTTGAAATATGAATAGAGTTTAGATTAATTACTAATAAAAGAAATATTAAAAATAGAGGTTCGAATCATCGATAACGTAAACCATATAGCTATTATTATTAATTTTATTACTATTATTGTTCTCATGATTGCTATGATGGATGTATTTGAATAATATTTCGAGCGAATCATTAAGGGTTCTCTTAAAAGAGGTATCGATGCTTTTTCTCAGGGCTCAGTGGATAATTAAAAGTACATTGAGGAATGAAAAATAAATCCGACGAAGGTTATCGATAAAATGGTTTACACGTATAATCGACGGTAACAAAAAACTCGTGATTATAGTATATCGTTTTCTATTTGTTATCGTAGAAAAACAACATAATAATAATAATAATAATGATAATAATAATAATAATAATAATATTAAAACAAGAGGAAGACATGAAGAGAAAAGAGAAGAGAGAAAAGATGAGATGAAACGAAATAAATCGCTACGACGTACTCTATTGACATACACACGTTACAATAATTAACGTGCTCGATGAATACTGATTCGTAAAAGCATTGACTTATCTATCGTTATAAATATATGTACAGATGTACGTATATAAATGTAACGATAGCACGGCGATGAAAACGATGTAAAGTCGTGACGTGTTGGAATCGGATTGAATTAACGAATCGAATCGAATCGCGGATTATAATCCTGAGCTTTCTTTCGCATCAGAATATAATTATTGAAGAGAAAACAAAAAGAAAATAATTAAAAAATAAAAAGTTAAACTAGTTAAGGTTATGAGATAGTATAATAGAATAGGGATGATATATCGATATTATTATAAATAAGCTACGTACCTACGTTAAATCGGATTTTATAAGAATACGGTTAGATTATATATATTATACAAATATTATATAGAGAGATTGAAGATAATAAGAGAAAAAGAGAATCCGAGTGATTTTTTCCTAATAGAATAAATGTGTCATATTAGAATTTAATTAGATAACCCTGTTTTCACGAGATTATATTGAATGATAATAGCTGACATTTCTGTCCCTAGGTACATTTGAATTGCGTAATTAGATAACGTAGACCTCGATACGAAGGGGAGAAAATAAAAAAGAACGTAATAATTTATCCAATAAAACACGAATGAGAAAAAAAATCAATTATTTGAGTAAATGAATACATCAGGATCGATGGTTAACGTAATAAACATGTAACTGATGACGTAAATAATTATATATATAAAAGTAAAATTCGAAGAAAATAAAAACCTCGTATTAACTATAAAGTTATAAATTAAGGATTCTTCAGCTGTGTTAGACAACTAGATATTTCAATTATTCATACGTTTTATACGTACAGGGTGTCTCGTTTTGAACGGTCCTATAGTTGAAAAATTTTCGGACCACGACAGTTGTTAAAAGTTGCATAATATCGAGGGGCTCAAGTTATGGTCGAATCTGCACCGCATATTTGCCCCCCCTCGATACTGTGCAATTTTCGAGAGTCCGAAATTTTTCCCCGCATCCATCTTGGTTCGCGAAATATTTGACTGGGAAATTCGAAATAAAACCAACCTGTATAATATAATTGGACGATAATATTAATAATAATTATAACAATATAGTACGTGAAAAATCGGGACCGCGATGAAAATCCCGTTAAAAATTTCTCATCGAGGGTTCATACGATATCTAAATCAAAATTTCAAATTCCAAATTCCAAATTTAGAAACTTAAAAAAACGGACCTACAGCTTGTGCGACTATAATATTGGGTTAGTCAGATTGGATAAAAAACAATGACAAGAGTGAAAAGCAAATTAATTCATCCGGCAAGACGCGTAAGAATATGGGTAACAAAAAAATGAATAAAACAAAAAAAAAAAAAAAATAAAATAAAATGAATTACACACATTACAGTAAACTGCAAATCGATAAATATGAATAATAATAATAATAATAAGAATAATAATAATAAGAATAATAGCATCTACATATAATGTATGTTTCACACATGCGTGTATATAAATATTTATTACAAATACATAATTATTATAAAGAAAAAAACAAAAAAACAAAAAAAAAAAATACAAAAATAAAAGTTTCTTAGTCATCCGTGTGTTATTACAATAATTACAAGAAAATAAATGAATAAATAAATAAATAATTGAAGAAAAAAAAAATTATAATAACATAATTATTGATAGTTACATACTTATAATACATATAATAATATTATTATTATTCAATCCACACAAATGTATATTACTCAACTAACCGCCATGGATTCTGCTTACCTATCACGTCACACATATATACGTCACTTTGTTATATTTTGTAACGTTTCTTTTTTTCCTTTTCTTTAAATTATAGAGTCTTTTTTCATTCGTTTCAATCAATTTTCATTGCATTGCTCCAGCAACTGAGGGAAAACAAAAAAGAAAAAAAAACTATTACACGTAAAGAATAACGAATAAATTGTTTAAAAATTCAATTAAAATTATACCTCTTTTTATAGTACGGTGTAGTAAAGGATGAAACGATACGTGAGGAGAAATAAAAAAAGATGAAAAAAAAGAAAAGCGAAAATAACGGTGATACAATATTTTGTGATGAAAAGTTCGTAAGCTAAATCCACCTCACAAAACTTTAGAAAAATTTCTTTGATTCTTGAACGCGATTATATTGAAGAAAAAAAAATATATGAATAATAAAATAAATAGCTTCGGTATAACATATAATATGTATATGATAATGATATTAGTCTACTTCACCGCAACAGGTATAAAATAGTAAGAATAATAATTGTATATAATAATCGAAGTCGCAGTCCTTAGGCTCGTTTGTTTTTGTTGTCAATACTTACTATAATAACAAATTTTTGTTCACTTTAATCGTTTGAAAATGAGAAAAAATTAATTAATTAATCAATTATTGAAAGAAAAAAAAGGAAGAGAAAATAATAATAAATAAATGAAAATATATATCTATAAATGTATAAATAAAAAAAAAAAATACACGTAAACACCTACGAATTTTTCGTTAAAAGAAAAGAAAAAGACAAGAAAACAAAAAAAATGAGAAAACAAAATAATTAAAGTCGTTTAAATTATCTACGTATTAATTGATTATTTATAATTATCTAATGTGTTACATATACGTGTTATATTACTCGAATCGTTTACTTTTTTCCGTATAGGATAGTTATAATAATATACCTATCGCTAAATAGTTTCAATGCATATTCATTATCTCATTATTATCCATCGCTATGATTTATCACGATATTTTTAAGAGCGTTTTGTAAAGAAATTTAGGATAATTTCGCCGTTTTATCAATGTTATCGATATTCAAATATTCAAAACTAATTATCTATAGTAATAGCCTCATTGTGATCGCAACTCATGGAAATATAAAATACCAGATTCAATACCCTTTATATAAAATGCCACGGACGAGTAGCCGCGTGTCCCGTTTCACAAATGAACCTGAATGGGTTTTTGCAAAATGTTTTTCTTTTCATCTCGACTTTTTTGTTTTTTCTCAACAGTTCATCTGTTACAGAAATTTTGAACGTGGTCTACCGTACCGTGGCATGGTGATTCCTGTTTTCCAGCCCCTGTCGTGGGCAAAGCATAATGCCTGAAAGCTACTATCTTATCTATCAACAAAACAAAAAACAACAATTTTATCGAGTGACGTACAAAAAAACAAAGAGAGAAAAATAAAAAATTTAAATGCTTCGTAGTAGAAAAAGAAAAAATTTTAATTAAATAAATAAATTAAATAAATAAAAATAAATAAACTACTAAACAGATATAAAGAAGATACAATATTATAGAATTTTGTACGGGATACGAGGATGACGAAAAATGTTTGATTATAGGCCTAGAAAATGAGAGAAAAAATTAAGAAAAAAATAAATGAATAACAAACTGTACGGAACCGAAACACAATACTGATCATATCCGCTATTAAAATTTTTGATTTCGCGTCTCCGTTTTACATCATCCACGTATATTATATTATAATAATATAATAGCTGTGTAATATATTGAATAGAAGATAAAAATTGCGCGAAAAATAATTTATTAACTATACTATAGATATACCTATCCCACAATTAAACGTACAAATGAAAATACTATAAAAATCAGAAAATGAAAAAATCCAAAATACTCTCTATGTTCTACAGAGGAAGAACAAAAGAGAAAAATAATCCGTACAATTCAAAAGTCATCCTCTAATCCGTACATTATAAAATCCCGATTAAGTTTCACAGATTTAACCCCATCTACGACATCCATCCACAAAACTCCAATAACTCAAATTATGAAAAAAAAAAAGAAAGCAAAACATTTTACAAAAATGATATCCCCATGAATGTAATGCAACAGATTTTGTGTACAGTGAATCGTTCGTTGTTATGGAAGAGAAAGAAAGAAAAAAATATTTATTTTGAATTTTTTGTTTTTACAATTTTCATGTGACTCATTTCATTATTTCATTTTACATTGTCTTAATTTTAATTTTTTTATTTAATCTTTCACCTCAATTTTCGGCTCGTTTGAAAGAAAGAATAAAAAAAGCAAACGAATTACCAGCTAATAAAAAGTGTGAGAAAAAAGAAGAACGAAAGAAAAACGTTATCGAGAGGGTGATTATAGAAGGTCGTGGTGTCTCCGGAAATCCACGGGGCTTCCTGCAGGAAGCCCTCACGCTGAAAGAAGGCTTATAAAAGAGAGCGTTCCGGTTAGGACCTTTCCTACTTAAGGGTTAGAGGTGCTACGCTAATAATGATGGTTTCATAACGATTCCGAATTCTTCGGTTGATTTTTTTTCATGTTTCACAAATTGATGACTTCATAACGATACGTTTGTTCAATGGTACAAAAAACTATCGGAGCGCGTCTATGATTCGAAAAATTTTTAAGTCATTATTCATACGATACAATACTTACCTATATATTACGCGACTAGAGTAGGCTGAGGATTGAAGGTAGAAAAGGTTGGATGTTGGCCAAGGTACAAATGTACATAAGAAGATAACGTTGTTATTACATGTATCGCTGTCCTTCTGCTCACGCGGGTATATATAAGAGAGAAA
This sequence comes from Athalia cordata, assembly GCA_963932425.1. Classification (NCBI taxonomy): domain Eukaryota; kingdom Metazoa; phylum Arthropoda; class Insecta; order Hymenoptera; family Athaliidae; genus Athalia; species Athalia cordata. The sequence continues at coordinate 23,652,425 of OZ010625.1, forward strand.
AAAAAAAGAGAAAATTTAAATATTCCCCCTCTCCAAATTTATAATTATATGCAGTACATAAATTGTTGCACCTCGAGCGAGAACCTATAATGATGAAGAAATATTTTATGATACATTATTACGTTTGACACCGAATAAACCGAGATTAAAACAAAAAAAAAAAAAAAAAAAAAAAAAAGTAAGAAACTAACGAGTAACCTGTATCGCTCTGTTGCATGTTATAGAATGAAAGGGTTCGAAAATTTTGCGAAATGCAGTCACGTGATTTTACCAATATACATGTAGATATTTGATACAAATTATATGATACATAATAATATTATATTTATTGTTTTCACTCGACGTGCAATAATTAAATAAATAATAAATAATAATCACCAGGAAGCTAAAAATAAAACAATAATATTATATTATAAAGGCAAACATAGAAATAGAGGGTGAGAGATAATAGAAAATGGAAATGACGAAAATATGAAAATCCGAAAAAAAAAAAATAATAATTAAAATCAAATACCTAATAGCTGAAACCACATAAAATGTCAGATAATATGGCGAACGAAAATAACAGTTAAATGCAGAAGTGGTCTACGGTTAGAAACAAAAGAGTGTTTTCTTTGATCTTCAATTTTTCTATGCAGCATAGATGATGCAGTTTGCACAGAACCGTGACCTTTGTTTTCGATTTTGAATCATCTTTTTTGTTTTTATATCCACTTAATTTTCTCACTCACCATCATATTAATTATTATCAAATCTATAACGTGACTAATTACCTATCACACATCTATAATTACGAGTATAAGATGTTTGAAGATATAATTGATTTTGAAGAAATAAAAATATAATTAAAAATCTAATCGCTAGTTTTAGGGCTTCAACGCGTACATAATTATCGATAAAGGAAATGAAAAAAAAAAAAAAAAGAACAAGATGAAGAAAAAACAAAACTAAACTAAAAACCCAAGAATTAAAGAGTTTTCTATAGAATTATGGTAACCACATTATATAAAGTTGTTTGAATGGCGTGCGAATGTTGTGCTATCTCCTTCATATATTTAACCGAGCAACCTATAAACCAATATATTATATTCAATTCCATATAACTATACATTGATAAAACATTTACATAATAAGAGTAAATTCAGCAATATCGCGTGTCAATCGATCGCTGTGGAACGATTTTTTATTTTTCCAAATAAAAACTATGGGTGACACCCGTTATTACTATACCAAAAGCGATGTGCGTGCCACATGATTGATAAACAAAAATAAATGAATAAATGAGTTGAAAAAAAGTACTCATAATAATTGGAATAATCGCGAACGGAATCGAGTATGAAAAAAAGAAAAAAAAATAAGTAATCGCAAGGATCGTGTCAAAATTGAGACGCCAAATTTCTCGATAAACATAATGGTTAATAATATTTGTAATAACGAGTAATAATAATAATAATAATAATAATAATAATAATAATAATAATAATAATAATATTGACGAGATAATCTTCAAAGTTTCCTTTGAAACCGAATAATTAATTAATTACGACTATTGTACGTGTAACTGTATATTTATTACTTACTTGTATTATCTCTATATTAAATTTGATATAAGGGCTAAGTTATTCGGGACGTACGAATTTAAGAATCAATAAAATGCTTATAACCGTGTAAGGATTCGAAGTGAATAAGAAGAGAATAAATTATCTAAATTAAGAATTTCTCATAATTATATTCTGTAGGAAATTGGGGCATTTTAATTCGGCTGTGTCAAAAAAAAATTAAAAATTAAAAATTAAAACTTTAGATTTGCTATATTAAGATAATTGTGTAAAATTAGAAGCATAATTTTTGTACCCTATTTTTTTAAAAAACCAATCAGTGTCGATCGCGAGAATCTCTCGCCTTTATAATATGTAAACTTTACTAGGAGGAGAAAGAAAAAAAAACAAGCAAAAAGAAAAAAAACTAAAAAAAAAGGGGGTCAAAAGAGAATTTGAATTTGTCAAAATTGAAGAAAAAAACAAAAAGAAACAAAAATGTAACACGAAATTCAATTGAAATCGAAAAAGGGGATTGAAAAAAAAGAATGTATGAAGATTCAACGGTATTTCACAAATGTCTCGGATCAGAAAAGGGGTAATCATTTTGAAAAATTGCCCAAAACTTAGCCCAAAAATTCATGAAGTTAATAAATTGAAGGAAAAAAGCTACTATCCGTATTGATTGAGTAAACTGAAATTTGTTCGCTGATCATTATAATTGTCATATTAATTCCGGTACTGCAGTCTCTACACATATTTCATACGATACAATTTACGTATACCTATATACACATATATACTTCTAAAATTTATACTAGAAGAACATTTTACTCGAATTTAACAACTTGCGATGTTGTCGATTTAATAATATATTATATAACATTAGTATTCGATAATTAGTAATAATATTCGATAACGATAACCTAATAATTATTATATTAAAACAGCTGCGATTCGCTGGACGTAGCGATATTATATAGTATCTTATGGTAATACCAAGTAATAATAATCTCCATAAAAGCTGATAATAATAAGTAATAACGATATGATGATGATGATGATGATGATGATGATGACGATTATTATTATTAATTACATTATTAAATTCGAACGTATTGAATCTATATTCATTAAATTAGTGTTATTATACCAACCGATCGGACGGCAGAGGCACGAAAACGCGATTCAAAATAGTAAAAAAATATTTTGCAACGTAAATCATAAAAATATGCTGGTAGTGCGGACCAAAACGGGACAACTGACATGAAAACGAAGAAGAAAATGAATAAATAAAGAGAAAAAAAATCTAAATAATCATGCCGCTCCATCGGAAAGTCAACGTTTCAAGTCGTTCGTATAGTGATTATAATTAGTAGAGGGTGTATGGTGATTTTCTCTGATCAAACGACAAACGAAAAATGAAATGAACATATAGTGTTCGTTGGTATTAATTGGTAGCGAGTCGATTGAAAAATAAATTGAACAAAAAAAAAGAAAAAAGGAAATGGCGATACCTCGCTATAGAGTCCGATCGTTTTTTTGTTTGTTTCAGAGAAAATCACTAACATCGCATGAACCGTAATTGGCTACGTGTTATTCAAAAGCGATATGCTAACGTTTAAGACATATTTAAATATTATTACAGCGAATATGATAATTTGAATAAAATTGAAGATGAAAACGAATATAAATAACATTAATCGCTAATTTTAGACTGATGAAAAACCGAAGTTATTTTCGCAAAATTTAATACGGCTAATTTTTATACCATGTGTACGAAGATTTTACGGACATGAGTCGTGAGATATGGAAAATTAAACCTTGCGTCAGTGATTCGTGTATAAAACGTGCGGGACGACCGAGAAAGCTGTGTTCTAAATTCAGGATTGATTTTATCTAATTTTATCAATTGACGATTAATTTTTTTCAAAATTCTTCATTAAATAATGATCGATATTGATCGATGTGATATGTAATTATTACTATCTGCACAGACGTCGTCTTGACGACCGCGAAACGTCCTTTGCATTTGATCAAAAATAATCAACAAAAGAAATAGATGTGTTGATCGTTCTTTTTTTAATTTTTTTTCTAAAAATTACTTTTCCATGCACCTAGACATACGTATACTAATTTCACCGCGATTTTCGGGGCATAATTCATCATTCATACACCCACGATCGAATTAATCAAAAATTATGTAATGAAATTCGCTGTGGCAAAAGAGGAAAGAAAAATAAATAAATAAATAACAATAAGTTTTGAATATTAAGAGAATAAAATACCGGAAGAAAAAAGAATCTCGTCAGAAATCGCTTTTACGTATTATTCACCACTCGTCGTCGTAATGAATATTCTAATAATAAATATTTGTAAACGGCAATATATAAGATTTTTCGAAAATAATATCAAGGAATTTTTAATAAATTTTTCAAACCATATAAATATGTAGTACACGTACTAATCGCTGGCAGGCAACTATACATATAAACTTTTAAAGATGGTTGATCTAACTTCGTCTCACAATCAAATTCATTGAAATTCTTTACGAATGTACTTTACGATCACATGTGCAAATAATTGGTAATTATATAATAGGATATGAAAAAAAAAAAAAAATTGCCTCGATCGATAAAGACGATTGGCGAGTGATGACGAGCGCTGTGCACTGATGAATAATTAATAAACCAAAAAAAATTGTCTGGTGTCTATGTACAGAGGTAGGATGATTCTACATTTCTATCCCTCAAAGCAACGGAAAAAATGAAAAAAAAAAAAAACGAATTACGAAAACAGCGAGAAATTTGGGTACTCGTATTATGTTATAGACACTCGGATTTATAAGGATACGTATTTTCTATGCATTTACAAAAGACCTAAGATTTAGATACGGCGATCATATTTGATGAATATATGCACGCCTAATCGATGGGCTGCGATATGATATAAGAAATTAATAACTGATATGGGATAAGAGCGTATAAATTTAATCGTATAGAGACGCACGTGCATCGTGTGTTGAAAGAAAAAAAAAAATTAAAATTTCTCTATAAATTTACAATTTTCGTAATGAAATCGTATGAAAACTTCTATGAATATATACCCAAAAAAATTTTACAGACTATAAATTATACGAAAACTAAGCTTACAATTTATATCCTATAACATATATGTACACGTAATATATGTCATCGTAATCAATCCCCTCCCCCATATATAGTAATTAGAAATGCTAAGATGTATTTGCGGCAATGTCGAAATTGTACTTAAAACTATAACTTTCTAATAATCGGACTTATTATCGTTTTTTTTTTTCCAATCAAAAAACTCTCCGATTCAGTCATGTAGATCGGCTGAAAATTTGAGTTCAAATAATATGTAAACGTCGCAAATACATGAATACCGCGATAGTCAAGTAGCAGCGAGAGCGTATGAAGAGTGACTGTGTATCGTGTGCGCGATTATTATCAATTTATTGATAACCTAATTAAACCCACCTATTCCAATTATCGTTATTTTTTACTCCCCCCTCCCTATATAATCGGCAGTTTAGTTCAAATGTTATAATAACCATATATATAATTTCCATAAATTTTATTTAATTATTCGAAAGAATTGAAAAAATAAAAAAAAAAATCATAAACGTGTTAACAACGCGAAGAGAGCGTCTCGAAGAAACGGAAAAGTCTCCCCGTTAGAAAAAAAAAACGACGAAAAACGAGATCAGTTAATTTTTCCTTATTTTCATTTTTCCGAAAATCATGACAGCAAAAAAATAGAAGAAAAATCAATAAATTCCGGAAAACATTAAATTCAACGGTCATAATTTTGGGCTACATTTCTCCCCGAGATCCAGCGGGCAAATATCATAAAGAATGGAAAAGGAAAATTCTCTGGACTAATCAACCCCTCGATGAGTTCAGTGTTCAATTTAATTAGCCGCCGTCTCGAGTGCAGAGCAAATATAAAGTATTTCCTTCAGTGATTCTCACAATTTATATACATGTATATAAAAATGAAATTACAAAAGATTCTTTTTATCATTTCCCATCAACATTCGCGGGTGTACGTGAAGATTTTGTTTCGATATGTAGTACTGCAGGTACGGTAAAATTAATTCGCGGATGGATGTATAGTAGAAAAAAATAATTAACGTTCAATTAAAATCCACGAAGTTACTTTTCATGTTCATTATTTAAATTATATTATAACGAAACAAAGAGACACGAAAATTCTAAAAGAATAAATGCAGGGTATAATATGATAACCGCAGAGTCTCTAACGTCGAGAGTTTCCACCGTAATAATTATTGGTTATCAAAATAAACATAAATTATTAGGGTTCCAATAATTACTATAATCGTTAATCAAGAATCTCGATTTACAAAAATAATTACATTTCTCGTCTCTACTTTTCTGCCACCTATTCGGCGCTCTCTTCACGTTTGTTGGAGACCTGGCTGACTTCGGAATAAAATTGGGACATTTCACTAGAGAACAAAGAAAGACAGAAAAAAATGAAGAAAAAGAAAAGCAATGAAAAAATAAGAGAAGAAAAATTAAATAATGAAAGAAGCAGTTGCTTTTTTGACTGAATTTAATTCAATAATAAAAACGAAAAAAAAACCTAAAAAATGAACAAAAAAAAAAAAAAAAAAAAAACTTGTGCAATAAAATATCACGCTGAAGATATAAATAAAATATCGGTGCACTGTGTATTGTAATATATACCGGAAACAAAAAGAGAACAAAAAAAAAAAATTTAATCGAGGAGTAAAATGTTCCCAAACCTAAAGTGTGAGGCAGCTACGTGTCCCTTATACCTCCCCTATAAGAGTACAAATTTTGTAATAAATATTATATTAAATCGATGATTAACGGTAAATTTAATATTGATAATGATAATTATTATTCGAAAAAATGAAAATAAACAGAGTGCACATATAATTAAATAGAAGCGACGCAATGATTTTGGACTATAAACGAAATGAGATACAGAGAGCGATGGATGCATAATAAATATCATCGAAAACAGACAGATTAAAAATTAATAACAACAATATTAGTAATTATAATAAAAGTAATAATACTAATAGTAACGATAATAATAATAATAATAATAATGAAAAGAACAAAAAGATGATAATATTGACAATGAGATGGAGATAAGGTTTAACGATGTTTTCTCTGGTGTGGGAATTATTATTATTATTATGATAAGGATTAATAATTATATATCAGATAATAAATTATTTATATTATTATACTCGAAATGATAATAAGAAAAAATAAGAAAAAAAACAAATACTGTAACTAATAAATACTGATTCACGTCACACCGAAATCTACATACATATAATAGAATATATATATATATATATTATATATATATATTACATATTATTGGAAATTTTATACATATTAAAAATATTCATAATTCTTTTTCATGGCGGATCGAGAAAATTTCACATCAGAGAGATAAGGAATATTAATTTTATCAGAATTCGATTTATTATCGATCGCGAATCGAATCTCTCGATAATCCGACATAATTATATCTATGATGATGAAAACATTTTCGATTTTTTTTTCAAATGAAAAAAATAGCAACAAAAAAAAAGTAATAGTAACAATAGTAACAAAACACCTCACGCCACGAGAATACTTGATTCGGAAAGAAAATTAACAAGTTGTTCAATTAAATAACCATATATAAATATATCTATAGATTTTTGGTCGCCAGTGCGCAATTAGAAGTCGATGTTGTTGCATGCCTCCCAAAATGAATAATAGAGAAAGTGAATAAATAAATAAATAGCTAAACGAATAAATAAATAAAAAATATTATGTAACACGTACTATAATACCTATAACAATCCAACAGCGTAAAAAGTAATAAATCGTGAACTAATGAGTAAAAATATTAACTACTTACACAAGAATGTAACTATCACCCCGATAAACTATATATGGAGAAAAAAAGCAACCTCATCTACCTACTTTAACGCGTAACATGAAATATATGAAAAGAAAATAAGTAAGAAGCAAAAATGAATGAATCATCAACCGAATAACCTACGATATTTAATTCGAATTTGAATTTTATCTTTCTTTTCTATATACTGTATAAAGCGCAATTCATTGAGTTCATTTTCGTCATGCATGATCAATTGTGTTTTTATACGACCGCATAATTTATGCGATGCGTGATCTACCGATCGTATGCTATAGTAACGATGTTCCAAGTAACAACGTAAGGCCTTTCTCAGGCTGTGTTCCAATTGACTGTCGACAACCTCATCAATTAACGCGCCCATTTAATTATCATCGAACGTTCACCTTCATCTTTACGTGAATTCTCTTCATTTCCCATAAAATTTCACGAGAAATGCTTCCAACTTATTAAGTAAAATTGGGAGAAAGACGAAAAAGAAAAAGAGGATATGAAAAATGTGCTACGCAGGTGATCGATTCAACGTTCCGAAATTAGTTCTCTACAGTCTAGTTATAGAATCTAGATTACTATAGCGTAGTAAAAAAAGAGCAAGAACAGAAAAAAAAAAAAAAAAAATAAGAAAAGACAACATAGTAACTTTAGATGATAGTTTTATTCCTCAATTGGAATACAGCCTTTTTATAAATATACGATAACGTTACTGCCGAAAAATAAGACTCAATAAGAACGAAACATACTCCCAACTTCATATTACTACTTCTCTATCATATTCGAATGATATATCTAGTATGTTATACATGATTTTGGGAAAATAATTGCGATATCTAGAATATTATCGTATAGAATTAAAAAATAAAGACCTCAATCTATTTTTCTTTATTTTTTTCGTACTCCGTAATAGCTTGAGACCGTTCAACTTTTTTATAAAATACAATAAGATACAAGAGAAGAAAAAAATCAAGAACTGATTAAAGACCGATTTTTAAAAGACTTATTATCACTCAAAATGCTCAAATAAATCGATTTCATCCAATTCAAAAAAAAAAAAAGGAATCTATCGGCGTCGTTACAGATTTAAAATTAGTGAGAAAAAAAAAAAAAAAAAAAACAGAACAAAATGAAAAATCGAGTCGGACGATCCTCGTCAGTTATTATATACACGCGACTCAAAAATTTTCGTATCCTCACGAGATTTTTCAGCCCGTCGCCGAGTGAAGAAAAAAAAAACAAAAAAAAAAAAAATGAAATCAAAGTTCTTTCTAGACTCCATATCCGAACTTTCAAGAATTGCTTGATTATTCGAATATACGAGTTGAGAATCGAGTCTCGAATGAACCTTGTCACGTATAAAATTGTCGTAAAAAAAAAAAAAAAAAAAAAATTATAGAAAAGATTTATATTTTTGCTAAAAAGGTATTGGAAAATAAAAAAAAAAAACTAAGGAAAAAATTCGCGATGAGCGCATACGCCGGCTGACCTTCGAGTATGGAGCGATAATTTTACGGTCCATAATTAGACGAAGGGGTGTTTTTTTTTCGGCCGATTGAACAGCATGATTTTTCTAAAATCTGTAAACGACGTAAGAAATGAACACGTTCCATTCCCCCCGTAAAAAGTAACACAAACAAGAAAATAATAAATGAATAACGGAAAACGAAAATTAGCTTATGACTAAAAGAAAAAAAAAAAAAAACAAAGCAAGAAAGATATTAAACGAATTTTCGTAAAAATTCATTATTGGCTCGTTTTATAATTATCACAACTACCACAGATATTGTACGCTATTATTAAACCGCACTTGTAATTCAATCCGGATATTGTACATTATATGTAACGATAGTAGGTATCTTATGAAATTCAATAGAATTATTTCATTCGAAAACAAATTTCAAATAATATCTCGATAAGAAAAGGTGAAATATTAATTAACGATCGTGACAGCTGATTTGGAGGGTGCACGAATGAGAGGAGAAATCATCGTTTAGGTATATAGGGACGCATTTAATATGTATGATTATTATTAATATTATAATTATTATTATCCATGTCGATTATTGCCTATTATTATTTATTGTAATCATTATGATTACTATTGTCATTATATTACTGTATTGTAAGAGATATAAGAGTTGATATTTGATGATTTGTATTGTAATTGTATTATACTCGTTTGGTTGGCTTGATGATAAGGTGAGAGTCTAACTCGGGTTACTAGATACTACTACGTACCTTTCGTTGGCGGGTTAAACCAAAGTTTATTATTATACGCAAATCAACATAATGAAGTTTAACATCTTTTTATTCGTTGCAAGTAATCAAGTACCTCAACACTCTCGATCAGTTCTTGAAAAAAACAAAACTCAAAAGGTAAAACAGAAACCGACAAGCATCAACACAAGGATATTCTTGAACCTAAATGAAAAAAAAGAGAAAGAATGAGGAAATTTTAAATCGCTAAGATCGTGAATTGAGATGTCTATTACGCGTGGGTAAAAAAAAAAAGAAAAAATTAATGAAAAAATGAAGAAAAAAAAGCGAAGAAAATGACGACGAGAAACATGCTCAAAAAAATGCGGGGCTAAACGCTGGGCGTTTAGTGATAATATTTATTACACATAAAAAAAAAAGAAAAGAGTATAGATTTATATTTATCCGTTTCAATTTTGAATACCTGCTGTACGTAAGAAATATATATGTAAATTATTATATATTATATTACCAAAAGAAAGATAAAAAAAAAAAGAAAAAGAAAAGAGAAAGGAAGCGAATGTTCCCATAACTTAAGAGGAACAACCGACAATCCTTCTCTACTTTTTCCTTGAATACATCTATGAGGAATGAATAAGAAAGAGAAAAAAACCCTTTTAATTATCGCGGGTCGAAAAAATTGTTAAAATATATAGCATATATGTAGCGGTATGCAAAATTGAAATATTCATTACGTAACTTGTATGTTACAATCGTATACCTTGTACGTATTATATGTTCAAAATTCGCATATAATATGTACAGGTACGTACGTACGTATTTATACGTAATGAAACAATATCGAGTTACTTATTATTACTGTCTATTATTATGATAATTATTATTACGATAATTATTATTATTATTACTATTGAGTTCGTTCGAGGAACCCCGCAGGAGTGACTTTTCCCTTTCCCAAAGATAAAGGATAGTCGAACAAATTGACAGAAAAAAAAAGTAAAAATTGTTTGATGATGAGATAAAACGAAAGTCGTCGAAAAGCTCGGGGAAGTTGGTTGCCCGCCAACGCCGTTGAGGGAAATATTATATAATGATGATTGCTAATATAATATAATCATGCCTATATATATATTAGATTGGAGAGACGCGCTATACGAATGTTGGACGCGATTATAACGAAGGAATTTATTATAAATGTGCAGGTCGATGAATATATTATATATTGTACACATATATATATTATCGCTAGTAATGTATATTAATTTTATAAAAATATATTCAACTAATTTGCAGGAAATGATAATATGATATTGAATTAATTCTCGTTGTGTGAAATGATTGTATCGATACGATTTCGATTGCATGCACGATACGAGGTGCATCGTTACGCTCGGATTTCGACGAACTAAATTTTTAATCGATTGATATTCGGATAAGAGAATTAAAGCTGCAACCGTGCGAAACTTTGATCATTATTTCACAACGAGAATTCGGAGAATTGAATAATCTGTATAATCCACGTTTGATATGATAGAATATTATGCAATATTAACAGATTCACCTTTTCATAATTGAGCGATCAGAAAAAACAACGTTGTTTTTTAAATTGGAATAAATTAAATAAATAGGGAAATCATCATTCGTACACATTATATCGAATCAATGAGTGAATGAAATTAATTGGTAAACGAAAAAAAATAAAAATGAAAAAAAAAAAATCGAAAAAATAACCATAAAAAATTAGGTTTAATCGTAACCGTAACTAGAGGTAATTATACTTACTTAATTGTTACGAAAACAGCGTGTAAGGAACGAGCTTTATACTGCTTTTGTATGTTTAGTGATCGATACCTATTATACATTTATAAAATGAACATATAAATGAGTAATGAATGAATAAAAATTAAGCCCCACACACAACTATTATAATTATGTAATAATTATATGTATACACACCTGCGTGGTACGTATTTTTTATTATTATTATACACATATATGTACGTACCCGCGTATACATGTATTTATGTGTCACAAAAAAAAAAAAAACATAATATTATTGCCATAAATTATGATTATTATTATTATTGATATTATTATACGATACGAAAAATATGAGTATGATGATTTTAAGGAAAGTATGAATATTAATAAACATTTTTTAATACCTTTATCCTAATGATAATGGTGAAATTCGAAATATTGTTGTCCTTATATCAATTCATTTAATGCCCTCTCATGTTCCCGAATCCTTCATTTTTTTCTACACATTTCACTAGCGGAATTATAATACGAGCGTATTAAAGTTGATGATTTATCGAGCAGATTAGGCTCGCGATTCAGCCTCGTTGTGCCTGAGGCTGAAGCTTTTTCTCTGAATCGCTAATATCTTTTTTCCCATATTATGTTTTTTGTCTGCATTATTAATCAGAATTCACTTTATGAGATACTGTGCCAAGGAAATCGCATTATGCAAATGAGTGTTCGTCCGAAGATTCGTGCATAGAGACGGCGGAGAACGAGTTCAAGTAGGATTCTATACGATCGAGTAGACCGTAAGAAACGGATGTTAAAAAATCAACAGGAAATTCTATCAAGAGGAAAACTCTGGGGTTTGATTGGAAAGGAAGAAGCAACCGATTGAAATTTCTTTTTATCAATTTCACGTTAACTTTTCGATCTCTTCTTTTGCATGGGTTCGTGTTTCTGAGGTAATGATGATACGCGATGAAACAGTCGCTGAAGCAATTGAAAAATGATTTTGGCGGTGACGTCCGCCGGAAGAAATTGCATGCCTATAGTTTGCGCGTTGATATGATCCCCCGGCACCAGCTCATATCGGCATTGAGTATGAGCAAATAATGTGTCGGGGAAGTTTGAAGAGCTGCGATGAACTTGACGTGTCTATCAGGAGGGAATTGTTTCAAGGGTATTCATTTTTGTGCACCCCTTATTTCCCTGCGAGGTTGCAACGATCTCTTGCTTGATTAAAAGTCGAATTTTCTCTTCGTCGATGCCATGTATTCGAGCGCAATCAGTTACTCGATAATTCAGGACCCGTGCGTACGGACATCAGCAACCTCTCGACCGTGGCGCGGTGGCCATCGCCGTCTCCCTTTTTCTCTTCCCTCTTCCCTCTTTCCTCTGTATTTTGTTGTTTTTTTTCCCCTTCTGTTTTCTTCTTCCCTCAACTCTTAACGACGCGCACGGTCACCTCGCACACCATCATCGTCGCTTCATGGAGCAGCATGCGAAAGCAGGTTGTATCGACGGTAGTGCATAGTAAACGGATGCCTTCCTCCCTCCCTTTACTACCTCTTGCCTCTTTCCTTATTTTTTCCTTCCCTTTTACGAACGTCGTCCTTTGTTCCTCACGAAGGACTTGGGAGACCGAAGAGTCGAGATTGAGTTGCTGATTTGAAGGAAGCGAAGGACGTTTTTACCTCCCTAGTCTTCCTCCCACTACCTTTCGAACCTCAAGTCCGCAATGCAGTGTTGAAATTCCAGCAGGCAGATCGACGTGCTCTGATATATTCCAGCTCTTATCCATCTTCTTATCGTAAGCCTCAAACCCCATAAAATATCATCTTGACTTTACGATGCTTTGGCTCTTCCGATAGAAATCCAAAGAGTTTTGACTGTTCGTTTTCGGAATTGACTGGTGCTGCGAGAATCGTTTGATTATAATCTAATGGAGAAATTTAATTTCGCAGACCACTGCACTACGTGTGTTTGGCCATGATACTTACAACCGTTTCTGCACTCTGCGCAGTAAGAAGAAAAACAAAATGAAGAGCGTAGAAAGATGATAAAAATAAAAACAAAAAAAAAAGATGATCACCGTGGCGTCTAGTTTGTAGTTGCAGCTCGAAGAGTCGGGTGATTTTACACTCTCCAACCGGGGTGGTGGTGCAGGATTATAAATTGGCTACTTTATGTCGCGGTTATTGGAGAGCCAAATTGCAATCAACTCTCATTTATTTTCTGCCCTCCCAGTCCCGACGCTTTTTCCAGCTTTTTGCCAAATCGCCTCCCCTGTTACCGTTGTATAGATGCTCCTGACTTTTCATTTATCACCCCGCGTTGCTTTCCAAAGTAATGAATATATACCGCGGACGAATCAATAGCCTAGGGACTTCTTTAATCATCCCCTAACTCCCGAGGTAGAGAATCACGTCGGTGTGCTAGCTTTCTTTTGTTTTTACGTACAATTTTTGCACTTGTATCCAAGACCGAGAGTCGTGACGAGGCTTTTTAGGGTCACGGTATACCTTCGAATTCGATTTGGGAGATACAGACACTCTCCATATTTTAGAGACTCTGCTCAACACCCGTGTCGATTTTGAAACTACACCTGCATGTCTGAATTATTTAGTATTGGTGGAGTTCCGACTGACCCTTGAAATGGACATCGTTCGATACGCGATACCCGAATCGAAATTTTAGTTGCCTGCGTTTCTTGAATAAAAAAAAAAAAAGAAACTACTACTTCAGACCGGAAAGGGGGGGAAGTCTTTATTTTACGTTGCGAACTTATTTCTCGAGAAATTAGATTTTCCCGATACTTTTAAATAAGTTTCCGATGTGTGGCAAAGGGATTTTCGTTATTTTACTAACGACCAAATCTGTTTGGAGGAGCAGAACTCCGATACTTTATACATATGTATGTTACACGGTGATCCACGCCCATGTGATTTACGATGATTGACGGAAGCTTCGTGCCACAGGGACCCCGACTGACTCGTCTAGTCTAAATTCAACCCACCCCCATAGCGTTAAGGGACCATCGCGATTCAGAAAACCGAAGGGGAAGGAGAAGGGCTGACCGGCTTGGAAGTCCATTGACAAATTTGCCACACAGAAAAAAAAGAGAAAACTAAATAAAAAAAGCTGCTTGGTATGCATCCCTTGGCAGGTCCATCACGCGCGTCAGGCAACGGGAGAGGAGATTCTGCGGGAGCTTCGAGCTTCGAAGCTTCCAGCTTTTCAGTGGTAGGGCGTTCTGCCTGCTGAGTGACGCTCCCAACTCACCAGAGGCAGAGATGAAGAGAGGAGGCTGTGTATGCATGCCTCGAATATTTACACGGAAAACTTTTAATGATGTCACTTCATTCCGCCGTGATACGCCGGACAAAGAGCGACGACGCGGCGCCACTCCACGTGATTCAGGGAAGTAGGCACGTTATATATACACTACACGATGTACTACATGTATATACCGATTCAGTACTACTCAGTGGCATTGAAACGTTTCAGTTATGACATTCCCCCCTATCCCTCCTCCGAAAGCAAAATGTCGAGTGCGGAGTAAATTGGACGGAATAGGACAGCAATTTTGGTAGCTATTGGTATTTCTCTGCTTTGAATTGCTGAGAAGTGTTTCCTAAACTTTTTTACATCTGGATCAGTATGGACCATTCGTAATATCGGGTAAGCCACGTATCTGCTCGTCGAAGATTAATCCGTCGATCCGTGTGGTCTAGTGCTTTGTACCAAGCCTAGATTAAAACAGCCAAGACCCTTCAGGACTTGGCGACATTCATCGACGCACCTTAAAACGTATTGACTTAGGATTTGCGGTTCGCATCGTATTTGTGCAGATCGTCAAATTTGAATACCTATGTACAGGGTGAGTCGCCACAAAGGTCTGATTCGGGAGGAGCTTCAATTGGCTGAGGCTCCGCCTCCATCGATGCGTACTGGTTATCTTCTAAAATCCGACTAATGATTTGAAAAGAACAAGTAAGAATGGATGAAGGTGGAGCCTCAGCCAATCGAAGCTTCTCCCAAATCAGACCTTTGTGGTGACTCACCCTGTATATGTATATTTATACATAGAATGTAGATACAACTATTCGATGTGGACACAGACCAGAGGATTACCGGAGTGTTGATGACTTTGCGGAACAATAATCATCTTCCGAATTCTCCGGTAGCGGATCGATTCGATCAGCTTTGAATTTGTCGGAAAAATACCGAAATGATATTTCTGGAAATAATGTCATACGTAATTTTTTATTCTCATTTTGCGGTACTCAACACAGTAGCGGTGGGTATAGGTTCATAGGTGTATGTATCGCGAGCGATAAATTGCCCGGAGGGACATTTGGCAAATGCACGCGGGAGGTATATAACGAAACCGCGTTGTTTTTATCCGGGCTGCACTAGACGTCGTCGGAAGACAAAAAAGAAAAAAAAGAAGAAGAAGAATAAATAAATAAAGAAACAAAGAAAATATAAAGAAAAAGTGGAATCCTGAAAGAAAGTGATATATTTATCTAGAAATATTCATAAAAACGTCGTAAACTGTTCCTATACCGGTGAAAGGGGTGGAATAAACTGCAGTTGTCCGGTAATATTTTCAACTGGATACGATGGCGACACCCGCAAAAAATAAAAAATAATAATAACAATAATAAATAAATAGAAAAATATACGCAGGTATATGATCCTCGGGGTTGTACAGATACAAAATATATGCAATATCCCACGGCAGTGAGAGATCGTAAACATAAAAGTACATAGGGCAGATAGTAACTCATATTTACATGACTCGGTGGAAACTGACCGATCGTAAAAACGCGAAATCGTACACTTGGGTCATTGATGGAGGGATGAAAGAGCGAGGGGGTGGTAAGGGACGACGCAAGGAGTGTCGCTTTCATCTTCAAACCGGAAGAACCCCCGAAGGCCAATTTTCCCAGGAGGTAGAAGCCACGACTGACCATCATCTCCACCCCTGCGCTTATCCCAAGACGAGACCGTGTCGTATCACCTTTCAATATAGCATATAAATGTATATACATACCTCGATATATATTATGTAGATGAACAAATACGTAAATAAGGTTTACGCTTTCATATAGCTGCTGCTTTATGGTAATGGTAACCCCTAACATGTGTACATATCTGTACGTGATGCAGCTTCCGATCAAACTCGAAAATTAAACCATCCCTATCTCTCGCTTGCGTCACCCTTCCTTTAGGCCACAGTGTTCGTTCTCTTGGGAATTCAAAGGGCGGAAAGTACGCGTGTGAATTTGAGGGATGCTGTGAAATAAAATATAAAACATTCAGTTTCTCTTCCATTCTCCATACATCTATCGTACATCCCGTACGGGTGTGATGTCGATGGATGTGGGAGAAAACGCAAGGTATGACCCAATGCCGCGGAAATTACCGGTGGAAAATGGTAAGTACAAAAGGAACGGGGGGGCGGATACCAGCCTCTACTATATCACCACTTTTGCCAAAAAGTACGATCCTATGAATTTTTGAACGGGCAACAACATCGCTCTTTCGTTTTCGAGCTTGACCCGATCGTACGTGAATAATGGAGGTGGTACCACTGGGAACATGGGTCGTTTGCCCCGTCGCTCCACTGCCGTCCAGCTGATTATTTCGTCTTATTTTATTTTCCCCTTCATTTGTTTCACTTCGTTTTATTTTTCGAATTCCACTCGAATATTCCGGTCGCATCGACTTTATCATGAGAAAATAAGAATTTTGCCGCTACCCATTCGATGCGGAAGAAACCGCAACTCCGCAAAAAAAAAAGAAGAGAAAAGAAACAATAATAGTTTTTAGATCGTCAGCCGGTGACTCGGTAATTGCATAGCTTCTTAAATAAGGCTTCTGCATAAACGTTTCTGGTAGAATCCTGCACCCGGTAAGGTGGGCATTATAACCACCCCTTTCAGTCCTGACTGCAGACACCCTGGGAATGGATGTCTGTCGCATACCGCGACGCATACATACGATGCATTACCCGCCGCTCACTTTACCCCTCCTCCCCGTTTATGCTCGTGGTAATAGTAGCAATGCCGGTAATGTCCTGCATATTACACCCTGCAAATTGCTTGGGTAGGTTGGAACAGATTTTTCCATCTAGATTCGTATATATTACAAAAGAACCTGCAAAGGCCTTCGAGAAGATTCTACGAAACGGCGGTGCTGCTTACAAATGTTCCGGCGCTTGGCTAATTTCTACCTCCAGCTTTTCGCAATTTTCCTACATAATCTTCAAAAACCGAAAGACGTGTACTTGGGTAATTTTCATTTCGTACATTTGAAAGGGATGCGCGGTATTAATCGCATTATACGCGCGTGAAAAAATTCAAACTCGTGAATTCCTAATCCCTTATCATTTTTACACCTAGAAAACGATAACAGTAAATCAGCGGCGGACCGTAAAACTTGCATGGTAAATTCTTATACTGCTTTCGTAATGCCCCATCAGAAAAGAGGAAGACTCTACATGCGCAGTGGCGATAAAAAATATATGTACCTACATTACAACCCCATTCGCCGGAAATTTCAAACGTTCAACGTCCCTAGATCTAGTGTACGTATACATATATGTGTTTTAGGATCGCCCAAATGATTGCTGGTGAGTGTTTTTTTTTTTATTTTCATTTTATTTTGTATTATTTTCAGGGACGTATAGAAATTATTCTTATATGGATCAGGCGGTTAGTATAGTTGATCTATTTGAAAATACATACTGAAAAGAAGTAGATAATAAATTCAATTTGTTGTGGTCGGATTAGCCTGAATTATTGGCTGTAGCGTCGCGACGCGTATAAAATTTTTTAAAGAGAAGTAAAGATACGTATACTACTATTAGAAAATCGGTGGAGTTATTCAACGAAATAGAGCCGGTATTTGCAGAGTAGAGGTTCAACGGTAAAGTAAAACCTGAGCGGTACTATTTTATTATTCGAGGTGCACGTCGTACAGAGCTTTCTTATTGCTTTTACTTTTTCGCTAAAGAAGCGATGGAGTAAAGAGAAACGGAGGAAAAAGATATAAATGGCAAAGAGTCCGTGGCTAATGGGCTGTGTAATTTTCAAGTGGGAGTTGGGCGGTTTAAAAAAAAAATAAATAAATAAATAACAAAGAAGGAAAACAAAACCTTCGTAAATCCACTTCCCTTGTTGATGCTTATACACCTTAGATTATTATCCTTGTTTTTCACGCTACGTGATCCAATTGACTCAAATTTCAAGGATAATAACGTCGTTAACTTTCGATCTGCAATTCGTAGAGGAGAAAAAGGAAATTGCTCAAATCCAGAATTTTTCGATACTTGGGGAATGATCCTGATGGCTTGGGGATCTTCAACAATGACTCTGAGTCAACAGTTCGGATAATTAAACGGCCACCAGCATGTATACGAAATTTTCAGTCCGTTGGTAGTGGTATTGCGGTTGATTGAAACGTCTGATGAATGCGGGACGCGTCGTCGTCGCGTATCCTACGTATCTGTTGAGATGAGAACGTCGCGGGTCGTTTAGAAGGAGAATGAAATCGATTGGAAATGTCCTGCTTCAGCGGGTGAATCTCCGAGGACTAACAATCGTAGTTAACGACCGTTGAAGAGGTCTTCCAGAGGTCCACGCCTGCACTCAAAAGGAAACCCTTAAAGTCCTGTGTTAGGTGTTTGCGACGAAGGAGACGAACCACTCCAACGATGATTTACACCATTTTTGTTCAGTGTCTTCTTCTTTGGACATATTGTGCAATTTTTGAGGCAAAAAAAATCGGAACAGCCATCCTGCTGAATGTTATGATATAAATACTAATTGAGTAACGCAGTCATCGTAATAATTAAATTCTATTATAGAACGATGAGAAACACGACGCCATTAACCCTGAGCCTAGAATCCTTTGTCGCAGCACAAGGACATTCCGAACTAGACACGGGGGAGAGAAACCTCTAACGAAGGGGTTCAACATTAAGATGGGTGCTTCTAGGGTTATTATAAATACCTCGAGGGCTTCAGTCTTCGGCCCATTATCCTCTGGATGCAGGGAATAAAGGAATTGGTGACTGACTGAAGATACACCCTAGCAAGATCCAAGAACTACATTTCCACGGCTAATAATTCGTTCGATTTTTGAATCGTTCGAAGGGTCCGGGCTTTTCTCCCCCCCTGAACGGAACTTGGTAGCATCCGTACGGCCTTCGGCCGTCCCATTCACTTTTCATTCGGAACGGATTTCCGTCTAATATCTGAGCTAATAACTGAGAGGACCTTTCTCGCTCTCTCGTAGGGGTCGTTTCGGCCCTTGAGACCACGGTAGATCCTGAGAGGTTGCAGGACTACATTTCTCGTTGTTTGTATATATGTACGGTTATTATTATCACCGTCATCCTCATCATTATTTTGATTATTGTTATCGTTATTATAACCATTATTACTCACAGGTCCGTTCCATTGTTTATATAATTACCTAGGCTATACGTTCTCTCCAGGGATCCTTATCCCTTATCACGCAAGAGAGTCACGTGTCAGGTTATACTCGACGCGCGAGTGACGCCTTATTTGCATACGGTTTTGGCCCATAACTATATAATAGGAAATTACGAGCGAATATGCGATACATGGGAAAGGGGTGAATTAAGTTCTGCCCTATTTCACATTCGCTACCTTGAATTGTGGAGAACATTTAAAGTGCGATGCACGCATCAATCTATGAGAAAACGCACAATCATGTCCATCCATGTTTTCGTACGAGGGCGAAAAGTATATGCGAATAATTGAGATATTTTTTTGTAGAGCCGAAGCGTGCGGGGTCGGTTGGGTTATATATTATCGGAAACGCGTAAAAATTAATGTCTGCTGTGCGATCGTGCATAGCGTGTTCTCCGTTGCAAATCGGATTAGGTCCGCTAATGTTCGGCGGGAACGTGCACAGGCGCCGGGTATAGAGCTGCTAGTCTCGTTAGAGGATTGGCTAGAATCCACAGGGCGCTAATGGTGTTTAGGTGACCCTTGTCCGAGTGTCAATGCAACGGCGTTGCGTTACGTTGCGTTACGTTGCGTTGCTCTGACCAGACAATCGGATCACCCCGGTTTCACTCCTGGAATAGTATATGGCGTAGGACCAGAGGGAGGAGGAATGCGGGGATAGGCCTCTCGTGTAACTCTGATTAACGAGCCGATTCCTAATGAGCCCAGTTCGCTCTTTTTGCCTTTTCCCCAGCCCTCTGAACTTTTCGCAGTCTTTCCGGGGTAGCGAGGATGGCCGAAAGGTGGGGGCCGGAACACCGCCCCTCTAGCTTCGCGCAAAAGACGACGTGAGATAAATCGAGCGGTAAGAGCTAATCCATAAATAGCCAATTAGTTGGTTACAATCGGGACGTATTGAATGGGAGCTATCAATACCCTTGGAGAAATAAAGAAAAGATACTCGATAGAATTCTCTGTCCACGCATAGCGTGGTTAGTAATCGAGAATCCTCCTTATTTCTCGTAATTAAGGGGACGACCGCGGGCAGCCAACGCTGAGGAAAAATACATACTGTTTTATTTTCGTTTCATTCCGACAGCAATTATTCTTCTTCGTTGATCACGTATTCAAGTAGAACGCTTCTACTTATTTCACTCCGAAACGAGAATTACCCTCAAGGGTAATGGAGGGATCTTGCGAAATTAATATTTCTACGTTTTTCAACCCTCGTTTTCTCATCGCAAGATTATAATACATAAAATATAATTTCCATATTCTTTTTTTGTTTTTCTCCAAATTTATTTATTCATTTAGCTTTTTCTTCATCCGGCTCCACGTCTATTCGCTACGATGTAATATATTTTGAAAACCAACTCTGTAAACTCCGAGCGGTATAATTGGAGGGGAATGTGCGCGTTGATCTTGTTGCTGACGTTCTCTACATCCGGTACTTGTAAATATCATCGATAAAATCAGCACTCAACACTATCTCCTAATCCTTGGGCTAATTATGCGTTCATCTCGGAGCCCTTCGCAATTCCGAGGATATACCTAGGGGGTTTTGGTTCAGCCCAGAGGCCGGTTTCGAACATGTTTACTGTCACTACTGCCCCGGGGTCAGCGTTGAGAATTCGCCAAGCATTGTGAGCCGCGGATTTGAATGGTTATGAAGGGCCTTTGAATATTATCGCAAGATCTGTATAAGGTACATTGTCTATTTGGACAAGAATGGAAGGGAGAACAACCTCTTGTTTCTAGGTAGTAATACGCGAGGAAGAGGAGCACTGCTTCGTCTAATAACATTAGCTTAGGATTTGTCTTCGGGCTACGACTATAGCTGGGGAGAAGAGCCACAGAGGCTTTCAAAAGCAAACAGCAATCATGACACTGCTGGAACAGGAAATGATCCAGATAAAATCTGATCGGTGATATCGACGATATGTTCGAATGTCTCGTCGCTACGATTCAATTGTTTTCTTTTTTCAATATTCGATCGTAACCAGTTCGAAAAAGATCTGGATTATACCATTTTTCATAGGTCTGTTACCCGGGTCAGAAATCATTGACCATCCCGAACCGAGCTGACCGGTCACCCCAGTTACGGCGAGGGACCCTCTGGATTTGTGCATTCTTCTGATTAACAATTATTCGCAACTGGTCGGAGCAGTTGACGAAGGCATTGTTAGAAAAAATCCTGCATAACGAATGGAAGAGAATTTTATCCACCCGGCATGAATCGTTTACATCTGCATCCCTGCACGGGTGTCCTTGAATTTAAAAGCTTGGTATACCGAAAGTGAGTTGGATCCCTTCGGACGGTTTTGAATTTTAGAAAGTGAACTTTTTAAACAAAGTTTTTGACGAGCGTATCCGAAGGGAATGTAACCCGCGGGATATGGGGTCAGAGAATATTAGACTTGACCACAAGGTAGTTACGCTAACTGCACGGCCAAATGGACTCATCTCCGGGAAGGGTCTATCCGCTATCTTCCCTCCTTCTCATTCTATTCCCCTGAATCTGTCCCATCCCCTCTTTCAGTACTTACTATTCCGGTCAGATACCGGCTGAATTTCGGAAGGAAATTCCACGAATTTCGGACACATTCCATAATTGGGCTTATCAAACCCCCGAGGTATACGTTTATTTATTTTCTGCATTTCTCGCAACGAAATTACAGACGGCGATTTTTGACGGTCCGCATGACTACGCGTATCGAATCCATGCTTGGGCATCGTTAGATTCGAATCTATCTCGAAACGGTATTGATAGAAAATTGCCAAACGATCAAATCTTTGTCGAGGAATAGTGCCGGTCTGCACGAGAGATCTTTTTTTTCTTCTGTATACCTCAACAATGGGAAAAGTTGAATGCGTGGGAGCTATTAGAGGCAGTTAGAAAATGGCGAAATCTGGTGGCGAGAGAAAAGCCGTTGAAAAAACGAGAGTAAACGTAAGGTTAGATTATACGTATACGTTGAGGCTATCTTGTAAAGCCCCAGATAATGGCCGTCTTAGGAGACTCAGGAGTCGCTAATGCGACGTAAGAGGGCAACCGCCATAATCATAACTGTAGTTGTCCCTAAGTTGGACAGTAGAACTTAACGGTTGTATCATTGCAGTGGCTATTGCCTAGGATTTCAGTTACTATTTATCGGAGTTGTTTCTACGGCAATTCGAGTAGTTACAGGTATGTATAGTTTTTCTTCCCAATCGTTTCCAAAAACAAAATTTGTGAATTATCGTTCGAGTACAGGGACGGGGAATGGTTTTCTATATCACATGTAACGTTTTGCCTGATTCTGTCAGCTGACGGATGATTTCTCCAATCTTTTTTTCATCCTCTCTTTTTATTTTCTACGCCAATTTATACAGCGGGGATTTATTTTTCCATCGTCATATCGCGTCGCGCGGTTCGATGCATTTCTGGCTCCCTGAATAAAGGAATTGGTACGCACACAGAGTAATTACCGAATGTAGATATGCATCGGTGGAGAAGGATATAATCAAATCTTTACTCTGATATACTTCTGTGATGCAATATCCCCTTTTGTTCATTCGACAAATAGATATATCTATGTGTACAAGCTCGCGTAAAACAGCGCGAATCCACCAAGGTATAGGTAGCAGTTGTTTGCCAGACAAATTTATCGCCACCGAGAGGAAGGCGACACGCTGTTTATATTTCTGCTTCTCGAGTTCTCGCATCCAACAGCATCTAGAATCCTGCGCCAACGTTCACCCTAGAGCATAAATATCTCTGGCGCTGTTTTGACGCGAAATTAAAACAAATGCGAAACTCCTTTATACGTGATTCCAATCACAAAGCAGGTTTTCTGTATTGTATTTGCAGTATTATACAAATGAATTATCGTCGTTGCATTCTTAGGGCATATTTTTAATAATCGGTTATAAATTATCATAATTCACCGCTGTCGCAATACCCACAAGTTTCATCTTACTCTAAAGTAAGAAAAAAGTTTCGACAGATATATTTGAAGGGAACGAACCGTCGAGATTCAATCGTCTCAAATAGACCTGAACGCGACGTTCACCGAAAATGATAGTAATTCTAAATTTATTTTCACGTACACTGCCAACAATCTTCGACTGAATTATTTCAATCTCCCCAGACACAACCCCACGAAATGCCGTTCGAAAAGGCGAATCTGAACCAGAATATGATTTTTTTTGGTTTATTAGGTTTTTTTTTAAACATAACTCGACGCACGTCGTTGCCCTTGAGCAGAGAGTGTCTCCTTCGGGTCACGATATTTTCCAGTTATGTTTAATAATTCGTAGCAATTTTTTATTATTTCTTTTTTTTTTCTGCGTTTTTCATCTCGAAACACCGCTGTAAAAAAATTCTACACGGTAGACGATACGACTCAGATGTAGAAGCGATCATCTGTGGCTCACATTGAGCGTATGGCGTACAAGCAGCTTCGACTATGCGAAATGAACTACGTGCTACGGGAGTGAGACGTGCCTACGAAGACAACCGACGCACACATCTGCTCTCTACAACTTTTTTCTTCGCAATTTATTTAGGTATATATATTTTTTGACTTCACGAATGGCTGCCCGCAGACTATAGGAACACAACAATATCGGTATGACTCGGATGGTAGGAGGTGAATATGATCATCGGACGTGGTTTACGAGATGGCTGTTTTCGAAGACGATACCGAATGCAGTCCGAAGTTTGGCAATTAGTGCGAATCAATGCAGTGGATCGAAAACTGTTTTTAATTCAATGTTCAAACTTTGGAATTCCCACTTTTCCTTCTTCTCTGAAAACCACTGGAATACTAACTAAGTGAAAAGATTTATGATCGTTTTGCACTTTCCGGATAAGACTGCGTAGTTTTTATTATTTTTTTTTTGGTTGTAAACTCCGCCTCAAGGTGTTCGAAGAGTCCCGTGATACGCGAACATTCCAATAGCATATTATCATTGTCATATTACGCTGCTGAATATGTGACAGAACTTAAGCTTCACTCAGCGGTTCTATGAATATTAAGCGACTAGGTGAAGGCTTGTTGGAAACCCGATAAGATCAAGCGGAACGGATGAATTGTAATTGTCTTCTGATTATCCCAGACCATTTTCGGGCCCATGAGAGTAGCTGTGACTACTTTACTATTACTTTTTTTTTTGCGTTCGCAATTCTCTGCGTCAAAAGTTCCCGAAGTCGAAATGGGAATTGGGGTTCCCCGAGATTTAGTTTCCCTACATTTTTGGACAAAGAAGCACTGTGGCAGATACAGAACATGGTTATTACGTTATTACGGACAAAACTTAAACTGTCTATGGTAGCAGATTCCTCCTTGTTTGCTCTCGAGGGAGTGAAATTGGTAATACGACGTCATCTGTATTCATCGAGTGAGCTACGATCTGTAACTCTCCGGACGGATTATCTTCCGTCATACGAATGAAATTAGGCGCAACAGGATCAGGATCGATTACCTTATAAAGTAGAACCCGCCTTATTACGAATGGAAACCGCGTGAATTCTTATTCCAATACGAGAATTTCACTAGTTTCAAACGCGAAGTGTGCCACTGTAGTGTAACCAAAGAGTGTAGAGTAAAACCTTCTTTTTTTTTTTTAATTTCGAGCGAATGAAAAAAAATGTATACAATTTTTTAGACGCCGCTAGGTATTTCCCATTATTGAATATAACGGAAGATTCGCGACGAATAATTTTTACTACAAGCGGGTATTAAGGGTGAAAATAACGAGCAAGTATCAAACAAAATAAAGGTTACACGATGCCATTCCCGGTTTAATTCATTCCCTTGTCCCTTATGGTATACAGTAGGTACCCACGAATCTACCCTGCATACGGCAGTATTACGTCGCGCATTCGCTTTTTTATGAATAGTAACTTTCTGTATTTTACCGTCGAAAGCGGAAACTTTTTACTGATATATACCGACTACTCTCATACTCTTCGCTTTTCTCCGCGAAGAGTTGTAAAAATTCACGTTTGTATAGGTACCTCCCTTTGTGCTATTATTACCCTTCGAATTTTGCGTATAGGTATATGATAATAATACCCCGTACCCTTTATGTTTTTTCATTTTATTCATTTTTCGCCCCCACGTTTTGGTTCCCGAATTTAAATTATAGGAGCGACGAGCGTATTCATCCCCGGTTGATGATAAGAAACAATAATTGTCCCTTCTATTTCCAATTCGCTGTTCCCCTTTGTCCCTTGTCCGAAATGTACAAAGGACATTCGAACGTCAGAAGTTGGGAACAGAACGTCACTCAGGACCACCCATTAACGGACTAAGGTACGATTATACCGTTCCAATTTCCGGCAGTTTTCGCCTACGAATAGATTCGTCATTAAAAGGACTTCTCGACTGGACAACACCGCCCTCCAGATCGCCACTGTCCATGCCACTGTATATATGTACTGCAGAACCCTTCCGTTACTTCTATTCGCTTCTCGTCTATTCCCTTCCATTTGAATGCCTCTAGGGCAAGGTTACCCCAGTCAACCCGAGGTAGACTCGTGGTCCTCGTGGTCCTCGTGGTCCTGGACAATGGACCTCCGGGGTTTCCTCACTCCAGTCATTATACTGGACATGGCTCCATCTAGTGGCTGCTAAATCTAATCCGACACTTGTACTACAGGGTTGAAAGTAAAGGGTTAGTAGGGGAATGATTCGCAGTGGACGGACCAGGCAGAGGGGGATTTATCCTTATTTGAATAAAGTTTCGAACATTGATGCTGGGTCAAGATAAAACTCCTTCTCCGTAGGTCCGTCTTCAGAAATCTACCCTCTACCAGTTTGATACCCAATTATTTTTGGCCAAAGTAGTATGTCATAATCTGTATTATTTAGGAAATCATTTTGCCCAAAGTGGCTAAGGTTGCATACTTACACCTATTCGCATCTCAGGGTGTTTCAAGGTGATATTGGTGAAACTCTATACTGATTACAATTACTAGATATCCACATATATTCACGTTAAGTTGGAAGGATCCAGTACACCTATACCCACACATACACCGAAAACTCCATAGGTTAGGCAGGTTAGTCTAGTAATGATAGTAATGGTTCTTGAAATTAATACCCAGGGCACCTTTCGGTTCACCAAACCATTATCCAAACAATGATTAAGTAAAGGACCCACAGTTTATAGCCTGGCAAGAACTTTCTCGTCGTCTCCATGGTACCTACCTACCTTACCTCATTCTCTTCCTTCTCCAACGCCTTAATTATTCATAATTAATTAATGTTTCTTTGTCTATTTACACCAACTTGGTAGCGGTGGTCACTCGGTCTCTCACCGGTCCCAACATCTACCGATATTATAATCGTCCTGCATTATTCAAATCAGAGAATCTACATCCAACTTTAATATAACTACTCGATCCCCTACGGAGTTTCCAAGCTAATCTATTAACTATCTCACGTTACAATAACGTCAAGTTTACGTTACATTCGTATTACGTCACATCGTGTCATTGTGCTATTCTTGCAAATGGTGTTTACGAACCCCACTTTAAACCGTTATTCGTCTACATAACATATCTCGTGGATTACGTTTCTACCATAATGTACATTATTATTTTTTTTTTTTTTACCCTTACTCCATCAACAGAGATTCAGGTTTCGCCTATTTACGAATGCAAAAAATAAAAAAGATAAAAAAGAAATGAGAGAAGGAGAAAAAAAAAGGCTTCAACTCGTTCAAAGCTCGAGGCTATGAGCCATCTCATATCCTAAGAGATACATTGTTGAAAATAAATCTTCGTTTTTACCCCAATATATGAGGGTAGGTATAAATCGGGTTTCACTCCTCGATGCTCTTCTTACTGCGGGAGTTTTTGATCCGAATTCTTTATTATTTAGATTACTACCGGTTCTTTTTTTCTACCGTATCAGGTTTGCATAAATAAATGAATCAATGAATAAAAAATTTACAGACAAAACAAAAAATTGTTTTTTGACAAAAAAAAAGAGCATCGTCTTAGATATCGTATTATGGTAAAACACACACGATAATACATCTAGTCCGCTTTAAATACTCCCGTCTAGACCAAAGCTTTATTAAATCTGTGGATCCTCGTAGCTCGAGGAAAACCCGACCTCCTCCGTATTACGTAATCTAGAATTCCTACGTCGTCGATCGTAACCTTCACCCTGGAGATAGCTAGGCTATGGCCAGTAGCCTTTTGCTGCAACAGCCTGCATTGTGTTCCAACAACGAGGTGGTTTTATAGTATATACCCTGTTGGGCGAATGAATAGCCCGATAAAGCCACCGCAACGTTGACACTTTCCCGACACCACAAGTAAACTTGCCGCACCCTAGCCGCGGTATAAACTAGACAAATGTTACTACACGAGCTCATTTTACCTCGTCAACAACCAAGTAAACGCCGTTACTATACCGCGATGAAATTCAGGAGGGTAAAATTTTGCGGAAAGGATCTTTTCTTTTTTGAATCTTCTTTTATTTATCCATGTTTTTTTTTTATCGCTTCACATACGGTTCAGAGTTAGAAAAATTTGCATTTACTGTTGAAAATAGTTTCAACATCGGGTGATCGACGTATTTTTTGTACAAAGAAGGAAGGCAAGAGGAAATTTTTAAAGAGATCGCTGATTGATCGGGTCTGATTCATGGCGACATGAAATAGTTGTAGTTGGCACGCGACCCGAAATCACCTATACATATACCGGAGTCTAGTCTCTAGTCTAGTCTCTCGGATAAAATTGAATCCTACGAAATGCCAAACCCTACGAAATTCCCAACCCGCTTATTCGTATATCGAGCTTAAAAGCTACCCCCGGCGCGCGACGACGACCCCCAGAGAATGGCAAATCTTCTATTACGTGAGTGGTTCGGATTTCTTGAGCGCAAACTCAAAATAAAAGAAAATTTTTTTTGTCTGCGCTATTTTCCACAAGGTATTTCCTAATTTTGAAATGATAAGTCTCGAACCTGGTCGAAGATTCCCCGAATCGCGTTGCGGGGTTAACAAATGACGATATTATCGGAACATGGGATACCAATTTCAGTTTAATGCATGTAATATTTTGAGGAGGACCCTGTCGAAACTTTTTGGATTGGTTGAATTGTTGGCAGTACAGAAAGCTGCAACGGGAAGGGTTCCACGTAGTCAGACCGGAGGGCAAACCGTTGGCCGTATATCCACTTCAGATTGTTCGCATTGTTAGCATTTGATGGGATGCTGATGAAGCTGGATTCTGTTACGGATTTATGGTTTTAGAGTTATGCTGTTGTTGCACACCGAATAAAGTAAAAATATCTATATTAATGGGCAGTAAATTCAAACGATGAGATTTCAAACACGTTATTCAACCCTTTTGTTTTGTTTCGTTTTCGTTTTTTTTTTTTTTTTTCCCCCCATTTTATTTTTCGTTATCCATTTTTTAATTTCCCTCACGGTAAACTAATTACGCGCAACGCAATTTTGGTTGTAAAATTTTTTTATCTTTTTCCCATTTTTTTTTTGTTCTCCTCTCATCTGAATTCGATATCAAAACGCACGAGTCCCGCGACAATAGGTGTTCGTGTCAGCAATTTTACTTTGACAGAAAAAAAAAAAAAAAAATTTCGTCCCCGAAATTGGTTGAATTGCCGTACATACGAGATTATATTCGTCACGATTCTCACTCGCCTCCTACAAAAGTATGTGTAGTCATTGAATGTTAAACTTAATTTCTTTTCGATTTTTGAGGATATGATTTTATTTTCACATAATTGAAACGATGACGTTTCCCGGTACTTTCGATGCTTTCAATTAATCGTATGTATATTCGTACGATTAAACTTATCACGTGGGGTTTATTACGTAATAAATTTTCATGTGTGAATCCCTCTAAGTTATGCTATGCACATATCGTTTCCTCGGTCCTATATATATGTATATCGTAATATGTACAGAAGATGAAGTAGGGGAACGAACGTAGGGGTAAAATGTGCTTAGAATAGGGTCCGAAACCGTAGAAGGGTATAACCTATATTATTATATTGTACTGAGTAGAATTTCAGAGGCATGACTTTTCGTAAAAATATTTCCTCCGAAACCATAATAATAATATATATACATACATATACGTATGTTATAGACGTATGTAATATTCGTATATAACATACAAGTTTCGGTACACGTATATACAAAACGTATAGGGTTACCCGCCCGAGTTACATTGGCTAAGTTTACATGTATACGTAAAACGAAATTTACATGTATAATATGTTTTTGAAATAAAATATTATTATACGTCGGGAAGTTAACAAGCCTTTGCAGGGTGATGGCGTATACGAATTTATTAGCCGAAGAGAAATGTTGCGTGGGAGCCATGCGTTGGGACAAAAACAGACCGTCCTTGGTGTAACAAAAAAATTGAAACAAAAAAGACAAGAAAAACGAAAAAAAAAAAAAAGAAGAAAATATACATATATGTATATATAATAATGATGATAATAAATTTCTACACTTGCGTCGCGTTACGAGCTTGGTTACCTAGGGTGTTAATCAACGGTACCCAACGAATCAGAAACTCTGTGAAAGTTTGTCGTTTACATTAATTTTCCCCGACGTGTGAAGGTGCAACGAGTCATCATCGCGGGACTATGTGTGGGGTTTTTTTTAAATTTCTTTTGCCAATTAAATAAATGAAAATTAACACGTATTTAACCTGAAAAAATAAACGTAATATTTCTACGTAGTTGTCTGGGTGCAGAAGAATATCATTTTTGTACTCATCGTCAAGTCGACCGAAACGAATAGTTGTAATGGATTTTGTGTCGGTAAAAGATTAAATTTAATTAAATTTGAATGATATTTTCTAACAGAACGTTGATTTATTTTCTCCCTCTAATTCAAGTGATCGTTATAGCAAGCGTGAAATTAACATATTCCGGAAATTATGCGGCTTGTATGACGTGGTGAATAAAGGTGCAGTTCAAAGGTATATCAAACGGGCAACTACACTAGACCATACATTTCCAGAATCCACCGACCATATTCGCTGCCCGTGACAGATGATTAGGCTGAGTGCCCCAACGAGCTGTTAGGTTATTACGTTGTAAAATATTAAACGATCCCGCTGCTTTGGTCTGGCTCACGTCCTACACCGTTTCATTCGATACGTATAGGTATACCGATGCAACATACGTCTAGGGGTAGTTATGTGAAAATTGTATCTAGGGAGGTAAGTATACTGCAGGTATAACCCATACAGTTGGATGCAAACACGTGTGTATCCAGCCATCTCATCATGTATCTCAATATACTTGTGCGTACATAGAATTCCACATGATTCGATGTGTCGGGTAGGTCGTAACGAGGGTACAGGGTGTGATATCGGTCGATCAACTGTCTCTTTAATGGCGCTAGAGGCTAGACAGAATTTATTTCGGAAGGTGAGACGACGAGGCGAAGAATTTTCAATCTCAATTCCAGAACTAACGAAATTTTCTATCCACCCAGGATAAATCGAGCGCAATAATTGGGCGCATTGAGAAACCTTATTTTACTTTAGAAATGAAATAAAGTTCGCAAAGCAAAAGGTCGGATCTAATCTGCCCAACAGAATTAATCAAACTCTTCTAATGCATTCAGACACTTTCGGATGGATTGACTGAAAATTTCATACCAATAGCAATCGCCACGTATAAGTGTCACCGAAATTTATCTGAGGTTAGAATGCTGTGCGTCTCGAGATTCGGAATGAAAATCTTTAACCTGGCGAATTTTTTCTTTTTTTCTGCTGGAGGGGGGACAATTTCCTAAGCAAACGTACGCGGGGTTTCTGAGTTCAATCACCGGCTGGTATTGAGATTAATGATATTGGATTGCGATTAGGTTTCGAAACGGATTTATTGCAACCACATAACAGAAGAGAGAAGCTCTTAACATTGTTCACTTAGAATTAGTTGAAGATATTCCGTGGTTATCACTAATTGGCATAGACGGTCTGGTCGCCTCAAATGGAGAACTGATTTTGACCTTTGATCTGAACGAAAATTGAAAAAAGTATGAAATCCGTTTTGCAGAGGTAGAAAAATTCAATGTTCATAATATTCGTTGTTGGAAAAACTGCCATTGTTGGGAACGGAGTACAGTGTGGCAAAAAATCCACGGTCGAATCCACGGTGAATTGTACCTGCAGACTTTGGTAACGATGTATAGCCGCTAGCTATATATGCGAGAGGACGAATTCGAATGGGTTGTACAAATGGAACGTTGAAACGAGCTACCCTGACGTTTATTAACGTTGGGTATATTTATAGGAACGTGCCGCGAGCCGAAACCGACGCGACGAGTTGTACCGTAGTAGAGTACAGAACGCAGTCTTTAACGAGTCCCAAATGTAGATATAACGGCACGAGGACGCTCGAAATGGGTCGGGATTCTGCCCTACACGACGTGCAAAATTAAACTACGAACCCGTCTCCGCCATAAAAAACTTAAAAATAGATAAATGACAAAATAACTGAAAATGCGAGCTGATATACAGAGTCAAGAAAAGAAAAAAATTTCCATTTCTGCGATACGGTTGCTAGAAACGAACAGAAGTAGCAAAGCATCGTTGTATTGATTACTTTCTCGATAAGACCGATCGAGTCGTCCGCATCTACAGCGTGCGATGCGCGTTTGATCAATAATTTCGATTTCGCGAGTATATACAATGCACATACCATATAATAGGACCTGAACTCGCAAAACTCACGAGACGAGTTCAATTTTACGACGTTTCTTCAATTTCCACGTCATATAAGAAGTGGTATAGCTCGTACGTACGTAACAGTTCGAAACCGAAGTACACGTGATGACGTGTAATTAAAACGTACGAAATTTCAGAGAATTTTCAAAACCCATATCGGAATGCGACCGATCTAAAGTAAGACAGAAACTTTCTATTGCGAGGGTGGTTTTCGCGTAACAAAATTAAACAGAGACGATAACGTCCGAGACCCTGGTGAAATTTTATGCGTCCTATACACATGGAACGGTAAATTATTTCTGTTCTTTCTGCAGTGGGGTGGAGGTTGTGTTGCGGTTGGATCTCATCCAAAGAAAATATAATCCATGTACACTCTACTTGGTTACCATGAAATAAAAAGCATCGCGGAGTTATAATTGTCCAACGTTTTTCTAACGAGCCGGGAAATACTCCGAAGCGTAAATGTTTTTTTTTTTTCAAACTCGCATGGCCGGATAGCCCTTCTCAATTTTATGCTGGAAATTGCCAAAATTTGTATAATAATTCTCGGGTAATTTTGCACGCTAATTATACGACGCTGATTACGTCACGGTTTATATGTCGCAAACAATATTATGCTGATCGTGAAATGCCGGAAATGCGTCAGAATTTACTGTTGATCGCGCATTCATTATTATAGATATTTAAAATCAAAAGTGTGGTCCGTTCGATCTGTATCCGGAGCGTTCTCTGTAACATAATTATTGAGTTTACTATACACATATATATAATATATTATATACGGGGTGTCCCGATATATATCAGAAAAACAATCCAATCTCAAAATACGAACTAAAGTTTTACGCATGAACGAATCGCTCATCGAATTCAGTTTTTTTTTTTTTATTCTGAATACTAGAAAACTTTTGTTTTTAAGAATTCGAATGAAGAAAAATTTCATCCATTCTAGACTGCCCTCGAATACCCGCACTCGAGATTACGATGTTCCTCTTCATCACTGGACACCATCCTCCAGGCAGCAACTTCTTCAAAAACCCTTTTTCCAAGCACAATTTTCGTGGAAACGAATCAAAATTTTTTGAAATTTTTTGGAATTTCTTTCTTAGGAAATCAACGCCTTATCCTTCTATTGTATTTACAAAAAAAAAAAAAAAAAGAAAATTTTCGATAGGTTCCGTCCACGGTTTCAACTTTTTTCTTCGCAATAAAATGTAACAGTTTTTTTCCGGTCCACCTTATAGGTAAAATATTTTACACGTATCGTGTTCCATCACGATCACCATACCGGTGAAATCCGCGGCTGCATGTATATCGTCACAGTCTGATTCCCCGCTTGGTTACTTGCCTCGTTATTTGCTGCTGCATACAGCCCGTAACACACTGTAACTTCAGACTGCTGCATCGACTATCTGCAGTAAAGTTGAAAGAAGAAAAAACTAAAAAAAAAAAATTATATATATTCTACCGTGATTTTATTCGCGTATTTGTGATCGGATATGCAGATCTATAGATGGACGGTGAACAGTTAATGTGTATTTAAATAGGCTTGCATACGAAGGAAGTAAACGGCGAATTATCGACGCTGCTATAAATTACCCCCGTAATTACTAGAAACGCGTACGATTTCCAGCATCATGTTAAACTTCCGCCAATCGCGGTGTGTGCGGTTTTTTCTTTTCTTTTCTTCTCTACTCTTTTTTCCTTTCAGTCTGTAACAACTCGATTTCACGTTTGCAGCATCCTCTTAATTTTACTTTGAGAATGATAGCGGTTATCGTGCGCGGAAACTCAAAGCTCTATCTCTTTTTCTTTATCATTCTCATTCCCGCTGCAGTTGCAAGGAAAAAATTCCACGCTTTGCATAGACTGTAGCATTGTATGCTAATGCATCGAATATCATCGCGCAAGACCGTAATAAAACGATTCTATTACCGGAAAATGTCTAGGCAATAAGCAGTAACCGAAATGTACCAATTCCTACGGTTCGTGTATACGTATATCGTGGCAATACACGCGATAGCTGCGGAGCGGTCGATTACCTTGGTTACATAAATTTTTTAAAAAGCTCGAGCTCCACCATATACGGAAAGCACTTCGCCATTGATAACTTGCATTACCAGATTTTTCAGAAACATTAAACTTCGATAAAAGACAAGTAATCGTTTTCTGCTTGGCACACGCATGTCTCTATAAGTTCAGATGAGTTAAAAAAATTGGATAAATAGAGAAAAAAAGCCAAGATCGAAGGTGGAAGAGGATATAGGTAACGTCACGTGCTCGCGTGTTTCAATTTGTGTTTTTTTTTCCACTTTTTCTTTATGCTGTGTTGAACCAATTGCTTGAGTGGCAAACTGCTCAGCGACTGCTGAGGTGGCGACTTTCAATGGCAATTCAATTTGAACCATCCATAGCCCGACTGGCTGGACTCTCTATAATAATACTATCTCTGCAAATCGATCCCGCGTCTGACTTTGAAACGTGCTTATAATAATATTTGTTAAGGGAAAGAAAGAAAAAAAATAAGTAATTGGCGTAATTTGACGTTTAACATTTTTCGCATTCTTTATATATCGTAAGTTGGATAAATATAAGACCGTGAAATCGATGATTAAAAGTTGAAGAATCAATCATATAGGTTCTGATAGAACGGATTTTTCACTCACGTATTACGAATTCAGCTTTCATTTTGCGCAAAGATTGATCTGTATAATTTGTTAGAAACTCGGTGGGCGCGTGAGTCTCTCTTTCTCTCGATCTCTTTCTGTCCTGCGCTCTGTACGGTAGTTGAAGAAATGAAACAAGGGCGATATTTAAGCCTTGCACGTTGTATAAATATAGGTCTTGCAACATTGAGCTGTTCAAGCAGTTAAGATTAATGTTAATAGCATGGCCCGACTCACATCTCATGACATTTTTTTCTTATTCTCCACAGTATATGTATAAGATGAAAAAAGAAATCTGTTTGATTTTTAGGCGGTATGAGCCAATCGATATTGGCAAAGTTGATCGTTGCATAATATAGACAAGTATTTATCGAGTGGTAATCCCTTGAAATTCAACAATTGAATGAATTTGAATACCTTACCGGTATAATCTCAAGGCTAAATGTGATCGGAAAAGAATTTTTTCAGCGAAAAAAATTAACTGCATTAAAAAGCTTGTCGAATCGATATATCAGGTTCCCTCGATTCGCAGATACCGTTCATCAAAAATTCATACGATCTACAACAAACCCTGCAGGCAGCTGACCATGATTTGGAAGGAGAGCACCGTACCGTTTTCAAAAATAGCTATGAAAGGGAATAAATGGTAAATGAAAAACAAAAAAAAAGGAAAAACTAAAAAAATCCTTCGCGACGTTCGTTCGCCGTTCATTTTTTCGTTCCGCCGTACGAAACTCGGGGCGAGCTTAAATTGCGGCAGAATGTGAACCGCGGATATTTGCGTTGCATGTGCGATATCTGTTCAGACTATAGGAGCGGTGGCGATGCAGCGACGGTGGTTTTCTGGTGAT
Source organism: Athalia cordata (assembly GCA_963932425.1). Taxonomy (NCBI): domain Eukaryota; kingdom Metazoa; phylum Arthropoda; class Insecta; order Hymenoptera; family Athaliidae; genus Athalia; species Athalia cordata. The sequence goes on from OZ010625.1 coordinate 23,688,596, forward strand.
GGTGGCTGTGATGGTGATGGTGATGATGATGGTGGTGGTGGTGGTAATGGTAGTCTTGGTATTGGTGAACGCCGACCGCGACCCCGTCCATTGGTTGCATCTGCGCCCGGGTGAGCATGGTCATGTAGCTGCAGACGAAGCAGAGGATCGAGGTCATGGCTGCAGACTGGTTACGCAACGCGAAACAGCCAGGAACGGGGATTACCCTCTCGTCCCTTCAGCCCTCCAGCCCTATCGCCATTCGCGTGTTTCTCCAATGGCGTAGCCTGGAAATTTATTCTCCACGATCATTTCCAGCTCTCAATTCTTCTCGAGTACTCGATTCATCGATTTTGAAGCCTAAATCATCGATTTTTGCCATAACGAATTTTTAAGAAGGGTTCTATGATCGATGGAACGTGATTTTCGAAATGCACCGTCCTCAATTCACTGTTGAGCGAGTATCAAATTTTCGTGTTATAATAGCTGGAGGTGCAGCAAAATTCCGGTGGTTACGAGATAAAATTTCAATTAGAATATTTCAAGCACTTGACTGCGCATGGAGGAATTCTCATTATCAGAAATGTCTGCAATTTTGTGACAGTGATATTTAACGGTTATCGCATAGCATTATTTTTCAACTGCAGACCGTATCATAAACTCGTAGCGTATATCTATACTTATTCTTAATTTGAATATTAAAACGTGGTTTTCTAAAAACATGATTGAAATTTTTTCAAGTTTTGCTCGAGCGATTGATTTTCAGAATTTTTATACGAATCCAATTACGCGAGTTTCATATTTCTCTATACTACACCATGATGGGCATAAATATCACACCTGCACGAATAACTTTCAAAGTTTTCGGAATTTTCGCTCAAGATATACCCTTCTATGTATAATACTTCTTCAAAGTTAATCTACACCCACGAAGTTTAGTTTAATCGTCAACAAACGTACAAGTTCCCGATTGTTCAGTTGATCTTTTAGGTCTAAAGTCAACTGGCGCTGCTGCTGCTGCTGCTGCTGCTGCTGCTGGTGCTTTTGGTTGACTTGAGAGAGAATCGTTGGATGCCGCTAAACTTTTCAGCTTTAGCACGCTCTGAACTGTAGAGTGCAAACATCTTCCTTATTCACTCTCTTCAGTTGAACGTCGACGTCGTCGTCCTCGTTGTCGTCGTACCAAGGGAAATTTTTAAGTAATGATATATGTCTGAGTCATTAGCAGACTCAGACGTTAAATAGTCGGATCTTAAACTGCTTTTGAGAAACACAAGATTACCTGCACCGATTCCTTTTTCTTTTTGTTTACCATTCCAACGTCGAAATGGGATGTCAAGCATCATCCGTGCATATTATGAGATCGGAACAAAATTGGTACACTATGGAAATGTAAATTTATGTATAGGTAAATATAAATACGTACGTGGAGAGCTGATGTGAATGTGGTATAAATATGGAGTGCAGAAGTGGCCTGGTGAGAATTCCTGTTCCCATAGAATTCACGAGCCCTGTTCTTTCCATGTTTCATCCACTTGACGAAGCGTAACGACTAACCGAGCAACAGAACACCGTCTAGCAGACCTTGAACACCACTTTAACTAGCTGCTCCCTGAGTCAAGGCTCCCCACGAGTCCTTTTCGCCGTATACTACTGCTATATCCACCGCCAGACGACGACGACGACGTACTTCGGCACGGCCAAGGACGTTCTAAGGTATATAACTGGAAGATACGCAACGCCAGTCCCATGCACCCGTGAAGAGGTGTGTTCATCGGAGGCAGCACCCAATTTTCCATTTATCAAGCACGATCGTTCGTAAACGAACAGCCTTATTGATTCGCTGTCTTAAGAAACCTTGCCTAGCATAAATTATTTGAAAGTTTTTTCTCACCAACAGAAACGTTGTCAACGAAGTGCCGATCGCTTGCCCGATGAAGTTTCGATGATATCCGTACGGATCATCTATCAGGCTACGTCGACTCTCCAGTCGCCCGCTGCTCCTGATTTCAAGCTGTGGAAAAATGTCTAAATGTACATGAATTTTCAAATTACCTCATTCAAAATGGCTGCTTGATTGTTTCGTTTCTTTATCAGGCTAAACTTATACGAATCGGTTGCTGACCAAAGTGCTGATTTTCTTATCTTTATTTTTTCCCCCGTTTAATCTATCGAACAATGAAATTGAACGGATCTTCGGGTTTGAAATAGATTATAGATTGCAGAGTTACGCTTGTTCGTCACATGTGCGAATGACGGCAATAGCTTTTTGGGATATCGGTTTTGAGGGTGGGTAATAGTCACCCCTATCAGTTCGGTGCACACTCGATGGACGAAAAGAAAACAGCTGAGGGATGAGGGGTTGAAACGACGTTGTATCGCGTAATATGTTGAGGTATAGATATACACCAGTTTTCACGTTCGCGATACGGAGGTGTATATAATGTATATTTATTTAGTAGATACTTTGCTATACTCATAGTCCGATGAGTTACGCTGATAGCGGCGCACGGGCTCGGCTTTTACACCTTCGAAAATTGGCCGGTTATTCGTACCGCGAACGGTCTTAGTTTACGAGTCGGTCGGAACTTAGCGTTTTACGTACGTAGCTCGTAACTGAGAATATTTTTCTACGTACATTACGTATGTATATTATACATGTATATGACTGCGAGTACTTCAACATTTTATACATGCCGGATTTTATATTCTATTCAGATGTATTCAAGATCCTCTCGAAATTTACCTCTCTCTGGCAAGCATGGCAGCTTCGAAGAATTCTATACTATTTTATTACATTTTATTTTATTCTATTTTATTTCTACTCTTACTTTCGCATATACGTTATAAGGTGCGGTGTAAGAAGATGAATGCGATTCGATCGAAGCTGCGTTTTCACTACATCTCGCGATTCAATTGCATATACCTATGTATAGGTATATACGAAGTTTTTAGCCTGACAAATTACGCTCGTATATTTTCAGGGAATTTCGAGCATCGATATACATGTACGTATGTACTTACCTACGAAATGGTCTCCACCGTATTTCCGGTATCAATTAAAGACATAAATTTACTAATATACATAGAGAAAATTGAATTCTACGTTCAATCGTTGCGCGTCTCTGCAGCCATAAAGATGTATTTTCTCAACAGATACGAGAACGTGTGATTTCACATAATTACGAAGGTCTCTCCATATATGCCGCGACGAAGCGATAATTTATGAATGTTCGTTTCATCCTGATGCTTTCTCAAGGTTATCTTTATATACTCGCTTTGCTCGATGAATGGGTCACATTGTTGTGTTCGGTTCAAGCCTATTACTCCATGGCGCAATATCATTCATTATTTTTGCTCTTTATATTTCAGATACGACGCTCTTATTACGATAACAAAATAAAAAAATTGCATATTATATTATTAACAAGTATAAATCTCATGGTTGTGTCGATATGAAAGAGAGAAATTAATTTCAAACGCAACAGATACGAGGAAAAAAAGGCTGTTTTTACATTTCTTATTCCCTTGATGAGAATTATGAACAGTGCAGGTTTTATTTTCTTACATATAGTTTGTTTGCTCCCATAGCTTGTCGTTTATATTATAACTTTATTTATTCATTTATTTGTTTTGCGTTTCTATACAACACAAAAGCTCGCACGGTGGTAAAATAAAGAGGCAGTTTCGTTTCTTTGAAATAATAGCTTACGCCTGTTTCTATTCAGTTTTCTATTAGGTCGTTTCTTATATCCGCACATCCATGTAGAACCCTCGGGTATTCAACCTTATTTCTATAAAGCTCACCAACGTTTGCTTACCAGAGAGCTCGACATTCTTCTCCCTTAGAAACCGGGAGAGACCTTAGCAATGTTAATTGTAACACAAGATTTAGGGAGCTCTAAATAAAGCCCGTGTACGTATACGAGTACGACCCTAATGGTCAGCCAGAAAGTACCCCGGAATACTTTTCTAACCACCATAGTGTCAACCTAATTCATCGACTATCGTAAAATCCCCACCGGAATTCTATAACGAACTTTTTCTTGCCCTGAGCTGCAATTTTCTTTATATAGCGAAAATGATCCCCACAAAATGTTGTAAGCAACATTACGACCTCCATTGTGTCATTTCAAGTCTTACCGTCGAATCGATGCTAATTGCTTCCTAAAAAAAAAACAAAAAAAAAACAGCAACAATTTTGTTTGGAAAAAGGGTATTTGATGGTCACTCAATGGCTCCGAAAAAATTCATTTTTTTCTCCTGACGAAAAACAAAAACTTTGCGACATGTTAGCGATTCTTTGTTTCATTTTTTTAACCTATTTTTCGTCGAGCTATTGGGACCTTCGAAAATTGTGATAGAAAAATGGTACTCAAAATCTTGCCTACCTGAAAATTATGGTTGCTATTTCATTTAGTATGATCGTTGATGGTTTGATTTTAATGAAAGAATCATTTCGTAAAATACACGTTGTAATTGGGAATAACATGCGAATGCAGATAAAGATATTCCGTATAAAAATTTCCGACCGTTAAATCGCGCGTCCCGTAGTTTTGTCGGAGGCAGACGGTTTTTATATAGATATAATATAAATACATCAGATACTGCAGAGCACCGCGACAGTAGTGATTAGGCAATATTATTGTGATCCTCGTTTACCGCCCGCACTATGGGAATACAAACGAAAGATATGAGATACGCCCTCGTTGTCCCCTCGGGCAACTTTACGCGGGAACAACAAATAAAGATATGGCCAGGCACCGATTTACCCACCCCCGCCGTCGCGGTATATTATTGCGACTAGCTCCAGACCGCCATAATACTAATTGAGCTGGACACAGAAAAGTTCATAAAGATCTTTCCTCGCGATATTTTTCTGACAAGCTTATATAATAATACAGATGAAATTTTTCCATGGGTTCATATAATTCCGTATATACCTACGGGAAATAAAATTCACCCTATTCAGAAAGGCCTCTAAACCCAGCAGACGTGTCCTCTGCGAACGTAAAGATTACAGTTTGGATGGAAATTAGCTGAAATTGTCGTTACTACTTGAAGCTCTATAAAAGCATTACTTTCGTGCTCGTACTTTTTAGAGTAAACCATTTAGTCGATCATTTTTCAGATTAGGAGCGAAGAAACAAAAGAATTAATAACCAAATGGAAGGTTCAAATTGAGGTTATACGCGTACGAACTCGTAAAGCAGAAACTGACCGATGACCATTACACAAAATTACTCTTGTGAGAGGTTCGGGATGAGAGTTGAGTCAAACTTACCGATAGATTCAACTGCTGGAATTGCTAGAACTCTTGACAATTTCCCTCTCTCTCTTTCTCTCTCCTTATCTATTTCCCCCCTTATCGCCGCGCTGGTCTACACCGTCTTGAAGACCGACCAATTCGCCACCCGCTGCTACGAACTTACGAGCTACATATTATACGTTCAAAACCCTCGCATACATTCATATCCATTAGGAGAAACACAATCTCCTAGTGTATGTGCATCTGCGTTCTGTATACCTGTGTACGGAATGGGTCGGTGATATATTGACTCTTCTAAATAATACATGATCTCCTTACAACCTCCGCTGTCCGATACAGGTTGTTTAACATGGCGAAACGATGTTCGAAGTTCGAGTAACATTGCAGGCGCAATATGGGCAAGACTGACGTTTCGATCCAAGTAAGGAGAGGAAGGAAGATAGAGAAATGTTTCTCGATTCCAGAATCCTTGAAAACTTGGGCAAGAAAATTAAGGAACGAAACTTTACTTGTATTTATATTCTGTGTTGGCAAAAAGGATTTTATACGTATAATCCTTATATAAATACTTCTTTGATGATTTTGAGTTATAGCAATCAACTGTAGCGCGCCTTTTAGCTTGATTATATCGAAGAGTAAAACATCTTGACTTTGAACCCCTGATCTTCAAATTAAATTAAAATTCATAACAAAACAAAAAAAAATTAAAAAATACCAAAATCATAGTTTACCCGTTGAAATTTTCATCCGATCCAAGAAGAATCAGAACTGCTTCTGCTTCGAGGAACAGTTTTAGCGCATGTGATTTCTCGAGTGGTTGAAAGTCGTTAATTAAATTAATTGCAAACGTAGGTTTTCCATCTCTCACGGGGGATCCTTAGGGTTCGAGGTTTCTGAGCTTCCGCGCAAAGCTTTTGCTTCGGTTTCGCTTACACGCGCATTTATTCATTCATTACTTTACGATCAAAGCCTTTCCGCTTTCCGAGCTAAAGGCAGCTCGCTATGACTTAACTACCTAATTATGCAAAATTCAAATGTCGACGCAGAAAGAGAGAAAAAAAAACTAAAAAAAAACAAATAAACTAAACAGCGAATGGAAGAAAGCAAAAAGCTGTACGAATGACAAAGCGTTATGTATACGAGTAAGAACGCATAGTAATATCGTTTACGCTACTAATCACTCCTCCTTACCGCAAGTTCAGATTCACTTGTGGTAATTAGCGCGTCTCTGGGAAAACTCGATTTATTTTCATCCCTACGAAGTGCAGTATCAGGAGCAGCAAAATCTTTCCACTTTTTAAACCCGAGCTTCCAACTTTTCTTATAATTTAAGTAAATCGTTGGTTTGAAATAGCTGAACGCTCGGAACTATTTGCTATAGTACAGTTGAATGTAAGTGTATTATATCCGGTGAAATAAATGCAGACAAAGTTCTACGATTGTTAGGGAGGCTATTTAATTATTCTAAGGGCGTGTGTGGTCATCCCGAGTAGGCAGTGACCATTAAGTCATAACGTTAAAATAACGTTTCTCGTTACAACCCCGTCCGAAGCGTGAACCATAAACTTTCTGTTCTGCAGTATAACAGCTATGTATGTGTAGGTGGTATTTTGGTAGCGAAGTATATAGTCGCTACAGTCACCCCTCATAAAACAATCGTAAAAGTTCACTTTCGCAGTTCAAAAATCACTGTCATTCCGAAATAGATATATATGTAGGTGTGTACATATATTCTCCGTACGAAAAACGGATCAGCAATTCCAGGCCTACCGATGGATGGTAATCTCATTCTAAATTCTCATTTTCCAACGTACGCGGTCAGCGAAAATAAAAACACAATTACTCGAAAAGAGCTTATTGGGCTTTGGTGTTTATGTTCTTCATGGATTTGCCGGGAACCAAAAATTCATGTATCCATAACTCACCGCAATGAATATATGAGCGAATTATCACATCGCGTTTTTCCATCACTCTCCTTATCCATAAATAAGTTTTATCCACCCTTCCTCCTACTTTTTCTTTTTTTTTCGTCAACACTGCAGAACTCGTTTAGCAAAATCGATTTACATCGTACATTTGTACAATTTGGCCTCCCCGCGATGACCAAAAGGACACCGAATGAACGGAATTATCCGAAACAGAAGACAGACGGAGTTGAAAAAAAAAATTTATAATCAAATAACAAACTTTCGAAACGTGTGCATGTGGATAAAATGAACTGGGGTACGATATACATTTAGGAATAAAAAATAAAAAACTGTCCTACGCAAAAGCCAATCGCGGTTAATTTTTAGCGTTAAAATATTTATCTGGCTTACGGATGAAATGGTCGAGAGACCAGGGTGATTTCATCACATTGCCCACACACGCGATGTAATTGGCACCCCTAAAATTTTCTCCGTATATACGTGTATCCCGTAGGCCACCAAAAAACAGGCGTTCAAGTCATAGGATTAACTTTTGTGAGTGTAGAGAATTGTGGAACGACGCTCGATGGCGATGGTCATCCATATATACGAAAAGCGTTACGTGTTTTTAATGTTACTATATTTACGACCGCCATTAAAATCCAGGCCAATCGGAGGTACTGAGCTGATTGGGGCGAGTATAGGGTTCCTGCTGCACAGAGTTTCGCTCTGCAGGGGCGACAATTGAGAAATCCCATGGGGTGTTGGCTCGCGCGCATCACATGGGATTAGAGTGAAAATTATTAACCGTACTTGCGGACGGTTTTCAAAATTACCCGCCACAAAAAATAGGAACGATTGTTACAAGTATTGGGGTATCGGAATAAAAGAAAAGAAGACAAACAAACAAATAGATAACGAGTTTCATCCGTTCAACGACAAAATTGAAACGGAATTCAAAACCCTTTTTTCGCGTAAGATGACGTCACTTGCCGTCCACTGCACCTTTAAATCAAGATTCCTTCGGGATTTATCTCCTTTGTCACGTGTACGAGTGTACATATGGTGTATATAGGTATACATCAGTGGATGCTTTCGAGGCTTAAATCAGACAATTAACCGCAGTGGACACTCCCATGGAAGATAGGGGCTCGGACACGGGGTTGTTATGTGATCGTTTTATAGCGTATTTAAACCTTCCGAATAAGGGATGGAAGGAGAGAGCTGCTGCTGTATATATGCAGTATACCGAGAGAAGAGCTCCTGGACTTAATGGCGGAGTTCTGTTTTAATGGCTGTTCGAGTTGGTTGACGATACGGCACTCAGATGCGACCAGAAACTAAGCCGTAACCTACGTAATCACGACTATTCTCTACGCTATATTACTACTCAACAAAATGACTGCAAAGTCTATTGTCACGTCTCGCGTCAATGCGCTCAGATGACGGTATCAAGATTTCACCGCGTCTCTAGTTCCCGATAACTCAAGACTCTGTCGCGCAGTCGACAGTGGATTAATGAAAGAAGAACTAGAAAAAGAAAAAAAGGGAAAAAGAAAAATTCAAACTGTCAGCTGCGGTAAATTTTTATACGTCACGAGGGAAAGTTTTGAAAATTTAACGTGTTAGCCCTCGCGCGCAAAGGGTTCTTTCGGGGTCGTTATCGATAAAAACAGAAAATAAGAGGGGGGACAAAAAATGTTGAAAGTTTAACCGGACTATGAACCTCAAACCGCCATAAAATATCTGTAAACACACCCCTACGTCAAATCGTATACCTATACGCGGTGTTCGCCGTTTCTCCCTTTCTCCGTTCCAGTTTTTCTCCGACCCCTTCGGCACCTCCTCTTCCCTAGGGCTTGGACACGAACCCTTTGGGTTGGGCCCCACAGAAGGCCCAAAGGGTCGGGCGAATTGCCAGAGGCTGGACATCCCATTACCTTGCTAAGCGCTTCACCCAATAAGGGATGCGAAACATTTTATATCCCTGTATAATACGCACCCTAGGCACGGTGTAGTTGGTATATAGTAAATGGTGCACTGGGTGGGTTACGAATACCATCGCAATCTTCATTACCATAAACGTAACTCTCTCTCGGTTCTACGTTCCGTATCAAATTTTGGAACGTTGCCAAACTCTGGGGCAAGAATTTCGGTGGGTTTACGTTCCACAACAGGAGACACACCTATGACCAACCCGCTCGGATATATTCTTATTCCAGAATTGCAAGTACGTGAGAAATTATGGATATAATTGAGCGCACTTTGCGTTGGTTTTGATGATTTTTTACGAATCTCAAGAACTGAGTATAACTTGCAACGAAAATGAATCAATTAATTAAGTTCTAAAAATATGAAAATTTTAGATTTATATGATTTGTCGAATTTTAAGATTTCTAGGGGTGCTTTTTTGATAATTAAATGTGTCCTGACAAATAGAAGTGGGAGTTTTTTTTTTCTTTTTCTTTTTCTCTTAATCTCTCTTGTAAATTGGTGAGAGTATATTCATCGGATTTGTACGTATAGAAAGCTCTGTATACTACGTGCATTTTCAGCTGCGCAAAAAGGTAAACTTTTAATTTATTTAAAACCTCGAAAAAAGCTGGATCTCACCCTCACCGTAAGTCCGCCTTAACCTCTAATGAATTTTTATTCAATCCCAAAATTAAAAAAAGACCTGAATAGAGCTCGGGGTGATATTGAAGGTTACCCCTCGACAAGGAACTAGGTGGTATACCGGATTAAATTGATTAATTTTCGGGATCCCCCGAAGCCTGATTATGTATCGACTAAGACCTCATGCCCGAACACCTTGTATAAATTATCACCAACCCTCAAATCGCAACTTCAAGTCACTCGTATTTTGTGGTCAAAGATACGAGAGACTTAATCTTGAAAATCATCCCCTAAAAGTTTGTTCATCCTTTAATGCAAAATTGTGACTTTCACCGGGTTTCAAAATTGTCGGACTTATGTTCTTTCCACTCCTGCTTGAGCTACTGTACCGGAATCGCTTTTTTGTAAGATTAATTATTTAGAAATTTTTTCGTTCTTCTTTTTTAATTTTTTCCATCACCAGCGGCACAGCTGTCACAGTATTTCGTTTTTCAGGGATCAAAGCTTACGTTACACATATCTTCTACTTTCATCTGGTTCATGTCGTCGGTAGGTAAGATACGTGACGTGGAGACGACGAGAACGAAGAAGAAGAAGAAGAAAAAGAATAAGAAGCCAACGTTACACTCCGCCATCAGAACGTCGCCAAAACTACCATCTGTTTTTCAGTCTCCCCAGCAAATGCTATAGGTAAATACGGCGATGTAGGAATATTAATGACGCTACACGTTACACGCATCTTATTCGCTTACTATGTAGAGCGCATTTCGCTTCTTGCTGTCTCGAGGATATGGGCGTCCGCAGTTAGCAATTATTTTCAGTTTCCCAGACCGCCAAAAATTGTACTTTGAATAAACGGCGCGCGTTCAGGTTATCTGAAAATTAGCACCCCGTGGATGGTTTCGTTTTTTCTTCGTCTAATTCATTTGTTTATTTGGCGTACGACAAGCCCTCGGTTTTCGGTTGCAGTGCACCCCTGCAATCCTGTGTCTTACTTTTTATTTTTCTTTCACGTAATTTTTGCGTAAACTAAATGAGCATAGTAAAGTGAGCAATGCGTAATATACTTCGTTTCTCTCGATACCTTTTACTTTTGATTGCCCTATACATAGGTAGATGGTAAATAAATGCGCTGTTCGTAAACCTGTACAAGGATCGTCTATTGAAAATTGAAAACATCCCCTCTTTTCAGTTCTACCGAGATGAAAGACACGCATTAAAACACATCTCTACGCGGCATTTTTCATTTATACCTATAGGCTACACACCAAACAAGTCAGCTCCCTTCGATCGAGACTCGAGCTATAAACCGAGCAGCTGGGTAATTAATGAAATGTAAACCAAAAGCGCCTTCCCTCGTTCCCGTTTTCGTCCTTATAACGTGTCCCGGTTGTTTTACTTGAAAAGTTGAAAAGTTTTGCTTCGTATAGCGAATATGCCAAACACAGCAGGTCCGTACAACGTCAACCAATCACGTCGCAAAGTTTTATGTTTGAATTTTCTTCATATTAGAAGCAAAAAATAAAAAATCAAGCTATGGGTTATCCTCGATGAACTTGTGCCTTGCGTACCTACTCTTCGACATATTTCAATGTCTGAGAATTTCACTAGATTCGGTGTTAATTTTTTTTTTTTTTTCTTTTCTAATATTTTACTCTTTACTTTTTTTGCAGAGACATCATTGTTGCAATTTTGTCTTTACGTGGTACCTATAGCTGTATACAGCTATAGTTTTTATACCCGAATAGAAAGGTCTCGGGTCTTTTGTTCGGTTATCAATCAGTGAGGTACCTATAAAAATGCTTGGTGAGTTGTATTCAACGTGAAAACCTGCAACTGTATAGACGACCACTCGAAAATCGGGATGGTGAAGGTAGAGTATGAGATACGTAACGACTGGAGGTAGGGATATAAGGTATTTTTGTCGTTCCTCTAATGAGAGTCTGGAGACGTACCAACGGTACAGTACAGTGGATACAGTGCCGAAGCACAAACCGCGATCACCGACCAAGGCCACAAACCAAGCGGTAAAAACAACGATATTTTTTTTGTTTCTTCCTCTTTTTAGGGGGTGTCTCTTAGATCCCGCCAGCGGTTTTCTTATACTCTGCGGTACAGAGTCCCTTTTTCTGGTACACTTTTCTTTTTTTATCTCTATTCTTTGCTCTTCTTCCACTATGCTGCTGTGTACTATACTACTGCAAGTAAACGAAAAGTAGCTTTGACAATAGAAGACGACATACGTATATACGCGTACGTGATGTACAGTGTCTTGAAAATAGATGAAACTAATTGTAAGTTCTTCGTTAAAGTATAGGAAACAGCGAACTAAATTGCGTTTGAAAAAATAATCAGGTCTAGGTGAAATGACCAGGATTATAGCAAGCCGTAAATCGTCGTAGTCATCGTTGACATAAGGTAGAGAAATTATATACCGATGGAACTGTAGCTGCACACTTTCTATACTACAATAGCAGAACGTGAAATGTTTTGTCGTCTGCAACCAATTGCACCTCACTCTGAAACTGTACTATTCCGCGAGTGTTTTGTGATCTCTGATAGATGGCTAAACTTTATTTTGACTTTCTTTTCACCCTGCACTTCTGAGTACAATTCATATTATAGCTGTCCGGGGAATTTCCTATCTCTTGACGGTATAGGAAGACAAGTTTTACCTAACTTTTCTATTATTCAATCATTTTTCTCCGTCGTGTTATCATATTTTTATTGTCATGGTAATTCTTTACTTTGCTTTTTATTTATTATTCTTAATGGCATCTGTACCGGTTGAGTATACTATATATACGGTGTACAAGAAGAAAAAAAAAAAAAATTTTTTTTTTGATTAACTATCGAACGTCTATTTCTTTTAAGTGTTACACGTATTAGGAAATTGCCATTAGACACTCTCGAAGCTCCATCAATTACGATTAGGATAGGTCAATGCGTACTCGATCCATTCAACTACTTTTTACTCCTGTAGCAATTACTTATAAAAGTCTTGAACGTTACGTCCCTCTACCCCCCGTTCCAGTGAGCGTACCGCGGTAGACGTTCGAAGGAATTTCTTCGACTCATAAAGATCATTGAGAAATGGACACCTGATCACGTGATGAATAAAATAAATTTCAGCTATTTATCAATACAATATGGATCCATGAAAAAGTTCGTGGGAATGAAAGTAAAATTACGGTAGGAGAACCAAAGTTTGAAGTGGAATTTTCTCACAGTGAAAAGTGAAATGAAGAGTGTCAGTTTCGCCTTTGTTACTTTTAATTCGATTGAAAACTATCCGTCGCAATGTTCTTCTGATGACCTTTTTTTTTCTAATTAATTAATGAAAATACGGTTTTTCAAACCCTTAATGAATTATATCCTCTCAGCTTGGGAATTTCTTTAACAAAATTTTTTCTTTAGTTTCGTTTCGCTTTTCACCTTCAAATCAATTCAGTTTCGTTGATTAACGCGCGTCGCGGGTACGGATTCCCTTTAATTTCTCGTTGCAATTCCGTTATGCTCTTTTCTTTTCTCCTCTTTTCCCCTTCCTCGATTTTCTACGTGCCACACAAACCAAATCAACGAAATTTGTTATTCAACTCAACAATGGCTGGAAACTTTGTTACCAAACTCTCAAACTGGCCCTGACTGATTCATAATACCGAACGATTAGCATTTAACTATTTGTCACTATAACTATACTCACAGACCAATTCTGTATGCACTGTAGGTTCGCACATAACGTTATAACTTCATTAATATTACTGCCTACATATTTACGCAGAATATTAAAATTCGCTAATTCCATTATCCAGTTATATGTATACCATCTACCTATACTGCAAAACCGCGTCGTTCAAATATTGTCCCTTGCGTGAGAAAAAAAACAAAAAAAAAAACTAGAAAAATTAACAAAGAACCAACAGATTTTCCAAAAATTCACTGTCAACATGAACCTGTACAAATTTTATGCATTCTGCCTGTCGGAAGCTCGTCTGCATGAATTAATTTTTTCATACCTTCACACAAAATTGTTTTTCTGTACCCATAGTCCATCAATATTAATGAGGTGCATATTTGAAATGAATCATATAATTGCTGTACAAATATAAATATATATAAGCTATAGTCGTGTACAGATTTTGAAATGTAATTTTTTTTGTTCTCTTTTTTTTTTTAATTAAATATAATTATGGCAGCGTTCGATGTGAGAAATATATAATACATTAATGTATAATTAACATACTAATACATTAATATGACTGTTATTTATTCAAACCCTTTAGCATCATATGCTGTACCGAGTGAAAATTGTAATTAGGCACTCAAATAATGAATATAATGATCGATATTGAAAGAAAGAGAAAAAAAATTGATAATAAAAATAATTTTCACAGTATAATGCGATGTGGAGAAATAAGTGAGCGTATCGCGAGCTTGAACACTTTCAACAAAAATTGACCGCACCTTAAAGTGGTTAATTTTTTTTTTTTTTTACGATTCTTCTCTCTCTGTAGGATGAGAAGAGAAATTACGTAGGTGTAAGTGATAAATGTCTCCGGCTCACGCTACTCGATAGTTAAAAATTTTTTTTTTCTGTATTTACAGATGTATTTACACCAACACCTATATATACGAAAGTGCAAATTGATGAACACGACGATTGCTGTAGTTGCTCGTTAAAACATTAGATTTCTTAACGAGACGTCATAAAAGGAGTTAATCATACTCGCAATCAATTTCTCCCTGAATTTCTCACCACTAATTTTCGGCTCGCCTTTATACAACAATTATCGTTTAATAAATTTCTAACACGCAGCGGCTTATTCTCTTTATTATTTTTTTTTCCTTTTTTTTTTTTTTTTTTTTTTTTATCTTACGGGGGAAACCCGGGGGCGTATTTTTCGGGTTAATTGTTGGCCAGCTTTGTTAAGGGAGTGAGTGCTTATCAAGTAACGTTACCATGCGAATGCCCCACTAAACGTCGCCTAATCTTTGGCGCACCCTCGTCAAGAATCGTCCGTACACATAAAGATATACAAGCAGAAACAACAATCTAGGAAATAATACGACAATTCCAATTCATATTCTCTCTATACGCCGGAATAATTAATGCAAATTATCTAAGAACCGCCAATTTCTTTCCTGGAGATTGTCGTCAGACGCATACATTGCACGTGTCACGTCACAAATTGAACTGCGTCATTTACGTTATAAGGCTATGTTAAACGGGAATGCAGAATTACTGCATGGGAAATAGAAAGATAGCTAGAATGAACTCTATTTGTTTTTGGAAATCTGTACGGTAAAACTATTAATTGGGTCATTCTGTTTACCTAGACCTTTGATTCGGATAATTTGGAAGGAAACAGATAAAAAACAGTTTCAGACTCACCTACTCCTTTGATGAGGAATATAATAATGTCTGATGTAGAGAGAAATCAAAGATCTCGTCAGCGGCTGCGGTGCACATCACTAATCGTAGATTAAGATATCACTACGTAGAGTAATATAGAGAATACCGTCCGAATATTTCCATGATACTGACTCGAATTGTGCTCCTATGTAGCATTGGAAGAAATGTAAATATTGTGAGTAACGTATCGAGAAGGCATCAGTTGGATTTCCTCGAATTGGTACACCTGTAGGAGAATTCGAGTAACTGACTCGTATAGAATAAAATCAGTCGCTGAAGATAAATTTGAAATTTTTTTTCTCCTAAGTTATAATTCACAAGAGATTGTTCTATCATCTGAACGTATAGAACTTCTTGTCCTGTTGGGAATTATTCAAGATATCAAGTTTTTAAGAAAAATTTTTTTTCCCAAATCAGATGCTCGTTCGTAAAGTTGTTCTCTCTATTTCTCAGCCGAAACTAAACTTTTCAAAAATTTCAGATATTGTGACGAGAAAATTTAAATTCCTTCAATGACGACTATTTTTCTTTACGGAAAATCATTTTCGACATGAATTTTCGAGTAATGGGTGATGTGAGAAATGGATTATACTGACCTATAAAATCCTCCGAATAATTTATTGGCTTGCACCAAAATTCTGAGTTTGAAAGAACAGTTATTTCACTTCTTCGGATACCCCCTTATCAGTTTCCCATGGAAAAAAAAAGAAAAAAAAACTATTCATTCACCGTGGAATTTGTCAGAAATTTACTTCGTGATTCACGGTGATACATTATTATTATTATGTTACTTGTACATATATATATTCATGCTTTGGGGTGTATGCGGTGACCGAGATAAGAGCCATGGGGTTGGACGTAGGTACGTACGTACGTATTTGGTTGGCTAAAGCAATAGATTGCTTCTTTGTTAAGTACCGAGCAGTCCCTGCAGCGCGATATGCAAACGACAAAGGCAGCGGTCGTTCGCTGAGATCTCCCCTTCGCCATAGCTGATCGAATTTGCGGACATCTGATCAAATTCGGTTGCCAAATAGATCATATGCCTCAAAGACCCCCATAGCCTGTGCTCCGTGCCACGGAACACCGTTCCATCGTTCCAACAACATATCGTCCCTTCTCTCGCGAATAAGGGACGAGGAACGACGAGCTTCACAAATTAGGTTTAGCTTCAGAAAATGCTATCCGCGGATATACACCGTGGCATTCAAATTTGTAGGAAGAAGACGTTTTTCTATATGCTTTTTCTCATAGAATTCTTTCTTTTTTTTTTTTTTTTGTCTTTCGTTTTTCATTCTTTTTTAATTTCGTTATACATATTTGCGCTGTTCCATTATTGAGAAGCTTACAGCAAAGCACGCTGATATGGGGTAGTGCATATTCCATTATAAACTGCGCAGATTTTATTACATTCTTCGAAGTATTGATTTCAGAATATAATATACTGTGCATAGATAATATAATACGCAGCGTTATGTGTTTGTATCTTTTCTGTCTAGACGTCAGATTTTTGAGCCGTTCCCAAAACAAACGGATCATGCCGTGCTGATGCATTTTCATTTATTTGTTCCTTTTTTCTTCTTCTCTTCTCTCTCTTTCGGATGTTTTTTTCTTTGGTTATTTTTCACCCTCTATCTCTACAGCGCTTACACGTGCATGTAATACGTGCCACTGGACAGAAGTATCAAATTACTCGTTAACCAATTAGTAACTATTCCCTCAAACGTCACGTTTCCATTTTTCGATCCGCGGTATAATGGGAAAAAAATTTTTGTTGAATAAAAAAAAAAGAACAGACAAACAAAGGAGCTGGAAGATGAAAATGAAACGATTCGCTCTCTCATCCGGAATTCAAATGCTATCCCATATCACACAAACTTGTACGGGAGGGAAACAAAAGCTTCATTTATCTGATTCCATAAAAATTAAAGTTTGACAAGATTTCCTAATATGGGCAGGGGGTGAATTATTACAGCGTACAATTTTCCCGTTAGAGAATTTTGCCCGTCTTGTCTCCCACCTTTTCCCTGTTCGCGTTGAGGTCCATACCTATAATGTAGTCGCATATAGAGTGAATTCTATTAATTTCTGAAACTCCAGCCAACCAGCTATACCTATAGTTATTTACAACACGTAAAACTTTGCCCTGTACCAGAGTAGGTATATAGGCGCAACTGAAGTTGATTTGTTACCTAAGTCTATGTCAGTGGTTGCAGAGCCATGAACGTGCGACGACGCGCGTCGCGACGCCAAAACGTCTTGAGAAGAAGATTGTCGCGACGGAGCGTGACGTTGCTGCGCTACCGTTTTATCCCTTTCTCCTCCGTTGAATATAAGTCTTGTAATTTCCTCTCTCTCCCTCTTCTTCATCTTCTCCTTCATCTCTCGCTGCATCTCTGCAACGACCATTCACTGCTGCACCGACAACGCCGTGAGAGGAGATAACGCTGACGCGCCCGATGCTTTTCGAGGTGTGAAACAACCCCGGAGATCTCGTCACCCAGATATCTACTTGGTGGCTGATGCTGCTGTGCATTCGTAATCTGCACTCCTCAAACATGTATTTACCTCCATATACTCACATATGTACACATACCTATGGATGCAGACTTCTTTTACGCAATTCAAGTATATTACGCTGCAAAAGTCGCATTTGGAAGCCAACGTTTTTAGTAAAAATTAACGAAGACCTGCAGGCGCACCTCACGGTCAACCGTTTGACGAAAATTATTTCCAATTCGTCACGACGCATTATTGTACATAATTTTAGTAATATTTATTCGTTCATCGACTCGGGCAGCTCTTCTTTGAATATGATATTTCATGATACGATCAAATGAATTAATTAGATCAAATTACGTCCGGTAGACATTATACGCGAACGGCACTCTTTTGATGATATTAAACGCGAGAATACGACACCACCCCTTATAGAATTTTACAAAACTGAAGATTTTTCTTTTCTTTTTCGTTTTTTTTTTGTTTTCAAACCTCGTTTCACTCGTGATACTACGATACGGAGGTATCATGAATTTTTTTATGGATCTAACGGCGGCATTGCGTATTCTGATTCGATGAACATACGTCGCATTTTACCCGGGGAATCACTATATGGATGTATTTATACACATATATACATGTCATGTATATATGTTCTGCAAAAGCTCGAGCTGAAATTTCAAGTGTTCATCGCTCCGTGTAATAATCATCAAACAGTTTAATTCGCCCGCAATAATTCGAGGCATTCGTTTCATGCTCTTGTGCTCCACGGCACATTTTAGCTAAAATATGATATTCTATGTACATAGAAATAAATTATTTATCGACAAAAGATATAGGTTACATGTCTGGTAGTATGATGTGTGATAAGTTTGATACAACAAAAGCGACAACCTCAGACACAAATGTAAAAAAAAATATGTACGTACTGCACATTATTAGAAGTACCTACGCACAAATGAAAAACGAAAGTGTCAGAATCGAGACAAAAAAAAGGTGTTTAAGAAATGAAAAAATGAAATAAAGAAAAGAATAATTTAGATTACAAGTACATCGAGGGAGAATTTAATATCGTTCAAGGTTAAATTAATTCACGCGGCGCGGGTTGGTGACTGGTCTTGTTACGCCGTATAAAGTGAAAAGGAATAAACGACGACCTGAGATAATTTATTATACCCACCAGCTCTCCGCGCGCTTTGATGAGAAAAATAATTTTAAGAAGCTACTATAAGGTAGTTTTCTTTTAAAATTTGTTATATACAGCTGCAGAAGATTATTCTGAAGAACTCTCGGGTGATGGTTTATTTTTAACGCGTTTGGTTACTTTTTTTTTGTTTCTGATTTTTTTTCGGTTTTCTTCTTTTTTCACCCGTTCCAATTCAGGATTTGGCACGGTATGAGGTCAAAATTCTAGCACGGCGTTGGATCTTTCTTTTTCTGAATTTTTTTTTTTTCAGGCTAAAATGGCTCGCGTGGAAACGGCAGCGACCACCCCTTTCGACGCGTTTGGGAGGAAGGGGGCAGGCACCGAACAAAGAATCGTATTTTTAACCTTTTACTGCATAAGCAAAAGCATGTGTATCTGTGTGTGTGTAAGTTTCACATACACACGCGTATATATTTCGTGTACATGTACATATTATATAGGTATGTACGTACGTACGTACCTCTCTCATACCGCAGATGTTACGGAAACCCCTTAACAAATTTTATGTTGTGACATTAAAGAGAAATACGGGCAGTTTTAAGAGTTCGTGGCTCCCGCAAAACCGACGCGCGCAAGGTCCTTAAACTATACCGAATATTACGCCATTTTGGAATTACATCAATTTTATTCTGGAAAAAACAAGAAAAAAAAATTGCCCCCAGTTTTTGACTTCTGAGTCCAAGTGTTACCGGCTATCACGTGATATAATAACGTCGAAAAATTGGCAACAATTCATTTAAATAAATAAGGTAATCAAAATTGAAAGGCACTATAGTTGGCACATCGCTGAAAAAGGGTCGAATTTTGAAGAGGTTCGAGTAACCTGATTTCAACCCTTGTTCGGAATAATAAGTTCGTTATCCGTCGACACGATTTAATAAAACTCATGGAATTTTCGATACGTGTAATGTATTTGAGAAAAATTTTCATCATATAAGTTTTTTACGAAGGTTATATTCATTTACGTGCACGACTATTTTGCTTATTTATTTATTCATTTAATTTTGTTTTTTCTTTATCATTTTTGCAACGTTGCATAACAGCGAATAACGGTTTTAGTTATTTACTTGCACGCGATCACTGCATCAGTAAAACGTGACTTTCATCGGGGCGGGTGCATTTTACGTACTACTATGCAGTGCTGCACTTATGACCATCGCTCATTTTATTACACATACACATTTGTACGTATATACGAGCAGGAACAACACTCGCGTCGTTGACTCCTGGCTCGAATCTAATTTTGCAATATAATTGCAATTAGCTCAAAAACAACCCTTTGTTGCCGGGGCCACCGCATCGGCCACTTTGCTAGAGATATATAGCTGCTGCAACATGGTACGTACGTAGCTGGTACCATACATATATATATATTTATACATACATACCTATACTGTAACCACCTTAAGTTACCCCCGAGTAAACTAATTACGAACGAAATGACGGAGACGTGCTTCAACTCTTGTGCATGCTTTGCTTTGTGTCCGCCTTTTATACTTTATAGGTATAATGTGAACCGTGGTGAAGCTACTCCCCTTGTATATATGTAGACCCTGGTGGAAGGTACGTACTTATGTACGAACAATTCCATAAGTGCACTTTCATTTTTTATTCCTACGTATATACGTAGGACGTATGTATTTTTCAATCGTCTGATGGATCAGAATATACGTTTGTTTAATTTGGCTGGTTTGGAGGAAAGAGATAAGGAAGGGGTGGCGGTGAGATACGATTTTTAAAAGCTTTAAAATTATCTTTCACTTCTCTCTTTTTGCACCGGCTCTTGTGGGACGGGAAAATCAGAGATGACGCTTACTATCGATTCCTGCAGGGTCGATTGGAACCATGCCTATAGCGCGAGGAGTGGTCATCCCCCATAAATTTAAGAATTACCTTTTCTTCCAATGTAAATATTTGCCCTTGGCTTTCCGCAGGACGAAGGGAAAGCAGGAAGAAAAAGGTTAATTCTGAAATACGGAAGATCTTTGGAAGCTGGTTTTTGGCTCCACGTATACACGGACGATGTATTTTAACCGATAACAGCGTCATCCCCCGTCTCCCTAAAACTTAACCAAGGGACCGAAAAACTGGGGGATGTTTTGTCGCGGGTAATATATATTTCGAGATGTGCATCTAAATGATCCTACAAAGCCCACCCGACTAACTTCCTGATAATTAGAGCCAATATGCCCTCGCCCAACGAGATGCTTTTATCTTTTATGGCCCGCCTATTTTTTATCTCCTGCACAATTTTTGCAGTTCTTTCTCGTTTCCTGATTTTTTTTTCGCCTTTTCTTTTTCATTTATTCTTTCCTATTTTAGCGTTGTCCTCATTTTTTTTTCTCCCCTCTCACGATTACACGGCTTATACGATATCACATGATTACTTAGGAACATTTCTTCGATGAATATGTAATTAATTATCTAATTATGATTATTTTTTTTTTTTCAAATTTGCGACACTGGAACAAATCTATCCATTCGCATTCGACTCATGAAATTCCATTAACACACGTGCAATTAATTTATTCGGTATTCGATTTGAATAAATTTTTGTTCCTATTTTACCCGCACTTCATACATACATATCGTTATATCCGCGTATATACCGCAGGGCTTGAATTGAAGTAGTGCTTTGGGGGTAAAATTTTTTTATTCTACTTTCTTCTCTTTTCTTTTTTTTTCATTATTTGGCTGAAATGGAGCGGAAAACGGTCTCAAGGACCTTTTCAATTGTTTCACTCGTTTACTGAAACCGCTATATCTATACTGCAGGTACCGCTGCAGCCGCGCATGCATACATTGAGTTGAAAATAATGAGCTCGCTCTTGGAATATGTTCGCGTATAGGTATACAATTCTTTATACGCATAAATATCAGCCGTGTTCAACGATTCTCGTTGAGGTAGGCCTCGTCGAATAATATAAACTTGATAAGCAACACGTGGGGGTAGAAGCGGGAAAGTTCCTACGGAGGGACCGAATGTTCCCAAGACCGCGAACACCTTCTGTGGCTCGATCGACGGAAACATATGAAAAAATCAAAAAAATTCGATGTCTTCGAAATTGAATTTTATAATCGATTTGCATCCGCAAAATTCTGATAATACATATATGTATACGTGCATATAAATGTTGATGGGTATGTGCACGTATACTTTGAGGTTGTTAGACGTTGACCTCAAAGTAATCGTGACCCGAGGGTGTCTGAGAACAGAGAAGGGCTGAAGAGACATGAGATGATGCGTCTCTGTAAATTCACCCTATCGTAAAATATGTATATATATATATCTATATGCCTTTGCTAATACAAATTTCTCCGCAGAGAATCGAGTGTTCGAGGTTATACAGCACATAGGGTATTAGGTATCTACATCGAATTATCGGTCTTCACAGAACAAACCGGGTACCGGGTTTCAAGATACCCGGACAAACTACATTCTCTCGTTTTATTCTCCTATGCGTATGTACGGAAAACCGAGGGAATGGAGCTTGGGAGCAGCCGCCGTGAAATACAGGCTCTCGAAACGTAGATATTCACCCGTTGTGCGGTGGAAAGGGGCTCGAAATTCGGTCTTTGTTGTTACGGAGCGTGTAAGATGCCTTCGAGAATAAAATATGTTCCTTAATTTCGGAATATAGTACGTGGTATTTTTTTGTCCAAACCAACAACAAAAAAAATAAACCAAAAAATTACTACAAACGTTCCTGCACGTTCGTATACATATACCTAATACAACTTCTACCGGCATAATTATCGCGTTAAAATTTTCTTTCGCCAAAATGTAGGTGAAATACTGTGTAAGTATTTGTGGTATGAAACAGCAATGTAATAATGGACGAAAGCAGCAGTCGCTACACGAAGTAGGTACTTATACTGCAAGCTTTGTTGTCCGACGTGTTTCGGGTTGCAGCTATACCTATAATATTATTTCTTGAGAATAGTTAAAGCCCTGTTTCTACATCGTGTGGCAAATATAACAAGTTCATAATTTTCACAGACTCGAAAATCCGTGTTACATGGTAGGTGCGAGTCAATTGTTTGAAGCGAAAACATTCGCTTGTACAATTTAAATGTTTTCAAAAGACGTTTAATTTTTGTTACCGACACACCTGGAGATTATTTCTCCTTGGTTCATATTCGCGAATTCTTGAATGTAAAACAAAAAACGAGCAAACGATGAAAATAGTATTTTAAAAATAATATCACGTCGCGCACTGCCGAAGCTAAGACGTTGGAATGATCGTAATAATATAAGAAGCGAAACGCGAGGCGCGAGGCGCGGGCTGCAGTTGCTGAGAGTGAAATTAAACGACTGAATTAGTTTTTATGAAAATTCTCGGGGGAAAATTAAGTGCCATTGCAGGTTCACGAGGTATACTACCTTATGCTCTGCAGTCTATTATATCACCATGGCGTTACGTAGTATTGTCGCTTCGCTTTCGATGCTATTCTCATAAATTATTATTAAATAATATGGAAGATGGTTCAACCGGAGCTACCTGATATTTTCGAGATTCTAGGCGTTATTCTTCGATTCGTGAACGGGATTCTTGTGAGGTTGAAAATGAGTCCCAGAAGTGCTGTAGGAAAAATTTCAAGACGAAAATGGAGATAGCAATTTCGAACCAAGCGTCTCTGTACACCGCGCACAATTTATCTGCAATACAGAATAAATAAGGATTTGGGATATACGGAGGAAAAAAAATAAAAATTGTAATGCAGTCTGAGCAGTCATATTAATTAAAGTGAAAGTTTTTTAATTCAACTCTCCCGTATAGTGGGACCGTCGTGGTCTCAGTCCATGAATAATAAATAAGCACCGACCGAACTTTATTATATAAATGTCATATTCAGACGTGCTGAATATATTTGCTGCAGAGGCTACCTGGTGGAACAAACAAAGATATACGAGAAACAAAGGAAGTGATTGTATTTTCTCCACATCTTTCGTCGGAATGCAATTAATTAATTACACGAACGCCGTTGAATATGCAACTCACTTGTAATAAGTCATGAAAAACTAAAAGAATTCGCTGGAGAGTTTTTTTTTTTGTTTTTTTTTTCACCCTCCACCCTTAAATTTCACTCAAAGCTCTTCACGACAACGTTGATGGTTTTGAGTCACAAAATTCTTTACGTTCCTCTGAAGACTTCCTATTCGCAAAAATATACAACTCTGAGCTTGACTCGGATTAATCTAAATGAGACGAAGGCTGCAACGTTTTTCAAGCAGAATTTTATGCAGAAATAAAGCAGAAAAAGAGAGAGAAGAGGAAGAAGGGCGAGCAGCAGCTAGAACAGGACGTAATGAAATAGTCGTAGCGCGGACAATGGGAAGAGAGCTTCCATTGTCTACCGCGAATTCATTAGACAATCTTTGCACGAATGGCATAGCTCAGACTAGGTATAGAAGTTATGACATGATGAATGAAACTTGACGTATACCTATATACCCTGTGTGCATGTATATACAATACTGGAAACTGCACCGCGTCTTATTTTCCCCTTTTATTTTTGCTAGAAGGCTTGTTTTATAGTTCCCAAAAAATGAAGGGTGCAGTGTGCGGAACGTAGTCTGAATCAAAGATGACTTATTTAGTTCTCATTTCGTTATTCGTTGGGCCTCTTTGGAGAGGAAATTGGTAAGTCGAAGGGGATGCTGAGGATTGGTAAAGAGCTTAAATAAGCTCATCCAGTTAGTTAGTTCAGTCTCGCCCTGCGCAAGCAAAGAAAACCCGAAAGGATTAGCCCCGTCTTGATACTTTGTACAAATAATTAATATATACCCTGCACAAACTTAACCTGTGTTAATGCAGGTACGTTAAATTATCTCATTGACAAACGGCACGATGTATTCATAAAGATTTCGGTTGTTTTCTAGCGCATTTCTAAATTTAACGAAACTACAAGTCTGTTATTTTTGCGTATTTAAAAAATAAAGAAAATTTAAGATACGGTGAATGAAATCTCGCGAAAAAATATCATGTCTCCCAAAAAAGTCCAGACAGCAAATAATAATATTAGTCTCTTCTTCTCCCTTTATTTCATGTTGTTGACAAATAAAAAACGTCTGAATTCAAGCTCACCCTCGCGCAGGATGGGGTGATTTTCGCTTTTTTTTGGTACGAAAATTAATTAATAAAACGAAGGGGATTCGTAGAAAACGAACGTTTTTATGTCGCGCAAGTGTTCTACCCATTAAAAAACAAAAAAACTCTGCCCAGCCTTGGTCCTGATTATCGTTATGGTACGCTGCGGTTGGCAAATTAATCAGCGGAATCAATCGATTCTACAACTTTGACAAAGCGCTATTTTTTGTCATCGTCCCTTCTTCCTTTTCCGGTCTATGTCGTTACTTTCCTCCAAAAAAAGGCGGGAAAAAACGTTCTGTATTTATGAACGTTGATTTTTTGCGTATATGCGGTACGGAGTACGAACTGAATTCTAAAATTCTGAACGACGACCTTTTTCTCTAAAGTTTTACTTTCCTGATTAAAGTTCTATACTCATAAAGCTAGAAGATATGGTTTGAAAGTTTTTCTGCGAATTCTGAACAAACGGAACTTCAATTTCACTACGCGATATCTACGAGAATCTCGTTCTTCGTTAAAGTTCGATAAGGTTTTTGGGTTTGTTTTACCCGTTGCCCGTCAGAAAATATATGACTTCATTTTTTCATATTTTTCAATCATTTTTTTTTCTACCAGGTTCGAAGTTTGTTTTTATGGAAGACCGATGAATAATTACCGGTATTCTCATCAGCCGTAGGTACTATCTTTGGTAATTTGAGTGTTCGTGATTGATAAAGCATAAGAAAAATGAGTAGAGTAATATCGTTAATATAAGTTCGATGAACTTGCACAGGATGAGACATTGAGCGAACGAAGCAATAAATTTCTCAATAACTAACCTCGTATCAAATATAACAGTTGAGGGTGAAACGCCTCTCGCCAGACGAACTGAAATGAATATTCAACTCTCTACAAAACGCATCTTTATTGTTTATTTCATCAAAGGATGTATAGGTATACATAAATATGTTGTATATATGTATGTATTGAGGCACGCGCGCGCGACTCTGCAGTATAACAACACCGCGAAGTCTCCTCGGCAGTTTAAATCAAAACTAATATCTATTTAACAAGTGCCAAGTCATGCATATTCATGATTAAACAGAGCGCAATTAAAAACACATCAATTACGCAAAATCCTTAATTATCTTCATGGTAGAAACAGATTTAATTGAAACGAGTTTGGCTTTAATTTATATATATGTACACAGAAGTTTTTTTCGCCTTCTCTTTTTTCCCGCTCTCCAGGAGAAAAAGAAGAAGAAGAATATGAAAAAGATGGAGATTGAGATTGAGAAGTACGTGAAATTTGATAATTTATTAAAATACACACTCAAAGGAATGATATCTCTCAGACTCTGCGTAAATTTTGACTGACGCGCGTGAGCACACAATGGAAAGTAAATTCGGTTCAACTCATACTCTGAAAATTTGCGGATCATTTCTAAAGTTTACGTATTATCCTCCACACTTTATTCGTGGCTGATCTTTTCTAATTGAAACAAAAATGAACCTTTCAAATATTATGTCACCGTTCGTAATTCGCTCGGCGTGAATGAATAAATAAGATTAAAAAAATATTTAATCATTTTTTTTCACAACGTATATTATAAAAACCTTTTTACTTGCTCGATTATCCCAGATCATGAATTTCAATTCCCATTCGCTTCATTGACAAATTTTATTAAAAATTCAGGAACATCGTACCATTATGTAACCGCGTGTGTATTCCGATCAATATGTGCACCACATGCGAATTCAGTTAAGAGTTGATATGCTAAATTTATTTATTCCTACGTATAAACTCCAGTATCGAAGTACTACGGTATCGATATGGTATGTATGATATTATATTATATTATATTTCATTTTATTTCGCCAACACAAATCCCGGTGTACGTCAGTCCTAAGCCAGAAGGCAAAGAAAATATAGAAGACACGAGCTAAGGCAGGTCATAAATCGTCTCCGTATATATTTCGATACCTATACCTGAACAAACAAACGACAAAGAATACCGTCGAAAAATTCCTCCCCCTTCCCAAAATAGGATAAATAAATAAAATGAACATGGATACGTCGAGAGAAATGAGAGGATTTGGATGTTCTTTACATTTTATCCCCCCTCCCCCTCTCCTCATTAAACTCGACGCTGAGTTTTATTTATGGTTTGAGTGAACTTAGAGTAGAAAAGTACGTGGGAAGTTGAGTCAATTGTTATTTTCAACTAGATTTCGTTTTCTCGTGGACCGTTTCACCGAAAGTTATGACCGTTAACACCACATTTAGCAAGGTTCACACAATCGTGAGAACTGAGTTTACGATTTTAGATGGATTTAGCCCCCAGGAAGAGCCTCCCCCTTGTTGGTTGGACCCCTCGCTGCTACTTCTGCAGAAGGGATGGGAAGGAAAAGGAAGAAGCGCCTTCAAGGGCGAAGGGAATCCCTGAGAGTGAGCAGTCGTAAAATGAAATCAATTCGCGAAGAGCTTCGCGTTCCACCGTGTTAAGAACCCGGAAACGAGACGCGCACAGGATAGTGTGCGGAATGACTTGCGGATCCAAACGAGAAAAAGCCGCCGCGATGATAATCAACTATAAAAAATAGCCCAAGGGATATTTCTGGGATAAATGTTCCCCGGGGATTTTTTTTCTTCTCTCAAACCCCTCGAAAAAATAATTTCTTTCGAAATGGAAAAAAAAAGAAGGGGGGGGGGGGGGGGGGAAATCGAACGCGTTTTTTTTGTCACTCTTAAAAATTCAGTCAGTCGTTTTTACTGTGTGTAGTAAAACTACCGAGAGCGACGACATTTCGGAATGATCGAATGTTTCTGGTACCTATACTTTTTGTTACGGTCCTAAGTTCGAAAATGGCAATGTTAACAGATCCTAAATCCCTGGGACATAAGAAAACAATAAAAAATATTCTAGCATAAAGCGATTCTGCAGGGGGGTTGGTATTGCTCGTGGACAGTCGGGTTTTGTGCACCGCCGATGTCGCATGGAAACGAGTGGAAAAAGCTGTGTAAAATACAAGTATAAAATATGAAGGGGGCGGCTTAATCTGCCATATAATGTATCGTAAAAGGCTGAGACAGTAAAACATCGTCGTCAATGCCCAAGGGGACACGTGACGTCACGTCTTATATGCGATGCATATGCTGATTCACAAGAGCACCGCCTTTTCTTAGATCTTCGGGCCTTCGTCTCTTTTCATTTTATTTTTTTTTTCATCTTGTCATTTTTTTTTTCCTTTTTTTTTTCTTTACATCTCGCACAATTACAAAAGGAACAATAAAACAAATAATAAAAAAAAAAGGAAAGAAAAAAAACGTGCGCTGTACGAATAAAAGATTGATTTCGAGGATGTGCGAGAATAGCGCGTATATATGCGGTATATAGGTATACATATGTATATTGTATGAAGCTGCAAAGAAGCTGCGGAGTGAAATTTAAAACCTCCCTGAGATTTTCATTTGGGGTTGTTTCTCCAGTGCAAACATGAAGAGCTTCTTTTTTTCTGGGTACGTTCTTATCCGCTCCTTATTCTCTGGGTTTTCTAGTCCGTCCGCATTCCGTCTGCCCACCGCGAATTCAAATTTCCCGTTGCCGGCCAAATAAAGGCGTAAACAAGACAGAAGTCACCTAACGTCCTCGTGCCAAGAATCTTAAAGTAGTTCGTACAAGAAAACGCGAGCCAACTGCTATATGGCAAACGAGCGAAAGGGCGAAACATCCAAGTTAGGGTGCAACGGCATTTTGCGAAAAAAGGGGGGAAAGGGAAACGAATAAGAAGAGTAAAGTAGAGAGGAGAAGCTCGTCGAGGAGCAGGGGGAAAAAATGAAAGAAAAAGGAAATAAGAGAGCGAAAGGAAAAAAAAATGCGGAAAATCGTAGCCGCGAGATGGTGGCGTAGGGGGAGTTGAGAGAACGTCGCGATTCGGGAATGATGGCAAAAGGAGATTTGAATATGTTAGTAGGAAAGAGGGTTCGAGATGTTTGATTTGGGATTGATCTCCTCTTTTTAATACCGTAATGAGCTCTTCACTTTGTTGACTCCCAGTCGAATGTAACATCTGACGGAAATGTAAATAAAGTTAATTCATTGCCTTCCATGGCCCGAAGATCGCGCTTCGATGGAACTAAATGGTTATTGCTACGTACCGTACTACGTAGACACTCCTTTTTTTTTTTTTATCTCTTCTTCATTTTCTGAATATCAACCCAACATCCAAGGATTTCGACGTGAAAGGAAAAAATTTTCTCTACATTTTTTCGAGCAATCTTTAATCTGCGATTTTGAATCGCCGTTAATTATGAAAAAAGGAAATGTGCCTGTTCGCGAAAAGTTCAAACACTACGTTTTTTCAAAAGCTATTTGGCTGTAGAATTTTGTTGAAAAATTTTTTCGACGTCTGACCTAAACACATAATATTATCCCCGTGTCCAGAACTTGGAATTGAATTCGCATGCGTCGCGAGCTGCATAAACAGAATAGCTCGTATAGGTTCAAAGAGATGAGAGACACAGGAGTGAGCTTAAAAGAAACGTAAAGAAGGGAGAATTTGGTTTGAGGGGGTGGAGTCGGGGTCGAAAAAGGACTAGGCAAAGCGTATTGACCTGCGGGGTAAGGGTGGGTTGGGGGTCACTCACTACTTTTTCAATATCACGTAGAGGTACCTATACCAACGTATACCCCGTAAAGTCTCCCCAATATAACGTAGTTTAGGTAGCGTAAAATTGCGAGAAGAAGGACGTTAAACGATTCAGACAATTTTACCTTCTTTATTTTTTCACCCAACGCTCACGTCGCGCACGCTACTACTTCTTCATTATCCATTCGTATTAAACTCGCACAAAAGCGTCGCGTTCAGTTGGATAAAATGAGAGCTTTTGTTGCGCGTCACTAAAGCAAAGAACGACGATACGTATACATCTACTCAACAGTCTCTTTTCTTTCTTTCCTTTTTTTTTCTTATATAAATATGTATAGTAAACTGGGTTGTAACGGATCAAAGAAGAAGAAAAAAAAAGACAAAAAAAACGGACGAGATGATGGGAATAAAATCAGCAATAGATTCGGAAAAAGACGTGGATACAAAAAAAGAGTAAGACAGATAAGACAACAACTTTCCGTATAAAGCGGTATTATGCAAAATAATCAACCGTGGAATAAGAAAAATGGCGGAACTCTGCACTTGTATTTTCATATGCACTGCAGTCTGTTATGGATAAAGTTTTCAGAGAAACTATTATATAGAAAAGTATAAATATGCAAATCCGATCTTCAAGTATCCTTAAAAAAATAGAAAACTTTAAAAAGAAGTAGCAGAAGCTTATATCAACTTTATCTAACTTTGTATACACGCGAGTAGAGTATACGGGCACTTTCGTGCGCGGACGTAATCTTCAACTCTTGAATAAATTTGTTTCGATTTCTAGCTCCACTCATCGTATTAATCGTTTTTGGTTAATTAATTTTCCGGAAGTACGTGAGTTTCGCCCGCATAGATATATAGAAACTGGTGAAATATGCATTAGTGATATCCTTTGCCACGCTGAAGAGGGTCACGAATGATACGGCGCGGCGGTTGGTGGACTAAAAGGGCCGGAATATGGCGCAAAGGCAACATTTTAATCAAAATAAATATACCAGCGGATCTCGTATGCATCCAGGTCTCCAATTCTCTTCAACGGTTGAACGTTTGAAGCCAGTTTTCCACCCCGGAGAATTTCCCTCTGGTTTTTCCGACGTTACCTACCTTTGAAAATGATCGCATATCAACAATCTATGCAGCCACCCCGCAAATACCCGCGTTTATATACATATTTATAGGCTCTATAAAATTTAAAGCGAAATAAAAATTTTGATGAAAATTAAAAGTGAGACATCGCGATCATATCTGGTTTTCGAAAATTCTCTTAGCAAAAATTGTTAGCAACAATTTATTCCAACGTTTTTCGAATCGATCGACGATTGAAAACTATGCGAATTTAATCATGTTCCCAAGCCACGTGGAATCTGTGCGTCAATTTTGGAGCCAAGAACTTGAACTGGGGTCGTTGGGAAACTATTACCGGGTATAATACGACGTCGTTATACGAGAGATCGAGGTGGTGCACGGTTTTAGGTATATCGTAATACCAGATTACATCCAAGGCCCGAGGTCCCTCCAAAAATTCTTTGTCCCAGTTTTACAGCCATGTGACAACAATATGACGTTAGGTTATGGGTTATGAAATATCGGCCCCCGGCCCCCTCAACTTTTCCAAATGAATTTACGATGTCGTAAAAAGATCTCTATGTACCGACGATTGTTTCCACGGACCCGATTCTCGCGGTTTTGTCCATGACGTTTTTACGATCGCCGATCCTACCAACGGCGCATTATATTTATACATACATAGCTATGTATACATACCACCTTTTGTCTCATTGTTTAACCTTCTTGAATTATTCACTCTTAGGAGATCCTGGATTTAATATTTCTCTACCCAAAGACGCGTGTGTTGTCGAAAATTTTATGAACGCGGTAGCCGATTTCAGCTAGTATAAGGTATACCTATACAACATATATCATCTGCGATCATTGTTTTTCGGCACGCGCGTGATCCTTTCGAAGGATTATGAAATTATGCTTATTTATCTCGTGCGCTCTTCTCAACATTTATATAGCCTGAAAATAATTTCCTTCGTTACACAAGCGTACAGGGTATTAGCTAAAGTCGTTAAAGCGAAAGGCCTCGTTCGGATAATGTGAGCAGTGAGAGGAGGACCGTAAACCAGGTTTTGTATGTACAAGTAATACATACATATATGCATATCAACTAGATATAGATATATGTTAACGGTCACATCCACACACATTTAAATATCAGCATCGGTACGATGAATACGGCGGAATAAGAAGAAGGACTTTGACGACCGTTTTCACCCCTTCGTCGCTGCGAGGTATAATATTTCGACCAATCATATTCAATTTAGCCCCCTTTGAGTTATAGCTTTCTAAGTCCGAGAGCGTAACCTGGTGTACCTACGTCCGAAGTAGGGAAAATCCCCTGCAGAGTATGACCGTTTTATTGAAACAGGGTAAAGCTCGGTATCCTGCAGGGCTTACAGTTTGACTAATATTATAATAACGCTTCTCCTATATAGTCAAAGAGGATAAAATAATTTGCTTTAATATGTTGAACGGATTTTCATTCGATTCTTTGAAAAATAAATAGCAAAAAAAAAAAAAAACTGTCTCGTTCTCCTGTGCAAATTATTAGCAACCATTTTTATTCGACTGATCCCTGAAGCAGCTATATAGGGGCGCAGACAAGGCAACGAATTTTTTAATATCAAAGCATGCAGCGGCAGATTACAGTACCTAGCTAATATGAGAAATGAAAACTTCCAGTGCAACGCTACTATACGCCTACGAAAATATTGAAAATAAAAACTACTCCACTGTGAAACTCCCGGTTCACCGGACCGTTCGTATACCATTGCATACATCCTATTCAAAACACTCGCTCACTCCAGGACTCGTGAGAATTTTCGACACGAGTTTCGGGGAACAATAAAGAAAATAACAATGATAATATTTCAACAATATACCCAAGAACACGATTCCGTCAAGTAAATCGAGCTAGGAATGAATACCATCGAGATATTTTGTATTTTTCCACTTTTTGGAGCGATAAATTGGTGATAACTCGATCTATTTCATAGATGGATCAATTTTAGATGTTCGTAGATTTTCTTCTTTTTTTTTTCATCCATCAACGAATTTGGCGGGCATAAATATCGTGGGATAATTTCCAGAACCAAATAGGCTCGAGCTTTGAAAAATGAAGAAGAATTTTGAAAAACATAGTCATCACATACCACTTCACATAAAATTTGATTCGGAAATTCAATCCACCCTCAAATTGGCGTCATTTTCAGGTGCGTTAATTCCGTTTATTGTTGAGGGATGGGTCCCTGCGACAGAATCTTCACTTTTCTGTGGATTATGTCCCTCTGGTTTTCAACGCTAGGAATGATATGAGCGAAGAACGTAAAAGTGGTATCTATGTATATAGATATACGCCCATGCTCGATGTATACGTACATATGAAAGGCAAGCGACGCGTGGCATTCCACGTTGACAAGGAGAGTTTCCCACGCGGATGCTTGGCAGGATTCGGGGAAAGTGGCGTTACCCACTTACTTAGATTTTCGTCTCCTTCTGTCCCATCCCCGTACTTCGAAATATCTCCGACTGCCGCTCCACGCACTGCTGTGTGTCTGATCCACCCCTCGCGTATAAGACTTACCGTGTGACATCAGTTTCTTGTTAACGGAACATCTCGCCATTCCCCTTTCCCTTTTCCCTTTTCCCTTTTCCTTAGCAGAACGACCCCGCGCCCTATTCCCCAACCCAGTTAGGGCACCAGGATTAAGAATTTGTCGAGGGTGTAAAGTTTCTCGAAAATAAGACCGTTGTACGAAATGTATCTCGAATGTTCCTAATAAATAGACGTTATAGATTTGCATCGCAATTTTTCTTCATTTAAAATAGTTAGCGTCAGTAGTCTATAAATTGTTTGAGTCTAAAATTTTGCCCTTTCTCGGTTTAGGCCTAGGCGCGATTTTCACTCAACAAATGAAAAACTCACTAGTTTCACGGTCCGAAAACTGCGCCACTTTAGTCGAAAGAAGTGGAATTTACACTTGAAATAATTCAGGGAGCGAAGAAAACAAAAGTTTTTTTTCTACTCAACATCAATTTTGCAGGAGCATCGTTCACCATATATAGGAGTCGTCTACTTATTTCTGGTATTTCGAAGCGACTCGAAGAATTCCGTAGCCTCTCATTACTCGATCAGGGGGATGAAAATAGCAAGGAGAGTTCCACCCCACCTAGAGATCGTAATCGTCGTACCAGAACCCTTAAATTTACATCCTGCTTATGCATAACAGGCGAACGACAAAGACGATTTCAAACCGAACGACTTCCTGCACTCGATTCCTAATACATGTGTCGTCCCTGTAATCAAATTATTCGCAATTTTTTCGTACACCGTTTCGTTTCAACCATCGTAACATGAATATAAAGAAAAAAAAAATCATTCAAAATCAAATAATGGGAGTTCTGATGTGCGACATGTTTTACAATTTGAAAATAAACGATCAAAAAAAATCCATTTCGTAGCCACATCCTTGCAGCAGTTCTACTTATTTCAAAACTGAACTCAGAAAATTTCTAAGTAATAATGCAGAGTTCAGTGTTATGATTCTTTTTTATGAAATAATAAAAAATATCTCCCTTCCCTTCCCTGGAACAAAAAAAAAAAAAAAAATGAAGTAACTGAAAACTAACACTTGTATCTATTAAGGCATTTCTTTTAACGCGCGTGGGGGGAGAGTGAACGTCCGTTACAAAATATAAAGTAAACGTTAGCGAAGCTGTCACGCGTGAATGAAACATTTTGGTATAGATATAGCCGCGGTGTATGTGCGTGTATATTGTAGAGAGCGGTGTGTTTCCTACAAGTAGAATTTATTAGCAGCATGCAGGCGACACGCGGGGCAGACCAGTCGAGTAAATAATTAGAGGCAGCGCTAGCATTTCGAGTTTCTCTAGACCGGAGTCGAGTCGAGTCGAGTCGAGTCGAGTCGAGTCGAGTCAAGGCAAAGGTAAGCGAGAGAGCTTGCAGCAAGGGCATTGCGCGTAGTTGCTAGTTGATGGAGGACAAAGGCCCAAAAGGCGCCTGAACGGCTAGAACACGTGGAAAGTAAATTGGCAAGAAGAACGGAATAGAGAGACAAAAAGAGAGAGAGAGAAAGAAGCGGATAAAGGGCGAGGGGTAAAATTTTCTGGAATAGAACGAAACGACCGCATAAAGTTAGGCAACAGCAAAACTCTTTCTCTCTCTAGCATTTTGCTATGCGAAGGTGAGACGCGAAATACAAACCGAAGAGATGTTATCTTCACTTTCTGTAGCTCCGTTTCTGCGAAGATATATACATGCAAGTTGGCACGCTAACTTGAATATATAATTTCAATGGTTTTGGGTGTAGGGTAAGAAAGACACGTGCTAATTAAATCAGAGTTTTTTTATTCCGAGCTTCGAATCTCGGGGACTACATAAGGTGTTTTTTGATACCGTCCCTCGAAATCTGTGTTCAACGGTAGAAAGACTTATTAATTACGATTCAGACCTTTGTATGAATTAGGCGGGTCTTATAAAAACATCGAAGGTCGTAATTCTTGCCGTCGAGATTTCACCCCATCGCAACAAAACAACCCTGCGCTCGGTTTACTTCATCTTTTTATTTATTCAAAGCTCAATTTTGTAAGCTCGCACAAATAAAACCCTCGGTTTTACGCTCTCGATAATTTTGTATCTCCAGCATGTTATATGATATACGACGATACGTCAGAAAGTACATACGTATACTACGCGATGTACGCATTACGTAAAACGAATTCCCTATGAAACTGCATCCCTCTCATCCAATTTCTCGCATCAGAATTCCTGCGCGAAACATACGGCTTGTGATTCGTAATGCGTGTACGCGCGAATCGCTGTAGCTAGTCATGACATTAGCGCATTTTTCGGCTTTCGACGCACGAGTGTATCATTTTCGCATGCATATATCCCGCCGAATGCGATACGGTCCATACGGATACAAATACAGGTACTTACAGTACGTAGTGCATTCGTATCTATATTGCAACCTCCGATATACCCTCATCCGATGTACAGCGAGAGACCGCCAGCAAGTATCGATCATTCTCTTCCCTTGGTACCGTGTGGTATATAGGGCCCGTTGCTGCATGCTAACTATACCGAATGCGTCTAGACTATTTTTTATGCTTATCCCAGTTTATAGGAAATAAAAGAAATTCAACAAAAATATACAGGGGGGAAAAAAAAAAATAATAAAATACAAAAGAGGAAAAAAGATTGAAAAAAAAAAACTAAAAATTATTTTGATGCCGCGGTAGTTATCAAGCCGACGTATTGATCCTGCGAAAGAAAAAAAAAAAGAGTGGAAACAAAAATCAAAATCCTACCGCTATCGAATGAAAGAATCTCGGAATTTTCGACTCTCGATTATATTATGCCCTGCATTTGTAAGAAATGTGATGCGTGTGACATATCGCAATTCTTTGATTATTCTTTTTTTTCCCAACATGCATTCCACGCTGTAGCTGTGATTATCGTCGCTTCCGCATGCATATATATAGTATCCGCGTATACGATATTCTGTGTTTTTTTTTGTTTTTTTTTTTTCTCACTCTCATAAACGGGTGTGTTCTCCCGCGTGCATGGAACGCGTAGGCGCGGAAGTCATCCGTAAAGTCATCAAACTCGATGTCAGTGGGAAAAGAACCCCCTGGGGCGGGGGGGTCGGAGGAAAAAGTGGTTTGGGGCAGGGGTGAAAAAGCAATAATTACAGAGCTCAACACTGTTTTTAATAATGGCGAGCTCGAGGGTGGTAACATGGATGGTTTCGAGTTCGAGTTTGAGTTCGAGGGATGTGCTAGGGTTTGAAGAGCTCGGCGAATCCTCTCAACTCCGCATCATCATGCGGATAGGGAGAGGAAGAGCTGTTGCCAGATACCCGCGTGGTGAGATATTAAAAAACCGTTTATTGGGTACATGTCATCCGTGCTAAAGAGAAGAGCAGCTTTTCTCTTTGAAATGTATATTTTTGTCACCCCGCGCGCGCGTGCAGCCTTGATTTTTACACCGTACACACATACGTACGTAACATACATATAGGTATATATAGCCAGTGGATCACTCGTGCAATAAAACACATACCGCGTATACATGTGAGGAATTATTTAAAGTATCCGCGTCATTACACCACGTGTTTGAAATAACAAATATATTATACCATGGGAATCATTTCTTCTTCACTCAACATTAACCTAACGAAAAAAAAACAAAGAGATGAAAAAAAGCCTGTACGATTAATACGTTGCTGCATTGTTCCGGGGACGAAAGGTAAATACTCTCGTTCGACGTTGAATATAATTAGCAGCCTTATAAACCCATGAAAATTCACCCTTGTTTCTAGCCAACTTCCGGTTTGGCAAAAACTGCGGTACGTCGTATAACGCTCTGAGTAATTCCGCCATTAGAGTACAATAACGACGTTCGCGCGGTAGAAAATATTTAACCGATATTATTATTCGGAAGAATTATCTGATGAAGACTGAAATTATATAAGAGAAACAAAAGAAAATAATAAAAGATATTTATTTACCTCGTGGAAATTTTTCGGCTGCGGCGCATGAATCGACGGGTGGTTAAAAAAATACACACCTATTTACACGGGTACATATAATCTATATGTACGGCAAGTAAATCTGCGTGCAGGCCAATTCGACGGTTTTTCATTAAATTCCGAGCACCCAACAAAGCGTCTGCAGTATACCCATATGTACGCGCACGCACACATACGTACACCTGTATTTTCAAATGTGCAACAGAAAAACGAGTTGGAGATTTTTTTTACACGTACAATATGTATTGGTGTATAATACTTATATCCACATACGTCTGAGCCGCCAGTGTAAACCGGTAAAAAATGTGCGTACCTAATTGAATTGCGCGTACGTTACGTTTTACCGAAAGAGTTATCTTTTTTCATTTTTTTTCCCGCGTTTCATCTCATTCCAATCCAGCTAAACGTATACGTGTATATATTTCGACAATATCTCTCTTTCACTCTCTCTCTCCTTCTCTCTCTGTTCAGTTCTATACGCGCTTCCTATATATGTAATCACTTTTCTCTACACCCTTTAGGTATGAATTACCTTCAAGCTAGCGACTGAAACGTTGACAGACGTGAAACAGCAACGATGGTGAATTAACGTTGTTTCAAATTCGACGAACGGCAACATTTCTACGTGGAATAAACGATTTAATAATTACGTGTACGGTGTGATAATTATAAATCGAGCCACTTTACACACCCTACCAGGTATATTTCGTTTCAAATTTGATTATAAGGTGCGACTATTATTGTGGCTCTACCTTCATCCTTCATTTTATAATCGCGCAACACCGTTTTCGTTCACCAGCGCGATCGTCGCATGCGAACTTCCAATTTACAGACCGTCGTGGTTAACCCTCCGTTTTCCTGTTAACGGTTCCTCAGTCTTACTAACCCCTGCGATACGAGTACGTTTGGAAATTCACATATTCACGCACTCGCAACTCCTACGATTTCAGATCAATAGCTGCTTTTGCCCAACTCGTATGAGGAAGTCTGTAAGCTTTCTCACATCATATATGTAATCCATGTTAATTACCTTCGAATTACAAAGTACGTCTCTGTAATGGGACTGCAGGTCTCTTTGTTTTCAACAAATTTGGTTTCTCCTGCCAACGTCACGTTTGACGATTTTCCGAGGATTATAACACCGCGCACCCTTCCAACCGTATTGCGGTGAAAATTATTTGCAGGCGATCCCTACGATATAAGCAAGGAAATTCATTGTTCGTGTGAAATTGTTTTAAACTAGATGAAAACGTTGAAAATTTTCCTGACATTTGACGAGACTGATTGCAAGTAGCTTATCCAGAGAAAAATCACGTATGTATAATATCTAATCGGGCCTTACGCGCGCTGGAAGGAAACCTTTATGGAACGCGTGTATAAAGCTGTGAAAGTAGTAAATAGAAACGACATCGTACGATATATTTGGCAATATTTCTCGCCCTATTGGCCAACTCTACGTTTTGTATCGATATATGTACATTATATATACGGAAATGTTCGGTTCAGAAATAAAGGGCAATGCAGGACACGACCCTCGAATAGGGGATGATGATACAGGATACGAGGTCCTGAGGGAGGGCTAATGGCGCGATAGATTCGACTTTTATTAGTCTCGGAAGGTTACAGCCAATACTAAAGAAAACCAGACTTTAGACTTAACATTTCTGATCCAGCTGATGCTGCTCGAAGGTAAGATAAGAAAAAATAATAGAAAAAAACAACTCGCTACGATCCCTTACAGGAGCTTTAAAAAATTCTAATTATTTCTTCGTATAAACTATACAGCCGCTTGACCTGGCTCAGACGTATAGAATATAGCTATTATCCGTGTTTGTATACTACTTTGAGTCTCCTGCCTCGTTCGATTTCTTATTATTACAACGGATATATACTCGACAAAGAATAGAATTGATATTTTTGTGCTCTGGAGTACAATCTCAAGTTTAAGAATAATACCTAATTGGTTATCCGCCGAGAGGTTTTTCAATAGAGAATATAAAAACACTCCCCCCTCTCCTCCTACTTATATACGATACAGCCGTATACCCATACTCGTGATCCTAACCCCGCGCCGCGCTCCAAGGAACGTTTCTCCGTCGATCGGAGTTTGTCGCATTTATGGGAAAATTTCGAATTCTTACGGAACATCGGATCTATTCATTGCATACCTCGTTGCCGATTTACCCCGAGGGAAAAAATAGGAGTAAAGGATGATGAGGGGGGTCGAGGTGAGTCGCAGGAGAGGGATGGGGATTCCAGATTCGCATTGAATTGAATAGTGTCCGGTAAAAATATGCCTCGGCTGAATATAATTTGAATATCTCAGAGTTGGAAGAGTGTAAAAAATATGGGACGCCGAATTTCTTCTAACCCCCTGCAACACACACCCCCTCCGCGAAACCTCTAGCAGCAAGAATTTTAACATTCAGAATTTTGCTCCTTCCCTCAAAAAGCTTACATCGTATTTCGCTCTCGGACGGCTCACGGAGTACCTCGAAATTTCATTCTATGTATTCCGCAACAGGCGCGATCAGCTTTCGAAGCAAAGGAAATAAATAAAAAAAAGTTTGGAAAAAAATCATGTTCTTGGATAATAAAACCGCTCGACTTTGCACTCCGTCAACATTGCCTTTCTATACCTTTTCGCAACCTTACCTGTATAGAAGCGCATAATATGCTCACATTTTAGGTATGCAGCTGAGTGGGAACGTCAAGTCATATAATATACTATAATATACATATATTCCCGAGGATATATATTCCCCGACGATGTCCAGGCGTCGAAAACTTCCTCGTCGTGCTTTCGTCTTTACCTCCTTCCCCGTTCCCGTTTGAATTTCAAATTCAACGAACTGCTAAAGTTTTTACGAGCAGCGTGTTGCGGACGCAACTTCATTCCGCGAGTCACACTATATACTGGTATCGTATAAAACAGCAGCGGTAGAGGCAGCAACCACACCCGTTGCATCACGTTACGTCGTTCCAAACAAATATACATACAGGTATGTAAATGCGGACTAGATCTCGATGCCATCGAAAATCCCGTGAAAACCAAGCCGCAAGTTTGACGACTCCGATTCGCCAGATCCCAAACTTACCAAAAGTGATAAATGAACGAGAAGTTGATCGATTAATTAAATTATCAACTGATTTTTACAGTAAGGATATCATTCCGATGTTTTGTCGACGAAGGGATATGAAAGAAAAAAATAAATAACATCTAATGTCGTAATTGATGAGGTAATATTCAAACTAATGATAAAACATGGGTATCTCAAACAGCATACTCACACGCTGCAGATAAAATACACCTGATTCCTGCGCTTTGAATATGAAAATTTTCCGATGCTCCCAAAGTGTAACGGCAAAGTACCCATAATAAGGTGGATCGGACACTCGAGACTCCGAGGAACTGCGCCGCAACGAATCAAAGAAATACAAATTCCATGTCATTGATTTCACCGATTCGTATATGAGTTTTTTTTCTTTCTTATCACCAAAAAGAAATGAATTCTCTGACCGAGTATAATATTCATCGGTTTGTGTAAAACTGCCGAATATTTTGACGGTAGCATATCGAATAAGAATCAGTTTTATGCAAATGAAACGAGTTCATAAGCTTCCAGTGTCTTAATTCCTGAATTACGGGGGGTGGACAAGAGTCGTTCTTCTGGTACGATGTATATACATAGGAGGGTTGGTACCGGTGCTTCTCGTTTGTAGGACGTTCGTGGCTTCTGAATTTCCCCTCTGCAAGTTAACTGCTGAGTAATTAAATCCAGCTAGTAGGGGGGTGGTAATAAACCAGAACTGGTTCTCATAAATTCGCATAAACTATATCTCCTGCACCACTTTCTCCTCTTCACTGCCTGACCGCGTTCTCTACCTATTCCAAACTTGTTTCAAAGCCTCTCCTTTCTCGATGATCTACAACTTGATGTTGTAAATTTAGTTTCCCACAAGCCACCGCGATGCGCAGAAGCTTCGAAACGGAGCTTTTCGATCTTTTACCGCTTCAACGTCCCTGAAACCTACCATGAATCATCATCCCCCCCCCCCCGTCAGAACGAAATCGCGTGACGTCATTTCTTCTTGGAAGAAGAAACCGTCACCTTTTCACACTCGGCTGAATCACCGGACACTATATGTACTAAAAACTTTAACTTTCCCGCGATAAACTGTTGTATAAGTTGGAGACGTCTAATGCCTCGAGTTTTACAGCGGTTGTTTTTTTGGCTGGGATGAGAAGGGGGCAGTTTGTTTTCACCTTCTAGTTCTCGGGCCAAAGAGCATTCGCCACGCATCCCTGAATTCGCCACTTCTTTGAATACCGGCGATCTTCGTACACGGTCTATACATATAGATAAAGCTGAAACGGATTATTTAGAGCTTGGAGGGTGCGATCGTCGAGTGACTTATGGCTAAGGGAAATCCTCAGTTTAGTTTCAGCACATTTTCTTCTTACGGCATATGACCTGATTTATATCGCGGCAGAGCGTAAAGCGAAACGTTCTGCACTGTAGGAACAAACTAGGAAACTAGGAAACTGGAACAATCGCTCCCCCCAATTCGCAAACCATCCCGAAGTGATTCATACCATTTTACAAAGATCGTAGCAGTGGTGAAAGTCCGAAAAAATATACATAGTTATTCTACTCCCTTCCCGATAATATCTCCGAAATACAAACTCTCCTGCGGTAGCAAAATTCTTTCGGAATACAAATGAAGAAGAGCTTTTAAAAATCACGGTATACCATTTCTCGTTTATACGTAGATGCTGCAACAATTTAGCTTGCTCTCAACTGAAGGGTTCAAAAGAGTTTGAAAAAAAATTTGAAAAACTGTTGCGGTTTTGTTCCCCTGTGGTCGTGCAAATCTTCAACACTTACACCGTTAGACTACACGACGAAAGCAGACAACGTAGATATAATACCTACAGCGGATTTTGTTGCTAGAGCGACGAGGGTAATTAGGAACTGGCGCAATTAGCGCCCTCGTGGTTTAGGGTTGTACGGGGCAACTTCGGGGCGGAATGCGGTACAGTTTAGCTGGTCCAACGACTCAATGCCTATAGGTAATACTGGTTTGTGACGTCAGAATATAAGATACCAAAATCAATCCCCATGCAAATTGTCACGATACGAATGTGTCGTAAATTGTAAGAAATTAAAAAGAATGAAACTCGAGAGTTTCTTTCTCCCTTTCTCAACGTAACGCCAACTCCCTGTCGAATCAGATTCATTTCGGTTCAAAGGCTTTCTTTTTATTTATTAACTTTTTTTTCATCTTGAGAGAAACCTGGCAATGAGCATGGTTAATATATTATAACTCTATGGCCTTAGAGATTGGAAGGTACGAACGTCAGAGTACATATTCTCTCATGTTTGCTTAACAATAATTCAGTTATATTTGCCCAGACGAAGCGCGGATATACGAAGAAGTATGAAATACGAACCGACGAGCTATACCTTAATATCTATGTATTTACTACACCTGTATATACGATATACCTATACATACGTTCGCAAAAAGTGAACTAACTGCTGCTCCTGCCTTCTTCGTGTTTCTCCAGTCCCTCATACTTGAGCCCTGGCTTTTCACAAACTTCTATTTTTATATCATTTTTTGTTTATTTATTCATTTTTCTTTTTCTTTTTCTTCTTTTGTAGAAACAAAAACGAGCGCATCATTGAGATGCCTGTTGCAGAAGCCCTCGCAGGTTATAATAAACGGGAATAGCATGGCGTGTACGTCCCTTGACGGTCTTGAGCAAACTCAACAATCACTCTGTGCCTGAATTACTGCTAGTTTGGAACGCAGAGTCAATTAATGTCTAGACATTATAATAGTGATTAAAGGAGATTGACTTACTACACGGCTTCTGCTTGTGAAATTTATTTTCGAACAACAAAGAAAAATTCACTTTTCATCATTCTTTTACCTATTTCTTTATACGAGACACTCTATACTATTTATGGTAAAGCCGTTATTGTTATTGATAAATCGAAAAGCAATTTTCTCGTATGGTCTTATATAGAAAATTTGGTGGCCCATTGCATTTTCAGATGGAATGGCACGTTGTCATGAGAAAGCAACATACAACGTTTATTTACCGTGACCGAAAAAGAAAAAAAGTGAAATAAAATAAAAACACTCGTTTCGTGTGTACGAAAGGATCACCCCCCCCCCCCCCCCCCCCCCCCCCTACCCTGCCACCACAATTCCGTGTGGAATGAAAAAAAATGTATTTCTCGCGAAACGGCGGTACGATTTATATGCCATTTTAATTTCATTAGTTTTATTATCGTTAAACGCACGGCCTTACAGGAGTGTCGAAAGATACGGGGAGAAAATTAGTCGCGAGTTATTTAATTCAAGGTACATTTTCTCCGCTGGTGAGTTAAGTTCGTACGTCTTCATACAATTTCACCTTTGCCCCGAGGGTATGCGGTAAAGGTGAGGGTTCGTTTTGAGTCTCGCAGACTCTTGAAGAAAAAATAAAGAAGAAGAAGAAAAAAAA
The DNA here is from genome assembly GCA_963932425.1 of Athalia cordata. NCBI lineage: Eukaryota > Metazoa > Arthropoda > Insecta > Hymenoptera > Athaliidae > Athalia > Athalia cordata. The sequence goes on from OZ010625.1 coordinate 23,732,349, forward strand.
AAAAAAGAAAAAATTTAGAAGGAAAAAAAAATAGAAGAAGAAGCACGACGCTTTGCTTCTGTAAGTCTCCACTTCTCAACGTGCGTCGAGAAGAAGAAACGACTTGCGGTTCACGATGGCGCGCACACACCATCAAACGTATAAGATACGATTTGCTACTAAAGTGCTCCTTCTGTGATTCGCACTAAATTTCGCACAACCGAGTAGTGAGTTTGACAAAAACAGGGCAAAAAAAAAAAAAAAAAGAAAGAAAAAATGAACGAATAAAAAAAGAAGATAAAAGAAAAAATCTTGCAGACGCAATCGTCGGTCTGAAAACCACTACGGAGTTGTTTTTTTTGGTTCTTTCTTCTTCACCTACAATTTCGCTGATAGCTGTATACCTATAATACGTACATGTACAGGTTACAAAGTCGTGTAAGAAGTTTTGCAAGAACGCGATATGTATGTATAAATCTAGCCGCTGTATAGCGTACATACGTATTCTTTTTTATCCCTGACACAGATGAAAAAGAAATGGAAAAAAACAAAAACGGGAACAACAAAGTGTTTCCATACAAGTTCTAGTTATTGGAGTTTTGTTTGGGCAACGGGTGGTTTCGTCGGATACACGCTGCAATAAAGTGAAGGATTATTACGTGTTTTTTTTTTTCGTTCTTTTTTTACTCCGTATAGACAGAAACTGTACAGGTGTATAAAATATACCTTATATCGGGGTGTTGGGCACGTAGATTATACGTAAAAGCAGTACAGTACAGGAGGGTATATTTTATTTAGCAAGTCAAGCCGATAAAAACATCCCCGACAAAATACTAATCCCCAAAAGCTTCTTCCCACGCGAAGTACTTTTTTCATACCTATACTATCCCCCGCTATACTATAGATTTGTTTTTTCTTTGTTCTCGATTATTCTTTTAATTTTTTTTTTTTTTGTTGTTTTTCATGCTACCAACTGCACCCCTTCGAAGCTCTCGTCATCGATTCATCAGTTTTAGAAAGGTAGTAAAAGCTTGCCAATATTGGTGTTTCGCATATGCGTCGGGTCGTCGATAATATAATTTGCTGCAAGTTTATTTATGTACATTGTATACATGCATGTATAAACGCGTTATTTTCGCGCGGACTGCTGCAATTTTCTATTATTTATGCTATGGCCTCCATTAACAATATTGTACGCTCGAGACGTTGCAAAGAAAAAAAAAAAAGCTCGCAAATTGTCGGTTGATTATATGTATACCAAAGTCCGTTTCGTTCGTATCGGTCCGTTAGAAAGCTCTTATTATAATGGAGCAAGTAGGCGTTTTACGAGACTCGAAACGATCGTACATGTTCTTTTTCTATCGTAATTCAAACAGTGACTCATATTACGTTTGAGGTGAATACTTGGCAAAGAGTTGGATAAATAAAGTAATTATATATATCTCATAGGACCGATAGAAAGTGGAGAAATATTTTTAGAAACTTTTCCCTCTTTTTCAAGCTCTGCTACGTATAACTTATGTTTTTTGCAAAGGGAATTGTCATTTACGTCCCGTCCGTGATTTGACGTCGTTATATCCGCGAAACAAGGGACGTTGAAAATGAATGGAATCCCAAGGAAAAAAACTCAAAGGGAATACGCTAAACGCCATTGTGTTAATTCGGCTGATGTTTTATTTTCTTTTTTTTTTCGTTAAATTCTTTAATAATTTTAAGCTCGAATCGGAATCAACATCGCGTAAAATTCGTGAAACGAATATCGGTGCAAATGGCAGCGGGGGGAAAAAATGGAAGAAACATTTTTCGGAACAAGGGTGAACTAATCTCTAATTCTGTCAATCTTATTTCCTGAATTTCCTGCACGCGGAAATAACTTTTCTATCAAACCAGTTCCACCCTATCCTCTCTACGGGGTTCTCAAAATCGGAAGGGAAATACATAAGTGAAGAAATGAAAAAAAAAACGAAGATAATAATAAAAAATTTGCACCTCAGAGGGAGGAGAGCGGAACTTCTTGACACACTCGTTTAAGACATCAGTCAACGTCCACCGAGTTCTGTATAAGCGAAAGCTTCAATATCCCCGTTTCATCCGTAAGACCGGGTATTGAAGTAATGTTACATATACTTTCTTTTTATTTTTGAATCCGTTGAAATGAATTCAACAATTTCATGGATAAGAAGAGCACGGAGCTAGCGATGGGTTCTGTCAGAGTTAAGAATTCTTTGCATTCTAAGCATTCTCTGCACAATGCCCTGTGTGCACAACCCGTGGCGTTCGATCGACATTTACATGGTAAGTGCGCGGATTCAAATGGGAGCACGATCGGAAAAAAATAACAAGTAATGAAACAGTCTGAGGGTGTCGTAAGCATCGAGGATCGGATCTCGGGTTAAGGTTTGGTTGGAGTGAATACTGGGGAGGTACGTTGGCTAGGAAAAGATGTCAAATTAAGGAGATCCTCTCATGGGATGGGCAAAAGCACGAGTTTGACAGCACCGGTGTCTGAATGAGATGCTAAAACGAGATGTCGTCTTTCCACCGACGAGTTTTCTCGCCACCGCGCCAACCCCCGGGTTTTGTCATTTCAGAAACATTTCCACCCAAAAACTGCCGCTATACATCCCCCCTCCTCCCTCCTTCCCAACTCCCCCCTACTCGTAATTTTCACCCCAAATGAAAACCACCGAGATTTGCACCCCGAAGGCCAATCAGTCCTCAATGCGGCGCTTTCGTTCCCTCAAATGTAAAATCTCAAATTCTGCATGGGATAAAGTCACGTATCGAGTTGCCTGAATTTTTCACTTCATTCATTCGTTTATGACAAAACTTTTTAATGGTGTAAATCGTAATTAAAATCACTGCTAAAGATATCGTTGTGATAATCAAGAATCATCTATATGTACCACGTATATCTGCAGCGGAGATGAAATGTGGGTCTTCAAATTTTCTGTGGGGAATTTAATTCCACTAAAGGGTCGTAATAAAGATTAAAATTTCTCCCATTTTCGTAGCTGTTAAACTGAACGCCGACGTTGGCGACGACGAGGGTGACGCGGGGACTACTTTAGGCTACGTGACAGCCTCAAAGGTTATACCTCTAATGTTCATTAAACTCTCGCTGTATACGTACACAGGTATATACGAAGACTTCTCCAGGCTCCGTTTACCTTCAGAAATACATACTCGTGCAACCGCGCATACTATATAAGCCTTCAGACTACATTCTAATCACGAACGTAACGAGCCAAAAACACCTAGAAATGCTCGACGTTCTACAGATGACAAGCAAATTTTCAGACTAGAACTTCTACAAACGTATACGGTACATCAAACCAGAGCCGAAAACCCTTCAAGCCAAAAATAATTGTTCCAACTCTGTCCCCGGCGGTTTTGAGGGATTAGTACATATATACGCATATACGCTATAGCGCCAACTAATCCAACGGTCTGATCCTGTGATTAGCGCAATTTGTATATAGGACATTCGACGCCAAAGCCAGACACCCGTGTGAATGGTAACCTTTCCAATTTGATCCAAGATTTTTTATCACAGTTAAACGACCCGAGCCAACTTGTTCGTACGTAGTCTCGTGTTTTTTCGACCCATATTATACTCGCGATTTAGACGATACAGAATTGTGAATGGAAAAAAAAATAATTCGTGCAGCAATTTAGCTAATTTTTCCTCGCTCTCCGGTTTCAGGAAATCCGACAGAAATGTGGAAACTAAATAAATAAATCAACAAGTAGAAGAACAATTGGCAATCGCGCAAGACAACAAAAACAAAATCTAAGGTATGCAATAATATTTTAGATCGCTGCGTCGGATAAAATAATAGCTATCCCCTGCGGAGGTAGATCCGACGCTTTATAACACGCGATTCCCTCGTCAATAACCGGGAGTCGGCTGCCCAACTCCACATATACGTGTAATATATACACACACGTATGTAATACGTATAAGTATATACCTACGGATTTTTCTACCGCCAAATATTTTCGCCTTCGGAGTTTCCCGCTTGATTCTCCTACCATACCTACTTGGCTATAGTCCGCATACCCTTTTCTGCACCACCCCCGCGGAATACTCCGGGGTAATGTAACGTGTTTTGCGTTCAACGACCACCTAGGAGACGCATTAATCAATGCGCACGGGACTTTTAGACGGTAGAAGAAGTGCATGGAGGGTCGGTTACGTAAGTTGGAAAAATGATCTAGTCTGCCAATTCGACTCCAGACTTCGTAATTCTCGCGTATCCTTTCTCAGGTTTTTTCTTCCTTTTTTTTTTTGATATTATTATCCTTCCTTCCCCTTTCGCTAGGGTCGCGGGCGTTCCTCTTATCGTATATATTATTAGTCCGAGAACCGAACCAAAAAATTTATCAGAAAAAAGTTTTGTGATTTAACATTTTTGATGGGACACACGCCGTCCTGCTTGTACGCTATCTGCAGTAAGATCGTTCTCTTTCAGCCCTCGTACTCGCTTCGTAGGGAATTCAATTTGGCCAGAGATAATTCCCGAAATTCACAGTTGGGGGTGGTGCGAAACAAGCGAATAGTTTTCTGGGGTAAGTTAAAACTACAGGGATATCCTACGGAATAGCTCTGAAACGTACATAAATCAGATAGCCTAGAGCGCTTCACCTCCCGCAATAATTAATTACTGTTTTATTCGACCGATATACTTTTGCTGCATTACTATTGTATAATACATAGAACGATGAAAAAGGGTTCCTTTCCTACACACAACTTTCTAGGCAAAGGGCTCACTCACTCAGTATAATTTTACGCTTACATTCCCTTGATTTATATCAACAAACTTTCTAACGTGATTATCACACAGAAAATTATTCCCCATACTATAAATTAAACCACGCTTGGATAGGAATAACTTTCCCGGGAATCTTCAGACTCTAATTATGAGTAAATAAATTTCAATCTGACAAATTCTTTGCTAACAATTAAAGTGGAGAATCTTGGAAGGAAAAAAAGAGAACACGTATGCTTCAGATGTATAATGATCATCTCCATAAAATTTTGAAATTATAATCCTCTAATAAAAGGGACAATTCAAAAAGAGAAATAGGTATGCTTCGGATCGGGGTATCTACATAAGCTTCTCACACGTCAATCGCGTCGTTTCTCTTTTTTTGTTTTTTTTTTATTGTGTTTTCTTTTTCTGCATCCCTGACTCTTTTCCATTTATTCTCATCGACGCGTACTTCTCTTGATAGACTGTCTGCCATAACTAAAAGCAAATAAAACATTCTCGAGGCGCGTATATGTATAATACATCCAATGCTACTGCACATGGCGCGAAAAATTTTATCCAATAATAAATGGAAAATTCTTGGCCAGACTTTCACTTTGCTGTAGTTGGTATAGATGTACATATTTTTCACACATGTACAGGTATTTCCCCAGACTTGAATTAAGGCGAAATGACAGCCGGTAGATGAATGTGTGTATGCTATATAGGTATGTGTATAATGTAGGTACATACCCATACGGGTCTCCGCATACGTTACACATACGTCCTTGACGCGGGTATACGTACGCGTATTATTATATAGGGGTAGCTATGGCAGCCTCTCCCTCTATAGTATTGGGGCAGACGATAGCGTTGGATTTACTTTTACTACCTCATTAATGTTGGAGTTTTTATTACCGAGTCGTTTCCCCTCAGCCTCAACCTAGGTTCCTCCCGTTGCTACATACCCTGCAGGGTTTTCTCGGGATCGTATAAACCTGCAGACCGTTTCCAAGGTTTACGGTCAAAAAACAAAAAAAAAAAGAAATGGAAAGAGAACGCGCCCCGCCTCCAAAACTCCCTCCATTTTTGACCGAAAACAACGTCATTTTAAAAAAAAAAAAGAATGAAAAAATACATGGAAAAAAATTCGACCCTTGAGTTGATTATAATTTATATGGTCTGCGTATTTTGTGCTGCAATTTCATGTGTGTCCTGAATTATTATATCTTATTCCACGATGAACTCGATCGGGAAAACTTGGTGAATTGAGAAGAAGAAACTTTAGAGGATTTCTCCTTTGTATTTGGTTAAAAATTGAGGTGTACTCATACCACGTATATTATAAGCTCGAAGGGCAACGTGAGATTTGAATATTAGAGCGACGTGGTATGAGGGATGAAGAAAAGCTGTTGAACCGCATTGTCAATCTTGGTTGCACCCCCGGCTACAGTCGATAACCGTTTACCAAAATATCCGGTTAAAGATTTAGCGGAAGCGGATGGAAAGCTGAAGGTTGAAGCAGACTGAAGGCGACGAGGAAAAAAAAAAGAAATCGAGCATATATATCAGAGAAAAATCTCAACGGGGGTCAGATTGGTTCTGGTACGTTAAGTTTAGAGCTAGGATTTTCAAATAACACATTCTCCCATGGCGATATACCATACATGCGCTGTACGTATGGCGTTAGGGAAATATAAGGGGATCGCGAAAATATGGCGGGAAGCTTATTCTTTCCTTAGATATTATGTTTTTCTTATCAGACTCACTATATACCGGGGGGGTCCCGGGACTCCCCGTGGGGCCACTGCCGTTGGAATTGCAACTTCACAAATACGTTTTCAGCAAACTTTTAGGGTTGAAGTGTGTTTTCGTATCATTACCTTTCAATAAAGGAAAAAATATACGCGTATAGAAAAATATATATTTACAGCTATATGTATAGGTGACGGTGTTAAACTCTGGGGAACAAAACGTAATATTATAGCACCTATACATATATTATTACAGCTATACTCATCGCTACGAACTTTATTTTCTTGTTTTTCCCCTTTTTTCTATTTTTTATGTTTGCTCGACTTGTTTTTCGTAACGTGAAAATCGCATACATTTATACCGTATAGGTATATCTAATGAACGTTAAACTTGAAGAGGGTCTCGTTAGTCTCCAAAAGCTATTTAATGAATTTCTCTCTTATTATTTTTTGCTCCCGCTTATACCCAGAATTATCCCGACGTGTAAATTCGTCTGCGGGCCAATTTTCGCGCGAGTTACTTCAATTCCAACTTTTGGGAGCAATGGGAAAAAAAAGGAACGACGAAAAAAAAAAAAACCTATACAACGCGAGTTTGAATTTTTTCTTTCTTTTTTTTTTTTTTTTGTTTACATCAACGAGTCTGGCGAGAACCAAGTTCTTCCCACGAAACTCTCCCCCATAACTCTGAGAAATTCTAACTTTTAATACCTATTCAATTACAAATGAACGAACATTTGTAGTTTTTTGTAGTACGCTCACTTATATTATCGCAGATAGGCTAGAACCCTTTTTAACCCATGAAAATTAACGAAAAAAAAAAAGGACCTTGAGATGGTAAATTAACTTTCAACAACAGACTGAGGTATACCTTCGTCAATTATCGCTTATATTGAAGAATCGTTATCAATGGCATAAAAATATTTTTACATCATACGTTGATTAAAAGTTATGTATAATTTATGTATAATCTATGGTAAGGTTCCTGCGAAAATGATATTTTTCAAAAAACCTCATCGTTTTGAATCAGCTAAAATTTTTTCATATCGTTTTTATTTTAACTTTTTTTTTTTCAATTTTTTTTTTTTTTACAGATGAAATAAAGCTTGAAAAAATATAAACGAGCTAAATAGCTATAAGTGAGAGAGAAAATACACGTATCTATGTACACCTCGTTGGTTCGTGTGGTTCAGCTACTTGCGCGTTTTACGATTGAAAGCGGCAGTGAAAGCGGGTTTTAAAGCTTTGCAATGCAGCGCGCTGCCACTGTACACAACCGTAACGACGTATTGGCTTGAAGTTTTTATAAAGTCAAAAATATTTCATTTCAACACGTTTCTACTATAAACGATAAAGCGAAATTCTTTGAAACAATTTCTTTTTGCACAAGATAATCTAAGGAAAGTATATACATATGATAATATAATGTACCCGTGAAATATTTCTTCTTACTTCTTTTTATGTATTCTTACAGCAGCGGACGAAAGATTTTTCTTATTTCTTTCCTTCTTCTTACCCATGCATATGTCCATTGTATGAGTATTATCGATATCCCTTATGGTTGATGGTTTTTTAGGACGGACGCGAGTCGCCATCTTCGTTTAGCTGTCGTAGGCGATGTAGCGGTAACGCCAGCGGTGACCCTAAGTGGTGATCCTTGAAGCGTTCCTTTATATCCCTTCGCATCTTGCGAAGGTTTCCCTATACAAGAGATATGTGACACAGATGGAGGGACATGACCGCAATATCTTATCCCCGACTGGACGAGGGGCACTCTCTATATACACTGCACTACTTTCCTCTTCACAAGAACCAAATTTATATTTTATTCCATCGAAAATTACATCATCCAACTTGAAAACCCGTCACGCCGCATATAACGTATTGCATTACAGAAATATTTCATCTATATCCATAAAAAAAAATCACCCTTCACGTATATTTGGAAATAAAGAAACTTCGAACTCCGAAGCTTTCGCATAAGCATGATATAATGATACACGGGTGAAATAGAGCAGATAAAATGATAAGATCAAAGAGTTTCTTTCTACATACTTCGAAATTTGTATTATTAAAAAAAAAAGAGGACCCTTGAAGCATGTCGACTTAAAATAATATAGATTTTCTAAATTCCTTTGTTTACCACGCGATATCGGCTCCTAAAATGATTTTTATCCGTCTGAGTTACCACATGTCTACCTATTTATATATACATATATACTTTTATGATATTGAAGTAACTAAAAGCAAGCTTATATAATATCGATGATGTCACGGTGTATTATACCCCCGAATACGGAGAAGATGGATGAAAAAGATTAAAAAAAAAAAAAAAGAGAAAGAAAAGAAGAAAGAATCACCGACATAAAAGCAACCCCTTCTTTTTTGAACCCCCGGGCGGCGGCGGTTTCTTTCTTCGCGTGTTAACGCATCGACGAAATCGCGTAGAAAATACACTTTTTTGATATTATTATTTACGCGGAGACAACGCAACGTAGTTATATACGTATATAGAGTCGAGGCCTCGAGCGTTTATGCAAATTTTCGTTAGCATAAATAAACAAGCAATGGAGCGGATGAAACTACCGCGAGAAAAGTAAGATCGCGGTAGCGGCAAAGCAGAAGCAAAAGCGCGCGAGGTATTATATAGTTCGCTTTTTCCTCGCACAAACTCTATGTATATGCACATGTATATATATATATATATATTAACAGAACGTACGTATATATGTAGCTACCCTACCTACCTCTCGGGCTGCTGCCACTTGTTACGCCTTTTCTTTGCGACGAGACGCGCCACGTTCCTTTTTATACGTATGTATATTATACCTACAGCAGCCACTCATCGTCGCACATCAACCCCTAAAGAAACACGTCAAGATTTCGCGCTCCGCCTGAGGAGAAAAAAATAAATAAAACAATAAGAAAACAAAAATTCCACACGCCTTAACGCTGATGTTGCAATTATAATGCTGCACAGCTGGGAAAATATAGTATGATAAAGATTATTCCGTTCACGTTAAACTGTTCTCATTTTACGAAAATCTCAAGGATTAATAGAATATATTGTACGCTATTTATTCTAGGATTAGAACATTTCTACGATCCTTCCTATCCATCTTCTTTTACTTTTTTTTTCTCTTTTGGGAAAGTGTTCGATTTTCGATCATCGAAAATCCATTGCGATAAGGTTCTTATCGGTGACTTCTAAGTCCCCGAATAAAAGATTTGGGTTTTTTCGAATCTGATCTGCATAAACAGAGAACTCCGTAGGTATACATGTATATATAATAATACCTGTCGAACTATGCGGACTACTCCGGGGTTTTGTTTGATCCCTTTTTCTTTCCCCCTTTACTTTCATACCCTGCAGGGGCGCCTATCTCTCGCAGACTGATACTAATTTGACTAACAGCTTTATATCCCCTCGTGAATTTTGTCTGTACAAAAGATAAAGCCCTTCGAATAATATTGAGGACTGATATATTGTACGTTCTGATCCTTCAATATCGGAGAGAGATCAAATTCGTTTGGATTGGTAATGAAATAAAAAAAAAAATTATAACGATAATAATAATACCGATCATCTTTCTAATTCCCTTCAGATTTATACCGGCGAGACTTCAGAGTCTCATTTTTTGGGGGTTGTATGTTTTCGGACGGTCGAATGTGTATATAATAGCTATACTAATAATATCGGCGTCGGGTAAAATTCGCTTCGGGTAATTTCAAATTACACATTATATCCAAGTATATGTATATCTTTACAGGGTTGGGAGATCGGTGAACCGATATTATATATCTTCTCGGTAGGTCGACTCGTGAATTAACAATTGAATATCACGTCAGAAACACGATTACATAATCGGAGAGGTCATGCGGTATAGTGACTATCATGGTAGGTGCTGCAGGTTGCTGAGCTCGCTGCAAGGGCTCATTTCTGGAACAGACGAATCGATGCCCAGCCGCCTCGACAGAGTTCAATGTCTCTCCCGGGCCACCCGACGGCCGCCCCGAACATGGAGAATGGGAGAAAAAGGGGAGAGACAGGGTGGCGGGTTGCCGCGAATCCCATTCCACCCCCACACCCCCACACCCCCACACCCCCACACCCCCACACCCCCACACCCCGTCCAACCCCCTCGACGCTCTAATATTTACTAGGCATTTGTCGCGCTCGCGAATTAAAGTTCGTCCTGTAGCTGACTGGAATCGTTATTACCGTTTCGCGCCGTTCATTAATTCATTCATTCATTACTAAATAAGTCGAGAATCGAATTGATGTGACAACTGCATGTAACCAAACATTCAAGTTTTATGCGATAATTTTCAATCGATTGAGATAATCATTTCTTTTTTCTAAATCTTCTCACATCCTGAATTTCACTTCGAACGTCCCGGAACGGTATATATACGAAGTGAAAACCAATTTGTACGTTTTAATTCATTGTCTCAACTCCGATATGTGCAGATTTGAATATTCGAGAGTAACAACCCTTCCATTTCCCTCCCCCTCCCCCGCGCATCGTACGAGTATACGTATACGTATGGTTCATTCCAATAGGAACCCCTTTAGTTCTCGGTAGATGGGATTTAACTTGACGCAGTGAACCCCGCGATCCCAAATCCAAACCCCTTTATATTATTTCAGTATAAGTTTACCATCTTACAGATGTTACTGCCTCGAGCCTCGCGTTGTACAAGGTTCTAATTACAAAATTACCATGCAAACAATCACCCCGAACAATTTTAACCACCTTCCGCTGCAGATGTAATTTCACTAGTATGACGTACTATACCACATTTCTCGGGACTAATTATTTTACATACACGATTGCTTGCTCGATATCGTTCTGATTTTATGCTAACTTTCAGACTTGTAAGTAACTCACTTTACCGTAATTTTTTTTCATCATTGTTGGATTCAACCACATCAATATGCTAATGAAATACGTTATATCGTATTAAAAGAGACGCAAGTCCAGCTTTATTTTATTACGTAGTTGAAAAATGATACCAGATGGTATCCTTATTCCGGTTACGCCTCGGATCGTTGTACCCGCTTGCGAGGAGGAGCAGAGAAAAAAAGAATAGTAAAATAAAATCAAGTAAAACGAAATAAATAACAGTGATAGTACGAAAATTTTGACGAACAAGTTTTCATTGTTAACGATCGCTGGATATTCGTTACGTGAATGCAGACTCAAGACTTTTTCACGTATTTCTGACGATTAATTAAAACCCGAATAAGATCCGAGGGTTGAAAAGCGTGAGGTGTAAAATAAAAGGTATACGCTGCTCAGTTTATAATTTTCCATCTGCCAATTAAATTATCCAAGAGTTCTTACATCGTCATTAACTTGAGTAAGTAGATTGTAAGTAGATCGCAATTATTTCACTTGATTATGTTTTTTATTTTATTTTTTACTTACAACAAATTAATGTTAAAGGGGGGGAAAGGAAAATATCTGACGATGAAAATTTTTTCTACACTTGAAAACAAAGAGTGAAGTGGCAAATGGAAGATGAAAGAAAATTGAATAATCTTCCACCTTAATCCAGAGTCCTAAACTTGCTTGGCTGCAACTTGCATCTTGAATTTTATGCGAAACACCTGTGCTTTTGCTTTGCCGCAAAGAAAACAACCCGGAATTTCCATTCCCTCAGGGCCACGCGAACCGGCGTCCCTAACAGCCCTAACTTCCCCTTTATTTCTATACCATCCTCTCGCTTCTCTTTTCTCTCGCTTCAACTTCGCAGAGCTTCTCCATAAGCATTTCGGTTGCCGCCGCTGGTTCTGCTACGCTGTGATTGTCTCACAACGGTTGTAAGCTCCTGAGTAACGAGTATTGTTATTGTTTTAGTATTATTACTATTATTGTTGTTATTATTCCCATTACTATCGTCATTATTATCATCATTATTACCATTGCTGTTATTCTGCGGCTCCGTTTAGGTATAAAATACCGGCCAACACCGCAGGAGTTGTAACGAACAGATGATGCTGCGGCAGATCCGAACGAGTTATCCCCACGAAAAATTGAAAGAAAAATTCAAACAAAATTCATTCCGATTATGACACCGGCGCGGGCGATGTCATTTATGATCTACGTGTGCCTGTAATTATATAAACCCACACATTAGCTATACTCTGTTACTATTTTCTCAGGTTATACGATTAGCAGTAAAAATATAACGACTGGACACTAAAACCTTAGTAATTATCTTTAATCTGCGTCCAAAATTTCACGGAGATATCTTCTTCGCTTACGTACGTACGATATTATTATATCCTACGTAATACGTATATTACTACTATGTGTGCATATAACATGACGCGGTTTAATACCGAGAAGGCTAATGCTTTGGTTCACGATAGTGGAGGTTACGATGAGCCATCCCTTTATAGGAGCATTCAAATTTTGACACTCTCTCTCGAATATTATATTATTACGATTGTTATTATACACCTCGGTGGCACCTCGGAATATTATTTTCCAGCCCTTTGTTTTCTCTGAAATTCCATGCGTTTCTCTTTGGATTTTCAATGTGGATCTAGCGGAGTCACTCCTTTTTTTCTGTTTTATTTCAAACAATATTTCTTCTTTTTCATTGGCTTGTTGATCATCGGGTTGGAAACTATAGATTGGAAAAGGTGTTTCAGGATTTGGACTCTTAAATCTATTTGTAACATGATTTTCATCTATCGCGGTGTTGAGCCCCAGCTTAGAAGGGTCGTACTTGGCTTGGGTTGTATAGAACGCGATTTATCTTACGTGGACTATATGTCCTCGAAAAAAGGAATCGTGTAGAGATTTTGCTGAAAAAGTGTTAAATCAGAGTCGGTTACGTACGTTACGAATATTGACGAGGGAGTGGCGATAGCTATATGTGCTCATCAGGCACATATAGATATTGTACACATCTATTTACAGCTCCGTGAAAATCTAAAACTAATTACTCCCCAGACTATCGTTATGCTATCGTTAGCCCATTAAATGTTTCGTCTGGTGTGTTCTGCGCCGTGTAGAATATCGCATAATGGTCTTACACTGACTCAACTAATATAACTTCAGCCACTGCGAAATTCATTATATGGATACAGAGTAAAAATGAAATATTCCGAACATTTGATTTGATTTGATTCTGTGACATTTCAACGTGGCGTTACTTTGATTTCATTAATCGCTGGTCATGACTATATCGGTATTTAATTTCAATCGGTATTGGGACCAAAAATCGAAATGGCTATGTCGGTGTGTTCTTACGTGTCTGTTTTGTAATTTTTTATTCATTTTGCTTTCTATTGTTTCGCGTAAAATCATTCGTTTGGTTCAAAGCGAGATCAACGCGAGGAATAATTGCCAATTAAACGGGGTCAATACATCCGTATGAAATACCTGGTAGGAATTCCGCATACGAGAGATATATGAAAGTAGGTATGCTGCACATTTCGATAAAATTAAATCACTCTTTGATTATAGGCGCGATATCAAATCTGCCTGGAATCCCAAAACCCTCGTCTTTGGCATACGGCAGGTATGAAAATTATCGAGACACGATGGATAGAATTTTTTTTAACTCTCTGAATATTTGAATAAAAAAGAAAAAAAAGAGCGTCGAACCTGAACCAACATTCGCTCGATATTTTGATGACATTGGTTTAGAAACTGTAACACGGTTTGTCCCTTAGCAATATAATGTAAACCAATCTAAGGCATTTGCCCCACGGCAGATCGTGCTAACCCCGCGTTACGAGGGTAGGTATATATATATAGTAATGTCGATGTATATACACCTTATATATGTACATAGAAAGTGCGCGAGAGGCGGGACGATTTAGTCAATCGTAACACCATAACCGTAATATCTCATTTGAGGAAGTTATGTCGCTTGCGAACCAAGTAAACCAATAATAAATGAGTTTATGGTTCACCTGACATCTAATTTAGACTCTGCTGCAGCGATCCTGTATAACATACACGTATATGTCTGTAGATATATATAAATTTCATATATATAAGAGTATAACGTGCGCGATCTTCCAAACCACTTACGTGTGTGCTATAACCTCCGTAAACCCCTTTTTGATCACCCGGTCTTCGAATAAAACGAGCAATTATAACGCGTGTATTATAATTCCAACTACGTGATTCAGACTAGAAATTATGGAAACGATATATAATCGCATATTTTACGCAGATCGGGTCAACATCGTCAACGAATTTTATCAGCGAAGCTTTCGTCGTGTTGCAGAATCAACTTCACCCTCCACCTTGGTTTAATTTAATGCTCCGCATGATACCAAAGAAGTAACGTATAAGACGAAACAAAATAACAAAAGCAAACAGAAAACTAAGATAGAAACTTTCCTATTTAGCTATCACCGTCGAACAGAATCAAGATTTAAGAAATAGTTTCACAGCTCTATTCATCCCCCTAAATTATCTCCGAGCGATAAATCGTTTGAATGAGATAAAAAAAAAAAAAAAAAAGAAAAAAGTCGTCGATGATTGTTTTTCGGTATAAACTAACAGCTTTTAGCTCTTTTTTTTCTTCTTTCTTTGTTTTTTGTTCAGAGGCAGACCTGCGATTTTATATAGAAATCAGTGTAGGTCGACTTATCTGGTGTGGAGGAATAGACTTGGGGTAAAATAAGGGTGGTTTGAGGATGGCCTTTGCTTTTGTACAATCACCCTGTAACGAGCGGTTTATCCCCTTGGCTGTATCGTGCTTTCTTTCTCCTTCTCATTTTTTTTCGTTTGTTTTTTATTTCACTTATTTTTTTTACCACGTACAGTTTTTTCTCGTCCCCATCTCTTTATCGCTATTCGGCCCCTTTTTTTCAAACCTTATTTATTTATTTTTTTTTCTTTTAACTTATACCTATACCGATCCGCGATTTCTCCTCCGGTTCTGCTTTACTCTCATGAATATTATCGTACCTATATAGATAGGAACGGTAAAGTATTATGGCTCAATGAAGAAATTCACGATCGGATACGGACGGTATTCGCGGTAAAAACGAAAGATTCAAAATATGAAGCATTCTACATCGTAGTTTTCGATTCGTTTTTTGTTTTCTCTTCTTTTTTTTTCTCGCTCTACAATTCCATCTCGATGGAGACGCGAGTCTTTTTTTGCAATACTCGTTTATCGGATACATTGGCTTGAATTTTTCGAGTTATTATTAGGAAGACAGATTATAGCACCATAACTCCTTAAACGCGTGTAATAAAAGCGTTGCAAGTTATCGTCGGACATCGTATGCAGTAAAATGTCTTGTTAAGGGCAGCAGCAGCGTAGTACCTGCTACGTATATACTATAAGGCGTCTGCTATAATAATGGCTAATAAAAATCACTAACTGCATACAAGGCGTTAACCGTTAATTGCGACGCTGGTGAAGACCAAAATGCTTCTGCAGCGACAGCAGAGAAAAAATTATCGAGCAATCTGCTCGTCCTACGTACGATTGGGATCATATTTCATTCATTTATTTGTTAGGTCGTCGTTGAACATGAGATTGAAAAAATATATACATAAATCGCATCGCACCTCATTTTGTAATAGTCGCGGGATTATTAGTTCATTTTTTCTATAAAATGTTCGAAGATTGATCAGTCTGCTGGATAACAGACGATATTCTGAAACTGTCTGAAACCTGCGGGGAAATCAAATGTTGTTACTTATGTAGAATGTATATCTATAGAGTAGATTTGTTTGTAGAGTTGAGAGATGAAAATAAATTTGAAAACCTTTTGTACCCACAGCTGCAGCTGGTTATTCCAACTGAATACGTATATACAGTTATCTACATATATTCAGACATTGAGTCGAGTGTAAGCCATAGATTTATGCCATGCACACCCGCCTGTTGAATGCAATTTATGATATAGAATACATAGAATTTCATATAACCTGCCGCTATCATATGAGTAAAATGAACTTCAATTTACTGCTCAGGTTCATGACATTGTTACTCCTTCGTATTTCCATACAAATTTCAACTCACCTTCGTACAGTATATGATACTTGTTTTACGTACCACAAATTTCCCATGTACATGCACGGAAAACTGGTTGGGGGTCCATGGAATTGTTATAATAAAAATATTAACAAAATTCTATCGATGCAAGGAATTCAATTTATGTTTCAGATCTCCAGTGCTTGATATAATTGCTTCCAAATTCTCTTAGATTGGTCTCCCGAGTTATTAACATAATCCGCTAGATACTTCGATATTCTATTCTCCCACCCCTCGCCGTATATGTTTTCGACAGAGATATGTCCACATTTAGAACGGGGGGGTTAAAAATAATAGAGCCACGAAAAAAAAAAAAAAAAAATCAAATGAAAAAGATTAAAAAAAAGACGAATCTCTATTTTCACAGCCAGCTTTGAAAACTTGGCTTGAATAGACGCGATAAAGATCCCATAACCATGGGGGTGTTGCGAAATATAAAGTAAACTACCCAACACTGTCGCTATTTATATTATATCATGTATTGAAAAAAATCCTGACAGTAAAATGAGATCGATATTAACAATATAGTATCGCATCGTTCAATCGGATCAAGAACAAAATTTTCCAATTTTTTTGACAGCCAATTTTTTTCGCGAACATCGGAACAGTTTATTTCTCGTTCTGTATAATTCATGAAATGCACATCGTCGGCTTGTTTGAATTTGAGTTTGTTCCTACGTATAATCGCAAGCTCTCGGCATAGTGCTTTCCTAAAACGTACATAATCGCGTCAAAAGCTTAGGCGGACATCCCTGCGCGGAAAATATCCCTTACAATTAGTTGTAGAACGAAACGGGCTTCATACCCGGCGTTTCGTCTGGTAACGTGATTTCGTGTCGTCGACCTATGCGGCGACACGAGGCGTCGAGTCGCGGGCGACGCCAGGCGTCGTTACAGAGTGTTGTACCTGTTCGCTGCGCCTGACCGTTCTGTACTCGAGCACTCTCACGTCTAGCTGGATGTCTGTCTACCTTCAACCAACCATTCCGATTAGACTTTCACTATCGCGAATTCATGTCACCTCGCGAATTGCACGTTGAGTGCAACCTCGCGGGTAACACGAGAACTCCGTAGCATTGAAATAAAGCTCGTTTCTCGCATCGGTTATGCAGACGTGCGTCTTCGATTTGAAAAAAAAAAAAAAGAAAAAGAAAATCGTAGACTCGAATTTTTTTTTCAATCGTTATTCATCGGTTTTTCCGGAATGGTCGATTTGCGGAGTATAATTTGCAGTTGCGTGGTAACTTGGAAATATTTCCTTGAATTTATGATTCGTGAGTATCAGAATAATCGTTGGCATAATAATATTATAAGGGTTTCGGCAACGCGTTTTAAAAAAAAAAAAACGAAGAAAAAAAAAGTCTCAACGCGTTTTACCTCGAGAAAAGTTTTGAATAAATATGGGGGATATGATTGATGCAACAGCGGAATTAAGGAAGGGATGAAATTAGCCCTTAATCCATCACCAATAAAAAAGACAAAAAGCTTTTTAACGAAGAATTTTTCTTGACAGCTGTCAAGGACACCGGTATAAAGTCTTTTATAGAGACGTTATATACGTATAATTAGGGATAATTAAACTCATCGACTCTTTATAAAGGGAAATGAATATTATTTCCATCTGCAAATTACGAAGTTCGCTAAGTAAGTAAAAAAACATTATCTCATTATTTAATTATTCAACTTCAGACTTCATTCGTATATTCCGAGATGTATAATAACTGATTCAGATGTCTTGGAGTTGCACAAAGACGTATTTTTCATAATCTATTTTCGACGTACGAGAAAATATCCGCCGATGATCCGATTGACTATGGAGTCGATGCATTCCAATGAAGGATATTACGCGATTCATTCACCGATTTTCAATCGAATGCAAACTGCTCTTGTCGTCGATAATATCACGTCATAATGCGCACGATGATGGCATTCGCTGTAATCCTACACGCTTCTCGCGAATGGCCATACCTTTGTGTAACGTGTAGAAATAATTATAGTACAACGTTCAGAAGATCGGAATATTTTTTTAATTGATATGGTGAACTCTCACGCGTTTCTGACGAATGAAGTTCTTGCGGTACCGATATAGGTGGTCTTTGAAGCGTGAAGCTTCACGAAAGAGCTATGAAATACATGGAACAGAAAATACCTACCAGCCAGGCTAGTGTCCCCGCTTTTGCCGAGGTGCGTGCAAAAGGTATTTACGCGGATCATAATATAATGAAGTCCGTGCGAAAAGGTGAGTTGGAATTATGCGTATTATTATATGTATCGAGATACCCATATCCCTACAACGTATTATGCAGATAAATATACAAACTCGGAAATTCTGCTGGTTGTGTTGGTTGCTGATGGAAAACTGGTTAAACCAGCTGCCCTCCTCGTCCACCATACCTACTCTGGATATTTATGTAGGTTTATAGTAAGTGTGTGTAACATATAACTCTCGCAAATGTGGAACATGTATTATAATCGTTATGCCATAAGTATGACGTTGACTTTTACTCACATTCAAGAAACTGAGAAAAAATGAAAACGAACAAAAAAAAAAAAGAAACTGAGAAAACGGGAAAAATCATGTACAACCGTGTACAACGTTGATATACCTAATAATTGGCAAATCCACGTCATTAATCTCAAGATTAATTAATTCATAATTTATTCATTAAAGCATTTATGCAAGCTCTGTCTGATATTTTAATATAAAAGCGGCTTGTATAAATATTAAATATTTTTCTCTCTGTTTTTTTCTCTCTAATATCAAGTATCCGAGGACCCGTGGGTAGTCCCAAATAGGTTTTAACGTGGTTTCGCTATGCGCGTAAAGGACCTTTATCCCCATATGGTACACCTAATACACATGTGTGTATCTTAACGCGTATTAGCGTTGTCATTATAAAGCATTGCGCGGATGTACGCAAGCTGTGTTTCAGGCAAACAACCTTATAAATTTTCAATCGGTGTAGGTGTGTAGGTACTTAGTTCGCAGTTAGGCCTTGGATATATAGATATAAAGTTTTCACATTTATTCATTTATTTATTTACACGCAAGGTCGGGGGACGTACTTAGACCGTAACTAACAGCAGGCACGTTGAAAAAATTGCACGCTCATGAAAAAGAATTTAACCATGCGATGATTGTAAAGACGATTTTTTTTTTTTTTTTTTTCTCACCTACCAGGCGAAATGTTTTTGGTCAAATAAATTTCAATTCGATCAAAGATTGAAAAATTTGTCAACGCTTGCAATATAAAAATCATAATTAGCTTCCTCCGATCGCATGCCGCTGCCCTTTGTGCAGATTGAGCCCTGTGTATCAAAAAATATTGCAACGGGAAATGGTGAGATACGACGCTTAACTTTTTTACTCTGTACAATTTGCTCGGTATTATTATATACCCTTTACGTAGCTAATAATATTTTTGCAGCAAGTTAGAAAAGTAGCAAAATGTGCCGTGGCTCAGCAGCAGGTACCATATAACCCGGGAATATCGACCGTCAATCGTAAACTGCTGCACTCGTATAAAAGTTAGACATGACCACGAAGTTGCACCGCAGCAGAGCAGGATTGTTATTACCACCTCGTACAGTACATACGTATCCTCGTCAAACATAAATATGAACTAACATGATAAGGGTGTGCCAAATGCGAAAGGCGAATATAATGAATTTTTCACACCTTTGCAAAGCACAGAATGTAAAATCAGAGAAACATAAAATCCTCCTCCAGGACCTCGATAGGGCAGTGCCGATTATGATCGATTTTTCGAGAAAAACAAAAAAAATCTGTCAGGGATATAATTTGAAGAATAGATCAAACAGAAACGAGTTGTTGCGCAAGGCCGTCAGATTTCACAATTTTGAAACGTATTTAAGCGGTCCAGGAAAAGAGGATATCTGATCGGTAATTTTCAGACGTCCCTGAGAAACCTTACAATATTATACACGACAGGTCAAGAGTTTAAGATATTTAGATATTCTGCGTGGCACGGGCTACCTGCACGCGTATTCATTCGTTAAACGAGATGATTATCGTAACAGGTGATTAGCAGACCGTAAAAAAAACTATGAAAACTTGTGAAAGAGGTAAGATTTCAACACACGCACGTACGTACATATGTATATTAGTTGAACGATCGTTGAGTGACTACGGAATTCGGATACAGACGTGAAGTTCATTCATGCACGCACGCTATAGTTGCGGTAAAACACGTACTCTGTAATTTTACTGCCATTATATGTGCAGCTAGACTCAGAGACGCTCGTCTATTTCTTCGCACCTGTCAACTTGAACAATCCGAGTTGATCGATGCGCATAAAAAAACTAGTTCATGGTATGTCAGAGACAATGTTTTCAGTAATAATTATTTTATTGACAGTAACTATTTGGATTGAAATTTTACAGGGTTTGTTGCACTAACATTTTTATTTTTTCTTCTACATTTGGTTATCGCTTCGAGAAAACCAAAAGTATAGAGAAATCGGTAGTTGTAGCATACGTATAACTAGTGGACTAAATTATACAAATTAAATAATGATTTTTTTTATTATGCATTAATGTTTATTCATACACTCTATGCGTACTATTTCTGTTCGGTTTAGAACCTGGTTTGAAAGATAAAAATGAGAATTCTAGTAACTATGTCAACAAGGGATAATTCGTTCGAACGTATAGGTACGTAAATGACAGTATTTCCGATTCGCCTGCGGTTAATGTGGTTCCGCGGTATTGGGTATAAGTATATCGATAAATAGATAAAACGATACTCGATATACTGGTAACATGGAATTTTCTTGGACTAAAACGTCTTTTCACACATATTTTGTAACCATAATGCTTCCACTGGTTTCATGCAGAGAGCTGCTTATTATCTAAAGTGATATATGAAGGACAATAAATCAACTTCATTGGCTCAACTTCTGAAGTATTTGAAAATTCCGATCAGGTTACATACTTAATTGGAAGAATATTATTCAATAACGATTATCAAATCACTTCGGGCAACAAAAGTTAAATTGATATTAACTCGACAAGATTCAGATAAATTCTTGTCACCGTATCCTTATCATCAAATAACAATCTATAAAGTGTCAACCTTAACAAAAATTAAAATAATAATAATTATGTATTTTGCTGTCCTTTTTTTGTCCTGTCTATAGTACATTTTCCAAGCTGAATATTCTGTAGGGGTAAATTATCTAGCCGTAATATGAATGAACACATAAACGTCGTTTATACAAACACTTATTCAATATATATCTATAGCTGTATAAATAAATAATAAAACAATACCACCTCTTCTTCCTATTTATAAATTACACAATAATATATATCTACGTATTCATTTTATAAAGTCTCACTAAAAACTTTAATCTTTTTCATCCTATTTCACAGTTAATCAATCATTCAATTAGTAACTACTAATTAAGTGATTAATTAAATATTCGCTCACACGATACGCGTTATTTTATTTTATTTTTTTTACTACTGTTGTTTTTTTTTTTTTTTTTTTTATGTAGAAAAACATCAATAGTCAGTGATAAATGGGTGTTTTTAAATTGATCTTTATGTTTTACACTTTAATAAAATTACTCAAATTATCTCGTGAATCTATACAGCTTCTACTACGGCAGCCATAACCACTTTCCTCAACGTTAAAATTATCGCTAATTTGCCTGACGCTTTTACTCACGCATGTGTTAATAACACGAAAGACAGCACGAGCCACTGTGGTGTGTTAATTAAATGGAAAAACACTCCCTGCCATGCATATTGTGCGAATATGCGAAGAGGCATTCCACTGTATCGTATGCATATTATGGTGAAACTTCGATTGCATCTCGAGAATCATCTTGCGAATTTTTCGATCGTTAATTGCAAACCGATATTAAAATGGGATTATATACGATATTTTGTAATTCCTGCGAAATACAACGTGAAAATTAACGGTTGAAAATTTATGTAGGTATACGACGATCTGATTTCAAAATTTCGTGAATGTTTTTTTTTTTTTCATAATTGAGTATGTTGCGAAATTCTATCGAAGTGAAAACAATTTTGAGTAAGGTCATTATCACTGGCTTAACGTCTCTCGATTGATAAATAATATGACTTTGGATGTTTTACACGTAAACATATAAGAAAAAATCTGACGTTCGATTTTCTCTGTGACGATGCGAAAAAAATTCTTTGAATTTGTCACTTCGTCTTGATGCAGCTTCTGTAATGAGAACTATCGTAGATCTTTCCTAGTAGTATCTGTAGAAACCGTAGGCACCTGAAACAAAAAGAGTGGAAAAAAATCAATCATGTAATGTGCTTTCACCAGAGAACAAAATACCTTTTTCTCTTAAAACTGGTGCGCCGTGAACGTAATTCAACATTTTCTTTGTGATTTATTAAAATACATGGTAGAGGTTTAAGCTTGTACACATTTTATAATTTTGCGTAAAATTCATACAGACACACAAGCATCTCCTGAATATTCATTACGGAGCTAATTAAACCCACAGTTTATATTCAGAGATCACGTGTTATCGTTGTAATTATTATTTTGTTATAATAATTATTCTTTTATTTATTATACGGCGTGAGGAGACGCGGCACCTTAAGACTCACTCAGTTCAAACTTAAAACTTCATAAATATCGTAGTTACGAAAGTAATCTTGCACCGCCACACCGATGCAGTTGAAATCGTTGCAGCATAACGTCTGTCTAAATAGCGAAAACGGCTGATCGTACTAATATAATATCTCTTTTATGGTTATAGCTTTATATTCATATCGCCGTGATATCCTTTGGATCTTATAGACCTTAAATAATTACCCTGCGTCTAATTGCAGAAAGAACATACACACAGGTGTATAACGTAATAATACTTTGAAACAAATACGAAATCTTTAGATTTAAATGATCGGTCATAAATTTATGATATTCTGCGTGAAAATGTCAAGGTAAAATAGCAACGTGAATATACAAGCACGTAATTATTCATAATCGTCAAAGACAAGGTTATGGCAGCAATCTTCACAGATTGATAATACCTCTAAAAACTCTGCTCTCTTGAGACAAGATTCTATGAGAATTTTCTTTTAAAGAAAAATAAAAAAAAATAAAAAGAAGGAAAGAAAACAAAACACCATCTTGTTTTCTTTGGTTCAAAAAGATTATATTACGATCAAGAGAGCAGCGGATGAAAGGAAAAGTGAGTTTGGAATAGCTACTTTCGAGTAGTAATACAAAGGAAAGGAAAGCAGTGCTTTGAGTATGACGTTATACGTATTGCTTAGACTGTTACCACGAGAAGGTAAACAGCGCGTGTATAACCGATTTGTAGACGTAGTCGTGTAGCATAGTAGGAAACTCTGAATCTGACAGGATATTGCGTCCAAGAGAACAAAAGGGGTCGCGTGTCACAGATTGTGGGTTGTAGGGTTGCCCGCGTTAAACCAACATCAAGTCACGTGGACAAACGCCAACTGTGTTATTTCGAGGGTGTCAAGTCAGCCCTGGTTGTCTAGGCAGAGTTTTGCCGCCATCACGCTATACGGGTGTCCATTGCCCCCCTGCACCGTGGACGCCTGAGGCATTCAGCTCGAGTCCTTTACCTTAAAGAGGCAAACATTGTCCATCCATGCAAACGGTAGATATTAATCTGCGACTTGACTCGAGTTAAAGGATACGAAATTCAGTAGGCCTCGCAATTATCAATTCCTTTTTTTCCCTTCAGTTTGGAAGCGTAGGGAAGGGTTGAAAATGTACGTTTATATGAGGTATGTACAAACGCCGCCCTAAATTCGCTCGGCCCTTTTTTTTTTCAATCTTTTTTCCTTCATACAGATCGTCAAGTGCAGGTCGTCGGAGTTGAGTGGAGTGGATGAGTGTGCGTACATACATCATACCACGGTGTCCACTTGCCGAAATTCTATGCTTTTAATTAAGTGTTCCCGGTTCAAAATTGGAATAGGGTTTGCAGATGCGGCCTTGTTGCTTTTTAAACACAATATCAATCTCTGGAAGCACACGCTTCGCTGCATATCGCTGCCAGGGGTGGTATGTATATGTAAAGTCTCTGATGTCCAACCCGTACATGTTCGGTCCTCCGAGTTACGGTCCTACCAACAAAGTCGACCGGCGACCGGCGAACGGCGGTATACGGACAATGACGATGAACGGGGTTTTTAGAACAGCGCGCGCACTTCCAATCTACGTTAGTCAATTATCACTAGATTTCTAACCCCGACATTGTACCGAAATTTCCATTATTGTATCTTTTGGAATAATCTAATACGCACGCGAAACGGTCAACAAGATCCGTTGAGATGATCAATTCGACTCAAGTTCTATGAACATTTATGCCCGATTATTTGAAGATCGCGATCAAAGAATATGCCCATCAATTAATTCAGTTTTTATTATTTTCTTTTTCATTCTGCTCCAAGGAGTACAGAGTGTGCGTCGTCGTTTTCATTTTGACCGTAGAGTTAATTTAGGCCAAAGTGAGCAATTACTGGCCCTTGTCTTTGTCCCTGGATGGCAGGAGCCCCGCGGGGGGTATAGGGTAGCTGGTCCAGCTGCCAACGTCCGGTTCAGGGTTTTCCCCATTTTATATTCATTGATTGTACATGAAAAGGGTTGAAGTGCTGATTTAGTCCTGGTAGATACGTAGGTAGATAGGAAAGTAGGTGGGTAGGGAGAAAGGTACCAACGGATTGATGGATGCGTGGGAGTAACGGGGCGTGCCAGAAACAAGAAAAAACTGGAACACTACTTGCCCTTATGGCTACGATCTCAAAGGGGTGTGAGTCAACACGTTCGAATCAAGATTTCGATCTCCTGGGTCAAGTCGAGTTCTGGTTATCCCGAAAGATTAATCGTACACAAAATGTTGGAAAAATGCTCTTCTCATTTCCTCCCTCACCGAGTGTCGTTTCGTGGGCGAACAGCCACTTGGCCAATTTAATCATAACGAAGGTTGAGTCGATCCCTCTGCGATCACTCCTGAACTACCCTCTAATAGAATCACCGAGGTCGTCCCATCATCGTACCTTCCATCCCCTATAGCTTTTGCTGCAGCTACCGCTGGTTTCTCGTCTCCCGAAACTCCCACCCCTGCAGGGTAGCGCCCTTCATCCTAAAGTAACTACAGCATTTCGGTATAGCCCGACTATAGTAGCGGAGCAGTGTGATCATCTCAGGCAAACTAGGGGGAAAGGTGGTCAAGCTAGTTGCTAATCAAGGGGTGCTATGCTAGGCCAAATGCCAAGGGAATGAAACATAGGTGATAAGGGTCGTAATTAGGTTCTTTGAAGTGGCCTGGTTCTCGTTACCGGTGGTCGTCGGTCAGGTGAGAGAACGCAGCGAAACTTGGACTCATTTGAAGTCACTTAACCTGGTCTCGGTTGCGCCCTCCTACTAGTTGACACCCGTTCAAAGTGACAACGCAAAACCAACGACGATTCAATCGCCCTTACATCTCGTGATCCGATTCGTCGACTCGACAAAAATTCATTCACGAGCTCGTTCTAAATTTAACTCGTTCATTTTTTTTTCTCATATACAAATCGATAAAATCTACTGCTCAGTTTTTGACGACACTTCAAATTCTACAGTTTTGAAAGCTCCGTCGTCGCTCGCTTGGTTTATACGTTCATGAGAGTATTTATATACATACCGACCACTTCAAAGCAAAGCGCGAGTAATAATCAAGCCAACGTTCAACAGAGAGATGTTAAAACGGAATCTCGTTCACGCTTAACGACCAACGACAAAGAATCTTTCCGTATTACAGTCATTGCTATTAGGTATACATTGAGGAATTTATACAGAGCAGAATGAAAATCTGGATACAACCGAAAATCTGGATACAACCGCATTTATATTACAAGGGGAATAGTTACGAATTAAATGAAAAACCAACCGTCTATTGTCTCGCCTCTGAAAGACTTCACACATTTTAGATTCAGTAGTTGACTGATTGTGAATGTGAGTTTAAATCTCCCAAATCGGTTTCTGACAACGTTGAAAATTCCGATTCAAACTAGTGTTAAACAATCTCTTCTAGAAAAAAAAAAAAAAAGGTTGAATGAACTTTCATTAAACGAATCAGGCTAATTTATCTGCGGTATAAAATTCCGATCTTTGAAAATTCGCTTTCTAGTGTTACGAAAGGGGGCATTTTCACCCCGGAGTGAAGCCTGAGGGGTAGCAATTAACACGTCATAATTAAATATGGGGCAATTTTGAAGCGTTTTAAGCTAAAAATAAGGGTCGGTCCCTATGGCTGGGTCGACTCCAGGCTACCGAGGGGATTTCAGGAGAATCAGGGGGGTAAAAACTGGACGGAGGGAGGGGGGGGGGGGGAGTTAGAAATGAGAAATTGGGATGGACAGAACAGGACAGAGCCCCGACTTCATTTTGAGCTCGAATTAGGTCGACGTGGATTATGGAAATGTTCTCGCTAATATCTCCATCATCAACGGACAAAGAGGTGCTTTAGAACCGCACACGCGGAGGTCATATTACGGGTTTTGCATATTACTTTGTTTCCTCCCACATGATGAGGAGGAAGACTGCCCGCTCTTCGACGGGGATTTTGAAATGAGGATTATATTGTGGATTTTACATAATATTTATCGCTACCTATAATCCTTCCTCCACCTACCCCCTCGAGCATTCGCCTTTATCATTGCCAAAGATTTTTTCGATATTCACACGAATGAATTCGTTCAAATGATACAAAAAAAAATGTATACATCGAATAATATCAAAATTACCATACGAAAAGTCTCCTCATTAGTACTACGTCATAAATTCGAAGCTTCAAGTGACAAGTCGATGTATAATGTATATATGGATATTTATCCGTATTAGGTTATATGTGTTTGCCATTTGCATAATGATTGCGGGTATTACGGGTACATACGCCTAGGTGGAGACTCGCATTGCGTTCACGCATCGCCCTTATAGATCCCTAATTGACAGGTAAACTGGATAGATCAGAGTACCGTAGAGTGCTTCGAGCGAATAGGTAGGTGTATGTATAAACCGAATACATAGGTTTAATAATTGCTCGTTATATCACCGCTTCGGTTTGATCTCGCACATAAGTTATGGGAGAGATGAGACGAGGATACCACTTTGGATCGTTGATATTCTATATTGGCGAATATTTTAGCCATGATATTGGCACCTGAATTGAGAGAAATTGATGAGCTCTGAAGACGTTTCTGTTTCTGAAGTATAAACGACCGATACTAAATCATTGATCAACGATTTGGCAGAATTGTTATAAGGCCAGATTCCACCCGTATGTCGAGATACTTATATGGTCTTGTAATATTTACATTCGACATTTCCCGCGTTCAAGGTTAACAAATTTAGGTAATATAAAAACTATCAATTGCACAATTTTATTATACAAGGTCGGTGAGATGATCGCTCTGAAACTTATGATATTCATGAAATTTTCAAGGTTCGAAAAACTTTTATCGCTCATCGTCGGGAGTAACGGGTTACTGTCCTCTCTGTAACAGTCGTCTCCCGTGTTCTATGAAAACTCAAATGTACGCTAAAAGTTGATCGCTTTCGAACAAAATTGCACGTTCTAAAATGGACATTGCGAGGGACATTGCCCACTTTTTTTTTGTTCAACCCCCGATTGAATATTAAAAATAAATTATTTTTCGATGTATAATGTGTTCTATTATAATTAATTACATCACCAACTTTATAGTTATGTAACCCCATGGACGTTATGTCTGGCTTTAATTTAATACATTTGAAAATTGAAAGGCAAACTGTGAGAAGTTAGAAAGTGCACACCCGACTGTTCGCACTGTACACCTTATATCGTGTGTTCCACGATTTACCAAATGCCCGATAACTGATGTGAAACACAGTTGACGAAAATTTGTTTTCTTTCAAACCCAGTTGAATATTTAATGCCACTGTTGATTCAGGGGAATAAAATTGGACGTAGGTTCTGTTTTTTTAATTTTTTCAATTTTTTTGTCTTTTTCTTTCAAATTCGTGAATCATGCTCCTGATCATGTTTCGAGTGACCGCGAGTGGCGACCAAAATACTGAATTTTAATATTCTAACGTGACAATCAGTAGGTCAAGGCGTGGGATCCGAATATTTTTCTCTTACGATAAATACGCCAAGCGTGAATATATAATCATAAACAGCTCTAACGCTGCACGCATTCTACACCGCTACTGGAATAGGAGATATACACACGTCCTCGGATTATGGGTAACTAGGTAATATTTTACTACACCTGCACACCGTGGCTGGTGTGTTTCTTATCCTACCTGAGTACTGCAAAATACCTAACAAAGAATTTCTTTCTTATTACATAGATTCACATCTATGTAACATATCCTATAGTGTAGGTACACATACATGTGAATAGGTAAGTTATTAGTGGCGATATACCGATAGATTGACTGTTTTATGAATGAACTTATCGACCGATGTCTCATCAAACGGTTGTTGCCGCGCTCGAAGCTTTTTTTTTCTTCTTTTTTTCTTTCATTCAACACATTGCAAAATTTATACGAGTTTTACGATTAATCGAAAATTGAATTCCAGTGAATGATGATTCTATAAATAATGTTCGAAACGATGTAATATATATATACATGTATTTCATCACGCATTATAATAAATTCTAGTCGTAGCTTCGTAATTATTTTCGATTAGTTTCGGATCGAATGTCATACCGTGATCGGGTCTTGGAAGCAATTATCCTAAGTTTTTTTTTCCATCTCTTTCTGTCTTTTTCTCTCCTCTAAACGCGAGTATCTATTCGGGCAATATTGGTATGTACAATTATGTACCGGTGACTATGAGATAAAAAGAAAAAAAAAAAAACATTTTACGATTCTACGAACTTGACCCACGCGGTTCACAGATCGTTGAACTTCTACTCGCGGTATTCCATTACGCGATATGTATGTAAGTACAAAACTCTGGGGCCGAAATACTCGTACGCTGACATGTATAACCGAAGTATTCGCATTGACCATAATGTATCACTTCGCATGTGTACATTAAAAATAGTTACACATGTATCAATGTATCCATAGCAACTAAACGTGGGCAAGGTTACCTCGTATACAAATGGACAGGTCATCGCACCGTCCGACAACTCCTCGTAAAAGCCGAATTGATTTCACTTTTACTGATCTAATCAATTTGATCTTGATCCGTCTCCCGGTATATCATTAACTCCCTATCGATTGACGCGCTTAAGCATATTACAAATGAAGATGACTTTTAAACCGCGATGATATAGTCCCAAAAAATATGCTGCACGATGAATGCAGCGATTCTTCTTTCTCCATTTACACACATAATATAAACGCGATTCAACAACTATAATACGTGCCAAAACCACCAGTGAAGATGTGCACCAGACCAAAACATTCGTGTTATTACATATAAACGTGATATCCTACAATTTGTTAATCATTAACCGTATGTGATATGCGGTGCTTTAGAAACCAGTTTTTTTTTTATCTTTTTTTTTCATGTTTTCTATGCACCATACTGTAGACATGTGTTATACATATGTACATCTTATCACGTTTAATATGCGTATAATATGTATAATTTTCACGCATTTATAAATAACGGATAATTACGTGAAACTTCACGCCTTCGTGCAGTTGTAAAGATATGAGTGGATTTTTTGTTCTTCCATTCTTTTCACTCGCTCAAATTCAAAACGCACTCATTCCTCATAGAATAACCAAAAAGCATTCAACCCAGTACCACCAATATGACTTTCACATGTATTCTTTGCACGAAAACCAATGGACAGGAAATAGGTGGGATGAAAACTGGAGCACCATGCAATTACACCATGAGGAAACCTCGAACACTGTTATTATACCCTATTCCGCGATCGCATTTCCGATGCATCCCATTTCTTATTATAAAAATAACACCAACCGAAGTAAAGAATATAAAAAATATTACAATAATAACAACAACAACACCTGAACAGGTTATTTAACAAGTGAAACATAAATAGCGTTTATTCATAAATTAATAAAGTGTGTGAATGTGTGAAATGGTTTAATGGGTGTGTAACAACCCCTGATGTGATTTGTGTGGGGTGCTGTTTGTTAATTGAATTTATTTATAAGTATGTATGTATGTATGTTGTTTTTTTTTGTTTTTTCTTAGGTGTTAAAAAGTTGTGAAATGTACATTAAAAATGTGTGCGACATTCCTTGAGACCTTTCATACATATATACAATATTCATTTATATATATATCGCCTTTCACGATGATGTTTTTTCCAATCCCAATTATTATTATAATAATTATTATTTTTCATTACAGACGCAGGCATCGCTCATCTCAGTATTTTCGATTACCTGGTGGAACAAATCCGTAGCCACTTGCTCCTACGATCACTCCACTTGTTTCGTCATTATTTGGCTCTGGGCCGGCCGGAAACACGACGGGACCTTTGGAAAGAAATAAAATATCCTTTTAGTCACTCTGTTATAACGACATTATATTATGTAGTTTTGAATTCTAATGGATCAAAATTACTATCTTCTGGCTACCATAGTTTATCGCACAGATTACAAGGATAGATACGTTAGAAGGAAGTTGACGATTATAACATCTATTTGCAAAATCAATTGAATCTTGATTTATAATGACCAATGAAAGTAGATGAGATAAAAGGTGGGTGCTATAGGAAATAATAAAGTATGTAACTATACGTACAATTATTAAGTATCTAGCTATACCGAGTGACGTGAAATTTAATATCAATTACGTTAAAAGCCCCGGCTTAAATCCTTGTCATCTTGATTATTCGCTCGTCAAGTTAGCTTTTTTTTTCCTTTCGTTTATTCTTTTTATTTTTTTCTTTCTCATTCTCACCATTTAGTGGCAATTAGAAATATTCGATAAATCAGCTAGACGTGTCCGTTAAAATGTAAAAATATGTCGTAATATTTTTTTTCATCTCTCGTTTCTATCTTTAATTTTTAATTTTATTAATATATTCTATTTTCAATTCAGACATCCAATGTACCGTGAAAGAATCGATTACCAATAACAATCAAAATTCGATCCATCACCTATGGCAAAAATTCTATTACTCAATAATAGATGCAAATCAAACGTTTATACAAAGCTCCACGCTGTGTTCGTTCTATCGCTGAGCGCGCCGTCAGATTCCTAATCTTTTCTTATTTTTTTTTTACTTCGGTACATAATAGATGGCATTGAAAGTATATTTGATCATGAATTTAAATTATATCAGACACCGATAAAGTTCCGCTTAAACAATTGTTTTTTTATCCAATTGACAGCTTGCAATAGTTTACATGATTTTTATATTAAGTAATGGCATGACAACAACTTCGATCCGTTATTGGATAACACGTTATAAAATTGTGACAACACTTGATGTGGCCGATTACAGTTCAAATGATCAATCCGAATTCGTACAACCGCTTATTGTTATACGGAACGTGAATAATAAATTCATTGTTCAATGAAAAGTTGAATTTATCAATTTTTTTTTTTTTTTCTTATCTTGCTCAACTTTCCCCACACACGTTGTCAGAATTTCTTTAATTCTATGCTGTACGGTTTTCTTTCTTTCAATTCCTTTTTTTTTTGTTTTGTGAAGATGACTCGTCATAAATCAGTGAACAGGGAAAAAGAAAAAGAAAAAAAAAGAATGAAAATTACCACCAAATTGAACACAACGTTATACATAATTAATATATTTGTGAATAAGTAAGTGAAAAAAAAAAAATTACTGTTGCGTATCGAGTCAGTCATTCGTAATTATAAACAACTGAAATATTACTCGAATAGTCAACGTGACGTGCTTTCACGTTGAGTAATCACTCTAGGTATTATAGCATCGAGGTGTACCTACAATGTACTAATTCATTACACGACGTTGCAACTATTTTTTCTGTGATTGATTTTGTTTTTTGTTTTTTTTTTGTACCTCTACCGGATACCAAGAACATATGTAATGTAACAGGTACGATAAACACTGAACATTCGTTGTTATAAGAACAAACGTCAAGTTTTCCATCATACGCTGTATGTGAGGTGGTTGATAATTATATACATTCGCTATAATTTGAAAGGCTGCACCGTTTTATAGTCCGCGTTAGATTGTTGGAATAGATAATATTATTAGGTATATATACACATGTATAATACACATATTAGGTGCATGGTAAGTTCGAAACGTTTATGATCGTAATTACGTAATCGGTAATAATATTATACATATCAATTAAAATCAGTGGGATGAAATTTGAATAGTAAAACATTGTGGTGAACTGAAAAGTCGTTAGCAACTTGTTCATCGATATCGATAAATGTGGACAAGTAACTGGGCATAGTATTTGTTTTCTATTTCACTACCGCAATCTACTGACCGCAGTTGCGGTGTTGGAATTGAAAAATTGAAAACCGCTTGTCCGTATCACAACTATGTTTATTAATAACCGATGAATTTATTGTATATCCTACGGACATGATTTCCAACAATCCATCTTATATCTTTTTATTTATTCATTAATTTTTTCCCTTCCGTAATCTCATAGATCTTGAAACAATTACTAATGAAAAGTATCGTGATCGTCTTGTGCGTAACTTATGTCATGTAAATGTACTGCTGTTGTGGCGCGGTCAACCGGTTTCTATTATGTAAACATACGTACATGTAAGTTGGGTACGTTGGGTATGTTCTAAACCCACTATTGTGCGATGTTACGAAGTGAAATGATAGATGAATATCGGCAAATAGCAACGGAGAATCGGCATTCTATTAGTAAACAGATTACGCACTACGATCGTTGTGCTGTGTAGCTCCGGTATTCAGATCAGGGTTACCATTTGTAAGAGCAAGACACGCCGGTTGACATGTATCTTACGATCAGAGATATGCGTGTGGAAAATTAAAGTAGCGGAAATTGATTGGAAAACTTTTTTATTTACCCGTGTTTGATCTCGGGTCCCTCAGATTCGCTCTTCCGCTCAGGTATGGTCCGAATCCGGCAAAGAGATCACTGTAGTCCTGGGCGAATACGCCAGCAACAACGGCGAGGAAGAAGATTGCCAGTGCGATCTGAAGCAGAAATATGGTATCGTTGAACGAAAATTTTTTCTTTCTAATTTGCCGCTTCAAATTGGACCTACGTTCGCAGGCTTTCGTTTTTCATCGAAAGCGTATCGTCTATGAACTCGTTATGTGGAACCACGGAAATATAAATTACATTTGTAATTCTATCGATGTCGGTCGCAGAGAGACCTTGTATATCAAGTTCACCGTCACGTTTCCACATAGCGCATTCGAGCACACGTATGACGATTGAAATGTTAAATTCAATCGTGAGTTACATTCCTCTCAATTACTAACAGATCGGTAGTTGTTGATTCGTTGATCGCCGGAGAAGAAAAAAATCGATATCGTAAAACTGCTGATTTCGATCGAAATCGTGATCACGATATTTCTCGACTTTAAAATACGAGTAAATGAATAAAATGCTTATTACACAAACGAAACTTGTTTCGAATTCGTCGTAAATTCTTGCAAATACAGGGGACCGTATAAAAGTACGTATATATATGATACGTTATTGCGTAAAATAATTCTTGTCCGCAAGAACATATCCCCATGTGAAAAAAAAAAGAACTTTGATCACGTTTGTTTCATGTAAAAATCGTCTTTTAATGGTCGTGTTATTTATTGAGAAATTATATACGTTGAGGTCCTAAAAATTGAATCAGTTCGGTTTTGAGGAAATATTGGACCTAAAAAAGTAAAAAATTCTTTAGCGAAAGTTAAAGTGGAATTATAATAATAATAAATAAAGACCGTAATAGGAACCTCTCAACAGTTCATAATCCAATTACTATATTAATAACAGTATATGTACGTAATTCCTAGGTACCATATTATTATAGATTCGCTAGTCAATTGTTGGTTATCTAATGCAACCCGATGAAAATTTATAACTGAAATATTTCGTGCGCATGTACGTATTGTATAGTGAACAATTTTTACATAGTCACAATGGAATTTTTAACTCGCGTTACACGCCGCTCATTAATTAATTAATGATTAATAATTCACGCGTTGAAAACGGTAACTCGAAAAATTGATAAATAATGGAAGAAAAAATGGAGTTTTGAGTCTGGTTTTATCTCCGCCAAAAATTATTACGTCGTGACTTTTGGCTACCGGGTACAAAACTGACGACAGTTTAATTTTAACGTTTATAGGCCCACGTGCTCCTAGAATCCACGTGTTGCCACATTATATTATTATCGGTGGAAACTTTCACATTTCTTGAGCTTGTTTCATTTCGCTATATTTATACAATACTTATATCCGACTATTCACGTGTTCTGCATCCGCGGTATAATTAGACGGTTATTATAATGATCGAGGTAAAAAGTCGCACGTTTTTGGCGAGCCCGCAGATAATTACCCGGTAAGTTTTCTGACAACTTACATACGGCCACCGTATTCCGTTGATTAAAATTCGCAATTTTTATCACTGCAGCGAGAAGAAGAAAAGAAAAGAAAAATTCTACGCGTTTGTTTCAAGGGCCAATTCCAACGAAGGACGTTTCGCGCCTCATGTTTTCACATGCATTAAGGTATGTATCATAGATATGGCGATTATAGAACGTACGCTAGTGCAGATATAACATAATTATTACATAAATAGTTGATTTTAATTCCTCGACACGTGGGCAAGGATAACTTCTGAGTTAACGCGTACGTTTTCGAATAACTCATATTCATACGAACACATATAATAATGGGTCTAGATGTATATCTGTATCGTTGGCACAGATGTCCCTTTACCGTGACTGATCAACCTGCAGCTATTAGCCATTTGATTCGCGAGATCTTTGAGCTAGGCATAGGCGGTTGGTTTAACTTTGCTTCAACTATCTGCGCGCGAGGTATTTCCAGTTCAACGGTAAATTACACCCAATAGATCTACGACCACAGCGATGATCGAGATATATTAAATGAAATATGATTGCCTGGGAATATTACGAAATTCGTACCAATATGTACTTAACGAACAAAGAATAAAAAAAAAAAACATTCATTTCATTTCACGTAAAACAAACGCGCGGTCTAATTTGGATTGAAATCAACAGCCTGCGCTACTATTTGGAATAATAAAAACTGTATGTGCGTTCATAACGCTTGAACTGTCTGAAAATCGTATACGATCAAAATTTTTTGCCCAATTAGTTTGTAATTCTAATTCCAACGCGTGTTAATGTTCAATCGTATCATACCTATAATACGAGAGAGTTCGAGCGAAGGGTAATTCAACAAAAAGTTATCAACCTTTCGGTGTTCTCGACATCCAGACATTTTTTTTTTTTTTTCCCCTACTCGTGCGCGTACCTATGTAAAACTTTTTCACCTCGTTTTTCTCTACCTGTCAAGAAAAAAGAAAAACAAAAGAAAAAAATGCAAAAAAACAAAGATCCTTTCTCTATATTTTTCTCGTACATCCTATCCATCCCATTCTATATACGTACTCTGTGACTTACGATCTGATAAAATACGCGACTTAGGAACGTATAATATTCTGTCAGTCTCTCCGAATGTCTGCCAACGTTGACTGTATACTTATAATGTGTGTACAACATAAGGTGCGTTATGTGGAGGTAAATTTTATGGGCACATTTACTATATGTTGTATGTAAATAAATGTATTTTTTCTGGAAA
Organism: Athalia cordata; assembly: GCA_963932425.1. NCBI lineage: Eukaryota > Metazoa > Arthropoda > Insecta > Hymenoptera > Athaliidae > Athalia > Athalia cordata. Next base: position 23,768,633 of record OZ010625.1, read on the forward strand.
CAAAGACTCGGAATTATCAAACACCCTCCAATTGTAATAAAAGTCAGAGCAGAGATAATAGAGTGTGTGAACACGAAATTCGTGAAATTTATTCAACGCCTTAACTAATTAGCGATCAGTCTAGACATGATACGATTGCTGTTGGTGATAGTAGAAAATTTATTCAAGCTTTTAATCCATCAAGAATGTCCACATTTTTTTACGATAGGTATGAAATACTATTTCTATCTAGAAGAAATTTCTTGAACAATGGACAAAATAAGTAATATGAATATATTCGAACGAGGACGCCTGGACTGCATGCTGCGTGCGGGTAATCGCTTCTGTACAACGTACGTTTGCAGCTGAATGCGTTTTCTGTAGGCAAAGTGTACGACTATATTTACAATTCCATTCGATATATCATATAGCTTGGATATCGGTTATAACCCTATGCTGACTTCCGCGTAACTACGACTTATCTGTGCGAAACAGAGCATGTATATAGTAATCTATAATACGTTGCATAGTGTGCGTACACTTTTGCCCATAGTAAGTACTATCAAATACCGTATATAGGTGGTACGTTCATGTGTATGTGAAAAGGTACATATACCACCTTTCCAAAAAGTTTCATTCAGCGCGTTTGTGTATCTATCTCACCGTGCACCCGCAAAGTGTAATATAAGGTATGTAATATAATAGATAATAAAATTTTAGAGAATTTCTCGAACGGTTTGTCAGGATTTTACTTGATGATTTTACGTTTGAAATTATTTCGATTTTGGTGCGTTTAAAATCGTGTACCTTCACGAAGTAAGTTTTCCCTTTCGTCCGTTAACAATTCTATGGTATACCTATACGTATAATATATTTCCTTCCTCTATGGCTGCATAAACTTCATGCAGGTAGGATCTTTGACATGCTTTCTAGCCGCATGATATTCACGATGGTAAAAGTTCGCGTAAGCCCGCACATGGTTAGGATTATATTAGTTTATTTATTTGTTTCGATTTGATATCGATTTATTTTGTTCTCTTCAACGGTCCTGTTATGCCGTGTCATGTGAAGGGAAATATGATAATTATGTTTGATCGGTAATTCGAATTCGCGTGACTTCAATTTAGAATGCGTATAATTATACGGTAGGTGCAGGTTGCGCAGATGCGTTTAGAGATGGCGTAGCCACCCTTCATCGCGTGAGAATTATACATACAACATAGCATGTACGTGTACATACCTCTACCTTGAGTCTTGAACGCGAGTTTATAGATGCAAGTTTCAAGGAAACAATTATTATTACCCTACCTCCGAGACGTAGTACGGCGCAGACGCTAAAGTTCAAAGTATTTCGCTTGATATGTAACTGTAACTTTGCCGAGGAGGAGCTATACGCCGCATTGTTGGAAGGATCAAATTTCTATCCGTCCGAAAGCGCGAGACGACCTTCAAACTAGAACTTTAATTAGTATGAGTGTTTATGTAATTATTATTATGTACAAAGCAATGTTTGAGGTTTATTGAAATTCAAACGATTCGTCTGATCAGATTCAAAAGCGTGCGTGATATATATACTCCGTTCCTTTCAATCCGAAAATTAATTATCCCGCCATGTTATAAGTGCGAGGGCGTAATATCGCAATTGGAGTTTTTCTTCCTTTTTCTTTAGTTTTTTTGTTTCAGTTTTTTTGGAGGTCTGATAGGCGGACACGTTCCACGTACGAATTTCCAAACATAACATTTCATTTCGTTGCGTTTCGTTTCGTTTCGTTTCGTTTACCGTTGCCTTTGAGTTTGCGTAACGCTCTTCGCCTTTGCGCTTTGCCTTTCCGCCGTCTCCAGGTATTACCTGACAATGAGTCTTATACTTGTAAAGGCGTGAGGTTCATTGTTTTCGCGTGATCCAACCGAAACACCTTAAATATCCATTGGCGATGTGAAAGTATTCCGATTTATACACCCATACTTGTGTTAAGATTTTACTATCGTCTCACTTTTGCGAATATAATTAATATCCGGTTAGAAAAACCGCGCGACTACGCCGATCGACGTAGCTGTATTCAGATATACAGAACTTTATGAATAACGTACTGCACTTTACAAGAGAACAAAAAAAAATAAAAAAATTCATCTCGATTAAATTAAACTTTTTTTCAGAAGTGATCAGCGCGCGGAAAGAAAATCTAGGTACATCTCTATATATGTATAAGGTAAACGAAATCAAACCAAAAAAATGTAAAATTAAAAAATTGAATAAAAATTTTAGATTTTGCCTCTAAAAACGCAAGGACGAATATCAAAAGCCGCAGTTACAGAAAAAGTTTTCTATGCCCTGGGAAAAAGTTTGTTGTGTCACCACATCTCGTTATAGAACTACAGAAGCACAATGTACACGCCCATGCATAGATACATTATAATAAGTGGATATTTGGAGGCATTAAATTAACCCACAAGCCAAAAAAAAAAAGAAAAAAAAATCTTTACTCTTTTCACTGGGGAATACGAAGCATTATAATTCCCATCATGCGATATAACGAAAACATTATGAAATTATTTTCTAGAATTAATATGTTAAGATTATTTAGATAGAGAAAAAAAAAAAAAAAACGATACTTTACTACGCGTACAAGTATTTTAATGATCCATCACCTCGATATCGGAGAACTTTTCTTGTTCGTAAGAGGAAATAATAGTTATATTAGTATGGATAATGTAAGAACTGCAGGTAACGTAATTTAATTAGTCAATATAATGTCCTCATTGGCGTGTAATGGATCTCGACATCGTTTTGCTTTTCGTGTATACCGAATAAGACCCCCCGCGTGCTATAGCTTCGCAAATTTGCAATACCATATTTCAAATATATCCTACAGTTAAAGCGGTTAAGAGTACAGCGTACAATATACCAGTTGTCTAGGTCTAGGAACTTTACAAGGCATGGGGTATATGGTACAGGTATAGCCATCGTTACGGTCGAACAGAATTGCTCAGAAGGAAGGTGCTTGCCGCACTACACGCTTCAATTGCTGAAATTGGTCAATAGTTAGGTGCCCATTCAATAGCCACCACTTAAACGGCCGGACAAACTATAACCCAAGAAATTACCGCAAGATACCCATCTTGGAATACAAAATTACCGTTCGAAAATTGAAAAAAAAAAAGAAAGAAAGAAAAGAAAAACCATTTCAAATTCCACCACCCACATGCAAGGACAAAAGTTTGATTAGAGTGAAAGGAAGAGATACAAAATTATGAACACCATATGTAACCAGAATTTTTTTTTTGTCGTTTTAGATACCGGAACCAGAATTCATGAAGGCGCGGATGCAACACCCGTCGAACAAGTTCCAAACCAGCGTCGATGAGTCATGATTAAAATTTTTTTACTCGATACAACTAACAATTGCCGACCAATACTTGAGTTTTAATGAATAAAATGAAAAAAAAAACGTCGGCGTTTATACGCAGTAAAATATTAGAAAATCTATAATTTTTTACAATCAATAGCTCGCGACGCTGGTGATGGAAGCTTTAATGAGTTGCTTCGGTTTTCTAGCATCACGGCCACCACGCCATGGAAAAAATAAGAGGAGATTAGTTGCAGCGGAAATTCTAGACGTGGGTGAAGTGCTTTATTTGAAGTTTGTTGGAATTAGAATGTATCATGGTTATATTGCCTTACACTTGATTGACAGATTTCTCTGATCGGTGTTTGGTTTGCACAACGTGTAATGATACGGGTAGTTATGTGTACGTTTCATGATACTGCAACTGCAGTCTTATCTCCCAGTCATGATCGGCATCAGCGTCGGCTACTTCTACACATTTTATACTTCGATAATACGAACTGTACTCTGACTATTAACCGAATAAAAGTTCAAGGATAATTTCAATAATCTCCCGCGCCTTCGATACCGTTGTTGAAACGAAAAAAAAAAACATTACTTTTATATTTATAAATAAATATAGTATATAATATGGGTGTTATTTACATTTTCCCCATTGTCTGTAGGTCCGTTTGTCACTCAGTCGGTTGCAGCGGGTAATTTCTAAAATTGATTTCCATGCACGATATTACATTGCACGTTATATATATATAATATTATCGTGTAAATGTACTTTATACAGAGAGAGACTGTACATGTTATAACGAGGCCAAAAATTAATGCAAAAACGCAGTGGATTGTACGTGTGTAATTCTGATTCCAATAATATCATTATAATCGTCCAAGAAACAATATAATATTTCATGTGTTATTACGTGGTATTTATATACGTACGGTACATTTCATAAGATATGGTGTTGTAATTTTTAAGGTATCTACTCGTGGAAGTTTCACTTATATACATTCGATTTTAGATGCAAAACTACAGAGGAAACGGAAACTCGCTTCTACCGCTGCACGGTATAACGCGTAGATTGAGGATCTTTAATTTTGGCAACTAACAAATGAGATGCGGTTAGAAATTGGAGTAAAATGCAATTGTTACACCTTTACTGTGTGCAGAAATAGCAGAATGCAAAGTGGTTTTCACTTCCTCAATTCGTTTTTTTATTGTTAGTTCTAATAACCCAGCGACAATGAGGTGTGCGAGTTCGTGGCGCGTAGAAAAAGGGAGTGGTGAGTAAAGAATAAAAGCTTTTGAACGAGGAACTGAATAGCACGGGGTAAATGGTAAAGTCGTTTGTTTTCTAGGATAATAACCACCACCGCCATTATACCATCGCTACCTTAAGCTCCTGAGGTCTCATATCCTCTTTAAGTACGCGAAGCTTGTTCCGCGTGCCTCCGGCAAGGCCGACGCTCGACGTCGCGTTAGTCGACCTGCTCCGCCGAGGGCTATACGATATTACAATCTGATGAATGAATCAGTCTGGTACAACCGAACTGAAATTATTTTATTTACTTTTTTAAACACTATACTTTTCACCTGTTAATGGCACGCGGGTGCGTTATAATTATTTTACGCGGTTCGAAGGTGGGTATTACTATATTCATGATTGCAAAAATATGTCGACGATTATTGATATTATCTTATGTTTGCGCGTGGAACATCTGTTCGTTATTCAAAAGTATAATAATGCGCGGCCTTAAGACGAGACTCGCGGTCAAGGTAGTTTACCTATTTCAAATAAATTATACATCTTATTCCATCTCATCACATCGCGCGCATAGCGAGACGATGATACGCGTGCGAACGTCGAAATAATTGCTGTTAATATATTCAACCTCTTTTTATTTCACTTCGTACAACGAATTTGAGAGAGAGAAAACTTTTTTCTCTTATTACGAGAGCGAATTTCGCTGTTGATTATACTGGAACTATCGAGACGATAACGAAGCAAATTTCGCGTTTATCAATCGCGGTGAAATTTGGAATCTTCGTGAGAGAATTTTATCGGTTTTTCAAGCATCTCGTTATCGTCGATCCACATCCGTTTGTTAATTCTGTAGACTAGGTTGCGTATGACAATGGGTCCGGTTGTTTTACCAGTCAAACAACTTAGTCTCGAGGTATGTAACGTTACGAACTCGAAATTTCTTTAAAACAACTCTATAAATTAGTTGTCATCGCGACGTGAAATCGTAGCTAAATTAAAAGTCCTTCCAAAATTCATGTAACACTTTCTGATCCTTTTTTCATATTATAGAAATCGCACGTGGAGTTAATGAACAATGGAGCGCCCCTCGTACCGTAACTGAATACTTTTCCTCCTATATAGTTGCGAAATATTAATTTTCTTTCAAATCATGGATTCAAAGCACTTTCATCTAATTGTCACAAAATCACTTTTTCTTGTCATTTTTAAGCCCTCCCGGTACTTACGAATTTCATGTTGATTGTATTTAGGTTTAGGTTTTCCTTCCGAAGATAATTTCCCTTATTTCACTGCGGTAAAGTACCTCGAAGAACAATTACTGATATAGGTTTGCAGGCAACGTTAGGAACCGTTCGCACCGTAGGGGTAAAGTACACTGTGTAGCTTGGTGTGGTGTTCTGTCAATGGTGGGGGCCCCACTGGGACTTATATCTATCCGACGGGAGGCCACGGGCCCCCTCCGCCATCGAGTAATCCACGTGACGGTCAAGGTGCTCCTTGCCCTCGGGGTAAAAATTGCTTGAAAGGGTGCCGATATAAGACTCCGGAAGTTATCCGAACACTCTTCCGGATTTTTTTTTTTTTCTTATTTCGATTTTTTTTCTTCTGTCTTTATCTGCTCGGTTGTCAAAAATTAGGGGGATCAAAGGACGACGCCTTCGAACCGTCCGATCCGAATACGATCAACGACACGTAATTTTTTGTGAAATGGATTTTTTCAATTGCATTGAACCACTGCACCTATATATACGTAGATAATTTACGTACAACTCGAATATTCGTCTATACAATTGAAAAAAATTTCCAACTACTATAAAACTGATCATATCGAGTAGATGAATTATTTATAGAGTTTACTTATTTATGAACTCATTGCTCTTCAGTCTGTGCAGTTTCTGACTCATATTGCGATTATATAGTTCGCCGTTAATTTATATATTGTATAGGTATATACGTTATCCAGACTGAAGAAATATATGTACATAAAATTTATCTATTTTTATGTATGTGTACAATTAGCGAAGCTGGAATACATAGATAGTAGTGTGTCTTGGAATGCTGCGATGTGACAATAAGGAATTTTATAATGGCTGCCTTCCTTAGAGCATGAGATACGACACGTGTTTTTACACTTTTTATAATCACTGCATCAAGTTGAATTAGTCCAACGTAAATTAGTCTAAATTGTGAGAATTTTACGTCAGCAATTGTATTTACCTTTTTCTTTTCTTTTTTTTTTTTTTTTTTCACCGACAAAATGGTGTAATTTTTATTAAATACGTAATGATTCAATCGACGTCAAGCGCATCATGAGTATTCATTCGTTTACAATTCTAATTGAAGAGAAGTATAGCCGCGCAGCCAGCGTTTAACTTTGTAGAGACAAAAAAAAAATAAAAAAATTTTATAAAAATTGAAAAGAGATTATTCAATTACGCATCACTCATGGGTATAATTTCTGTACAGTTTGTGATGGTAATTGCATCTAATTTTCAGGTGGAATCCGGACCTGTTAATGTCCAATGCCAGGCAATTAGAATTACACGATTACTACCGCTGTAACTCTTTAACAGAGTAGATAACCTATGCATATATGTATAATTGTTACCTTGAATCGAAACGTTTGATCCTTGGAAAAATATTAGAAGGCAAAACAAATGAAATCTAATACTGTATTTTGAAATCTTTCGTAAGTGTTAACACGGAAATGATTTCGGATACTGAGGAAAATTCATGTATGAGTCACATCAAAAGCATATGATTCGTGTAGGTATACTTTTGTACACATCGTTTACATTAATTTTACCATGTCTCTGCATTATTCAATAAAGTAGGGGGAGAATATTCATCGCTGGTTAGGTTAGGTTAGGAATTACGACTGTGTCGAATAGGTCAATTTTTGAATTTCCAAATTTCCAGATATCCGAACCTATATATCATAGCTATATATTTCTGTATTATTAATAAACTCACGTAAAAGTTTATAAGTTTTAAAATTCACGAAGAGAAAACGATATCTTGTTGATCGTCGTCGTTACAATAATAACCCCAACGCAAAGTTGTACGTTGGAATAGAAAAAAAAAAAAAAAAAAGGCAAAAAAACGGTCTCGACTATTTTTTGCCGGACTGCGAAGCCGTCCGGCTTCGCTTTTTGAACAAACTTGACAAACAAGATACAATACTTTTAGAAAAAAAAACATACGTAAATCCAGAGCCTTTCCGTCAATATGCACAATCGACTGGTCCAGCGGTTCTGAGTGAAAGATAAAAACAGAATGGAAGGAAAAAAAAAATTGTTAAACAGAAAAGTTATTTTCACGTTATTTATATCTCACTCTGCACCTGCAGACGCATGTTTTTAAAAATGTTAATTTACAAGCTCCTTGATAAAATTGCACCTAGTTATTTATTGATACATAATGATCGAACGCGTGGTGCGAAATTTTTAATTCGAATACCTCCGTGTGAAGAATTCCTGTACGTTGCATCACGAAACTTGTTAATTTAGCTATAAAAAGAAACCCGTTTTCGATTTTTTTAAAATTGATAGATCATACTACATTATCTCTGTCCTATTTTCCTATCCAATGATTAGTCAGATGATTTTATATAGGTCGTCAAAAATACGCATGCACTTATCTCGTACACTTACACATTGGAACACATTAGTATGCTGATATGGAATGACCACGTTCACTTTGTTACAAATCGTGCTGGAATCCTTGACAGGATTTGTTTCTAGAGATAAAAATCATAACCAAGGCTTGCACGAGATCCTTTCTCAATTTTTCTCGACAATTCGTCCAAGTGTTGCAAAGTTCAATTTTTGTTGCGAGAGCATCTCCCTTGGTTCATTTCCATAGATCGATGAATCGATATCGAGCACCAGGTGTAAACTCGTTCCGACTTTTTTTCTAGTAGATCAGCGATCAATTTACGATTTTCTATAAAAGTTCGGAGATAAAAAAAAAAAAAGAAAAAAAAATAGGATCAAGTGTAAAAAAGTGAGCAGCCTTAGCCCGCTAATTATCGACATTTTCATTAGTCCTTGTACGAGTCCGTAGCTATCTGCCCAACTGTAATTTCCCAATACTCGCACCTTTTTTATGTTTGTTTTATTCATTTGTTGAAAAAAAAAGAAAAGAAAAAAGAAAACCACGTCATTTTGTGTTCGTCAAGGTTAGAAGATGTCTAAAAATCTATGAGAGATCATCATTTGTTGGGCGAAGTTTTTTTTTTTCCATATCACATTTGAATATAAAGTATACCTATACTGAGAGAAATTTTTTTAAGTTGAAATTTTTTTTTTTTTAATACGATGATTGTTCAATAACCGATGTCGAGACGAACATGTTGATTTCTACGTACTAATTATAAATTGAGTGACGAATCGATAATCGGAAATAGAATTATTCCAACAAAGTCAAACTAATGCTAAACTGTTCTTGAACCAATTTATAATTAACGGTAAGAATATGAGTCAGAATGAAATAATGTTATTTTAATTTTTGTCACGCGATTGAAAAATTATTGACGTACGAGTACATCGTGGGGTGAACATCTCGGATTTATACTAATTAGCACCTTAGATATCTTACGTGACTACGGCTTGTAGCTTGCGCCGCTGTATCGCATGATGTTAATTTACCTTATTGCGTTACGAAGTGCGTCCATGAACTCAATCTGTCTTTGTCGGAAGTTAGAAAACCGTTTATTTCCGGTGCGCAGGTCGCATAACGTCAGTATATCCGAATGTTACAACTACTTACTTAGACTTGCACCTCGAGGAGTGGAGTAAAAACTTACATCAACTTACTTACTGAAAACCTGCAATTTTTAACAAGCCATAATAGGTTATTACGAAGCTCTCATTTCAAGCGACATTGACACGATCGTGATGTTAATGATTTTAAGAGTTCCGTTTCTATTATTTATTTAGTCGATTGTTTTTTTTTTCCTTATTCCTTTATTTTTCTCTCAGATTCTTGTAGTCCTCGAGATTCTCGTCTTTTTTCACGGAATTAAATTAACACCTACGATCTTATTACTAGCTTTTTTTATTCGCCTCTTCACACTCTATTTTAACACGCGTTCATGCTATAGATATTTACTTCCGGAATTCGCGCAAGGTGAGCTGATAATATGGGTAGGTGTGGAATAAATTAATAATAGAACGCGTTGATTATTAATCGAGAAAAATTTATCCTTCGCATCGATAAATTAAAGAATGATAATTTTTAGTGGAATTGTCAGTCAGAATCGTTTGATATGAGTTTGCTTTTCTTTTTTTTTTTTTTCGAAAAAAGTTGGAGCACCGATATACTCAACTTGTAAGGTAACCTTATAGCTCGTCGCCCAAGGTGGCAAAGTGTTCGATTTGTGACGTACAATTACAGTGAAACGTTAATAAGCTATTAGTGCGATGTAATAAACTAAAGTTTACATAAATGTATAAATCGTTGGACATTCCGTCATATCAAGGGCTATCGCAGGAAGGAAGGAAGGAAATGAGGCTCTAAATCAGGGACGTTATCACACGATATTGATTCTGAATCGTCACACTTTAACAGTTCTTATTGGTCTACCTAATCGGCCAACTGATTGAACTACAGGGCTGTCACTCCAGCATAACAACCTAATTTCCAATGCGCCTCGGCCTGGCAACACAAGAGAAACTTTCCAACGTTTATTCTATACGTTATACGTTACATTCTAGAGAAGTTCAGGCCTGAAATAAAATTATGTAATTTACGACACGTTTAACAAAATTGACTAATGGGAGTTGATATAATAACGAAAAATTGGAGCAATTTTTCTTCGTTTTTTCTAAAAATTGATTGTATCCCTATCTCGACGATTAATCGAACAGGAATTCTTGGTTAGTTGTAGATATTTATTTTGCATCGAACCAATTAGTCACCTTTAAGGTGATCGCGATCGTCGATACTCGAAGGTCACGGCAATGCGTAGATTCGAGTCGAGGGTTCCTCAGAAGGTGAAACGCGATATACAATTAATGTTGATTCGATTAAGTTAAGTCTATTGCGATGCATGATCACTAATTGGAATTCGGAGTCGTTAAGGTTTAATCGTGTATTGTTATAATCTAGGTATAAAATGACATTTAAAGAGATAACTTATGTCCACCAGCCTTGCACTTAGCCTTTCTTTTTTCATCCGAGGTGAATTGAGCAACGATATAGTTGACCAGATTTTATCTCAAATTTAGACTAAACACGAGATATATGTATATCGCTAATATTCATAGCACCTAATGACCACCAAACCCGAAACTCAATCGCTGTCGTACCCCAAAAATTTTTCTTATTTTTTTTTCAACAAATCTTAATCGACCTTCGATTTAAGTTTAATTTTTGGAACACTTGTGACCAACGAATCGGCTTTCGATTTAATAATTCATAATCGTCGAGCATCGCGTAAATGCGATACATAATTTTACTTCGCTATTCGATATCGACTGAAGTTTAGAAAGTTTTATATAAAATAGATATACACAATGCATAAATAATTTTGCACAGTACCCGCACATAATGTCATGTCTGACAATAAATCGAGCGATGTGGTGTACAGCGTTAAGAAGTCGTTTAATTTCTCGGGCAACTCCAAACTATAACGTGCTATACACGCGTTTCTGTATGGTGAATTTTTTTGCTCTTAGAAATTTCGTCAAATATGTACATATAGAAGTCGTTCGTTCGTAACTAAACTATTATCTTAGTTGGAATATCGACGCGCCGACCGATCGACCGAATGACCAGGTTATATTATTATACATACATGGGAAGTTTGAACTCATACATTTAAAACGTGTACGTATATCGCGGGTATAGGTATATTCACGTAACTTTATTTCAACCTGCGTGTTACTGCAGTGGCAAGTGAGGGCGTTGAGAAATTCATCAGAGTTTGCATCAGCCACTAATACCCACATATACTTATAGGTATACTTACCTACGTTGAAACATTATCATTTCTAGTAACGTGTCCCGAAACCTTTTTTGTCGCTTTCTTTCACACGAACTATATTTTAATCAAACTTTTTCATACCTCACCCAAAGAACCTCGCTCGAATCTAGTAAGCCGAGTGAACTCGACTAATTTAACATGCCTGTTTGCAAAAAGTTAAAATTTTTCATTCATTTTTCTCTTTTTTCTCTTTTCTTTTCTTTTGCTTCTTTACATTATCGTAACGAGTCGAGAAATTTTTTTCACTCTCGACTTATGCATGCATAAATTTAAGATTTATAAATCTCAAGAATTTCAGCGTGATTATATTCCGACCGTTGCCCACCACCTATCTTGAAAGTCATTTCGACGCGTATACGTATTTCTATACGAGTCTACAAACTCTGCGTATCATAGCGCTTTATACCTTGGCTTAGCTTAACAAAATTGCGAAACTAAACTGGTGCTGCGTGCGTGCAGAGTGCGTGACAACTACCTTATACCTCCAACTGCGTTATTTTTTCTTCCCTTTCGCATATACTTATCTTTTTATTTATTTGTTACTTCCTTTTTTTTTCATCCAGAAGCAAATGGCAACATTGAAACGCTGGTAAAACTGTGTAAAACGGAAATTATTAACTCAATTAATATCATTATATTTCACACCGGTACGGAGCGATGTCGTTCCCAATTAGCCATGTTCAAAATTAGATACCAATCACGAACCTGCGCTGGATCTTGTGAATAAAAAATTGATTGTCTTTACAACTTAACACGAGTCGATATACACCTGCTTTCCTAACGACAGTTTGATTATACATATTTCCTACGACCGGACAATCAGATATACAGTATTACCACTTTGGAAAAAGCGTTTTATTTGCTGTAATTCTTTCAAATTATCTACTACAGATTTTATAAAAAAATAAAAAAATATATATATTTTTCTTACGATTTGTTCATTCATATTTTTTGTTTCTTCTTTTTCCGTTTCTGTTTCTTTCTCTTTTTCTGTTTCATTTTGCAACCGGGTGGATATTACTCGGCCTTCGATACGGAATTCTGAAATTTTCTAACTCTTATTGCCTTGTCGTATGGTGAAAGGTGCGCCCGTCAGGATGCTTCTAACTCCTGGAACTTCGGCGTCTATAAGACTACAGAGCGATTGGTATATACATATATATATATATATGTATGTGTATTTAAAATGTGGGCGTTTTTTTGATACCAATTTAGTTCCCAGAATCAACAAAGTCGTGTAACATTGTGTCGACGGTATTAAAATTGAAATAAAAAAGAAACAGAAACAAAAAAGAAGAAGCGCGAACGGTTCGCTATGAATTATTCCTAATTTATTTTTCCTTTGTGCAATTCAAGAAACAAGAGAGTGAAGAATTTTGAAAAGTAAATTTACATTTTCTACACATACACAAACTGCATTGAGTATGAGAATAATCTATTGTTTCTATCACTCTGTGAGTGAGTTTTTAACGAGTTTCTATTGATGTAACACAAAATAGTGAGCAGAATACCAGATGGATCCAAAACTATTTCAAAGTGCAGGTGGATATAAATATATATTATACATGTACATGTATGTAACGTGAATGAGAGCATAGAAAGCTCGCTAAGTCAACAATTTGAACGTTTCTAACATCGGGTCAGGATGATATAACCTTATCAGTGGATGACGAATAATGGACGTGTCGTAATCGTGTCCTTTCAGGAATTCGTGAAATTGCACAACAACTTTGAAATATCCTAAATGATTGCAAGTAACTTGTAGATGATTTAAAATTTATAAAACCCAATTGCCTCACATTCACACATCCTGTTAAATCTTGACATACGTGCATCGTGACAGGAACAATTTATATGCGAGGGCAGACAAAGGCGGTGCGGCTGCGATTTTTCTGCATATTCCTTTTTCTCGAATTTTTTTTCAATTGTCATCCAGGTATTTTTAACCATTATCCGATAACCGGTTCACTGGACAACAAATACTTGAAGGTTTGCGGAACTTGTAAACCATCACTTAACCCCCTGTATACCTATACATTGCGTGGTTGAATTAATTTTATTCCGAGTTAATCACCCTATGAACGAAAAAATTAGATCGTGTGATTGATGAAGTTATTCAAATTCCGCAAATAAGTTGTAATAATTTACTTTCATTGTGAGAAAAAGAGATAAATATACACATGCATACACATGCAGTGATTCCGCGTGTGAATTCCTCGTGCGCGATTTGTATAGTACAATACATATGTATAATATGTATTCACTTCCTTGTAGAATATAATTAATTACCATACGATTATTCATGATCGATGGTTCTTTCGGTAGCTATACGGTTATACTATAGGTATGTATAAAGTGCTATATTCGACACTCGCTGTGTACCGGGGTATGCGTAGGCAGATAATGTAAGTAAGTATTATTATCCATATGCCGGATGTCGAAAGAACGAAAGGAACCGGACACACCACTCTATCCAAGATTATATTGTAACGACCTTGCAGCTGTCTTGGACCCGTTTGAGAGGTTGTCTCATGGTCGGTCATCACCCCCGTGCGGTGGTCGAACAAAATTAACCCCCAGGGCTGAATAAAATTAGTCACTCGACGAATCGGATCACGTTACTTTGTAAAGTTGTTTTACACCGAATTTGAAGTCAGCCATAATTAGGGAAAGATGAATATTATTAATTTCCACTCAACTGAGCCAACGCAATTTAATTGACCATGAAATTCCAATTGGTTATGATATTGTTTTGTGATCTAGAATTAAAATTCAACGGGTTTCAGTTGATTTGGTTTTTTACCAACACACCCCAAAGTTTTTGACTTGACCTTGCGATCAATCAATGCGGTGATTCCAGGTCATTGACTAACTCAGTGAACAGGTGAAACGACGAGGTTATTCGCAATGGATAATTATTTTATATCGAATAAATATATACCATACCTTCGATAACCTCTGAATTATTCTCAGATATTTATCATTCATCCTGCGGGAATTGCATTAATGATATAATTGCACCTTTAATCATCGATAGGTGTATACGTCACTCGGAAAGCCACGTCATTCCAAATCATGAATACGCCCTGACTTGAACGATATCAATCGGAGGTAATCGCTGTACCAATTATATACGGTAATCATCGTCATCATTCTTTAACCATGCACGTTCCCATCCATCAAATGTTATTATACAATCACGTAGACAACGAGAGCATTTAATATTGAAGTTTTTCTTTTTTTCTACACAAATTGTTCTCTGTTTCTATCCTCGTCATTCATTCTGCGATATTATCCTCTCTGATGTTACGATATTTCCGGATCAGTCATGTGCAATGGTATGGTTTTCATCATATTCCTGAAATAAAAAATCACTTTCAAGGTAATAAACGACCGACTATCAAATATCTTGAACCCATTAACTTAGACTGGTATAATTCGACTCGCAAGGTGGAATATGTAGCTATCCAGGTATCCTTGGGTGAGAAAATATTCTGCTCGAGTTCAACACTATATGTTCACCCACGTCAAGTATATTATTCAAAGTCATATTCCAAAATGACCTTACAACTGTTTTTCATCAAACTAGGGTATGTAATTAAGTAGTCAATAAATGAACTAGTGATCTTCAGAAAATCATTGTATTGAAACATTAATTATATACAGCTGTGCTACATTTTGTTGAATCTATAAACAATAATCACATCGTTACGCCGATACGAATTCCGCACACCAGGTGCATCAGTTCATTGTTAAACTTTGGCTTTATCTACGCTCGATAATAAACCTGTGCAAAATCCTCTTACAGCGCGGTTATCTTTATACGGTCACTGTTTCCTATACCGCTATCCATACCGCGGATCAAAACCATTCGGTGTCAGACCGTCGGTTGTCTGACAACTTACAGTGGTTACTACTGCAAGTTGAGCTGTTTTACCGTTCGACGGTAAGAAATTTCCGTGCGATAGTCATGTGAAAAGCTCTCTTTCGATGGTTCAAAATCCAACGGGTTCCTTGCTACGTTTATTTTCATCTTTTAGCCAGATATATAGAGGGCGAAAGTATGACATTAATCCTCCGGTTTGCATTTCCCTATGACCCGTTAACCGCTCCATGGCTTCTGGCCAAGGCACACTTGATCCCAGTCTCATCATTTGCCTAGAAGATTTGATTAAGGTTTTTTTTTGTATAAAGAAAAAAAATATCAAATGAAATCGAATGATCGCTCACCGCATTGCAATCCCCGCTTCCTTACTATCGTAAATATCGCAACGATGCAATGGTCGTTTAACGTCGTTCGGATCGTACTGACCAGCGATCAAGCAAACCGCTTCGTAGAATTGGAATTGGATTATAAAGCTCACAAAGTACCTGGCAAAACATTTTTTATTACAATTCGTTCCAATCGATTGACGTGAAGATTTACCTCTTACCTTATGTAGGGCACGTTTGCAGCTATGTGGTACTTTGATCCAGGATCAAAGTCCGTTTTTTCACGATTAGTCGGTGGCTCGATCCCCTGGATTTCTGCTCTGAAATTGCAAGACCACATTTACCAACCAGGTATTTGAGAAACCCACTGAGCATGTACAAACCTAAGTTTCCACCAAAGACTGTTATAAGTGTCTGGTGTTACTTCGTCGGTAAAAATCGTCCACCGCCATTTGTCAACGCAGTAAGCAAACGGTAAGAAAGCTACTTTTTGAAGCGCTATCATGTACAAATAATTAATATCCATTTTCTCTTCGTATTCTGAATTTTCAACCAAACCGAGACCGCAAGCATGAGGTAATGACGAAACCGATAACGCTATAGTGTCGCCAATTGCTTCGTGAAAGCCTGACGAAGTGCAATTTCAAAGACAGTGAAATTGAAAATGTTCCACCGAGCGATTATAGTTATACCTGGATTTGCACCCTCTCTGAAAACGACCGGCTGGTCTTTGTACTGGATATAATAATAAACGTGTCCCATTTCGTGGTGAACGATAACGAGATCATCGTAGGTCACTTCGGTGCACATCTTGATCCTGATTCGAAAATGATTTTTTTAGATGATGAACTCGAAGTCTACAGAGGAAATAAATTTTCACCTGAAATCCTTTCCATCGTACATGTCCCAAGCTGATCCGTGGCAGACTAGTTCCGTTTTATTATCTTTTGGACGTTCGATGATTGAATTGCGCCAGAATTTTTCGGGTAACATTGGGAAGCCGAGTGAATGGAAAAAGTCTTGAGCGAGTTCAAAGTACTCGATTTTGGTAAAGTTCTGTTTAAATGAAGAGTGTGATGGTAAACCAATTGAGTGTTCTCCGCTTCGATGACAACTTGAAAGGGAAAGTCTTACGTTTTTTTTTAAAGCGTTTGTCATGTCAGGAATTGCGTGCGCGGGATAAGGCATGGTTGCTTTGTTTAAATGTATCCAAGACTGCGTCCACATATCGCCTGAAAATACGATTATTGAAAATACCGTAAGAGACAAGGAAAACCGGTTAACTGTGTCCCGGAAACGTTTAATCTGCTCACCTAGAACATGTGCTGGGATATATCCGCTATCTGGAATTACTTCGGGACCGTATTTTGCCCTGAGCCGATTCCTTACGTGCGCGTGAAGCTCTAAATAAAACGGTTTTATCTCCTGCCACAAAATCGAAATCGTTTCCTCGAAATTTTCATCCTCGTATGCGTGTGTCCAATAATCGGCAACCGATGAAAAATCTGTCGAAGTTGTTGCGTCGTCACGTGGGAAAATACAGATTCACATTGACACGATACACCTACTGTTCAATCTGGCGACTTCTTTCGTCAACTCGACATACGCGATGTAATCTTTTCTCATTTTTTTTCCAGTCGCATCACGCCATGCTTTCCAAACATAGGCTAATTCCCCCACGTCCTCACTTTCAGCCATAATTTTTACTAAATCTGAATTAAAGCGTTTCATTATTTCGAAGAAGAGATTAACGCTTATTTGCTGCTGCCGAAATCGGAAGTCGGTTGTACCTGGCTCGAGTCGTAGAAGTTTATTGGATCTCCGTTTCGGTTCACGTTTAGGCTTTGACTTTGGGTTTGAGTTGCGAATCGTGGAGGAACCCTTCGCATACGGGATTATAGTAGCGGTGCTGTAGATTGATTCCATCCTATTTATCACCCGGTCAAGCTTGACATTTTATGAAAAATTTGTCAGAGTCAGATAATTTCTGAATGCGGAATCCAATCTACTTTTACCTCAGAAAATTTGTCGTCTGGTAAAGCGGCACTTCCAAGTACTGAGAACATTTTAAATTGCCGCTTTGTAGACGGGTCATTGAAATTTTGCCAATCATATCGCATTGCGGCTTTCCAGATCATTTTTTGAAACTGTGCTAGTCTTGCCGAAGATTTCAGCTACACAATCAATGACCTTAAAAATGGTAAATTGATTCCATTCTAAATCAGAGAGTCAGAGCAGAGCAGGATATTACCGCTTTACGTCTTGTTGTTTCCGATATATTGCTTTCGAATTTCCATTGCGCTATGGCGTTTTTGCGATACTCGATAGCGCTCATGTTATCAAGAAGCTCGAGAAACTGAAAATCAGGAGTTTTGATTTCCTTGAAAGTCCGCAGTATGTTTACGATCAAAACTCACGACGTCGGGATCGGGAAGTGTAGTAAATTCTTCAATTTCTTTCGAGGTTACATCATCAGAACGACGTTTAACTCTGTTTTTCGAATCACATTCATAACCTGCTATTTTTTTAGCAGTTAAAAATCCCTGCGGATTTTGACACATGATCAAAATAGCGACCGTGTAAATTACCGATAAGATTATCCAATTATTTGACATATCATCGACACTTCCGAAATTTAAACTTTGCAATTACTCGAACAGTTTCTCATCAAGAAGATGCGGCAGCTGCTTTTTATCTCGATTCTTTTTTCCAACGACTACGTGACTCTGTAGATTCTGGTGGGGATTCCAAATGAAGAATAGCAGAAATCCATGTAATTCGTTGATGTCGCTTATCATTTATGTCACAAACATCCTAGGTTCTGAAATTATCCAAGTAGACTATAAGGATATAAGGCGAGGCTCCAATCATGTCAACTACGCAAATAGGTCCAAGTACAAACTATTCTCAGCAACTCCATATTATAGCTCGTTTTCCTGGGCATTATAAATAATAAAATACCGCGTTCGAAGGAGAAGAAAAAGAAAATACACCTGTATCATTTTATTATTATACTTCACGATCACGCACACATCTTGAAATATTAAAATAGATCTTGATCATGCGGACGTGATCGACTTGTTGCAGCAAATGGTGCATGCTTAGGAATACATCGCGTGTGTGTTACATATTTGCATTATCATTTACATGAGATTATATGCGTGCGTATCAGAACCGACAGCGACAATTAAAAGCGACGTTCCCACGGTATATACATAAAAAATTAACCGTTCCATTTAAAAAGCAATGACAAAAAAAAAAGTAGATGATTTCATTTTCAGGGCTGGAGGTTTTCAAATTGCGACATATAATTAGCAGCTATACGCATCGAGATTTGTGAAAAATTAAAAATTTGTGTTCAAAGTCACGTATACAATATTTTGGCCCCGCGTTACGTTGTGACGCAAATATGGAATAACAAGGTCAGTTGTATATTTTCAAAAGAATTTTCACGAAATATTCATTTCTTTGTTGTTCATTTAATTAACGAATGACGTGCAGACCAACTATAGTTAAATATGACGAGAGGGGAATTAAAAAGTAAAAAACATGAAGAAAACAAATAAATAAAAAAAAAAATTACTTGCACCATGAAATATAGTCACTGTTGTATGAAATAATGATAAATAGGCACATCGTGCGGCTATTGCAGTTCTTATACCTATACTTTGTTCTTGAACTCCCGCGCCGCAATCGTAACATGGAGTATAAAAGCCATATAGCCACGTGCCAACCGTGGGATTTAAGTCGTTTAATTTATTATTAAGTTAGATTAACATTGTTTAGTATATCTCAGAAAACTTGATTCACACTCAACGTTGATAGTTCAAGTTATACACTTACCTCTTTATTATATTTACTACGCTTGGCATTGAAAGTGAAGCGTAACCGCCTTCGTGACACTTTCCTATCTGTGTCACTACACAGCATAGATTCTACAATTCTGCACGCGAGGATTTTCACGATACATGTATATTGTATATATAAGACATTCATTTCCGTTTCACGAATTTCCTATTCATTTAAATCGATCAGTCGTCGTTGATGCAGCTGCGCCATGAAAATAGTTTTCATTCATTATTTCATGGGTAAAATGTTCATATACCCGTAGACTTCGGTACGCTGGATTTTTGTTTTTTGTTTAATTAATTTTTGTAATTTTTGTCATGGGATTATCGTGACAGTTAATTCGTTTCGTTCAAACCGTCTTTGATGTCTAGTTAGTCTCGTTACGCAAACTTGCGACTAACCACAGCAGGAGCAGCAGCAACGGCTACGTAATGCACGTAAGAGCATTGTTACGATAACTCAAGGTCTTCCAGGGCCAGCAAGGCGAGACCGAGTAGTCCGACATCAGGAATACCATCAGTTATACCATATGCTACTGCATTAAAGCGACCCACTCAAGCTGAATATCTCCATAAACTTACACCGCACGATCATCTTATTACGAATGTGTGCAACTCTGGAACAGTCACGTTCGAACACTTAGAGCTTTTTGTTTATGTAGGTTATTGTGGGAAATATTCTGATGGTGGTGTTATTCCTCAATTCATGGGTGCGGCTGTGTGCCGTACATATGCGCTACGTGCATTACAACTTTTCATTCTTTTTTTCTTCTCCATTCAGCTTCAATCATCTCGTCGAGTTTCTGACATACCGCAAATCACGTGAGTGATTCACTCAAATCAAGACGTAGCCTCAGGTGTATTATTCGGATCAACCGTTTCAACTTTGTCATTACCGTTTGGGATTAAACGAATTTTAATTGCTCTGATTTATCTTCGCGTTCGTCCTTGTGCGGGTAGGTATGTAATATAACGTGCGATTTTTTGTTCCCTGCAGCTGGACCAAATTCGGTTGAATGCATATCGGTATTTTTCCACCAGACTCGCCGCATATTGAAACACTTTATTTCCTTTTTCTTTTTCGTCCTAATTCCTTGTACTAATCTGTTCATAATATCGCTGAACCACCGGAAGATGAATCAGTTGTTGAAACGTACGTGAATACTTGTTGTGATCGTTGAATTTATGCAGTGTGAGGAGCATAATTAGTTGACTAATATAAAACGGTCATTACGTAATCCAAACTTGCGACGTTGCGAAAATTCAACTAATTCAGTTATGTTACAGATATAGCACGGAATCTTATAAATAAGGTGTACATTTAGTAATTAGATATCAGATACGAAAAACAGGAAACTTACTCGTTTTGCGAGATGTTAAGATGAACGAGATTAGGAATCTCTGTGTTTTTGGGTATACGCGGCGCATGTCAGAAATTAATGTAAGATAATAATTTTCAGTGATGTAGACAACAATTCGCGACCCACCCATCCTGACAATGTCAACAAAGTCATTATGCCTCGCCTATAAAACCACCTGTGTAGTGGCTTTCAAATGTGGAGGTTTCCAGGGTCCGACTATACTTGGGCCTCACTTCGTTATATATTTTTTAAAGCAAGTATATTAATCGTCTCAGAAGCAATTACAAACAATACCGAGCTCGGAGCACCGGGTCACCAGTAGTTGGAAAGGTCAAGATCAGATGTTCAAAATTATACTCCTGTCATATT
Source organism: Athalia cordata (assembly GCA_963932425.1). Classification (NCBI taxonomy): domain Eukaryota; kingdom Metazoa; phylum Arthropoda; class Insecta; order Hymenoptera; family Athaliidae; genus Athalia; species Athalia cordata. The sequence continues at coordinate 23,789,993 of OZ010625.1, forward strand.
ATACCCTGCGGAATAAATATGATTACCGTGAAAATCAACTTCAATTCTTGAATTATTTAGAAAATTTTTTAGACCAGGATAACGTTGACCAGTGATATACCGACATGGAAATAACGAATCGATTTTTTGTTTTCAAAAAATCTGAAAACTTTGACCAAATTCTTGGAAAATTTCACGCGAATGATAAAATCGATTATGTCAAGGTTGCAGTGAATGTGTGAATTTTGGTTCAGTCGTTAAATAAAAGAGGTGCATCATCCCTGCAGAATTCGGTCACTCGTGGTCGACAGGCCTAATTAATTAAGAGCGTGGTGAATCTACTCGCGGCAGAATATTAAAATCGTTTACACGCGTCTGGTTAGTTTGAAAACGTGGTTTTTTTTAAGTACGACTGACAATAGGCCTCATTGAGTACGCTCGACGACGTTGCCTATCAACGTGGGAATGGGTGTTGCAAGTCCTTCCGTCCTTCCTTCCTTTCTTCCTCGTCGTACGCATACGACTTTGAATAATTTTATCTTTTTTTATTGCGAACCTATGTCGTCGTCTCTTTTGCGTACGCGACTGTCGAGTACAGGTAGTATCTACACCCCCACTCCGTCATTGATGACCTCTTCTGTTGTTCGAACTTACTGGGATAAATGAATACATGCAGGCTTATGTCGGGTTTAGTGTCATTACGAGTGAAGACCAGTCTGGTCGACCTGACAAACACTGTCCAGATTATGTTGAGACGTTCGTTCGATTAAATTTTTTTCTCATTGTTTTCGGTCCGTTGAATTTTCCTGACGCTTGGAAGGGGTGAGTGATATCGTCCAACTTTTTTTATGCACCCCTCTGAACGAAAATGGAGATTCTTCACAAACCAGTTGTGATTATCGTTGTGGGCCAGGGGAAAAAACACTTGGTAAGTTACATTCGACTATTTTTATCGTTCCGTTACTTAAATTCATCGAAATTCCTCTGAAACGATCACGGAAACGACGTGGCCATCGACCAAACACGATGTGGACTATTTTCATGTGCACCATTTGGTTAATTAAACATACGCGAATCGTGTATGATGTATCACGGAACGAATACATTCATGGATAAAATAACAAAGACGACGTCCACGGGGTGGCTATCAGCTCAGCATGTATGTTTGGCACAAGTTTCGTCTGAATATTCCAGTAACTTCGTTTACTACGCGTCTTATCGATGTCCTGTCTCATCGTACTTTAGGCGTTTCGATCGTTCAGGGGTTGAAACATTAACGAGTAAATATCGATTACCCAACGAATACACTCCTCGAAATACAACATCAGTGAAAATGTTTTGCTCGAGTGTTAAGCAAGTCGCTAAAGTTATTCCCAAAATTTACCGTTTGCTATTTTACTTTCAGTCGCTTTTACTCATGGCGTTACTGTTGATTTTTTCACTGGTGTCGACGGTCTCGGCACAACTTGACATACCCTTACGTGATGACCTTCTAGACAGTATCGTCGGAAGAGCCAGTGTTGGTAATTTGGACTACAGAAATGTCTTGGCAAGACTCGAATTCCAGGGTGTTCAGCAATGCAGTAAAAATGTTGCCACTCAATGGGAATACGAGACCAACGTTAACGAACTTTCGCAACTACAGGCGGTGAGTTTAATTCAATTTTGTATTTCTCTCTGTACATCTTATCGCGGGCCTTACTAGTATAGAGTTTTTTGTTGTCGTACGTCGCAGCGTAGAGGCGTAAATTCACTCGAGTGAATAGAAAAATAAAATTAAGTTGAATACGAGTCTTCGTAAGCATGGAATTCTTGTTTTTATTTTTTTCCCCCCTATGTGGTCTAGTGATCTAATTTTTCACCAAAATTATACCGTCAGCTGATGAATGGGCTTCGGAAGACTCCAGGCATGACGGTGTAATTCATATTCGCATAACAGTGTGATTAAAAGATATAATATCGCGTATTAAGTTATCATTAAAGTAATTTTTTATACGAAGATCCACAGCGTGACGTTATTATTAAGATAATTGATGAATATAGTTAAAATCTCGTTCGCTCATCTGCGTTTCTTGATCCTCGTCCAAACCGTAGAGTCCGGTACACCGTCACGTTGCGATGCATCATCAGGTGATCGGGATAATCTGTTAATTATATCATGAATATTTTATCGTCATTCTCATCAATTTATAGCAATCATCGGATCAGCAGTTATTACCTTCTGCTGCAATCGTATAATGGTTTGTGGGCTGAAGTTAATGGAACTAACAGGAAACTGTGAATAATTACTCAAACATTAACTAACGACGATTCGTACACACAGTGCTATAGAGTCTTCACTGAACGGAACTCCGATCGATTGACCCAAAAATAACCTAATTCATAGAACCCCCATTTTTACGCACCCGTATATCAGGATTCGTATTCAGGCAACGTGTTTTGTAGAGATAAAATCGCGGGCAACTTAAGTTATCAAAACCACTGTACATCAATTCCAGATTCATTCACAATTATTATAATATCTCTTACTATTACGTCAGTCCTGATCATTCGATTAATTAAGAACTTAAGACGATGACGAATATCATTGGGATATGGTGATCGCCACACCTTTAAAATCTTATTACTAATGATCCTTCTAGTTGCTGTAGGCTTGCATCGGATTCGTCACTCTAGAAAAACAAGTTCTTCAAATTCATAATAAACCTGAGGCGCTGATTTTTGCATCTCTTGAATAATGCTTGGACATTTTTAAATCTTCGCGCAATTTTCTCATCAGGTTTTTCATCTAAAGCTACACACTTGCCGTTGTGCAGGTGAAAAATGCCTTACGTGCATGAGGTAGCTATAATTTAATTTATTACGATACTTGAGCTGCGCCCTTGTCGCATGAGAAGTGGGAGTCGGAGGGGTATACCCCGTTCGAGAAATTTTCCCATACGATACCATTGTGATGCATTTGTTGCCACTATGTTAGAAGTTAGGTAATCATTTCTACGCGTCTATGTATACCTATGTTTCTTAAATTTTTCTTTTTTTTCCTCTTTTGATATAAGCACATGTGACTGGGTCAGCGTAGTCCGCAGAAACAAGTAAGAAACTTTCGATGGCGAATAGAGAGGTAGATGACCCATCGCATGACAATGATATATAACTTTGAATCATGAGAATTCTTTTAAATTAAATACTCGTAAAAGTTTCTCAAGAATTTAATTGCAATACAGATGTGGATTCGTAGCGATATTCACGCCTACGTTGCAGGCATCACGTTATTTACGCGTGTATCGCGTGAACCGCTATACAATTTACAAATTTTAATAACTCATGGTTTTTTTTTTTTTTTTAAATTTCTACAGCTAGAAGCGCAGCAACAGTATTCGGAATTTCAGAACCAAGCTTGGCAGCTGATTAAACGATTAGATATAAACAACATAAGGGATCCGACAATTCGAAGACGTTTGAGATTTTTGTCAGTCGTTGGACCAGCTGCACTTCCGCCGGATCAACTGGACAGAGTAAGTATGAATAAACGAAATAATGGAATTATCCTGGGAAATTTTATCCATTCAATTCGTTCGTTCTTTCAGTACAATCGGGTTATTAATGATATGTTATCGATATACAATGGAGCAACAATTTGTGCGCACAACGACCCTTTCCGTTGTGGACTCCGTCTATACCCTGGTGAGTTGAAAATCATCGTCAATTAACTCCAACTTAATTCCTAATTTTGGAACAATTTGGATAAAAATTTGCTCTGTCATTCTCGATGACGTACTGAGATAATTACATACCTCATTCTTTTATACTTTAGAAATGATTCTCAGATCTGTTTGAAATTTTTTTTTACAGATTTGTCTAAAATTATGGCAAAAAGTCGGGACTGGGATGAACTTCAGTACGTCTGGCTTGAATGGCGAAGACGTAGTGGGGCACAAATGCGGGATCTTTACGAACAACTTGTCGATCTCACCAACGAAGCAGCAAATTTTAACAGTCAGTAATCGAAAATTATCTCGGATACTGTAAGAAACTGAACTGAAAATGAATTATTCACTATAGATTTTTCGAACGCTGCGGAGTACTGGCAGTTCCCTTACGAGACTTTCGACCTTCAACAGGAACTAGAGGACACCTGGAACAGCATTCGTCCTCTTTACGAAGAACTCCATGCGTACGTCAGAAGAAAGTTACGGGATCTTTATGGGCCCGAAAAAATAAGCAGACAGGCTCCTTTACCTTCTCATATACTTGGTGAGTCAATTTTGTTAACACCGAAGCGACGCTTAAAAAAAGATAAAAAGAAAAATGTAATAGATAATAGATTAGGGATGTGCAATATTATATGATTGACTTGAGAATTGGAATTTCTTAACTATGTAAAAATAATGAAGTTACGTAGGTGCCTGTAAACCAATGGCTACATGTAATATATCGAATATAGCGTTATTAGAAATTTACAATTTATTACAGCTGAGTTATTAACATTCTGAAAAACAAGGTGCTCGCTGTCGTTGAAATATTTATGGGAATTGCGTCGTTAGAATCGCCGTTTGACACCATGCATGCGACAGTGTTGACCCTTGACTTTTTACTAATCGTTACACACGCGAGAAATATTACGTTGAACTTCAAGTTTCTAAAACAGCCAATTAGGCAACTCATCGCATCATGTTTTTATTACCTTACGACTAATGTTTGATGTGCAACAACTAACGTAAGCCGCTTGATTCCGAAGCAGAAAAGTCGATTACCGATCGAATTGCTTACCGTGCACCATTTAGGATATAAACTTGTTTCTCAATTGAATTCTGGAGCATTCATCATATCCGCACTTTTGAAATTTGAATTATACTCATAGTGAACTACGCGCAAGATCTCACGACGATATGATCATAACTTTAATGATCTTATGATTACCCACGAATTCATAGGGTTTTTCTCATTCAGAATAAAAATACGACGCGGATATACGTGTTAAGAATGTTGGATATTTCAGGTAATATGTGGGCACAATCTTGGACCAACATTTTGGAAGTTACGATGCCATATCCCGGAAAAAATCACTTGGACGTTACGGCTGAAATGCGGAATCAGGTACGCCGAATTTTTTCTCGTCGTCTCTGCAACAAACACCTCGTTTTTGATTCCAAAAATTAATTTCATATCTTTTCAGGGATACACGCCGATTGATATGTTCAGAGTTGCCGAAGAATTCTACCTCTCCTTGAATCTGAGCGCACTTCCACCGGAATTTTGGGCCAGCAGTATATTGGCTGATCCCGGAGATCGCCCAATTATTTGCCAAGCCTCTGCCTGGGACTTTTGCAATCGTCTCGACTATAGGTGAGCAAAATAAATTCGCTAATAAACCTAGAATAAAATAAAAAAACAATTTGTGAAAACTGATTCTTTTTCTCCACTGTTTTCAGGATTAAAATGTGCACGAGAGTCACGATGAAAGACTTGATTACCGTTCATCACGAGATGGCTCACATTCAATATTTTCTACGCTACAGCAGACTTCCTAGAGAATTTAGAGACGGCGCTAATCCTGGTAATTATTTTCCATTTCGATCAGACAGGTCATCTAGTTTCATGACGCAATAAATACAAGATTTATAGAAACGAGCAGAAATATTGGCATCTCTTATTTCGTCTTCGAGAGTATAAAGTCTTGTATACGGTGTAACGAGTACCTTAAACGCGCAGTAAACATTAATGAATTTTTACCATAATGTAATTGAACTTTCTCCAGTAGTATAAGCTCCGCGCTTACACGAGTTCGAGTTTATGTGTTTACGTAGCAAGTTGGACAGTAATGTAAATGGACGGATCCATTCCAGCTGTATACGATGAGTTAAAAATGACTGCTCGCTTATAATTTGCTGGAAACTCATGCGTGCGTGTAATGAATCATTATGAGACGGTCCTTATTCTACAGTCTTTTAAATAATTATAGCAGAGAATATAATTAATACTACCCTAGGCGTAAAAAAATACTTGGAAAAAATCCTTGACGCTGCTGCAACTCAACCGATCAGATTACAATACCGTAAAAGTCGAGCGTTATTTTCCCGATCTTTCTGCAGACAGTTTTCTCTTTTTATAACAATCATCGATATGTTTACCGTTCAAAAAATCATTTCACAAACTTCGATCTCCATAGGATTCCACGAAGCTGTCGGCGAGGCGATTGCTCTGAGCATCGCGACGCCTCGACATCTTCAAACTCTTGGATTGGCTCCGAAGTACAGTGTGGAACCTACTGCGGACATAAACTACCTATTCGCTTTAGCTATGGATAAAGTGGTATTGTTGCCGTTTAGTTTGGCAGTAGACAGATGGAGATGGGATATTTTTAAGAGGGTCGTCAACAGGGAAGAATACAACTGTCATTGGCATCGACTCAGGGAACAATACTCCGGAATAAAACCACCGGTATTGAGATCAGAAGACGATTTTGATCCTGGATCAAAATATCACATACCAGCGAACATCCCCTACATTCGGTGAGTCTTGATTTATGGATACTTAATTATTCCAACAAAAGTGCGAAGTTCTTCCGGTCAAGTAATTGTAGCGTATCGACGTGCGATAACCGGAAGTGGAATTTCTACCAGATATGAATTATGGATATTAGGATTCAAAGAAATAATCGTAAGTGCATACACATATAGAGGATTTCTTCTTTGGTTTTATTAGAAAGTATAAAACGATATAGTTAGATATACTCAGACAGGTAACTCCGCGTGCGGTTTTCTCGTATAAAGAAAGTCCTGTGTCAGTCGTAGCTCGCGTTCAGTATAGTTATAGTTCAAATTTACAGTATCAGAATATTCGTGTGAAAAACACGTCTATCCATGTAAAAAATAACAGTCAAAATCTATCAATTTCTTCCCTCTCCTTAAAACAAAATAATTCGCACTTAAATCCTAATAAGGTACTTGGATATTATGATCATATCAATCGTCGGATAGCCGCGTGATTATTGATGATGATGCCCCCCGAAACTTCCTTCGTAATCACCAGCCGAAGCTCCCTCATCGCCAGCTCCTTCACCGCCTCCGTAATGTCCAGCGTCGAAAGATGACCCGCCTCCGTAATGTCCAGAGTCAAAATATGACCCGCCTCCATAGCTTGGTTCGAATCCTCCGCTAGATTTTGTATCGTGCACCGGCACAGGTATGTGTTCCTTTACCGGATATGGCACGTGTTTAATTACTGGATAGGGTACGTGTTTCGTAACAGAAACCGGAATCGGTCGGTCTACGGGAACCTTAACCGTATAGGGCACGGGTTTCTCGACTGGATAGGGCACCGCTTTTTCAACTGGATAAGGCGCTGGGACATGTACTTTAACTGGTACCGGAACTGGCTTTTCTACGGGTACTGGAACTGGCCTATCAACGTGAACCTTCACGGGATATGGGACTGGCTTTTCAACGGGTACAGGAACGTGCTTTTCAACGGGAACCGGGTACGGCTTAGGGACGTGCACGGGATAGGGTCTGTCCACTGGGACTTTTACCGGGTATGGAACCGGTTTTTCAACCGGATATGGCGCCGCCACGTGAACTGGAACCTTAACAGCGTAAGGTATAGGCTTTTCAATTGGGAACGGTGCGGGAACGGGGACCTTAATGGTGTAGTGGACCTTCTTTTCTACCGGGTATGGTTGTGGTACGTAGACTTTGTATGGAACTGGCCGGTCCACTGGAACGTGAACGGGGTAGTGAACCTTCTTTTCGACTGGATAAGGAGCCGGGATGTGAACCGGGACTTTTACGTAAACCTTGACGGGGTAGTGAACTTTTTTTTCGACGGGGTAGGGCTGGGGTACGGGGACTTTTACGGGATATGGAATTTCCTTTTCCACGGGGTATGGTATCTTCTTCTCCACGGGATACGGGACTTTGACGTTCTTTACGATCGTGATTTGCGAGACTTTTCCATGGTCTCCCGAAGATGATGAACCGTGGCCTTCTTCACCTCCGTAACTACCGGAAGATTCGGAACCACCGCTGCCGTGACTGCCGAAGTTAATTTCATGACCCCCGCCGTGACCGCCGCTCAGATCCAAACCATGACCTTCGCCAATTTCACCACCACCAAAAGATGACCCATGACCTCCACCCAATCCAAATCCGTGGGTACCGCCCAATTCTGATCCAAGATTGTAGCCGTGATGACTTCCAGTGTCGATTATACCACGTTTGTCTTGTTTCTTGTCCGATGTCGCCTGCGCGTCGGAGTCCTGAGTATCCTCAGAAGCAGATTTTTTATCCGCGTCGTTCTTCTCGCAGGTAACCAGGGCGAGCAGCCCCAGTAATACGAATATCTGTAATTAACAATCGAAGTATGAAAATGAATTGGCACCAGAATAATTAACGCGTTATTTTCGTCTGTTTCGATGTATTGATTGCGCACATTATTGTCACGAAAATCGAATCGTTCACACGACACTTGTCAAAGATCCACTGAATAACATTTTTCTTTCTCAAATAATCTGATGGAAAATTCATTTCGTCTTACCGATAGTCGCATAGTTTCAGTTCTCACGATGTCCAAAGTCCAGGCTTTACTGGATGCTCGCCCTCAAGACGCACCTGACTTTATACCAGCGCCTGCTTTCCCCGCTGATAGTATTGTGTCTCGGTTCCTCACGTTTGAAAGTGAAATACATGTACCGAGGTACGTACGTACTTATAACTACTCAATGTGAGTAGGAATACACATACGTACGCTGCATATACATATTTTTACAATCCTTTGAGTCTCTGAGCGCAACGCTTCAGCCTATCTTCCCGCATCTATACGACCATCACATACACCACTTGTGGTTGTAATAATTCCTATTTCTATGCACCGCGGAACTGCTGAAACAAGTAGGTATACATAAGTAACTGACTATCATCTCTCACTCGCACGACAAGGAACTGGAAGTAAAGCCTGGCATGGCATGAACGCTTTTCAAACTTACTTCCGATAACTTTTTTCGTTACTGCGTGTGACCCTTTCAACGTCCACCGGTGTTCTGTAATTTATTCAGATCACTGCAGGCGTCTTAATTTTTTGTTCTTTGGAAAAACCGAAAGATCTATAGATCGGTAATCTGGGTAATTATGTGTGTGCATATAGTATATGCCGTACGGGCGAAAGTGATCCCCTGATATTTTTGCGCAGGGTATATAATTCGTATTTTAGAGAGTTTCACGATGCCCTGAGGTTTTGGTATAAACGATCATTTTACTTGAGATGGATCGGATTTGCTTGGAATGTATCGAAAGCTGCACATGAGGATTGATTGATTGACCGATCACTTTTTGCCATCACCCAGTGCTAACTGCAGTTATCTGTGATTTATTAGTATATCCCGGCTTACGCGTTTCTCATGATCTGGAAATTTCCGGTTATTCACAGGATAACGAGAACTTGTAGCTCATTTACATAACTCATTACTTATATCTTGTATTACAATAATCAGATGATATGATTTAGTTACAACGAAAATTCATATTATTCCCATACTGGCGTATGATAAATTGTTTAGAAACTAGCTAACGAATGATGTGAAAGAATTTTAAGGAGCCATAAATTTTTTATTGCATCTATAGCGTACGATTTGCCAGAATAAGGTGATTAACGAATCATGTTTATAATACTCGATAATAAGCGTGTAAACAAACGATCAAATACATAAACAAACCTTGCAAGTTCATTGCTACGTGATTGGCCTGATTACGTCTACATACGGCTGATATATGTACGCAAGGTAACGGAAATTCATGAAAGTAAAAGGTTTCGCTCCAGCTGTGAGTACAGTCGGCTTCAATAATAAATGGTCACATTTAGAACAAAGCCATGCGAATATTATTTCCGCGAAGCATGCAGGTGTTGATGAAAAAAGAAAAGAGAAAAGAAAAGAGGAACGGATGAAAAAAATTTCAGCGAAATTAAATCGTATATGACATTACGTAACGAAGACTGAGCCCGTGAAGTCTTCCGGTACATTGAAATCGGTGTACACAGGATATTCTTGACTATTTCGAAGGTTTTTATAACCCTGCAATAAAACTGACGTGGATCGAAATTCGCAGCTCGTTAAATGCGTCGCGATATTTTATTGGTACCTTCTAATTCCATTGAAGGAGTATCGCAAGACTTGTCGAGTGAGATTAATTTCGGCGCCTGTATCACAAGCGGAATATTTAACTGTTTACCGAGAGTATGTGTAAAAAATAACAAGACGTGAACATCCTCCGAATTGACGGATCGTATCTTCCGGCGTTTTTAGTTGAATCACACTTCATTCGTGATCGTCATTCATCCGTTCGTTCGCTTGGACGCATAGTGATCTCTTTTGATTCAAGATTAATTCACGATTTCTCTAGGTTCGCGTGTAACGGATATTTTCTATCCAGTATCGTGATTATTTTGCAATTAATTGAACGTATGGAAACTTGAAATAGGTATAGATCATCGTCGGCGGGGTGTATCTGAATCTCGTCGTCTATCTATTATTCGATATTAACTTCAAGTCGGGAAAGCTCTGTGAACTTCGAGCTCCACTTTCAATCTTCACAATTTCACTCTCACTTTTGACTGCTCGGATCACTTTTTTCCTCCTTGGTTTTTTTTCCTCCTTTTTTGGCTGGGTTATAGGCGCCAACGCGTGAAATATACCAAAGCTCTCCTAAGTGACGCACGGAAAGAGACCATTACTACGATCAGATCCGATAATTTCTGGTTCCATTTACTTTCGGTTTGAGAGAACATTATTTATGAGATATGTTGATATATTGATACGGTAAAAAAATCATAATGATAATATGCGGATAAAACAAATAACGGATCGATGAATGATAGATTTGATAAAAAGAGATGATTACTCACCCGAAAATTCGAAACTTGGGAGTGAAACAGTTCCGAGTGATTTGTTTCGTTGTCCAACCATGTAATTCTGGGGTAGTTGACTTTTATCAGAAGAAAAAAGTGCATCGCGATGATAATGATCGAGACGATTTACATACGGAGTTAATTAAAGGTTGTCCTCAGCCATAATTTGATCATTCTTGGAAACATCTCAATTCAAACTATAATAAATATGTACCTTCAACGCCCTGCACTTTACTCAGAATACATGGTACGCGTTTCTCGATGATGACTGATAATTATTTTTTCGCACCGTCGGGCGAAATAATTTTGCGAGTCGTGAAATCGGAAACCTTCCAACCCCGCCGAGTGTATTTCGATCCAGAGAAAGTATCAAAGGTATAGAAGGCTAAGTTTTTTATCTTTTGTTTCTTCTCTCTTTCGTCTTTCATGCTCCCACCGTTCGGCAACACAGCTTCATTTCGCATAGTGGACCCACACTGTTGAATAAATTGGGCCTTGTATTATTATCGTTATAGTTTTTAGCGGCTTGTATTACTACCGTAAAAAATTACGTAATAACGATACCTACAACCGAATAGTTCTGATCTCTTCACTAGCTACATGTATCTATAGATATATCCATATGTATATCATTGTTGGCGAGATGTCGAGTGAAATTTAGCAGGAAGTATCTAATTCGTATAGCTATTGTTATATTTTAATGGTATTCCAAAGAGTGCTGGAACAAATCTCCGATCTTGAGATGCCGTTGTGTGCATATAGGTATACCTGCGTATACATTCACGTTACGTAATTTTAATAAATGGTTGTCCGAAGCGATTCACCAACTGTTATGGGAAGTGAAGCGTACAATTTGAAGGTGAAATCATGCTCCACCCTTCGCGGAGGTATCGACAAGGTTTTATAAGAATCGGTATACTCAATTTTTATGACTCTCTTTCCTCAAACGCACGTATATTATTTACGACGATCCTTAATTTCACAGTAATTTCCGACTTTATGATCTTGTTTCTCGTATCTGCGAAAATTGCAATAAACTGCAAACCGCAATGTGAAGTAGTCAGTCAGCGCACCTTGTATATATCAATTAAGAAAATGTTAATCATTGCCCAAGCAATTACGGTATATCGTGTGGAATTCGCGATCATTTCTGCAAGAGTTAAAATATACAACATAACATAGAGAAAAGAAAGAAATAGAATTTATCTGCTTAATTTCTCTTGTGGCTATTTCGTAGCGCTGCAGCATATCCGCTTATAGGTATGTGGGCTTGCAGTTAAAATAGGTCGCCATCTATATTAGTATTACAGTGTTTACGTATAATTTTAAGAAAACCAGCTCAAGTCCCATAACCTCTGCCATATAAATTAGCCCATTTGAATAAGATAGAGGTAATTCTGCAACCACGTGCAAAAGTTCTCCACGTGCAAGTCATTTATCTTGTAATTTTCTCCTCATTTTCATATGGTTCAAAAGCGGGGATTTTCCTGGTTCTTAGATTTAATGCAAACAGACTTTGGTATTTAGTAATAATTTCTACTTATGTTCATTCATTGTCATGATGACGGTGCGGGTGGATATTAAAATTGTGAATTACCACAGGATTATTTTCGCGTCGGCTTCAAATGCTGAAATTATTTTTATTACGATCCCACGAAGATTTGCAATCAAACGAAACTTTTACACCAAAGCATTGGTCTTGCCATTTATATGATTATTATTCCCCCCCCCCCCCCCCCCTCGTTTCTTCGATACATTTGCCTTAATTAATCTACTTTCACAAGCTCACCGGCTAATAAGCTTTTGCGATTTCCGTAGCCTGAGGGATTCATGAGTGATAAATGTGAACCATAAAATGCGAAACTCGGTAGAAGTTTGATTACAATTGCGTAAGTCAATCATTTTTACAATAATTCTGACACACCTTTTGAAGAATGCAATAAAATGTTGATTTATGAAATCGAATCCTCTGATGAGAAACATACTTCTGAACTAACAGAGATCATAGTTCGGACTTTTAGGATGTCATCAACCTTCATTGTACGTCATAAAGAAATAGCTCTCTCACGTGTAATTGAATGATTTACACAATTATGGACTTTGTCAGCTGCCTACCGCTTAGCGTTCAACAGAAGAATTAATTACTGAATATAATTAAAGAACACATGCTTTCTAGCCGACTTTTTAATTGAAGTAATTGTCACCCACAATTTTTTTACATAATCCTATTGTTTGAGCTGATATCCCAAGAGTGGTCATTATGGAAAGATTCTTTGCGTGAAGTAAAGCAAAATAGGAAGTGAAATCTAACAACCTTTCCAATCTGAGTCTACGATAGTTTCGGTATTTTATGGTTGAACAAGGTGTTGCTCTTTTCCAACAAAGTTCAAGTCGTATTTCAGAACTGCTGCAGAATCGGAACTCATGAGAGTGATTCAGAATCAAAATTAAAAGACATGCGACACTCCAATATGTATAAAAATGTATATTTATTCAATATCATTCATTATATATTATAAAAGAATATGACTAAAGAGTACAAATTCAATGTCGTTGACTCGTTACAACAAAATGTACAAAAATTGGGCAATTGGTCATCTGGTTAATGTCCGGACCATCCCTGTCCGCCGTTCGACCAGCCACCCTGCTGTTCTGAAGACCATCCAGAATTTCCTTGAGACCATCCAGATCCTCCATTCAATAAAATTGAGGCGTCACCTCCGTGAGATCCGTAGCTTCCTCCGTGAGATCCGTAGCTTCCTCCGTTTGATAGTCCAGAGGACAATTCGTAGCCAGAAGATCCTGCATAGCTTCCTCCGTTCGATAGTCCAGAGGATAATTCGTAGCTAGAAGATCCTGCGTAGCTTCCTCCGTTTGATAATCCTGAGTCAGACCATCCGTGAGATTCGACCTTGACGGGTACTGGAACCTTGACATGAACGGGGTATGGCTTTTCAACTGTAACGGGGTACGGTTTTTCTACCGCCACTTTGTACGGCCTGTCAACTGGCACTTTGACGTGCACGGGGTATGGCTTTTCGACCTCAACTGGCACAGGTTTTTCAACTGGGTATGGTTGTGGTACCCAAACCTTGACTGGAACTGGATAAGGTCTCTCAACATGCACTGGGTATGGCTTGTCGACTGGTACTTTGATGTGTACTGGGTACGGCTTCGGGACCTCAACAGGATAAGGCTTCTCTACGTGAACATGGTATGGTTTTGGAACTGATACTGGGTACGGTCTGTCAACTGGCACTTTGACTTCGAATGGAACCTTCTTGATTACTTCATATGGAGTTGGTACATGGACAGGGACCTTGACTTCGTATGGTACCTTCCTTTCGACAGTGTACGGCTGTGGTACTGGAACCTTGACTTCAACTGGGACCTTCTTTTCAACGGTATAGGGTTGGGGAACTCCAACCTCTACTTTGTACGGAACTGGTCTGTCAACCTTAACTTCATATGGGACGTGTTTCTCGACGTGGTAAGGCTGTGGCACGTGGACTGGTACGTTCACGAATACCTTTACTGGGTAAGGCACCTTCTTCTCTACGGTGTAAGGTGCGGGTACGGCGACCTTTACCTCATAAGGGACGTGCTTGTAGACGGTTACGGGAACCTTACGTTCTACAGTAACTGGAACTGGGATCTTCTTTTCGATGGTGATTGTCTTCACCGAGTGAGTGGTGTGTCCATGACCTGATGATCCGGAATCCCATCCTCCTGATCCACCGTTAGACCAACCCAAATTTTGACCTTCGGAAGACCAACCACCCCCATAACTCTGACCGGAACCCAATCCGGATGAACCTCCGTAAACTCCTCCGCTAATTTCTCCCGATTGCCAACCTCCGCTACCACCTCCGTATTGAAGAGAAGAACTCAAACCGGACGATTGCCAGCCATCGTTTCCACCTCCAGATTGCCAACCTCCATGGTTCAAAGAGCCACTGTTGATGATGGGGGATTGCCATCCACTGTTACCCGCTGATTGCCATCCACTGTTACCCGCCGACTGCCAGCCTTCGCTGCTACCGCCGCCGTAACCCAAACCAAGAAGACCGCGTTTTTCAGTCTTCTTTTCCTTGAGTGAGGAGCTCGACGAAGCACCACCCTCGACCGCTGCTTCCGCTGCTTTCTCTGCTGACCGTTCAGCAGCTACTTCGGAATCACGTTCAACCCTCTTTTCGAGGTCCTTCTCATTTTCTGCGGCGGCCGATAAGGCTAACAGCCCCAAAAGGGCAACGAGACACTGAAAAATGCAGGAGATATTCATTAGAGAAGTTCCATCGTAATATGGAATTCCGTGAAATGAAAGCGACTGAAAGCTAATTACTAGATACCGTAAAAGGGGACTATGTGGCCAAGAATTTTTAACGTAAAAAAAAAGTTGCACGAGTTCTACAACCAAAAAAGCAAAAGATGCACCGAAATAACTCTGAACAAGCTACATCACAGGGGTTTTTTGGTTTTCGTTTTCCCTTTCTGACGAACAACACTGATGACTATGTAGCGATCTACAATACATGTAGATCAATTTGAAGCACTGAATACCATGGATCTAAAATTTGTCGGGGTGTTTGATTAATATTATTTTGAATAAAAATACTAACCAAGTATCTCATGGCAATGCGCTCGAGATACCAAGAGAGCCAAACGTGTACTGGATGCTGGTCGAGAGGTCTCCACCATTATTTATACCACAGACAACTTTCGCCTGTCCGCCCGCCCGGACTCAGGAGCCTCCACGCCGCGCCTCTATAGGTACCCACAATTACATTTGGATGATCGACATTGCCCAGCTTTTTGAAAGTATGCGATGCACACTCGCCTCAGAGCGCCCGGAGTAACCGCGTCATAAATTCTGGCCAGTCCTTTCGATTGTTAGAAGAATTTTATAGCACGGTATTCTTGCCACCCTTTTTTTCAAAAACATGAATTGTTTTTCGGCATTCAGTCCATGGTTTTATTTTGCATTATTGATGTATTACTTCATCTCAGACAGCTTTCAAAATCAATTTAGATGTTGATCCTGCAATTTTAGATATCCTGATGACGGATGAAGCTCATCAAGATCTTGATTTAGCTATTCCATTTCTCCATTTCTTTTTTTCTTTCAATAACGTTTATTTAATTCATGTTCAAATATCGATATTTTTTTCTCTTTTATCGTGTTTCACTTTTTGAAAGTCAAATATGCATATTATAACGCATATTAAAAATCCAAAACCATATTGGGGGCAATAAAATTCATTCCGAAACCCTCTTCCTATTCGATCACTTCCAGATCGATCACGGTATGCAGCTCAGTTTTATCATTAGAATTTTAGCTGAGATATATCTAACGTTATTCATCATAATTTTCACTATCGTAATAAATGTTGTATTTTCATTTTTTTTTTCGGCGTCGGCGGTTAAAAAATTTGAAAGCGTCGGCGATTTTGAATTCCTGTTCAAGATATAGCAATATGTGACGAAATAATCACCGAATAGTTAAGAAAGCAGTTAAAAAATATCGTGTTATGCTTTGTTGTTACCTTGTTAAAAAAAAAAGAATGAAAAATGAAAACAAAAGATTCATTCGTGTTTTCTAATGGGGTAATAATGTACACGCATCAGTTATGGCCATGCCAAATCTTCTATCGTTATTTCATCAATTCATAAACAGCCGCACCGACTTATTAACTCGATAATCGGTATAAAAAAAATGTAAAAAAAAAAAAAAAAACGATTACTTGAGAGCAGAAACAAGGAAAAAAATGGTGTAAGCTGACCGTTTATAAATAGAAACAGGAGCGGGAAATGCCATCCGTGCCTGCACGCTTTTTAATCGAATACTAACAAAGCAAACTTTCCCGAAACAAGACGGGCCTCTCGTAATTGGCGTATACATACATAATATGTAATGTAATTCCAAAGTTACACATTGGAGAAAAAAAAAGAAAAAAAAAATTAAGCGTCCTTATTACCTGGACACGAAACTTGAAGGTACTTAATTCTGCGAGTGGATCTTGATTACTTTGCGATACACTTTTCAACCTTTACTCTCTCTCGCTTACGTCTACATTATCGTATAATATATTGAAATTTAAGATTGATTGTCGATTTTCGTAGTAATTCGTGTAACGATATTTCTGCATTTTGTAATCACATTTGATTGGCTAATTTGAAATTCATAAATTTTACATATACCTACTATATTATTCATACTGTGTAAGACGCATGTGTGATTTTATTCAAAGTTTATTATCATTATTAGTTATTTTTTTTGTTTCTTACAGTTTTAAGGAATTTCAGTTGTCGGACTGTACCTCTATATACTCATATTCAAAACTTGTCGAAAGTGAATTGTGAGCCTAAGATACTTTTGGAACGTGAGGTATTTGGTGGTATAAAGTTCATTACGTCACCGTTGCACGCGGAGTAATCGTTCTCGCATTCGTCATCGTATCGCATCGCATCACATCACATCGCACGGCGACTTTTCTCCTTACTTTATACGTTCTTCCGCATACCCGTAACCAAAATGGCTAATTCATGTAGTTGCCCAATTAAAACCCCATGCAATTTCTAACAATTTGGATCTTCGCCATTTCATTCGGACAACGCCCGTGCAAAATTTGTATTATTGTTTCAAGGCACCCATTTATGGATTAAGGTTTCGTAAAAATCGTATGCAGATGTATTCGGTGTTTTACATGATCTTAGTTTATTTTTTTCATGTGCGTAGGCTGCACAAGATTTACCTATTTAATAAATGGCACGTCCTTGTTGGACTGGTCCTGGTATTTTCTCAACGGCGGGGGTAAGGGATAGGCGAGAATTAGCTTGCGAATTAATCTGCGAATTAATTGAGCAGTTCGACTGAGAGATAGGGAATGTCTCGATATTTCAATAATTAAATCACGCATGTCACGTGAAATAATTAACGCTTTCAATAATTCGATATGAAAAATTTTGCATCGAATAAATTCTTGAGGAGATATTAATAAACATAAAATTAGATAGCGAAGTTATTCCAGTCGTATTTATATCTAAGATATGTATAAATCGACTCAAAAATCGTGTTATATTATCTAACGATAGAGTCATTAGTGTAAAGTATAAATAATTTTTTAAAACTCTCATCCGCAGATATTTTTTATACTTGGGTTATTGATAATCGGTGAATTTTGTTGCATCGTTATCGGGATGATTTAGGATAGAAGGAAAAAAAAAAAAAAAATCAGTAAAAATTTGATTTCGTTGAGAAGCGGTTGTGTGGGGTAAATTTTTTGGTGTAGGATACGTAGTATATTGAGTAATATCTGTGGTTTAGATTATTGTGATCGATAAATCTAACTGACACTGAATTTATTGATAATTTTCATATAATTAATTCTATATAATATAAATATTGGATGTAAAAATTCTTTGCTTTCACCGTTCACCGCCGGTTAATACATATCTTCATACATAGAATGTGTGTTCGGCCGAAATTTTTAAAACAACACTCATCAAAAAGTTATATAAATACTTAGTTTGCAATAACAATTCTTGGTATGTGTATATTTTATACGCTCGGTGATTCAAGATTGCCTAAATTGAAGAAATAGACTATCTACACGTATCACATGATTGTCGAAAGTCCATGAAATTTATTCTCGATTCTTGTCGTCTCGAAACTACATAATATACACCAGACGTACCAAATGGATTTAATACAACAGAGCGAACATCGATAAATTGGAAATTTTCAATCACAGATAACTACGTGTATTATTCAAGTTTTAATTCGCACCGTCGAGTTTGATTTTCTACCAGGTTTAATTATTACCGTTTTAACCATACATGAATTGAACTGAAAAAAATTCATTTCACACAAATCACTCGTGCTGTTTCTCTAATTGAAATCGTTCCGCAGTCAATCGACAGATTGAAGTTATCTAAAACTTGAAACTAACAATACGCGATCTCGGAATATTCTCAACGCTAACAATCAGCCACTCGTCTTCACAAACCAGATCGATATGTGAAGCTGATATACATATATATTATACAATCTCACTATGGTCATTCGTAAACCTGTTTTCTGGCTTCTAATCTTAAATTATAGAGTTGTAGAGTGATACACCATATAAAGTAAATTTATAACAGATTAAATGACGAATACGAAAATTTATGTATGTCATTTCTGATCCAAGATTCCTGCGATGCTAATTCAGGTCAATCGATGGTAAAATTTTCCTTCCATTACAAGATATCTATGCGAAAAAAAATTCTTTTTTCAAGGAATAATTTAAGACTGGAATAATTTATTTCTCGTTTCGGTTGCCCTTTATTTCTTCTAAAGGTCACATAGTTCTAAATTATTCAAAGCTGCATTAAAATCTTCCGATGCACGATCGATTCATAATTTATTCGGGTATAATCGTTTAATAGTGTAGCGAATTGAGTTATAATTATCTCTTCTTCATCTTCTTTTGAAAAAAAGGCTCAGATTTTTATCTTTTTTTCCCATACTTAATTAGGTGAAGAAATGTCCATAATCGTTGCGCAATCGATGAATCTGCCGTAACCTTGGAACATCCTTGACATTCTGAGCTGAAAGTTGACCGCGACTTAATTTTACGAATGTGGTGATTATGAAAAAAGTATTTCTTTTTTATTCATTTTTTTCGTCGAGTCGTCTGCATACTTGTCGAGCCCTTTTCGGAGTTTGCTCTCGACTGAATGATTTATGCAATGTGCAATGCAAAAAGAGAAGAAATATTTATAGATGCATATTCATCGACCGGCTACAATCCAATCGAATCGATTATCTCGTGCAATTGCATTTTTGTGCGACGATCTAACGACAAGATCCATGTAGAATTTCATTTCATTTTGTGAATAATAAATTTGGTGAAATAAATGGCCTCGTTTACATTCTACTGCACTTTAAATAATGAAAGTAGATGTTTCTAAGCCGCACATATATCGTAACAGGGATCGAATTTCAGGTGATAAGAAGCGTGGCGATTAAATCTTGTTGTTCCGACTCTCAAACTATCGTAACTGTATGTGTATAGAAGTTGCATCACGATTCATTCAAACACTAGTTGGTTACTAAAAATTTGATGGATTATCCCAGTCTTACTATTCCGAAGTCGGTAGACCGAAATAATAGGGTTTTTTTTTGTTACCAGTTCTTGCGACATCTGAATTGAAAAGAAAAAAGGAAAAAATAAAAAAATAAAAAGGAATGAGAAATTTTTAGATCAGTATAATTTGTTCGGTGGCAGACCCAGCAGCTGCTGAACTACGCAGGCCATAGTCGATCTTGTTAATTTAACTTGTGGCAAATTGAAAGAGGAGATAATTGATGAGGTATCAAATTATAAGACTGTGTGGTCTACATCGTGTAGCAAATATGGTGGACAAAACTTAAACGGTATATACCTACACCTTCTTTCTTCTATTCTTTTTCTCTTTCCACACCTTATAGTCATTTTGTTATAAATATCGTATTTCGCATCATTCAGCGTTGTAAGTATAAATATTTATACACATGGATATTATTTGCACACACGGGCATCATATGTAAATTATATTTTTGGAGACTAATCTTTTAGTCATGTACGAATTTCATTTTTCAATTTATACTTGTACTTTACACATATCATGTCACGTGAAAGTATGAAATGTCAACCACTTCTTACGATCACTTGCTTATATGTTTCTGGTTCGCGATATATTTTTCAACGACTTTTATGTAATGCAATTTCGGTTTAATGGGATGGGGTCATCGGTAACAATTTTATTAACTATACATATATATATTTTTTCATCTTTTTTTTCCTCTTCAGAATGACATTTCAGCAATCAGGAGTATCGATGAATTCTCTTCATGGAGCAACCGTTGAAAAAAAAAATAAAAAAAATAACATCAACCTTGCGGTAGGATCCTTTAATGAAATAATTCTTGGGAGGTCAGATTAAATTGAAGACCTCAACATTAGGTTTAATGTTCTTCAAACTCGTTCTCAGAGATATCGCCATCTGAATCTGGATGATTCAGGAGAACATTCATCGATCTCTACCATATTCATGAATATTTTTCGTTTTGTTTTTTCTTCACTTGATCTACATGTCTCAGTTTCATTTTGCAATCGAATTACTCAACCAACTAAAGAAGTCGGTTTATTAATCACATAATTATCAGCGTTCGCCATCGTGTTTATAAATAATCGCCCTTGATATTACGTTACAATTATATTTTGTTTCTCATTATCGAAGATCGTAGTGTTATAATTTTGAATTCATTTCTATTTCGACATTGCATGGGGTATCTCGTCTCAAGGGCATTCAGCTACACGGTGCGGCGATGAACATCGATTATCGTAATCGCGGATCATGGGTATATACCATATATCTTATGGATATACAAATAGCGTTACGTGTTACGTATAACGTTCATGTAATTAACGCCCGCCTATGAGATTATACGGGTGCGTCGTCGTATTCGAAAGCGGAAACGATTTCGCCGTGCCAAATATGTACATATATATACCTATATGTGTATGTATGCAGTAATATTTGTATGGTTATATCTTGCAACAAAAAAATTACACCGGATCATCTTTCCCGCACAGTACAGTTTTAACTCGTCTTATACGTACTTACACTTATACGCGAGTCTTGTGAGTTTGTAACTCGCGAAACACACTTTCTAAATCAAATAATGAATTACGGGTATTCATTTTAATGTATTTAGGTGCCAGTTTGAAATAATTTATCCAAACGCCCTACGCAGGATTATTATTTTTTTGCCCCAAGAAATAACAAAAATCTGTAATGTAAAGAAACGATGAACAGCTATGGGACTTTGAGCCTCGATTCCTAATGAACACCACAGGAAAATCTGCATCAACTAATTTTTCAACGAATCCCAGTCATACACAGAATTATATCATCGATATTGCTAGATTAGTTAATGCGTAGTGCCCTATATTTTATCTAGAGATTTTAATTTTATGACGTACAGGCATGTAGTCATGATGTTCGTGTAGAGATGAATTGCCGATCTATTGATTGACTAATATAGTATCAAAAATCCAGTTTATACCCTGCAGGGAATTTGGTTACATCGCAGAGAACTCCTAACCGGAGGCTTGAATCGCTTGAGATTTTTCTGCGCGATAGACAATAATAATTCATCGAAATTTTTGGAAACAAAAGTCTCATTGCAATTTGATTAGTGTTCTGCACAGGTATGTAAATGTACAATATTTATTACTTTGAAAATAAATAACAAGTATTGAGTAGTCTTTGGCAATGAACTGTTCAAAATACAACAGGATTTATAAAGTATCAACTCTGCTGTCAATTACTCTTGATGATGTTGAGTATCGTGATGATCATGATGATCGTGGATCGGTACTGAAACGGGTACTTCAACGGTATAAGGAAAATGTTTAGCGATCGAATACTCAACTGGTTTATCCACGTGAACAGGTATGGGTCTATCAACCGGAATTTTGATTTGATATGGAACAGGTTTTTCGACAGGATAAGGAACCTCCTTTTCCACCGGATAAGGTGCAGGTACCGGGATCTTGACCTTTACTGGAACAGGCTTTATTATCTGCACAGGAACCGGCCTATCCACGTGAACCTTAACTGGATACGGTACCGGCTTTTCAACTGGATAAGGAACGGGCTTATCAATGGCAACTGGAAACGGTTTTGGAACGTGCACCGCAACTGGTTTATCCACTTTTACTTCCACCGGATAACGGACAATTTTTTCAACCGGATATGGCTGCGCTACACGTTCCGGAACTTTTACGGGAACAGGAATTTTTCTTTCAATTGGAAAGGGTTCGGGAACCGGTACTTCCACTTTGTAATGAATTTGTTTTTCGACCGGATAAGGCTGTGGTATATAAACTTTATAGGGGACTGGTCTATCCACCGGTACTTTAACGGGGTACGGTACTTCTTTGTAAACTGGTACAGGCATTGGTATTTTTACGGGGACCTTGACATAGACCTTGACTGGAAATGGGACTTCTTTTTCCACCGCGTAAGGCTGAGGAATCGGCACTTTTACGGGATACAATACTTTCTTCATCACTGGATAATGAATTATTTTTTCCACTGGATAAGGAACCACCACTTTTTTTACTATCGTTATTATTCGGTGATCATCCTCATGAATCTGCTGGTCGAGGTCGTGTCCTTGGAAGTGTTCAGGATCCTCGGTATTAGTCTCTTGAACACCTTCAAAATAATCACCGTGATTTGAGGACGGTTCCTCCTCATGACCACCGTAGCTCAGACTGTCTGGAGGAAAAGATAAAATCAATTCTCTCTGTGAAGTTAAAAACTCTCACCTACGCGCGCTGACTACGGTCGATTAGGTATTGCAAACTCGTCAATCAACTCTACATTTACAATAAGAAATGGAAAACTGATGGGAATGTTCACTTGACTACATCAAGGGTCATGTCTCTATTCAACGTCTACAATATCTACACCCCGTTCAGTCGAGTCACGTAACTTCGATCAATGTCGCTGAAATGCCTGAAATCTTTTTTTGCGGGTTTTGCACGAAGCCATTGGCACGAACACAACATTTGTGATCGTCCTACTTTTACTATAAATTCTGATTGATGCATAATATGAATTATAATACCGTTCTTGTAATCGTGAACGTGCCGATTTGCGAGTCTATTGATCGGATTAATCGAGTTCCCAATAAAGAGAGGAAAAAAAAAAGTAGTAGAAGAATGAGATAATGTTCGACTTTTACCTGATGTCACGTGACTAACACGTTGGTTTTCACCGTACACGTATGCCTCCTGGCCAAAATCATCTCTGTCAACATCATTTCTGTCTTCCAATATGCGAAAGTGCCTTATTTCGTATCCGAAACCAAGCGGTGTTCGTCCCACTTCTTCAATCCATTTTAACGAGTGAGAATTCAATGCGTATCCCCGCGATTGGACGACGAAAACTACCGCGGTTGTGATCCACAGATGAAATTGAAACTGCTGTACAGAAAAATATGAAAATTTGTTCACGTTGTTCTCAAAAATTTCTTCCAAATTTGACTACACTCGACAATACCTTTGGTAACATTCCTTTTAGTTGTGTGTCGCCTTATTTTAAGATATATTTATTTTCTCGAAGGTTGGCTCCTCGCGTAAGATGCGTCGTGTTATAACTGACGTGCTTCGTTACTGAGAATGCACATTTTATACAAGTCTCTGGATGAAGGCATGTATAGAGTCGTTAAACCCAACTAAACTAAGCTGCTAAGTGTTAATCTAGAAGATAGTTTTATAGCGTGCAGCACGATGCACTTTTACAAACTATATATTACACTTACACGAACATTTCTGCAGTTTTTCGCAAACCACAAACTTCAACTTTCGCGCATTATAGTCTTTCTTTCTCTCCATTGCAGTTCACACCTGCATGACCCACCCGTCCAAGATATAGTCGTTCATACGAGAGTGAAATTTCAAACTACATAGATGGAAAATCTTCTCCTCGTACACGACCACGCCTTACTTCGTTCCAAAAGGTATTCTACTCCTCAAGAAATTTAACCTGCCCATCGATAATTGATTCTCTTTTAATTTCATTCATTCCATCCTCCTCCGATCTCTCCATTAGCGTGATCGCTACATTGCCATTCGGTTCTTCGACAGTCGCCTCCTGTAAGGAGCTATCGAATCGATCGGTGAAAAAGGAATAAAAATAACTAATTATACATTCGCCGAGTAATTAGGGGTAGATGGTAGAAGTGGAATGATTGTAAGCCTGTGTCAAGACTCGGAACATTTACTTAGATAAATAAAAGTATAGTTTCACGGACCGCACGCAATCTCTTCTGCTTCAGATATAATTTACTCTCGATTTCAGATGCATCTTCTCACGCTTTGCGGTGTTCCTTCGTTAATTATAGTACAAGATAGCGCAATTAATAGATATATCTTGCCTCATTATCTCAAGTATACCGACCATGCAGTAGCTCGCCCGTACCTGTATTAAATTCGTCAAAAAAGCCACGGTGCATGATCGCCATTAATGCCTGCTACCTACAAATTTGTTGTAATTCTTATTCAATGCATATTAATTAATTTTATTCTTTTTCGACGATTAATTGTTCAAACTAATCACAGACGGCTAGTGCAAGTTCGAAATCGAATAGATGATTTGATAATTACTAGTATAGCGAAACCAACACATAAGGAGAAATATCGAGGAATTTTAATTAACAATAATTTCGTTCCATGTATTTATTCAGATATCGGTTACACCTATGGGAATTCTAAAGAACCTCGAGTGAAAAAAAAAATCTATTGTTTCTTCAAAGTTTCATAAATGCTGATTAACAAACAAAGGCCTTGTATAACCATTTAAGCAAAGAAAAAAGAAAAAAAAATCTTCGTTTCGCTTTTATCTATCCCCGCGGCAATTTCGCTGCCGATATTCGTAAACTACAAAAGAAAAAAAAAAAACTTCTAATTAAACCTGTGAATAGGTTTGTGATGGTGAATGCAGTCATTTTTTATTTTTGCTCGCTTTGCCACGAGTATAGAGTGAAACAGTTAAATTTGTGTAATTTATTAGCCGAGAAGAGGGATTCCTTAAATCATTCCATTTCGGCGTGGTTATAATTATGCGAAAATGAAGGTTACAGGCCTAATTTATTAATCAGTAATTGCCGCAGTTTCTCACCAAAGTTTTTACATTTTTTTTTTTTTTTTGGTTTCTTTTTTTCAATTTTTATATCTGGGATCGTTATATTCTCTACACATGCAAATCTAGAACTCAACGAAGCCACGCTTGAAGTGGTTTGAAAACAATAGAGGAAATCATAATTAACTCTCTAACAGTCCTCATCACTTCATCTGTACGTACACATAAATAAATTTTACACTCCACATTTTGATCGTGCGGTTCGTACAAGGTTATTCTTATACCGTCCACGTGAATTCTTTTTCTTGATTAAATTTGTGTCTCTCTATGCATACCGCATGGTTTAAAAATTCACCATCTTACCTGAAAATAAGAAAAAGAAAAAAAAAACGAATCCAATGGCTTTGTTTTACCGACAGAAGAAATTCTCACGCCCTCACTTTAACCCAGATGATCAGATTCGATTCGTGACTGGGATGTCGTTTCCTCCCGACCATTAGGTCGGCAAAATAAAATGTGGAGATGCTTAGGGAAATTGGAATAGCGTAGGTAAAACGGTTTTTGTTTATGTTTCTTTTTTCCTCGTTCGGTAGAGGGAACAGAAAATTAAATCATCGTAAAAAATAAGGTGCAAGTTTCATCATTGGTAACTAAAAATAAACGACTCAGCCTCTGATGATTCTAGAAATCTTGTATTATACTCTGTAAGGCGAGAAAGATTTTCACTTTCTTGCGTAGCATGGTGTACTTTGTGCGGTTCATTGGTATTCATATTCTTTGTTCTTTAGGCACATGTGTTAACGCTAAATATGGCGTTCGATCCAACTACTGGAGAACAGAACATAGCTTCATACCCTAACACAGAAAAGTGAATATGTCCAACTGTCTTGACTTCTGGAGCGTGAAGAATAAGAATGACAATCTTATGTCGTATGAAAACTGAACTTCTTATCTCAGTAATTGAATGTCGTTTTATCTTCTTATGTCAGGTCCTCACATCGGCTTAGAATTAGTAGATCGCTCCATGTATAGTTTAATTAATTTTGCATAGGCTGTCAGACGGTAACTTGACTTCAGCTATAAACTTCTCTAGGAAGAACTAGATGTATGAAAAGCTCGATAGAAACTCTTGTACCGACAACCGCCTTTTACCAATATGCACTTAACAAATGCAATATGCAGTTCGCTAAAGAACTGTGTAGCTCGTGGGATGGCTCTGCGAACGGTTTCTTAACTGCAATCACGATGTAAAACTGCAATATAGTTCATCGTACCTAATTCCAGCCAATTGTGTGTAGGAATTTAATTGACGGTTATCTGATTTCATAATATCGCAATTACATACTAATGTACCCGTACCCCTTCCAGTTCATGTACAAACTACGACTCATTCCGTAGTAAAGTTTCAAATTTACATAGCGATATAAAAATTCCTAGGGTAGAAATTGGTAATCTCACTGTGCCCGTAACAAAAAAAAATCAGACTAAGGGGGTTGGAAATCCGAAGAAACAGCCCTATAATTTATTTTCAATGTCGTTACGTTGGTCGAATTATATTCTCGATGTCCTCGGGATCGTTTATTTTTGAGAAAAACAAATATATCAAAGAGTGAGTAATATAGCTGTGGAATATTGTGGAAGGAGAAATCATTTCCTTGGCCCGAGGCATCGATGCGCGGTGTTGAACGAGGGAAGTAGGTATAAGAAGGAGAAGAGGGGGAGGAGAGTTGCAGGAGGGTTCTTACTCTTACTTTCTGCTATAACGTCGCATGCGTTAATGACTATGTTACGTAACAAGACTCCCGTTCCTCTTGGACAGAACCACAACCGTACGTAAAGTCCAGCGTAGGTATGATACGTACAAACCGCATGGTTACACCACATACCCATAGTACCTTTATTATTCCAAGTGCGAGAAGCATCGGCCCAGAGTACTCAAAGGAGTACGATACCCTGCTAAGTTAATAGACATACACGTGGTTTGTTACGAACAACGTCCGTCGCAATATAGAAAATTATCAGGTGTAACAGAGCAGAAGAAATCATTCGCAATGAACGCTATGTGTATGCCTTTCCTTCGTCGCATGACGTACGTTTTGCGGTATGGTGCCCATTACAAGTCCGGAAAGATTGAGGTAACTCGTGGAGGATTTGTAACTGGATCGGTTAACTGGCTGCAAAATATACTTCACGGATTCTTAGCTGTACAATTTATGGCATAAGGTAACTGGTTATACAGTGTACATGGTATACATAACTTAGAATGTTATATTCCTCGTTCGATTTCTCAGTTCCGTTTGCCAATCTGGTGATCAAACATGACTTGCATCATTCGATGTCAGCGTCTTCGTGCATGCGCAGTTGGATTATTTTTTTTCCTTTCAGTTTCATTTGCTTTTTTTTCGAATTTCTTTATTTTATTTATTTATTTACCGTTTCAGATTTCTTGAGTCAAAATGTTTTTGTTTTTTTTTCCATTTTTTTTTTCACCCGCACTAAAATGTCACTGATATTTCAGTGAAACGAGTTTACAGTTTTATTAGCCTGTTTTACATTCAGGTATGCATATTTCACGGTAATACCTGTAATTCCGTTCAATGTGTTTGAAAATATCAAGTGAAAATTCATCAGCTTTCTAAAAAATTGAAGAATTGTGGGAGTAGTAGGATATAAATATATATGATGAAAATAAATGATTTATAGTAATTGGTTTAAAAAAAAAAGATTTATTTTTCAGTTTCAGTATAAAAAATATTTCACTATACAATAAAGCAGAGTGCTGGTTGGATTGAGGTTTTCTTTTTTTTTTTCGTTTGGTACAGAGCAAATTGCGCGCGTTGCGTTACACATAGTATAATCCTTAATTCATTTTCATTTTACAATAATGTTAATTAAAACAAAAGACAAAAAAAAAAAACAACATAACTCGAGGTCTTGCGTGACTTTCGGCAAAATCTCGAGTTGTTACACAAAAAACGATAATTATATAATGTTTGAAATCGGAGCATTGATCAATGATCTGAGAGAGAGGACAAAAAACATTTCATTTCTGTACATCAAATATACAGGCTCCGAATAAACAACAATATAAAATCAGCGTAAAATGATTCAAGGACTTGTTATCGTCATTCGTGAGATACCTCAAAGTAACGCCGATAGCTGCTGCGAACGTTTATATTTTGTGGAGAATTAAACGAGAAAAGCTACGTTTAATGATGGTATCCGTAGCTGCCTCCGCTGCTGTAACTGCTGATTCCGCTGTTGTAACCACCATCGTATCCGTAGCCACCATCGGATCCATGATCGTAAGATCCGTGCTCGGTGTGAACCGGAACTGGTACCGCAACCTTAACTGGGTATGGTACGTGCTTCTCAACTGGGTAGGGTACGTGTTTTTCTACGTGGACGGGGTACGGCCTGTCGACTGGTATCTTGACTGGGTACGGCACTGGTTTTTCAACTGGGTAGGGTACGTGCTTTTCAACCGGGTAGGGCTGGGGTACGTGAACCTTGACTGGGTAAGGTACGTGCTTCTCAACTTGGACAGGGTACGGCCTGTCGACTGGTACCTTAACTGGGTAGGGCACTGGTTTTTCAACTGGGTAGGGTACGTGCTTTTCGACCGTTACTGGGTATGGTTTTGGTACGTGAACTGGGTAAGGACGGTCAACGTGAACCTTGACTGGGTAGGGGACAAGTTTTTCTACTGGGTAAGGCTGAGGAACATGTACCGGTACCTTTACGGGGTATGGCACCTGCTTTTCAACTGGGTACGGTTGTGGTACTGGAACCTTGACTGGGTATGGGATGTGTTTTTCAACTGGGTACGGCTGGGGAACGAGAACCTTGACGGGGTATGGGCGGTCAACTGGTACGTGAACTGGGTATGGTACCTTCTTTTCAACTGGGTAAGGTTGGGGGATGTGTACTGGAACCTTGACGAGAACCTTTACTGGGTATGGGACCTGTTTTTCAACCGGGTATGGGTGGGGAACTGGTACCTTGACTGGGTATGGTACTTGCTTCTCCACTGGGTAAGGGATGTGCTTTTCAACTGGGTATGGGACGGCTATCTTCTTCACGATTGTAACGGTCTTATGGTGGTGCTCATCGCCGCCGTAACCGCCTCCGTAACCACCTCCGTAACCACCTCCGTAACCACCTCCGTAGCCACCTCCGTAACCACCTCCGTAGCTACCTCCGTAGCTGTCGCCGTAACCTCCGCTACTGTAGCCACCGCTACTGTAGCCACCGATGCTTCCTCCGTGTCCTCCGTATCCACCATCGTGAGAAAGACTTCCGATTGAAAGTCCTCCACCGTGTCCACCGCCGACGTCGTAGCCTCCGATATCATAACCGTAACCATAACCAGTGCCAAAG
Organism: Athalia cordata; assembly: GCA_963932425.1. Taxonomy (NCBI): domain Eukaryota; kingdom Metazoa; phylum Arthropoda; class Insecta; order Hymenoptera; family Athaliidae; genus Athalia; species Athalia cordata. The sequence continues at coordinate 23,819,930 of OZ010625.1, forward strand.
ATACCACGCTTCTCTTGCTTCTTTGAGCTTTCCACCGATTTTGGCTCTGCCGATTTTGTCTCAGCTTCCTTAGCCTCCTCTGCGTACGCCGCTACGGCGAGACCGAGTAGCACTACTAATAGCTGAAAGTAATAAGAAAATAAGGGTAATTGTAAGAATTTTTGTATTCAGATAGGAACTACTCTGAGAGATAACAATTTTCTCGAACACTACTTTAAGAAGTATTCTTTTTTTTTCATTTTTTCTCTGTTTTTTTTTTCTTTCTTTTCTTTGTTACTTCACTATAGGGCTCGTTTTCACAGCACTTGAGTTTACTTTTTTCTGTTTTATACTCGATACACTTGAGAAATTCCTAGTGACGATTGGGTTCTTTCTTTTTTTCGTTATTAAAAATTCTCTGACGTACCAGGCTCTTCATTTTTGCGTTCACGATGGTCTGGGTGAGTCCAGGAGTGAACTGGATGCTGATTGCCGTCGGTTCTGGGCCTTATATACGCGGCACACTTTCGCCTTCGCACAGGCCCAACCGCCTGGGCCCTACCCCCACATTTCTTTGTGCCACTGCAGACACGCCGTTGAGGTCCTGCCTCTCCCCCTTAATGCTCGTGTGGTTTCATTTTTCAGTTTGATTTTTGCATTTGGTTTCTTTTCTTTTTCCTCCTATCTAATCAATTTCGTTTAGGTCTTTTCACTGCGAAGCCGGATACAAACGTGATAATAAAGTAGATGCAGTTCGATGAGCATCAAAAAGTTGTGTAGAGGGCTTCTCCAATTTGAACCGAGAATTTATGTAACAGCGAATAACGTGTCATGAACTCTCATCTTTTTTGTTCATCAAAAGTTCAAACAGTGTCATTCCTCTTTTTCCATTCAGTTTTTTTTCCTCCAAATTTTCCAAATTGCCTTATATCGGTTTCGTGATACGACAGCCAAGGTTATACGAAGTAAAAGTTTGCAACTATAATCAAGTAGGTTGACATTAGCACTTCAAGGATTTAAAAGATGTCACTTTTCGCTGTATAAATTAATATGCACATGTCTGGGCATTTAATAGCGAGGACGTAACGATTCTTTCAGATTTTTGGTTTTTCGGGTTATATTTAGAAATCTCCAATGCAGTTATCCGAAAAATTCCTCACTGCATGTTATTTATAGATCATTCTTCGAAATACTCCGTCTTGATTTATTTCATCGAATATGTGGAAGACCACAGCTAGATATCATCGACCTTCGCGTTATTCTCCGTTTAGTATTGGAAAGTTTTTTGTCGCATAAAGCGCTCGATGATCACAAACCGGGTATAAGGTCCTTACCTGGCGCATCGTTCATTCAAATACACGTGCAATGTACGTTAGACCTAATACGGGTTTATAGAAATGCATATGTATAAGTGTTACGTCGAATGTCATGACCGTTGCGTATCTGTCGTGAACTTTTTCTGTCTGTAATTAGTTTTGAATAACGTAATCGTGATGATACGATGATTCCGAACGGAGTCGGAATATAAATGAGATGTTTTATCCCACGTGACGTAAACTATCATTTTCTTTATTCCTTTTTCTATACTTTCAGAAATTTCGTAGCTGGAGTTCTTCAGTTCCAACTCTATCGTGCTCTATGCCAAGCTGCTGGACAAAGATTTCCTGGCGATAGCAGGAGGCCTCTGCATCGGTGCGATTTTTACAGAAGCCCCTCGGCCGGTGGAATTTTGGGGTGAGTCTGAAACGAGCATTTCATTCCTGTTTTTTTTTCGAGTTATAAAATGAATTTAAAACAAAAGAAGAAAACATAGATCGGTTTTAAAGTAAGGCGAGAATCTCGACACGCGACGCTGGGCGTTGTTATAGGAACTGCGTAAGAACGCACGCTGCGAATTGGTGTAATAGTTTGTGAAAATATTACGCAGTGAAAAAAGAAAAAAAAAAAAAAACAAATTACGTCTTCGGATTATTATTTACGTAACACCAGTGTTCGTTGTATGGAAATCTTCGTTATTTTCCCAAGAATATATTTCATTTTTTTTTTTTTTATTTCTAATCAAATCACCGCTCGTTAATCGTAAGTCAATTAATTAGAATTAGAGTCGGGGCGATTTCTGATTTGTTCTATCAATGATCCTGCCTTGTCAATATTAATTGAACAATACAGTTTAACTAAGTTTAAATATCCGTGTGATTAACGTGTTAGGAAATAAGATAGCACGATCTATAGATCATAGAAATATACGTGGTGCAGTAGCACCAGCGACCGCGGCAGTCCGATCCTTCGTAGCTGCTCTGGTTCCCTTCACGTATCACGATCTTTGATCGCGATTGAAACTGAGTACTGCATTCACGACGTACCTACTACTACGTATAACGTCGGTACGTCCGTCCCGTCCTGTTATACGGTGTAACGAATGGCGAATGGTAATACCATGACACAAAGGAGAATTAAGGACTATATGATTGTATAACACGAGAACGGCCATTCCCACGTTTACGTTGTATATATGGGTATCGCAACTGTTGCAAACGGCAGTGTTACACCCACGTGACAAAAAGTACTGTGAGACGTTTACTCAAATTCCCATATTTGTTGCCACGTCTTTATCGAACACCTTTTGAACACGTATTTGATATTAAAACTTTTACAAGAATGCATTTCGAATAAAAATACAGTAATAATACCGTGGGACGAATATATTTGTGGGAATATGATGTTTTTAATTTATATCGTTTACGCGAAGCCATCGAGAACACGTGTTCTCTTTAGATCGTGAATTATTTTTTCAAATGTCGGTTCATCGATGTTATTATTAAAGATACAATTTCTCTGACGGCCGTGGCTCCGTAAACCAACAACACAGTCAATTGCAGATCACTAATAGAAAATGTATACGTCTATGAAATCTGAAACGATAAAAATTGCTTGCACTTATATTAGAATCAATCGTAGTTTTACGATTTCATCGTAATGATCGAACCTTGCGTCACATCCGATCATTGCAACGCGCAATGTTGAAGTACACGCTGCATCGATTCTATATCGTGATAGAAAAAAGAAAAAAGAAAAAGTTTACATATCTATAAAGTAGGACAAATAACCCGGATGGGGTTTTCACAAAATTTATTTGAAATAATTACGAACGGTATATTGCAACCGAGAGTGCAGGCTGCTCTCGTACATATTATGCAATAAATTGATTCTCCTTGAGTTGAGTAGAAAAAGAAAAAAAAAAAAAAGGAAAAAGAAAAAAACATAATTTCGGATCGGTCACGCGGAGTGGCGCATGAATGAGTCGCAAATGCGCGTTTATACCGTGTTAGATTCTTAAGGGGACAACAAGAATCGAGAATTTACCTTTCATCGTGTTTATGAGAATTATCGCGACACCGTAAAATGCGCGTTATATTGTGCAGGTGTGCCAATCTCCTATATTACATATAGCTACCGGCAAAATTGAGTCAATTGTAAACCGGAACAAGTGTGGCTTACAGATATAAAGGACACACGACCGTTACCAACAGCAATAGGAAAATAGGCGGTCGTACAGTCTCGAATAAGTTGACTGTTAGAGATCGAGAGGGATAGCAATTAAGAATTTCCTGTAACTAAAGACATGACAGCGCGGTGATCTTGAATCCTCATAATTCTCAGCTTACGGACGTAGACAGAGTAAATTTTTACGTGTATATAGTCAGGTAGTTTACACTGTCTTGTAAAGTTGATCACCGCAGTGGTTATAGCTCGCTGTTACGAAAGCAATATGGATTACACACTTCCTTGGAGTAAGAAACGTTCAACTTTATACGCGAAGAAAGTAGATCAGCTTCGATCGTCGCTATGTGTTATAGTTATACCTCGTCCAGGAAAAAGCAAACGGTCATTTCACCGGACGCACAAGGTAAGGAGCGCTTTGTGAAAAATTTATGGAATATCTATCTAGCCTTTTCAGATAATATTATATCTGAAAGATTTTCCCATTATAATATCTGCACTTCTAGGCTCGACGATCTTTCGTAATTACTTACTTCGTCTCTTGTAGCGCGCGTTGTGATGTAACTATCAGGTACGCACCTTATGTAGATATCGTTTAATATCTCGTATATCTCATATACTCAATATTGCAAATCATGATTATAACAACGATGAAAAAGGGCGATTAGGAAGATGCTTGGAGGCATTTTACCCTTCATTATCAAGAGTATTAAATCAACTTACAACGTTTTCAACCCCATATGCAGATATATGCTCCGTACACTTATATGCGTCATACTTTTTTTTCTATTTTTCTTAGATTTATTTAGTTCAACTTCCCAGTTCTAAGTCATTATTTTCTCACGTCAATACCTACAGCGATCGCTATAGTATATGCATACATATATGCAATATACTGTATTTTAAACACACAGCGTCCTATATTACAACACTTCTGCAGTTTTACTCTCATATAGTTGGTAGCTGCTGTGTAAGAAAGTACTGATTTCGCTTGTGAACCGGAAATTATAAAATTAATAAATTACTACACTGGAATTCGCTACGACAGTGATAGCGATACAACTTTAATAGCTACCGAGTTTCCTACGATTACAAGATATGCCAACGTTTTTCATGTAGTAATTTACGGGGTCGCCTGATTATTTCCAGATCACTGTTTCATTCAGTTATATTTCAATGAAGCCATATATCTAAATCGCTGTGATTATAACTAATCGTCAGCCCTCCTTGTCGTTCTTTGGATATTTGGATTTTCGATTTAATTTATTTCTCATAGACAAATTGCAAAAATATTTTTTTTTTGCTCACTCTTCATCGCTGCAGCAATTATAAGTCTCCGAGTGAATGTGGTATCTCAGAATCCATGAATACATAATCGATCTTGAAACTCGCCATGTCTACCTTGTGATAACTTTTACTCGTTATGTCTCATTACTTAATTCAGGCGAGACGCTCTTGATTTAGTGTAGAAAGGCTTCTCCGATTTTTTTTTTCCTTTTTCGTTTCTTTTCCTCTTACTTTATTCGCAGCGATGTTGGAAATCTCCGACAATACATGCAATCGATGGTAATTCATTTGAACCGGAATGCCTTCTTCTCTATCACTGCAAGGTTCAAGGTAATTCGAGGAAGAATAGTACTTTCTAGATAGATTTACATCAAATTAAAATCCATTAAAGGATTCATAATTTATAATCACATTCGTATTGTCACAACTCTGGTAATCCCAGCACTTCAACTATAAATGCAGATTCGATAATTTCCATTCGCTTGTTATCGATTATTAGCCAACGTCACGTCCGGCCATCGCGAGTCCGAAGCTTATTGAGGAAATTAACTGTTATAATAGTTGTCATTAATTCACTTTAATTCAAACGATTTTACGTTCACTTAAATCACTTAGAGTGGTCGATCATTAATTATTTTACGGAAGATATTAAGAGCTTCGCACTCCAGCTCTTGTTACCCAACGTTATGAATTATATCGTATTATACACAAATAAACGCAGATCAATTCGCTGCGGGCGATCAAAATTTCTAATTTATCACCCACGATGGAATTTGGCTTGAAAAAAAATTCAAAAAAAAAACACGCCCATCTTACGCTTCCAAAACTCTCTTCGCTGCAAGGTGATTAAAAGCCGACGAAATGCAGATCGCATAAAATCATGTTTGCGCAATCTACTATCTCATTTATTTTTGATTTATCTTTTTTGTAGACGTTACATATATATATATCCTAACATTTTAACAGTATCTTAGATATTTAAATGTATTTTTCATCCGTATTTTGCAAAAGTTGCAAATATAAACTTTAAGAGTTCTGTCGATTAAAAATTCAAATCGTGCAATAATATATCGCTCCAAAGAATCCAGACTGCAATAAGATACCGCCGAGGGGCGAATGAACTATACAGCTATATAAAATCGTTGTATAATCGAAAGAATTGAACGACTGCAGGTGTACATTGCGCATGCATAAAGAGATTTAATATAAATTAATTATTGAGTAAATTGTTTTTTTTTTTTTTTTTTTTTTCCACTTCATATTTACAGAAGATTAATGGAGAAAGGATCTTCCATCCCGTGGCAAGAAGTACTCCAGGAAGCCACAGGAGAAACCACTTTGGACGGGGACGCTCTAAGGGAATTTTTCAGACCACTAGAAGACTGGTTAAGGACAGAAAATCTCCGTACGGGAGAACTCGTCGGATGGACTTACGGTATGAAAAATATTTTTTTTTAATAGTATAAAGTTGATTAGATCTCGCTATTTTCTGGTCTGTACGATAATGTGCTATAAATTCGTCAAAGCGACAAATATACCGTTGGTATAGCCGTTTAGCTTTGTTTCCTCGTAGTCCAGGCTTCTCACAACTTGGCGATAGCATAATACACAAAGTCTCTTAGCATGCCACGAGCACCGCGGTGTCTCGCTACCTGGCGAGTGTTCCTTGTAAGGAAAAGTGATTATTTGCATTAGACCGTGGTACCGGCGAAACAAACCAAAGCCAGCCACTGCACCTCTTCTCTTTTGCTCTATTAATGCCCATTATTCTCACTCCTCTCTATTCATGTACCGACTATGTACATACATTATACATACATTTGCATGACGTTACACATCATATTATTTATGTATGTATATCTATATGCAAAACTCATTCTCACGATGGACATCCCACATGATGGAGGAAAATTAATATACCTACTCGTAGTTTATTGTAAATAAAATAAATCACTGCTCGTTATATTATGGTGCAAGAACATTGTCTTGAATATTAGCAAATTGCGCACTGCTCACATTTATTTGTTAACACTTGGTGGTTTAACAAAGTGGTAAATACCACCGATTCTTATTCCTCCTCTTTGGCGAGTCATCTTTTCTTTTGTCATCCGTATAATTTATATTTTCCTTATAAATCCATATGCGAATGAAAATTAATAATTTTTTTTTCTTCTTTTTTCCTCTTTCGTCTCGTAGATGGAGACTACTGCAAACGGAGTATTGAAACAGCAGGACTACAAGTATACGGAAGTGGATTTTACAATTCAGCTTTTACCTTCAGAGGCCCAACTGCGTTTTTGCTCACGTTAATCTCTCTCATCACCGCATCTTCGAAGATCGTCGAATACTTTTTATAAATAATAGTACATTAATGATAATAATAATAATAATAATAATAATGATAACATCATCGAGGATTTATTTCAATTAGAAGCACTGCTGCTATGTTATTGACGACGGTAGAGCAGTAGACGCTAATTTTGTAAAACGGAGAGAAAGAAGACAGAAAAATAATGAAGGAATTAAAAAAAAAAAGCTCACAGTTATAATTCACGTGTAGCTACCTACGTACAAATTCACTAATCTCTTGCGTCTGTTTATGTATATAAAGAATTCATTGATTCACCGTTAGATATTTTACGATCGTTTTGAGCTCACCATGTATCAGCAACTGATTAGTTCGCATAATAATTTTACGAGGAAATATGTTTATTTAAATATAATGACACTTTTATTCGATTTTACTTTTTCAACGTCTAGCAGCTAATGTTTGCTTTGATTCTTTGTCTGTGTGAATTTTTTCTTCGGATTTGGAAAAAAAAATAATAATTTTCTCGTTTTCTACATTACAAGTAGCTGACGTGCTAAAGAGAAACGAGAGTCTCCCGAACAATCGCTCGACTTCGACCAGCCGTAGCGTCGTTGTTGTTCGTGTATAACATACAAGTACTACGTATATGTATACGAATATAACGTAATAAAAAAAAAATGCCTTAGTTGTAAGAAACTACGAACAACAATGGGACGTAGACGAAAATATGTGTTTTGAATACGTAGAGTTTATTATACATGGAAGATCTCGTAGAAGGAAAAGGTGGTCAGAGGAAAATTTGGCGATCCGTCGAAAAACTGGTCCAGGCCAAAATTCGTCCATCTATTCAACTACGATCGGATTGCGTAACTGAAGAATTGAACCTGACGAAAAAAGAAGCAAAAAAAGAAAAAGATAAAAACTACAGACGATGCAGAAACTACAAAGGTAGAAGTTTGTGAGGTGAATAGAAGCTAAAGTGGATGTCCAACAAACGGCCACCTCACGAAATGTCACGGGAACAATGCACGCGGTGGAAACAAGAAACTCGCGACTCTTTATTTGTTATAAACTTCATGTGTAGGTGTACTACACAACCGTATATATTAACGTATGTATTGTTTCTGTGATTTAGACGTTGCGCAGCTTTCTCGCGAATCACGGTTGTAAACTCCTTACGAATCTATATATCTATACGTATCTATATGTATACAGATAGGTAATATATACTGCACATTCATTCTTGCAGAAACATCAACAGTTATGAAGAAAAAGCTTTCCCGACTTTGCACAGTCTATGAAGCAATAATTTAAGGTGACGTTTTAATTAGACTAATCGAAACCGATTGAAGAAACGAACAAAAACACAATAAATAATTTGTACATCGTTGTATGTTGCGTCGTATATTAAAATTTTATTTGAAATTATCGAGACAAATACGGCAGAATTATAGATTTTCTTATTTTCTGCGAAATATTTCGAGTAAAAACATCGTCATAAAATAGCTGATTTACAGGCAAGGGAAAAGGGAGGGGAAATTCTTGGAGCGAAATTTGTGGATATGCATACCTATACGGTATGCAAGGTCTTGAAATCTCGTCAACCATGTATAGTTGTAGGTTTATGAAATTTTTCTACTGCACACTATTCTGGAATTCTTTTTATTGTGATATGCGGACACAACGCGTGACTATAATCCACTGTTTATAGGTATAAACGACACCGGAAGTAGCCAGTGAGGCAGCGACCAGTTACGTCAATGTCTGCCGCTACTGCCGCCGCTGGTGCTATAGGAGAGAAAGAATGAAGAACTGACTGGAAAGAAAAAAAAAAGTTGCAAAGAACGCTTTCGAGACGTCTATCGCCTCCCAGCGTTGTCATTCTTTCGATCCAAAATCTCTTCCAATTTTTCTCGGTCTTTGTCTTTTGATATTATTTAGGAACATTCGGTCTGGCTTTCGGGTATTTTCAAGCTGAGGTCCATCCATGTGTTTCAGTGCGTGGAAAATACGCATCGGTTCCTCTACAGACCCACTGCATAAATTGACCGCTCGGAACGCAATCAAACAATTTATCTGTATAGTGGCTCGCATTCGACCCATCGCGAACCTCTAACTTCGAGGAGCTACATCCTTCAGTGGTCAAGTTGGCTGTCTAGTTTATATCAACAATATGTATGGACCGAAAGTATCATGGAGACGTCGCTGCGTGAAACGATGATTTTACGGCTACTGGGTTGTCATCGGTTCAGTAAACCAGTTGTCTCGTTTATCAGATCGAAAGTTAATGAAATTGATTGTGTTAGCATTTTTCTCTAATGCTTTTTTTTTACGTCGTTTTTAGAGATGGGATCATTTTTTCGACTCTAATTGATGAAGTATAGATATATACCGCATGCGCAAAGTCGTTGGAAAGTACAATAGATTTGACGTTGAATCATTGGTCAATCAAAGAGACTTCGACGAGTTTTTATCTATCAAAGATTTCTTCTTTTTGCAATCACTCGTCGTAAATTGCCTTATCTTATTTGATCGACGTGAGCTTTTACCGGTAGTTTTAACCGAGCAAGTTTCCTTAACCTTGACATTTATTGGATCGTGATTCTGCGAGATACAGTTTCTATCTCCCGTAGGTTAGAATGTATATTATGCATCGATGTAATAGAGAAAGTAAAAGTATAAGGTCAGAGGTATGTGTATAGTATATTTTCAGCACGTTGACCTACGAATTGAAATCTCTTAGTTTAAAATACAAACGCTCTCACGATGATCGTCTAATTTCTCGATGAATTACATGATCTATAAATATTAATTGTCAACGATCGAGGTAGAAATTCTACCGCTAGTTATATTTTCTCTACGCACGCTGCGGGCGCGTTGCTGAGTGACTCCCGTAATTTAAGTAACACAATGCGTCAACGAGAGAATGAGTGAAGAGAGAAAGAGAACGAGAGAAGTAGACGCCTCACTCGAGGCTGGACCCCATGATCGTATTGTCGCGCTTCTGTGGTGCACAGTTCAGTACTCGAAGAGTACCGCCGAAGGGTCGAAGGGTCGGAGTTCATTGTGCTTTACGAGTGTTTTCCAGCATTTTAACGGAGACGCATTGTGCTGTGTAGGACGTGCACTTTCAGCCACCGTGAAAAACTGATCGCGTAACGATCGTCGCACCGAACAAGATTAAAGAAAAAAAAAAATTATCTTCCTCGCGGTAATCCCGACTGGCAAGTGTAAAAACCAGAAAAAAGTGTGCTGATATTATAACAATTGATTGAGACAAGGATTGAGATGCTCGTCATTTAAATGTAAGTTAAAATAGGGCAAAAATTCTATCTCGATGTTGCATGATTTTATTCATAATTCATAGTAATCTGCAATGCAATAAGAAAGATGGCGGCAGTGAGCGCGAAGGGTATCAAGAAATATTTCTATCGTTCGCGAGTCATTCCTAGCGGACTGATAACATAATATATCGATTTTCCACGTACAGATAAACCTTGGAATGTTAATTTTGTTTACCATCGTTTCGGTCGATAATGATCTATCAATTGCCTAATAACATTATAATACCTCCGAATAGAGTCTAATCTACATAAACTATAACGATCACTAACATCCGCTCGATTCTTCTGCATTATTTCGCATCAGCTCGCTCGATGATCACTCGTAAACGACCAGCACTTTAATAAATTGTTCGAAGGTATCAGCTCTGTTTCAGTCTTACGAAATTTGCCGTAAATTTCATCTGCACATGTTATTATACGTATGTTGTAAAATAAAAAATCGAAAAAAAAAATTAAAACAATTTGCATTACTTAAAATACTAACGAGCAAGTAATTTGCTAAATGAGTGCAACTACGCTTATATACATACGTAATATATACAACCTTGCACCAGTGATTTATGAATCTTTTTTTTTCTTTCTCTTTTCTTTTTCGATGATGAGAATTAGCTTCCATTCGAGGAAAAAAAAAAAAACGGAAAATATATAAAGCACCAAATTTTAATGTCCGTGACCTACGCGAAAAAGTGGAGCAAATCGCTAACGATTTAAATGAAAAAGTGACAAAATAGAGTCAAGTGGTTAATGCAGCTGTCTAGTATAATTAAAACCAATCAAAACATTAAAATTTACGTTACGTCACAATCATCAGTGTGTCCACTACGATATGGAGCAATTGTTTCATTTTTTGGACCTGCATTCTCACGATGTCCTAAACACTTTATGTTACGCAGTAGAGTAAAACTTGGTTCACACCAACGGACCAACGACAGTTGCGTTTCATATCAAATCAACTGTACGTACTAACTTTATACCGTGAACCGAAAAAAAAAAATATGTAAGAGAAAAAAAAAATTGAACGAAGCGCCATGTGCGACTTAAGTGGTACCAGTCGAGATATGTCACATCTAATCTATTCTCCGGTGTAAAAGAGCGACTGGATCTTTGATATTTTTCGTGCGAGATGATGTCTTCTTTTTTCCCATTTTTTTTTCACATGTACGTACGTATATAATACGGTGCGCATTACACGTGGGATGTATACGAATATCGAAAAGTATAAGACGAGAAGTTGAGTGATGAAACTTGATGGACAGAGTTCACTTTGGTGTACAATCAAAATGAAAGTAGTTCGATGCTGCGAAAAAATGTTTAAATATATAACGTACGTTTATACATATATGCGAGGCGTGCTAACGATGCACTTTTGCGGTGCACTATAAAACATGAATGCTCCAGTGCACACCTGTCAACAGAAAAATGTGTTACTCAATTAGGGAAAGGTGGTAATTATAATTTAAAGGCTTACCTTTTCAACGTTCGGTCGAGTTTCTTCTCTTTTTTTTTTTGCGTTTTTTTTTCTTTCAATTTTTAATAATTTTTATTTAATGAAATGAACATATGATACACGTGGTATTTTTTCATCCGAATAAATATACGGTTATCACACTATGTATTATACAGTTATTACACCGAGTTATTGATTTGAATATTCATGCGTTCATTTTATTATAGGTATACTCGGTTCTAATCTTACGGAATCGTCGTCGTTGATTGAAATAAGAAAACTAACTAATAGGAATGTGAGGCAACGAACGATTTTCAAGTTATATTGCTCATAGATCGTAGTTTTCCAGTTGCTGCAGGTAACGTGTGTCGTTACTATTCTAAAGTATAACGAACAAGTGACATAATAACTTATCCTTGTCAGGGGCGTGAACTAATTTCATTTATTACATGGCCTATGTTATTCTCGTAGTAGGTTAAACATGATATCGGTAGAAATACTACGTGATTACAAGAGTACCAAAAATTAATGTTATTATATGTGCACGCAATAAAGATCGACATCGGTAACGTATATTATAACGTGTACGTATACGTACACGTTGCGAAAGTGAGCGTATTATATTACATTATGTTTGAGTTTCTTGTTAATTACGCGCTAAGGCGAAATTCTACCGAACAAGCATTACAGTCCTCCAAGTTTTATACAGGGTGGCCCACTCGCAATTATATCTTTCGGTCAATTATTTCGCAAAATCAATTAGGTGGATGTGAAAAAAAGCTTGGGCAAAAGTTGTCATTTACCTAATAACGCGGACAAATGATAGCTGAATTACTCTTTTTTTTTTTCACAAAAAGCACATTTTCAAAAATGCGCATCAATTTTAGGAATGGGAAAAAAGTGAATCGGATATCAGATTGTCTACCCTCAACACCATACAACTTTTATCCAAAACTTTTTATAACCTACTATTTGGAAAATGTTTGACCGAAACTTTAAAAACGGGCTACTCTGTACATAACTTTATAAGTGTCTATATGTATATATTTTAAAACTTTTCCGTAGATAATTCTCTTGAAAGAACATTACGTACCTCGCACATATACCCATACAGATTACGTGCACATACGGGGCAGAAATAATTGACTCTCTTTCCTCAATTAATTACGAGACCAGCTGCAATACCATGAGTATTTTATACACGTCGGTTATCGCTGTAAACCTAAGGCAGAAATAAGCCAAACCTCATACCTGACGAGAACGACTACCTTTTAAATATTCATCATCCTTCATTCATCCAACCGAATGTCAAGTTCATTATCAGTATATATATATATATATATATATAAATATGCCATCGCCATTTTTGACCAACGATATTATGCAACAACCATAGGTATTCATAGAATCTCATTACCCATAATGTTATTATATGGAATAAATACGAAATTGAATCACCCGAAATTCAATACTATATATAATACGATGATCATCGTCTCGGGTTTCGGAAGACTGATAAGTTGGAGATCCTTTTTCTTTGAGTTATAAAAGCACTTGACGCCGTGGATCGTTTCTGTTGACGGTTTCAGCGATAGTTTCAGAGGTATGATTGTAGATAACGTGACGAGATGATTCGGCCTGCATATGACCCATCCGGTGTCGTTTTTAAACAATAACATATCAATTGCACTTCATATATAGGTATATACGTATTGTCCTGCCTGTATAAAAACGTCGCGACGCAATATCTACGTATAACATACGCACGCAAGTTACGATGAACTTAATGAAAACGTTATAAGAAAATGAAATCAAAGAAGCGCAATCACCAGGTCTTCAAAGTCTTCCCCATTGAACTTTATGAAATATCTTCAATTAATTATTCCCCTAAGTAGTTATGTGGGATAAACCAGTAGCTGTTAGACGTCTGTCTATATCTCTATCATCAGATCGTTAAATTAGCAATTGAAATATATCAAACGACTTTCATAACATTCCGGAATTAAAATCTGGCACGTATAAAGTCCATAGTCATAACAAACTCTGCTATCGAATGATCATCGTTAAGCTGATGCGAAAATGTTTTTTTTCCCCTCATTTTTCTCTAATCCTGTTAAATTTTCATCCACAGGTTTTCCTAACCGCGTGGCGTTCCAAGATGACCGATTGGATTCTACAGCTGCTGATCTCAACGTTAATAACGTCAGCTGTGTCGTCAGGAATTTCTCTGTCTGGCGAGCACGTGTGCAGTAGGGTTGAAAAGTAAGTTTTTATCACCTCCCACGTACCAAAGACGCCGCCGTCGTATGTTCCTGAGGTCGTCTGGATGGTGCAGCACACTTTTTCCAGTTCTATAAAATCGTGCGCTATTGAATATCGTTACGACACAGCAGAAAATGAAATGGTCAATATTATTCTCGCCAAATAATTGACGCGCACGAATCAAACTTTCTTTTCATGATTACAACTGCAGTATACTATAAAATGCTGTTAATATATGAAACCTTTTGCCGACGATTGATCCATGCAAAGTGGAGCAACTGACGTTATTACGTAATACGTATAAAACAACTTTTGTATGTAGTGTTGACATTATTTTGTAGAATATATAGGTATAATACCGCGTTCTGGTCAATGCACCCTTTTTTTTTTATTATCATTTCTTTTTTTTTTTTTTTAACATATACAGTGGTTATTAGGTCTATAATCTACTTGTCGTTAGCGCTAATAACGCATTTATACCGAGTGCCGTAAAGCATGAGAAAAGCACCCACGGAAATTATTGAGAAAGGTTGTACTGTGGGACAGCTGACTCGAAGAATTTATAAATACCTACTGTACAAGTGCTGTGTTCTGGGATGAAAATCAATTTTTCTCGCCGAGTTAATTTTCTATTTCTAATAACTGTAAATTCATTGATATTTTCAGCCAGACGATCACGACCAGAGAAGTTTACACGGAGCCCATAACAGTCCAAACCTTTACATGGTGCTTTCAAGTTCCTCCAAGATGTCCAAAAACGCGGATAGAACAAAGAGAGAAATTTCGAATAAAGGTATACCGTCTAAAATTGGAAAAAAAAATATTTATCGTACCGGCCATATCCCATCGGATCGAATTGGCACACTGCACCGAATCTGCTCCTATTTCCAACCATCGCGTGCGAATAATTGACGCCTAATTTACATACCTCCACCGTTTGAGTACAGCTAGTTTACGTAAGTAGGAGAACTGACCATCACCCTCAAAATTTCTGGACAATTCGATCCGATTCGGTTGAATCTCACGTGAGACCTCGGGGTATTTCATGTCGATGAACAGTTAATTGTTCAATCTTTTTTTTAATCAAGTTTCAGATGAAAAATAAAAAGTAAAAAAATCACCCTATATTATATCATTTATTTTGTACAGAATTAACATGAGGGTAATCCCGGTACGGTGATCTTAATTAGACCCTATGCCTTCAATTATCGTATATACTATATGGTATAAAATTAAATTTATATTTAGAAAGGTTATCCTTGGCAATTCAAACGTTACAAACTAGCGGATGCACCGTTTAAAAGCAGCAGCAGCAGTGAGCCTAGCTCTCTCTCGACTCGTTTAAATACGATAGCCGTGAACCAAATTTCGAGGTAATTAATGGTAGGCTCGGCCTGTATAATTTATAAGAAAAACAGGAGGAGCCGATAATTTTACACGCCGGGATTACATCGTGGCTAAATATCAGCTTTTATCGTCAAGTTTGACGTTTGAGAAAAATTGTAATTATATAATAATAATAACAGTAGTAACATAAAACTTGAAAAAATAAATAAATAATAAAATCGTAAGTTCTAACGATCGACCTGCAACATCCGGTTTCCCTTCATTGAAGCCAACTCGTGTGCAACTAACTAGGTCTATGAGGGTCCCTTTGACGAGGTTATTGCACCGGTCTTCGCTTATCGTGCAGAAATATTTTAATCAGCGAAAAAACATTTCAAACTTGTTCAATGTTTTTTCATTCCCTAATATTTGTTGAGCTATTAAATTGATTGATACCGTCCCGCGGGTGTTGACATTGAGCAACATTTTTCTAAGTTCATTCATACAAATTATAATATGGATTGGACGTTTTATTGCGAAAACAGAAAAAAAAAACAAGGAAAAAAGAAGTCAAGCTAGACAGCTCTCCTTGAGTAAACTTGATTTACCGATCTGTACGGTTTTACAAGAAAGTATCATATCATAGTTTACGGTAGAACGGATCTTAAATTGGTTTATAGAAAAGATCAATGAAGCGTTGAACAAGTTCATTGGCGTTGCTAAACGAATTGTTGATTCAGCAGAGTGAAGGTCATCGCAGCCGTCGATGATATTCATTATAAAATCGCGAAGGAAAAAATGTTAAAATTCTTCGATCGTTATTACACGCCCTCAGTTTTTCACGATTGTTCGACCGACCGACCGGCGTCAAACTTTCACGGTGTACAATAGTGTTACCTATGGTATTACCCGTCACGGTTTTGTACGAATTGCAAAATCTGTGATAATTGATGCCTGTCCAGTTCTAATCTGAACTCACGATCGCCCGGACGCTCATCACACCTCAAGGATGACGTGTGAATTGCGTAAAAGAATGAGGAAAAAAAAAAAAAAACACTACAGTTGTAACAAAAAGAATGAAAAGCAATAATGCGAACCGAGAAATGTAACGCTTTTTTTCAACCATCTAGTGTCAGAATAATTTCCTCTCTTGAAAATAGAAAAAAAATTCATGACTGAAATTCAATAACTCGTGAAAATAATTATGGAAAATTTCTTTGATACAAAATTACGGAAAAGAAAATTGAAGCACATATATATATACGATGTCTCTGCATGGAATGCGGCGGGTATTACGATACAGTTCTATTACACGGTATAGAAAATTCTTCCATAGAAAAAAAGGAAAATAAATAAATAACAAATTGTAAAACTGGATTATACAATAACTGCAAAAGCAGGTAGAAAGACGCGCGGCATCTCTAAATTACGCGGTCTACTGCTGCTCGAAATGTTCATATATATCATGAAACTCATTAAACCGAGCTGAGAATTCTCGGGTCGGACTAGTCTTTCGAATAACTTCACATAATATGTAGGTAATATTATGATTGTAAAATTTTTACTTTCTTCATTGAATTTCTTTTTATTTCAATTTTTTTTTTCTTTTCTCTCTATCACCTGCGAGTTCCGATGATCTGAAACTATCGCGCGGTGGTGTGGTGGTCGCATGGAACGTTTTAACTGCCCGAAGAAAGTTGCGGATAAATCGTATTTCCTTAGGATCGAGATGTGAGGTGCGTGCGTGTGCGAATGTGTACACTGCAATTATTCGTGTATTAATTGGTGTTGGCTTGGTATGTGTTAAAAAATGTATTTTGTATCTTTGCGAGTATCAAGGTGGAGGTACCCGCGAATGGGATAGTATAAGTCGCACGTTACGAAGCCACCGCAAGAAATATGTAGGTACGTATCACTACATGTGGGTATCGGGAAAGAGGTAATAACTGACAGTATGATGGATTATATCACGATTTAGTTTTACATTAGAGGCGTAAGAAACGTCAAATAAATCAGTAATATTGACCCATCGTGTTACACTAAATTTCTAACTCGAATAATCGTTTGATGGACAAAACACCTGCGGTGTTTGAAAATACTTGTATAATACGGGATGATCCTTGCGTGATTGAATCAGCCTCGAGTCCGTGTAGAATTACTCGGTTTATATCTTTTTCTTTTTTTCATTTTTCATTTATTGTCTTTGAGTTATGTTTTAGTTCGTGCGAAGTAATTCGCAAACTTTTTACTAAATTTCATGATACATAAGTATATTTACGGGCGTGCATTCACGCATCGCGTTCACTTTCGTCTCAATATAATATGAAGAGAACCGGAAAGAAGTATCGCCGTTCCTCAAGCAGCTCTCAATTTCGGTGAAAGCTGTTTAATATAATATAATATAGATCGCACGCTGCTCGTCTTTTATACACACATATTTATCGATAACGAACAAATTGCCGAAATAAATTACCCAATAAATGTTTGCCAACAAATTATCTTAACCACCGTTGTATGTAGGTACTTACCGTATAACATCAACATTGCCGCATTCGAAGCGCGTGCGTTACTTAATTTTTGATCGGACTAAGTGCTAATTAGTAACATAACATTAGCAGATGCATCAGTTTCATTCCTTCTAGTATATTATAGTACCTTGTCCATAGTCCTTCGTTTTGACAACGAATACTAATTAGGGCCGTTATTGGACGCAGGGCAGATTTGGTTCGTTCCTACAGCTATGGTATAGTTGCAAAATTAGGGTTGCACAATCGGTAGGGGAAAAATATGAAGAGAGATATTTTGAGTACGGCATGTAGTTACTTATGTTACGTATTATATTCCTCGCGAATTTATACGTATACGTATATGTAGTCGTCAATTTTTCAACGGGTGTAGTTATCTATTGATCAATGGATTTCGTATGCTAATACAAGCGGAGCTACATATGCTTTACAACTGAGATAGAATCAGCTGACTGGATGGCAGTTTGCATACCATGTAACCACTTTTAACGACAAACTGCTGCAGCCGTTAGCTTTCCAAAAGTATGGGAAGTCGTCGTAAGTGCATCAAATTATACGTGAGTTGGGAGTTGATGAAATCATCGGTGGACGTATACTTTGAATTTATTTTACTTCCGATTACCGATTTGAGACAACGAATAAATTGTTTTTTGTTTTGTTTTTCTAATATTTCCAAGCGAATCAGAGAACGGTAATTCTCAACTATTTTGAAATCGAACACCATATTTGACGAGGTGATTCGAAGGTAAATCTTGGATTTCGATAGTCGATTGCCGTACGTCTAAATTCTAATAAATTAATTTATGCAACCACTGAAGTGCGACTTCCATCAATTAAATTTATTTTCTCGTACGATTTGCGTAACGATATATTATAACGACTGCACCAGCAGCTATGTAATTGAACTATAAGCAAAATATAATTCCAGTATTTCAGTGCTGCAGCAGCAAAACTTCGGTTAAAACATATAAATATTTCATTTCATTTCTCCATTTCCACCACCTTTTATGCTAGTCCATACCGCGAAACCTACGCATAGCAAATACATTCCGCAGTCGTTGTGACTTTTTTCTTTAATTTTCAATTTTAATATCTTATAATTCTAAGCTCATATCATTTTGCTGTACGATCAACCGATCAATAATCGCGACGGGGCGTAGTGATTTGATTACGTGTTGAAAATTATTATGGATTCATAGAGACAGACGTATACGTATACATAATATAAGTATACAAGACAGTCGTACGGATGATTTGTCGGCAACTCGAATTGGTCATCGACAACAACTAAAAAGGAAAGAATCTCTTTCATGTGCCATAATAAAACAGGTGAACCATTTAATAGGGGCACTATATAATATTATGAACCGAATTACGTAATGATTATGGTGAAACAAATCGAGTTAGAGTAGCGTAATGATGAAAAAATGATGATCGACCATCATCGGATAAAATAGTAAACAACTCGTCTGGAAGTCACTTTTCTAGTTGTTCATTTCCGTTGCGTAATATTAAAACAAGATTTTTTATTTCATTTCTTTTTTTTTTCTTTCACGTCCGCACCGCGCCTCGCATCTTATAATACCTTTCTTCTCGCAAAGACTGCAGAGCGAGCTCTAAGTATGGACCTCATATACGCGTAAGATTTATGTACACTATTCGGAGTAACGTAGAATTTACGTAACGACGCTACAAAAAAGTAAAATATAAAATCCAATTTGATGAAAAAAAACAAAAAAAAAAGAAGAAATTAATCTGCGTTTCGAAATTCAAACTGAATGAAAAATTCTCACACGTGATATGTGTACCATATCGTGCTCTGCAGTAAATGAAGTTCGAGGAAATTCAGTGAAGCTTAACAAGTCAAAATATCATTATTAATAGTCAATCACTTCACCCGCGTGGGCCGTACATCTGCGCGATAAGTCGCTCAGAATTCAGTTTTATATCAAGAAAAATAAAAACAAAACTATTTGTGCATGCAAACTAAATCCGTCCACGTTATTATTATTAATATTATATAAATAGAAATACGCCGTTGAAGTGTACGAGTTTCTTTATTATAATTTTCAGCAC
Organism: Athalia cordata; assembly: GCA_963932425.1. Lineage (NCBI taxonomy): Eukaryota > Metazoa > Arthropoda > Insecta > Hymenoptera > Athaliidae > Athalia > Athalia cordata. The sequence goes on from OZ010625.1 coordinate 23,839,988, forward strand.
ACAATAGAAGAGAGAGAAATATTCGCATGTTGCGAGGGTTACGTGCTCGAAGAACCGAAAGGGGATGCTGCAACGAAAACGAATCCTAAATGCGTGCCTTCTTGTAAATCGTGCGAAAATGGTGTTTGCATATCGCCAAATATGTGCCAGTGTGAATCTGGCTACCGAGGAGATGACTGCGCCCACGGTTAGTAGCAATAGTTGTTTTTTTTTTTGTAATTTATTATAGCATAAGTTATTGTTATCGTTATATCGTACTTATTCGATGGACCCATTATGCGGTGAGATTTTCGAACTCAGATTCGCTATTTTTAATTTCGTAATGTGTTCATTTTTTTATTGTGACTGTCCTCCTATGCACTTCGTTGGAGTGTAGTACATGCATGTATGAGACGAAGTTCGTAAATCTGTGGTCGAAGATCTTTTTCAAACCGGATCTTTCGACGAGCGTCAGACTTGACCACGCTTATTACGTATTTACGACTCAAACCGACTATATCGAGCTCCAGTTTTTCGCTTTCGGCTTTCACTCTCTCAGCTGTTTAATCTCGGATGTCCATCCACCCATCGCGTCGCTCCCCACGCTGCCATTGTTTAAAATTATCTCTGTAATATACAATAAATTATATATACCTCGTAATATGAATATGTAACTCAACGCATTTCTCCTCGACGCGAGGCGACAAAAAATACAGCGCAAGTCGAGTTTCTTTCGAGTAGTATATATTTATACACATGAATAAAAAACTAAAAAAAAAAAAAAAAATGAAAAGAACTTCGTACATACGTTATGAAAAAACGGAGCAGAGAATTCGGTTCAACGCTCAGCTCTGAATTGGCTTATGTTATTATTTGTAATTTTCGGTAGTTTCACATCCGACTCGATGGGAAGTCGAAAAAAAAATTTGTTAACTCAGAGTCACGTATTATAGTACGAAAGATTCAAATGGTCATAATTTGATCGGCGGTCTTTTGAATACATATTTCGTGTGCGTGCGGGCAGTGACAACGCGCGTGATTCTTGCTGCGTCAGAATCTCTTTCCAGCAATATACGTACTTACCTACCTAACATGTAAACGTACGTAGGACGTGCCTTGAATCAAAGTAGGCGTGGCAACAACTTTCATCCTGACTTCCGGACTGACCGGCACAGCACGCTCTTTATATACCGCTACAATTTTTCACCAAATAATCGCCCCCGCCTGTGCATGCCGTATCAGGACTTATTACGCAAGAAATTTTTAAGTTTTAAACCTCTGCTTCTGTGTACATTTAATCGTAATGAGAGAAAGGACTGTTTGCATACTCCTTTTACGATGCAGCGTATTCCGATGCATGAAAAAAAAATATATTCAACTTCCAAAACGCGATTGAATAATTTTAGAATGCCCGATTGGATCGTGGGGAATTCAATGCATGGAAGAGTGCGACTGCGCGCTTGGTGAATCCTGCAACCCGGCTACTGGCATTTGCGAATGCCCTGCAGGATGGCAAGGACCTGGGTGAGTCTGAGATCCCGAAAGATAATGAATCTTCTGATATTCACAATCAGTTATTGAATTCCGATATTTTTTCTTTCAGTTGCAAGCTACCTTGTCCCATAGGTCGATGGGGTCTCCGGTGCAAATCAACTTGCGATTGTCCGGACAACTGTGATCCGGAAAATGGAAACTGCTTTCCCACAAAACATAGGAATATCGATGGGGGTGCTGCAGATTTTCGTCCGTTAGCAGCCTCCTCGGTATCTCCAGGGACCACAGAAACAACCCTTTCAAAAACTACGAGCGAGGATCGGTGGACTCCTTATAAAAAAAAGGACCTTGTTACAACGTTATTTGGAACTACGGAGCAGAGCGCAGGTGAGATTCTAGAATCAATAATCGATGTTATGTCTGATTTCGGGAGCTAGTGCAGATGGGTATAAAGCTTTGGTTAAGTGAGAGTAAAACGTTTACCCTCAGGATAAATTTTGCTACGCTTCTGTAGGATGATGGATGTAAGCGATCGTTCGTGCGTGATCTTTCATTCATTCGATTTAGCATGATCGATCGATGAACGATAAACGCGTGCAAACACGTGATCGACAAAGTATTGTAGTAGAGGTAACGCGAATTAGAGTCTCCTATACATCGTACAGAATATAATACGTTAAGAAATCAATTCTGCTACCGATTTGTTAGACATATTACGTAACCCATACTTGGAAGCTGCAACAAAACAAAATTGATACGCTCTCATAAAATTAGAGGCGTGCTGCGAATACAGAAAGACGCTCGTTATTTAAGCTGTTAGACCATGTAACACGTAATCACGAACTTTTACTGCGCCCAATTGTATCAACCTGCGCGTCATTATACGGCTCATAAGATTGACCGATCGTTAAGATCGAAAGAATCTTTTCATTTCACTGAGAAGCAAGTCAGTGGAATTAAGGATTGAGTTATTTCAGATGCCCTGGATAAAAACGGTATCCTTAAAACAGAACTTCTGCTTCCGGGTCTCGTTGAACCTCCGTCGCCCACGATGAACTCTGTAGAGCTCACACCGTTCGAGGAAATTGTTGCTGAAACAGGCTCGGAACTTCCTTTGATAACGCCAAGATTTTCGGAGGAACTTAGGTACAGGAATCATCAAGTGGAAAACGATCTTGACACAGCTGTTGGTAGTAGAACTGAATCACCACATCCCAGTTACGTGAAAACCGTGCAAAAAGGTATTCCCTTATCAATTGCTCATCCAAATTTTCTACGATCGTTTTAATTCTGGCTTAACACTACTCATTAATATTAATTGTCAGTGATATTTTTTTCTGCAGACCAAGTACCCCAAATATCGTACGATGTTACCGTTTTAATCGTCGTCGGAGCGGTCGTTTCACTGTGCATAGCAACTCTCGGTGCTCTAATGGTCTTCTATCTCAAATCGAAGTCCTTCGAATCGATTCCGCTGTCGATTTATAGTAGCGGTAAAACGAACAAAGGAGATGAAGAAAAAGGAAACGGACTTAAAAGCTTGAAGATTACCAACACAACCCTTCCGCGTGAGTATTAAATATTTATCTAATAATGATTTTTCAAGGGTTCCCAAGAAGGTAGCGTCTGTATTGTGTGAAAAGAGAGAGAAAGAGAGAGGCGCGCTTCGAATGCTGATAGATGACCTTCTAATTCCGTATGCGTTGAGTTACAAATAGCCATGATGTATTATGTATTCTTGCGATATCGAAGGCCAGGCAGGGTTTTACGATGTGTAAAAATCATTTTCGCAGCACTACCAACTTTTGTAAATCCGGTATTTACTGCGACCACTCCAGAGACCGCCCTGATCACGTTTGATGCTGCGGAACTCAACAAACATTATGACAACAGGACAGCGACCATCAGTATAAGAGTGTCAAGAAATATAAGAGGTGAGAATTTATGGAGACTTGTTTTCGGAAGGGACATTGAATAGTGCGATTGAAAATTAAAAGAAAATAAGTGAATAAAATATTGAATTTCTTGTTAACGAAGAGATATTTGTTTAGAACTTTTAGAGAGCCACTACGACCGACCACCAGCAGCGACATGTCGTCATCCAACTGTTGACCAAAACTCGGAGCATGTCTACGACGAGATTCCACTAACGGCACCTCTATGTGTTCGCAAAGAGGCATGATAATTTATAATAAAATTCTCCGAATCGAACCCATATGAATTCGGGACAACTAAGAACTGAAGAACAGTGTTTTTCTGATCAAGCTGCGAACGAAAAAGAAGAAATACAGAACAACAAAAATATTTACAAAATAACAAAAAAGACTTTTGCAGTGATTAGCTAATCGTGAGCAGATATGAACTTAAGTATATTTAACAGATATCTTTTACTTGTAATACCGCATTTAATCGATCTTCGATGTCACATTATATCACCACTAATTATTTATACATATATGCTCAGGAATCGAATAGATGGAGCAGATTGAGCTCTGACGTTTAGGTAATTATTTTCAGTTATTTTGATATTTTTTTTTACATGTGCCAAAGTAATAGCGATTAACCTTTCTCGAATTCTCAGTAACGTTTTATTCCGACGTTAAATGTATATATATCATATATGTATAACACAACATGTAAATGTGATGATGTCAAAACTAAGATAGTATTATCATACCACATCCATTTATTGCACGTATTTTTAATCGTTAGTATTAAATGTGTAATCTGCAATTTGTACAATCTTTAAGTCGTGTCATATTGAGGGTCACAAAAGTTCAGGAAAGCGATAACCTTCATGTTCAGGGAAATGCGAGAAACTATAACATAAGATTTCATGTAACTATGAAAAAAAAACCTAGGACATGGTCGTTCCTGTTGTAATCTGATAAAATGATTCGTAATAAGTGTTTTTTTTATATCTTGGTCAAACGATCAAACTGTGTATTTGTAAACTAATCAACTAAAAAAAAAGGAACAAAAACAAGGAGTCCACTTCTATCGTTCACAATTGATCGAGCATGCGTGTAATTACCGGTTTTTTTTATCCTACAGTGCTGAAGTCATCGTCCACTTGCATTTATCATGGATGCTTTTTTTAGACCACATCTGAATTTAAGTTGCACGATGAACTACTCTTCTCATGATTTTCAAAAGTATAAAAGTTCAGAAAACAGCAGATGATTTCCAGATCCTTTCTCTATGAAAATGTGACCGTTTGTGGATCGGGCGGAGGACTTCGCTTTCAATCTCTATCGCAAAAACTTGGACCATGACCGTACAAATACAATGAAACAAGCTGACGAGACACATTGCTATCTTCAATTATTATCACAGCTCGTCGGCTGCGCGTTTGTTTGCCGCATCCTTTCCGCCTGATTACGTGTTTCGATAAATATAAAAAAAAAAAAAACAAATACTAAAGAAAACTACGTTGATCAGTTACCGAGATTTTGACACGTAAACAAAGGAAGTTTGGAATGGAACAGCACCGTAATTATTTCTCTCACACATTATCAGTCTTCGGAATTTCCGTTTTTTTTTTAGAATTAAAGAATTCCTGATTTGCAATATGCGACTGCATTCAAGGCGTACAAATGTAGATCTCATAATGCTTGAAAAAATAATGATAAACTGACTACCAATAGATGCTCGGAGGGCAAAGATGAGTCGCGGGGCGTTCAAAATCGGTTATGTTATGTTCGTTGAAAATGATCACTCGGAGTGACCTCCGCATATTTATCAGCTTACGTTGTTCACTGTCGTTTCATACGCTCCTCAGTAAGCCGCCTACATTCTTTGAGTAAAGATGCAGAGACTTCTTTTTTCGTCTTTCGTTATCCTAGCGATCGCTACTTCAACCCTTGCAGTTGAAGGTGTAAAGGGCGGCGGATCCCGAAAAGGTGGCTACGGCTATGGCAATACCTTCGGAAATCATTCCCAATTACCATCCACCAACATTACCACAGGAACCTGCTACTTGAGAGTACCGTAAGTAGATCGAATCAAATTAATTATGCAATAGAAACTGTGATATTAATCTATCCGATTCCAAGCGTTATTTCATTTTCTCAATATTTTTCATACAATTTTTTCAAGCCACGAATGCAACTGATTATGAGAAGTATTCGTACATCACGAAATGATCAATCTCAAAGTTGAAATTTGAAATTTTTTTCTTAACAAATTACACCGTTTCTGGGTATTTGAAAACTGGAGAACTTGTTTTAAATAATAATTTTAACCGCTGCGCACATCGTAAGACGATTACTAATTTATTGATGTTGTCCTCGTTGTTCGATGGCAATGAAGGAGGGAGTCTCGGTTTAGTCACACCTATAAATACAGTACATATTCGTAATGGAAACTTTGGCTCAACTCTTTCGTTTAACTACCGATACCGATTTGTATCTGATCATAATGCAATAGCACGTTAAAAACTTCAGGGTATTTGTTGCAAAAATGAACAGGAAAAAATCATTATTTTTTCAGGTGGAGTCACTGGGTAGCTCTAAACTCGTCGAATACCACTGCCCAGATTGTACCTGATCGTCAAAATAGTCATCCCCTTTCGGTAAGAATTTAATCTGACGCGATCATGCTTCAATTAATCATAAACCTAAAATATGCAAATCTATACTTATCCTACTCGCGATAACGAGAAAAGGTCACCAGATCTCGGTCGTCGTAATTAAAACTCGATCGTCATTCCATTGGCCTCGCGATCATCAGCTTCGAAAATGCACTATCCCGTATTGAGGTAATGTGTCTTGCACATTCGTGTTACGAAATGCTATATTACGTTTTTGAAGTTGAACGCGAGATGCAACGTTATTCGTCTAGACTTTAGACCATCGAATTACTGGATCCGCAATAAAACACTGTAGCGATATAATTTTTTTTCCCATCCGACATTCTGGACTATTTTTCCAACAGGGTGGTCGTCAGGCTTGGGTGACGTTGGTCGATTGCTGTGAAGGTTTCGTGAAAAATCGTACGAACGGAGAGTGTGTGCCATTTTGCGAGGAGGGTTGTCAAGGTGGAATTTGCGCCGGTGGAAATATTTGCACTTGTGAACGTGGGTGGTCAGCTGTACGAGGAGTGTGCATGCCGACGTGTTCACGTCCATGTCGTCCTCATGCCTATTGCTTTGCACCCGAACAGTGCATTTGCGAACTTGGATACAATTCATACGACAATGAGTGCAAACCGGAATGTCCGGGTGGTTGCGTTAACGGCGATTGTATTTCACCGAGAGTCTGTCGATGTAAACCCGGATATACTTTAACGGATCTGAATCAGTGTGTACCAACTTGCGAAGGAGGATGCCCACATGGTGAATGCACAGCACCTGGAGTGTGTACTTGCTACGCAGGGTACGCTTTATCAAAATAATTATAATTACCCGTTGGTCGCATGAACAACACGTACACTTGGCGTGATCATAAGTGGCGTAGTTAGACACTACGCGATGAGCTGTAGGTTGGCGTAAAATATCCCTAGTCTAGGCAGCAAACGGGGGTTTGATTTTTCGCAAATATCTCGAGAACTGATTGAGATTTTCGAAATTTTAGAAAAGATTCGAAAAGAGGAGGAAATTTCCTCAAAAAAGTCTCGACTCCCGGAACTAGAGGACCATTATCTATAATCTTTCCAAAAGCGTGAAAATACGGCCGAAAACAGCTAGTCTGGCTTGCGCGCGTCATGCAATGAAACGGCCCACGCGCCAGACTAGCTGTTTTCGGCCATGTTTTCAGGCTTCTAGAAAAATTATAAATAATGGTCGTCTAGTTCCGGGAGTCGAGACTTTTTTGAGGAAATTTCCTCCTCTTTTCGGATCTTTTTTAAAATTTCGAAAATCTCAATCAGTTCTCGAGATATTTGCGAAAAATCAAACCCCCGTTTGCTGCCTAGACTATAGGGATATTTTACGCCAACCTAGAGCTCATCGCGTAGTGTCTAACTACGCCACTTATGATCTCGCCAAGTGTACATATATTAGGCTTTTTAGGAGTTTAGCTTTCTTATCTGCTGATGACATTACGCTCTATTAGTTCCTTAACCCGACCCAATTACTTTGTTATCTTAATCGTAACACAAACAGCTGTCACTTTTGCAATAATAACAATAACAATAATAGTGATGATAATAATGTTAATAATAATAATACTGATAATAATAATAGAGGATATAAGTGATTGGCTTTGCCATATTTGGCCCTGAATTAAGGAGCACGTTCTTTAATTACAGCTACATCAATCCCCCCGGTGAAACTGAAGCTTGTTTGCCTCACTGTCCGGGTGGTTGTATCGAAGGAGAATGCACCTCTCCAGGTGTTTGTACCTGCCGATCTGGATACATTCAGGATGCAAGTGGACGCTGCGTTTCAGACTGTCCAAATGGGTGCCCAAACGGCCATTGCGTTGGTTATAACCAGTGTGCTTGTAATTTTGGATATACATTAAATCCGCAGACCGGAAAGTGCGTCGGTACCTGTGATCGGCAATGTTTGAATGGTGAATGCACCGGGTCGAACGTTTGTACTTGTAAAAATGGATATACGTTGGATCCAAGAGATCCAACACGCAGCAGATGCGTAGCTACGTGCGCCGGAGGATGTCCGAACGGCGTCTGCTCCGGACCAAATTTCTGCATTTGTAATCCAGGATACGTTAAGGATCGCAGCGTTAAGGGGGCTCAACGGTGCGTCCCCAGAGTTTGAAAAATATTTTTTATATTCTTATAGATTTCCAGAATCGTTGCTTGATTAACTTGTGATTCATATAATAGATTTTCATTTTTTCCATGAAACTCGTTTTCAATTTTTTTTTTTTATCCTATCCTTGTTGTCATGTATTCCGGTAACGAGAGAAGCTAGGATAAGAATGATGTAATTTGTATTCGAAATCAAAAAGATTTATTTTATAGAACGTTAGCGTGCTACAATATAGCTGTTGCACAAATTTAATTATTTAGTTTACCAAACACTCATATCAACGAACCGGAAAGCAAACATAATGGCAGTTCACTCATTGTCAGAACGACCGCCATCATGATAAGCGGAGAGGAAAACAAGTAAGGTGAAAATTTCAGTCATTTGACCGTAGACGATCTGCTATGACAAAAAAACAAATCGCTTATTGGCATTATTCCTGCGAGACTAAGAATCTATACTTTTCATAGAGATGTATTTTTCGGACAGCTTAATTCGTCACTTATGTCCATCAACGTCCAGCTGGTAGAAGGATAACGCTATACGCCACTGCATCCGGTAGCGATCATCGTACCGTTGTCAGTTCCATTGGCGGGAGAGATAAGGCTTCATCTTGACGGGTTGGTAGCCCGTTTCCTTGTTCGCTGTATTTCTCGTTAGTTTTCCATGATACCACCCTCGATGAAGAGCAGCTGGTGCAGCAGAATCAAGCATGACAGTTATTCGATTTATTCCGTGGATTGCAATCGTTACTATTCTACTTATAGTTTTACCAACGTCTCTAAGCCTGAAAGGAGATATCAACGCCATTTGTAGAAGAACCATCAGGTATAATACGAAAATTGAACACGCAAAAGGCCATCTAATATTTCACGTATCTCAATTTATTTCTCCTGCAGTCGAGTTCAATCCCGATATGTTCCGTACACAGAACCTTACAAGCAGCAGGTATGGGGCATTTCGTACCGGATCAGGACGCGAACAAACTTCAAATTAGAGGTAAGATCTTTGTTAGTCACGACAGACGGACTGATATTAACACGTTGATTTCTACCGGCAGTATCACACCGTTTACACAACTGAGGCAGTTTGCTGTGCAGGGTACCAAAATATCGATGATAATTGCGAACCGATTTGCTCGACACCTTGCACCAATGGCAAATGCGCCAAACCAGACATATGTGAATGTGACCGTGGCTACACTCAGGATTTTTTTGGTCAAAAGTGTGATCCTGTATGTTCAACTTTATGCGTATCCGGCCAATGCACTGCTCCAGAAACTTGTACATGCGACGAAGGGTACGAATTAAATGAAAATAACACATACATTTGCGATCCAAAATGCTCATCGAAGTGTCTGAACGGCTTTTGCGCAGCGCCAAATATCTGCGGATGTAAATCTGGTTACCAGATAAACGATAACAACGAGTGCGAACCATTTTGCGAAAGGCCCTGCATCAATGGAAAGTGCATCGCCCCAGATGTTTGTGACTGTAACGAGGGGTTCCAGAAGTCCCAGGACGACGACTTCGAATGTGAACCAAAGTGCAGTCAGCCTTGTGTCTTCGGGGCATGCACCACACCTGAAGTCTGCACCTGTAACAGTGGCTACTCGATGATTCCGGGTTCGAATTTCAATTGCACCCCTGTTTGCAACGAAACCTGTGCCTATGGGACATGCGTCGCGCCTGATATCTGCTCATGCCTCGACGGATACGCACTTACACCTGATTCGCTGTACACCTGTATTCCGGTTTGCGAAGAAGGATGTATACGAGGAAAATGTGTTGCACCAAACTTGTGCGAGTGTCTCGAAGGTCACGTCGAAGAACCTGCAACTAAGGTCAGCGGATCAAACTGCATACCCTGGTGTAACGGAACCTGTACTAACGGTGAATGCACAGCACCCCAGAATTGTACCTGTAATTCCGGATATCGATACAATAAAGACACCACAGATTGCGACCCCATCATTACCGCAACCTGGATTAACGGAATATGCGAAACTGATCAAGAGAGTTGTCGATGTCTAGATGGGTATAAGCAGATGACCGTAAATTCTACAACCTGTGTACCTGTATGCGAGAACTGTGTCAATGGCGTCTGTTCAGCACCAAATACGTGTGATTGCAATGAAGGATTCGTTAAAGACGAATCAAATGATAACGGAACGTGTTTTAAATCCTGTAAACCAGGATGTATTCACGGATTTTGCTCTACCCATGGATGTGTCTGTTATTTCGGATGGAAAGGAAATTCATGCGATATTTCGTTGTTTTGTGTCGTAAGCGAGTCCTTTCCTAGCGTTGCTTTTGACGTTCAAAGGTGAGGCCCACATTAATGAGATCTTTGAATTTTATCAACGAGAGTAAATTCATTCATAGGTCGCATTACTTGAGAAATAATTTCTTCTAGCAACTCTATCATCGATTCAAGAGATCAAAACCATACGAAAGAGGGAACAAAAAATTTCCGAATGGACTTTGACCGGCCAAGTTGCGAGCTACAGTGTCTCGCCGAAGTGAATGGAACCACCTTAAATTTCACGAAAAAATCAACTAACGAAATACAGTACTTCTTGCCCGTGGGTGAGCATATAATTGTTAGTCATACTTCGCTCTCCTATGTTTGAAATTCATATTAAAATATTTTCTACTCTTGCAGATTCAGCGTGTAACGTTGCTGAGTCACAGGTAGCATTATCCAAAACATATGTGAACGTGATGGGCACCGTCGTGGGAATAATTTTATTCGCGCTAGTTATCTACACTGTTTATATTGTCAAAATAAACAGGAATCATAAGGATAAAATCAACAGTAAGATTAAACGCTCAAAATATATCTTGCTCAGGTTTTATGATCGAATTTTCCACAGGTGGTTCGAGAGAATGTGTCTATACGGAAGAAATGGATGATAGCAGTATGAATCATTCGAGTAACGAGAACATTCAGTCATTATGAATCTTGGAAAAAGCCTAGAAAATAAATAAAATAAAATAAAAACATGAGTAGAATTAATATATTGTTAATTGATATTCCTTTTATCGATGGATTAATAGTCTCAGATACCGAGAACACTAGATATTTTATTGTAGCGATGTACAAATGAATTTATATACAACAACTTGTCAGAAATAATTTCAAATTAAAAGTGTTGATGGGAGGCGTTGTTGAAACGCGTGTAATAAAGACACAAGTAGACACTGTTGTTGAAATGTTATCAAACGCCGTGCATCCTTCGTCGCTGATTATGTCGAAGTTATGCACTTCCCCGTCTCTATACCATGTGAATCATGATCACACAGCACTTCACTAATCAGTTTGACATTATAGAAACACCCTTTGTTTATCTACGAAGATGTCATGGAATATCGAATATAAATCAACGATTGATAGAAATTCATAAACTTCCTTTAAATACGATGGATATGTCTTGCCGGCTTAAGGATCAAGAACACTTACTGAGCGGAAAAAAAGAACTCGCAACACTTCCTGGCACCGCGTTGTGGTCAGTATCTATGCTTATCGTTGAGTATTTTCAGTTTTTGAGTTAAAAACAACAGTACGAAAATAACTGCGCAGTGCAAAGTATAGAATACTCTGGACCCAAAATAATTTCAAAACTGATATATGGATCCATTCCGAACTTTCAAAATAAATCGAAGTATATGACGAATTCCTGACATTATATCACATCGAAGATGTTACGAAGTTTGACCAGAGAGTAATCTAAGTATTCTAAATCAGAAACAGATACATTTCAGTCAACACTGTCATTCGTCTGCATCATTCTCGACAAAGTCTAGCTGCGTCCGGTTTCGCCCGATATCATTCACCGTTGGTGGGAGAGATAAGGGCGCATAAGCTGTCCGGAATTCTCATGAGTTTGCCTGCTATCCTGCATTTGTAATTAACTCTTGACACCGTTAAGCTCGTAGGATAGTCGCAAGATGGGGGTTCAAAGTCTCTTATGGATCCCAATAGTTTTCGTCAGTATTTCGCCGGTAACTTCGTTACTTCCAGGCTGGGTCGAGCCCACGTGTAGCAAAGCTATAAGGTAACCACACTATGCTCATTAACGCCCTACTAATGAACTAACGCCCTTGAATCTTATATATTTTACAGCCAACGACAATCTCGACGTGTTCCCTACGTCGAAAGCTACCGAGAACGTCAATGGGGTGGTATATTTTATCGCACAAAGTGGCGCACGAACTACAGAATTGAGGTAAAAAAATCACTAGTCATGCTCTGCAGATATTCTCTTATCACTTCAGAATTCTGTTTCAGTACTACACAGCGTGGACGACTGAAAAAATGTGCTGTTGGGGGTACGATTCTGTGGGTGGAAGTTGCAAGCCTCGTTGCTTCTCAACCTGCGAAAATGGTTACTGTGAAACGCCGTTTACTTGTAAATGTAATCCTGGTTTTCAACCATCATCGATTGGTTCCGACAAATGTGTGCCAATATGTCAAGAACCGTGCATCCATGGAAAATGCACAGCCCCAGATACTTGCACATGCGACGCAGGGTACAGTTCGAGCGAAGATGCACCGCACACGTGCCTACCTTTTTGTCATGGTAGCTGTGATCATGGGTGGTGTGAGAAACCAGATATCTGCGCTTGTCATGTTGGCTACATCAGCAACTATATAAACGAGTGTGTACCGGTCTGTGAAAAAGGGTGCGTAAACGGGAAATGCGTCAACCCGAATGCCTGTCGCTGTGCCCCAGGTTTTGTATTATCGGCGAACAGCTCCTTTGTTTGCGAACCGTGGTGTGAACAGCCTTGTAAACACGGGATATGCACTTCCCCAGGAAGATGCACTTGTGATTATGGATACCAATTGTCGTCGAGTCCCTTCACTTGTGAACCTGTTTGTCAATCGGACTGTGAAAATGGTTATTGTTCAGCCCCAAATGTCTGCGAGTGTAATACTGGATATCAGAGAGATATGAATGATAAGTGTGTTCCACTTTGTGAAAAGCCTTGCGAAAATGGCAGATGTATTGAGCCAAATACTTGCGCCTGTAATAAAGGATACCAGAACTTCGAAACGGATCCCTACAGTTGCAAACCAAGATGCAGCGAACGATGTACTTTCGGTGAATGCACCGCACCCGAAACTTGCACCTGCTTCGAAGGCTACAAGCTTCAGGATACAGATAGGTATGTTTGCGAACCAATTTGCTCGTCGACATGCAAAAACGGTTGGTGTGAAGCTCCGAATGTCTGTGGTTGCGACACCGGCTATGAGAGCAGCAGTGACAATTTGCGATGTCTTCCCGTATGCAACAGAACCTGTGAAAATGGGACGTGCGTGGCTCCCGACATCTGTGCTTGCAACGCAGGCTTCAGAAAAGCAAATAACGACAAATACGTTTGCATACCTCGGTGCTCTGAGCCATGTCAATTCGGCACTTGCACAGCTCCTGAAACATGCACATGCAACGAAGGTATGGAGTTGGGAAAAGATAAATATACTTGCGAACCGTTATGTGCATCGGAATGTCTCAATGGATACTGCGCTGAGCCTGGTATCTGCGGATGCAATCCTGGATATGAGATAAACGATAACAACGAGTGTGTTCCCATTTGCGAAAGACCATGTGTAAACGGAAAATGCATCGCTCCAGATGTTTGTTCTTGTGACGAGGGTTTCCAAAAATCCCACGACGACGTATTCGAATGTGACCCGAAGTGCAGTCAGCACTGTATATTCGGTACGTGCACCGCACCTGAAGTCTGCACCTGTAACAGTGGCTACTCAACGATGCCGGGTTCGAATTTTAATTGCACTCCTGTCTGCAACGAAACTTGCATGTTCGGGACATGTTCTGGACCTGATACATGCTCATGTGATGACGGCTACGCGTTAACACTCGAGTCAAAATACAAATGTGTGCCATTATGCGATGGAGATTGTGGACATCATGGAATATGCGTTGCTCCGAACCTCTGCAAATGTCATGAAGGTTACGTCGAATCGATGGATTCGGTGCTAAAAAATGTGAGCTGCATACCAAATTGTAACGGTACTTGTAACAATGGTGTTTGTACAGCTCCTTACAGTTGCACCTGCAATCCCGGATACCAGTACAATAAAACTACTACTGATTGCGATCCTATCTGCACTGAACCATGTATCAACGGATATTGCGAGAGTCCAGACAATTGTAGATGTCTAGATGGTTACGCAAAGTCCGACGATGATCCGAAAACCTGCAATCCTCTATGCACAAAGTGCGTCAACGGTGGATGTATCGTACCAGAAGAGTGCGCATGCTACGATGGCTTCGTCAAGGACGAATTGGACACTGGAACTTGCGTGCCCGTGTGTGAACCAGAATGCATTAATGGGGTTTGCTCAATTGAAGGATGTTCATGCTCCATCGGATGGGGGGGTAAATCTTGTGCGGAACCGCTTTTCTGCGTCATCACTAAAACCATCAATACAAACGCTTCTGGTGCAGTAAGGTGAGCAAGATAATAATATTCGAGATGCAAATAATACATAGAACTTAAATTTATTTGCTACAAGTGAACTATGCTGAGATCACCCAACTATCAAAGTAAAATTTAACTTAGCTAATTCCGTTTTCGATTCAATTAATGATCAATTTTCATGACACTGTTGTAAACCAAACCACAATTTTTCGTAAATTTAATTCACTAGCGAGGTACCGGAAGTTGATAATGTATCTAACAGTCATCTGTTCAAATGGGAAGGCCCCGTTTGTCACCCAGACTGTATTGCAAAACTGGGTACCATGAACATCAACTTTACGCAGATTTCCGATGGTTTTAATTACTATTTTGTCCCCATTGGTAAGTAAAGCGGTAACATTGTTGGTTTCTGAAAATTAGTTGACTCATACCTTTACTACGAAGATGATTATTTAAAATCTTTAAACCAACTGACCATTTCGTACGTGAATAATGAAAACCTACTCGTTTTTCTACCTCCGATTCAGAATCGCCCTGCAACCTTGCATCAGCTCAATGGCTATTTTGGAAACAACATAGCGTCCCTGTAGGAGGAGTAATTGGAATTTCGTTGTGCGCTTTAGTAATCGCCGCTGTGTTTATTGTACGAAAGAAACGCAAAATGAGAGTTAATGTTAATGGTAAGTTCAGTGAATCGAAATCTTATTTCTTCTCCTTCCCTAGACCTGAATTTGAAGAAAAATTTTTCATCCCTAGCCGAGTCAACGCAATGCGTCTTCGCCGAAGACTATATGGAGGAAAATCCTATCTACTCGTGAGGTGTGATGCTTATGTGATGCAACTGTTTAATATTATATTCATATTGTTAACTATATTGCGTATTAGTTTCTGATATCGTCTAGATAATATACTGTACAAAAATAAAAAATATCCCATTCGCAGTTAGATCGCGCAATGCAATCTTCGTAAAAATTACGTAGCCGACGCCTATACCAGATATAATGACTCGGAATTAGGTATTGGGAAATATCGCACAACGAATCAACTCGTCTTTTTCCTCTTCAGATAAGTACACCACAGTGACATGTTACATAGCTGACGATTCAGTTCTCGAATAAAACGGGCCGTTTGCCAGCGTGTATGTTATTCATGAACGGTCGAAACCGCACCGTGAGTTCTTGTGCTCTTAGACAAATTAAGGCACACGCGAAAGGTTCTTACTGACCATAACTAGACAAAATAAATTCGAATTACTCTTTATTGTAATTACGATGTGTAACAAAAATTATTTCGATGTATAAACAGATGGCGCGATCGTTCCAAAAATTTGCTTAACTGGGGGTAAGCGTGAATCAGAGTTGAGGCAGAGCTTGCGTCTAAAAACCACTGCCTTATCAGTACATTGTTACGACTACCAAGGATAACTATACGGTTAATCTCCGTCAAAGTTTTTATTTAGTTCCAAGCCAGATGGCTATGATGAAGGTTCAAATCACTCTGTGGATTCTTATAGTGTCGGCTGACAATCTATCGGGAGCAAGGTTGACTTCTAACGATGTACAGAAGAATATCGTCAAAACATTTGACAAGTAAGTAAGCAGAATCGTTCAGATTTCTTAAGCATTAACCAAAAATATGACTTTTGACTCTACCAAATGTTGTCCAACTAAGGGAAAAGACTTCGCCATTTCGAAATTTATTACAAAAAAAAAGTAGATTCAATAGTTACTTGAAATTTTTTTCCAATATTTTACAGCAAAACACGCGTTGACGTCAACTGCAATCTGACATGCGATTTACACACGTGCATCTGCCATTGTGGATGCGCAGAATGCTCCCTTACAAAGTCAACTGAAAAATCTTGCCCAAAGTCAAACTTGTGCCCCGTCGACGGTGACAGCAAGCTAAAAGATGACGGATCGAGGTGTGCATTTGATTTACCTATACGACCACTGAGTATTGAATGAACGAATTTAGCCATGATACCCAGAAAGCATAAAAATTACGAAGCGGTAAATTTTACCGAACGTAAACATGCTTTTCGTCTGTACTTAATTCTTATTTGCATTTGTCATAACGTCCGGTCATTCTGTTCCTGTTATTTTGTCAGCACAAACATACCTGAAGGTGGAATCCCATTTCATGTAAAACAATGTCGTCCACAATGCCTCGACGAACTCAGTACCAAATCCAGTAACGTTTCTGCAAATAGCGGAAGTAAGACTAGATACTTCTTTCCTACTAGTAAGTGTTGTATGTGTTGAAGTGGATGCCACTCGCCAATTTCATTATCGCTTTCGGAAATCCATGTGGTTACACGATAACAAGTTATTTTTGTCGCAACAGTTATATGTGTAGATCGTTGTAATCGGATTTTCTATCCTTACTTCTGTCATAAATTCGACTTATAATTTTAGATTCGATTCTTTTTTGAAACCGAATCAAACAAATCATGCTTCTATTTCATTACAATTAATTTGCAGATTCATCGTGTAATACAGAACCGAACACTGAACAACACTCATACCTCGGTACATACCTAACGATAGGCGGTGCGGTGTGCGCGATGATCATCATCATTCTAATCATCGTCATTGTTACCGTTCGAGTCTTTCGAAAACGAGAAGAAAAATGTACACCTGATAAATACGGTAGGTTATACATTGATTGGAACCATTTTTGATACGGGTAGAAACTATCGATGAATTTTTCTGCGTTCAGATGACCCATTCGATAGAGTAATTGCTGATCTCGAGTACCACTACTACGATGATCCAGAAATACTTGGGTGCGATAACGCAAATTTAAACCACGATGAAGATGTAAGGCCAAACCAACAAAAAGAAGTAAATAGATGCTGCCGTAAGCTGCCAGCCCCCCCTGAAGAAGCGTATCCGGTTTACACCAAACCGATTTGATTTTTGATCATACTTTTTGCCTGAATTATTTTTACACAAATAATATTATCGAATTAAAATTTAGCTTTAATTATCACTAATGGCAACGCACGGAGTCAGTGCAGCCTTCCTTGATCTCCTGAATCGATACTCATATGGCATTTATATTTATATTTTTTTTCTAACGATAAACACGAGTATTCGAACATTAATTTGTCAAATGGGAGGGCACGTGTGCGATTTATGAGGTAGTTATAGATATGAATAGAGACCCCGAATGGCAGTCAGGTGTTACACAGCTAAATTACACCCCTAAGTGGCGATCTCAAACCACAGCTTACATATAATTGTAGCTACCTGGCAAAGCCTGTACAAGTATTTCTGTTCATGGCATATTGTTTCTGTAATTTCTTTCTAGTTGTGTTGACAATTTTTTAAACTTTAATAAATGGAATATGATAAAAAACATAAGATAGCGTGATACTTCGGAATGATGAAATGCGGTCGGAACGGGGAAAAGAAACCAGAGTTCTTGTGTTCCTCGCATAATTTCCTACCGCATGACCAGTCGGAAATACGATGATTGAAGCTACTGTAGTACCGAAAAAACAGAGTGGAACGATGTAACGATAGAAGATTACTTCATGAATTCCGATAATATTTGTCCTGATTTCTGGTCACCCGAATATTCGTTCTTCAGAGGATTCAGTGATGTTGTTAGTTAATCAAATAAAAGGTAATTATAATATCTATTGAATACGCGTTATATCTGATCAAATTCTAAAGAGTTATCAAATAATTGTCCAGTGCGGAAAACAATGGCAACTACGACTACTCGAAAAAAGTCTTTCCAGGGAGTATCCATTGCAACAAAAGAACCCAAGGGTCTTCCAAATATTCCTATACGTAAAACAACCGAATCTTGTAACCATATTTCACGAAATTTCTCAATCAGCTCGTAAAAAAGCCATCTCCAGAGATAGGGGAAACAAGTATTAAACGTTAACATCTTTCAAATACCGTGTAACAATACCCATGTAAAAATCTCTTCAAGAAAAAAAAACAACATTTCTGAAGATCAAGAACTATTGAATAATAATTTTTAAAAAAGTTGTTGAAAATTAAAAGAAGAAACCTGCGGTGCAGATTTCTCATCTGATTGGCAAAAGGTACCGAGAGATGAGACTCTACGTGACCCCCGATAATCGGGGTCATCGTTACTTTCGATAGTAAAGAGGCGAGGCGCTGATGCTCGGCGTCGCATCCCTTGATGCGGGGGCGTCGGAGGCGTCGTGGCGCTGGCGTCGCGGGCGGGCGCATTGGAGAGGGGGCGGGCGGACTACGAAGATGCCGATGCGCCGGTGTCCGGATCCTGGGGCTGTCTCGCGCCGCGAGGGCGATGAGTGTTATTCTCGGCGCCCTGAGACTTACCTGGTGGCTATCCTGCCTCGTCCTCCTCATCGGACCGACCTGCACGCAACCTGAAGATGATCTTCGACATTCACCTGAGGATCCGGTCTACGAGGAGGAACCACCCTTCTCGTCTGATGACGACGACGAGGATTTTATCGACGCTAATACAACAGGTAAGAGATCATCTCGGATTCCTTGAGGTATAGTACGGCTAAGGCGAGGGTGTTCGAATCTGCATTCTATTAGCTATTTGAAAATGATTGTAAACGTACATTTACAATTGTTTTCTTCCTTCTCATTTCTTGAACTGCGATTCATCGCCAGTATCACACCCTCCGATAGTGAAATCGCCGATTGCCTAAATTCTTACCCTTCATCGCCCGCTAAACTCCACCTACAAGAATTTTCTATCTCCCTGAAAACTTTCTTTTTTTTTCGCCCCTTGATATCCGGAATTTCCTCTATCTCGAGTTCAAATTACGTAAATAAATTCTTCTCCTCCCTCCGACAACAGCCTCCGCGGCATCACTTTTAGTTTCGCCGAGGGGTCTGAGTCCTAGAAATCTTCCAAGTCAAACTCTAAAGAATTCATACGCGTGCAAAAGTGAGTATCACGCGTACTTAAGTTTTCATCAAGTTTCAGCTATGCTATACGAGAAACGAGCTGAAAGTTGCTGTTTAGTATTCCGCTCGCGGGTCACGTTAAGATGATCGGAAAATTCACACGCATAGTCAGTTTCGAGATACAGTAGAAGAGCCCCAGTTAGAATAAGGATGGAAAAATTTCCAGTACCTTAATTGTTTTTACTCGCATTAATTATGTGGTGTACCAACAAATTAAGCGGACCTCGTGCGCTCTCGCGCTACCCCTGGCGCACGGGGTATTGATTTTTAATGGATGCTGCAGGTACGACGCTCTCGCCGCAAGTGCTCCGTCGTCGCGACGCCTCACGCGGAGGTGCCAACGCGCTGTGTACGTGCGATTGTGTACACAAAACTCGCGCCATAAATACACGCGGCCGAATTCCCTGGACACGTTTCTTGTCGAATCAATTTTTTCCCGTCGACGAGGCTATGCCATTTGGGATGATTTTTTTTCAGTTTATTTTTTTTATCAACCCTCTATCTCCTGCACTATATGCGATAATTCCGAAACAATAAATCGAGGCAATTTATGCTCTCAGATCCTACCGTGGTACCATACATATACTTTAAACAAACTTGTCACGTACCGGATATGACCTAATATCCGATGGTTTGTTCAATTATCAAATCAGACGACCTATATTAGGCATGACTGACGTAATTTAGCGCCGCAGGATAATATTCAACCGGATTCCTACGCAGGAATTTCGTTCGGCGCGTTTTTTCGAAAATTTTTCAAACTTCCCCATAGATATATCTCGAAGGTCGCAATCGATCAACCGTGAAGAATAAAATACATGATCATTGGAAATATAGTGAGATTACGTGTGGGTTATGCTAAAAAATAAAACCTATATTTGTACCTATAAAGTTCTACGTAAGCCCAAGTGCTCCGGGTTGAATTAGAACTTTTTGCTCAGCGATTTCGTCTAGTTAGCGACTATACCACGTAGGTCGTGCATGGTATAATTCATGTATGTACGTATTACGGTGCGCCGCGGTGCATGCATGTACTTGTAGGTTCACCAAGTAATTAGTGTAAGGAATATCACGCGCTGTGCCGCACCGGCGTACCAGAAATGAGCTTGTATAATGTGCCGGTACTTAAATTTTTAGAGTATTTCAGAGCAGCTTTTTTAGTTATATATTTATTATAATCTAGGAAAAAGCTAAACGACCCTGAGCTTATACTTTGCGGAGCTTGCTGTACTATACACGCACACACCTATGTATACGATAGATATGCTTCACCGAGAAACTCCCAATTGTTACGGTCTTTCAGAAGAATCCCATCGATTCCCCACTCGTCCTAAGTAGGGAGCGCAAACTCGGGTACCTCATACACGCGTTATACATATATACCTATTGTATATAGGTATACATATAGGTATCATTTCGTTTCAACGATACAGGATTTTCAATAGGTACGCGATTTTTTGAGCCTTATACTTACAACACTCTTCCTCAAACTGTTCAAAGTGCTCTTGTTAATTGTAGAGCTTCTGCACGCGTCTATTCATCAAAGAACGCGTGCGTGAAACAAAAATTCTAGAATTTAACTGAGGAAAAAAAACTACGGATAAAAAAACTGAAAAATTAAACGAGGAATTTCGATGTCTCACGAATTTACTTAACTATCAAAGACGCATTTGTTTATCGATCGGACGGAGGTACGTGCAGAAAATGTTGCGGTTTATCGAGAAAGCGGCCTTCCGGAATTTCGTGACTTGAGACAAGTAACTCTTATCATCAAAAGCATATCGCATATCGTGTTTTATTCAATTCTCGCACTCAGTTGATGGCCTGCCACGATTCTATGCTGCTTATATACCAAAGTTAATTTACAATTATGTGGAAAGACCGGACGCAAGAGGCAATTTTAAATTTACGCTCGCGCGGGCGGCATTAAGCGGTGAGCTTGAAGATCGCATATATTTGCGCGACGTTCGTACTATCCCGTAACTGAATTTAAGTAATGTATTTAATTTGAAAAAATTACTGCGCAGCTTTTCCGACTCATAGAGGTACATCAGATCCTAGCTTGCTCTATATTAATTTCGGTCTCGGGTTTTTAACTGTTTCAAAATTAGGACGTAATAATATAATTGCTCAGCGGGTTTTCGAATCACAGCCATTTTCTTTTTCTTTTTTTTTTTTTTATAGGCTTGAATAACTTTTAATGATCCCGCAATTCCTCTACACGATGAATAGTGAACTAAGAAAACTGAGCATTTATACGTATAGATATAATAACCTACTGTTGGTGCCGCAGCCCCTGAATCGTGCATATGATTTGAGTTTAATTGCTTCGAAAATTACCGCTACAGTGCATGAGGTTTAAAATTCGTACTCGTTCTTATTGAACGCGGTTTTTTATACATCTGCATTCTCAATTAGCTGATAGACGAGTGAAAATATCCATTTTCAGCAAATTCAAAAACCTATTTCTCGCAATGAGTATATACAAAATTTGCGTTTAATTAATACGGAAATTTATCTCGATCTGAGGGAAAAAGCATAAAATCTTCCCCTGAAATTTGTGAAATCAAAATCATAGCATTGTTGCATTTTCTAAGAATAAATTGAATAATTTTCGTTCGTAAATTCCAAAGTAGTGTATCGAAATTAATTCAATCGCATGCAGGACACGATGATTCGTTTCATTTGTGTACTTGGTTTTTAAATCTCATGACATCGTGTAACGAATGTGTGTAGATCTCATTTAACTTTTGTTGTCCACAAGCAAACCAAACCCATGAACATGAATGTTAGCTTTTAATCAAAGGGGATATTTATATAGACCGCGTCGAGGTTTTAAATGACAAAACACTTTCCGCCGGACGATGTATAACAGATATTTATAATGCCAATTTACTTCATTTCGTTTTTTCTGAAAAAATACTCGTTATCGTGTGCAGATTATAGAAAAAAAAAAAAAGAAAAGAAAAAAAAACTCAATACAGAGAGCTAGTTTGTAAAAAATGCAATGGGCATATCGCCCAAAAACTTTGTGATGTGTAGTGAGGATAGTAATAATAACTATAATAATAATTACGTGTGATGCACAGTACAGGACTCAGAGTGCAAGTTTTTGAAGGGATTCGAGTGCCAAAACGGCAATTTTATCTCGTTTATTATCTCTAACCCCATATAGTTTTTCACCTTTAAGAATACTACCTGCAAAAACTTGGCAGGAATCCAAAGAAAGTTCTGAACTTTCGAAGAGGCGTGCTATCGTGCACTTATCCCATGTATATCTACTCAGTAAGTACTCGATAA
Source organism: Athalia cordata (assembly GCA_963932425.1). Lineage (NCBI taxonomy): Eukaryota > Metazoa > Arthropoda > Insecta > Hymenoptera > Athaliidae > Athalia > Athalia cordata. The sequence continues at coordinate 23,862,856 of OZ010625.1, forward strand.
TGCAATCGTCAAAGTTATATACGAAAGATTCTAGTTTGCCTACCCCAAATTTTCTCACTTGGATTATAATATCGAAGATCAATAATCATTTCGTATAGTAGCTGATGAAGTACTGTAAACGCCACATCGCAAAGTTACTGAAATTATTATACATGAGCAATATAATACGTAGTGGCGTGCGGAGATCGTTATTGAGATATATAATACGGAGCAACCCCCGTCGTATTGATGATAGATAAAACGATGAATTTTCCAGTAAAATGAACTCATACTCCCTCGTTCGTTATGTCACTTGATAAAGGCGTGCATTCACGTGTTTTCGATAAGTTCTAACAATGCATCGCTCTACAGCTCGCTTTGCTGCCTATACCTACGTGCGACGAACAGCTGATAGAACTATTGCTGTTTCCCTTATCTTCTCAAAAAAGAAGTTCGGTACGAAATTTCGATGTTTAATGAATCGTGAGATCCAATTACACCGTAAAAACATCTTAGAACGAATAATTCTTATAGGAATGTGAAAAAAAAAAAAAAAATTATGAATTCTAAAATTACAGAAAAGGGACAATATTTGGGCTCCCCTTGCGACCTCGAATGTAATTCGGAACTTCAACATGTCATTTGCGACCCTCTTACTGCTCATTGTGAATGCGAAAAATTCTTCCCGGTTAAACTCGGACCCAGCAAAGGATGTGCCAAACGTAAGTTATCTAGAGCAAAACAAAGTAGTTTTTGGAATGTTTAGTAGTGCACCTATGGTAAGTATGCATATGTATATGATATACGGTTGAAAATTTTGTATTCTTTTTTTTCTATTTTTTCACAGCCAAGAAACTCGGAGAGCAATGTTTTTATCGGGCAACCTGTACCTTCGCAGATCAGTACGCAACCTGTACTCAAGTTCAGCACAATGCGATTTGTGAATGCAAAACAGGATATCATAGAGTGGCATTGTCCAGACCTAGTAAAAAGGTCTTCTGCGCTGAAGGTGCGTGTAAAATAATAAGAAAATCTAGTAGTCATTTTTTTTCCCCATTTCTGTCGCTCCTTGGAATAAATTCTCTCCAAACAGATCTCGTGCTGATAGCCAGAGACGTCCCAACGCTACTAGGCGTCGCGTCAGGCCTAGCGATATTTGGGGCTCTAATCTGTTTCGTGCTGAAACTATTTAGTCGTGCAAGATACTCAAGACCCAGACACTACGCGAACGCAAATCACGCACCTCCGATGCTATTCACAAGCGATACGGGTGAGCGTCTATTATATCCTTATAAATTAATTTTTAAACAAAAGTGTTTAGCCTTAATTTAAGTTCATGTTTTATATCACATAGATATATACATATACGTGTCGTGTCGTTTGCATATTGCGTTTGTTGGCGTTATATTCTTCTTCTTTTTTTATATAATATCTATATACTATTATATATACGATATAAGTATTATAGATCTCATCAACAACACTCGATCATAAAGATATCTCGGATACACCGTGTATAATACACCCCTTTCGCGTGCAGACTTTCGTTTGTATTTGTTTCGCTTATTTTCATTTTTCTTTTTCTTTTGTTCTGTTTCTTTTTTTTCAGTTCTCTCGCCGAAAAAATCGAATTCCAATCGAATTCCAGGTATTCCATTGACTCTCCACGGAGGTCGGCCATCCTCGCGGTCTAGCCAAAGAAGCGGAAGTGCCCTTGTCTCTGCGTTCTCCAGGCGACCAAGCAGCGGCGGAAGTCGCGGGCCTCTGGTACCCGCTTCGCGAGCAGGTGCGGCCCGGGCCGCCGCCATCTTGCTTATATCGTGCCACCTTCAAGCTACAACGAAAGGTGGTGGAAACGGTGGAAACAGGCATCGACGGACCCTTAGCGACGTTGCTGAGGGATCCTCGGACGGCCTCGGTAGAACCTCGTTGTCGCTTTTCATATCTTCGAGCTATTCAAACCCAACCCCAGTTTATTATTATTATTATTACTATATATATGATACCACCCTTATTTTGATGTCCAATCATCCGTCGTTTTTATGCATCTATATATTCGTTTACTTCACACGTCTTAAGTGTTTCATTTTTTTCTATTATCATTTTGTTTTTATTATACCAAAAAACCGCATATGAATGTCATGACGAGAACTATTGTCTCCGATTTGTGCTGTTTCAATATCGGTATTAAAGGGGGTTAAAACGGATATCATAAATAATCTACAACCCTGTGTTCGTCTGCCGTCTGTCAGCTTCAGTTATACATACATATATGATCTATTCCTATAGACGCATCTCGTGTATATTATATAGTGTCTCAATTCATTTTTATTTTTATTTTTTTTTTTTAATGTCTTTTATTATGTGCTAAATTATTGTGCTTGCGTTGAATTTCCTGTCAAACATAATATGTATATCATACATTCAAAATTTTTCCAATCATCTTTCATTTTGCAACAATTCTATATAATAGATACAAAATCATGAACCACCATTACTACTCCCTGGGTGACAATTATCCGGATATCACCATCTATACAATATGATACACCTGCATTTTCATACAAAAGTGTGAATTAAAACAGAATACGTAAAACAATAAATAATAATAATAATAAAGAAAAAGATATCTTGGTCTTAGATCGGATAAATTTCAAAAATTTATTTTTATTACTTTTCGTAATTGTAATAGGTAGTATGTTATTCCCATATAAATTCGCAAAATTACGTATATTTTATAAAAAAAAAACATATAAATAAAGGGGGGAACGAGACGGCAAGATGGCAGCGGCCATGATTTTCTAACACATCATATATAATGGTACAAAGAATAGAGAAAACACGAATGATAATAATTCCGGTAAGAAAATTCCAGTATAAAGAAATTATGCAAATTCGCTGCACTAGCTGATTATTCATAGTCTTACATTGCTGCACTATCATCATATATTCTTATACTAATATACTGAAATATCGTTATTATTGCTACATAATAATTATTAATCGCATGATAAATCTTAGAAGCAGTGCATATATTTACATATATATTTATATATACTCATATACGTATATATATTACATATATATATATAATTAACAAGTTAGTTTATAGCAATTGTACGTTATTATTCGATTAATAATACCTACCTAAATAATGCAGCTTTGCGTAATCCATTTTCTAACATAGGTATACATATATTCAATTCCCAGGAATATTATAGATGATTATTTCATAAAAATCATTATAACTAATTACCACAATGTTATAGCAGCTATATCACGTTAGTAAAACTCGAATTAAAAGACACAAGCTACATAGTATACAGATATGGGATACGATAAAATTTTTAATCAACTTTCGTTTTTTCTCTTACAGTAGTTCCTCCAATTTATAATGATACTACTATTTATCATTAAGAATGTCGAGTCATGGAAACGCCATGGATAACATCTTTTATCGTATCTCCTCGCGTAGTGCAAAATTACCATACGCATATAGTTCGATCATTATTTATTAGATAGGATAGTTCTTGTAATTTATTTATTTTTTTTATGGCCATTACAAAAAACAAATATAATCTAATTGTTATAATATATCTACACACGAATCAATCGCACTCTAAACATCCAATACCACCGACTGATCATTGCATGATTTCTTAATTTTGATCACATTATCGCTTAAGAAAATAATTAATAAATGTCTAGTGAATGCGATGCATGAATAATCCTTGAATATATAATTGGCGACTGATCATAATCAATCAATGTTATCGCGGTGAATCCCGCATACATATTTTTAGCAATGATGACTTGAGAACCAGATAAATGAACGAGGGAAAAAAATACTTTTTCCTCTTATATGCGCTCGCAATTGTTTCCTTCTCGAAGTGTACTAGACATCCAAGTTCATAACCCGTATTTAAAAATAATTACAAGTGTCTTTTGAATCACTTCTTCTATAAGCTACTTTTTTGTTACGACGTGCTTTGAACTGATATCAGATCGAATCCATTGCTCTCAATATGAGCTTGGCACGTATAGTCAAGATTCTAAACAAAAAAAAGAAAAAAATCTGCACGATGCACAGAATTTGTTCTATTACATCGCTGGCAAAGTGCCGAGTCCATTATACCTCACCTTGTGTACAATATACATCTAGGTGTTATACGTTATACGTATAGTTCTCGGGATATATAATTATCCACAAATAGTAAGCTGCGACAGCAATTTTTAGCCTTTACACATACATTCTTCTTATCATCGCGGTGATAAGCTGCAGCCTCTTTGATTTCATTCAGTTCTTACCCATTAATCTGTACATATATATTTATATAGTGATCATCATTAATTAAAATAAAAACCTCTAGCGCTTGAATAAATTATATTAAACGATGTGTGTGCATTGAATATAGCTTTATGGATTGCACGCACGCACGTACTCCAAGATATATAAAGCGTTTTGTTTCTTTGTTTTAGATTTTTATTTTTTATTTTTAATGTACTCTCTTTTTTCATTTGATTCAAAATTTTTCTTTCTTATTTTCGTGATATCAGCGACAGATTATTTCCGGAATTTCGGTTCCTCCTAACATTTGAATTGATTTTATTTTCGCAGGTTCACGACGTCCTAGTTTAGCATCGATTCACAGCTCAACTTCATCAGCACGTAGTTACAGTGCACGAAGGCTTGAAAGAGAAAGAAATGAAAAAGAACATCGAGTAGCTCTTCA